>OX453076.1:3035898-4347555 GCA_949699795.1 Spicauda simplicius | reverse complement strand
AGATGAGGGACCAAAAAATCTTTAATTTAAATGTACAACAACTTATTTTTTATTTATTGATAAGCTACGTGGTTTATTTATTCTATGTCTCAACGCCTAGCATAGGATATGAAATAAATCTGGCATTAGCCATTTATTAACCACAGCTTCGATTGGACATATATATGTGAGTCAAGTTCAAGTTAGATTTATAAAATTGTAAAAAGTATATTGTAGTTTATCATAAGTGCAGTGAGCACTACTGCAACTTACGGATTTGTGTTTTGTGTTATAAACTCAAAACAGATTTAATGTGCTTTTTTATGCCATGGCACATACACAAGAGGAATACACAAACACTCAGATTCAGAACATTTATCTAAACTCATCATTCAGAAACCTGTCTGGCCGAGAATCGAACCCAGAAACCACTGTGCGTCAGACCGGTATGGTAACCGCTCCGCCAAGCGGGTCGTCAAAGCAAACAAACAGGGAACACATGTGCTAGAGACTGTTATCATAAAATAGAAGCTTAAAGCAAATACTTATGAAAAATCTGAGAATCTAGAATTCAAATCCGGATCTTCTGGACTATCACTCTATGACAGAGAAGAGGCTAAATAAATTAGGCGAGGGCCGTAGACTCAAATCCACTTACCGGTTGTCCTCGGCTATCTACCGACCCATCTACTGTTTCCGTAGCCATTCCACACCATTTCCCGTACATTAGCTTCCTTACCATGTACGAGCATTTACTTGGGATCCCAATTTCTGATAAGCTTCTTAAGTAGAACTTAATAGTGTTTTCGTTATGTAGGTTTGTTTTTTTCTTTTTGCCCACGAAACATATTTAAGAGTGTTTCCTTCACCCGTGAATCCTACTCAAATTAAACTGATAGAGTAAATAGTCTAACAGTACAGTAATGTGTAGAAGATTCAGGTTCAAATCCTGTACAAGCACATATTCAAATGATAAGTTAACTTTTTTGAACTTTAGATAACTTGAACTTTAGTGATTGCATTTTATTTGTGTGTAGGTATTTATGTACATATTCACAGTTAAGGGATCTCTCATAATTTCTCACTCTCATCAATTACTGGCCCACTGCTGGGCACGGGTCTTCTCTCAGAATGAGAGAGGTTAGGCCATAGTCCGCCGCTCTGGCCAATGGCGAATGTTTGGACTTCACATACCTCCGACGACGAACTTTTTTTAAGAACTCTCGGGTGTGTAGGTCATGATGTTTTCCTTCACCGAAAAGCAGTAATAATTAATTTCTAATACACAAATTAATCACATGCCTGGGTTTAAACCTTGGATCTCCCGATTGAGAGGGCAACCAATAAGCTATCACTACTCTTATCTCTCATAATGATAAAGTACAATACAAGGATCCAATACCATAAAGACGAAAATCCCAAAAATAACAAAATCACATATAAATATCAAATACAAAAGGTAGATGAAAACAAAATACCATTATTATTTTAGGACTTAAACAAAGTTGACCAATATTTATTTTTGTTTGACAGCAAAATTGAGGTCATAAACTAAATAAAGACTAGTTTAAAAAACCTTCCGAAAACCGATTGTCGGAAACATAATTATAGAATCAGAGAGTCTAAGATTCAAATACGGACCTTCTGGATTATTACTGAACTATGGCAAAGTAGAGGCCTTATTCATGATTATTTATGATATCGGTAATTAAAGAAATCTCTCATAACGATGAAATACAATACAAAGATGCGAACATAAAGAAGACAATTCCAATTATAACAAAATCCACAGATATAACAAAAGGTCGTAGGTCAAAACAAAATACCAATATTATTTTAAGACTTATACGAAAGTCAATACTTATTTTTGTTTGACACTAAAATTCAGAGCAAGAACTAAATTTAGTCTAGTTTAAAATAACACACCGAAAACAGATTATCGGAAACATAATTATAGAATCAGAGAGTCTAGGATTCAAATCCGGACCTTCTGGACTATTACTGAGCCATGGCAAGGAGACTAAAATCTTATTCATGAGTATTTATTATATCAGTTACAGAAATCTCTCATAACGATGAAATACAATAAAAAGATGCGAACATAAAGAAGACAATTCCAGTAACAAAATCAACAGATTTATCAAAAGGTAGGTCAAAACAAAATACCATATTATTTTAAGACTTATACGAAAGTCAATACTTATTTTTGTTTGACACTAAAATTCAGGGCAAGAACTAAATTTAGTCAATTTTAAAATAACACACCGAAAACAGATGGTCAGAAACATAATTATAGAATCAGAAAGTCTAGGATTCAAATCCGGACCTTCTGGACTATTACTGAGCCATGGCAAAGAGGCTAAAATCTTGTTCATAAGTATATATTTATGATATTGACAGTTAAAGAAATCTTTCATAACGATAAAATACAATACAAAGATGGGAACATAAAGAAGAAAATTCCAATATTAACAAAATCAACAGATATAACAAAAGGTCATAGGCCAAAACAAAATACCAATATTATTTTAAGACTTAGACGAAAGTCAATACTTATTTTTGTTTGACACTAGAATTTAGAGCAAGAACCAAATTTAGTCAATTTTAAAATAACACACCGAAAACAGATTATCGGAAACATAATTATAGAATCAGAAAGTCTAGGATTCAAATCCGGACCTTCTGGACTATTACTGACCATGGCAAAGAGGCTAAAATCTTATTCATGAGTATTTATTATATCAGTTAAAGAAATACAAAGATGGAACATAATGAAGACAATTCCTATTATAACAAAATCAACAGATATAACAAAAGGTCGTAGGTCAAAACAAAATACCAATATTATTTTAAGACTTAGACGAAAGTCAATACTTATTTTTATTTGACACTAAAATTCAGGGCAAGAACTAAATTTAGTCAATTTTAAAATAACACACCGAAAACAGATTGTCGGAAACATAATTATAGAATCAGAGAGTCTAGGATTCAAATCCGGACCTTCTGGACTATTACTGAGCCATGGCAAAGAGGCTAAAATCTTGTTCATAAGTAGATATTTATGATATTAACAGCTAAAGAAATCTTTCATAACGATGAAATATAATACAAAGATGCGAACGACTAAAGAAGACAATTCCAATTATAACAAAATCAACAGATATAACAAAAGGTCAAAACAAAATACCAATATTATTTTAAGACTTATACGAAAGTCAATACTTATTTTTGTTTGACACTAGAATTTAGAGCAAGAACCAAATTTAGTCTAGTTTAAAATAACACACCGAAAACAGATTGTCGGAAATATCGCTTTCGATTCCGTCGGCGTCTCCGGGAATCAAATATTCATGTTTCTGAATTGGAATATAAGGTCATTAGAAAATAGAAGGTTTGAATTCGTGCCGGATTTAGATGTGACGGCTGAATTTGTGCCATAACACTAAAGTTACCATTTCAAAATTTGACATTTTTAATAAAGATTGAATAATGAGTATCTGACGACCCGCGTGGCGCAACGATTACCATACCGGTCTGACACGCACTGAGCCCCGGGTTCGATTCCCGGTCAGACAGGTAACTGAATGATGAGTTTAGATTCTTGTTCTGAGTCTGTTTGTGTATTCGTCTTTGTGTGTGTCCATGGCACCCACGACACAGGAGAAAATCCTACTGTGGGGGCTATGAGTGTAGAAAGCGTTTTAAGTTTTTTTTTTTAAGTTTTAAGTATTGATAAGATGGGAATTTACGACGTTCGCACGGACTATCGCACGAACTACGATCGTATGCGACAAGTTCGATCGTTTATGGCTTAGTCCTAAGGCGGACTGTACGACCAAGGTCATGTCGCCGGTCCGTTGAAGTATTCAACTTGAACTGTCGTTGCGACAGTCCGTTCGTCAGTACGTGCGACCGTTGTAACGTGAATGCCCACCTTTAGATATTGCATTATTACATCTATGTAGATGCATCACACTAGGAAGAAAAAATTATAGTCTTGCGACATTCTACTTTTTAAATGACTGAAATCATGACGTTTGACTACTTATACGTCCCTGAATTAGTCATAAAAAGGAATGATGAGGGTAATATTTAATATTATACAAGTAGCGAAAAAGCTTGCATTCCAACAAATTGTAAGTGACTAACACTTCAAAGAGAACATGGGTTCTACCTGAAGTCAATCGCAGATACGTTGCAACTCCCGAGGATTGTGATGGTCGCCTTATATAAAAGTATGCCAGCAACCACACCCTTCCATCGAAACGCAAAAAAATGCTTTACGCCAGAAATAAGTGTGGTGGTGGTACTTCCCCGGTCGAACTACACTGGTTCTACCACCTGCGTTTTACCAGAGTTTGGATACAAAATACAATGTTGAATTAAGTAAGTCTCCCTTACCACACCCCTCAAAACGGAATGTACCCCTGTAACTACAAAAATTCTATATCCGTGAAGCATTTCTTGCGTTTCGATGGAAGGGTGTGGTTGCCGGCACACTTTTATGTGAGGCGACCATCATTGTCCTCGGCAGTAGCAACGCATCTGTGATTGACTTCCGATAGAACCCATATTCTGTATAAAGTCGATAACAGATGTCCATGAGCGGCAGTGACCACTTACCATCAGGTGGACTGCATGCTCGTTTGCTACTTCAGTCAAATAAAAAAAAAACTTTCTCAATAAGCTGTTCGAACAGTTGTAAGAACTTTACAAGTGTTTTCGAGCACGTTTTGCTTCGTTTTCTTCGTTGTTCAAATCGGTATCTGAAGAGACGAAATTACACCAATCAGTGAGTATAGAATCGGTTGGAACCGGATGAAACTAGTTGTAACTGGATTTGGCTAAACTGCGGCGCAGATAAGATGCCGACAGAGAAATAATTCCAGAGGTCTGACACTTGGGAATAGTAGCTGTTCTGTAGCAGAGTTTGGTAGCATGTAAGAAAATATTTCTTTACCTAATGTTTTTTTACTTTTTATATCTCTGTGTAAAACATATCTGTGAATACATTTCTTCTAATCGAATACGAGGATTTTTTTTCGTAAATATAAAATAGCCAAATACATTTTTTAATATACAACAGACTGATGTATTACAATATATTTTTCACGTTTATGTATTACTAGTCTATTCCTTGCGGCTCCGTTCCCTTAGTTCATGTTTACCATGGTAATGAGTATCCCATGTGTCAATACAGATCAAAAATTAACTGTATGGCAAATTTCAGCGTTCACCCAAACTTTCGTATTTATAATTTATAGGTACCTATATACTATAACTATAATAGAAGTGTATAAAGGGCAGAGCTGCATCAGCACATGCGTGGCCCTGCGCCGAGCGCGCTGCTCGAGCATAGTTGATTCGTAGCGTTCCATACCCCCAATATTAATTATTTACTTAAAAAATATTTATAACTTTACAATAGTTTTGTGGCGACCTCCCTCAACTCATCAAGAGATGGCGCTACTACTATTCTGAAACACGCTATCGAAGTATTCTCAAAACCCTGCATATATACAAGTGCCGAACAACGACTGTCGGAGCACGGCCGCTCCTCAGGCATGATCAACTAGCCTGGCCAGAGATCTCCCTTTGCCAACGTTTTATTGGCTTGACCCAATAAGAAAAATCTTTCCACATTAGGTGTCGTCAAAATGTCCTACACTAAATCTCTCCGTTTTACGTTGGCGATTCTAACACAAGAATTATTATGCAAATAACAAGCTATGTAGATTACACCCTGAGCTCTCCGCCTCACAGACATCATCTAATTATAATATGAATAAAAGAAAGGTTACCAACCTCTGATCTGCTGTGGAATTTAAATATTGCAGGGGTTGGCGAACAGCGGGACAGTAGAAATGCAACAAGAATATGCGTTCTGTTCGACTAGGAATTTATTGATTGGGTCTTTTGTCCCGCGTAAAACATTTAAATTGCAGCGCAAAAAATATTTGTACCGACAATTTGTTTACAGCATTTTTTTGTTATTTTCCTATGCTTTGAGTTTTAAAAATGTGAAATTATTTATCTATTGCTATAAATTTAATAGTCCGTGCTCATTTAGATACGCATTTCTTCTACAAAACAAAGAGAATTAAAAAATAGAATGCTACGAGGAAACTTTACAGGAGAAAAAATTAAGAGTCTTTTGACCTTTAACATTTTATGAAGCCTTCGATTAATATAACTCCAGTTGTCAATTTTATGTTTAAAATATTTTTTGTCTAAATTTTCCATTTTTTTGCTACTAGTCTCAATTGAGAATATTTTATCTATGCGAAATTATATCCCGACGTACGTGAATTCATCTTACTCTGTGGGACTGTTTCGCGGTAGAAATAGGTGTGGTGGTGCTAAGTTTAAATGGTAAGTTTGATAGAGTCGATGGATTTTAATAAAGTAAAGACTAAAAATCATATCAAGATAAGGATAATAAATATAATTGATTTATTTGGGATTAAATTTTAAAAAAATCCTTTATTAGATATATTTTATAAATATTCCTATCTATAATATTATACATACAAATTATATACTTAACTATTATTGTATAATATTCCTAACTTATTAGACGACCCGCGTGGCGGAGCGATTACCATACCGGTCTGACGCGCAATGGGTCCCGGGTTCGATTCTCGGCCAGACATGTATCTGAATGATGAGTTTAGATTCCTGTTCTGGGTTTGCATGTTTGTATATTCGTCTTGTGTGTGTCCATGGTACTCACGACACAGAATCAAATCCTACTGTGGGTGTAGAAAAGCGGGTTTATTGTTTTATCATGCGATATACGGACACGCGAAAAAATTATTTGACTATATCAATGGAAATAGTTTGAAACCGATTGACTGTACCTGACATCCTGCCCTAACATCAGCATCCCTTACACTCAATTCTTTGCAGATTGTTTGCTCGTCAATCACTGCTGGGCAGGGGTATTCTCTCAGGACGAGAGAGTATTAGGCTATAGTCCACCGCACTGGCCAAGTGCGTATTGGAGAACTGTTTGCTACCAGCTATAAAATAACATTTATATTTTAGCATTATTCATATTATATCAATGGATATAAATGGATAGTCACAATTCAATTTTAGTATGTGACGTAACATCCGTATGCATTCGCCGAATTCGAAGCTCGAACCCTGTTTTCATCTTACGCGATAAAACGATGTACGATTAAATTAAATTTGATTTTAAATGTGGTAGAACCAGAATAGTGCGACCGGGGAAGTACTACCGCCACACCTATTTCTAGCGTAAAGCATTTCTTGCGTTTCGATAGAAGGGTGTGGTTGCTGGCACACTTTTACATGAGGCGAAAATCGTAGTCCTCGGCAGTAGCAACGCATCTGTGATTGACATGGAACCCATGTTCTGTATGAAGTTGATTACAGATGTCGCAGGGCGGCAGTGACCACTTAACATCAGGTGGACTGCATGCTCTTTTGCTACTTCAGTCAGATAAAATAAAATCATGAATTGATAACCCAGATATATGACTTAGTTTATTATTTAAAAAAGATACTACTTATTTTAAAATGTTTGTCTTGTTTTTGTTCTATAAAAGTTATGTAAAGCTACTACTATTTTCTGGTTGGGACACTATCGAAAAAGAAATTGCTAGTCCTAATGGGAGAAATGTACCTATGTGTGACCAATATATTTTTTTATTTATACAGCAAATTTCCTATTTACAAAATCTACAATATGATTGGGTATTAAAAAATGTAAAATGGTAAAAAATCCTACTTATATTTTATAGAAGACTTTTATTAAGACAAAACCAACCATGGAAGACTTGCAATAAATATGAATGAATAGAATATTAACATTAAAAACGTGCGGCACTCGGGTACTGTCGCGGTAAAGCTATTGCATAGCATTTTTTATCAACTTATGCAAGTATAATTATTTATTTATTTATGTTTTTTTTTTATTTTTGATATTAATTCAAGTTTCCTTCTTTGATACTATATACTATCTCACAAACAGTTGCTTATAATTATGTTCGTTCGATTTCCGACCAGCTCGTCTCAATCCGTGCTTCGTACTGTCGTACCGTATACATATAACACGCTCGGCCGCGTTACATAGTAGGCGGAGTTAGGAGTGTTAGGTTTTTTTTGTTACGATTTTTTTTGATTTGGTCGCCGCGCTCAAAGCCCGCGATAAAAACTATGCAATAGCTTAATAAAAAGGGTTCTGTCTTTATATTTCGTACACAGATATTTTGTAGCGTAAGTTACTCGTAGACGCTAAGACGAATGTTTAACAGGCAGGCGGTGGCAATGTATTTATAGCGTTACATCTGGGTCGCACTGTGAAGTGAAATATCAAACCCATTTCTGATTTATAATATCACGTATGGCTGTTTGACGTCTATAAATGGTGTAGAGAATGCACTCGTATATTTAGTTTCAGGGTAAACTTATGTTCCAGTACTGAGAATGGATTTCCGTTAGCAAATGTTGGCGACTGATGTTTTCCGTTGCGAACTATATCCACCGTCGTTGTTACGCATCGTATTGTCGTTGGTCTTTTTTATTAGATTGAATTAACCGAGCATGCATTTCACCAGATGTAGGTGGTCTCGGGGTTGGTCCGTCACCCTGTGGATGGGAGCCTTGGAGGTAAGGCGCGCGCTTTGTGTTTTCTGGCGCGCCTTCCTGTTGGACGGGAGCTCCATGCTCCACTTGAGGGGGGGTTGCGGAAACGACTCGTCACCGGCGGGTTCGCGGATGAATGTGAAAGCGCGCCCGTGTTCCCGCCAAACGGTGCGGAGGTGAAAACACAGTGGGGGTTTAGCCGGTAAGAGTCCGGCATAACCCAGCTGCTGTTCCGGGCGGCTGGGTATCCATGAGGATTACCCACTTAAAAAAAAAGGTGGTCGCAGCCGCCAATGGACATTTCAAAGTATCTTGATATAGAACATAGGTTCTACTTGAAGTTTATCACATATGCGTATGGCTCCCGAGTACTAAAGTGCTCGCCTCATATAAAAGTGAGCGGGCAATCTCACCTTTTCATCGAAACACAACAACTGCTTCACATAAGCTTTTATTGACCCCCCACACATGTCCCAAAAATTAAATTGCGTCCTCTAAAAAATGCAATATTCCGTCCTTAAATTGTACCATTTCAATGAACTAAAGATATTTTTTTATCATTACTTTCAACTGTAACTGACGTCCACCTTCACCAACTATCGTCACATGTCGTCAGCAACCTTCGTTAAATAACATCGTGGACTGACGCTGGTAAAGCTTTCTTAGATGTTTATATTACGGGTCTTATAATAAAATTCTTAGTTGACTGAACAAGATATCAATATATTTCCAAACAAGCAGAGGAAAATAAGAAAATAGGCTGGAAAAACAAAATTACGATTGACGTATATCCATTGTCATGCAAGTTGACATATAAAGATCGGGGTAATGCGTCATCTACTTAAAATCAATGTCCCCGAACATAATGGATTGGCTTCGCTTTCAAAGTATCGGATATCCGCCTTCCTTAGGCCTACCGCATATATAGAACTTTTTGAACGAGTGTTTATTTGTATGTTATATGTAAATGTATGTTTTTTATCTACCTGAAATAGTAAACGAGAATGCAGTCCATCTGATGGTAAGTAGTCACTGCCGCCCATGGACGTCTGTAATCAACTTCTTATAGAACGTGAAAGTGTGCCGGCAACCACACCCTTCGATCGAAACGCAAGAAATGCTTTACGCTAGAAATAGGTGAGGAGGTGGTACTTCCCGGGTCGAACAACATTGGTTCTACTACATTCTGTACATCCGCACAAGAGTAACTAGACAGATACTCAAGCAAAATATCAAAATAGAATCGATCGTGTTCTGATAAATAGTCGCACTATATTGACCAACAGTTTAATATGCTTTGACTCTAGTAAACAGGCAATTCGCGGCTATTTAAAGATAATTGGTTAATAGGCGAAACTAGAAAAACTATTACTTAAATGTATAATGACTAGATTGTCTGTTTATGTCTCAACGTCGACTAAACTGTTTCATCGTCAAGCAAACAAACTCTACTGCGCTCACTCACTCAACCAACTCAGCAAACTATTTGATGAGTGTAATAATTGTTTTATGCGTTAGGCCTTATTGATAACCGTCACATTTTACTCTTAAACATGAAGCCTTATTGATAACAGTAATATTTCATTCTTGAATATGAACAATAGTGATTGTTTCTGTGTAAAAGTAAAAAATATATATTATGTTTTTTTTTTTTATAAGGTTGAAGTAGCTCTCGAGCATGAATTCTACTTCATGCTATGTGGTCAATACCGCTGATGAACATCTGTAAGAAATTTCATATAGAACAAGAATTTCATCATAAGTTAATCACAATTTTGTTGTTCTTCCTGTAGATTAAGATGGTCACCTCAACTAAAAGTGAGTTGTTTCCAAAACAATTGACTCCAGCTTGTTCATAAGTTTTTTATAAACTGTCCCCGAGAGTGCGATGATGACGTCACGGGAAGCATTTACCCCCTTAAAATTAGTATATAACAATAAGGAGAAATTTAAAGATCACTTTGAATTTGAACTTTAAAATTTGATAGGTCAATCGTTTGCAATCAAGTTGATCATTTAACGATTCCAAATTTAGTCCAGACAGTGAACAACACTAAGATGTAATGCATCAAGCATTATATGTTTTCCTATTGAGAAAATTCAGAAAACATTGCTTCTATCATCCAGGTTGAAACTGCCGATATTTTCGTTCAGTCGATATAAAAAGCAATTATGTCATTGACTTAAAATCAATATCTCGGAACAAAAGACTGGGTTTCCGCACTCAAAGTGTCCGATAACGCAGCATTGTTATCACCCTTTTGTACTGTCCCTCCGTGTGCTCATAGCATAAGCATGTAAAAGCAGTGATTGCCTATTGATTTGGACTTCGTCCTTTACGGCTTTTTTTTTAGTTCCGTACAGAAAGACTAAAAAACTTTTTAACAAAAAATATCTACCGACTTCCATGTCACAAAAAAGTAAAAAATAATTTAAATATATTTTGGTCTAGAACATACTCAGTACTTAGTACATAGTCCTGAAGTCGGTGCTCGACATATTTCGCTGGACGACGGTAACTACGTCCTATATGAGCACCGACTTCAGAACTATGTACTAAGTACTGAGTATGTTCTAGACCAAAATATATTTAAATTATTTTTTACTTTTTTGTGACATGGAAGTCGGTAGATATTTTTTGTTAAAAAGTTTTTATTTTACACTTTTTAGTGACTATATTTTTATGTTTGTATTTAAATAAAGCCTCTAAGTTTGCTTTGTGCATCTACATATTCACAAAAATTAAACATAAAACACTTTTACAATTCATACAAACAGGGCGCCCCCTCTGGAAGTACCCCTCCATCATCAGGGTTGAGGAGTTGAAGGTCAAATTTTTCATCTTATATTGTTGCTTAGTAATCTTATAACATATACGTTAGTACCAGGTGGCTAACTTCTATGGCTCAGGCTTGCAGTACCCTGCATCATCAGGGTTTAGGAGTTGAAGGTCAAAATTTTAATTTTGTGCCTCTGTTTGGTATTATTTTTACATACCCGTAAGCACCAAATTGCCAACTCCTATGGTTTAGAATTGAAGTACCCCTTCATCATCAGGGTCGAGGAGTTGAAGGTCAAAATTTTAATTTTGTGCCTCTGCTTAGTATTATTTTTACATAACCGTAAGCACCAAATTGCCAACTCCTATGGTTTAGGATTGAAGTACCCCTTCATCATCAGGGTTGAGGAGTTGAAGGTCAAATTTTTGATTTTATATTTTTGCTTAGTATTTTCTTTACATAACCGTAAGCACCAAATTGCCAACTTCTATGGTTTAGGATTGAAGTACCCCTCCATCATCAGGGTTGAGGAGTTGAAGGTCAAATTTTTCATCTTATGTTTTTGCTCAGTAATCTTATAACATATACGTAAGCACCAAATGGCTTATTCCTATGGTTTTGGCTTTAAGTACCCCTGCATCATCAGGGTTGAGGAGTTGAAGGTCAAATTTTTGTCCCATGAATTTGCTTAACAATTTCATTATATATTCGCAAACATCAAACGACCAACTTTTATAGTTCAGGCTAGCAGTACCCCTGCATCATCAGGATTGAAGAGTTGAAGGTCAAATTTTTCATAGTAAATACCTACATAGTAATTTTATTCTATATTTTACTCAATTGGACTTCTCCAGCTAAGGTTCGGCCGACTATCACTAATTTTATTATTTTGCTCCAAAAAGTTGAAGATCCTATGATTAGAACCTTATCAAACTCTTATCAGACTACCCCTGGAGTACATCCTTTCTAATAAAAAAAGAATCATCAAAATCGGTTGGCGGGATATTGAGTTATTCATATATTTATCGCGTACATTGAAAATGCAAATTTAAGACTTATGCGTTTTTCTTATGGATGCCCTAGTCAAAAAAATACTAAAAAAAAATGGGACCCTATGACACGCACTACCTTTCAAATAAAAAAAAAATCATCTAAATCGGTTCACCCAGTCCGGAGAAATGAGGTAACAAATATAAAAAAAAAAAAAAAAAAAAAAAATAAAAATACAGACGAATTGATAACCTCCTCCTTTTTGGAAGTCGGTTAAAAAGGGGACTCTGTTACTAAGACTCCGGTGTCCGTCTGTCCGTCTGGCCGTCTGTCCGTCTGTCTATCATCGTCATCATCATCACGTCAGCCTTTTTCGTTCCATTGCTGGACATGGGCCTCCCCCAAGGTGTGCCACAATGCTCGGTCCTTTGCTGCTCTCGTCCAACCACTGCCCAAACTTTATCAGGTCTTCGGTTCAGCGAGCCGGAGGGCGTCCTACACTACGTCCGCCGACCCGTGGTCTCCATTCAAGAACTCGTCTACCCCATCGGCCATTAGTTCTACGCAATATGTGACCAGCCCACTGCCATGTCAGCTTGCATATTCTTACGTGCTCGTATAGCTACGTGGTTCGCTCTGGTTCTTTGCCGGATCTCCGTATTACGGATTTTATCCCGCAAAGTCTGTCCGTCTATCACCAGACTGTATCTCATGAAATGATGTGTTAGTTCTGTTGTGCACATAAAAACAAAAAACCAAAAACATAATAAAATAAATATTTAAGGGGCTCTCCATACAGCAAACGTGACCTTTTGCCGTTTATAGACAACTAGCTGATCAGGCAAACGTTGTTTTGCCATTTAAAATTTTAAAAATGTTAAGGGTGGACAACCCATGTTACTAAGGGGTATGCAAAATAGATGTTGGCCGTTTATCAGAGCTACTTAAAATGCTCACAAAATTTCATGAGAATCGGTCAAGCCGTTTCGGAGGAGTACGGGAACGAAAATAGTGACACGAGAATTTTATATATTAGATGTACAGAACCCTAAGAGCACTTTGCCGGTTATTTATACGTACAAATCGAACCAGATTATTCACGTAATATTTTTATTGTTTCTCAATGGATGTTGATTTCATACGATGTTCATTTCAACTTAACAATTGGTGTAAATTTTCAAAAGAATTATTTGGTTTGTCTTTTAGAACGCAATTTTAATGTTAAACTGGCTTTACCTCGCGGTTTTACTCGCGTTTAAAAATGTCACTCAACTTTTGAGTTAGTAGTACGTCTGATGGAGTAGATGGACTTTTTTTTTTGTTGTGCAGGATTATGTGGGATTTTACCCCCCCCCCCCCCCCCCCATGGCCATCCTCGGTGCTATAAAGAGGACTCCGGGATCTCGAAACGACCGTAACCGGAATCCTCTGAGCGCGTTGCCCCATCGGGCTCCTCCCAGATGGGTGGCTGGGCTCACCAGTCCGTCTAGTCTTTACGACCTTACGCCTAACCGAACGGTTCGAGCTCCCAATCTAGCTGCAACCCCGGAAGCCCCTTTTAGCCGCCTCTTACGACAGGCAGGAGATGCCGTAGCCCTATTCTGATCCCGAAACGACAGGGACGAGATGGACTTAAACTTTAAACCTTTAAATTAAATCAATCAGCTGTGGTTACCCATGGCATCAATCTGAGTGTGACCTTTTTTTTCGTCATGTGGCTGTGCAAATTTCCTTTTTTTATTTTGGTTTATTGTTATGTTTGTTTTTTTTTTGTTTTTTTTTTTTAATTATTTTTTGTTAATCTTGCATGTGTATGTTTTTCTTATCAGTCACTGTACGGTTTTTTTCTTTCTTTCTAATTGTATGACCTCCTTCGTTATAGGTAAGGTCAGTACGCAATCAATCACAGCATAATGGTTGATATAATCAATATTTCTTTTTGTCTTGTTTGTCCATTGGACGGTGAAATATGAGCGAAAGGCTGTGTGGGTGTTGTTATTAATAGAAAGCTTTGCTGCAGGCTTTGTTTGCCTTTGTGCATGGTTTCACCCACGTTGGGGTTATTTTTACTTGATTTATAACTTTGCTTGATTTATAATAACAGAATATTGCCATTATGTTTGTGTTTTAGATTTTTTTGAAGCAATACAATTATGCCTCTGTACCGCCCGAGGTCTGTTACACGTTTATTGCGAGTATTTGTTACGGAAATATACTGACAACCTTGTTTGTTTTGGGTATAGAAATTGAGCGAGACTTCCTGAAACTTTTAAAAGTTGGTACAATGTATGTGGATCAACAGAGCAGTGATAGCCAAATGGTTGAAACTGGCCCTCTCAATCGGGAGGTCCGTGGTTCTAACCCAGGCATCACTGATTTATGTGCGTATTAGAAATTAATTATCACTGCTTTTCGGTCAAGGAAAATATAGTGAAGAAACCTACAGTTCCGAGAGTTAAGTTCACGGAGGTGTGTGAAGTACACCAATTCGCACTAGACCAGCGGTGGACTATAGCCTGAAACTCCCTCATTCTGAGAAAACCTGTGCCCAGCCGTGGGACAGTAATCGGTTGCATCCCACATGGATCGACCGGGAGATACTACCACGCTTATTTTAGTTAAACATTTTTGCGCTTCGGTGGAAGGGTGTGCTTGCCAGCTTACATTTATATCAGGCGACCATCTTAGACCATGGGAGTAGTACATTTGGGATTTACCTCCGATATAGTTATTGTTTTGTATGAAGTTGCTAATAAAAACTTAGACAACGCGTGTTTAACTTCAGATGATACTTTTGTTCTATATAAAGATGGTTACAAGTGTCCAAGGGCGGCAGTGGCATTTTTTCACCAGAGTCTGCTACTCTGCTACTAAGTCTTAAAGTAATGAACAAATCGACGGGCCCCTAGAACAAAATCGCATATGAAAAATTACCAATTTACAGTATGAAGCTTTAGTGATTGTAATCGTTATTAAATAGATTTATTTTGTTCTCGAGGGGGAAACCTTCAAAAGGTACCCTGGAACCCCGGAAGCCCCTTTTAGTCGCTTCTCACGACAGGCACAGGTTGCCGTAGCCCTATTCTGATCCCGATACTACAGGGACGTAAATAGCTATTACAATGATTTTCCATATACTGTCTTTCTTGGCGTAAGTACTTAATTCTTGTATGCCGACAAAACTTCTAACCTTCATACTGTAAATTGGTAATTTTTCATATACGATTTTGCCCTAGGAGCCCGTTGAAATAGTAATTTTAAACTGGACATAGCAAGTTTAAGTTGTAGATTTAGGATCAGAGAAGCACGACCTAGAAATGAGAATCTTTGAGTTTAAAGCAAAGATAATCCTAGATCAAACAAACTTTATTAGAAAAGTTTCAATAACGTTTAAATTTTAATGGAACATTGTAAGCACACAGCGATGCTTAAGACTGCTTTGAAAGAATGAAAGAAAGAAAGCAATAATTTGTTTACATATATTCTTTTAAAATTGATCGTGTCAAATATAATATTGAAGTAAAGCTAATAAAATATAAAAAAAAACAATCAACAATTAAATCTGGTATATCATAAAAGTAACCTCAAATACTCTTCACAACTGAATATAGTTGACTTTTCTTAAAAACGTTATTTATGCACATACTAGCTTATTCCGATGGCTCCGCCCGCTATGGTCACGTTTATCAAGGTAAAGAATATCCTATGTGGTAATACACATCATAAACTCTCTATGTACCAATTTTAGCGAAATCTGACTAGTAGGTTTCACGTGAAGTCCCTGTAGTTTCCGGGACCAGAATAGGACTACGGTACCCTCTGCCTGTCGTAAAAGGCGACTAAAAGAGGCTTTCGGGGTTGCGGGCGGGAAGAGTGGGAGCTCGAACCGTCCGGTCAAGTGACCCCGGGAAGGACGGCGGCATGTGTGGTTGCATGTTGCCGTAAAAACCAGAAGGTGCGGTGAGCAGTTCACGCCCACCAGAGAAGAGCCCGATAGGGCACACGCTGAGGACACCGGCGGCGGTCAAGTGGAGTTCCCGGAGTCCTCTTCGCAGCGTCGACGTCGGCCACCGGGGGGTTTTAGTGCGGTAAGAATCCCATATAACCCGCGTCGCTCCCACGACGTCGGGTACTTTTTGAAAGTTTCCCCCTCGAAAACAAAAAAAAAAGGTTTCACGTGAAAGAGTTTATATACTTTCTTTACGTTATTTTAAAATCACTTCACCCAACACAACTACATTTTTCAAACAGCATACACTTTTAAATGTGAAAACAAAATTCAATGACGGCTAGTATTCTATTTTTGGGCATTTAGCTATAACACAAAAAAGAGACCTGTTGGAATCAAAAGCAATATGGTTTTCGAATGAGTACATAGGTAACTTAAATTAGTAAACACGCTTTCTATACTCATAGCCCCACAGTAGGATTTTCTCCTGTGTCGTGGGTACCATACATAAGACGAATACACAAACACCCAGACTCAGAACAGAAATCTAAACTCATCATTCAGATACCTGTCTGGCCGGGAATCGAACGCAGGACCCATTGTGCGTCAGACCGGTATGGTAACCGCAGCGCCACGCGGGTCGTCAATCACCTTTTTTGTTACAAAATTTTGTTGACCAGTGTTATCTTTTGCAACTTATATCAAACACATTTTGAACTATATTTTATACAAAAATATAGTTCAAAATGTCTGCTGTCTTTATTGCAAATGGCGCAACGTCGGAAACGGTTCACGGAATCTAATATAGGAATTTAAAAGACATGCTCTCCGCTCTTTTACAGCTCTCCATGTTCAAGCATAAATTTAGCGAACAATGTACCTATCTCGTTTTTCTTAGCTATGAATACTTTTCTGTGTTATGTGTCTTTGTATAAGCAGTTTAGTGCAATGCTTTTTACTTTCAATGCTAATGATTCAGGTTCTTATTTTAGATATGTTGATATCATGTAACAAAAAACTAAATATACTCAGCTATGCGAGTAAATTTAGTTTTTTGTTTGAATTTACTGTTATGAACTATGACCTAACACTTTCCGTTCTAAAATTTAAACGTGGTAGAAACAGTGTAGTTCGACCGGGCAAGTACCACTGCCACACCTATTTCTAGCGTGAAGCATTTTCTTGCGTTTCAATCGAAGGGTGTGGTTGCCGGCACACTTTTGTATGGGGCGACCATCACAGTCCTCGGGAGTAGCAACGCATCTGTGATTGACTTCAGATGGAACCCATGTTCTGTATGTAGTTGGTTACAGATGTCCATGGGCGGCAGTGACCACCTACCATCAGGTGGACTGCATGCTCGTTTGCTACTTCAGTCTGATAAAAAAAATAACCATATTAATCAGTATACACAAATAACCTTACACTACATCGTAAATAAAACTTATCAACGTATAAGCTTCCGAGGCAGCTTTTATGAGATCACGTCACTCAATATTATTGTTGTATTTACATAAAATATTTACTGGAGCATAAAAAGCGCCATCAATCTTGGATGTAATCAATGCGTGGGTGACATCTTATATGTATCACACTAGAGTGAGCGAAGTTGTGTTTTCCGTACCGAAATACATATTAAAGAGCACGGGTCCTAGAATGGTCCCTTGTCAGACACATTGATGATATGACATCAGGGCATAAGTGAACTCTTGGGCCGTTTCCGAAGGTTTTTTAAAAAATGCTCTTTTTTGTCAAGGTTAGGTAGAGTTTGTGTCGGGAATAGACGAAAATAGCTTTTAAGAAAAACCCGAGTAAGCTATATAATAAACAGTTATACAAATATGTATAATCCTTACTTAATATTATAAATGTGAAAGTAACTCTGTCTGTCTGTCTGTCTGTCTGTCTGTCTGCTACTTATTCACGCCTAAACAACTGAACCGATCTTTATGAAATTGGGCACACAGATAGTGTTGACCTCGAGAAAGGACATAGGCTGCTTTTTATCGAAAAAAATGGGTTGAAAGCGTTAAAATCAGGCATAAATGTTTGTACGGAAGTTCGTTTTTAACAAAGTCTCATATTGACAAGTCCGTCAAGGGGTACGATAGACTTACTTAAAACCTTATCTAAATAATAAAACATAAAAAAACATTGATTTCGAGTCGACAACATATATCCTTAAAATGCGGATTGTTGCGTATTTTATTAAATTCTAATGTAAACATGTGTGACATGACAGTAGTGTGACATGACAGTAGCCATAATGGCCGCCCGGATGCCATTCTGAATTCATTCAAAAATAATACGTATAAATTTGTAACTATCAATTATCATAAAAATAGATGTGATTCAAATTGATTTTAATTTAATTTATGAATTTATGAAATATTTCAATAATATAAAAGCATCCGTTGACGCGCTGCGGCCGCGCTACTTGCGACCTAATGTAAAATCGCTCTTTGAGTACAGGGATTCCCAATTGATAACAGATGGCGCGTCATACTATTATAGTAAAATAGTTATTCGAATCCAATAACTCAAAGGCGATAAAATGTTTTAACATTGTTTCAAAATAAAACTATCGACTCCATTTGTCACTCCATGTTCATGTTACATAAATAGTTTCTTAACTATTATTGCATAAATAAAGTTATGTTATTGACCACACCCGTACATTTTTAGCGAAAATAAATATTAAGGACAAAATACAATTGATAGTCTTTTAAGCAAAATACTAACATTAATAAGTCGATCAGTGTCTAAATAAGATATAACAATTATATCATGAATTATTATTATAAAGAAGCTTTTGCAACTTTTGTGATAAATAATTGCATTTATGAATATTGAAGCATGGTTGATGAACACTTGGTTCTAATAACAAACGAGCAAGGTCAACATTATTGTTCTTTTTATATTTATGATAATATGTTCATTATAAATAATGTTATAGAAAACATGCATTTAAATAACAACATATTTTAAATTAATTTTAGAATAACAAAGTGTGTCAAAATAAGCCAAAATAGATTATGTTCGTAACTCATAAGTATGTGAATTTCAATTTCTACAATAGAACCACACTAGGATTTTTTCACTGTGTCGTGGGTACCATGGACACACAAGACGTATATAGAAACACCCAGACCCAGAACATGAATCTATTCAGATTCCTGTCTGGCCGGGAATCGAACCGGATGTGGTAGCTGCTCCGCAACACGGGTCGTCAAGGTTGTCAAATTAATGTTAAAAGTAGGTTCACCTATATGTAATCTTACTGAGAAATTTAAAAGGACCAAAATTACTTAAAATAGTATTTTTCAATTCATAAAAGTTAAAATCCATCTTTATAATCGATGCGCTTTGGTTTAAATGTGGAGGCATTGTTTGAAAAGATGTATTCCGATATTGTTAATGTGACCACTAAGACTGTAAATTGGTTCAAAAAAGGGGTTTACGATATTCTGATTCGTCGTATCTTCATAACATTTTACATAACAATATGTACCTACCCACAAATACACACTTAAAATTCGTTTTTTCACTCTGTGTTTGTCCGGGTAATCCTTGACCGGCTAAACCGATTTTTACGGGTTTTTTTACTATAGAAAATGTTATGGAACGACATGTAGACTACTTTTATCGTAGAATTCCCACTGAGTGGAGATTTGCGCGGGAAAAACTTAGCGATACATTGATTTGCACGCGAGCGTAGCCGCGGGTACAGCTAGTAATAATAATAATAATAATAATAATAAAGCCTTTTATTCGGACAAAATATATACAATAATGTTTTCTTTTTTTTTTTTTTTTACACTCGTAATTATTCGTGTATTTGGTGCTTCTTTATTTTTTGTAAGTCCGTTTGCCAGTTGGCAAAGGCCTCCTCCAACCTACTCCACTCTTGTCTGTTCCTGGCTACTCTGCTCCATGTTACGCCTGCAACCTGTCTTATATCATCGTCCCATCTTTTTTGTTGTCTCCCTCGTTTCCTTTTACCTTCTCTTGGGTACCATTCTGTAACAATTTTGCTCCATTTGTCTTTGCCTCTTATAGTATGTCCCGACCACTTCCATTTTTGCCTAAATATTTTTAGGGTTACGTCATGTATCTGTGTCTTTTTCCTGATGTAGATGTTTTCTATTTTATCCCTTCTCTTTACTCCTATCATACTTCGCTCCATTGATCGTTGGCAAATGGCAATTTTATTGATCATATTTTTTGTTAGACCCCACGTTTGGCTTCCATACATTAATATTGGTAGAATGCATACATTGAATAATTTGCTCTTTATTTTTATATGTAGATTTTTATTTTTCATTACCTCCCTTAAGCTCCAATACCTTTTCCAACTATTTGCTATCCTTCTTTCAATTTCTTTATTTATATTACCTTTAGGTGATATTAGCTGTCCAAGGTATATATAATCTTCAACGTAGTTAAGGTGTGTTCCGCCGACGGTTATGTTGCTTTTATTTCCATTTGTCATACAAATATGTATGCCATTTTGTATATAAGCACGTGAATGTCAGCGTGAATCTATTAATTTAGGCGATGATAAAGGTAAAATGTGTCACAAACATTTTGTATCTCATTATATCTTGTAAAAATAGTTTTTCCTGAAATACCTTTACTGCTGTTCTTGTATTCAGTTGTTTTTGCGTTTTGGTAGAAAGGTGTGCTTGCCGGTTGTATATGTAATACCTTTGGTTGACTTCACACAGAATCCATGTTCTGGATGAGATTGTTTACAGATGTCCATGGGCGTAAGGTACCAGTTACCATCAGGTGGACTGCATGTTCGTTTGCTACTACTTTCTTACGTATATTTTCATATTATCTAAAACATAATAATATAACTCATTATACTATGGTTTAGTTATTCCTAATAATTTCAATCTGACTTCGGAGGAATTTGAAATTTGAAAGACGAATCTAATTATATATAGATCAATTATTGTACTATTTATATCATTTGACTACATATAATAATTACGTGTACTAATTTTTTTTTATTGCTTGCCAATAGCGCATATATTTAAAAATATAAATTTTTTGCATGATTTTTGATTTATTACAAATTATATCTATAAAAAGTTATTACAATTTTAAATTATGTTACCATTTTTATAAACTGGTGAATTCGCCGGTCATAGCTGTAAAGTATTTAAAAATGCACTCCAAGCATAAATCTGAAAATATCTTAAAATTATTGTTTGCAGCAACCATAGTGAACGCAAACACGGCGTGATGCAGAATAAATGTATCTAAATCCGAGGGAAGTCCTCGGTGCTAAATGACGGCACTTAGAAAAGTAAACATTCCACTCGCGATGCTTTTGTCAATAGTTTGGTTTTACAATTGTTATAGTTTGAACTGACGTAAAATATTTTTTTAGGAGATTGAAGTACCAAACGATAATACAGTCCACTTGATGGTAAATGGTCGCTGCCGTTCATGGACATCTGTATGCAACTTCATACAGAACAAGGGGTTCTATCTGAAGTCAATCACAGATGCGTTGCTACTCCCGAAGACCAAGACGGTCGCCACATATAAAAGTGTGCCGGCAATCATACCCTTCCATCTAAACGCATTAACTGCTTTATACAAGTACAATACAAGTACCACTGCCACACCTATTTCTAACGTGCAGCATTTCTTGCATTTCGATAGAAGGGCGTGGTTGCCGGCACACTTTCACATGAGGCGACCGTCAGAGTCCTCGGGAGTAGCAACGCATGTGTAAATGAATTCAGATGGAACCCATGTTCTGTGTGTAGTTGATTACAGATGTCCATGGGCGGCAGTGACCACTTACCATCAGGTGGAATGCATACTCGTTTGTTACTTCAGTCAGAAAAAAAAGGTAAAGAATATCCTTAGGAAGTCTTCCTGATAGTTTTTTGTTGTTATCGTAGATCTTTGGATCGTAGTCAAAATAGCGTGAACAAAATAGCAATAAAACTTTAAAATAACCCGTAGAAATCTGTAAATGTTTTCTTTAAACACAGTTGAGTTTCTTAACTATATCGGTACATGCAAAGTTCTTGATGCAGTTCAGATTTTCCTTAACTTCATCTTAAACTTAGTAGAAACTTCATGTCTTGCAGGAAAGCTTGTTTAGAGCTACTGGCATTTTTAATGTTTGCTTCGTGTATAGTTTTTTAGTTTTAAATTTCAGGTAGTATATTTTTAAATGAATGTGAGAATAACTCTAAGCTCAAGTGTGAACAATAAGTTCGTACGCTTCGTGTGTTTGCGTGCATTGCAAGGTGTATATACCAGGTGGGAGATCCTATGACCGCCAATTCGCACTTGGCCAGCGCGGTGGACTGTGGCCTAGACTCTCTCATTCTGAAAGAAGACCCGTGCCCAGCAGTGGGACAATAATGGGTTAACTAAAGATCCTATGTAGTTCCACCGGGAAGGTACCACCGCCACATTTATTTATAGCGTGAAGGAGTTCTTGCGTTGCGATGGAACTTTGTTGTGGCCTATTACTTTTGTATGAGGCTACCATCACAGACATAATCATAAAGTTGCTCATGGATGTCTATGGGTAGTAGTCACCAGTAACTATCGGGTGATCTTCGTCCTCATTTGGTACGACGATACTATAAAACAAACGTTGTCTTGCCTTACTGTGCTCTTCAGTCCAGAACACAAACGTAGTCACCACTTGAGGACCTTCCTTTCCCATTGGTTATCGGTCCTACGAGCGTTGTAGCTGGTCCATTGCCACTTCAGCATGCTGGTTTTGAGAGCTATGTCGGTAAGCATTGTTTGTCTACGGATTTCATCGTTGCGAATCATGTCTTGTAGCGAAATTTCGAGCATAATGCTTTCCATAGCACGCTGAGCGACCCTAAGCCTCCGAATGAAGTCTACAGTGAAGGACCATGTTTTGACGCCGTAGTTCATCACATTGCTCGGATAATTTCGACTTCAGGCACTGAGGAATTGTGGACGAGAAGATACTACGTAATTTCCCGAACGCAGCCCAACACTGCTGGGCTGCGTTCGGGAATACAACATTGGATAAAAAATTTACCGAATAGAAATTTGATTTTAAATATTAAGAAAAGTGATTTTTTATTAGCAGCAAATTTAAGCCACGCAAAACTAATATGAATTAAAAAAAACTTTACTGAAATATTCAGTCAAAGTATTCAAATAGAGTTTCACTAAACTACAACCTGTCCAAGCAAAGTTGGGAGTTATTGCACTGAGATTCTAGGAAAGTTGAAATATACGTTGTTTTAAGTCTTGCTAGAAGAAGTTTCTAGAAAATCTATTAAAATATGTTGTATATCTTCCGCCAGTTCATTTCAGTTTTATTTAAGTTAAGTATGAAGGGCTATTATAACAGCATCAAGGTGGTAGAACGCCTTATTATTCGGCTCTGGAGCCACTATTGCCGTTCAATCTAGCAAAAAAAATAGTATAAGCGCTCCTGCTCAAAAGTTTCTAATCTTATGGCAATCCATAAAAAAAAATGTTTTTTTTTATATGCTGGGGAGATAAGAGGGCGGAGAGTGACGTAGACTACTTTTTATCGCGCTCTCTCATTCCCATGAGAATATCGATGTTTTGTTAGTTGATATATATTTAGTACTTCCAGACGTTGTTAATAGATGGCGTTAGTAAAATTCATTTGCAAGTTCTGAATCAAGTTATCAAAAGCTAATGTTAATTCCCTTTGACTGTGCGTGCGAAGCCGCGGGTAAGAGCTAGTTAAGAATAAAGAAAAAAAGGGCTTGTTTTATTGACGTATTTGTAACTTGATTTTTAGTCCGATCAATATAGAAGTTTCAAATAATATTAACTCCCGGAAATCCAAATTTTGGTGGAGCTACTAGGGTTTACTATTACAAGTAAAGTTTTAAAAACGCGCCGAGTACAATAGCTAACAGGTAGCGAGGAAATGTGTGCATATCATGTATAATGGAACTCTTAGAATCATGATATCTCAGGAATCTCTGAGGAAAAAAACATGCGTGCGTACAAAGTACACATGTCAGAAGTGAAACTTCTTTGGCGAACTAATTTATAAATCTTGTTTATATTTATACAAATCTAAAACTTTAAATTTCCAAGATTAAGAGGAAGGGAAAAAGGCGTGATACGACGTTTGCTCTGTCTCACTTTTTCTCTCAATCTTTCTCACTCGCTTGCTCCCTACTCTCACTCCACGGCTAGTTGCTCATGCTACGTTCGCCCTGTCTTACTCTCTCTCAATCGGTCTCGATCACTCTCTCTCTCTTTTCCGACACTTCCGTTGCATACCGGCGTGACGTTTCATCTGTAAAATTTTTACCCTCATGCGCCTAAAGAAGTTTCACTTCAAAAAATATATAGACTATTTTTATAGAAAATTTTAAGATCTATTAACTTTGGCTTGAAGTGTCTTTTGATAAAACTTACCGTTTTCGATAAAAAATATCCTCCAATTTTGACATTTGACCCCGAATAACTTTTGAAGCAGACATAGGATCAATGGGGATTTTTAAATTGAAAATAGTCTATTTTCCATTATGATGGCAGAATAGTACTGTTAGTATGTACTTACGGCAACTTTTTGTCAGTGAACAAAAAGTAGTAGAAGAATGTGATTCTGAGATTTATAGTCAACTTAAAAAATGAAATTTTACAATTAATACACAAAGTTGAAATGAGTGCTGAAAGATACTTGCGCGTTACGACGCTCACAATTTTCATGACCTTTCAGGAACATTGTGAAGTCATGAAAATTGTGGACGAGTTTTGTGCCGTTAATGGACCGTTTTTGGGACAAACCTCGTTAGCGGCTGGCAAAATGCAATTTGATGGGCGAATCACTAGCATTTACCGAAGTGTTACTCAATAATTTTATAGTATGAAATTATTATCAGCATGGAAAAAAATTATAACAATAAAGTGTTTATGTAAATGATGAGTTTAGATTCGTGTTCTGGGTCTGGGTGTTTGTGTATTCGTCTTGTGTGTGTCCATGGTACGCACGACACAGGAGAAAATCATACTGTGGGGCTATGAGTGTACAAAGCGTGCGTGAGACTCTTACCTGGCCTCTCAGCTCGAACACATATAGAAAAAAAAAATAACTCTTTTAAAATAGAGGAAAAATAAAACCGAAACTATTAAATATATCCTGGATTTTTAAAGATATTTTAAGTTCATGAAAAGATTACACTTCGTAGATTTGAAACAATAGGAAAGTGGCGGGTGGCTGGATGCCAAGAACGTGGTTTACCGATAAACCTTTCATTCGTTCTACAAATGAAGCTGTCAAATTCTTCCACAAACTCAACAAATAACTGTTGCAAAAATAAGTAAGAAATAAAATTTTGCAAAAATATCATATGTACTATCTATCAATTTTTTTATTTATCAATTTTGAGATAAATTATCATGGTAGAGTATACTCCATGCCTTCTCTAGTTTTGGGCGTATAGCTATGCCCAGCGATGCATCATATAATGCTAGCACAATTGTCATTCAGTCGATTTTATGGTAAGTAGTCATAGCTGCCAATGGACAGGTAAGCAACTTCATGTAGAACAGGGCTTCTATCCAAAGACAAGTCGAGTTATACTTTACTCCCGAAGGTTAAGATGGTCTCATCATCTGAAAGCGATCCAGCAAAAACATACACAAGGATATAGATATAATTTAAAAATTGTATTCAATATGATAAGATTTCATTATTCCTTTCATTATTTTCTTTTCTATACTTATCTTGTAGGTATCACTACATAGTCGATTATAACAAAGTTATATTATTATTATTATTATAACAAAGTCGATTTACGCTGTCTGTTCCTATATACGCTTAGATCATTAAAACTACGCTACGGATTTAATTGCCGATTTTTTGATATATAGATTGATTAAAAAGGAAAGTTTTTGTGTATAACAGTAGAGCTACACTGATAATTTTAGATTTTTGACCCGGCGAACTTCGTTAAAAAAGTCAACTACCAAAAAGTAACTATAAAAACATTACAATGGCACTCGGATGTATTCTTTACTTTGCTACACTATGGCTAGCTACGACGTAGACCTATCTACGATTCTCGTAGAACTACATTACAAACGTAAATCAATTAAAAAGGTACATTATTTACTTTTAATGACGAATTTTTTTAGTGCTAAGATTGGGGTACAACCCATTATTGTCCTACTGCTGGGCACGGGATTTCTCTCAGAAAGAGAGAGTTTTAGGCCATAGTCCACCGCGTTGGTCAAGTGCGAATTAGTGGACTTCACACACCTCCGAGAACTTTTTTAAACAAATCTTGGGTGTGTAGATTTTTTCCTCTACAAAAACTACTGCTTTAAAAGTATAAAAATTAACTAATAATTTAAAAACATTTTTACTTGTTCTTCCTTTATATTTGCTGTACGATATTTAATCTTTTTGGCGATCTTATAAATATTTCTTTTCCGAGAAATTTTCGTAACAATGTTATGAAAATGAGAATAACGGTTGACCTTTAAGGATACTTGGAAGTAGGTAAAAATGGGTAGCAATTATAAGACGTATCATGTAAACACGAAATTATTATGAAAACAAGACTCCCGGCTACTAAAGCTGAAATTAGCAGTCGGATTTTTTGTTTGTTTTCGTCAAAATACCAAAATAAAAGTATTATGATGTATATATTTTTGAAACGGTCTATTTTAACAACTTTTGCTTGATACCCACATTGTTATGCTAATAAAAAAGTACCCTTCCTCTTTATTCGGCTACAGGTGTTTTTTTTTATTTGACTAAAGTAGCAAACGAGCATGCAGTCCACCTGATGGTAAGTGGTCACTGCTGCCCATGGACATCTGTAATCAACTTCATACAGAACAAGAGTTCCATCTGAAGTCAATCACAGATGCGTTGCCACTCCCGAGGACTATGTTGTTTTAAAATATAGTCCATGTTCTTCTGTAAGCTGAGCCTAGGAATACCTCATTTGTCCCAACCCAAATTTGTCCCACTTTCCAAAATAATGGAGATATTTTTGGGTACAACCCATTATTGTCTCACTGCTGGGCACGGGTCTTCTTTTAGAATGAAAGAGTTTTAGACCATAGTCCACCGCGCTGGCCAAGCGAAAGGGTGGACTTCACACACCTCCGAGAACTTTTTTTTTTTAAAGAACTCTCGGGTGTGTAGGTTTCCTCACGATGTTTTCCTTCGCCGAAAAGCAGTGACTATTAATTTCTAATACACAAATAACAACCTGCCACATTGCCTGGGTTCGAACCTCAGACCTCCCGATCGAGAGGACGAGTTTCAACCATTAAGCTATCACGCTCGCCTGGATATACATACAAACATTCAAATGTACGCTCCAAAAACATCAGCTAAAATGCAAATCATGATGAACAAATTATTTTAATACGTAAAGACGTTACTTTAATACGTAAATACGTAAATACGTTTACTTACTAAACACTTTTTTTTTATATTTTTGGTTTGCTCTGTCTGTTTTGAAAATTCGTAACACCAAAAGTATTGACTTCGATTTTAAGGTTTTACTTTAAAATAGTTTAAAATAGTAGACTTTGTCGTACGGGAAATGTTAGTCTTTATTATTCAAAATGTATTTAATTTATCAAAAGTTATTACAACATCAATATTTATTTATTTAGTTAACATTATAATATATATATATATATATATATATATATATATATATATATATATATATATATATATATATATATATATATATATATATATATATATATATATATAACCCAAATTTATAATTTATTTACTAAAATTTTCAATTATAAATAGAATAAATGAGCCAAATAGCTGCCCCGTGAAATGAAATGTATGAAATGTACCCAAGATACTAGACATTACAACATTAGTGATACATTTTTTGAATCGCAAGTAAAACTACGGGACATAGCTAGTGAAGAATAAAAAACTATCCGCTATTATTAACCAATGAGATATGATATGTGATGTGACATGCCTGTAATGTAAAGAGCCTGGGTTGGATGTATTGGTGAATAATGATCTGTGATCAAGTTGGACTTTTGTGAACTATATGTGCGGTAACTACATAAGGGAGTCTAGTGTAGGGTTATGACTTTCAAATATCAATAGGTTTTTTTGTTGAAAGGTATTGTTACGGACGACGGCGTCAATACATAAAATAAGTTAGAATAAGTTAGAATAAGATAGGCATGTATTGTTATCCCACTCTAAATATACGCAATGTCAATAGATGTAAGAAAGAGACAGCGCTATAGGAAAGAAAGAGATGCAGAGTGGTGCCGTGTGCAAAAGTGGCTCGCACGTGATTGGTGGAGAGGCCGGTACCGCTGACTACCATACCCTGCTAATGTAAGAATCTTAATAGTACTTAAGCACGCCTAATGCATTGTTGATCATGTTGGGTATTTGGCATATATCAATAAATAAGATTGAAGAGCGAACTACGAAGTTTTTATTGAGACGCTACAATCTACACTCTACAATTTGGTCCTTCGAGCCGGATTCTGAAGATTTGGCACTCCACGACGGATTCAGAAGCGAATCTGTACTGCGGGCGATTCAGAAGCGAATCTACTCTACGGCAGATTCAGAGGCGAATCTGCGCTACTCGAGTAAGAACTGCAGCGCGTCGGATTGGATACGCCGGTCGCTATGAACACGAGAAGCCGTGTTCGCTCCGTATCTGGATACAGCGAGCCGGAGTTACCAGTAGGCACTAAGAGTGTGCTTGCACCGTCACTGCACCGCATTTATGAAGACTCGCCGCAATCGCCGTCAACTGTAGCAGGAAGTATTCCCCAAGGGAGAAGATTGGAGTACTCTCCGCCACGAGCAGCGAGAGAGACCGCGCCAGAGGCGTCAATAGGGACGTCCATTATGGGGCCGCCTGCACAACCAGTTAGCACTCCAATGAGACGTGAAGCCGCATCACCAATACGAAGACCTACGTCACCGGCGTTGAGCATTCACACTAACACGTCGAGAAAAAGCGCTGATGCAAGAATGAAGATGGCGCAATACGAGGCAGAAAAGGAACTCGCGGAGCTAGAAGAAAAGCGACTGCGCATCAGAGAGAAACTCATCAAGGCACGACTAGCCGCCGAAGTGACAGCGATAGAAGCCGAATCAGAGTACAAATCCAGCATATGCAATGAAAGAGTACGGGACTGGGTCGATAGAAGCATAGAAGAACAACGACCATCAGCACCGAAATTCAGGGAAGAGCCACAAGAGGCTCACCCCCCCGTTAAAGAGCAACGGGGGGAGAACGCCAAGTACCAGGGCATTCAACGACTAGCCGACGCATTGGAAAAAATGATTACGTCTAGGCCGCTGCCGCGTCAGACAGCAGAACTACCTATCTTTACGGGAGCCGTCGCAGAGTGGCTACCATATAAAGCCGCTATGGAAGATTCTACGAGACTCTTCAAATTCTCTCCGACGGAAAATCTTCTGCGTCTACGAAACAGCCTACGAGGGGAAGCACGAGAAACTGTACTTTCGCAGTTATTCACCGCCTCCAGTCCAGAAGTAATTATGCGAACGCTAGAAATGAAGTATGGAAGGCCAGAATTTATAATTGATCGAGCAATGGAAGAACTCAAGAAGCTCCCTAAGCTAGGAAGTGCGAGTACTGATCTATACGAGTTCGCAGTCAAGATTCAGAACATAGTCTACACAATCAAGAGTATAGACAGAAGAGGCTACCTACAGAGTCCGCTTCTTGTTCGAGACGTCATGGACAAATTGAGTCCGCATCTCGTCAGCAAATGGGCGGAGTACGCAGCCAATAATGAAGCTCGTATTATAGAAGAAAACGAAATGATCGTCCTCTCAGAGTTCTTGATGGCCGAAGCGGATCTGATGATCAGATATACCCACACAACCAGACGAGGTGTTCCAGTACCAGTAAAAAAAGAAGTGGCTCCAAAACGGGCAGCTACTAGAGGCGTATACACTGCAGAAGGCATCACATATGAAGATGAAAGAAGATGCTTTATGTGCCAGTCCGAGGGACATTACACTCCCGATTGCGCCAAACTCAAGGCACTCGACACCAACGATCGCTGGAAATGGGCCAAGGATAACAGAATGTGTTTCAAATGTATGAAACGGAAGCACAACCGATTCTCCTGCAAAGCTAAAGCCTGCGGAGTTCACGGATGTACCTACCGACATCATGCGCTTCTACACAAGGAAAAGGCAACGGAATCGGCTCCTACGGTCAGCACTCTGAACGAATGCAAAACAGCCGACTCAACCGCACTAGTAATGAGCGTTACAGCAAAGAAGACATCTGCGGTATTGCTCAAGACCTGCAAGGTGAAGCTCAGCGGTCCACGGGGGGAGATAATTACGCACGCCCTCTTGGACGAAGGGTCCACGGTGACACTAATAGATGAAGTATTAGCTAACCAACTCACCGATGGCGGATCGAAGCAGCCTTTGAACATTAGAGGTATCAACGAGCAAAAAAGAATAGAGAGCAAGGCGATCGAGATCCGAGTGAGAGGTCTAAGAGAACAAGAAACATACACCGTCAAAGCCCGCACCGTACGAGGGCTACAGTTACATCAACAACGTATACCGCATAATTTAGAGCGGTATCCGTACCTGCGCAGTATACGAGAGAAGATCTGCACAGGAGAAGCCAAGCCTCGCATACTAATAGGGGCTGACAACTGGCACTTAATAGTATCGCGACAGCTACGCGCTGGCAAGAAAACAGAACCTGCCGCATCTTGGACAAAGCTGGGTTGGGTGTTGCATGGATCGGCACCAGGAAGAGCGATTTATCAAGACCAAGCAGCCGTACTTCACATCTCCACAAGTGACACACAATTACAAAAGCTCGTCGAATATTATTTCGACGTAGATTCCCTTGGTGTGTCGACCAAAGAGAGGGTTAACAAGTACGAGAAGAGGGCCAACGATATTTTCGAAGCAACTGCCAAAAGGAAGGAGGGTTATTTCGAAGTAGGCCTTCCTTGGAAGACCGACAACACCACACTCCCCGATAGCTACGAGTCAGCTTTAAGAAGACTACACACGTTAGAGAAGAGGATGACTAAGGAGCCCGCCTTTAAGGAAGTATATACGGCTCAAGTCACGAACCTTGTACAGAAGGGCTACGCGACCGAGTGCGATGGCAGCGAAATGAATAGCAATCGCAAATGGTTCTTACCTCACTTCGCCGTCACGAACCACAACAAGCCAGGGAAAGTGAGAATGGTCTTTGACGCAGCGGCCAAGGTAAAAGGAGTCTGCCTTAACGACTTCCTGCTAGAAGGGCCAGACTTATTGACTTCACTCACAAGAATACTGTTCAGGTTCAGAGAAAAAAGAATTGCCGTAACCGCAGACATCGAAGAAATGTTTCTCAGGATTAAAATAAGATCTGAGGACCAGCCAGCACAAATGTTTTTATGGCGGGACAAGCCCACCGATCCCCCAAAAAAAATGAAGATGGTATCAATGATATTCGGAGCAAGCAGCTCACCGTACCTCGCTCATAGCGTGAGGAATCGTAACGCCACAGACTTTGAGCAAGAATTCCCAGAGGCAGCTTTAGCAATTAAGGAGCGTCACTATATGGATGATTACTTAGACAGCTTCAAATCAGAAGACGAAGCTATTAAGATGGTCAAAGAAGTAATGTACATCCATCAGCGGGCCGACTTCAACTTGAGAGGGTGGAACTCAAACAATAAGAAGGTTCTCGCTAGCGTTCCAGAAGAAAAGAGATCCCAGAACGTCGACGTACAACTAGCGGCACATCAGAAGGAGAAAACGTTAAGACTTCGATGGGACCCAGACTCCGACACGAACACGGATATTAAGAGAGTTCCCGATGAAGTCAGGCTGCGACTAAGAGCTCCTACTAAGCGCGAAACCTTAAGCGCAGTTATGTCAGTGTACGATCCGCTGGGGCTCATCAGTCAGTACACCATCGTCGGCAAGATAATATTGCAACAATTATGGCTTAAGAAGGTGGACTGGGACCAAGAACTACCGCAAGAGGAAGCCTATCTTTTCGACGAATGGATAAAACGACTCCCAGATGTCTCAGCGCTAGCTATACCAAGGTGCTACAGTATGAACTTAACGCCGCAAGCCCATATAGAGCTTCATATTTTCGTCGACGCGAGTGAACAGGCGTATGCAACGGTGGCCTATTGGAGGATCGTATACAAAGACTTAACAGAAACCATCCAAGTAATGGCCAAGGCAAAGGTAGCTCCGCTAAAGATGCTCACCATTCCAAGACTGGAACTTCAAGCGGCGTTGATTGGGGCGCGACTCGGAAACACGATAATAAAGGAACATACTTGGAAGCCCAGACGAGTAACCTATTGGAGTGATTCTAGAACAGTTCTGTGTTGGATAAGAAACGAGAAAAAGAAATACACTCCATTTGTCGCACACTGCCTAGCAGAGATCGCCGAACTCACACAAGCGGCTGACTGGCGGTGGGTGCCTACCACGCTCAACGTGGCAGACGACGCCACCAGATTTCAGAGCAATAAGATCGACAGTCACGTAAGGTGGTTCACGGGGCCCCCATTCCTTAGGGCACCGGCAAACCAGTGGCCACAGGAGAGCGAGGATAACGAGACCGAGGAAGTGGCATGCTACGCCTATTCAGAAGATGACACTTACCCAGAGGACTCACTGCCCGATATCCGAAGGTTCTCCAGTTACTTAAAATTAATAAGAACTACTGCGCTAACACAACTCTTCATTGAGAAGCTGAAAGCCAAAAGGAAAAATAATATACATCTAGAAGTCGCACACCTGAGAGCGGCTGAACGACGTTGGCTTCAGAGAGCGCAGAGAGACTCCTTTAAAGAAGAGTTAATAAGGCTAAAACAGAATCAGCCGCTACCACGACGTAGTAGATTAAAGAAGTTGGACGCCGTATTAGACGACAACATAATAAAGGCAAGAGGCAGAATAGGTGCTCTAAATAGTACAACGCACTCGAACCAGCCAGCGATACTCGACGGACGGCACCCGTTCACTCGTCTGCTCATCGAGAATTATCATCGCCGGGCGGGTCACGCGAATAACGAACGAGTCGTCAATGAACTCCGACAGCAATACATGATTCTACATCTGAGGCCTACAGTCAAGAAGATAGCTAGGGAATGTCAGTATTGCCGCGTATACAAGGCGGCTCCAAAAACGCCACCGAAGGGAGACCTGCCTAAAGTGAGGCTGGAACCGGGTCACCGCGCCTTCACCTACTGTGGGGTCGATTATTTTGGACCTATGATGGTGACCATCGGACGAAGACATGAAAAAAGGTGGTGTGCATTATTCACTTGCCTTACAACGAGGGCAATTCATTTAGAAATCGTCCAATCACTCTCCACGGACTCTGCTATTATGGCGCTAAGAAGGATGGCCGCCAGGAGAGGCTGGCCACGCGTCATATACTCTGACAACGCCACCAACTTCAGGGGAGCAGACGTTGAATTAAGAAATGTTTACGAGTCCTGGATTACGGTGCTACGAGATTTCAGTCTGCAATATAACACCGACTGGCGTTTTATACCACCGGGCGCGCCACACATGGGGGGAGCTTGGGAGCGCTTAGTGCGTTCAGTAAAAGTAGCACTTAGCACTAAGCTTAAAGAAAAGGCGCCCAAAGAAGAGGTACTGCAGACATTAATCACTGAGGCAGAATACAGCGTGAATGCACGACCACTCACGCACGTCTCCGTAGAACCCGACGATGAAGAAGCCCTGACGCCAAATCACTTCCTTATCGGCTCATCTACAGGACTACCACGGACGGGGCCTTGCACCGAGGCGGACCGCAGCACCTGGCAAAGAGCGCAAGCGCTAGCGGACCAGTTCTGGCAGCGATGGCTTCGAGAGTACTTGCCAACACTCATCCCGCGGGGGCAAGCGAGTACTGTAGTTCCGCAACTTCGAGAAGGCGATCTCGTCATGGTGGTCGACAGCACGCTGCCCCGCAACACTTGGCCGAGAGGAGTCATCGAGCGAGTGCACCCGGGATCAGACGGCATCATCCGGTCTGCAGATGTCCGCACTCAAGGAGGCGTATTTAAGAGACCTGCGACTAAGCTCGTCGTCCTACGGATGAAAGAGGCTACGACGTGTCTGCGCCGGGGGGAGAATGTTACGGACGACGGCGTCAATACATAAAATAAGTTAGAATAAGTTAGAATAAGATAGGCATGTATTGTTATCCCACTCTAAATATACGCAATGTCAATAGATGTAAGAAAGAGACAGCGCTATAGGAAAGAAAGAGATGCAGAGTGGTGCCGTGTGCAAAAGTGGCTCGCACGTGATTGGTGGAGAGGCCGGTACCGCTGACTACCATACCCTGCTAATGTAAGAATCTTAATAGTACTTAAGCACGCCTAATGCATTGTTGATCATGTTGGGTATTTGGCATATATCAATAAATAAGATTGAAGAGCGAACTACGAAGTTTTTATTGAGACGCTACAATCTACACTCTACAGGTATGTTATAGCTAGATACTGGTCAATTGCGTCAACGCGATATCTAGACTTTAATGATTTGTCATCAACTTGGGCGTTTGTGAACGATTATATGTGGCGCGGTAACTACTGTTCCAGAAGTAGGATTGGATGGCCAAAGTAAACGACACATTATGTACAACACTGGTATATTTTCACGATTTTACACTTATACAATTTAAGAAGACAGAGTAACGTCTTACACTTCTGAATTATTAGAATGTTCCATATTACGATAATACCCTCCCTTTTATACTAAAATTGGCAGGCGTTAAGGTACCCGTCACAGAGACAAAAACATTACTATTAATCTATTACATTATATAAAATTAAATATATGCATTTATAATATTTATTTATATAACCATTTATATTTATTTATATTGTGACTTCTATTGATTTATGATATTTATAATAACATGGCACGATCAATTTAAATACAATCATTATATAGATTCTTATTGATGTTTATAACTAATGTAGCCATGAGTTTAACAGTACTGTCCCCAGACAAGCTACTTGTTGGTTGTTAACACTACATAAGGGGGTCTAGTTTAGTCTATTGTAGACTTTCAAATATCAATAAGTTTTCTTGACTAATGATATAGCTAATACTATGTTATAGCTAAATAGATATAGTTTATTAAATTTGTTGCAATATTAGAATATGATTTTATTAAATTTAGTTTATAAGTTATCTGGTGGTTCTTTCTTTCTTTAGTATGTTTAGTTGTAACATTGATTCATATTAATAATTATTGTATTGTAAGACGTGGTCGCCTATAATTGGGATGACATATAATAACGACTTATTTAAATGTTTTATAAAAAGTAATGTGAATGTTTTGTTAGCAATCCTAATAATTAAATAAATACATACTGGTCAACTGCGTCAACGCGAGATCTAGACCATAATCTGTACTAAGTTGAGCAGCATGTGTTAAAGAATCAAGTAGCTCTCAGTAAAAAGACAACTGAGAGGATATGCTGAACTCTTACTGGTAAGACTCCACGAGATTTAATAAGATTGAAGTAACAAATGCGCACGCAATCAACCTAATGGTAAATAATTACTACGGCACTTAAACTTCTATATCAAACTTCATAGCAGAACAAGGGGTTTATCCGAAGTTAAATTTAAATAAATTGCTAGTCCCGAGGTTCCTTTTTTTAACTGATTGAAATAGCAAACGAACATACAGTCCACCTGATAATAAGTGGTCACCGCCGCCCATGGACATCTGTAACTTAATCTGGACATCTTCAAATAGAACATGGGTTCTATGTGAAGTTGATCTAAGATGCGTTGCTACTCCTGAGGGTATATTGGTCGCCTCATATAAAAGTATGCCGGGAACCACACCATACCATCGAAACGCAAGAAATGCTTCACGCTAGAAATAGGTGTGGCGGTGGTACTTCCCCGGTCGAACTACGCTGGTTCTCGACAACCCATTATTGTCCCACTGCTGGGCACGGATCTTCTCTCAGAATGAGAGACTTATAGGCCATAGTTCACCGCGCTGGCCAAGTGCGAATTGGTGGACACGCTGGTTCTACCACCTGTAAAATGATGATTACCTATTTTCAATGATTTGTAAAAGGAAGCCTAGAACTATACCCATTTACCAAAACGCTAAAACTGTTTCACGCTTGAAATTGAGTTTGTTAAGATTGAGGGTATGAAATTGTTCGTAGTTTCGACAGCATTGATTTAACGTTGCCGTTGTACAGAGCTTGACTCTGTAAACAATGAACCTGGAATCTCCAGTATACCTTTTTCTGCTGACACCAGCAGTATTTTCTTTTAAACACCCAAGAGTGCAGAGTTACCAAAATGTTGACTTTAGGAAGAGATATATTATGACAAGATCAAGTAGATCGCTTGGATTGCAAAGAAATGTGTCGTGTGATGTACTTGCCTCTTGTTTTGGAATTATATTCTCTGGACATTACCAAAATATTGCTTTTTGAAGCGGATTTTGTTTATAATATTTAACGAAACGAGATGAGTGAAATGAGACGTCAGGAAGGCTGGGAGTCTTCATTACTGTCCATTCTTGAAGATTTCAAGTAAAACACAGGAGTAATCTTCTTCGATTTATTCACAATTGAGGAGGTCCGATCGCTTCGACGGTTAAACAAGAATCTTTTTTCTACCGGCGTTCGCTTGCCTTTTTATAACGATGTTTGATGAGGTGACAATAACAAATTTATGGAGGGTAAACTAATTTACAATTCTAAAAATCATTAAATATTGCTAATTCAATAAACAAACAATTTTCAATCTTTAAACTAACTAAAATAATTATTATCGGCGACGTGTTTTTCATAAATACGCGGGTATTGGCTGTTTTAGGATGAATATTATTTTTAGAGATTTTCATATACATCAAAGCCTTTGATAAATATCGATTCACGATTTCAATGGGTAAATAAATAATATAGCGCGACCTAAAATATAATCCTTTGTTTTCTAATTGAAAAGTGGACAAAGGCATCCATTTATTGACAGTCACATGACAGAACCATCTGTGTTGTAAATGTTCAGAAGTGTGTGGTTACCGGTACACTTTTACATGAGGCGACCATCATAGTTCTCGGGAGTAGCAACGCATCTGTGATGGACTTCAGATGGAACCCATGTTCTGTATGAAGTTGATTACAGATGTCCATGGGCGGTAGTGACCATTTACCATCAGGTGGATTGCATGCTCGTTTGCTACTTCAATCACATAAAAAAGGTCGGAATTCAATTCTAATTCCAATTGATTAAAAACGTACATTCGCAGTGGCATACATCATAAAAACTGCACGCTCGTTTGATTTAAAATAACTACATAAAATTATGAGCCCATTTATAAAATAACGTTAGAAGGGCAATACAATAACCGTTCCATTCAATTATATGGAAAGCTGTTATATTTATTGGCATTACCGTTTATATTGCAATTTGTCGCGCCCCGCTGGGTTCCAGTCGTGTTAAACTAAGGTGTGGATCGGTCTGGATAAATTGGATTATAATCCAATCCGTTGACCAGCAAAGCATAGTGTTCAGACGTTATTATACCTAACTGCGGCAACTATGTAAGATGGTATTACATTATTAGAATACAACTACACACACGCGCAAAAATACGTAAAAAAAATCATTACAATCCATTCCATATTACGTCTCCATAATATTTGGGGTGCCTTAAAATAATAGGTCAACGAAGTTTGACTTACGTCACTTATGACACTATGCTAATTGCTAATGCTAGTATATAAAGGTGTAGATTTTGTCCCTTAGTCGCCTCTTTGTCTCTTAATGCTCATTCTCTGCCCGTAGATGTCTTATCTACTGACAGAGATGGAGCATCATGCGGCAGAGACACTTGAAAACATATTTACAAAAATCGTAACCCTATTATGTTAGACCCGTGTCCAGCAGAAATAAAATGAAGCCATAAATATTTCATGCTGTTATTCGCGAGATATAAAACTTGTTTTCATTATGAAACTACAAGTTGGTAGCAAAATGACCGTAAATAAATATATGAATACACTTAGTACAGTCACATTTTACGATTGACAAACCTTTAGCGACCTCATTAATGGCAGTCGTAAATTTTGGGAAACTGGCCAGAAGCTGGGAACCGTAGCTACCGGAATTGGATTGCGAAATCCGGGAAGATCAATGACCTTATGGCTCTGACCCAATTCTGTTATTGACTTCTTTGTGTATTGTAATTCGTTGAATAGTAATGCACTACGCAGACCTTTTATCTATATCTATATTAATACGTGAAGCGAAAACTTGTGACCCGTTTTTAAGATACTTGCTGCAGACGGAGGAATATGAAATTACGCACGGTTATAGTTTAGGTAGAGAAGGATTACGCAATGCTATTTTTTTTAAATAATGCATAAAACGTACATAAAATCAACTAAAACACATTAGTGTGTAACCTTGCATATGACACAAACACATATGTACATAATAAACGAAATAGAACACATAACGTCAAAAATGTCAGATGTCTGTCAAAACACCCGCTATTGCATTTAAACGCAGCTTAGATTACAAAACCCCTTTTTACCTTTAACGTCCATAATGACTTGAAAATTATTACAATTTATTTGAATCTAAGAAATATTCGTGCTACTTTGGACAATATGAAGTTTAGTTTTTAATTTAATTTATGGTCGAATTTCGACCGTCGCGACGGGTGACGGATTAGTTACGTAACGTAGGAAATATCGTGGAATCGCGTGTAAGTTAGGTGATTGATAACGCACGTGGGACAATCTTTATTATGATCAACTGGCAGCGTGTCCAAGGTTCAATCCTACTGTTTACTTTATCGTTCTATGGAACAGATATGAAGATGTAAAAATAATGACGAAATATGTTGTCCTCCAAATTAAAAATTGCCAGACTTATATGGAAGTATTTTTTAACATAATGTATTAGTGCACAGGGCTATTTTGGTAAACTTTTTATGTCAGTATTTAGGTTAATACAACTAGGATATACTAACGATTTGAACTGCTATTGAAGACATAAATAGGTATTGTAATTATGTTTCTGGAATAAATTCTCAAACATAGCGCAGAACATTCGGACTTAAAAGTCATATGAACGGTTGTAATCGAAGATGATAAAATTCTTTATGATTCAACCCTGCAAGCTTTGTGCTTGCAGGGTTGAATCATAAAGACCTACCTCATAACAGCAGTGGTAAGAGTTTGTGTTATTTGTGTAGTAGAAAGAAAATATATTTTTTCAAGGTCTTTGGCCAATCTCAGATAAGACTCATTTTATCTGGGGTCTAGTGAAGAAAGGTCCTCGAGTGGCGACCACGTTTATACAAAAGGAGTACAGGTCGCCCCCCTACCAGATGGACCGATGACCTGAAGAAGACAGTGGGAAACCGCTCGATTCAGAGGGCACAGGACCGGTTGGAGTAGCGAAATTCAGAGAAGGCCTACGTCCAGCAGGGATCTAGCATCTGGGGTTTATTACGAAAGTCAATGGGTGTCAGTGGCCACGTACCATCAGATGTACTGAACGCTCATTTGCTACTATCATGTTAAAAACATGAGCTAATTACAGAAAGCTCATATCCAGTTATGGACTTTAATAGGCTGATAGATAAGTGTATAATTTAGAGCTGGGCTTATATGAGTGATATCACGAGCCTAATAAAAATAAAACAGAATTTCGTTTTATGGGCGGATTAATGTAGGGGCTTACCAGATCGTATGAGCTTATGTCATTTATAACGGAACTGATGAATCCATTCATCAGTTTTGTTAACAAATCGCACGTGAAAAAAATTATATACAAATATCTCTTTTCCTCTCTCTCGAGATACATATATCGGACAACATTGTAAAAAATATTTTAAGTTTGAATATTCCGTTAAAAACAGACTCGAAAGAAATTTGGAACTCAAAAATTCAAGTAAAATTTATTTAAATGATTCTGTTGAGTCTTTTTATGAAATCGAATACATAGTTAACATGGCTTCGAAAGGTATTTAGAAGGTAAGGCTATTAAAAAGAGCCGACGCAAGAAATGACATTATGGTCTCCTACATAAAAACGTGCAAAGCACTGAAAGTGCATAATTTACGTCTTTTATGTATGAATATGAATATGAATATGAAATGAATGTAAGAAAATTAAGAAGTGTTTCCTTCGAAGAACTTATGAATAAAATTATTCTTCAAGTGTTTGATATATTAGCATATTTTTATTATTTTCACTATTATTTGAATTACATGTTTTTTCTTTATGCAAGCAGTCTTCGCTTATAAATGTAGTTGCACTTAGCTATTCTTTACTATAGACTATTGTTATTTTTTAATATTATAATTGGTGTAAACTATGTAGGTGATTAAAAATAAATACATAAATAAACGTCTTGTAATAATTCAAATTACTTTCCTATACTTAGATAATTCTAGTGTATGAGACACGTACTGCGATTTTACTTAATCTTTAACGGTTGGTAAATAATTTCATGTATTCTTATTATATTTGTAGATATTTGTTGTATTAAATACTTAATATCTCTTTATAGCAGTAAAATTTAGAAAATGGGGTATTAAAAATATTTCCTCTTTCTTCATATAATGAAAAACAACGTGAATCGTAGATGAATCTAAACATATCTGGTAAAATCTTCCTCAAGAACTATTAAAAATTATTTAAAAGCTCAAAAGCTCCGAGAACGTACATCCTCTAAATATTTGGTAAAGTGAATACCCTTTTTACATACCAAAAGACACTAATACATTGTGGAAGTTTTTCCAACGGCAACAATACTTTCAGATAGTTTCCGCTGAATCGCTTGAGAGTTTTTCCTCGGCACTGGATGGCGACTAATAACATTTTGTTGACAACTCGCGGTGTCGCGGTGTGAAGCGCGGAGGGGTATATCTATAGAGCTGTTAATACCACCCTGACTGTGTCTTACAAAGCCTATTTTTGGGAAAAATTACATAGCAAGCGATATTAATGTAGAATGTAAATAATCCATTAAAAATACTATAATAATAGCCATAAAAAGTGATTTTTGGAATGAATTTGCGTCTTCGTAACCGTTCGTTTAAATATTTTTCTAGTGAGTTTTATAACTAATTTTATCGACCGCAGCATTTGAAGAACCGTTCTTATAAATGTCTATTTTAGAGGCAACATATACAGGTATTAAGTGCAATAAACAAAAATGTTTCGAAATGACATTTCAATATTAAACTAGATATTATCAATGTAATGGGGATCTTTAATGAGGTAACAGTGACGAAATATAAGTGTCACACTTATATCATCATTGACATACTCTACACAGCTCTATATACATCCGCCCACCATTCAGCTAGGAGTTGAGGGTATAAGGGCGGGCGTAGCGCGCAACCAGCCATTCGCGATCTGACTCGCCTCCCGATAACTCGGGGTGGCATCCAAACAGTTCCGAGCGAGTACGACCGCGCGCGTACGTATGCCACTATACTTTGTGTTTCTGGGAAGTATTGTGTGTTTAGAAATATATTTGTGTTTTAAAGTTATGGTCAAATAAGCGAATTTAAGTGTATTTGATTTTAATTTTTTATGCTTTTGAGTATAATTCGGTTGTTTTTGATCAAATCCAAACTGGATTTGATTTTTTTTACTTGACCTACTGCAGGTATTTTTTAGTTAAATTGTTCATTTACTTCCATTCCACTGAATGGATTTTCTAACGGTGTCGATGATTTATTTTTAAAATAAGTTTTTTTTCTACGAAATAGTTGGTGGTAGCAGCGTCGGTAAGTACTCTATTTTTGTATCTTAGAACGTGTCACTGTTCCTACGAAGCCTCGTCGCCTGATTTATATTTCGTCCGAGTTGTTTCTTTCGAAAAAGGCTTTTCACAGAATTGAATTACGTTTCACGTTTCCTTTTGGAGGCTATTTTCAAGGCTCTGGGACAAAATTTCGTCCGCATGAAATGAAATTAAGGGTAGACGGGTATAAGGGTGTAATGCGGTTAACGAGACAATTTTCAGCTTGTTTTCGGTATTACTTAATTCTCGTTAACATTTTAATTTGTTTATTTTTTGTTTCTATTCCATTTACAGACCGGTGTTTTTAATACAAAAGTAATATTTTACGCTTTATAATAATATCTCTCTCGTCAACAAATTATTGACTGAAAATTTATTGGTAAGAATACACGAGAAAATAAATTTATGAGCATAGTACACATTTTAAATAAATAAGTAACGATAGGAGGTGCCAACCCATTATTGTCCCACTGCTGGACACGGGTCTTCTTTCAGAATAAGAGAGTTTAGGCCCACTGCTCTGGCCAAGTGCGAATTTGTGGACATACATACACCTCCGAGAACGTTTTTTAAAGAACTCTCGAGTGTGTAGGTTTTTTCACGATGTTCTCCTTCACCGAAAAGCAGTGTAAGATAAGTAATTTATACGCACATAATTTTAGAAAAATCAGTTTTGCATACCTAGATTTGATCCTTGTATCTTCCGATCGAGAGGGCAGGTTTCAACTATTAGGCTATAACTGCTCAATCAGTGGCCTGGGTTTGAACCTCGGACCTACCGATTTCGGACCTCGGACCTACTCGTATAATACCTACGTACGTTCAAAGTTTACATAAGAGATTTTATTTCGTCCTTTTACCGGCAGCCTCAGAACCCCCGTACAGTTTAATAAGTGTATTTTTATTTGTTTGTATGTTTTTTTAATGTATGTCCATTTCTTGCGCACGCGTTGCAGTCCAAATGGTTTGACTGATTAACACATATATTATGACATTCATTGGAATGGATGCAGTTGAGTGTTCCGAGAAACTTTTTGACCTGGTGCCCTCGTCACCTTTACTACTCCGCACCACTCTCCGAAGGATTATGTTCCATCCACAGCAACGGGACTCATTGCGGTCTTTCACGATTCGGTTTGCACTCTCGTTTTGCCACGGACGTGCGTTGTGGAATGAGCTTCCTCCTGAGGTATTCCCGGAGCACTATGACATGGGGTTCTTCAAGAAAGGTGCGAAAAGAGCTCTCCTTCTTAGCCGGCGATGTATTGGCGACTCCTCTAGTGTTGCGAATGTCCATAGGTGACGGTGACTACTTTCCATCAGGTAGCCCGTCTGCCTTATCGTTAGGTTAAAGTATAAAAAAAAAGTTTTGAGTAACGTAGGTTTTATATATATTTTTAATATGGCATCTTTGAGCAGAGAGAGATCATAACAATATCGGTATTAAAGCTAATAAATAGACCACTACACTATGTGTAGCTTTAAGTTCTTATGTATCTAGTTATTATTGTAATATTATAAGGCAATAAATCTATTTTATTATTATTATTACAAAAATATATATTACAACATTTTTTTGTATCTATTCTGAAACAAAATCTAAAAAGCGTTAAATGAAATGAATAATTTAAAAACAATAAATCCGACCACTTACAACAATCTACTGAAGCCGGGTTGGTCTTTTCATAAATTAAAAATGTAACTTGTTATGATTATCGTAAAACTTTGTGTTCTTTGTATTATACTCAGTTCTCAATTTAACTGAAAAGAGTCTTTATTTTGTATAAGCCTACGGGGGCACTTACAAATTGTCAGATATATATTTTTTCTTAGGTATATTTATTAATCCCCAGTGGATTTGAACACGACCTCTACTGAGAAGATCTGGCAAAACTCAGCGGGTTTGTCTTGTTTGTTTGCTTATCGTCGTCGTCAACCCATTATTGTCCCACTGCTGGGCATGAGTCTTCTCTCGGAATGAGAGAGTTATAGGCCATAGTCCACCGCGCTGGCCAAGTGCGAATTGGTGTTGTTGTTTACTTATACATTTTTTTTTAAATATTAACAATCATGTTTTTTATATGGTGATAAAAGCTAGTTAGAGTATCTTGCAGTAGCCAGTATCAGCTATCCAGTACAATATTACTAAACATTATTTTGGCAGTAAACTAGTACTCATGTACAGGGCAATACAGTGGCATGTTGAAAGAATTCACATGATGGTGAGTGGTCACTTCCGCCTACGGACATCTGTAAGCAATTTCAGCAAGCAAGAATTCTATCTGAAACCAATCACAGATGTATTATCACTCCTTACTAAAGATTTCCATCTTGTATAAAAGTGGTGGTTTTCAAGGTGGTGGAACCAGTGTAGTTCGATCGGGGAAGTACCACCGCCACACCTATTTCTAGCGTGAAGCATTTCTTGCGTTACGATAGTAGGGTGTAGTTGCCGGCACCCTTTCACATGAGGCGACCATCATAGTCCCTGGGAGTAGCAACACATCTGTGATTTGCTTCAGATGGAACCCATGTTCTGTATGTAGTTGAAAAAAAAGACAAACCCGCTGAGTTTCTTGCCGGATCTTCTCAGTTGAGGTCGTATTCCGATCCAGTGGTAGTGTAAGAAAAAACAATGTAACTGACAATTTGTAAGTGCCCCCGCAGGCCTATACAAAATAAAGACATTTCATTTCATTTCATTGCAAATGTCCACGGGCGACAGTGACCACTTACCATCAGGTGGACTGCATGCTCGTTTGCTACTTCAGTCAGATAAACAAAAAAAGTGTGCGGATGGACACATTTTTTATTGCTTTATCGAGTTACATTAATTACTCTGTGTGTTAGTCACTTCACACGATCACTGTCACCCTCGAACCGTAATTAAAATTTACAAACAATGAACCTGCTACAAATTACGTTTTACGATAATTGGACTGTCTTACGCTGTCCATTTGCAAATTAGCCATTACTAAATTGGTCGAGTCAATGTTACGTGAGCGTAGGTGATGGGTGAATTAAACTGTGATATTACGTATTTTTGTAATTCTATGTCGTCATAGAATTATTATTCGAATTTGTAAGAATTATTATTTTTAGTTTTGTTTGTATAATAGTTTTGTTTTTATGTCGCAATGAGGCATAACCTCTTTCCTTTGCCAAGGTTAAAATTGTCAAATGTCTTTGTCAAAATACCCGCTATTGCTTTTAAATGCAGCTTGGTTAATAAACCTCTTTTTACCTTTAACGAACGCGTTCAAAATAGCTTAAATAAATTATAACTGAAAATAAATTATAACAATTTATTTAAATTAGAGAAATATTGGTGCTACTTTTAACAATATGAAGTTTAGTTTTTACTCTCAATTACGGTCGAATTTCGATCGTCGCCACAGGTTACAAGTTTATATGACGTAGTGATAATTAATCAGACTAAACAGATTATATTTATCGTAGAGAGAACGTCTTAGAGATGACACTGATGTATTATTACTTATTTTGGCTCTGACAACTTTTTGTCTGAAATACTCAAATAATGGTATTAATACGGTAGCTCAATGGAAGAAATTTCGTCACTCTACTCGTGAACTGGACTCAGATTCTTGATACGTACTTTTGATTTGGGATGTCTTGTAATTACATCAAATCTGGTGGAGTTTTTGATCACCAAGTATGTTATATTGGTCCTTTTCTCAAAACGCTAGAGATAATATAATTAGAAAATATATTATGTTTATTAAGCGTCTTTTTTATCTGACTGAAGAAGCAAATGGTAAGTGGTCAATGCCGCTCATGGACATCTGTAATCAACTTCATACAGAACATGGATTCCACCTGAAGTCAATCACAGATGCGTTGCTACTCCCAAGGACTATGATGGTTGCCTCATAAAAAATGTGCCGGTAACCACACCTTTCCATCGAAACGCAAGAAATGCTTCACACTAGGAATAGGTGTGGCGGTGATACTTCCCCGGTCGAACTACACTTGTTCTACCACCTGTATAAATCTTTCATCAATTCAATAATAAGCAAAGACATAGCGGCTTCGTTCCTTTACTTTTTTTATGTACCGATTATTATTTTTTTGTTTTGTAACTTTTTCACGTTAATCAAAGAGATTTTTTATTAATATAAAATATGTATATTAACATGCCTATTTGCATGCCTCATTAAAATTTTAAAAATGATAGTGTGTCAATGTCGATTTACGTTTTTAACTACAATATAAATAAAATTTATTTTAGGTTTTTAAATATACCTATGGGTACCTTTATTGTCCCACTGCTGGGCACGGATCTTTTTTCAGAATGAGAGAGTTTTAGGCCATAGTCCACCGCGCTGGCCAAGTGCGAATTGGTGGAGTTCGCAAACCTCCGACAACTTTTTTTTCAAGAACTTTCGGGTGTGTAGGTTTCCTCACGATGTTTTCCTTCATCGGAAAGGAGTAATATTTAATTTCTAATACGCACATATTTTTTTATAAAAATCAGTGGTGCGTGCCTGGGTTTGAACCTCGAACCTCCAGACCGACAGGGCAAGTTTCAACCATTAGGATATCAATGTTCTACCTATATACTATACCAATATACCTATGTATATCCAAGTATAATATGTATTGCAATATGAAACTCGATAGCAAGCAAAGCTCATAGCAGTAAACTACTGTCAAATGGAGTCGAATTAAGGCAGTTGCAGTTGTCTCATAAAAGACGGTCTATTAATAAGGTGCCCATTCAATTTCAAGCCTAAACTGGGACATTATAAAAATTTTCTTAATTACTCTTTCTACTGCTATGTAATTCAGAAAGTCTGTAAAAAGAATCAATATTTTTCACGATAATCTAAAATCCTTAATTTATATCTTTACGAAAATGAAAAAAGTAAAATAGCACCCTGAATGCACAAAAAACATAGTAGATAAAAAAAAACCGGCTTATCAAAAGTTGTTGCCTCAACAAATACCTAAAATATATGAACTTTGTATTCATAAAAATGTTTATTTGGAAAGTGGTAGAAAAATTACTGCTACGGGAATTTATTTTTAAAATATTGAAAACGGGCTAGCAGAGAACGCCGTCAAGTCAATTCCTAATATACATTTTATATATTATTTATGGAAAGGGTAGGATTGCCGACTAACTTGCATATGAGATAATCATTTTTCTCCTCAAAAGTCGCCTTTGATTAGGCTCAGGTGGAACCTTTTATGCAGTTAGTCACAGAGATCCGTGGCGGGCAGCGGCTACTCACAGGTAGACTGCAAGCTTAATTAATGCTTAAATGCGAAAAAAAATCTATACCGACAAAGAATCCAGAACTTTGTATATGTAAATAATAAAAATAAAAATAATAAATCGTTACATCAAATAAAACCGGCACACTGGATAAAAAATCGTATGACAGGACAGTCCAATTTAAAACTGGATACATTGTTACCCCATTCTTACAATATGTTTCACATATATCACACAGTACTACGCTAACACAATGCCTGTATTTACAGAAATGGCATTCCAAATATATTTATGGCCTCTTTTGGACCAAATGGGGAAGCTTATTGAGGGTTGATTAAATTTTAATTAAAATTCAACGCCGATGCCATTTATTTATATTGGAAACATGTCAGAGTAACCTATATTTCAAGTAAAACGATAGATTTACTTACTGGAGTAAATAAGTCAATTTTATTATAAGGAGACAAGTTGATATATTATGAGTATGGTTCGACCGTGGAGTTACTAGGAGTTAGGAGTTGTATAGGTGGTAGAACCAGTGGTACGACCGGGGAAGTACCACCGCCACATCTATTTCTAGCGTGAAGCATTTTTTGCATTTCGATGGAAGGGTGAGGTTGCCGGCACACTTTTTTATTAGGCGGCCATCATAGTCCTCGGGATTAGCAACGCATCTGTGACTTCAGATGGAACCCATGTTCTGTATGTAGTTGATAACAGATGTCCATGGTCGGCAGTGACCACTCACCATCAGGTGGACTGCATGCTCGTTTGCTACTTCAGTCAAGTATTACTTCACTCAACTATCGCTACACTTAGTGGTGTACTTCTTGGATTTCGGTAGAAGGGTGTGGTTGCCGGCTCAACGACCATCTTAGCCCTTGAAAAAAGACTACTACACTACACTACAAATTTGTCGAAGTTAAGCAAATAACAAATAATTATTTAAAAACATTGTAAGGATTTCGTATCCAAGAGTTCCCAAAACTGTTTTTAAAGGTATGTAAAGGACGGGTGATAATGATATAACTATAAGGTTTATTTCGTCACAGTTCTAGACAAATTTTTGATGAAATTTAGGACATGAAAATGATGAGTTAATAAAGATAGACCAGAAGATAAAAGACAGGGTGTTCATCCATTAAGAAACACATTATTTGTCACTTTTCTTGCTTATTAATTTTCTTTCATTTGTCTAGACTCTATTTTCTTCATGAATTGCCAAGTTATTTGGTGTGGAAAAATTAAAATCTAATTATTTTCTTTTTCGTCGTTGCGCACTTGTCAGAGCGATTGATCATGATGTTTTTTTCTCTCATTGGGTGTCTGATGCCTCATGGTGTCTCGCCATTTCTCGTGATTAGTCGACATTGGTACACTCATTTAGAGGCTCACAACAGATTCGATGTTCTTAACATAAGATAGCATCATCACTGCGTCGGGAGACGAGACGCGACTTAAGGATGTGATATTGCATTAAATCCGAAAAAACCTTACTGATATTATTGTGATAGTTTGTTAGCGTGTATATTTGTCACTCTTTCATGCAGAAACTTCTGGTCGGTTGCTGAAATTTGTAATACAGATAGTTTTTTCTAGATTAACACGATACTCATTATTGTAGTAACCGTCACGGAAGCAGTTAAGCTGCACGAATTAGCAAATTTTTATATAACCCACAAATGCTATTTCAGGTAAATTACACCCCACGTAACGTATGTAATCTTATACATAATTACACGCTTTCTACACTCATAGCCCCACACTAGGATTTCATCCGGTTTCGTGGGTACCATGGACACACACAACACGAATACATAAACACCCAGACCCAGAACATGAATCTAAACTCATCATTAAGATACATGTCTGGCCAGGAATCGAACCCGGGACGTCGTCAGGTCGTCAATCGCAATATTACTACAAAATATAAGGGTATATACAATTGAGACAGACCAATATCTCTAGTAACTTTACAAACTGGGAACGGGGCAAATACGTCCCCTTGAAATAACCTCGCTCGCCCTTCTCGAGGGGATACAAATATAAATATGACGTCACAATTTCGCGTTTTTAATAGATGTTCTGTAATGTAGTTATTTTTATAACCAAGCCCTTTTAGATAGTTATACCTTATTAAAAGCTAAGATAGAGCAGTGATAGCCTAATGGTTGAAACTTGCTCTCTCGATCGGGAGATTCGAGGTACAAACCCAGCATGCACCACTGATTTTTCTAAAATTAAGCGCATATTATAAATAAATTATCACTGCTTTTCGGTGAAGAAAACATCGTGAGGAAACCTAAATACCCGAGAGTTCTCTAAAAAAAGTTCTCAGAGGTGTGTGAAGTCGACCAATTCGCACTTGGCCAGCGCGGTGGACTGTGGTCTATAACTCTCTCATTCTGAGAGAAGACCCGTGCCCAGTAATGGGACAATAATGGGTTGACGACAAAAGCTAAGATAGATATTTAATTCATGTCAATATGCTGATAAAGCAATTATAATATCAAAATGTTTCAAAACTCTGTCAGTTAGTTAAGTACCTTTTAAAAAGACACCATCATTTCACTAACAAGAGTTTCGTGGACGTTGCTATATAACTTTTATAATCCAATAAAACTACTTTACAAGTTTTAAAAATTCAAAATTATCAGGCTTGTTTTAACTGACAATTTGTAAAAATGAGGAAAAGTTAAACTTTTCTTTTCAATTTGTATATGAATATATTTTAGCTTAGACTTACAAGCTTCTTACATATATTCTTTGATGTTTGCCTTGAATTGGAACCCGGAATGTCAAGGAAAACTGAGCGTATTCCTCTGGGTTATCATTACACCTGACGACTGGTAAGCTATTAGAGTATTTCGAGTTCCAACCCATATGTCAAGGAACTGTACTGGTCCCAAGGGCGGGTCGTCTTCGAAATTCGTCTCCTTGAATCCTCACTCACCCCTCCCAAGAGAACTCGCGTATGACGTCAATACTTGAATTGCATGAGGTCCTATTACATTTAGATGTATATTTATTTATATATTTAGGTAACAAATGATTCCATATTACAATGTTAGCTTAGTACTTAAATCACTGATCAGTGAATTTTCCACTAGTTACTAATCCGTTACGAGCGCAAGTAAAAAAAAAGAGAAAAAGGAGCAGTACCTACTTAAATTAAAATTACAAAATATTTGGACAAATTGATTAATAGTTAACTGTAACTGGAAAAAAATCCTTTAAAAGAAAAAGAACAATAAAAACATAAATAAAATAAAATCATAAAAAGAAGACAAAATAAACTATTTTATTTCGGCAATCTGCTTCACGTTCCTCTTAAATGTTCCATATAAAAATACTACATTACTACTACTTGAGTACTTTAACTTATCAACTTGTCAGACTTTTGATATCCATTGCTGAACATAGGTCTCCCATATAGCTGATTTTGTCTATAGTTACTGCACTTGTCTTGGACGTTGATATTTGGAAGACTCTGATAACCATTCCCTGGATTTAATTTCATCATCTTCTCTTATGAAAGGCAGCATTCCTGAAATTTGGCACGCAGATAGTTTATAATCTATATTTATCAAACGGATACTTATTACTATGTTAAATGCAATCAAAACGGGCGCAGTCGCGAAAATAAGTTTTTTTTAATTGACTGGAGTAGGAAACGAGCATACGATCCACCTGTTGGTAAGTGGTCACTGCCGCCCATGGACATCTGAAATCAACTTCATACAGAACATGGGTTCTATCTGAAGTCAATCACAGATGCGTTGCTACTCCCGAGGACTGTGATGGTCGCCTCATGTGAAAGTGTGCCGGCAACCACGCCGGCAACCACCAAGCTACGTTAAAATAACTTGTACATGATTACGTACAAAAGTATTTTCTGCGATCTATTTTTTATAAATGTTTTTTTATACAAATGTTTTTTCTTCCAGAAGTATTTTTATGTAACTTCCAAAACACAGTTTCAAATTTTATAAAAATGTTCTTTTGGTTCATACCTACGCATATATAGTCGAGGGTTTGAAAACTACTTCGGCCGATACATTCAGTAATCATTCAACCCCCAAAGGTTTATCGTGGTTTCGTGACGCAAATACGTCCCCTTGAACTAATCTCACGTCCTTCCTTAGGGAACTCGTTTGGTTGGTATTTGATTTTCAAGGTATTTTGTATTGCTTTTGGTATATATGGTAATATATATGGTATATACATAAATAATTCTTTATAAAGTTCAGAAATTGGCGTATTCAAAGTAAAAACACTCACATTAATATTCTCCGAGGCATAGGCCTAAGTAAAGTAGGACGACGGCATGTGTGTGTCGTAAACACCAGGGAGGCGCACTGAGTACAATGCTCACTGGGAAGAGCCCGATGAGGGCATCGCGCTCGGAGGACACCAACATCGTCCGATCCCGGTGTCCTCCACACAGAGCCGAGGATGGCCACCGGGGGGGGGTTAGTGAGGTAAATATCCCACATAACTCGACGTTGCTCCCACGGCGTCGGGTACCTTTCGAAGGCTTCCCCCTCGATATCAAAAAAAAAAGTAAACAACTCCCTAGTCTTGCTTTTTAAAAATCCAACTTACATATCAACCTATTGTTTTACACCTACCCTCATCGCCTACGTTAGTTGACCCATGATTTTTTGTTATTTTGTGTATGTAATTTTTTCTGTAAGTAATTTTTGTAAATCTTTTGAGAAAACTTAACTTAAGGTTAAGTCTAACGTCTTAACCGTTATCGTAATAAAACATGTAATTTTAAATTTAAATAAGTTTTGATAGAGTACGTAAGTTTGAATTTAAAAGATTTAATTGTATTGAATTGGATTGTAAATATAATTTCAACCCTTTTAATTTTTTTTTTTTTTTTTTTTTTTTTTTTTTTTTTTTTTTTTTTTTTTTTTTTTTTTTTTTTTTTTTTTTTTTTTTTTTTTGCGTAAATAAATTTTTATTAATTTTCAAATCACAATATGAATATATTAAATAACTTATTTTGTAACTATATGTATATATAAAAGAATAACTTAAAAGGTAAAGAAAAAACAAATTGCTAAATTAAATATAAAATGCTGCATCCAAATTACTGTCCCTAGGATGAGTTCCCAGAACGCTGGCAACATTACCTCGTTGAATAGCAAGGCTAATTCGTTGACCGAGGTATGTGCCAGCTTTCTGATCATTCGTTGACTCTATCAAACGTTTGGACAGATGCTTAAAAAATAATTTAGCATTTAATCCCCACGGTCCCATAGTTTCAACGCCAAATGCCAGAAATATGTAATCTTTAATGATATCTCCATATTTCTGGCACTTGCGGATTTCAGCGTCAGTCGCCACGACACCGGCTGCCCTGGAAGATATATTAATATGAGAAGGTGCCAGTGTGTCAACGCAAGTAGCGTCCCACACTAGACACCTCCCATTCTTCCAGGGGATGAGAGTTATACCGTCGGGCCTCTTGCCATCACCACGTACTAAACCATTCGGTTCAAGTTGAGCCGGTACGTTGGCAGTGACAAGAGCCCTCCGGATAACATCATTCAAAGCCGCGTGTCGTGAAAGACGGCCAGCACTTCGATGACAGGAAAGACCGTGGAGACCCAAACGATCGACTTGAGCTCCACAAGGGCAGCAATGTGGATGATTTAAAAAAGTGCCCAGTCGTAGGCCCACTGCTATCGAAAAAGAAGTATTATCTAGAAGAGTTCCTAGATTAGCAGAGGGAAGAGCTTGCAACCAATATCCAGATTCCCTAACAGAAACTGCCAGGAGACGAGCGCGCTCAATAGAATTTTGACAACTGTTTACAAGGTGAGAATGCACATATTTGCAGAGCACGTCGTCCCATAGCCTTTGAGAACTTAAATACGTATTAAATACCCTTTTAATTAATAAAGTAATTTTGGTTAGTACCCATTTCAAACACAGGCTCATAAAAAATATATATTTAGAAAAATATACGTTATTTATGTTATCCTAAGGTTATTCTTTCATACTTCATTTTTGCAAATATGTGCACCGAAAGTGTACACGCACAACATAGATATTTGTTTTAACAATTACACAAATAAGCACAAGAACGTTGGTTTGATATTGATATTCTATAACGCCTGATAGGGTCTGAAGAATTTTTTAGCAGGAGCAGGTTATAATCTAGGATAAAAACAGAAGTCCGTAGACAAACGAAGCTTACCAACATAACTCAAAATTAGAAAACTGACGTTGCAGCGGGCCGACCACATCGCTCGAACGAGGGGTAACCCATGGAGAAGAAAGGCCTCAAGAGCCGACCACGTTTAGGAAAAAGGAACACAGGTCACCACTCCACCAGATGACCTGAAGAAGACAACGTGAAACCATTGGATTCAGAGGACAGGACTGGTTGGAGTAGCGCCATTTACCGGAGGCCTATGTCCAGCAGTGTACCTCAAAACGATGATGGATAGATAACAAACAGGTTTTTTTATATTTCGGAAAAATGTACAATTCACGTAGGATATATCTGATTAGAAAGGATACTTATGATTACTTGTACGAGTGCGAGCTTTCGAGTCAGAGGATGACGTAGTTTATCTTCTATCTCGTTAATTCGTTAATTCACACACGCACACACGTTTTCTAAACTTATAGTCCCACACTAGGATTTTATCCTGTGTCGTGGGTACCATGGACACAAACAAGACGAATACACAAACACCTAGACCCAAAACATGAATCTAAACTCATCATTCAGATACCTGTCTGGCATGTCTGGAATCGAACCCGGGACCCATTGCGCGTCAGACCGGTATGGTAACCGCTCAGCCACGCAGGTCGTCAATTCACAGTTTATATGTGGTACAACAATTGTTTACCGATAAATGCGTTTATGTTTTTTATTTCAATATTAAACGGGTACTGGCAAATGTTTGACCGTAGCTACGATCCATGCAAATGCATCGAAATATCAGCAAGAAAGAGAGTTATTTCGTGAAAATACTAGTGTATATAACGAAGCGGTCGCGTGAGTTTAGAAAGGTCAGAGTCTTCATTACTATCCATTCCTGAAGATTTCAAGTAAAACGCAGCAGTTATCTCGATTCGATTTATTCAAAGTCGAGGAGGTTCGATCGCTTCGACGTTTGAACAACAATCTTTTTTACCGGCGTCCGCTCGCCTTTTTATAATAAAATTGGGTGAGGTGACAGTAACAAATTTATGGAGGGTAGACTAAATTAACATCTTTAGTCTCACTAAATATTGCTAATTTAATAAACAAACAAATTCCGATCTTTAAAGTAACTAAAATAATTATTTTCGTCAACGTTTTAATCACGCGACGTCCCGCCGATATAATTTTAATTTCATTTTTTCAAACCGTGCCTTTCAGTACATGCACGTAGCTAGTTTTCTTTATACACAATTGTTACTTTACATTGACAGTCACTAAAACCAAACTACAAATGGGATAGATTGAATTACTAGTATGAAAAGAGATTCCAATTGGAACTGGTATCATCAGCAAAAACCAATTTTCAATTGATGTTCAATAAATGAATTTTCTGTCCGAGATCCAATTAAAATCTCGTTAGAAATGGAAAGAGGAAACGCTTTTGCAGCTGTTTCAATGCGCATGAATTCATTTTCTTGGATTGTTCGTTTGATAATCGAGGATTATGGGATAATTTGTATACGGAGATAAATGTACTAAGCGGTGATTACCTAGTGAAATGCATTATGGTTTCTGATAATAAGAAATTAGGCTTTAATTCATAGGATTTCCGTTTTTTTTTATTATATGCGCACTAGAAACAAAATACTAAAATCATTGAATAAGAAAACAATATTCAAGTTCTAGAAACTCATTTTTGTTTTTTTTTTATCGTACGCATGCAAAAAAGTAAATATTAAAATCAAGTAATTAAAAGAAAAAGGAATATAGTTCATTTCGTCATAACTAGTTTTCATGAATCTCAATTATAGCTGTAGTATTGGTACAAGTAATTAATTATCGGAATTAAGTGGTATGATTAGTTACGTGGCAATATTAATTATATATGATTATTATCACTTGATTTGGCAGCTAAGAAAATGTTATAAGGATTATAACTGGCCGTTTCCTGCGGATCCTCCCACTTGAGTCAGGTTTACTATGAAAACAATAATCTCGTGTGATAATCCATAAAGTATGCATAGGCTATGCATAGGCTATAAAGTATGTGTACCAAATTTCAGCGAAATGCTATGTGTAGTTTTTGCATACAAGATTTAAAGGTAGAACCAGTGTAGTTCAACCGGGGAAGTACCACCGCCACACCTACTTCTAGCGTGAAGCATTTCTTGCGTTTCGATGGAAGGGTGTGATTGCCACACTTTTATAAAAGGCGATAGTTCGCGGGAGTAGCAACGCATCTGTGATTGACTTCAGATGGAACCCGTGTTCTGTATGTAGTTGATTACAGATGTCCATGAGCGGCAGTGACCACTTACCATCAGGTAAAAAAACAAGAGTAAAAAACACATCTCTCACTTTGTAACATTAATTTTACCATATTTGCACTTAGTAGAGTTTAAGTAATCTCGGTTAAAATTTTCAAACCTAAATGAGTGTTATGCACGCTCGAGATATTCTCATTGCTTTTCACAAAATAGTATTTCGCGTGTTAAATTGTTTAATTACTTAAATGTGAAATGAAAATTAAAAGGCACCTGATCACAGACGTTGTTGTTATGAAAAGGAAACAACTGTGAAACGGGGGTTATGTTTGTACGAGCGAAGTGTGCACAAAGAACGAGTATAGGCGGTTTTAGATTCTTTTATCTGATTGAACTAGCGAATGAGCATGCAGTAAGCAGCTTCATTTAGAACATGGCTCTATCTGAAGTCAATCATAGAGGCGTTGCTACTACCGGGGACTAAGATGGTCGCCTCATATAAACGTGTGAGGCAACCACACCATTATCGAAACGCAAGAGATGCTTCACGTTAGAAATAATATCTTCGTTTTGATTTTGTTTGGAGTTAAATTTGCTTTTGCGTGGTGTACTTAAGTACATAGTGATCTCAAATTTCGATAACCTAAGCTTGTGAAGCCTAAACGTTGGTAGCCTAATTGTTGAAACTGCCCCTCTCGATCCGGAGGTCCGAGGTTAAAACCCAGGCAGGCACCATTGATTTTTCTAAAATTATGTGCGTATTATAAATTCATTATCACTGATTTTCGGTGAAGGAAAACATTGTGAGGTTTATCTAACATTTACACACCCGAAAGTTCTTAAAAAAAGTTCTCGGAGGTGTGTGAGATCCACCAATTCGTACTTGGACAGCGCGGTGGACTATGGCCTAAACTCTCACATTCTGAGAGAAGACCCGTGCCCAGCAGTGGGACAGTAATAAATTGACTAGAAGCCTGTGAAGAGTTAGTAATATGTGCAGTGTAAAATACTAAAATACATCCATCGGTCAAATTCCTCTTACCATCTCATCCGTAGTCCTTAGTTCATAAACTTCTAAACAAGGCAATGAAAATTTAGCAATTCCATAGGTTGAAATACATGGATTTAAAAACTATAGCCGCTAATCATTTCCGACTATTAAAGCTTACGAATGAATGAAATGAATGGGATTTAGAAGCAGTATCTGAAATAAACAAAATTAAAAACCTTAAGGTTCCGATGTTTACTTTTCTACGCCGCTACCTTTATGGTGGGTTATACTGAATTTGATAAAACTTTAACTGTAAACAGATCACTTTTTAAGAATCGAAATGGACTATTTTTTAGTTACGCATATATTTCTTTGTTCCTTGCATCAAATGAAAAAAATATCAAGCAAAGTGTGCATGTTGAGTCTTTACGTAAATGTTCTCACTCAAGGTATCCTAAGCTATTTCCAAGTGTCTTTGAGTAAGTTAGAAGCAAGAGTATTATTTCAAGCTCGAGAAATGTTCGCGTAACCCTGCAATGTACTCAACATTGAAGCTTGCAGCTTCTTCAGCGTGCTTTGTTACACTTTGCAGCGTAATTTCGTGGCCTTATAGTTTTGGATACATATATTTGTTTTTATGGCTCAACGCTGATATTACCAACACCAAATTTTCGTTTGAAGAAATGTTTCATGGTTCTCGGGTTATAAAAGCATCAGTACTGACTTTTATTTATCTGACTGAAATAGCAAACGAGCATGCAGTCCATTTGATGGTAAGTGGTCACCGCCGCTCATGGACATCTGTAATCAACTTCATACAGAACATGGGTTCCATCTCAATCACAGATGCGTTGCTACTCCTGAGGACTATGATGGTCGCCTCATGTGAAAGTGTGCTGGCAACCACACCTTTCTATTGAAACGCTAGAAATGCTTCACGTTAGAAATAGGTGTGGCGGTTGTACTTCCTCGGGCGAAATACACTGGTACCATCAAGGGACTTGGCTAATCCGAGTGGCATCAACCGACTATATCGATACCTTAGTGGCGCAGACGCTATATAGGTCTAATAAGCAAATTATTTATTTATTACATTTAATCTCCGATCAGACATACATCTATTTTTTTTATTATTTACCATTTCTGTTGCGGGTCAAGTTGTCAAACTCTCTCATTCTGAGAGAAGACCCGTGCCCAGCAGTGGGAAAATGGGTTGACGATGAATGTAGTAAAGTGGGATTATGAGTAGAAAACGATATAATTTGTTGGATAAAAGTTAAATATCCATACTTTACCATTTTTGTTTAATTTTATAAAATGAAATAAAACCTGTCGCAAATGAAATTATTGATGATAATCCGACTCGCGTCATTCAGAATTGCAATTAACTAATAAATCAATTACAAAAACGGGTTAATGGTAAAATACATCATAGTTACAATTTAACTTTCCTTGTTAGACCCCAGCTGTTGTTTGCTGGTTTAATTAAGTTTCCCGAGAATGACCTAAATTGCAATTTCCACCAGAAACCCTAGGATTCATACCTTACAAGAGCTGTTTGTAACAATAATATCAAGCGATCTTATACACTATCTGATCCGTTATCCGTTTTATCAGATGTCAGGATGTTCGGAAACATAGTATTATTAATATATAATAAGCAATAATATTATAAATAATAATAGTACATAATAAACATTTTATTTATTTTTGAAATCAATGTTAAAGTTGATAAATGAAATGAAATGTCTTCATTTTGCATAGGCCTACGGGGGCACTTACAAATTGTCAGTTACATTTTTTTATACTACCACCGGATCGGAACACGACCTCAACTGAGAAGATCCGACAAGAAACTCAGTGGGTTTGTCTTTTTTCCTTGTATATCTTTTTTCTTTGCCAACTTGTTTTTACATGAGTAATAAAAGTTAGCACCAGTATCTTGCCTTACATTTGGCTTAACAAGAAGCATGTTGGGATACGCTACACTTTGACATTTTATTAATTACTGTTCAGTCCCAAGCTATTTTATCATCTATATAACGTTTTTCTTTTACTTCTACTGTTTTTTTTTTAAATGACTTTCTTTAAATCAGTGTTTTCAATATCTCTTTACCATTTTTTTCATATAAAACATTAAAATTGTTTTATTTCGTACACATTAATCCATACTTACTACCATTTACATTAAAATAATTTCTATCTGAACTATTTCCTAAGAATTTAAACATAATTTCATACTCGTTCACATAAAATAGCAGAAAGGAAACTTTGCAACTAAATCACAGCTCTGTCATTTCAAAAGGCTTTCGGACTTACAGTTTCTTTGATCGCGGGAAAATGTCCTTTTCAAAGGCCACATAAGTGAGACGTTACGAGGTTACGTTGTAAAGGGAAACAAGTGAATAGGGCAAGGGCAAAAGGTTTTTAGATTTCATCAACTGTAAGTAAAGGTATATAATGTTTACTGATGACTTTTGAGATAGCCTTTCAGCAGTTTGGTATAAAAGAATACACAACAAATAATATGAGATATTATGTAGAAGGTCAAGTTAAGGGTTTATTATTGTATTTTGTTAGGTTTAACTCGTGACTATTACATATTTTTAGTTTAATTTCATTGTAATGTTTCATTCTGATTTTTATAACACTTTACATTGGATACAATGTTCCGTACCATACGTACAATGTGTTTTTATACTTTAACCTAACGATAAGGTAGACGGGCTACCTGATGGATAGTAGTCACAGTCGCCTATGAACATTTGCAAGACCAGAGGAGTCGCCAATGCATCGCCGGCTTTAAAGGAGAGCTCTTTGTGCAGGGCCTTTTTTGAAGAGCCCCATGTCATAGTCCTCGGGAGTAGCAACGCATCTGTGATTGACTTCAGATGGAACCCATGTTCTGAATGAAGTTGATTACAGATGTCCATGGGCGGCAGTGACCACTTACCATCAGGTGGACTGCATGCTCGTTTGATACTTCAGTCAGCTAAAAAAACACAGCAGTGCTAACTATGCTATTATTAGTAGTACTGTTAGCTGCTAACATACTTAAGCCATTATGTTATAATTTCGTACACCCTACCCTCTCTTGTATTTGTTATATTTTTCCTTCTGTCACTCCTAAGGTTGTTTTTTTTTTTTATTTCACTGAAGTAGCAAACGAGGATGCAGTCCACCTGATGGTAAGTGGTCACTGCCGCCCATGGACATCTGTAATCAACTTCATATAGAACATGGGTTCCATCTGAAGTCAATCACAGATGCGTTGCTACTCCCGAGGACTATGATGGTCGCCTCATGTGAAAGTGTGCCGGCAACCACACCCTTCTATCGAAACGCAAGAAATGCTTCACGCTAGAAATAGGTGTGGCGGTGGTACTTCCCGGTCGAACTACACTGGTTCTACCACCTTGATGGTTGTTTGGAAGAGATGGCTATCTTAGTCACAAAACCGCCTGTTGTAGCTTTACTTTTTATGTCTTTTTATTATATTTTTTTGTTTGGTGTACAATAAATCGTCCCATACGACGAAAAGAGTTATAAAGTTAGTTAAACCAAAACTGTTTTTATCGCGTCATTTTAATCAACATTTTTAGGGCTACATATGTACATTTTTTTTTTTTTTTAATTCGTTTTTGTTTGCGAGATAATTATGCGCTAAAAAGACACAAAGCGATATGTTCCGAGGAGAAAAGTATCATGTTAGACATAAGCAATTTTTCGCGGGAGCCGCGCGAGCAGCCTCCCGACGCATCGTCACTTGCCACGGGTTTTCGTGGGAGGACGATGCTTCGCTGTTCAATTTAAATTCACCAGTGATTAATCCCTTTCTTTTGTAACATACATATTGAGTCTTATTAAATATTCCGAATTATTTTAGATATTACGGAAAATGAAGTCTCAATGCTTGAAAAAAGTGTTAAATCTAGCGTTGACCGAAAACCGTGGTGGCGATAACCAAAAAATTTTCCCCCAATTGTAATGAAATCATTCCAATACAATGCTGGTAAATGAATAATTTTAAAGCTACCAAAATTTAAATTCAATTATTGATGTTATATTAAGTAATCGCGTTTTATTTCACAACCATGGTGATTACGATGTAAAAAGTAACAATTGTATATGTTTTTGTTTACTTCGGAAACAACATTTTTTATCTAAAACAACTTGTAGTATTTAGAATAGCTTCCATTTTAATCATCAACTTCATTATTTGGGGAAAAATGTATGATAAAATTTTATGTTATAACGAGCAATCGATTTTTTCACGTCGGAATCAAGAATTGATTTCGAAGTAACATGTCTACTTGTGACTATTTACGTCGGAAATATAACTCGGGATTTGGGGTTACATGTGCAAATGGATGTTTTTTCTTCGTAACAAAATAAACATGTAACCTTTTTCTTGTGAAATTTTCATGTGTAATAGTTAAATTTATGAATCTTCATGTAGATGCACTATAGATAGATAAAAAAATACGTAAATTAGTTTTGTATTTATAAATTGTTGTTATGAATGAAGTTATAATTGATTTAGTTGTTCCCCCAATGCTTATCAAAGATCTTGTTGTTTTTGTTGTAGACTACAATCAACTTCTAATAGCATGATTAAAGCTTCTTCTATGCAGTCAGCATCAGTGTCTAAGCATTTCATGGAAGCTAATGTTAACAACTCACAGAGTGCACGTATTAACACACGTGAATTACAAGAATTGAACACGTCTTACACCTTGCTTGTGCCTTTACGTACTCAAACTGAATCAAATTTGAGTATTACTCGCAATAGGCCCCCAATAGGCCCCGACAAATCAATTTTCAGCAGCTAGCCGCAAGATGCAGCTTTCACCCTTTATTACAGGACGTTCAATGAGCTACGAAACTTCACCTCTTGCACCTATAGATAACATTTTTGATTTTCGCGATATACATACGTCACCCTTCACCCTTAAACAGTTATTAAAGTAAGAAATGTAAGGATGTATTTTGCAGTTTACCCGAAGATTGGAAGGATTATATTTCTACTTCAAAATAGCGTCAGTCAAGGAAACGTAAACGAAAGTTCTCGAATGGTCCGATGTCCAACGAAAAAGGCGCACAAATCAAGGAAAAGCCTTTGATAATCGGAAAGGAAAAGTTGTAGAATAGAAAACTATGCGTTCACCTTTCAGTTTTCGTTTAAAATGCTACATGACTGTATCTAATACACAACGTCAGGACATTTTTACAAAATTTTAACATAATAAACGAAAAAGAACATTCAATGTCATACTATGAAAACACATACGTCGAAAATGTCAGTTGTCTTTGTCAAAATACCCGCTATTGCTTTTAAATGCAGCTTAGGTAATAAACCTCTTTTTACCTCTAACGGGTGCGTCCAAAATAACTTGAAAATTATTACAATTTATTTAAATTAGAGAAATATACTTTGAACAAATAGAAGTTCTAATTTAAATTAAGGTCCAATTTCGACCGTTGCGAGGTTTGACTAGTAATTATTAATTATTTATTAGTTGATGAGATGGTAGAAAGTGTCAGCGACCATGTTCGAGCTTTTCAAGAATCACACTACTTAGGGGAGACGTCGTCAAAGCTATATTTAGATGGTTCACTTAGTATATCCCGTATGTTCACAGACCAAGCGAAAACAGAACGACAGTATCTGGCATTATTCTGTCCCAAGAAAGTTCAATGTGATCAATGCCACACATATTGCTATATACCTCATCCTACAAAAGAAGATTAAAATGTTATATGAGGAACATCATATAATTTAAAAAATTGCTAGAGACTTAAAACAAAAGAATAAAATGAGGCTATACACAGGGCTCTACTTTGTGTGCTGTCGTCGACTTCCGGAAAATATGGACTTGTCCATTTGGACAAGACAACATCTTCTGGAAGATGGTAGAACTAGCGTAGTTCAACCAGGGAAGTACCACCGCCACACCTATTTCTAGCGTGAAGCATTTCTTGCGTTTCGATGGAAAGGTGCGGTTGTCGGCACACTTTTATATGAGGCGACCATCCTAGTAGTCCTCGGGAGTAACATGTCGGGAATCCATGTTTTATATGAAGTTGCTTACAAATGTCCATGGGCGGCAGTGACCACTTACCATCAGGTGGACTGCATGCTCGTTTGCTAATTCAATCCGATAAAAATAATGTCAGTAAATTTGCGTCTTGCCTTCTGGTGAGGCGGACAAGGACATTAACACTGAAGAATTTATGTATGAGAACTTATAAATTACTAGCATACCCGGCCACGCGTTGCTGTGGTTAAAGAAATGTTACATAAACATTTGCAATTAAACCTATAAATTAAGATATAAACTATCCTATCTTTCAAGTTGGATCAAAATGCACACGTTGAGTAAATTTGATTATAATCGGTTCAGAGGTTTAAGAGTCCATTGCGGACAAATAAAGTGACACGTAATTTATATATATTAAGATAATTATGTTGTTTTTAATTATTATGTGATTTTTGAAGGATTTTGGATGTTGTGTTTGCTGATAATAAAAGAAATTTCTATTAATATTTTTTCCGTTTTATTAGGTACTTGGTAAGAAATATTTGATGTAATAAATAATAATTATTGCTTAAAACTTGAAGTTTAGGTTACATATATCAGTTTAAAAATAGAAAATAGTCCGTAGAATAAAGTTATAAGTGTAGTTAGAATCAGCTCTGTTGTAATCGATATCCGAGAATATGATTTTATAATCCTATACAACTGCACAAGTCTAAACTTTTTCCGACGAAAATAAGTGTATGTCGAAATATAACCCCGTAGAAAGCAAATTAATAATATTTAAGACCCGTTTATTAGCCTTAAATGTACCTTTTAACGTAAACAACGTAACGTTCACATCCAGAAAAATAAATCAGCTATTTTTAGTAAAAAAAAAGTTATACACAAAACAAACTTTCGAATGTTTAGAATGGCCATACTGTAAAGTTGTATCTCTTTTCGTGGCATGGGACGAAATATGTTTTGTATTCTATTGTATGAGTAAAAAAAACTTTTATAAAAGAAAAATATTAAGTACAAAATTCTAATACGAGTAACCTCACTTTAGAAGGAAGTCCTATAAACTTGAGAAGCAGCATAAGAAAAAACACCTAATTGAGATCGGAAACGATGTTGAGTTAGTAATTTCTCGTTATAGTTCGCGCTTAGTTGAACCAGAGATTAATTGAGCAGGTCAGGCTACATTTAGGTCATATATTCCATCGATGTCTTACACCCTGATTAACACATAAATACGGTGGACTTACGGCATTTAAAACACGATTTGGAGTGAAAATTACTTTGAAACTAAATTCTGTTGAAAGTCGGTTAAGAATTTCGAGGTATGCAAATTTAATTAATGTCAAAGTATTTATTTTTGTTTAGGTAATGCTTCTCAAATAGTTTCAGCAATATTTAAATTCATTTAGTTTTCGTAAAGTCTCGTCTCGTCAACACATTATTGTCTCAGAGCTGGGCACAGGTCTTCTCTCAGAATGAGAGAGTTTTATCCGTTTTCGTTTTCGTATCCGCTTTCGTAACCAAATCAGTAAAAGTATTTTTTTTAAATAGATAACTCTCTGCATATTGTAACGAACTACTGTTATTTTTTTCCAGACCTATAAAGATATTTTTATTTGTAGCAAGCTAATTGAGACAAAAGCACGAGAATTCTGACTAAATTATTTCTGACTAGTTTCATCTAGCTATCAGTCAGTCTATTGAAGCCCACAGCTGGACATGGCCTCACCTAAAGGAGGATTCTATCCATAGACACCACCTGGCAAGTATATTGGTGACTCTAAAGGGTGTTCATGTTGTAGATTAAACCGTTGCTTCCTGGATTTAGCCCATAGTCGTCTTTTTATTTTAAAACCCCCCTCCGGTGGCCGTTCTTGGCGCTACAAAGAGAGTTCTCTTCCCCGGATCCCGTTCCTTTGAACGCAACGGGAATCCTCAGAGAGCGTTACTCCATCGGGCTCCTCCCAGATGGGTGGCTGGGCCCACCGCTGTCTAGTCTTTACGACGGTACGCGACATACCATCATCCTTCCCGGGAGCGCCTGGCTGGACGGTTCAAACTCCCACTCTAGCCGGACGCAGCCCTGGAAGCCCCTTTTAGTCGCCTCTTACGACATGCATGGGATACCGTAGCTCTACTCTGATCCCGGAACAACAGGGACGCCAAACCTTCCTTCCGTCGCCAAACACAACCATAAAAGACCAAGTGATGCTATTCAAGCCACACGGTACGATAAAGTATCTTACACAAATGTTATGTTATGCAAATCTCTTATTCCTTGATAAATGACGACTGGATCTATTTCCGTTGCTCTGTCACTTTCAAAGATACCGCAAATTCCATTACACGTGACGCGACGTGACATATCACGCATGCAAATATCTTTGCGCTTTGTTCGCTAAAATTTTAGCACGTATCTCGTATATTTTCGTGTATGTGCTTTATATGATCATTCATTGTAAGGTTACGTTCGTCTTCGTCTTAGGGTATCTAAATATTAATACGTGAAGCAAAAACTTGCGGAACATTTTTAAGTAATATGCTGCGGACGGATTAGTATGAAGCTTTGCACGGTTATAGTGGACGTAGAGAAAGAGTGCAGAATGTTAATTTTTTTTTCAAATAATGCTTAAAACATACATAAAATCAACTAAAAACACATTACTCACACTATCGTGCATTTGTCACAAACACATGAATAATAAACGAAATAGAACATTCAATGTCTTACTACGAAAACGTCAGAAATGTCAGTGTCTTTGTCAAAATATCCGCTTTTGCTTTTAAATGCAGTTTAGCTAATTAAACCTCTTTTTATATTTAACGGGTGCTTTCAAAATTACTTGAAAGTTATTAAAAAATATTTAAATTAGTAAAATAATGGTTCTACTTTGGGCAATATGAAGTTTAGTTTTTAATTTAAAGTGCGGTCGAATTTCGACCGATGTGTCGGGTGACTAGTTATATCGAATGTTCAAGAGAGGCTAGTAAAAGGTTTTTGTATAGGTACTCGTATTAGAGATCATATATAAAAAATATCGTATATATGTCGGCCTCTACTATTAAATTATAGTTTCTATGGTTTTTGAAGCTTTTCAAAATATATATTTTTAGTAGTCATTGGGTCAAAATCGATATTGACGGTTTTAACCGAGGAAAAAAAGTACTTAAGTTTATAATGTCTGTTATTATGTTATGTTGTTTATTTTATATTTTGTGTACAAAAATTTATAAAATAAAATAAAAAATAGAGGACAAAAGGATGACATAAATTTTCCTTGAAGTTTTTGCAAATAAGAATTTCTTTCCTACGCTCTCTGAAATTTAAATGTTTATTATGTTACTCTTCAAAATGTTATATTTTAAAACTTTTACTAACAAGTCAGCAGGGAAGCACAGGTACTAAAGTGCAATATAGCAGTATAACTACAAAGACTTCTACAAGCCTTCCGTGAAAAGAACTATTTTAAAACATAAAAACTTCCTCGCCACTAACCTCGCTCCGTTGAAAAATCGATTCGATGCGTGCCTTCGACGTCGTTTGAAAGATTGAATACCTTTACTGTAATCTTTACATATGAAATATCTGCACGTCTGTACTGTATGTACGTTAAACTATTTGCAATGGTATCCCATAAATAAAAAATATCCCCCGTTTCTTGCATAAATCAGTTTTTGCAGTGGCAGAGTATGCTTCCCGGGTTACTTTTTTATGAGGCGGCCATTATTCTTTAAGAAGAACAACGCATCTATGATTGACTTCAGGTAGAACTCACAGATGTCCATAGGCGGCAGTGACCGTTTACCATTAGTTGAACTGCATGCTCGGTTGCTGCTTCAATCAGATAAAAAAAAACAGTCATAACTAAACACGACCTCTACCGAGACAATTCGGCAAGAAACGCAACGGGTTTTTCTTTTTGTATGCATATGTTTTTTTAACTAACAGCCACCATGTTAAAAGTAAATACATATATAGTTATAAATCAAGGCTTTTTTCATCGAGTCTCTTTCAATATTAACTGCGAGCCAGAATCTAGTCTGAATCTAGAAGAAAGTTCTGAATGTGTGCCTAAGGTTCAGCGAGTCTCAATGACCACTCCGAAGAAATTGTCACAACAATAATATTATTATTTCACTATTTTATTATTATTATTATTATTTTTAATATTATTATTATATTATTGTAATACTATTCTAAACATTTTTTGCAAATATTGACTGATAACTCACTTGTTAAATCCTATTTATTATTATATTTCTAATTTGGACATGTTAATGTAATAATGAATTTAATTGATTTTAAGTATGTGTCAATAAGTGTAATTGGTTCTGCCGTTCTTTTTGACAATAAATAAATAAATAAATAGTCAGGCGTATTCGAATAGACCGCATGTCGGCTGTGAATTATTACAAGCGGTATATGAACTGAATGTAACGTAATGGACGTAAGACGTCATATTCCATGCCATTATTATTGGAAGTTGAACGAGTACATTCCGACCGGGGAGTGACTACCCCCACACCTATTTCTATCGCGAAGCAGCAGTATATATTCTCTAATATTAAATACAACCTCTTTATTATAACGGCCCTACGTTATAGTTACCCTATTAGTTTAGTATAGATCGAATCTATTTCGATATAATTTGTCATCTTTTTTCGTTATTTATTCAAAAGAATTACAGCAAATTTTCAAGCAATATTTTGTATAGTTTGTATGAGAAAGATTTAATTATTTATGCGAGTAAAATTTTAATAATTGATTGCCTTAAAACATTAGTAATGACAACCGGTAAAACAAAAAACATAAAGGAATTACAATATAAATACATTACAATAATTTCAAATTTAAATGTATATTAGATATAAGGCAAAAGGAAATGACTCAGCTTATGCTGCCATAAGATTTCTATCTCATAGAGCGTTGTTTTTCAGTCATCCCCTTCTCCCTGAGTTTTTGTGCGGGAGAAACGAGACTAGTGGGCTCCCCAATCACCAAGCGGAAAACCAACGAATTTATGTCATTGTGTCGGCAACATAACTCAACACGGCGATAACATAACTTGAATAACATAACATGTAAGAATAAAATAAAAATACGATATTCCTTCTCGATCGACTCAGAATTAATGGAGAATATAAGCCTACTTAACGTCACATATGGATAAAACGTGGTTATTAATTATTTTTGTGTGTACCTGCGAAATATCCATCGGTAAGCATTTAAACGCAACGTTGCCGCTTAAACATTCAATGGCTGTACAATTGAATTAATTTTATTGCTTTTACTGTCCCTTCAACGATTCAAAAACCGGATTCAACCATTTGAAACACAAAACTCATTCGGGATTTTGTGGTACGATCAGTGGAACCGACTGAAAAGGGAAACGGCACGAAAGTAATCCTTATCCCATTTCAAAGGCTCTCAGGGCTATTGAGTTTCTACGAACCGAGAAATGTTAAAACGCCATGCTTGTGTATCAGAAATTTATTATAAAAGTTTTAATTTCAAAATCAATTGTATTTTTTTATAAGATTGATGTAATAAACGTGCATGGAATCCATCTGATGGTAAGTTACAGCCGCCCATGCTCGATTACTATTCCCATGCACTCATGTGATGTTGGGTGACAAAAAACTCACTAACTACAAAATTGTATAATCCCGATTTTTTCACTTAATACAGTATTTTTTTATCTCACTGAAGTAGCAAGCGAGCATGCAGTCCACCTGATGGTAAGTGGTCTCTGCCGCTCATAGACATCTGTAATCAATTTCATACAGAACATGGATTCTACCTAAAGTCAATCATAGATGCGTTGCTACTCCCGAGGACTATGATGTTCGCCTCGTATAAAAGTGTGCCGGCAACCACACCCTTCCATCGAAACGCAAGAACTGCTTCACGCTAGAAATAGGCGTGGCGGCTTCCCCGGTCGAACTACACTAGTTCTACCTTTTTTTTAACAATACATTATTATTACGTAAATAATATATGGATACAATAACGATACGTTATTTTATTTTATGACTTCAGGACATTTTATATAAATGAAATTTTGGGATCAAAATATTATTAAATGCTGATAACTTCATATTATATATTCTGTAGTTAGTGATTTTTTTCTGCCATCTAACTCGCCTGCCGCCATTAGGGTTTATGATCTGAGAGTAGGTATCATTATCACCTACGAACATTTACATACTAGATGCGTCGCTAATGCACTAGAATACTGGATCCACTATCAGCACCGTAGGGGCCGCGATTTCTCCTTACAGCTCTTAAGTTATACTAAAACTTTTCCTTGCTCCCTGTGGATATTTTATTTGCTGTTTTGTTTTTGCAAAAATATTACAAACAAGAAATCAGAAGCAACTAGTAAATAGTCAAAGACACGACTATTCTTCGGGCCATTGAGGTCCACTCTCGGAAGAAGGTTTAAATTGAATATTTGCAAAACATTCGCAAAATTATTGCGAATGCCACTGCGAGTATTCGTTATATCACTACATTTTATTTTTATCTGATTGAAGTAGCAAACGAGCATGCAGTCCACCTGACGGTAAGTGGTCACCGCCGTTCATGGACATCTGTAATCAACTTCATACAGAACATGGGTTCCATCTGAAGGATGATGATATGATGGTCGCCTCATGTGAAAGTGTGCCGGCAACCACACCCTTCTATTGAAACGCAAGAAATGCTTCATGTTCGAAAAAGGTGTAGCGGTGGTACTTCCCCGGTCGAACTACACTGGTTCTACCACCTTTATCTACACCAGTATACACTGAAATAAAATTAGATAGTATTTCTTTAACACGAATCAGTTAATTTAATCCACAATAGTATCCCTCGGGATATTCGAATCATGATCCCTTAACTCACCTTATGGGTATTCGGATTACTAAAACTATATTACGGGTTAGATAAACGATAATGGCAATTGGGAATAGCAGGAAAAGGGGAAATAGTCATTAATAATGACTATTATGTTCCCCTTTTCCTAATAATGACATAATGACTCATTATTAATAATCCACATTGATATTGTATAAAATGTTTTACATGTAGAAGATACATATGCAAAGAAAATGTTTTATATTATGAAATTAAATCTAAATTCTCAATAAGGTTACAGTCTTGTTGTACTATTGTTTTAATTATCAAACTTGAAAAGAAAATAACATATGACTCCTCTATCTTCTATACTATAATAAATCTGTAAGAGGTCGCTGTCTGTACATGGAATAAATTTAGGTGAAAACCATTTCTAGAGGTCTTTAATACGATATAGAACCCAAAATAATGGTTTTTAGAAATCTTTTCTGTTTGTCTGTTTGTCTGTTTATCTGTTTGTCTGTTTGTCTGTTTGTCTGTTTGTCTGTGTGTTTGAAAACGCTAATCTCAGAAACGGCTTATCCAATCTATACTATAATAAATCTGTAAGAGGTCGCTGTCTGTACATGGAATAAATTTAGGTGAAAACCATTTCTAGAGGTCTTTAATACGATATAGAACCCAAAATAATGGTTTTTAGAAATCTTTTCTGTTTGTCTGTTTGTCTGTTTATCTGTTTGTCTGTTTGTCTGTTTGTCTGTTTGTCTGTGTGTTTGAAAACGCTAATCTCAGAAACGGCTTATCCAATTTGAATAAAATTTTGACTGATGTGTTGTGGGAAACTTCACTTAACATTTAGTGTTTATTTTATGTAAATCGGTTTATAAATAAAAAAGTTATGTCAATTTAAAACTACGCAGTATTTATTCTGTGTTCGATGAGTGTTAACAAGATATGTAACTGTATAGTTGAATTGATTGAAACTAAACATGTTATGGTCTGTAAAATGTATTCCTTTGTTATGAATTTTTTATTGGTTATGTGTGTACCTATGTTATTTGATACTATACAAATCTATATCTCTATATCTATATATCTTAATATATATAAATTACGTGTCACTTTATTTGTCCGCAATGGACTCTTAAACCTCTGAACCGATTATAATCAAATTTACTCAACGTGTGCATTTTGATCCAACTTGAAAGATAGGATAGTTTATATCTTAATTTATAGGTTTAATTGCAAATGTTTATGTAACATTTCTTTAACCACAGCAACGCGTGGCCGGGTATGCTAGTACTTATATAAAAACGAAAGGATGCTCTCTCACTTATCTTTTGAATAAACATCGTAGAGCCTAAACTGCTAAAGATACGAATATAATTTTTACTAGGGGTTCCTTTTATGACGTAGACGTCAGTTAAGAATGAATTTTCTGATCCCCCCCCCCCCTCCCAAGTTAACCCAAATAGGAGATGTAAGTTTGTATGAAAGTCAGTCAATTTTGAGGCCACCTCAATAAGATTTAGTATTTCGCTTTGATTTTTATGTTAAAACATAGTTTTAAACCGACTTCCAAAAAGGAGGAGGTTATCAATTCGTCTGTATTTTTTTTATTATTTTTTTTTATTTTATATTTGTTACTCGATTTGTCCGCACTGGGTGAACGGATTTGGATGATTTTTTTTTCATTTGAAAGGTAGTGCGTGTCGTCGGGTCCCATTTATTTTTAGTTCACTTTTGACAGTGGCATCCATAAGAAAAGCGCATAAGTCTGATATTTGCATTAACGATGTGCGCGATAAATAGATGAATAACTCAATTTCCCGCCAACCGATTTTGATGATTTTTCTTTTATTTGAAAGAATGTACTTCAAGGGTACTCTGATGAGTTTGATACGGTTCTGATCACAGGATCCATTTCTATGAAACAAATTAACGAAATTAGCGATACTCGGCCAAACCTAAGCTGTAGGAGTCCAATTGGGTTGAATGAAGAATGAGATTGCTAAGCAAAAAAAGAAGAATTCTTTTAAGAAAAAAATTTACCTTCTTTTTGAACCGTATTGGCCGTATTGGCCTGAACCGTAGAAGTAAGTCAATTTGTTTTTATGGATATATAATAAGATTGTTAAACAAATTCGTGGGACAAAAATTTTATATTCAACTCCTCAACCCTGATGATGTAAGGGTATTTCAAGACTAAACCGTAAGAGTTGGCTATTTGGTACTTACGGTTATGTAATAAAAATACCAAGCAAAAATAAACGGTAAAAATTTCAACCTTCAACTCCTCAACCCTGATGATGAAGGGTTATTTCAAGCCATAGCCATAGGAGATGGCCATTTAATGCTTTCGGGTATGTAATATGATTACTAAGCAAAGACACAAAATGAAAATTTCGACCTTCAACTCCTCACCTCTGATGATGCAGGATACTGCTAGCCTAAACTATACGGGATGGGCATTTCGTGCTTTCAGGTATTTAATATAATTACTAAGCAAAGACAAATGATGACATGCACAAATGCAGGGGTGCCCCAAGCCTAAGCCATAGAAGTTAACTATTTAGTGCTTTCGGGTACGTAATATAATTACTAAGCAAAGACACAAGATGAAAATTTTGACCATCATCTCCTCAACCCTGATGATACAGGGGTGCTTCAAGCCTAAGCCATAGAAGTTAGCTATTTAGTGCTTTCGGGTATGTAATATAATTACTAAGTAAAGACACAAGATGAAAATTTCGATCTTCAACTCCTCAAGCCTGATGATGCAGGGTACTGCAAGCCTAAGCCATAGGAGTTGGCCATTTAATGCTTTCAGGTATGTAATATAATTACTAAGCAAAGACACAAGATGAAAATTTTGATCTTCAACTCCTCAAGCCTGATGCTGCAGGGTACTGCAAGCCTAAGCCATAGAAGTTAGCTATTTAGTGCTTTCGGGTATGTAATATAATTACTAAACAAAGACACAAGATGAAAATTTCGATCTTCAACTCCTCAAGCCTGATGATGCAGGGTACTGCAAGCCTAAGCCATAGGAGTTGGCCATTTAATGCTTTCAGGTATGTAATATAATTACTAAGCAAAGACACAAGATGAAAATTTCGATCTTCAACTCCTCAAGCCTGATGCTGCAGGGTACTGCAAGCCTAAGCCATAGGAGTTGGCCATTTAATGCTTTCGGGTATGTAATATAATTACTAAGCAAAGACACAAGATGAAAATTTAGAGCATCATCTCCTCAACCCTGATGATGCAGGGTGCTGCAGCCCAAGCTATAGAAGTTGGCTCGCAAGTGCTTACGTATAAGTAATAAGAATACTAAACAAAGACGCGGGATATTTTTTTACCTTCAACTCCTCCCTGATGATGCGGGATAGTGCAAGCCTAAATTATAAAAGGTAGTCACATAATGCTTACGGTTGTTTTTAGTATATATTATGAGTTTAATGACAGCTCATTAAACTGAAATGTGATTAATAAATTAAACTTCAATTCATCAACCCTGATAATCTAAGTACACAACCTACTTAAGCCGTATGAGTTTGGTACTTATTGATTACAATACATTACGACCCGTTCCTGAGAGAACATTAAGATGAAAAGTGTCACTTTGAATACCTAAATCCTAAATCCCAACAGGATGGGTTAGGTTAGGTTGGAACATAAAAGAAAACATAAAAAATAAGCGAGCAGGGTGCGGCAGCGCCCTGCGAGCGGGTGCGCCCTGTTCGTATGAATTGTAAAAGTGTTTTGATTCTGTCTTCTGCTTTACAAAGAACAATTTACGCGCACAAATAGCCCGATGCACCTCTTAAAAGATCTTATCTTTGACCACATGAAACAAAATATGAACTTAGAATATATGTCGCTGTTCAGAGATATTCCAATTTTCTAATGATTTACTTCAAGTAGATAATAGTGCTTTGTTACCCGGAAAAGTCAAAATCAATCTTTATATCGATACGTCTTCGTTCAAATGCGGAGGAGTTAGTTGAAAAAGTATATCCCGATATCTATACTAATATATAAAGCTGAAGAGTTTGTTTGTTTGAACGCGCTAATCTCAGGAACTACTGGTTCGAATTTAAAAATTCTTTTTGTATTAAATAGACCATTTATCGAGCAAGGCTTTAGGCTATATAACATCACGCTGCAACTATTAGGAGCGAAGAAATAATGGAAAATGTGAAAAAAACGGGGCAAATTATTCATCCTTGAGGGTTTCCGTTGCGTGCGCTGCGAAAACGGTACAAGATACCAAAAATATATGTATGAAAGAATTATTTCTCTTGAAATGATCTAAAAAAATGTCTGCGACAATATATGTCTATCTTTTAAGATTAACTCACTAGAACCGTTTTCATGGTAATCAAATTCGGTCGAAATTAGTTAAGAGTTGTATCAACGTAATAATATTAATATTTGTCCAAATAAATGTGTTGTTGATTAAAAGTATTTAGTTGTGAACAAAATTGTCTTTGACATCATTTCATTTCAATGAACATCTTAGAAGGTATAGATCTTAGAGATCTTGCGTCGTTTTATCGTCGAGTAATAATACTTTTTAAAAACTATTTGATTTTGTTTTAAGGATATTTTGTTTTAGGTTCTAATAATTTCACAATTATTTTTTTATATATGAGCTATATGAGTTAGCTATGTTCTTTTCAAAACTAAATTGTCTAAAATAATAATAGAAAATGAAACGGACAAAGTCGTGGGTAACAGCTATAATTTATAAAGCTGAGGAGGTTGTTTGCAAAAATAAATTATGCCCAAAATAACTATTCCACGCGGACGAAGTCGCGGGCACAGCTAGTTTTTTAAATAAGGCGTCTGCGAACAGAAAATAATGGTTAGGACAATTCTTTACTCAAAACAATAAAGGTTTCTAAAGAATGTAAGTAGATAGACCACTATAAAATTATATATTTTATGTTAATATTTTTATGCAAGAATAAAAAATTCCGATCGTTTAAAACTAAAAGACAACTATCGTTTTTAAGTGGTCTGTTTGTTGTTGTAACAATTTAACAAAGTTACTTGATTGTAATGACACATAGTTTGACGCTTTCTACACTCACAGCCCCACACTAGGATTTTCTCCTGTGTTGTGGGTAACATAGATACACACAAGACAAATACACAAACACCCAGACCCAGGACACGAATCTAATCATTCAGTTACCTGTCTGGTCAGGAATCGAACCCGGAACCCATTGCACATCAGACCGCTCCGCCACGCGGGTCGTCACGTTCTCACGTTTAATCACAATAACCCAATTATAACACTATACTTATTTCATTCTAAAAGCTAATGAATGTATAGCGTGTGCGATCAAGAGAAGAAATACTTGTTCATTTATATAACTATTAATACCGAAATTAATGTCGTCTACAGTTGAAATTATAAAGAAAAAAACAACGAAAGCAAATAAAATTGCATTATCTACCGTATTCACGAGAACTGAACGGGGTCAAGCTATTTCTCGTGACAACACAAACGTCGGACATTACAAATACAACCCCTATCCTATAAGCGGAGGGTTGAGGGGTCACAGGGGTGCGTGGCCACACCAATACGCGTGAACCCGGCGCAAATCAGATGGAAAAAAGGAAAAGCACGACGTATCTCATGAAATAAATTACGTGATAAGTAGGGTTGGCTCCATAGGTGAGGTGAAATGCTAAAGAGCGTGTTTAAACGTATAAATAGAAATCGTTTTATCAATTTATTAAGCAGCAAACTAGCATGCACACCACCTCATGTCAAGTGGTCATTGCTGCCCATGGATATCTGTAATCAATCATATAGAACATGGGTTCTGTCTGACAAAGTTATGGAACATGGGTTGTACCTAAAGTCAATCAAAGATGCGTTACTGCTCCCGATAACTATGATGGTCGCTTCATGTGAAAGTGTGCCGACAACCACACCCTTCCATCGAAACGCAAGAAATACTTCACGCTAGAAATACGCAATTTTTTTACATTATAACTTTGGGTGAAAATCGTTATATTGATAAAGTTATTAATTTATCGAAAAATCAATAATGTAATTAAATTAAATTCACGCAATTAAAGACAGGAGGATATAGTTGGTTCCGCTGTGACATATGCATTCAACTCACTAATTATCATTAATTATTCTGACTCTGAGTTCAGGTATTTTTCTTTGTATGTGTCTAACGAAGTGCAAGCGTGACGTGAGACATCAGGATAGTCGACTTGTCTTCATTATTATTCATTCTTGAATATTTCAAGTAAAACACAGCAGTAAACTTCTTCGATTTATTCACAACTGACGAGGTCCGATCGCTTCGACGATTAAACAAGAAATCTTTTTCTACCGGCGTTCGCTCGCCTTTTTATAACAATGTTTGGTGGTGTAATAACAATAATAAAAGATTTGCCTGTGCTGTACTGTTAGATAGGTTGCAATAACTCAATGAAACTAATTTTATAACTTTTAGTCTTTTAGTAATCCTCTTTTTCCGTTTCCCGCCAAAAATTACAATACTGTCAAACCAATTTTCTCTCTTTCTGACAGCTGTCAGCTTTTTAAAACATACATATTCCCTGCATTCATATTATAATGCCATTATAAGTTACATTTTAATATCTTATTATATACTTTATTTATAATTAGTATTAATTTAACCAAAAAAATATTATAAAGTTAACAGTCGGCCATTCTGACACTGTGTCTGACCCAGACACAAAACACTGATAGTTATGTTAGGTGTTACAGGAATGAGATTAATATCACTTTATCGTAATATATTATTATTACAAACTATAATTTAAATTAGGATAATTACAATTGAAGTAAATTTGCCCAGAATAACACAAAATATTATCACTTTTATTTAATTAGAAAAAAAAACATAACCAAAAAGTAAGGATTGAAACCTACTTCGGCCATCCTAACAATATAAGAATGTCCTCATTCTTCATCATCAACATAACTTCAATTAGTATATTGTTTATAGAAGCTTTAGAACTTAACATTTTGTAACTTTAGCAGTCAAAATCCTCATAAATGCACATTTTGTATGTACCTAACCTTAGAATAAGAATAATACATAGAAGAATAGAAAAAGTAGAAATCGAGCACTCTATAGCTTGCTCTTTTATGTCAATTAGAATTTTTCAAAGTGTGAGTGAAACTAAATATGTCTGTCTCTTTTTAATAAACATACGTGTCACTTTGGATACATTTTGTCCTCATTAATGCTAATAAACTCAAAAGTTCCATTCAAACCGCAATATTCTTCGGCTGGCAACTTAATTTTGTTATTTCACGTTTTGTTGATACGTTACTAGTGATGTAAAATTGGTGATCGATAGTGTTGTCGATAGCAGGGCAATGCGTCGCGGTTGCGAGCGAAATCGAGACGCATATCTAGGCGACTGTTTTGATTATGGTAACATACAATCAAATCTCATATTATATTTACATTGTAACTTATGTTTCAATGTACTGCTGAACTACGCTTCGCCTCATTCGAAGTGGGACATTATAATGGCTCATTACAAAAAGTAGTAACCCTCTTACAAATTCCTTTTAAGTCATGTCCTGCGCAATACTAGTGGTCGAATAATAATTTTACAATTAGTCTGGATTTCCCAATAATGAGCAAATTAAAGTCAAATGGATTCGGTACATTAATAGATCGAACTGGACTCCAAAGTAGAATAGAATCGTCTGCAAATAATATCATTTTGTCGCCCGAACTACGAGTACATGGATAGTCATTAATATATATATCGGACCGTGAATGCCAGACGCCGGTCAAGCTGAGTTTCTTCATCGTTAGACATTTTGTTTTGGCGAAATGCAGGCGAATATAAATCTCCCGAAAGATTTAGTATCAATTAGGTACTTTTAACACTAGGCACTTAAATACAAATATAGCAACGAGACGTAGACAATACCAAAAGATGCCACAGAGAAGTCACCGCCGCCAGCTCGGACAATAACATCTTGACTCTGTCAAAGCGTTAACATTCCCCGATAACGCTTGCTGCTCGTTGTTGTTTTTTTAATTGATTTATTAAGGCATACCAACTAATTACATAAAATGATCTTACATTAGTAGTACACGAGTAAATTATTTGCATCTATGTGCTTAAATTATAGGCTTGCACAAGACTTTCACTACTATTGACCTTACCGAAATATATAATAAATGGCAATTATCCTAAAACTCTGCCATATGGATTTCCATATTCTAAAATACGTAATATTGATTTTGCATTTTTTTAATTTTGCTATATCTACCTATCGACATAATTTATTTCTGTATATTGTCGATAGCCTGCAAAATAACATTCCATTAAATTACACGTTAAGGCGGCTCAAAAGTACATTACCAGTTCGATGGACCACAAAACTCCACTGCGCATGATTTTAAATTATATTAACTTTCTATGTAGTGGAACGATTTTAATATAGGTATCGGTATCTCGACAAAAACACTGACACCTCTGAGCCCGTGCGCCTTCATAGCAAGACATCGAATACTCTACCCCGCTCAGCTATTATTTATGTGTTTGTGACAAATACACATGCACAAATGCACAGTGTGTGCAATGTGCTCTCAGTCGATCCTATGCTGCCACCACAACCGTGCAAAGTTCCACATTAATCCGTCCGCCGCATATTACTTTAAAATGCTTCACAAGGCCCTGCTTCTCGTATTAATATATAGATACTACGACATATACGACTAATAAAACTAAATACATGTTTAATATCGACGCGAAAATGTCGATGATGTGACATCACTGTCAAAATTACCTTGTATTTGTCTCTTTTCTACACAATATTTACGTCATACGTAAATAAGGACAAATATATACATTTCACTTCATACTTATAACACTTGATCCATGCCTATTATACATACATATACCTAACCAATTGGTTAATTACTTTGACAATTAAGAAGAATTACATAAATTTATTTAACAAATTATCAAATTAGTATCAATCAAGTGAGTTCTTTGAAGATAAAATTAGGTCTTTCAATTATTTATTTTACACAAATCCGTCTCATATCATGCGAAATCGTCAATTTTGCTCTATCAAAAAAGGTTTTAATGCGCATTGTGTTTTCACGCACAAGTAGCTTCGACCTTTAACTTCATCCAAGTCAATCGATGTGGTTGCCGCTTGCCCGCACAAGGAGCTACGGCCTTCATCTAACTCATGCGATGTGGTTACCGCTTGCCCGCACAAGGAGCTACGGCCTCCACCCAAATCATGTGTGGTTACCGCTTGCCCGCACAAGGAGCTACGGCCTCCACCCAAATCAAGTGTGGTTACCGCTTGCCCGCACAAGGAGCTACGGCCTCCACCCAAATCATGTGTGGTTACCGCTTGCCCGCACAAGGAGCTACGGCCTCCACCCAAATCATATGTGGTTACCGCTTGCCCGCACAAGGAGCTACGGCCTCCACCCAAATCAAGTGTGGTTACCGCTTGCCCGCACAAGGAGCTACGGCCTCCACCCAAATCATGTGTGGTTACCGCTTGCCCGCACAAGGAGCTACGGCCTCCACCCAAATCAAGTGTGGTTACCGCTTGCCCGCACAAGGAGCTACGGCCTCCATCCAAATCATGTGATGTGGTTACCGCTTGCCCGCACAAGGAGCTACGGCCTCCATCCAAGTCATGTCATGTGGTTACCGCTTGCCCGCACAAGGAGCTACGGCCTCCATCCAAGTCATGTCATGTGGTTACCGCTTGCCCGCACCAGGAGCTACGGCCTCCATCCAAGTCATGTCATGTGGTTACCGCTTGCCCGCACAAGGAGCTACGGCCTCCATCCAAGTCATGTGATGTGGTTACCGCTTGCCCGCACAAGGAGCTACGGCCTCCATCCAAGTCATGTCATGTGGTTACCGCTTGCCCGCACAAGGAGCTACGGCCTACATCCAAGTCATGTCATGTGGTTACCGCTGGCCCGCACAAGGAGCTACGGCCTGCTGACCCAAGTCCGTTGACGTTAGCCATAGAAAATAGTCACTCAACTCATTCAATTCTATGTTCTATTGCACTAAAAATACAGTACAATATTGATGTTTACATAATAATTATTGTCTGTGATATTTTTAGTCATTCGAATTAAACGATAATTTTAACATTTTAATTTTTTTTTTATTGGCATACTGTAATCTGTATCGTAAGTTACATCAATTAACAAAATATTCAACTTCAGCAAAACTCGTACCTACTTTAATAAAAATATCAACTAACATTTTCAGCCAATAAAAATATCAATAAAAATATTTATCATTTAACAGTTAGCCAATAAATATTTTCATTTGTTATTGCCATCTCTACTTCATATCATACAATAAAACTATGTATGTAAATATACCCCTAAAAAACAGACCATGCCGTTATGCCATATGCTAATTAGATATATGGCATATGCCAATTGCATTTAATGGAACGTATCAATATTATAGTAATATGAGAATACTGAGACATTATAGATTGAAAGTTTTATATGCAATTAATATACTGTCACAAACATCCAGAACAGAAATTCAAACCCATCACTCAAAAACACGTCCAGACGGGAATCCAACCCATAACCCACTGCATGTCAGACCAGTAAGGTGACCACTCTGTCCATGGTTTGTCTTAATCTATATAAATACTTTGAAGTAATCATTAACAGAGACATCCATTGCCCCTCCCTTGAACAAAGTAGTTTTGTATTCCATTATGTAATAATATAATATCTATGACAATATTATTAAATATGTTTTATTGAAAAAAAAACTAATGTGACTTTTATAATAATATCAACACCATGAATTAAGAGTATGTAGTTATGGACACCTATATAAGTCTGGTTGTTACTCTTCTTTTTTTTTTTTCTAAACATTATTAACCTTATCATAATTATAACCAAGGAACGCCTCGAACTAGACATTCTAGTATTTATTTTTCATCATATAATTTCAGTTTCAGCATTCAAAATCAAATTTATCTATGAACACAAATTAACTAAGAGTATTGAACAAAAAACTTACCGGTATTCCAGAAACGTCTATTATATTACCTTTATGCCGTGCGATTTACGTGAGTAAATATCACTTCTGAACTAATAACAATAATAAAAGATTTGCCTGTGCTGTACTGTTAGATAGGTTGCAATAACTCAATGAAACTAATTTTATAACTTTTAGTCTTTTAGTAATCCTCTTTTTCCGTTTCCCGCCAAAAATTACAATACTGTCAAACCAATTTTCTCTCTTTCTGACAGCTGTCAGCTTTTTAAAACATACATATTCCCTGCATTCATATTATAATGCCATTATAAGTTACATTTTAATATCTTATTATATACTTTATTTATAATTAGTATTAATTTAACCAAAAAAATATTATAAAGTTAACAGGTGTGACAATAACAAATTTATGGACGGTAAACTACAATTACAATTCTAAAAATCATTAAATGTTGCTAATTCAATAAACAAACAATTTTCGATCTTTAAACTAACTAAAATAATTATTATCGGCGACGTGTTTTTCATAAATACGCGGTGTCGCACCGACATGTCATAATGACCATACAAAGAATGCTTAGAATGCACGAGCATACAATAAAATGAAGTGTCTTTATTTTGCGACCTCAAGTGAGAAGATCCGGCAAGAAACTCAGTGGGTTTGCTTTTTTTCTTCGTATATTTATTTTTTGCCATATTGTTTTTACATTGTTTATAAAAGTTAGCTCCAGTATCTTGCATTATATTTAGCGTAGCGTGCTTTTCTATAAAAATTAACACTTTCTACACTCGTAGCTCCACAATAGGATTTCATCCTGTACCATAAATACAGCGAAACATGAATACACAAACAACCAGATCCAACAACAATCTCTTTTCATCATTTAAATAACTGTATGGCCAGGGAACAAACCTGGAACCCACTGTGTGTTACACTGATACCGCTTCGCCACGCGGGTCGTTAATCCGACCTTCTGTATATTACCTAATAATTCAACTAAAACCACATTATAGCAAGAATTTAAAAAGTTGAAAATCATGTTAGATTTAAAACAAAACTAAAAAATGAAAACTATTATGTAGTATTTTTAAATATTAAGACACCGAGAAGGGAGAAAAGCGATTACTTAGGCGACATTATCCTAAGTTATGTTCTAGGGTATAATATTAAAGGCATTTATTTTCGAAACACTGTTTATTATACTCCATTTTACCATTTTCAGAAGTCGAGTCATTTACTTTAAATACCCGTTTAAATAATTGTAATAAATTCAAAGTCGGCTTAATATACTCAATCGAATATTTTACTAAAAATTTTGTTATGAAAATCCGTAAATGTTAATATCATAAAACTTGCTAGGTTTTATGATATTAACATTCACGGATTTTCATCGTAAATATCTTATCATTTCTTTTATCGTATAATGTTTTAACAAAGTAATGTATTACATATAAGTGAAAATTTTGATCACTTGATGGTAAGTGGTTACTGCGGCCCACGGACTTTGGTAGCCAACTTGATATTAGGCAGGGGGGGTACAACCTATAATTGTCCCACTGCTGGGCACGGGTCTTCTCTCAAAATGAGAGAGTTTAAGCCATAGTCCACCGCGCTGGCCAAGTGCGAATTTGGTGGACTTCACACACCTCCGAGAACTTTTTTTAAGAACTCTCGGGTGTGTAGGTTTCCTCACGATGTTTTCCTTCACCGAAAAGCAGTGATAATTAATTTCTAATACGCAGATAAATCAGTGGTGCGTGCCTGGGTGTGAACCTCGGACCTCCCGATTCAGAGGGCAAGTTTCAACCATTAGGCTATCACTGCTCTAATTAAGCAGGAGTGATATCTAAAGTCCCTCTCTCTAGAGGATTGAGTCGGTCACACCAATTTTGATGCAAGCTCAATTTTATTTTCTATCAGGATAAATAGAAAAGAACATATCTTTCTCTGTTTTGGTAAATATACCCTAAGAGGGTTAAATGGGGGATGAAAATTTGTATGAAAGTTCACCAATTTCATTTCAAAGAACAAACTCAGTATTTGGCTCATTTATAAATAAGAGGATACTCGTATACATAATATTCATAAAAACTCATTTTGAAATACTATTTTCAAAGAACGACAAACGAATCAGAAACCTCAACTTGATAAATAATAGAATATCTTAAATAAACATCCTCACATCTCTCATGCTGAAAAAAGGCATGAAAAAGACAGATTATATAGTAGGTATCAACTGTACTATCTCCAAAAGGCAATATTGGTTTTGAGGAGGACATAATGGGGCCATGAAAGTTTATTGGCGAAATCTCGGGAGACGAAACGCTAAACTGTTGGTTCGGAAAACGATCTAAATTATTGAAGCGTAGAACAAAAGAATTTTATAAACGTTTAAGATTATAAAAAGATATGTTTTTTTAAAGACAGAGATTTTCGTGATTTTAATTATGATATTTACAGAACAGACTTGATTTGTAGTTTTAAAGTAGTAAACAATCAATAATCTTTTCAATGAAGTAATTTCTATTTAAAAAGCGTAGAAAGTATACAATCTATTGCTAGAAGATAGATCATTTTTGATTGGACTCTAGCACCACCGTCACACCTATTTCTGCTTTACAATAGAAGTATTAAGCGTTTTTGTGTTTTGGGTTGAAGTGTGTGGTAAGAGAGATTTATGCGAGGTGTTCCTATTAAGTCCTAGGGGATAGCGACACATCTGTGGTCGACTTTCAGTAGGATTTCAATAGGGTTCTAAAGGTGTTAGAACCAGTATATTTCGACCGGGGAAGGACCACCGCCACGCTTATTTCTAGCGTGAAGCATTTCTTGCGTTTCGATGAAAGGGTGTGGTTGCCGGCACACTTTTATGTAGCAACGCATCTGTGATCGACTTCAGATAGAATCAATCTTCTGTATAAAGTTGATAACAGATGTCCATGAGCGGCAGTGACCACTTACCATCAAGTGGACTGCATGCTCGTTTGCTACATCAGTCAGATAAAAAAAAATCTTGTTTCTTTAATGCTGATTATAGCGGTTCTTGGATGTTTCTGATCTTAACGAACTTTTTATCTAAATTTTATTTTGAAACAAGTTAAGCAATATTAAAATTATTTATTAAGACATAATTGCTATAACGTCTAGAGGTTAGAAGAAAATTTAAAATTAATTCGAGCGTGAGGAGCGACGTCAGTGCCCTTGACTTGACATCATACTGTAAATATAGCAAAGTACCTCTGATAAGCCAAGTATCCAAGATTAATATTAAACCATAGTTATTAATATACGGTTTAATTTCAGTCTCGTTGACGTCAGTTTATTATTAAGCAATCTCTATGTATGTAGATAGCAAGGTTCTGATTATTTTGCCACTATCAATTCAGTTGTCCATTCGCTTTCTAAAAAATCTAACACGTAGAAAGATAAATAAAAAATTTTTAAAAGCAATAGATACGTCACCTCCTCCTTGCTTCGTGATCCTCAGTACTGAGGATCATGGTCTCTATCTGTCACCTTTCTTTCAGTTAAGTTTTACTAAATTACTCTGCTTTCAGCTGTGTTTAGAACATGATGTACGGCGATGTCGAAATTGATGCGCATCAAACCAACGCATTAGAGTGCACTCCCGGGACCTCTTGCCCTGTATTTTTCCGGTCATCAGAAGTTTTTCCAAGTTATCTCCTCTTCTTCTGGCAATGTGACCAAAAAACTCAAAGATCTTACGTCTTCTTAATGAGTTACGTTACAATCATAGACAAATTAATGAACTAAGAGGAGACATCCATCCATCTCATTATAACATCACGTAATACATGTACGTGTATATTATAGTCTGGCAATTTTACCCAGCTGAAATAAACAAGAATTCAGTTTCCTTTCGAATCCTGGACGAATATCTACACTCCGTTTACAACAAGCTTTAGAATGAAACCTTTTAAAGTATTCAAGCAGCAAGTCTCAAGTTAAAAGCATTGTTAACAAGTTGCAACAGGATCTCGAGAACTTGTAACATGCCGTTATTACTTCGGGCTAAACTACGTGTAATGGTCCGCAGCTAAATATTTCACGGAAGATTGTTTCAATTGCAATCAGAGAGTAAATATAATTACAGAAAATTATGATTTACTAGTCACCAGTCACAACGGTCGAAATTCGACCCTAATTTAAATGAAAAAACTAAACCTTATATTGTCCAAAGTAGCACCAATATTTCTGTAATTTAAATAAATTGTAATAATTTTCAAGTTATTTTGAACACACCCGTTAAAGGTAAAAAGAGGTTTATTAACTAAACTGCATTTAAAAGCAATAGCAGTTATTTAGACAAAGACATCTGTCATTTTTGACATTATGTGTTTGATAGCGAGACATTGAATGTTCTATTTCGTTTAGTGAGTATGTGTTTGTGTCAAATACAAGTGAGTATAATGTGTTTTTGGTTGATTTTAAGTATGTTTTATGCATTATTTGAAAAAAAATATACGTATTGCGCAATCCTTCTCTACATCAACTAAAGCCGTGCGTAATTTCATACTCATCCGCCTGCGGCAAGTATCTTAGAAACACGTTACAAATTTTTGCTTCATGTATTAATTTATAGATAATTACGATTTATAATTTACGGAATATACGTTTTAATTTCTCTAAGTGAATTAACCATTTATCGTAAGTTTCGGAAATAACTCGCTGTTTAAATGCATTTTTAACAAGTCGCAACATGTCTCGAGAACTTATAACACGCTATTACTTCGTGCTACGTAAGCTTTGACTAACGTTGCGCTAAAGATTTACGAAAGCATTTCAGTTGTAGTTGCAATGAAATAGTAATTTTGAAAAATTACGATTGATTTCTTGAGAAAGGAATTTAAAATTATAGGCCTCTTTGTGTACAAAACCTTTTATCTTAGGTATTCGCAGCTGGCTTCCAGTTTAAAGCATTGTATATAACTTGCAAAAGCGTCTCGAGAACGAGAATCTTGTAACACTTTGTAATTACTACATGCTACGTCAACTTTACAATTGAGTGCATCGAAAAGTAATTCATAAAGGAATATTTCAGTAATCATAAATTATAGTAATTAAAATAAAATATTTTTTTCTTGCATAAATGGACGTTTCCAAAGCCTTTTACCATTATAAACGTTTTATTGTTAGTATTCGCAGCCGGACGCTGATAAAAAGTATCGTTAACAAGTCGCAACATGTCTCGAGAACTTGTAACGCGCCGTCATTACTTCGTGCTACGTGAACTTTGAGTTTTTGTATAAGTATTTATGTGTTTACACGCAAAACTGATAACACATTATAATAAGATACAAGATAAATATTTATTAGTTAAAATAATAGTTTATTTATTTATAATTCTATATCTAAAGTGGCACAAAGGTGGCTTAATGGCATGGACATTCTCTCCCAGTCGACCTTTAGGAAAAGCAGATATCAGTTTACATGGAATAAATTTAGAAGCGACAATATTTTTATTTACTAGATCAATCTCATAGCTTCGCCACATCGGTCACGTAGACCACGGTAATGTATGATAGACTCTATTACTTTAGGTATGGTTAGAGTGCAAAATTTCGGCGAAATCCGACCTATTTTTTGCGTTAATGAACACATATATGCTTAAAAACTTTCGCATTTATATACGAACAAGACTTAAATTATTACTAATTCAAATTTAACAGCATACTTTTCAGGTCGTTCTAATGAATGTGGTTTAAAATCTATTATTTGTTTTATCACACGCAAAAAATCAACGTTTGCAAAGCCTCGTACAAAACCTTATAGCGTTGGTATTCGTAGTTGACTCTGGTTAAAAGCATTGTTAACAACTCTCAAAGCGTCTCGAGAACTTGTAACACGCTATCACTTCCCGTGTTACATTTACTTCGAGAAACGATTCTATTGAGTATTACAATGCACGTTTTGTCACGGAATGAAGTTCTACTTATTTTTAATGGTTTCGGAACCAAACTATTTTCTTTTTATGTCTAATCTAGTCTTTGGGGGTATTTATGATAACCATGACGTAATCACGACCAACATCACCCACATTGACGGTAACTACATCGGTCTGGTACGTAGAGAGTTCCAGGTTCGATAAATTGGCAGACAGATATAGAATGTTAAATTAACATTTTTATTCTGAACATACACAAACGAATACACAAATACGTACAGTATTTGTGTATGTTTCTTTGGCACGTTTCTGTGTAGTGATACAGAAAAAATCCTAGCGTATAATTATGAATGTATAAATTCAAATTCAAATTCAAATTATTTATTGCAAGAACATAGTATTTTATAAGGATCTTAACATAATTGTGAGTGCATTATGTTCTACCACACTAGGCGTGCAAAATTTATATTACAATAGGTACTTATTACATGATATTACATTACAATCAAAATATAACAAATGGTCCATCTAAGTATTCAAGTCTTTTTAGGACATATATATTATTTATTTTATACAAATCATCGGTTATTGTTAAAGTCACATATAATTAAATGTCAAATCAAATGAAGTCATTCTAAAATTGTCAAAATACATTATTTAAAAAATAGCAAATAAATTAGTAATGTCCAGTTTGAATTAATTGTGAATAACGATACATTTTTAAATTACATTTGTTACTCTGTTTTAGTATCAAAGTATTCGTTAAGGCTATAAAAGTTTTTTTCAAGAAGCCACTCTTTTAGCTTCCTCCTAAATGTAAGTATTGGTAATTCTTTTAGGAAGCTTGGTAAATGATTATATACTTTAATAACATTTATATGAGCATTTCTTCTTAACTTTTTTAGCCGGCAGATTGGTACAAATAAATTATGGTCATTTGCTTTACGTCTTAAACGTTGTGGTAATACATCAACGTTAGTTTTAAAATAATATTTATGCTCTTTTACAAAAACTCCTGCCGTTCTGATGTACATAGAAGCTAAAGTTAAAATTTTAAGTTGCTTAAATAATGGCCTACAGCTAATTGACGGTCCTACGCCACATAGTGCTCTTATAGCTTTTTTTTGGATTCTAAAGGCTTTAATGACCTCCACTGAATTTCCCCACAAGAGAAGACCGTATGATAATGTTGAAGCTACATATCCGTGGTACGCACTGAGCGCTGCTTCATCCGATACTGTTAATTTCAAGCGACTTATGGCATACACAAAACTCGCTAATTTATTACAAACTGTCTGGATGTGATCTTTCCAATCCAGATGGTTGTCCAAGACAATACCTAGATATTTAGTAGTAGCACTTAAATCTATATTTTGCTGTCCCAATGTAATATTTAAAGTCTGTTTTGGTATGTTTGTTGTAGTAAAATGAATAATCTTCGTTTTATTAACATTAATTTGTAAATTATTTTCGTTCATCCAATTAATAACCTCCTCTAAAGTTTTATGAATTTCTGTTTTGAGCGATTCTAATGATTCAGATTTAATAATTACAGTAGTGTCATCAGCAAAGAGTATTGTTTTATGTCTCGTTATGTTTGGTAAATCATTTATATATAGAAGAAATAAGAAAGGCCCTAGGATACTCCCTTGCGGCACTCCGTATTTATTATACTTTTGTGTTGATCTGTACTTGATTTTATGGCTGTTATTTATCTTACATATTTCAGTACATTGTTTCCTATTACTTAGATAATTTTTGATCCAATGGAGGGCTTTTCCACGTATTCCATACTTATCAAGCTTGTTAATTAGTATATCATGATGAACAAAGTCAAAAGCCTTCGTCATATCAAGAAATATTGCTGCGACGTATGATTTGTTGTTCAAGGCATGCGAAACCTCACGTACTAAATTATAGCATGCAAGGGTAGTTGACTTATTTTTGAGAAAGCCGAATTGTTCATTTTTTAATATATTATGTTTAGCTGTATAACTGAGCAGTCGTTTCAGCATTGCTTTTTCAAAAATTTTGGATAACACCGGTATTAAAGCAACCGGTCTGTAGTTGGACATATCTTTTGGGTCACTTTTCTTATATAAAGGTTTAATAACCGATAGTTTTAGTATATCCGGATAGTTACCTTGCTCAAATGATGAGTTAATCATATGACATAATGGTTGACTTAAGTGGGTTGCACATAATTTTATAGCTTTTGTACTTATGTCATCGTGTCCAACTGAGTTTGTGTTATTAAGAGATTTTATGATAGTAATTATTTCATTGCTGTCTACTGGGGTCAAAAACATCGAACTCGAATTGATAGAGATAGAGTTTATGTATTTAGAACTAGATGTATATGTCGATATTTTGTTGGTTAGATTTATAAAATAATTATTAAATAGTTCGCAAATGTCGTAGGGGTCATTATAATGAATGTCATTGTAAATAATATGGTCCGAGTATTGATCGAGATTGTCCTTATTTCTTATGTTATTATTTATTATGTCCCACGTCGCCTTACATTTATTTTTTTTAGTATTAATATAATTCCTATGTCCAATGTGTTTCGCAAGGTAAATACACCTCTTAAGTAGAGTGTTATATTTTTTATATTTATTTGCATTTATTTTTTTATTACTTTTTCCAAATTTATATTTCAAATACAATATTCTTTTTTGAACACATGATTTTTTTATACCTTTTGTCATCCAATTTACATATCTGCATTTATTTGTCCTTTTTATTCTGATCTTTGGAAAGCAAAGATTATAGAATAATACAATTATTTCATGGAATTTAATAAATTGAGAGTTTATCATCTTTTCATCATAAATTTCAGAAAAAGTTAGGGATGACATACATTCATTATATCATATAGAGCATTATTAGCGCTAAAGCACCACAGATATCGGCAAATAGACCGCTACAGAGTTCTGCAATGTTCCACGCTTTTGTTATACATCGTTCAATACTGTTCATGCTGTTATGTATCGGGATATTAAGGAGTGTAATTTATATACTTATTTTTAAATTCACTGCTACAACGCCTTCTTTACTTTACATTTTTTCATATGTTGTAGACGTAATGAACGTACATAATAGTATAAAAATAACGGGATCGAGAGAGAAAATCAAGATCTATTTTGATATTTGTCAATCCGGGGATTGAATCCGATCACTGTGCTTTAGATCGATAACGACCGTTCTTCCACGCAGTCAGACATAATTACAATATACCCGCAATTCTGACATGATAGCATCATCCATCATCCATTTCGTCTAATCTAGTGACCTTGAGATCCACTTACAGCGACTCCCGATAAACTCGAGGACTCTGAACAAGTTGCAAACACTTCGAGGCTGGTAGGGTCAGAATAATTCAAACCGGCAAAACAGCTTTTCTTCAAGGATTCTTAAGGAACTTAACGCATTGTATGAATAACAAGGAGTTCTTAACAATGGTTGCAAGCTAATGATAGGAAAAAGTAGTCCCGTAGTATTTTGTAAATTTATAAGATTCTATTACCGTACTATGATAACTGCTTATATATCAAACCATAACAAGATTTAAATATAAGCCATGGAAACGTGATAATGATATTTTTTTACTGTCTATCAAATTGTGCCGAAGTGTGATGACAACTGAACCTATTTTCAGGCATTTCCAAAATAGAGTAGCACACTATGTGACTACTGTATGGGCATGGAATTAAAAGTTTATAATGAAACTCGAACTTTAAGAACAGACGTAAATGTTCGCAAAACTTATTCACTTATAGATCAATCTACGTACGTCCCTGTAGTTCCGGGATCAGAATAGGGCTACGGCATCCCCTGCCTTTCGTAAGAGGCGACTAAAAGGGGCTTCCGGGGCTGCAGGTGGCTAGAGTGGGAGCTAGAACTGTTCGGTCAGGCGATCCCGGTAAGGACGGCGGTATAAGTAGTCGCATACTGTCGTAAAGACTAGACGGAGCGGTGGGCTCAGCCTCCCATCTAGGAGCTGCCTCCCAGATGGGTCAACGCGCTCAGAGGATTCCGGTTGCGGTCGTTCCGTATTCTGGAGTCCTCCTTATACCGCCGAGTACGGCCACCTTTTAGTGCGGTAAAAATACCACATAACCCAGTGTCGCTCTCACTGCGTCGGGTATCTTTTGAAGGTTTCCCCCTCGAGAACAAAAAAAAGATTGACCTATGTTATATATAACAAACTTTAATTTCAAATGATTTTACGTAAAAACGTGCACGTATAGAGTCTTTGACGGGCACTCGTTTATATAAGTGCCATCCACCAGACAACAGTCTAATCAAATAACAACACTTGAAATCCACTTGCGATGTCTCCGTCTAATAAACTCAAGAGCTTTCAAGCAACATTTCGAGATGAGCTAGAATTTGTCAATACAACTTTATATAAAACGGTCGTAACTGAAATTGGAGATCATTCATATCAAATGATAAAGTTCAGAAGTAAAGTTCCTTCGTGAACTTTGTGTTATCTTAAAAAATATTTCATCTTAGTTGTGAGACTTAAACTAAAAAGCATTTGACAGTTACAAGCGTCAGAGTAGTGAATTTTAATTTTCATTATTTGCAGCAAAATGTTGTGACTTACAAGATTGCAAGTAATAATTTGTTTTTAACAATTTAACGCTAAAACGCTTAAAGTGAATATTTCGTGGTTTTCGGTAAGGAGTAAATACACGAGCCAGAGTTCACGAAGAAGGTCTTGTCATCGTCACTAACAGTAGAATGTCATAACCATTTCAATATTGAAGTAGCGAACGAAATTAAGCACAGTGAGATGACGCTAAGTGGTTACTTCTGACTTGAACTCAATAGTACTTGAGTTTCGAAAAGTCGATAACAGATTTTATTAGTCAAGATTAAATTAAATCGCCTCTGAATGTAGAATTAACTGTTTGGAATATTATAGACAGATTTAAAAATATGAACAAGAATACAACAACGCAAAGAAAATAAATATCAGATTTAATGTTTTAGGTATTTTCCCATCGTTCAAAAAAGAAGACTTTGCCTTGAGAGAGACACCGAGTTATGTAAGATTTTTGTGAGTCGCTGGTCTGACAAATAAGTACTTTTGCTTCCCTCAACCTTAGCTAGTAGCTCCCTATTAAGAAGCCTCATTCAGAGGTTACGTAACTCTTTTCAGAAGTACGTAAATCTTTTCCAATCTCGGGATCAGAATACAGTAATCATGGATATAATTTTTCCACCTGGACTGGTATGCCGGTCCTTTAAATAATACTTTAAAGCTTAAACGCTCTCTACACTCCAGCCTCATACTACGATTTACTCCTGTATCGTGGGCGCCATGGTCACAAAAAAACCAATATACAAACACCCAAACCCAGAACAAGAATCTAAATTTATCATTTAGATATCTAGCCAGGAATCGGACCCGGAACCCTTGCGTGCCAGACTGTTATGCTAACCGGTCTATCACACGGATCGTTAAAATATATATCTATAGTAGTTTAGGCCATAGTCCACCGCGCTGGCCAAGTGCGAATTAGTGGACTTCACACACCGAGAACTTTTTTTTTAAAGAATTTTCGGCTGTGTAGGTTTCCTCACGATGTTCTCCTGCACCGAAAAAGAGTGATATTTAATTTCTAATTCACAAATATCAGTGGTGCGTGCCTGGGATTGAACCTCGAACCTCCCGATTGAGAGCGCAAGTTTCAACCATTATGCTATCACCGCTCTTTACTACTATCACTATCACTAAAAACAATATCAACCTTAAACTGTTGTGATAAACATTTTATTCACTTTAAAATTTATTAGAAAGAAAAACAATAAGTACTTTTTCATTAGATATAAAGTAACTACGTAGAAGTAAAACTTCCATCAGAAAGGATTAACAATCGAAGAAATCAAGTTCGGGCAAAGGCTGCAGTTACAATATCTTAACGACCATCTTTTGTTCTGTTAATTAAACTGTGTGTTAAGGTCAGTACAGACTGGAACATTTCGTAAAGATGTAGTTTCCAACGTTCTATAAAAGGCACTGAAATATACCGACGGTCCCTACGTAAGGACAAGTCAAAATCGAGGTTTTCAGGAGAGCGTTTTTTATGTTCAAATGCCATCTATTAACAACGTCTGGAACTACTAAATATGTATCAACTAATAAAACACCGATATTCTCATGGAAATGAGAGAGCGCGGTAAAAAGTAGCCTACGTCACTCTCCGCCCTCCTATCTCCCAGCATATAAACCATGTCATATACTAGCTATGTGGCGACGTGAAAGAGGAACAAACAAACACACTTTCACATTTATGATATTAGTACGGATGTGTTTTATTATTTTCTTTGTTTGTGTCTAATCCTATATAATCCTACTAATATTATAAATGCGAAAGTTTGTGAGGATGTATGTGTATTTGTTATTCTTTCACGCAAAAACTACTGAACGGATTAGGTTGAAACTTTACAGTAGTATAGATTATACATCAGAATAACACATGGGCTATAATTTGTAATGATTTTTTTTTATAAGGTTATAATATAACGAGAAATATCAGGTTAGTCGGAAAAAAAGTTGTGCTCTGAGAGCTATCTTCGCGTACGCTGCCTAAACCGTTGGAGATATCCAAATATAATGTATGGTGGGATTTTTTGGCTCACATAGACCTAAATAAAAGTCCGCGACAGCATATGTCTATATTTTATGTATAACCCACAATAACTCTTTTTATACTTTGAAAATTTTAAAAATATCAAGTTGATGTTTCCATGGGTTTTATACAAACTAAATATTAATCCTTATCAAAATAAATGATTTCAAAAAATCAAGCATCTAATAAAGATTGAATCTGCCTTTTACACCATGTAAATTGGATAAGTAGTTTAGAAGATATTACGAGTATAACATACTAGCCTTTGCCCGCGGCTTCGCTCGCGTGGAATTTAGTCTGCCACATAAAGTTTGCAAGGTGGTAGAGCAATGGTTCAACCAGAGAGGCATCACCGCCGCACCTATTTCTACCGTGAAGCAGTTCTTGTGTTTCATTTGAGGGGTGTGCCTGGCGGCTCAGTTTTATATGAGGCGACCATCATAGTCCTCGGGAGTAGCAACGCATCTGTGATTTACTTCAGATTGAACCCTAGCCCTACTTCCTAAGGCGGTGAAGCGGATCTCATGTTGTATTGGAGTCTAATAAATCCGTTGATGCCTCACAAACGTACACCGACTGGCCGTGCGGTCCAGCGGTGTTCTCATCACCACCGTGTCTCCGCGCGAACGACAGTGTGGGGGGTCGGCGCCTCACACACGGGCTGGCGCGTAACCGCGCGGATCATCGTTGAAGCAAAAATGCATTTCGATGTCGAAAAGTTTATTTTGATGACCCGTCCATCCGCGCGTACAGGTGCGTAAACCGCCTTACCGCGTGGGGCACCGCTATTCGCGGCGGTGCGCGTTGCCGTGTGTTAATCGCCTAAATCAGTGTGTTCAAATTTCAAATCACAGGCACGTATATTAATTTGAATTAGTTTTGACGACAACAGACATTAATGCTTACTCTGAAATTAAAAGGGTCTCAAAACCCGTGATGGTTATCAACGCGCAGTTGGCTAGCGTGGTCAACTACGACCTAAACTACTGCTAATCTGACATATGTGACGAGTTGTTTTACATTAAAAGGTCGATGACGATTGAATAACATATTTAACCTTTCCGCTGTTTCATTCTCATTGACTACGCCGTGGGAGCGACGCAGGGTTATGTGGGATTCTTATCGCACCAGGACTCCGGGATCTTCAAAGGAACGCAACTGGAGTCCTCTGAGTGCATTGCCCCATCGGGCTCCTATCAAGAGAGCGGCTGGGCCCACCACTCCATCTGGTCTTTACCACGATATGCGACCACACGTATACCACCGTCCTTCCCGGGATCGCCTGGCTGGACGGTTCTAGCTCCGTCCATCTTGGCTCTCACGATAGCATGCGACCACACATGCTGACATCTTTCCCGAAGTTGCTGACTGGGTGTTTTGAGCTTTCCGTCTAGCCGCCCGCAACCCCGAAAGCTCCCTTTTAGTTGCCTCTTACCACAGACAGGGGATACCGTAGCCTTATTCCCGGAACTACAGAGACGTCATTGACCTTTCACATTTTGCTCCGTGTTTTTTAACCATTCAAATATTAATATCATACAACTTCGTTGTATACGGCGGCGGCGCACGGTGCCGGCGCGTACTGCCGGTCAATCAATTGACTACGCAATATGTTATACTCGTAATATCTTCTAAACTACTTATCCAATTTACATGGTGTAAAAGGCAGATTCAATCTTTATTAGATGCTTGATTTTTTGAAATCATTTATTTTGATAAGGATTAATATTTAGTTTGTATAAAACCCATGGAAACATCAACTTGATATTTTTAAAATTTTCAAAGTATAAAAAGAGTTATTGTGGGTTATACATAAAATATAGACATATGCTGTCGCGGACTTTTATTTAGGTCTATGTGAGCCAAAAAATCCCACCATACATTATATTTGGATATCTCCAACGGTTTAGGCAGCGTACGCGAAGATAGCTCTCAGAGCACAACTTTTTTTCCGACTAACCTGATATTTCTCGTTATATTATAACCTTATAAAAAAAAATCATTACAAATTATAGCCCATGTGTTATTCTGATGCATAATCTATACTACTGTAAAGTTTCAACCTAATCCGTTCAGTAGTTTTTGCGTGAAAGAATAACAAATACACATACATCCTCACAAACTTTCGCATTTATAATATTAGTAGGATAGGATTGCGTAGTCAATTGATTGACCGGCAGTACGCGCCGGCACCGTGCGCCGCCGCCGTATACAACGAAGTTGTATGATATTAATATTTGAATGGTTAAAAAACACGGAGCAAAATGTGAAAGGTCAATGACGTCTCTGTAGTTCCGGGAATAAGGCTACGGTATCCCCTGTCTGTGGTAAGAGGCAACTAAAAGGGAGCTTTCGGGGTTGCGGGCGGCTAGACGGAAAGCTCAAAACACCCAGTCAGCAACTTCGGGAAAGATGTCAGCATGTGTGGTCGCATGCTATCGTGAGAGCCAAGATGGACGGAGCTAGAACCGTCCAGCCAGGCGATCCCGGGAAGGACGGTGGTATACGTGTGGTCGCATATCGTGGTAAAGACCAGATGGAGTGGTGGGCCCAGCCGCTCTCTTGATAGGAGCTCGATGGGGCAATGCACTCAGAGGACTCCAGTTGCGTTCCTTTGAAGATCCCGGAGTCCTGGTGCGATAAGAATCCCACATAACCCTGCGTCGCTCCCACGGCGTAGTCAATGAGAATGAAACAGCGGAAAGGTTAAATATGTTATTCAATCGTCATCGACCTTTTAATGTAAAACAACTCGTCACATATGTCAGATTAGCAGTAGTTTAGGTCGTAGTTGACCACGCTAGCCAACTGCGCGTTGATAACCATCACGGGTTTTGAGACCCTTTTAATTTCAGAGTAAGCATTAATGTCTGTTGTCGTCAAAACTAATTCAAATTAATATACGTGCCTGTGATTTGAAATTTGAACACACTGATTTAGGCGATTAACACACGGCAACGCGCACCGCCGCGAATAGCGGTGCCCCACGCGGTAAGGCGGTTTACGCACCTGTACGCGCGGATGGACGGGTCATCAAAATAAACTTTTCGACATCGAAATGCATTTTTGCTTCAACGATGATCCGCGCGGTTACGCGCCAGCCCGTGTGTGAGGCGCCGACCCCCCACACTGTCGTTCGCGCGGAGACACGGTGGTGATGAGAACACCGCTGGACCGCACGGCCAGTCGGTGTACGTTTGTGAGGCATCAACGGATTTATTAGACTCCAATACAACATGAGATCCGCTTCACCGCCTTAGGAAGTAGGGCTAGGGTTCAATCTGAAGTAAATCACAGATGCGTTGCTACTCCCGAGGACTATGATGGTCGCCTCATATAAAACTGAGCCGCCAGGCACACCCCTCAAATGAAACACAAGAACTGCTTCACGGTAGAAATAGGTGCGGCGGTGATGCCTCTCTGGTTGAACCATTGCTCTACCACCTTGCAAACTTTATGTGGCAGACTAAATTCCACGCGAGCGAAGCCGCGGGCAAAGGCTAGTCTGTTATATTTCAAACGCAGTTTTATTCTTTAATATTTTATAGCATAAATGCACTGTCTCTCTGTGTGTCATCTTTATATGCGTATTGATTTTTCTAATGATTTGGTCCACAAGCTATTTCATTTACACTTTAGGAAATCTATGCACCTTTGCTAGCGGTCTTAAACATTGTAGAACTAACGAGAGCAAAAGTAAAAATATGACTTTACAGGTCAATCCACTTGTGTACAATTTTGATCACAAGCCAGTGTAACGTATTACGTGTTTAGGTATCATACAGCACAGACTTAAAGGCCGAATTAAGTACTAAAGCTAGAAATAATATGTTTACATTTATCTTGGGGCTTACATTTTCTATATTTAGGATCGTTGATAGCTGTTCATGAATGCTATATTAGATATGTAATGTAATAGTTACATTAAATCGGACTAACCTTTTAATACGACTAGTAAATCGATCAGTGCTACTAACAAACTTACTTCCGCCCTGTTTTTCCTGTGTGAAATCGCCCTCATAGGACTGTGCAGATTTATAGCAGGAATTAGCTATAAAAAGCGATCGTTTGCAATTTTGCCGTAATCTTGTCTGTATTAGGCCGAGAGAATAAAACCCGCCCCAGGGTTGGCATCTGTCCAGTATTAGACGTATAAAAAGTCTTCAGATTCTAGGGAACATATTTCTAGATGAGAACTTCATTGTGAGTACTTTTTGTAGTATACTATATACTCCTGTGGTATTTTCTCGCGGTATATAATGTAATGTTTTGATTTATATACGAGTTACTTGCGGTAACAGCCTGGCGGTCCGGGTTCGAAACGCAAGCACACACCTCTAATTTCCAAAAAAATATGTGCGAAATAGAAATATTTAAACGGTAAAAGAAAACATGGTGAGGAATCTCAAATGACAGTTACGTGAAAACTTAAACAAGAACCTTTTTGAATTATTTAAAATAACCAATTGATTAAAACGAGTCAATCATACATACATACACGTTATATGTTAGAAAATCATTACCCTTCTCCTGACCCTTCAGAACTTTTTACCCAAATGGTCAAAAGTTCAAAGGGTGTATGAATTCTACCATTATGCACTTGGCCAGCGCATATGGGCAGGGCTATGGCCTAAACCGTTTTTACTCTGAGAGCAGAACCGTGCCCAACAGTGGGATAGCACTGGGTTGATGAAGAAACATAGGTTGCTTTACTCAATGCCCATTATGCAAATTGACCAATTGGTGGTCAATTTTGCGTTAGACGTTATTAAACTCAAATATCAAACACGGAAACTTGAATGAAGTTCCTGACCTCGTTTGAAGTTGTTTGACTTTGTAGACCAGTTATTAACTAACTTCATTTACTACTCTTGGTTATGCCAATGGCAGCAATAAATATAATTATCACAAAGAGGTCCTAATTAACTGTATTTATTCTTAATTTTTTGACGTCTTCAAGAAAAGAAAAGCATTCGCATTCGAATGTCAAATAATAACATTCGTTAAACTCGATTTGGGTAACTTTGAACATTTTTTACAATATTTGTGATATTATAGTCTGTTTTATATTTATTGCACCTTGTTTATATTAAATGAATAGTGTCCTTTTTAGCTGGTGTATTAATCTAATACAATAATTTTACGGAGAAAACAATTAAACTATCCACAATTACCCCTAAAACTCAAATTCAAAGTTATCCTTAGTTTTGGGTAACTTTGAATATAATTTTTTGAGGATATAAAATCCTTCATTAATCGAATATTTTAAGGTCTGGGTAAAATTAATTAACATATTTTTGTTAATTAAAACCAAATCTATAAAAAATACATTTATTTTGACATATAAATACAATAGATAACTTGGTCTTGCTATATGAATCAAGGTCGACCAATTTGGTGGTAAAATAAGATACTAGTTTTTTTGATTATTTATTCCATTCATCCATAGGATGGACGGAACATGGAAATAACATAAGCCTCCCCTAAATGGTGCCACTCCAACCGGTCCTGTGTCCTCTGAATCCAACGGTTTCCCGCTGTCTTCTTCAGGTCACCGGTCCATCTGGTAGGGGGGCGACCGGTACTCCTTTTGCCTCGTGCCTAAACGTGGTCGCCACTCGAGGACCTTTCTTCCCCATCGGTTATCGGTCCTACGAGCGATGTGGCCGGCCCATTGCCACTTCAGCCTGCTAATTTTGAGAGCTATGTCGGTAAGCTTTGTTCGTCTACGGATTTCATCGTTGCGAATCATGTCTCGTAGCGAAATTCCGAGCATAACCCTCTCCATAGCACGCTGAGCGACCCTGAGCCTCCGAAAAAAATAATTTTATGATACAGGTAACTTTGAACCGTTCAAAGTTACCCGTATTACATCCAATTTCGACGTCGTCAAAAGTTTAACAGTTTTACGCAATATTCAACATGGGATACGGATAGTACAGTTTCAAAATAATAATATACTATATACATTTTAAAGATAAACACCAAAACATACCTGTTTACGGTAAGTTTTATATTATAATTCCTATTTCAAAACGGAGCATCAAACACTTGCAATAACTTCACTACGGAAAAGGCGGTATTTTTTAAAATTATGTCATTGACAGGTACCTTGTTTTTACTTACATTGCTATTACAACATTTTGGCAATCCATTTTACGCAGGTACGATATTGAAACAACACGAAGTTTCCATGTAATAAATTAATATATTTTTTTCGCAACTTTGTTCAAAGTTACACCGCAGTTCAATGTTACCCAAATTGAATGTATATCAGGAGTATATTGTCTTACATTTTATTTAATATATCATCATCACGTTAATATTGAGGCTATCCAGCTCCTCGATACGACGGACTTAGTGAGAAGACTCAAACGGACTAAGCCCTTTGAGCTAGTGATATAACATAGTGTAATGTTAGTGAAATAGTGACTTAATTAAATCATAGAATACAGGAACAATGTGTATACCCCTTCATGTTAGAACGAAGAAGTGGACAATCAATGGACGCTTCCTTTAATAAACAATTATTAGCAGTTTAGGTTAGATTAGATTACTCATTAGCCGTATATAAGGCTAGATTGTGATTAATATGAAGTACCCTATTACTCATTCGGTACTTTATTTAGAAACATTTAAAAAATATAGGTATATAAATTTTGATTGGAATGGTCTCTGAAGCCATTGCCGGCGGACTATTGGCTAAACCTCGTGGACTTGACCTGGGGAGAGCTGGCCGCTGCAGCATCCATTCTTACCCTGGCCAGGAAGCCTGTGCGGCGCCGACGCAAGCCAGGCAAGCGGTGCTGGCGGCCTGCTCGGGCTTAGGGCTGATCCCTGTCATCGCGAGGCCGTTAGGCCTCCTGCGAGTGGAATCAATGGTAAACCAATCCGCACTTGGCCAGCGCGGTGGACTATGGCCTAAACTCTCTCATTCTGAACGATGACCCGTGTCCAGCAGTGAGCCAATAATGGGTTGATGAGAGATGAGAGACGGTTTCCACTCGGCTCATTGGTGAAGGTGGTCGAGGTTATCCGCAGCGCTAGTATGCTGTGGAGCTTGGGATCCTCGTATGCGCAGGTGGTACACGTTTATCCCTGCACATTAGCGATGCTACGAATGTTATTATTTCAGTTGAGTTTGACCTAAAATAGTCATAGGTTGCAATGACGATTAATAATCAGGTGAACTGTGTGTCCGCTTGCCTTTTCTTTTATACAAAACAAGTCGAGATATATTACAGGCAATTAAAATTATTGCTCGGCTAATACGAAAAACAAAGAAATTCTCCTTATTTTCCTCAACGGACTGGCACGGTTCCAAATTTCCTCTGTTGTACTGGGTATATCTTAATTTTTATAGCGTAGAATATAAATGTAATATATTGTTCCACTGCGGCTCAATTTTGAAGCTTAACTGTTGGATATAAAACCCACTACACCAGAATAAAACATGGAATGGACACTACCTCCAAATTATCCTGTTTGTCGTAAAGTTCGGGATTAGTGATTTGGAAGACGTAGACTACGTAATGTGGTCGTCTAGGCTAGTACAAAGCTATTTGATAGTAACTCGATTACATAGACTACATAAACAGTACAGAGTGTGCACAAACACCCAGACCCAAAACAAGAAACTCAACTCATCATACAGATACTTGTCTGGCCGGGAATTGAACCCGGGACCCACAGAGTGTCAGACCGGTATGGAAACCGCTGCGCCACGCGGGTCTTCGATAGATGAAAGTTTAACTTATGGAAATTATATTTTAAAATCACAAAACTTTGTGTTGACTAGCTTCTAAACCCTAACTTAGATTAACTAAATTTGAAAAAAAGTACGCAAAAGCCTTGCCTAGAATATTTGAATCCAAGATTAGTTTTTACAAAGACACAGATAAGCAGATAAAATAAAAATCCGTTTTTATGTTTTGGTTTCGCGATAATAAGATTAAGAGCTTTGATAGTAGACCTTATTTTGATACTAGCTTTGCTCCGTTGCTTTACCTGCGCTTAAAAATGTAACTGTACTGTTAAAAAATGTAACTTAACTTTACAAAGAATAGATAGGTGGACTTTATTAAGGAAACTAGTTGAATCCCGCAGCTTTGCGCACGTTAGCAAAAATCGATTGTTCCGTGTGAATAAGATATTTTCCCACATTAGAAAGTATCCTATATGTTAAAACAGTTGTTTTGAGTTGTTAGTTAACAACTCACAAACTTTCGCCTTTATAATGGTGCTAAATTTTATTTGAAATAATCACTATAAATAAACGTTTAGTCCTTAATATTTAAATCAGTAGTTTTGTTTTAATACAATTTTAAATTAATGTAAATCGAAAAATAATAGAAATTTCTATTACAATATTCTGAAAATTTACAGACACACGAAACTTGCATTTTTATATATACGGACTAAAGGACACTTTTACTTTATTTATAACTCAAGTCTAAATATAAGTTGTATCACCACAAAGAAATAAACTGTAAAAATAAGATTCTTGTTTTGTTAGTGAAGGCTCTTTCTTTAATATTTGGCACCCAGCCAGCCGACAGAGTGTAAACTTCGAGGGTCCCTTTTAAAGATGTTCTGCTCTAACTGTCATATTGTCTGAAAGGGTTACAGAGTTCGGACTGAGACGAGCTTAAAATAATGGTATTTTTTTATTTTCAACAGTATAGCCAACATCGTTATGACTATTCCTGTTAAAAATATTGTGCGCGTCGCGGAGTGATCACCATACTGAATCAACGGTTGGACGACATCTGATTGAAGAATTTAGAATTATGTGGTACACCTTAAAGTGGTAGAACCAGTGTAGTTTTACCGGCGAAGTACCACCGCCATACCTATTTCAAGCGTGAAGCATTTCTTGCGTTCCGATGGAAGGGTGTTGTTGCCGGCATACTTTTACACGAGGCAACCATCATAGTCCTCGGGAGTAGCAACGCATCTGCGATTGACTTCAGATGAAATCCATGTTTTGTATGAAGTTGATTACAGATGTCCATGGACGGCAATGACCACTTACCATAAGGTGGACTGCATGCTCGTTTACTACTTCAGTCAGATAAAAACTACAGTATGGATAATGTAGCTACAAATAATTTATATATAGTATTCAGTTCTATAAATAGACTGATTTCAATTAACCTAGAATACGAGCCAAGTCCAGGAATAGCGCATTAGGGACTTAATACAGTTGATTGCTTTCGTGCTACCATGACATGAGATCGTAAATCAAAGTGGGCAATGATGCCAATTAAACTCGCCTTAGACTGACTGTGATGCATTTATGATCGATATTATACAGGTCACCAGTTGCCTTGATTTGAACTTGATTGTGTCTAAGTCCTACATCTATCTAACAAGACTCTGATCAAGCTATTGTATAATCAATGTACTTTTTACAGTAGCTTAGCAAGACCGCATGTCTTGCTCCTTAGAGATAAACATTTATGACAGCTCCCTTTTTTTCTTTTTTTTTTCTCGAGGGGAAAACCTCTAGAAGGTACCCGACGCCGTAAGAGCGACGCAGGGTTATGTGGGATTTTTACCGCACTCAAATCCCCGGTGACCGACCTCGGCGCTACAAAGGGGACTCCGGGATCTCTAAAGGAACGCAACTGCAGTCCTCTGAGCGCGTTGCCCCGTCGGGCTCCTCACAGATGGGCGGCTGGGCCTATCTGGCTCCGTCTGCTCTTTACGACGGTATGCGACCACATATACCACCGTCCTTCGCGGGGTCGCCTCCAACAGTTCGTGCTTCCACTCTAGCCGCTCACAATCCCGGAAGCCCCTTTTAGTCGCCTTTTACGACAGGCAAGAGATACCGTAGCCCTATTATAATAACTACAGGGACGATGGGAGCTCCCTAGGAATCTCATTCAATGAAAAAAAAAACAACTTTCACAGTTTATGATGAAAAAAACCTTGTCGAAAATATCTAGTCTTTTACATTTGCCTCTCAGCAATTTAACAACAAAAACAAGTAAACAACAAATAAAACGCATTTTTATCTGATTTGCCAACATTGACTATTATCTAAGCTGCAATCGACAGGTTGATCCTGTCGATTGCAGCTTAGATAATATTTTGTCGGCTGTATCTACAGATGTGTTATGAAACACTGAAAAGTTAACGGATAAATCTCGGGCACTCAATTAAGGGATACAATGGTCAATGCACGTCCCTCTGATTTAAAGTTATCTTCTTAGAAGTCATAAATTAAGCATAACTTATTTTAAAGGAGAAGGAAAACGTATGGGGGAAACTAGTACGCCTCAAAGTTCTTTTAAAAAAAGGGCAAAAGTGTGATAAGTCTATCAATTTCAGCTAGAACGGTGAATCTTAACCTAAACCTCTTACAACCTGTCAGGAAGTTACCCGACAGGTTGGTTGTTTGAGCCCAGTAATGGAATAAAAATGAGTTGACAACAGCATAAGTATAAAAAAATAGTTCTATGATATTATAATTTATTAATTTGAATATGACAAAATAATTAAAATTAAATTAATATAATATAAATTAACTTAATTATATGTATATACAAAATAATAACTTAAATTTAAAAAGAAACAAAATGCCAAATTAAAAATAAAAATCTGCATCCAAATTACTGTTCATAGGATGAGTTCCCAGAATGCTGGCAACATTACCTCGTTGAATAGCAAGGCTAATTCGTTGACCGAGGTATGTGCCAGCTTTCTGATCATTCGTTGACTCTATCATTCTATTGATATTATCTTATGAGGTGGTAGAACCAGTGTAGTTCGCCTGGGGAAGTACCATCGCCTGACCTTTTTCTAACGTAAAGCAGTTTTTGCGTTTCGGTGGAAGGGTGTGGTTGCCGGCACACTTTTATATGAGGCGACTATCTTAGTCTTCATCAGTCACCAAGGAGTAGCAAACGATAACACAGTCCACCTGATGGTAAGTGGTCACTGCCGCCCATAAACATCTGCAAGCTACTTCATATAGAACACGGGCTCTATCTGACGTCAATCACATATACGTTGCTACTCCCGAGGACTATGATGATAGCTTCATATAAAAGTGTGTCAGCAATCACACCCTTCCATCGGAAAGAAATTAATGCTTCAATTAGTTATGGCGATGGTACTTTCCCCATCGAACTACTCTAGTTCTACCACCTGTAAAAATTGGATCCTGGATCGTGGTCACGGCCAAACTTACAAACCACCACATGACCACAATCCATGCAACTGTGTATCGTAAAATCCTATTCCTAAAACAAGTTAGAAACATAGAAAGTCATTTCTTTCTGTAAAGTGAATAAAACCATAAGCCCAACCAAATTCTAGTAGCCACTGATATAATTCTCGGGGGTATTCCGCAGAGAACGTAATTGAAACCATCTTGATAAGCGTCTGCTTCCAACATCTGGTAAAGAAATTTGCTCTATAATATACTAGATAGAGATATTTGAGCAAATGTTGCTTTTATGCTTTAAAAGTTAAAGGGCGAATTGTTGTTTTGACGACCCGCGTGGCGCAGCGGTTACTACACCGGTCTGACGCGCAATGGGTTCCGGGTTCGATTCCCGGCCAGACGGTGTATTCCACTTTGATCACCCTGGTGATATCACCTAGGTGATTAAAGGCGACTCATTGGTGTCCTTTGATCACCTGAAACATAATCACCTGGGTGATCATAGGCGACTTCAAGAAAATATATTATTTCAGTATCCTTTGATCACCTATATAAAAACCTACCAAAAATGGGCAGCTAAAATGTTGCTTACCTATGTGTTACTAATATTAAAATGGCAACAGTTTGTGACACGGATGCATGGATAGATGTCTATTATTCAATCATACCAAAAAGACAGTAGTAGTGGTGGGGTGGAGGTCGTGATGGTAGAGGTGGTAGAGGTGATGTTGTTAGTGGTATTCCGGTGGGGGTGGAGCCGGTAGTACTGGGGTCATTATTTATGGTGAAGATGGTAGAGTGGGTGGATGGTTGTGGTGCGATATATGTGGTAAGATGTTGCTGGTGGTTGTAGAGGTAGGGGTGGTGGTTTTGTTGTGGGTGGTTGTTGTGGAAGTGAATTAGCTAGGTCCGGTGAGATCGATGTTGATGCTAAGTAGTGGTTAGAAAATGACAGTAGAAGTTGGATATTTCAAATACTTATTTTTTAAATATAAAATTTCCGTGTCAAAAAGACTCGTTCCCGTACTCCTCCGAAACAGCTTGACCGATTCTCATGAAATTTTGTGAGCATATTGAGAAGAATATTTACATTTTGAAAAGAATATTTACATTCTGCACTCCTTCTCTACGTCCACTATAACCGTGCAAAGTTTCATACTAATCCGTCCGCGGCACATTACTTAAAAATGCTTCACAAGTTTTTCCTTAATTATATGGCCAGGTCACTCTCCAAACTAAGCCAAATTTTGGACATACAAACAAACATACATACATTTATTCGCTCAAAATACATTATCCTTCTTCTGACGTTGTTGGATTTTTTTTTCTTTATTTGACTGAAGTAGCAAACGAGCATGCAGTCCACCTGATGGTAAGTGGTCACTGCCGCCAATGAACATCTGTGATCAACTTCATACAGAACATGGGTTCCATCTGAAGTCAATCACAGAAGCGTTGCTACTCCCGAGGACTATGATGGTCGCCTCATGTGAAAGTGTGCCGGCAACCACACCCTTCTATCGAAACGCAAGAAATGCTTCACGCTAGAAATAGGTGTGACGGTGGTACTTCCCCGGTCGAACTACACTGGTTCTACCACCTTGAAAAAGTAAGTATTAGGTATTAGGTTACAAAATGCCTTAGATACTGTTGAATAATAACAACATCCTTTCACGCTTTCTACACTCATAGCCCGACACTAGGATTTTCTCTTGTGTCCTGGGTATCATGAGCACACACGAGACGAATATACAAACACCCAGACCCATAACAGGTATCTAAACTCATCAAATACCTAACGATTTAGGTATGCAAATACCTAACGAGTTAGGTATGGATTAGTATGAAACTTTGCACGGTTATAGTGGACGTAGAGAAGGAGTGCAGAATGTAAATATTTTTTTCAAATAATGCTTCAAACATACATAAAATCAACTAAAAACACATTACACACACTACCGTGTATTTGTCACAAACACACAAATAATAAACTAAATAGAACATTCAAAGAATCATCTTACTATGAAAACATATAACGTCAGTAATGTCTGTGTCTTTGTCAAAATACCCGCTATTGCGTTCAAAATTACTTGAAAATTATAACATTTTATTTGAATTTGAGAAATATTCGTACTACGTTGGACAATATGAAGTTTAGTTTTTTTAAATTTAAATTACGGTCGAATTTTGACCGATGCGACGGGTGACTAATAAAAATGAATCTGTATTCAACCAGATGACCTGAAGAAGACAGCGGGAAGCCGTTGGATTCAGAGGGCACAGGACCGGTTGGAGTGGCGTTATTTAGGGGAGGCCTATGTCCAGCAGTGGACATCGAAGGGCTGATGGATGGATGGATTCAACCAGTAGTCATTGAGTATGCCTTCGCTACTTTTTTGAAAGTGCATGTTGGTGCGAAGCATGGGTGTTGCATGAATATGCGTGCATATGTGTGTGTGGCGTGTGTTTAGGCGTGTGCATAGGTGTATGTGTGCGTGTAAGCATGTATAAGTGTGAGTATGTGTGTGTGTGTGTAAGTGTGTGTGTAAAAGTATTAGATGAGTGATTGAGATACGTGATTGTGGTTATGACATTATGACTGCCTACAACGTACATTGTGTACATGTGCATGTATGCATATACATGTAAATCACTAAGCTAAGCTAACTGTTACTTTTTTATTGTTCAAGATTGATACTACTCTCATAAGCACGCTATAGAATATAAACCTCATTAATATTTAATTATCATATAAGTATTGTACTTAGATTAGTAAGTAGTACATTGTTTTTGTTATGTTGTACTATCCACGAGAGCTGCTGCCGACAAACTGTTGCACAGTTTGGCAGACTGTAATACTGTAAAACTATGTACTTTTTTTGGTAATAAATAAATAAAAAAATACTTCACTTTACCTAGCACTAAAGCTATTTTCTTAGTCCCTAATACTTAATATTTGATATAAATACAATTTTTGAACGAATTCGCAATTATTAAATACTTAAACAAGAAGCTTAACTGTTGGTTTTACCATAAATATGAATGTACATCTATGATAATAAATTATGTACGTGAAGCCACGACGATTGTTATAACGGCTTAGACAAATACAAACAATGTTTCATACGTTTAACATAAATACCATGCATTTAACCATTAAAATTAGCGCAACACAACAAATCCCAAACAAACAAGTTTGCTAAACAAACTCAGCGCGTATATTTCCGTATGAAAACAAAACATGGCGGCCATTGTTTCAGCAAACAAATATTAATTCATTAATTTCCGCGAAACCAACGCGCGAACAAACTAGACTATTTTAATTACATATATGTTAGCGGAAAATTCCATATTCGTAATTAAAGTTTCCATTCAATGTCATAAAAACGCTTTATGCACGCGTAATGGATATAAATAATCACTTACTAGCCTATTACCGCGGTTTTGCTCCATTCGGTTTACCACGGTAGTGAATATTTTATATGTTAATCTAAATCGTAAACTGTGTGCCAAATTTTAGCAAAACCAGACTAGTAGTTTAAGTGTGAAATAGTAACAAACACATACATCGTCACCAACTTTTACATATATAATATTATTATTAAGATTTTTATTGTGAAGAGTACTCTCGAGGAAACGTTGCGAGTTTCCTCGAGAGTATTCTGTATTATCTTAAAGTTCTCCACATTTTTTTCCAAAGCAAGTGATATTTATCAACTAATTCATTTATAGGGCGTTTGAACAGAAAGTTGCAATGGCGAAGAATACTCTGGAGGATACTAGTACTTCTGTAACTTCTCCTTATTTCTAAAAATATTTGACATTTGCCAATCCACTCAATGTACCTTTAGAATTTTGTAACAAAAATATAAATTTCAAAAGTAAAAAATATGGCGATTAAAGGTTTATGTATTGTTTCTGTATTTCGCATAAGGAGAACAAATGGCACAAAATTTTGAATATTGAATTGTGTTAAATACTAACGACTGAAAAATAACGTAATTGGGTCACTAGAAATAGCTACTAGCGCTTTAAGAATGTTCCCAAAATGCGAATAAGTATCTTCGTCGTCAACCCATTATTGTCCCACTGCTGGGCACGGGTCTTCTCTCATGAGAGAGTATTAGGCCATAAGTCCACCGCGCTGGCCAAGTGCGAATTGGTGGACGAACAAGTATCTTATTTGCACAAAATGTAAATTTCGCATAATGTTCGTGTTATTTTCACCGTGTGATATGTTTGGAGATACTTAAAGTATAATAATTATGACTTGTTTTGCGTGAAAATGTTCTTCATCAATCTCTATACGTTAAACAAAACATCAGTTTAATAGCCATTACTGCTGTGAAACAAATAAATCGTCGTCGAAAAAATACTGAAGTGCTTGAATTGGATCAAGTACATTACCGTAAGGATGGAGAAAAGCCACGTAATTCTCAGACAGTGAGATATTCGGAATAGGTTCAGTTTTTATGATAACCCGACGTAATAACAAAAGCTCTATAAGTACTTTTGGAATGAAGCCAGGATTCTGCTTGAATTGGATTAAGGTTCAGAACATACTCGTAATTGGCATTCGAACGATTTGCTAAGCCGGCCCGCATTGTTTCAAGTATGCTATGTGTATGACAGTTGTGGAGTATTCCGGTTTATAATGGTATGTCTGTGGAACTTTCTACGTTCCACGTTAACTGGAATTAAGGGCTGATTTACACAGTTAGAGGCCAGTAACAGATGTTAGTGGCCTTAGTTTGAGTTAAGTATGGTGGTGGTACTATTGCGGTCGAAAAACACTTATGGTCCGTTTTATGTGTGAATGTATGTACAATTATAATAGACTTTAATAATAGTTATTATTGCTTTTAAACAAAGAAATTGTCATCCAAAAAATACTAAAGTGCTTGAATTGCATCAAGTACATTACCAGAGAAAAGCCACGTAATTCTCAAACAGTGATATATTCCGAAAAGGTTCAGTTTTTATGATAATTCCAGATGTGATAACAAAAGCTATAGAGTTATAGTTTTAGTTATAGTTATAGTTATAGTTTCTCCGTTCCATGTTAACTGGAATTTGGGGTAATTTACACAGAGACTAGTAACAGATGTCAGTGGCCTTAGTTTGAGTTAAGTATGGTGGTGGTAATTATCCAGTCGAACAACACTTATGGTCTGTTTTATATGTAAATAAATATAATAATATTAATTATAATATATAATTTATATTTATAAGTCTATTATAAATGTACTTACATTTATAATAGACTTTAATAATAGCTATTATTGCTGTCAAACAAAGAAATTTTCGTCAAAACAATATTCAAGTACCTGAATTAGTTCAAATACATTACCCTTAGGATAGAGAAAAGCCACATAATTCTCAAACAGTGAGATATTCCGAATAGGTTCAGTTTTTATGATAACTTGACGTAATAATAAAAGCTCTATAAGTACTATTGGAATGAAGCCAGGACTCTGCTTGAATTGGATTGAAATGAAATGAAATGTCTTTATTTTGTATAGGCCTATGGGGGCACTTACAAATTGTCAGTTACATTTTTTTTTCTTACACTACCACCGGATGAAAAAGGAATTAAAATGAATTTGCTAAGCCGGCCCGCATTGTTTCAAGTGTGCAATGTGTATGACAGTTGTGGAGTATTCCGGTTTATAATGTTCCACGTTAACTGGAATTAAGGGCTGATTTTTACAGTTAGAGGCCAGTAACAGATGTCAGTAGCCTTAGTTTGGTAGTGGTTGGTTTTAGTAGCCTTAGGTTTAAGTATGGTGGTGGTACTTTTCCGGTCGAACAACACTTATGATCTATTTTATGTGTAAATGTACTTACATTGATTCAGTACTATTGGAATAAAGCCAGGACTCTGCTTGAATTGGATTAAGGTTCAGAACATACTCGTGATTGGCATTCGAACGATTTGCTAAGCCGGCCCGCATTGTTTCAAGTCCGCGATGTGTATGACAGAGTTGTGGAGTATTATAGTTTATAATGGCATCTAGGTAGAACTTTCTACGTTCCGAGTTAACTAGAATTTGGGGTGATTTACACAGTTAGAGGCCAGTAACAGATGTCATTGATTTTAGTTTGAGATAAGTATGGAGGTGGTACTTTTCAATGTACTTACATTTATAATAGACTTTAATAATAGCTATTATTGCTGTCAAACAAAGAAATTGTCATCCAAAAAATACTAAAGTGCTTGAATTGGATCAAGTACATTACCAGAGAAAAGCCACGTAATTCTCAAACAGTGATATATTCCGAATAGGTTCAGTTTTTATGATAACCCGACGTATTAACAAAGGTTCTATAAGTACTATTGGAATGAAGCCAGGATTCTGCTTGAATTGGATTATGGTTCAGAACATACTTGTGATTGGCATTCGAACGATTTGCTAAGCCGGCTCGCGTTGTTTCAAGTATGCTATGTGTACGACAGTTGTGGAGTATTCCGGTTTATAATGGCATGTCTGTGGAACTTTCTACGTTCTACGGTAACTGGAATTAAGGGCTGATTTACAGAGTAAGAGGCCAGTAACAGACGTTAGTGTCCTTACTATAAGTTTATTACTTGTGTACTATGGATATATGTATTTAGGTGATATTTTTAATAAATCTCGAAAGCTCAGGCATTATTTATTTGCGGAAAAGAAAGCGGCAATTGATTTGATAAAAGATAACAAATAATATCGCGATTAAATATTACACAGGCATACGTTTTTTCCATATGAAAGTTGTCATTAAATTTTTGAGTCATCGCCATTTAAGTAGATACCGTAGCTACGTCACTCCACAACGCAGTGGAACTGACCGTCCGACAACTGACTAGGTAATGTAGGTATACCTATGTCAGTACTGTTTTGACGACCCGCGTGGCGCAGTTACTATACCGGCCTTACACGCAGTGGGTCCCGTGTTCGATTCCACAGGTATCTGAATGATGAGTTTAGATTCTTGTTCTGGGTGTGGGTGTTTGTGTATTCGTCTTTGTGTGTGTCAATGGCACCGAGCACACAGGAAAAAATCCTACAGTTACGCAATGAGTGTAGAAAGCGTTTTAAGTTTTTAAGTTTTTTAAGTACTACTGGTGGGTGGAGGTGACTGACTTAAAAAAATATTCAAATTGTAGTCAGCACTGACGCGACTGCCTTGCGTTGACTACAAATCAATTTACACAAAGGTATCGGGTCAGTTCTCACTTGGCTCGGATTTTGTCAGTTACCCTATGTAAGTCAGGCTTTAGAGTAGATGAGTGTCCACCCTAAAGGATGTCCACGGATGGGTATATGAAACATATGACAGATTGACAGCTTAGGCACGTTGCATTATGCACAGCAGGTAACAGTAACCGTTCTATGAAACCTAGCAAAAATGTGAACGAGTCATAGGTCACATTCTTGCATTGGTGGTAGTGAACATTTAAAATCAGGTAGATTGCATGCCTAATTTACTACTTCAATCTTAAAAACCTTTTAAAAATAAATAACACATGTCTGTGTTTTTGTATTAGATGGTTGAGTTAAATCTGTTTTAAGTAGAAATACATTTGAGAGATTATATTATGCTATTTTAAAAAGTTTACTTAAGTTCATGAGGTTAGTTCCAGACATCAATTTACCTCATTTTTATCACGACTGCACTCTTATTTGCTATTTCTACATCGTAAAAAAAAATATAAGAAATAACTGGAACTTACATTGTATCAAAAAGCGATCACAAAAGAGCAAAATAAGATAAAAATACGTTTAAAGTGGTCAAAGGTTGGAAATAGAATATTTAAAGCATCTTTATAACGCGGAGGCACAAGAGGTCACTGTCTTAACCTACTTCCATAGTTTTGGCATTGTTCAAACTCCCTCTATTGTAAACTAGCTTATTCACCGAACTTTACGATGTGGCCCTAAATCGATATAGTTGTGTGCATAACTGATCACATATGTAGAAACATGAACACTACAATACGATTAATATTTAGAAGATTTTAGAAGTGTTACTGGATATTTTTTAAGATTTTATTAGTGTTAGGTCATCGGTCCACCTGGTAGGGGGACCTGTACTCCTTTTGCCTAAACGTGGTTGCCACTCGAGGACCTTTCTTCCCCGTCCGTTATCTGTCTTAACAGCGATGTGGAAGAAAAATTCAGCGAGAAACCGTTAAATTCAGAGGGCACAGGACCGGTTGGAGTGGCGCCATTTAGGGGAGGCCTATGTTCAGTAGTGGCCATCAAAAGGCTGATGTTGGTGTTAGTAGGATTACTGGCAATGAATTATAAGTTTATTTTATGTGTGCCAATTTTTTTACTGACAATATAAATTACTTTTAATTAACAACCTGCAAAGCTGATGCGTCAACATACGTATAAATTGTTATTATACGTTTCAAGATTGTGTGATAAAAATAATAAAATGTAGAGTGATGTACCTCAGATTTTTGCATTCATATCTGTAAATTTATGTTTAATTTTAGTAACCAGTGAGAGCTGCACCCTTTAAAGTTATTTTTATAATATGAAAACAAACATGCATGTAGTCCACTTGTGTCTGAGTCCGAGTCCAAGTTTATTAAGAAACGTAAACATGCAGGGTACATTACAATGTACGGGCGATAACGTAAAAAAATGACCGTTTTGCAGAATCTTAATAAACTAGTACTAAGGACAGTGATAGCCTAATGGTCGAAACTTGCCCTCTCAATCGGGAGGTCCGAGGTTCAAACCCCAGGCACGCACCCGATTTATGTGCGTATTAGGAATTAATTATCACTGAAGGAAAACATCGTGAGGAAACCTACACACCCGAAAGTTCTTTTAAAAAAAAAGATCTCGGAGGTGTGTGAAGTCCACCAATTTGCAGTTGGCCAGCGTGGTGGAATATGGCCTAAAACTCTCATTCTGAGAGAAGACCCGTGCCCAGCAGTGGGACAATAATGGGTTGACGACGAATGTTTAATGCATTATTTGAAAAAAAAAATACATTTCCTAATCAATCTCGGATCACAAGTTCTTGCTTTATATAGATGACGTGTCATTGGATTCGTCTCTATTGTGGGTATAACATAAGCATAATTTTTGAATATGGCTTCTGCAAATGGAAAAAGGGAATATCCACAGAAATTACAGTAACAGAAATTACAATAATGGGTTGTACTCAAGGGCAATAATGGGCAGTTGCCTTTGCCACACATGGTCATTTTGAATTAACCCTAGATATGATCAATTTCTTACCTAAGTTAATCAGACACGATTATATAGTTGCCCCTTAGGGAATTAGTTGTAATACATCCAATAAGTATGTTTCCCTCTTCACCTTTGATTTATTCATTATGTGGTTATATATAATATTAATAACATATTAATTTCGCATTCACAGATCGCAATTTAAGCGCGTATATGGTTTGTGGTTGGCGGTTTTGTCAAATCGTGAATGTAATTTGCCGCTGAAATGTGTCGCTGCCATTTAATTAATAAACTATGTAACTCATTGCTGGTGGACCGGGTTCAAATCCCGCATAATTTATCGAAGTCTTGTAGGAAAATATTGCTAAATCGTTAAATCAGTAACTTCAAAGATACAGAAAGTATCACATTAGTAATGATTCTTAAGTCTTTTTTAATTCTCGACGAGAGAACCTTCAGAAAGGTACCTGACGCCGTGGGAGTGGTCAGGGTCATGTGGGCATTCTACCGCACTAAAACTATCCCGGTGACCGCCCCTCGGCGCTACAAAGAGGACTCCGGGAACACAAACACCAAGGAACATAACCAGAGTCCTCTGTGCGTTAGCCCATCGAGCTCTTCCCAGGTGAGCGGCTGGGCTCACCGCGTTGTCTGGATTTTACGAAGGTGTGCAATCGCAAATACCGCCGTTCTTCCCCGCGTCTCCGAACCGAACGGTCCGAACTCCTACACTAGTCGCCCGCAACCCCGGAAGCCCTCTTTAAGTCGCCTCTTACGACAGGCAGGTGATACCGTAGCCCTATTTTGATTTTGGAACTACAGTACTTCTACTGTAAAGAAGTTTTTGCGTTACAGTCAAATTGTGTGGTTACCGGTTCACTTTCATACTATGACGCGATCACCTCTGTACTCGTATAGCCTTGTAATTGCGACTCATTTATGGTTTACTTCAAGCAGAGATCATCTTCTATATGAAGTTGCTTATGGCGCTAGGCAAACACCCAGACCCAGAACATGAACCTAAACTCATCGCTATGATGAGTCTGGCAAGGAATCGGACCCGGGACCCATTGCGCGTCGGACCGCTATGGTAACCGCTCCGCCACACGGTCATCGCGGTTGTTCGTATCGTCGCGAGTTAAAAAAGGGGTCCCACTTACCACACCGTTCCAACTCAAACACATCAATGTTCCACAATACTGTACCACAGAAATAGATATTTAAGAAAAACAATATAACAATCCTTTTATCCACTTTAACAAAATAATATTTATTCAAAAAGTTTTTACACGAGTCGAATATTTTTGCTCTATAATTTCTATTCAGAAAAGTTTAACTAAACACGTTTATCGTACCCTATGATAATATACATGTATTTCACTAAATATTTTGGTTATTCTCCGTCGCTACTGTAAATGGAGAATACAAAATATTGCGAAGAAACTAAATAATGTTCACCCTTCAGCGTTTTTGGCGTTGATGCTTCAGATATAAATTGCTTCAAGCGCTTTTTTTCGAGAAGATGAAATGTTACATGTTCGTGTCAATACGCTTTTGAAGAGCTTTACTGCTTTTTATCACACATTTTTAGTTTTGTGGTTTAAAATGTACTTCATAGGAGAATTTAGACTCATAAAAATGCACGCTTTCTACACTCAAAGCCCACACATGGATTTTTCCCTGTGTCATGGGTACCATGGACACACACAAGACGAATACATAAACACCCAGACTCAGAACATGAATCTAAACTCATCATTCAGATGCCTGTCTGGCCGGGAATCGAACACGGGACCCATTGCGCGAGAGACCGGTATGGTAACCGCTACGCCACGCGGACGTCGTCAATTATTAGGTATAATACATATTATATAAACCTGTTTCCAGCGTGAAACAGTTCTTGCGTTTCGATGGAAGGGTGGGTTGCAGGCACACTCTGTATAAATTTTGTTAAAGATTTCAATGGTTTTGTTTTATATTCAAATTTAGCCGGCATCCACGCATCTCCACTACCACGATGGAATATACTTTCATTCTAGAAATAATTTTGCCGGCGTACTTTTATATGAGGCAGCCATCATAGTCCTCGGCAGTAGAAACAAAACTGTAATTGACTTCAGATAGAACCCATGTTGTATTTGAAGTTGTTTACAAATGTCCATGGGCGGCAGTGTCCACTTACCACCTGATGGTACTGATGGACTGTGTGCTCGTTTAATGGGGTTTCGGCTTTAATCGGGGTAAAAAATAGTTATCAGGGTTAGCCTCAAACTAACTACTAATCTGGGGATTATTACCGATGTTCATGGGCAACTTTACCGTCAGATGGACAGAATTTTTGTTACATTTAAAATATAAAATAACCTTCAGTAATGAGCCTCTACAAACGTATACTTATTAGATACCTCTATTTTTAAAGTTAATAAAGTTAATTTGTATAATTTAATTACATATTTTACGCTACATTATTATTTTAAAGTTTTATTAATTTACACAAAGTTATACATGATATTTACACAGCGTTTCGTTATCGTCCCGATTTTAAATTAATTAAAACTTTGGAGCCGACCAACCGGTTAATTACGTACATTAATTAACTTTGTTATAATTAAATGAGATCGAAAAATAAAATCTATTTACACAAGTATGTATATAATTGCAAAACACATTTCAAACAAGAATCAAACTGTTATTTAAGTATTATCTGGGGGCACGGTAGTGCCCCCGCCAAGACGAGCCAAGCGAAGCGCAAGCGCAAGGGCACTACCTACCTTTTTCTCGAAGCGCTTCGTCGTATTTTTGAACCTTCATAACTTGAGTTTGGTTGGGTTATACCAGACAAAATTTTCAGGATATAATGTCAGTGGTAGACTTAATAAACCTCTAAAGTTTCAATTGCATAGCTCTTATACTTTAGATTTTATTGATATCTAAAATACCCCGATTTCGTCACTCACTCACTGATGATCAACAAAATTCTTAAGGTACTTCCTGAAGTCCTAGAAAACTGAAATTTGGTATGTAAGCTAGTATTAGTACCCAAACAACAAAAAAATCCTAAAACTTGGAACTTTTACCCCCCAACCCCTTAAACTAGGGGGTGAAAGTTTGTTCGAGACTTCCGCAACTTTTGACGCTAGAGGTCTGAATGCGGCCGCGGAGGGGTAAAAATCTGAAATAGGGAAACTTAATTCCCTATTTCCTGCTTGAGATCTGAAAATTATACACAAGTACATAGAACACAAACTTTTCATCAAATCAAAACATTATCCTACCCATAAGTACTTAGATATGAATAATATTACTACACTTCACTTCGGTAAGTGTTTATTAATCAACCTATACTTTTGAACATAAGCATCGTAAGTATAGTATGCGCCAACGCCCGCCGCCTGCCCCCTCGTCCCCGCGCAGTAGCTAAAAATAATCGGGTCATCCACATTCTCTTGTGGGCAGGCTTATGTAGCTCTCTCTAGAGTGACTAGTTTACAAGGTGTTCACCTTATAAATATAGACTTCAGTAGTATTAAGGCACAACAGACTGCGATAGTCGAATATAATCGTCTAAGATCCAAGTATCACCCTGAACTATCGCATATTGTAAATAGTAAGCCAACGAAAAATAAAGGCAAAGATAGAGAATGGGCTATAAAAAAAGGCATCTCAGATGCACAAGAAATATACCCCAAAAAAAGAAAGAAAAAATGAGCGACAAAAAAATACTTGTATTTGTCGCTCATTTTATCTTTCTATCATAAGCAACCTACAAAAAGAAATGAAATCCCACAAAAACATTTCATGTTAAATGTTGCCAAGACGAGACCATATAGCTCGCACTGTCAAAAAGTAATCAGATCCCGTGTAGAGCCAAGTTTCTAACCCTACATGCCCAGACCTAAATCGATAAGCCCTAATTTCACACTCAAGTTACGGGGAAATTCTACAGCCATAGCTCGTACTGCGTTGTTCGTAGCGCGTAGCAGAGTTTTTACGCTATAATCTCGTAGGCGTGCAAACCTTGGACGTAACTGGCGAGTCGGCCGCACGGACTTTTTGCTATTCGTCATATGGGCTTGAGCTTAAAAATCTATTCAATCTTCTAAACTCTTTCCGTGCGGCCATCTCGCCAGTTACGTCCAAGGTTTGCACGCCTACGAGATTATAGCGTAAAAACTCTGCTACGCGCTACGAACAACGCAGTACGAGCTATGGCTGTAGAATTTCCCCGTAACTTGAGTGTGAAATTAGGGCTTATCGATTTAGGTCTGGGCATGTAGGGTTAGAAACTTGGCTCTACACGGGATCTGATTACTTTTTGACAGTGCGAGCTATATGGTCTCGTCTTGGCAACATTTAACATGAAATGTTTTTGTGGGATCATTTTTTCAGGACAAGGGGATTCTATTTTTTGCTCTGCTTGTAGCAAACGAGCATGCAGTCCACCTGGTAAGTGGTCACTGCTGCCCATGGATATCTGTAAGCAACTTTAAAAAGAACATGGGTTCTATCTGAAGTCAATCACAGATGCGTAGCTCCTGAGGACTAAGATGGTACCCTCATAGTAAAGTGCGCCGGCAAGCACACTTTCCATCGAAACGCAAGAAACGCTGCACGCTGCGTGCATGTGTGTATGTGTCTATACCACGCCCCTTAAACTAGAGCAGTGGAGCTTAGCCCTTATGTTATAAGGCTGAAACCGTTTTGCATAAACACGACCATTTATATGTTACTGTCGTTGTCAAGCTCGTGGTCGGACATTAGTTACACCTGTTGTGTGTGATAAAGCGTGTAGGGTAGATTTACATGTGTTCGCTTTATGATTTACGATTGGGCTCGTAGTGGGTAACATTGCTTTTCGCCCGTAATCTGAGAATATTGCTCGGCAATATTGCTTTTTTAATCTGTCTGCGTAAGAGGTTTGTCTCACGTACGTATGTTTGTATGCAAGTATTAGAATTAGAAATAGAAATACAATTTATTCAGGCTTATCATACAGCATACAACTAACATATAGGCACAAGAAGTAACAAAAAACCTATAAAAATTACCGTAGTACCGTACCGTATTTTCAAAAGAAGCACGAATATTTCTCAAATTCAGTTAAATTGTAATATTTTTCCGCTAACCCGTTACGTACGTACGTTACGTTAAAGGTAAAAAGACGTTTTTTTTTTTTATTTGACTGAAGTAGCAAACGAGCATGCAGTCCACCTGATGGTAAGTGGTCACTGCCGCCCATGAACATCTGTAATCAACTTCATACAGAACATGGGTTCCATCTGAAGTCAATCACAGATGCGTTGCTACTCCGGAGGACTATGATGGTCGCCCCATGTGAAAGTGTGCCGGCAACCACACCCTTCTATCGAAACGCAAGAAATGCTTCACGCTAGAACTAGGTGTGGCGGTGGTACAGTCAGCAGCATATAGTTAGTGGCGTTCAAAGTGTCCATATTGTTAGATACAATCAAAGTGTTCAATAATATAAGCACAACCTACGTGTTCTAATTGTTGACAACATCTTAAACTCCCAAATGTCAGGACGTTCATAAACTCATAATGTTAATACCACCCAAATTGTCACAAATGTTCCGGCGTCAGTGGTAACCTAGCAACGAGACTGTTTGTAAATATAGGTACATTTTATAATATTAAACTTAATGTTGCGAATATGTTGTAAGGATCACTTACTGTGCGAGCAATGATAATATTGACATATGTTTATCTCATTTAGGGTTTTAAAATTTAATGAAGATACTTTTCATCAGTTTAAAAATGAGAAAACCGTAGAGGTTACAGAAAAACTATTATATTTTAGCTAAAATATATTGTTTGTGAAATATACATCAGTCTTTATTTTTTTTAATATACATCCTTTGAAACCCTTTGAACATCCTTGCTAGTAACGATTGAATAACTTTAAGCTCGTATGTGAAAACGAATTTCTGAGGAACTTCTTTTTTGTACGTCAAATAATTGTGAACAATGTTGTTGTGGTGAATCAGCATCAGATAGTGTCACTGGCAAACGTTGATTTCCGGAGAGAACAGGAAGAAGACTCAATCGATTGAACTTGTTCTTTTTCAAGTGTGTTATGAACCCACTTAGGCCTTCTTTTTCTTGACGGGGGTAGGTTTGTAGAACTTGACGTGGTAAGTATTTCAGGTGCAATATATGTGTGTGTTTCCATATACAGAACATTAACAACACTTGACGCAATTGAGCACGGATGAGATACTAACTCTGTCGATGGAATTATTAGAATGCAATATAATGGTGTATGCCATTATGCCCCGTGACATTTACGCATTTTGCCCCAATTACTATGTTAAAAGAAAATATGAAATAACGGTAAGACTAAAGCAGTGTTAAAATTGCCCATCAACTTCAAGGAAAACGTAAAATAAAGGAGAACATAATCATCAATTCAATACTATTTCTTGCTTGTTTCTGTAGTTATTAAGGATAAAAAAATATTACATCAATTATGCATTTAAACTAAATTTGATTGTAAATCAACTGTCATGGTCCATTGAGTATTGTTTGAAAGCAGGATCTGATGGGCTGCAGCAACATCTCGCAAAAGCGTTTCGTTTCCGGTATGTGTGCATGACCCGTCTTACTCGTCCGTCCTCTCGTCTTGTCTTATCATGCCTCTTGTTCCCCTAGACCGATTCTATGACTTTGACAGTCAATGACGTCATTGCAAGATATGAAAAGGATAGTTGTTAATATAAAAAAGAGAGAAGAGAAAAGTCATTGTTAGCATGTCCTATACCGTAAGTGATCAGGAACCTTATATCCGCAACATAAGGTAAAATATTATAAAATGTACCTATATTTACGAACAGTCTCGTTGCTAGGTTACCGCTGGTGTCGTAACAGATGCTGAAATTGTGACAATTTGAGTGGTTCATTATGAATTTATGAATGTTCTGTCATTTGGAAGTTTAAGATGTTGCGAACAATTAGAACACGTAGGTTGTGCCGATATTATTGAACACTTTGATTGTATCTAACAATATGGACACTTTGAACGCCACTAACTATATGCTGCTGACTGTACTTCCCCGGTCGAACTACACTGGTTCTACCACCTTGAGTACTTCCCCGGTCGAACTACACTGATTCTACCACCTTGAAATTTATTTATTAATTGAACGTTTAATAAATAAATAAAAATAAATAAAATTAAGCAAGCTGTATTTAAAAATAATAGTGGGTGTTTTGACAAAGTCATCTGATATTTTTGACGTTACGCGTTATGAAGCTGACATTGAATGTTTGTTATATATGTGTTTGTGTTTAATTCACGGTAGTGTGTGTTTAATGTGTTTTTAGTTGATTTTATGTATGTTTAATGCATTATTTGAAAAAAAATTAACATTTCCTAATCATTCTCCGTACTCGGCAAGTATGTTAAAAACGGATCACAAGTTCTTGCTCTATATAGATGAGGTGTCATTGGATTCGTCTCTATTGTGGGTATAACATAAGCATAATTTTTGAATATGGCTTCTGCAAATGGAAAAAGGGAATATCCACAGAAATTACAGTAAATTCTAACAAAACTAGCGTATATCTGAGGGCAGCATAGTACATGTATTTTTTTTTGCTTATTATTAATTGGTGTGGTGCAGTCGGGATTTTTTTATCATTTTATTATTCTCTAATATTACCGTGTGATTTTTCTAATTTCTTGTTATATATCGAACTCGATGAAATTATACCAAATTATAACTGCAATAGTATACTGTAACTGCACTGTATTACGTGACCGATGTAGACGTTAACTCAATTGGTTTGGAATCGCTGCAAAACTCAGATTTGCAGATCAATCTTTCTATAAAATACAGTTAGAAATTGCCACAAACCTAACAAATTTGATCTCCTTTGATAAAGCTGAAGCTAGGAATTGCTATAAAATTAGACCGTTTCAAGCTTATTTATCTGTACAGTTGCAGCTAGAAATTGCCACAGCCTCGCTCGTTCTCGACCCCCGGTGACAGCAAATAGGCTACAATTAGTATCGAGCAAGTTCGTTTCATTAACTATAGTCAATGGTACTGACCTAATATAAAGATCGTCATAATACCTACGTAGTGTTAAATGTTCCATATATAACCAGTGTAGGTTGATTGGGGAGGTGCCACCGCCTCACCTATTTCTAGCGCGTATCATTTCTTGCGTTTCAAAGAGAGGGTGTGATTACTGCCACTTTTTTAAATGAAGCGACTATCTTAGTCCTCGGGAGTAACAACGCATCTGTGATTGACTTCAGATTGAACCCTTGTTCTACATGAAATTGCTGATGTCCATGGGCGGCAGTGATCACTCACCATCAGGTGGACTGCATGCTCGTTTGCTACTTCTCTTATATAAAAAACTTTTTTTTGTTGACGGGGAGGAACCCTTCAAAAGGTACGCTGAAGCCTTGGGAGAGACTCCGGGTTATATGGGATGTGTGTCCACCTGCAACCCCGGAAGCCCCTTTTAGTTGCCTCTTAAGATATGCAGAGGGTACCGTAGCCCTATTCTATTCCCGGAACTACAGGGACCTACCTAGTAGCACTGGCCTACTATACGGATCGCATAATACCTATATAGTGTTCATACTTTGCTAAGTAGAACCAGTGGAGTTCGATGGTGAAGACAGCACAGCATCACCTATTTCTAGCGCGAAGCATTTCTTGCATTTCAAGGAAAGATTGTGATTGCTGGCACACTTTGATATGAGGCGACCATGTTTGTCCTTAGGAACAGCAATGCTTCTTTGATTGACTTTAAATAGATTCTATGTTTTATATATAGTTGATTGCAGATGTCCATGGTTGGCAGTAATCACCTACCATTAGTTGGTCTGCACGCTTTATTACTTCAATCTTATATTTAAAAAAACTAAAACCCATCTCAGAGCTTCTGACTACCTCGGAAATTAAGGAATTTCCTTTTTCATGCCACATTTGTCTTACATTGAGTAAAATAAAAATGTGGTTGTCACGTAATGTGAAAAGAATCTTGCTTCTAGTATTAAAAATTGGAAGCCATCATTCTAACAGCTTCCGACTACCTAGGAAATTAAGTTATTTCCTTTTTTATACCTAATTTCTGATCGTGAGGTTCAGTTTGCAAAATATAAGTGTGTAGTAAAACAAAACAGTCTACTAATGTATAAAAAGGAGACGGTATATCTTTTTTTATCTGACTGAAGTAGCAAACGAGCATGCAGTCCACCTGATGGAAAGTGGTCACTGCCGCTCATGGACATCTGTAATCAACATCATACAGAACATGGGTTCTATCTTAAGTCAATCACAGATGCATTGCTACTACCGAGGACTATGATGGTCGCCTCATAAAAGTGTGCCGGCAATCACACTCTTCCATCGAAGCGCTTTACGCTAGAAATAGGTGTGTGTGTCTGTATTACTCAATCACGCAAGAACCAGTGGTCTGATTGACATGAAATTTTGTATGGATGTAGCTTATTTAACTGGTCAGTCTATAGGTTACCTTTAATTTTAATATTTTGCACTATTTAAGGATGGCGCCTTTTTTAACCGACTTCCAAAAAGGAGGAGGTTATCTATTCGTCTGTATTTTTTTTTTATATTTGTTACCTCATTTCTCCGGACTGGGTGAACCGATTTGGATGATTTTTTGGGATATTTATGTCCTATAGCAAACTATGGATAATTCAGCTAGTTAAAATTTAGTTAGGTTTCCTATTCCCACTATATTTAATGTAATTACGAGTTAGTATGATGTCACAATAATTCAATCAATAAAAGTCAAATACATCTGAATAACAAACAATGGGTGAATGGTAACTTAATTAAGACGATATAAGACTAATTAAAGGCTTCCGGTCCTTTGTGCAGGCTTTCTAATTTGAGGAAACAGCGTTGTTCGATGAAAATTTCAGATCAAGATTGTATTGGGTGGTGTTAGAATTTGGAAAGCAATTTTAGACCTACATTCCCATTTAAATACTGGGTATCCATTGTATATAAAATTGCAATTAAAATACCTCTGTTGTCTCTTATCTGTCTGTCTCTTATGACCATTTTGCCAATGACAAGTATTTTTTTTATCCGACCGAACGAGCATGCAGTCCACCTGAAGGTAAGTGGTCACTGCCGCCCATGGACATATGTAATGAACTACATACAGAACATGGGTTCCATCTGAAGTCAATCACAGATGCGTTGCTACTCCCGATGACTATGATGGTCGACTCATGTGATAGTGTGCTGGCAACCACACCCTTCTATCGAAACGCAAGAAATGCTTAACGCTAAAAATATGCGTGGCGGTGGTACTTCCCCGGTCGAACAACACTGGTTCTACCACCTTGAAAATACCTCTGTTGTGTCTCCGTGAACCTCTTATTGTCCCATTACTGGGCACTGATCATCTGCCAGAATGAGCGAGTTACGTCACAGTTAACAGCGCTAGTCAAGTGCGAGTTGGTACTACCACACACATTTTGTTTTATTTTTTATTTATTTATTTATATCAGGCTACAAAGGCCCATAGAACGAATACACAAATACAAGTAAACAATATAACAAATTAATACATAACAATTAATAAAACTATGATACTATACAAAATAGAAACTAACAAATATTAAAATACTATACATCTTATATATAAAATTCTCGTGTCACAGTGTTAGTCTCGATACTCCTCCGAAACGGCTTGACCGATTCCTCTGAAATTTGGTAAGCATATTGGGTAGGTCTGAGAATCAGCTAACATCTATTTTTCACACCCCTAAATAATAAGGGTGGTCCACCCCTCAATTTTTTTTTTCATTTTTTTGACAATTTTTATTTTTTTTGTTTTTTTATGATACGATATTCAAAAATACATACAACCCTAAGTTTTTGCCCTTCTATCACCAACCCCTATTTTTTAATAATTATTTTAGTAATTTAATTAATTTTTAAAATTTTCCGCGCTTTTACTCTGAATACTCATTGGCCAAACTATATCGGTGTAACTACCCAGTGAACAACGCGGAGTAGGGATGAGACCGAAGCCGGTCTCCTGTCCACTGTTGTCGGCCATCATTAATGTTTATGTGTGTGTATGTATCATACTTAGTAGTGACGTTTAGAATTGTTATTTTTTTATGTCAGTGTAACTCTCATTATCCCTACTCCCTACTAATATTATAAATGCGAAAGTAACTCTGTCTGTCTGTCTGTTGCTCTTTCACGCCTAAACTACTAGACCGATTTTTATGAAATTGTGTACACAGATAGTGGTGAATTTGGGATCCATTATAGGCTACTTTTTATTTCAAAAAATGGGTTGGAAATGTTAAAATCGAGCATAAAGTTTTGTATGGTAGTGGTAAGAGGTGTACTAATAATTCCGTCAAGGGGTATCATAGATTTGATTAAAAACTTATGTGTATAATAAAACATTAAAAAATATTGATTTTGAGTCGACAACATGTATCCGTAAAACTCGGTATGTCGCGAATTTTGTTTAATTCCAATGCAAATGACAATCGCTATAATATTGGCTTTTGACAAAGAGGTGTACTAATAATTCCGTCGAGGGGTATTATAGATTTGATTAAAAACTTATGTGAATAATAAAACATTAAAAAATATTGATTTTGAGTCGACAACATATATCCGTAAAACTCGGTATGTCGCGAATTTTGTTAAATTCCAATGCAAATGACAATCACCATATTGGCCATTTCGCCTGGACGTCATCGTGAGTTCGTTCAGAAATAATACATACTAATTGGTAACAATTAATTATCATTCAAATAGATGTGATATAAATTTGATTTAAATGAAAACGTATTAATAATGCGAAAGATACGATTGTAATTACGAGGAATTCCCGATGAGTTAAATATTAGGTATACTTGCGCTATCTATCACTGTTCTGTTGAATTACGTTTAATGAACATTTGATAGATGGCGTTATCTACAATACAACTACGAAGTAATATCGATAAATTAAATGTTGATGTTGAATTACTAATTATTCCGTTAAGGGCCACGAAACACTGGATTGCAACATTAAATATAAAATAAATCCGCGATAGCATATCTCTATAAGTTATGGTTAAGTCACAATAATTATTTTTATGTTCCATATTTCAACTAAAAATATTAAGTTATTTTCGAGTGTGTTCTCTTCTGTTAGGTATTAATCCTTATATAAATATTTAATAATAATTCGTTAGCTTTTACACTATATACATCAAATAAATACTTTTGAAGATATTAAAGATTTAAAATTAAAAAGATCGCGATTTACCGTCTAGCTCGCGCATGCTAATACAAGCCGACCGCGGAAGAGCGTGAATTTTTAGAGTTATCTGACCACTTGATAGTGTCCAGTGTTGAACAGGACACGAATGTAAAATGAGTTTGTAAGAGTAGCCTCTTTTTGTACTAGACCATTACAAACGTTGCAATTTCAAATGAGGCCAGGCTGGCGAGGCGAAAGAGCATGGTTTTGCCATGTTAATTAATAATATTACGGTAGCATTTGTTTCTATTGCCCTATTTTACAAAGTATGATTTTATTGAAACCATCCTTTTAAATATAAATAATCCCTAATTATTATCTCACAATCTATATATATATAAAAATGAATTGCTGTTCGTTAGTCCCACTAAAACTCGAGAATGGCTGAACGGATTTATCTTATTTTAGTCTTTAAATGTTCGTGGAGGTCTAGGGAAGGTTTAAAAGTTGATAATCGTTGTGCTCACAATCCAACAGTGAACCATTGTCCAAGAATTACAAATGTTTCTTCATCAGAATAACAATTTAGTAAACATGTTCAAAATAGCATTGGATCGGATGCCATCTGATAGCCATAATATTATCATTTGAGCTCAAGGATTCCGTAATATCTTCATCACCGCATCAAATTCGTACATTGTTTGCGATTATCATATCGACATGTTTCCCCTCGAATCCAAAAGATTTGTGGGTAAAGATATGTGGGTTAAGTATAGAGATGACATGTCTGAGGATGTTTTGCATCGTGTGCGCCGTGAAACTTTGAATCCTACACTACAAACGACGGAAGAAATTTACAATGAGACATTGATCATGATAGAAGATATGTGTTTATTGATAGCAAATAAAGTATTGTCGTATTTGGGAATGACAGCACCCAATCGTCATATGCACGATGCATTAAACCACGAGTTGCAAAGGGAACAACAGTACGACATTGAAGCATTAGACGAAACAGTTCGTACAAATGTTCCACAATTAAATCAACAACAAAGAATTGCGTACGATACTGTGATAGAAGTTGTGAACAGTGGATCTGGTGGAATTTATTTCATTGATGCGCCCGGAGGAACCGGAAAAACGTTCTTAATTTCATTGCTTTTGGCGAGGATCAGATCGCGAAATAATGTTGCTCTAGCGTTGGCTTCATCTGGAATAGCTGCGACTCTGCTAGAAGGCAGACGAACTGCGCATTCTGCCTTGAAATTCGATTAAGGCAGTACGAAGTCTGCCGGGTCAGCTAGTAAACTATATTTATAATTCATGTAACACGAATGTGCGAATCTTTGAGAACTTTTTTTATTTAAAGGACTCTAGGTGTGTGGGTTTCCTAATGATGTTTTCCTTCATACTAAACAGTATATTTTACGTAGTATAAAACAAGATTATCTAAGTATTATTTATGTAAAGTACGCAATAAATCTTAATACAGTTTTCACAAGTAGAAACAAAGATAAACGACGAAGGTTTTTATTAGAGATGCGCCAAATAGTGGTTTCACCGATACAGAACATGGGTTCCATCTGAATTCAACCATAGAGGCGTTGCCACTCCCGAGGATTATGATAGTCGCCTCATGTGAACGTGTACCACACATTTCTATCGAAACGCAAGAAATACTCCACGTTAGAAATAGGTGTGGCGGTGCTACTTCCCCAGTCGAACCACACTGGTTCTACCTTGAATTACATATAAATTTGGTAGGTTTCAGTTGTTTTCGCTTGTCTCTTTTTCGTTTGAGTATAAGTTTCTAGTTACGCAGTAACTATGATGTTATACACTCATAAGGAACGCTTAAACCGGATTATTAGGATCCCGTCGCAACAGTATCCAACAAAGCCTTATTTTGTACGCAGCTTTGATCAAAGTTAAGTATTTGATCTTTGTTGTCATGGGGTGGTCGTGCTATGGTATAATCTTCAATGAACACAACTCCTTCGTTCAAGAGGCTTAAATAAATTATGGTAAAGTGAATTCCTATTATCGCATACAAAATTTGAATTAAAAAAGGCGTTTTCATATCGGGAGTATAATAATAATACATATTACTAGCTGACCCGGCAGACTTCGTACTGCCTTAATCGAATTTCAAGGCAGAATGCGCAGTTCGTCTGCCTTCTAGCAGAGTCGCAGCTATTCCAGATGAAGCCAACGCTAGAGCAACATTATTTCGCGATCTGATCCTCGCCAAAAGCAATGAAATTAAGAACGTTTTTCCGGTTCCTCCGGGCGCATCAATGAAATAAATTCCACCAGATCCACTGTTCACAACTTCTATCACAGTATCGTACGCAATTCTTTGTTGTTGATTTAATTGTGGAACATTTGTACGAACTGTTTCGTCTAATGCTTCAATGTCGTACTGTTGTTCCCTTTGCAACTCGTGGTTTAATGCATCGTGCATATGACGATTGGGTGCTGTCATTCCCAAATACGACAATACTTTATTTGCTATCAATAAACACATATCTTCTATCATGATCAATGTCTCATTGTAAATTTCTTCCGTCGTTTGTAGTGTAGGATTCAAAGTTTCACGGCGCACACGATGCAAAACATCCTCAGACATGTCATCTCTATACTTAACCCACATATCTTTACCCACAAATCTTTTGGATTCGAGGGGAAACATGTCGATATGATAATCGCAAACAATGTACGAATTTGATGCGGTGATGAAGATATTACGGAATCCTTGAGCTCAAATGATAATATTATGGCTATCAGATGGCATCCGATCCAATGCTATTTTGAACATGTTTACTAAATTGTTATTCTGATGAAGAAACATTTGTAATTCTTGGACAATGGTTCACTGTTGGATTGTGAGCACAACGATTATCAACTTTTAAACCTTCCCTAGACCTCCACGAACATTTAAAGACTAAAATAAGATAAATCCGTTCAGCCATTCTCGAGTTTTAGTGGGACTAACGAACAGCAATTCATTTTTATATATATATAGATTGTGAGATAATAATTAGGGATTATTTATATTTAAAAGGATGGTTTCAATAAAATCATACTTTGTAAAATAGGGCAATAGAAACAAATGCTACCGTAATATTATTAATTAACATGGCAAAACCATGCTCTTTCGCCTCGCCAGCCTGGCCTCATTTGAAATTGCAACGTTTGTAATGGTCTAGTACAAAAAGAGGCTACTCTTACAAACTCATTTTACATTCGTGTCCTGTTCAACACTGGACACTATCAAGTGGTCAGATAACTCTAAAAATTCACGCTCTTCCGCGGTCGGCTTGTATTAGCATGCGCGAGCTAGACGGTAAATCGCGATCTTTTTAATTTTAAATCTTTAATATCTTCAAAAGTATTTATTTGATGTATATAGTGTAAAAGCTAACGAATTATTATTAAATATTTATATAAGGATTAATACCTAACAGAAGAGAACACACTCGAAAATAACTTAATATTTTTAGTTGAAATATGGAACATAAAAATAATTATTGTGACTTAACCATAACTTATAGAGATATGCTATCGCGGATTTATTTTATATTTAATGTTGCAATCCAGTGTTTCGTGGCCCTTAACGGAATAATTAGTAATTCAACATCAACATTTAATTTATCGATATTACTTCGTAGTTGTATTGTAGATAACGCCATCTATCAAATGTTCATTAAACGTAATTCAACAGAACAGTGATAGATAGCGCAAGTATACCTAATATTTAACTCATCGGGAATTCCTCGTAATTACAATCGTATCTTTCGCATTATTAATACGTTTTCATTTAAATCAAATTTATATCACATCTATTTGAATGATAATTAATTGTTACCAATTAGTATGTATTATTTCTGAACGAACTCACGATGACGTCCAGGCGAAATGGCCAATATGGTGATTGTCATTTGCATTGGAATTTAACAAAATTCGCGACATACCGAGTTTTACGGATATATGTTGTCGACTCAAAATCAATATTTTTTAATGTTTTATTATTCACATAAGTTTTTAATCAAATCTATAATACCCCTCGACGGAATTATTAGTACACCTCTTTGTCAAAAGCCAATATTATAGCGATTGTCATTTGCATTGGAATTAAACAAAATTCGCGACATACCGAGTTTTACGGATACATGTTGTCGACTCAAAATCAATATTTTTTAATGTTTTATTATACACATAAGTTTTTAATCAAATCTATGATACCCCTTGACGGAATTATTAGTACACCTCTTACCACTACCATACAAAACTTTATGCTCGATTTTAACATTTCCAACCCATTTTTTGAAATAAAAAGTAGCCTATAATGGATCCCAAATTCACCACTATCTGTGTACACAATTTCATAAAAATCGGTCTAGTAGTTTAGGCGTGAAAGAGCAACAGACAGACAGACAGAGTTACTTTCGCATTTATAATATTAGTAGGGAGTAGGGATAATGAGAGTTACACTGACATAAAAAAATAACAATTCTAAACGTCACTACTAAGTATGATACATACACACACATAAACATTAATGATGGCCGACAACAGTGGACAGGAGACCGGCTTCGGTCTCATCCCTACTCCGCGTTGTTCACTGGGTAGTTACACCGATATAGTTTGGCCAATGAGTATTCAGAGTAAAAGCGCGGAAAATTTTAAAAATTAATTAAATTACTAAAATAATTATTAAAAAATAGGGGTTGGTGATAGAAGGGCAAAAACTTAGGGTTGTATGTATTTTTGAATATCGTATCATAAAAAAACAAAAAAAATAAAAATTGTCAAAAAAATGAAAAAAAAAATTGAGGGGTGGACCACCCTTATTATTTAGGGGTGTGAAAAATAGATGTTAGCTGATTCTCAGACCTACCCAATATGCTTACCAAATTTCAGAGGAATCGGTCAAGCCGTTTCGGAGGAGTATCGAGACTAACACTGTGACACGAGAATTTTATATATAAGATAAAAAGGACTTATTCAAAATAGGAATTTATACTGAGGACCCGCGTGGCGCAGCGGTTACCGTACCGGTCTGACACGCAGTGGGTCCCGGCTTCGATTCCCGGCCAGACGGGTGTCTGAATGATGAGTTTAGATTCTTGTTCTGGGTCTGGGTGTTTGTGTATTTGTCTTGTGTGTGTCCATGGCACCCACGACACAGGAGAAAATCCTAGTGTGGGGCTATGAGTGTAGAAAGCGTAAAAAAAAATACTCTTGATTTAACTTTCCATTTTTGTCAGTAGGTGTTTGTCGAATTTTTATTTTTTTTATTTTTACTTTATAATGCTTTTAATGTCGTCCACGTTAATATTGTTTTAAAGGGAGATCATACATTTATTTTATTAACTTACAAGCATACCATTTTGCAGTTATTTTGATATTTTTTATAGAATTGAATAAAAGTGTCATTTTAAATCTTATTATAGATATATTATAATCAAAAATATATGATTACACTGAATAATAAATACTGGACAATTAACAAAATTAAGTAAACCAAACATGACAAACTGTACATTTTAAATGACATTTGGACATAATGTTGTATTCATACAACACCGATAATAGCGAACAAATTAAATGGCGAATAGTGTTCGCGATATATTAATTAAGTGCTCTGTTTACTAATTAATTGCCTCCATTATAGAATGTAACAAGAGCTTTACAAACATGGCTGACCGACACTCTGTGTAGGTGTGACGCCTACATGCTTATTATAGTACATAAGGATGGGGACAGATCGTTCATTTACTTGTAATATTAGTAAGAAACTGTTTATAACTGTTCAGAAATACAGTACATAGACTTGGATGGCTGCAATTTCGCGAGGAAAAAATACATAAAAAATGCAATTATTTTCAATAACATAACATGGCATTTGCAACAAGCGACAATTAGAGTTATTTAAAATATTAATAACGTAATAAGTATATTAGTAGCGGCAAATTTTATGTGTGTATAAGTGTGTGTGCGTGTATGTGTGAGTGTGTGTGAAAGAGCCTGTATACAATAATGGTATAATATTAATTTAATAATAATAATAATATTTTATAATTTATTTTCTTAATTTAAAATACTTTTATATTTTTTAGGGTTCGTGTTACAAACCTAAACCGTAAATATCTTGCATTTCTTAATAGGCGTAAAGCTCTAGAACAGTCTAGAATAATATATTCCAGGGCATATCGGCAGGATCGTTAAGTCTGATATTTTCTTTTTATATCTGTTATGCTAGAAGCCAAATTGCCTTCTAGCATAACAGATTTATGAGAAAGTTTCTATAAATATCTGTTTGTATAATACGAAGATATTTCGTTAGATCTTGTGCCAGGAAAACTTTTGGTTTAAAAAGTTAGTTTAGTAAAGATGAGACCTGTTTCCACTAGGGACAAAATTTGAGGCACTGTTTCACATGAGGTGATGATCATATTCCTCGGGAGTGGCAACGCATCTGTGATTGACTTACTTGAAACCCATGTTCTATATGAAGTTGATTACAGGTGTCCATGGGTGGCAGTGACCACTTACCATCAGGTGGACATGCTCGTTAGCTACTTCAGTCAAAAAAATGAGGTCTAAGTCACCATAGTGTTTAGAACATTATGTACGTCCCGTAAGCCCTATTCCTCTATCCTATCTTATACTAAGCCTGGATTCGTTTTGCATGTTAAACAACCCTTCTTACGTGATGTAATTGGTTATTAGAGCGTAAAGCCTCCGTGGGTTAGATTGGAATATTAATCTACATCATCCTGTCTCTAACAGGATTTGTTTGGGTATATATCTTTAAGATAATCTTTACCTTTCACCCTTTTATGGTTTTGAGATAAGGGTAAAACGGGACCCAGTGACTTAACTCGACGACCCGCGTGGCGTAGCGGTTACTGACGTGCAATGGGGCCCGGGTTCGATTCCCGGCCAGACAGGTATCTGAATGATGAGTTTAGATTCCTGTTCGGGGTTTGTGTATTCGTCTTGTGTGTGTCCATGGTAACCACGCCACAGAGAAAATTCTACTGTGGAGCTACGAGTGTAGAAAGCGTGTTTTTTTAAGAAACTTGCGCTGTGTACCCTTCTGTCTGTCTGTTGCGGTGCTTTATCTTTAGGGACGTAATACTTGCAGACACTTGAATTTTTCAGTCTGTACTATAGCAGTAATAACGAATAGAGGAATATTAAAACTAAATAATAATAAAAATAATGAGAAAAATGGGAGTTGTCGTATAAGGAACCGGCATTTTTTAATTAATCTATTTAAATATATAAATAGCTAAAGATATGTATGTATTGTGAACTGTTTTCGTATATACCTTGTACAGATGTAATAATAATAATATAATAATAATAATCTTTATTTGCAAGAACACAGTAATTACATTGATATTATATAAATTGTATAGCTCAGTGTGTCCTACCTATTGAAGGCATGCAAAATATAAAATTCGTTATTGTCAATTTCCATTTATAATTTTTTTCTATTAAATTTACAATCGTGCATTTTAGTTATTATTACTGTCACATTTTCTTTCAATGTTACATCGACTAAAAGCTAATTATGTATTACAATAAAATTTTTCGTCAAATACTACATTAACGTCACAATTTAAAATGTCAAATAATCCTGCAAGCTATAAAAGTTACATTCCAGAAGCCAGTCTTTCAGTTTCCGCCTGAAGGAATAATACGGTAAATCTTTGAGAAACGTCGGTAATTTATTATATATTTTTATTGTGGAGTGCTGGGCGTTCTTTTTTAGCGTTACTAGTCGACATTTTGGTATAAACAATTTGTGTCTGTCCCTGTTTGCCTGTAACCTTTGTGAGTGGGGCTGTGCTTCTAACGTAAAATACTCGGGGTGCTCTCTAACAAATAGACAAGAAGCTCTAACAAGCATACAGGGCAGTGGCAGAATTTTTAATTTTTTAAATAAGGGGCGACAGCTATCCAATGGACCCGCCCCACACAAGGCCCGAATAGCTCTCTTTTGGAGTTGAAAAGCTTTTACAGCATATGTTGAATTTCCCCATAAAATAAGGCCATACGATAGTACTGAGGAGACGTAGCCATGGTAGGCACTAAGCGCTGCTTCCTGTGATACCGTTAACCTCAGTTTACGTATTGCATAAATGAATTTCGCTAATTTATTACAAATAGATATAATATGACTCTTCCAATTTAAGTTATTGTCAATCGCCACACCCAGGTACCGCACGTCACTTACAATATCTACAGCTTGATTCTTAAATGTAATGTTTAATTTATTTTTATCATGTTTTATCTTAGAGAAAATAACAATTTTGGATTTTAGTAACATTAATTTCTAAATTATTTTTATCTAGCCAGTTCATGACAGAATATAATGTTTCATTAATGTCTGTATTGAGGGTTGCTGCATTTTTACTTTTTACTACTATAGTTGTGTCGTCTGCGTAAAGTATACATTTGTGTTTTGTTACATTGGGGAGATCGTTAATATATAGCAGAAATAAAAATGGTCCAAGAATACTACCTTGAGGAACTCCACAATGATTGTATTTGTCAGAAGATTTATAGGATTTTTTTACGCCATCTATAATTTTTGATATTTCTGTATATTGTTTTCTATTGCTTAGATATTCACTTAACCATTTGTGTGGCAGTCCGCGAATACCATAGTACTCTAGTTTGTCCAGAAGTTGACCGTGGTGGACAAAATCAAATGCTCTGGACATATCTAAGAATATGGCTGCAACTTCTGCTTTGTCATTTAAGGCTTGTACCACTTCCTTAACTAGATTAAAGCAAGCCAAAGTAGTAAATCTATTTTTAAGGAAGCCAAATTGCTCCTGTTTTAATAATTTGTGTTGCATGACAAAGGTATACAAACGTTTGAGCATAGCTTTTTCAAAAATCTTTGATAGAACTGGAATAAGTGCGATTGGGCGATAATTTGATAAGTCTGTTGGATCATTTTTTTTAAATAGAGGCTTAATAACAGATAACTTTAGTGCGTTTGGAAAGTCTCCTTGTAAAAACGAGATATTAATTATATGACTTAGAGGTTTACAGAGGTAATTGGCACATTTTTTTATCAATTTTGTACTTATGTCATCATAACCTACTGAACCTGTATTTTTTAGTGATTTTATAATCATAATTACTTCCTTATCATCTACCGGGGTCAAGTACATTGAATTAGGATTAGAAAATTTAATGTCAAATTTATTATAATTAAAATTAGAATTTAAATCAATATTATATGTCACTTTTTTATCATTAGTCAAAGAAATAAAAAAGCAATTAAATAGTTCAGAAATGTCAGATGGGTTATTATAATTAATATTATTTTGCACAATTACATTCACTTTTTGATAACAGATGTCAGTCATTTCTATATTTTTATTAATAATGTCCCAAATTGTTTTACATTTCTTTCTTGAGTTTTTGATAAGTTTGTTATGTCCAAGATTTTTAGCATTATAAATACATTTTTTTAAGTAGTGGCTATATCTCTTGTAAAGGTAGCTATTAAGTTTTTTATTACTTTTAGATTGTATATAAGTTAAGTAAAGTATCCTCTTATGTATACATGATTTTTTTATACCCTTTGTTATCCACTTTAGTTTTCTACCTTTATTTGTTTTCTTGATAATAATATTTGGAAAACATAAATTTTTAAAGAGTATAATAGTTTGATGAAACTTATCGAATTTACATTGTAATTTTTCTTCTTCATAAATATCGTAAAAGGTGATAGATTGCAGACACTCAATAAATTTATTCATATTTTCGACACTATAATCTCTTATCGTTTCCTTCCAGTATGAGAAACTGGTGTAACTATGAGTATCGAAGGTGAGTATCTGTGCTGTTTCGTGGTCTGATAACGCCAAATAGTGGATAGTAGTGTTCACTTTTTTTATGTTGCTAGTCATAAGGTCTATACAGGCTGACTGTCTTGTTGGTTTATTGATTTGAATTTCAAAATTGTAATTTTTGAGAATAGTCTGTAGCTCCAGTGTTTTATTATTTTGTTTCAAAACGTCAATATTGAAATCGCCACATAAAACTACTTTTTTATTTGATTTACTTTTACATATATAATGTAGCAATTCTTCTAGTTTTGAGAAAAATATGTCAATGTCCCCGTTTGGAATTCTATATAGACAAATAATTATAAGATTTAAGGTCGGAATTTCAATAGCACAACATTCGAACAAAAAACAACATGATAGGGTTTGAATGTGTGGTATAATTTTAAACTCTAAATCATTCTTAATAAGGATGCAGGTACCACCTCTTTTAGTAGGACGCGAGAATGCAGATACAAGTTTATAGGAGGGTGTTTTTAGTAAACATTCAAAACCTTTTTTGATAAATGTTTCACATAGACATATCGCGTCAATGTTGATATTATTGTTTCTGGATAGCTCTAAAATGGCGAGTTCTATTAATTCAGATTTATTAATTGCACCGGCTATATTTTGGTGTAAGATTGAACATTTGTGTAATGATTTAGTTCCGAAAAAACTTACTAGATGTGTTTGAGTTATTTGAGACAATATTCGAAGAAGTGCAAAGTTTTAAATTGCAGTCTACTGTTACTGCACTGTTTTTTTGTGTTTCTGACCGAAAATAGAATGGAATTGTTCCCTTTTTTGGTACGTATGGCTGTGTTTTGTTATTTTTAAATGAAAAGTAATAAGGAATAGTGCCTTTTTTGTGTGCAGGGATTTGTTTACAACTTTTATTCACGCAGTTAGTGGTATTTATTATTGTTTTTAAGTTTTTTACATTCAAGTATTTGTCGCTATAATCGTCATAGTTAATCTCAGTTTTCAAGATATCTGCCAGACGTAAAAGGTATAATGAATTATTTACAATAAACATACGTTTTGTTTGGTTTAAGGTCATAAATTTGTTCAAAGTAATGAATTTACAATTAGGATATAAAGTAACTAAAGCCCTTATATGGTTATTTAAGCAACTTTCGTTGAGATATATATTGTTGCTAACTTGTGAAACATATATTTTAACATTTTTTAAGTGAAATAAACTGTCGAGGGTGGAACTTAGAGCGTTTACAATGTTGTAGGGATTTGTGTCATTCGCTCCGATACACAAAATAACTTTATCACCATCTTGCAGTGTATTTTTTAGAGAATCACAAAATCTTAATGATTCGTTAGACAATGAACCAGGTTTTATAAAAGAAAAGATGCTATAGTTCTCATAATATGGATATTTCCTGCTGTTACCTAAGAAAGTGTATAGACCAGAGGCCTGTTGATCACCTAAAATAAATATTCTTTTCGTATTGTTATTTTGGTTATTATATATATTTTCTGATTTTTGTCTAGTATCTGTAGTACCCGTTGCGTTGTTGATTTTTTCTGTCGATGGTAAGTTATTTTCGTAATGTTCATTAGTGTTCTTCTTAGATATTTGACACTTTTGAAGGTGTTGAGGTCGGTTTACAAAAGGCGTAGTGGGTAGAGATGCTGTTAAATTTTTTCTCGGCGTAGAAGTGTTATAATGACGATGTGATGTTCTGATGGTACTTCTTATCGGTGTTACAGATTTGCTTAAGTTTATGTTGTCCATAGTTAACGTTTTTAAGTATTTCAATTTTTTTTCGTAATCTATTATCTGCTTCTTTAACTGCGTGATTTGAAGATTTAAATTATCAATCTCCTGATTAGCGATGTTCAGTTGTGTTCGCAAGTCATCTAGCTCATTTTCGATAGAATTATTCGCATTTGTTTGTGAAATATTTGGAAGACTGCAGTAGCTGTATTCAATAATGGACGATTGTGAATTGCACGTTTCTATTATGTCAGAATGATTGAAGTTACTCGTCTGTTGATAAGTTTTTCTCCTTCTTGTTACATTATCCGGCGTTGCCATTGTTCTACTTGTTTTTATTTGTATATATATGTACCAATTTACTATTCTAAGATGTCTTTTAGTACACTTACAGTTCGTGAAAGAATATTCAACCTGGAAATCTTGGTTCATTAGCTTCGCACGATTTTCGCGGTTCGGTCGTTTGCGTAACCGTGCTTTTCGCTTGCACTGACTGCTTTATTTCAAAATGAAACCGTTTTCGTGATCTAAATTTCCTTATTTTTCGTGGAATCACAAGTTTTGGGTACAGTTACTTGTTTTATAAGATAAATTTCACTTTGCTATACATTTGTCACAACTTTAAACAATGATTAATGCAGTTTTTGTTCATAATATTTAAAATTTTCGCGGGATTTGACACAGCGTAATGTTAAACGTTCGCGCGCGCGTTCCGTATTCTCGTATTGTACGTAAAGGGCCGACAAATATCAGTTTGTTTTATGGGGCTCATAATTTTTTTTTATATTTTTCTTAATTTTCGTGTTTTTTGACTGTGTGATTTATAATATACACTCTGTAAACACTTCAAATATCCTTCTAGTACGTTTCATAAGATAGCCAGGATATACGGACAACAGACAAACAAACCGAGGAATATTAATAGGTAATAGGGTTCCGCCCTTATTCTTTACCTACGGAACTCTAAAAAGTAGCACAATAGAAACAAAACATTAGTTAGATCTAACGATTCATCAATCAATGCATTGTTCTTAACAAAACAAAACTGGGGCTCAATGGAACGGAATAGTAGTGTCGATAAAGACAATAGAGAGTCATTAGAAGATAGAATTCAAAGAGTGTTAGCCTAATTAGAGACGAGTTCGCGATATTGGATTGGGGGTAAAAATGTTATCTATATATTGATCAGCTAATTTGTCTAATTGTAGGTGAACATCTTATAATTGAACTGATTCGAGGAATTTTGTTAGCGAATAACATTACTCGTTTACAGAGTGTATTTTAAAATGTAAAATTCAAAACTACCAACTATAATAAAACTGTTTCGAAACCATTTTTTATAGTTCTCGTGTTCAGGGCGCATTTTTAATTGACAAATTCGAAACTATAAAATTTGATAAAGCTATTTCAAAGCTATAAAAATATATTTTTTCATTAAACTATAATTGAAAATTTATGAATAAAGTGAGAGTTTCTTTCACAATGAAAAGATTTAATACATGTTGGGATTGGATACAATTATTATGTGATTGTTTTGACATACGCATATCTCGATGTCAGTGCTCACTGGCTATTCTTTTAAGAGGTCTGAGTTCAAGCCCCGTTAATAGAAAAAAATCTGGGTTTGGGTGTTATTGTACATGGGAGAGTCATATAGAATTCAAAGGCATATATAATTCAAAGGGAATGAGTCTAGTTATGGACGAGTTCGTGAATCAAATGTCCAAATCCAGAACAATCTAAATTTATCATTCGGAAATTTGCTTGGCCGGGGGTAGAACCAGAAACCGATTGCATGTCAGAACGCTATGGTTACCGCTCCGCCTCAGGGGCGTACCTACATAATCATATCATCATACTAATATTATAAAGTCGAAAGTTTGTGAGTGTGTATGGTTGTTATTTTTTCACGTCTCAACGGCTGGAGCGATTTTCATAAAATTTGGTAGGGAATTAGCTGACACTCTAGATTAACATGGCTACTGTGGGAAAATATCTTATTCTCACGGGACAATCAATACATCGATTTTTTTAACGCGGGCGAAGCTCCGGAGTTCAGCTAGTACACAATAAAGATAATATATAAGAGAGATAGAACTTATTCTAATTCCCCATAGCACCCTGGTCAGATTTCCTTTACCGAAAAACAATGATAATTACTTTCTAATAGGCACATAAATCAGTGGTGCGTGCCTGGGTTTGAACCTCGGACCTCCCAATTGAGAGGGCAAGTTTCAACCATTAGGCAATGGCGGGTTGCGTATATTATTCTACATATCGTTGTATACTGCTTTTACCAAGACAACTTTTTCGAACTTACCTAAGTAATTTTGTTTTCCTGTTTTTCAAATAATTTTGGTATAAAACGTTAATTTGGCAAACAATACTTTTTGTGTACTTTTTGTGTTTCTGTACCAAAAGGGTACACCTATTTTTACTAGAGGAACAGACAGACTGACTCTGCAACGCCAAGACATAATGTTATTGTAATGTGGCCTACATTAACTTACGCCACGTCTCAGAGACAAAATGTTTAATTCATAGATGAAGATATATTCTGATGGTCACCACTTTATTTTTCGGACAGCTCATGTAGCGAGACAAATGAAAGGAATAAAGATCGGGTAAAGGACTTGTTTCATCATGAGCTGTTAACTAGTTGGTAGTTTTATGTTACTTGTCATTTGATAGTAAGTGGCCACTGGAGTATATCTGTAAACAACTTCGGAACATGTAGGACAGGGATTTAATTTTTCACACATGTCCTTATAACAGTATGATCACAGGATGTCAATCCTTGAGGACTAAGATAAGTGGCTTATATTTATACTTCACGCTAGTAATCGGTGTGTTGGTATTACCTCTCCAGTAAAATATTCGTTTTATCCAATTAAAAACAGATGATATAATGTTTCTTGGTCATAAATGTTGCAAGCACGCTTGCTATATGTAGTTCCATACATTTCATTTTTAGTCCGGATCCACTCTCTTAGTTCAGCTCATTTTAAATGGGTACTTGCAGGATTCGCGTACAGACATATTAACAAGTAAAATTAAAAACTGTTACGTTACGTTATGTAATCATACTAATATTATAAAGGCGAAAATTTGTGAGTGTACATGTTTGTTACTTCTTCATGTCTAAACGGTTGGAGCGATTTTCATGAAATTTGGTAGGGGGTTAGCTGAAACTGAATTAACGTATAGGCTACTTTTTAATGTGGGAAAATATCATATTCCCACAGGATAATCGGTATATCGATATCGGTCAATAAAGCACATATTCTTAGAATACTACTAAAATTTTACATTGCTACAAAATTTGAAATTGACACTATATTTCATCTCTTGCATTTTAATCTGCAATATTATTGTGGATAAATAAGTTTTTGCTACGTTCCGAGGCAGTGGATACATGAAAACGGCATCCACCAACTCTTGCTTAATCGTGGGAGTTGAGACAACAAAATAGATCTTATTAGTACCCACGCCTCTCAAATGCGTTCCCATAACTTACTACCCAGGGATCTGACTTCGCAAACAACCCATTAGTCTCCTTCGAATTTATTTCGTTTTGCTGAAAATAGCTGAACTTAAGTGTATCTTTTGGCTTTTTTTGGAAGCTAAGACTTGTGCATCAACCCATTATTGGCCCACTGCTGGGCACGGGTCTTCTCCCAGAATGAGAGAGTTTAGGCCATAGTCCACCGCGCTGGCCAAGTGCGAATTGGTGGACTTCACACACCTCCGAGAACTTTTTTTTTTTAAGAACTCTCGGGTGTGTAGGTTTCCTCACGATGTTTTCCTTCACCGAAAAGCAGTGATAATTAATTTCTAATACGCACATAAATCATTGGTGCGTGCCTGGGTTTGAACCTCGGACCTCCCGATCGAGAGGGCAAGTTTCAACCATTAGGCTATCAGTGCTTGTTACTAAAAATTTTACATTGCTACAAATTTAGAAATGGACACTGTAATTTTATTTCTTGCATTTTAATCTGCAATACTATATTGAATTATTGTGGATAAATAATCTATTCATAGAAAACATAGATATTCATCTGGTTTTCGCTACGTTCCGAGGCATGGGATACATGAAATGGCATCCACCAACTCTTGCTTAATCGTGGGAGTTGAGACAACAAAATAGATCTTATTAGTACCCACGCCTCTCAAATGCGTTCCCATAATTTACTACCCAGGGATCTGACTTCGCAAACAACCCATTAGTCTCCTTCGAATTTATTTCGTTTTGCTGAAAATAGCTGAACTTAAATGTATCTTCTGGCTTTTTTTGGAAGCTAAGAATTAGGTTTCTTAATGTTTAAATCCAAGCGTGGTATAATCTATCGTGGTTACATTTCGGGATTACCACCAACACAATTATTTCCGCCTAATGAAACTGTGTTAAGTATTGCTTTGGGTAATTTTAGTAATTTTAAATATGTTTAAATCTATCTAAACCTATTTTATCATATTTTTATTATAAAGGCGAAAGTTTGTGAGTGTGTATGTTTGTTACCTCTTTACGTCCAAACGGCTAGACCAATTTTCATAAAATTTAGTAGGGAGTTAGTTGACACTCTGGATTAACATATAGGCTTACTTACTACTTTTTACTGTGGGAAAATATCTAATTCTCACGGGACAATCAATACATCGATTTATTTAAGGCGGGCGACGCTGCGGCGTTCAGCTATTTATTTTCAATTCATTATATCTCTGCTAATATTATAAATGTGAATGTTAGTTTGTTTGTTACGCTTTCACGCAAAAACTACCGGCTGGATTTTGCTGAAATTTGTCACATACATACTTTACGATCTAGACTAAAACATAGGATACTCGGTACCGTGCTTGTCATGACCGGAGCGGGCCAAGCCATCGGAATACCCTAGGTATTACTATCTAAATGAGTTTATTAAACTATACGAGCAGAATAAACGAACAGACAAATAAACTCACTTATTTGTATTAATAGGTAAAAGTATATGAAATGCTTTACTCTATCACCACTTCAGATGTTCTTCATCAAATCAGATGACTTTCTTATAAATTTTTAGGGAGCAAGATTATACTCATCAACCCATTATTGGCCCACTGCTGGGCACGGGTCTTCTCTCAGAATGAGAGAGTTTTTAGGCCATAGTCCACCGCGCTGGCCAAGTGCGAATTGGTGGACAGTCCACGGCGCTGGCCAAGATTATACAGAGACCCTCTAAGACTCCAGGCGCATAGGACCTTGGATATAATCATATAATGATAGCGCTAGAGTTCTAACTCTACGGACTCGACTCTACGTGCTCTGTTTACTTTATGTAGAGGCAGAATCAGCACATAGCTTAGTTTCGTCATAATCCGTCTTAGGCCACGAAATGTGCGGTTAATCAGCTTTAAGCGAATTTATGCGAATACGCTAAAATTTACAGCGAAATTTCGTGGCCTTATAAGACCAAACATACACCTTGTTTTTAACTTAAACTTAAGTTTAAAACGAAGGTTCTACTTGATTGGAATCTAATGTGAGCTTATTTGTAATAACTTGTTGAGTCCTCTTTTTTCCTTGTTCCTTCCTTCTTCTTCTTCTTTCTTTCTTCCATTTTTGGAATTTAACTCTAAAGAATAGCACTGCATCTGAGCTTGGCTTTAAATATAATCACTATTATATAAGAGGCTTACCCATGCATGCATGACTGCTACTTTTAAATTACTTCCATCAAGGTGGTAGAATTTATTTCCAGCGTGAAACATTTCTTGCGTTTCGTTAGAAGGGTGTGGTTGTCGGCACATTTTCACATGAGGCCATCATAGTCTTCGGTAGTAGCAATTCATATGTGATTGACTTCAGATGGAACCCATGTTCTGTATGTAGTTGATTACAGATGTCCACGGGCGGCAGTGACCACTTACCATCAGGTGGACTGCATGGTTGTTTGCTACTTCAGTCAGATAAAAAAAAACATCAATTATTAACTGATTCCCCATACCCGCAGAGGTTAAACAATTAATATGCCATGTCCACTATAAAATATAATGCCTTATGTTAAAACATGAAACACGTAATAAATTGGTATTCACAATCTAGAATAATAAGCATCGTTAATAGAGATTATGGACCTCGCTGCAGGCTCATACAATTTTAGTGCTCATAAACTTTATTATAAAGTGTCAATACGCTGCATGTGTTATACAAAATATGTATTAACCACACTTTATGAGCTAATTGAGTGTAAAGGTCTCTACAGACTGTATCATTTAAATGGGTGTGCTTGCTTCGATGTACAAAAAAGGAAAATCGATTTTTATTTAAGGCTACTATCTTAGTTGTCCTGAATAGCAATGCAAATGTACTTCTAAAGGCCGTTTACTTTATGAAGTTACTTTCAGATGTCCATGGGCATTGACCCTTTACTATCTGGTGGACTGCTCGTCGGCACTTAACAGGTGGTAGAACCAGTCAGTCCGACCGGGGAAGTACCACCGCCACACCTATTTCTAGTGAAACATTTCTTGCGTGTTGCGCGTTGCGCATCAGACCGGTATGGTAACCGCTCCGCCACGCAGGTCGTCTTGTAATGTCGTTGTAACGAATTTGAATGAGTTCTAATATAATGAAGCCTTTCAAATTTGAATTCAATATTATTGTGTCTCCGGCCGATTATTTTGTTATTAGCTTTGTTTAGCAAACACAAAGATTTCTTCATTATTGTGATAAAATTATTTTTGCTAACGAAACCGAATTGGTAAATATTGACCCAAAAGCTTGTGAATTTCTTTACTTTATTTATTGCTTGTAATTAACACACTGTGGTGTGAGGGTGGCTTTAGGGCTACGATCAAGTAATTTGATCGTACAATTAGAAAATAAGAGATATCAATTGTTTTAGAATTTGCAAACATATAAATATTAACCAGGTTAATGATAACGGGTTTAAAGGTGATGAGCTATATGCATATGGTGTATATATACATGTATACATACCTCCGTGCGTTATTTTTAAGATACCTGCTTGTTCGAATAGTACTTTTCTCTCATCAACCCATTCTTCTCCCACTGTAGGGCACGGGTCTTCTTTCAGAACGAGAGAGTTTTAGGCCATAGACGGATTGGTGGCTTTACTCACCTCCGAGAACTTTTTTTAAGAGATCTCGGGTGTGTAGGTTTCGTCGCGATGTTTTCCTTCACCGAAAATCAGTGATAATTAATTTCTAATATGCACGTAATTTTTGAAAATTTAGTGGTGCGTGCCTGAGTTTGAACCTCAGACCTCCCGTTCGAGAGGTCAAGTTTCAACCGTTAGGCTTATCGCTGCTCTGTACTCTGCACTGTACTTTTTAACCGACTTCCAAAAAGGAGGAGGTTATCAATTCGTCTGTATTTTTATTTTTTTTTTTTTTTTTTATATTTGTTACCTCATTTCTCCGGACTGGGTGAACCGATTTAGATGATTTTTTTTTTATTTGAAAGGTAGTGCGTGTCATAGGGTCCCATTTTTTTTTAGTATTTTTTTGACTAGGGCATCCATAAGAAAAACGCATAAGTCTTAAATTTGCATTTTCAATGTACGCGATAAATGTATGAATAACTCAATATCCCGCCAACCGATTTTGATGATTCTTTTTTTATTAGAAAGGATGTACTCCAGGGGTAGTCTGATAAGAGTTTGATAAGGTTCTAATCATAGGATCTTCAACTTTTTGGAGCAAAATAATAAAATTAGTGATAGTCGGCCGAACCTTAGCTGGAGAAGTCCAATTGAGTAAAATATAGAATAAAATTACTATGTAGGTATTTACTATGAAAAATTTGACCTTCAACTCTTCAATCCTGATGATGCAGGGGTACTGCTAGCCTGAACTATAAAAGTTGGTCGTTTGATGTTTGCGAATATATAATGAAATTGTTAAGCAAATTCATGGGACAAAAATTTGACCTTCAACTCCTCAACCCTGATGATGCAGGGGTACTTAAAGCCAAAACCATAGGAATAAGCCATTTGGTGCTTACGTATATGTTATAAGATTACTGAGCAAAAACATAAGATGAAAAATTTGACCTTCAACTCCTCAACCCTGATGATGGAGGGGTACTTCAATCCTAAACCATAGGAGTTGGCAATTTGGTGCTTACGGTTATGTAAAAATAATACTAAGCAGAGGCACAAAATTAAAATTTTGACCTTCAACTCCTCGACCCTGATGATGAAGGGGTACTTCAATTCTAAACCATAGGAGTTGGCAATTTGGTGCTTACGGGTATGTAAAAATAATACCAAACAGAGGCACAAAATTAAAATTTTGACCTTCAACTCCTAAACCCTGATGTTGCAGGGTACTGCAAGCCTGAGCCATAGAAGTTAGCCTCCTGGTACTAACGTATATGTTATAAGATTACTAAGCAACAATATAAGATGAAAAATTTGACCTTCAACTCCTCAACCCTGATGATGGAGGGGTACTTCCAGAGGGGGCGCCCTGTTTGTATGAATTGTAAAAGTGTTTTATGTTTAATTTTTGTGAATATGTAGATGCACAAAGCAAACTTAGAGGCTTTATTTAAATACAAACATAAAAATATAGTCACTAAAAAGTGTAAAATAAAAACTTTTTAACAAAAAATATCTACCGACTTCCATGTCACAAAAAAGTAAAAAATAATTTAAATATATTTTGGTCTAGAACATACTCAGTACTTAGTACATAGTTCTGAAGTCGGTGCTCATATAGGACGTAGTTACCGTCGTCCAGCGAAATATGTCGAGCACCGACTTCAGGACTATGTACTAAGTACTGAGTATGTTCTAGACCAAAATATATTTAAATTATTTTTTACTTTTTTGTGACATGGAAGTCGGTAGATATTTTTTGTTAAAAAGTTTTTTTGTACCACCTTGTTAATTTCTAACTTCTTCTTACCCGAGGCTAGCCTCAGTTTCATTGCTAACTATAAAGACTAAGATAGAATGTTTTCGTAAATTCCATTTCTAGAGGAGAACTAATTTAAAGTTGAAGTAATTTAAAATATAATTAATACTAATAATGATTCAAATCTACATAAAATTTATTAATATAAAACGTCTATTAATATTTATTGCAAACTAGTGGACGCAGCGAGTTTCGTTCCGCCTTAAAAGACAAAAATCTAAAACTATCAGAGTTTCTCTACTATATTATATATGTATAATACATAAAAACCTTCCTCTTGAATCATTCTATCTATTAAAAAAACTGCATTAAAATCTGTAGCGTAGTTTTAAAGATCAAAGCATACATATGGACAGACAGCGGGAAGCGACTTTGTTTTATACAATGACGACCCGTGTGGCGGAGCGGTTACCATACCGGTCTGATGCGCGATGGGTCCCGGGTTCGATTCCCGGCCAGACAGGTATCTGAATGATGAGTTTAGATTCATGTTCTGGGTCTGGGTGTTTGTGTATTCGTCTTGTGTGTCCATGGTACCCACGACACAGGAAAAAATCCTAGTGTGGGGCTATGAGTGTAGAAAGCGTATTTTTTTTAGTGATAAAAGAACTTAGTTTTACCTTCTTAAAGGAATAAGTGATTACTATCCATCCATCAATTTCGTTTCCCTATTATTTTATTTCAAAACTTGGACGCCTTAAGAGTTTTCCGCTTGTATAACTTTCCTGCATTATCATCATTTCCTTATTTTCATACTTTTAGATATAAATTACTTCAAAAAAAAAAAGGTTTTGTGCCATAATCCACCATTCTTGGTAAGAATCGGCTTATTTTTCTCGAAAGGAAACCTTCAAAAGGTACCCGACGCCATGGAAGTGACGCAGGGTTATGTGGAATTTTTACCGCACTAAAACTCCCCCGGTGACCGCTCTCAGCGCTGCAAAGAGGACTCCGGGATCTCCAAAGGAACGCAACCGGAGTCCTCTGAGCGCGTTGCCCCATTGCGCTCCTCACAGATGGGCAGCTGGGCGCACCGCTCCGTCTGGTCGTTACGACTGTATGCAACAACGCATACCGCAGTCCTTCCTGGGATCGTCTGATCAAACGGTTCGAGCTCCCACTCTATCCGCCCGCAACCCCGGAAACCCCTTTTAGTCGCCTCTTACGACAGTCAGGGGATGCCGTAGTCCTATTTTGATCCCGGAACTACGGGGACGTTCGCTCAGGTCTACCACGTTAAAGAGTATCCTATATGTTAATGTTTGTTAACCTATATGTTAATGTAACAAACACCGAGCATTAGGCAATCTAATGAAGATTTGCCGTAATGTCTTGAGTTGATTGATTTTCAAGGTGGTAGAACCATTGTAGTTCGACTGGGGAAGTACCACCGCCACACCTATTTTTAGCGTGAAGCATTTCTCGCGTTTCGATAGAAGGATGTGGTTGCCGGCACACATTCACATGACGCGACCATCATAGTCCTCGGGAGTAGCAACGAATCTGTGATTGACTTCAGATGGAACCCATGTTCTATATGAAGTGGATTACAGATGTCCATGGGTGACAGTGGCCACTTACCATCAGGTGGACTACATGCTCGTTTGCTACTGCAGTCAGAGAAAAAAAGGAAAAAATATCTAATGAAGATTGTTCATAATGTTTTGAGATATTTTGTTAACTATGAGCGCAACTACATCGCGTGTTCTTGTGGAACGTAACTTCTTAATATTATGGTAGAAACCTTAATTCATGTGTAATTTAATTTTGGAAGGTTATTTATTGAGGTATTTTGGTGAACTATTGTTTTGTTCTGGTCTCCTCGTCCGATTACGATGCTTTTAGTCCCGAGTCTATTACGTAAACTGGCATGATATCCGTTTTGATCCATAGATCGTCAAATTTATTATTTACTATACCGGTCTGACACGCAGGGGGTACCGGGTTCGATTCACGGCTAGACAGGTATCTGAATGATGAGTTTAGATTCTTATTCTGGGTTTGGGTGTTTGTGTATTCGTCTTTGTGTGTGTCCATGGCACCCACGACACAGGAGAAAAATCCTATTGTGGGGTTATGAGTGTAGAAAGCGGTTTTTTTTATTTTTTCTATTACCCTACATTACGAGTACATTACACTATTACCGCTTCAATACACGACCCCAATTGACGGAGAGGAGAGTTAGACTTCATCTCTCTCCTATATTGGAAAGTTTATCCAATCAAGTCATTCAATATAGCTACTGAATGGTGTACAATATAATTACGATTGCCAAACGTCTATCAAAGCTTAACACTATGATCTCATCTTAGGCTTTGTCAATCAAAGACTCAATGTACGCAATCTATAGTATATATGTACGTAGGTATATAGATTGGACATATATATTGAAGCACACGCCACTGAAGTCAAGTTAGATTGGATGTAAAACAAACAGTTCTGTTGTTATATGATAAACTTCCTTTGAGAGGATACTGATGTCTTGTCTAACATTGGGTGGGTAAGATGATATTAGGTACATACATGTAATCGTATATACCATTGTTATGTATATATCGTCAATCCATTAGTATCCCTCTGCTGGGCACGGGTCTTCTCTCGGAATGAGAGAGTTTTAGGCCATAGTCCACCGCGCTGGTCAAGTGCGAATTGGTGGACCATTGTTATAATTATGGTCAAACAATGTGAAGATATTGGAGCTAGCTTTTATCTATACTAATATTATAAAGAGAAAAACTTTGTATTTTTACCGACTTCCAAAAAGGAGGAGGTTATTAATTCGTCTGTATTTTTTTTTTTTTTTATATTTGTTACCTCATTTCTCCGGACTGGGTGAACCGATTTGGATGTTTTTTTTTTATTTGAAAGGTAGTGCGTGTCATGGGGTCCCATTTTTTTTTAGTTCACTTTTGACAATGCTCATATAGGACATAGTTACCGTCGTCCAGCGAAATATGTCGAGCACCGACTTCAGGACTATGTCCTAAGTACTGAGTATGTTTTAAACTAAAATATATTTAAATTATTTTTTACTTTTTTGTGGCATGGAAGTCGGTGGATATTTTTTTGTCAAAAATTTTTTATTGTTAGTTTGTTATGAATTAACTTAAAAACTACTAAACCGATTTTAAAAATTATTTCACCATTAGAACGCTACATTATCCCTGAGGAACATAGGCTATTTTTATTACTAGAATAAATAAGAGGTCCTTGCTAAAATTAACGTGAATCAAGGTATAAAGAATATTGCTTAAAATTTTATTTCATCGCATACGCTGCAGTGCCTATTGATTAAAGAACAAAAAAATGTCCTACATTTAAGGATCTAAGCATACATAGGAGTTGATGATACACAGGAAGATGCTGAAGTCCATCTCCTAGATTTCATGTCATTATTCACTTCATATGACCAACGATGGGTTTATCCCCATTAGGGGGTAGTTTTTTACACAGCTTTATCTTTCTCCGTCTTTTTTCTTTTTTTATTTGACTGAAGTAGCAAACGAGCATGCAGTCCACTTGATGGTAAGTGGTCACTGCCGCCCATGGACATTTGTAATCAACTTCATACAGAACATGGGTTCCATCTGAAGTCAATCATAGATGCGTTGCTACTCCCGAGGACTACGACGGTCGCCTCCTATGAAAGTGTGCTGGTAACCACACCCTTCTATCGAAACGCAAGAAATGCTTCACGCTAGAAATAGGTGTGGCGGTGGTACTTCTCCGGTCCAACTATACTAGTTCTACTATCTTGAAATAATCTATAATCTATTAAGGAATTGCAGTTTATATTGAAACATGAACATGTATAGCAAAATAAAGGGCACCATAATGTTCATGAAACTATTCCTATAGTTAAATTGAATTAAATCACAATTTAAGTACCGTGTCAAGGTAATTCTATAACCTGAAATATTACGGTAAATTTTGATTAATGCCAGCAAAATTAATAACTTTAAATCGGCAGCTTTTAAACTTTAAGAGTCGTATGTTAACCAAGTTTATAATGAAGCCGGTTGCTTAGTGCTTGAAGCGTAAGTGCGCCGTAAACTGCAAAGTTTAAAATTACATGAAAATGTATAAAGTGCGGAATGAACATAACCTCGCTTCAGTACCCACTTTATCGCCACGTTGAGAACCTTAGGAATGTGGTACTCTTATGTTGTATTTTCATACTGACTGACTGACTTAATTTATTATCTGCGATGCGAAAAACACATCATTTACAAGGGTGAACTTATAATTGCTAATTCCAGCTATTTATATTAATAGCTGAACGCCGCAGCTTCGCACGCGTTAAAAAATCGATGTATCGATTGTCCCGTGGAAATAAAATATTTTTAACAGTAAAAAGTAGCTTATACTTTAATCTAGAGTGTCAGCTAACTCCCTGCGAAATTTTATTAAAATCGCTCCAGCCGTTGAGAAGTAACAAATATACACACTCACAAACTTTCGAATTTACAATAGTAGTATGAGTATGATAATATGATTATATGAGAATAATATCATAGTACAAAGAATTTAACAGTAATAGATCCTTATGAAATAGTAAGCGTTACTATGACTCTCTACATCTGGGTATTCCATACACAAAAGCACAAACAAGACCCGAGATGAAATTTTAAATTCATCACAAATTCATTTGGATGTCAGCCTGGAAGCATACCGCATATTCATAATTTCGCTTCGTTCAAGCTCCATTCAGGGTAAAATCTCGCGACTTGTAAATCTAAAAGGTTTTTGAACCTTAATATAAGTAAGTGTGAGTAATGTTTGTCTGTTTCGTATTCATCTCTCTCAGAGCGAATGAAGCGTAAACTTAATCAGTGAATTTACGAAATTTTAGAGTTGTTTCCATATACCAGTGGGGGACTGGACTCTAAATTCAGGCAAATTGAGTTAAACTACCCACCCGTCGTGACGGTCGAAATTCGACCGTAATTTAAATTAAAAAACTAACTTTCATATTGTCGAAAGTAAGACGAATATTTCTCAAATTCATATAAATTGTAATAATTTTCAAGTAATTTTGAACGCACCCGTTAAAGGCAAAAAGGGGTTTAAATAGCTAAGCAATTTCGGGTATTTTCACAAAGACATTTGACATTTTGCCGCTAAATGTTTCATAGTAAGACATTGATTGGTCTATTTCGTTTATAATGTATGTGTTTGTGTCAAATGCGAGGTAGTGAGTATAATGTATTTTTAGTTGGCTTTATGCATGTTTTATGATTTAAAAAAATATATATTAGCATAGCGCAATCCTCCTCTACATCCACTATAACCGTCCGTAATTTCATACTCCTCCGTCTGCGGATAGTATCTTCAAATTTTTGATTCACTTAGTAATATATAGATTTTCTTTATTTCTTACACCTGCCTGTATAAACTCAACTAAAAATAAAACCAAAAAATCCTTAGCATAAGAGAATTCCATGATTTTAAACTGCTATAACCCCTTGAGTTAACACTTAAGACAGTACGTCAAATGGAGCTTTGTAGGTACTTGGCACGGTACCCAGGAACTGTTCCAGTTGGCGCTCGTCCCCTATTGAGCTTTTCAAATTATCCGGAGAAACCTCTGAATATGCATAATTCCTGGCAAAAGTTTTCTGATTATTATATTCGGTATATTTCATGTATATCTTTTTTTAATATGAAGAGGATATTACGGCTTTTGTTTTTAATTAAGGCAAAGAAAAAGAGAACAAATATATACAAAAGTAAATTAAATAGACAATAGAGGTGTGGCGACCTCCCGCTACTCATCAAGAGATGGCTACTAGTATTCTGAAACCACCAATTCGCACTTGGCCAGCGCGGTGGACTATGGCCTAAACTCTCTCATTCTGAGAGAAGACCCGTGCCCAGCAGTGGGACAATAATGGGTTGACGACGACGACGATTCTGAAACACGGTATCGAAGCATTCTCAATACCCCGCATATATACAAGTTCCGAACATCAACTGTCGGAGCACGGCCGCTCCCCAGGCATGATCACCTAGCCTGGCGGGAGATCTCCCTTTGCTTAAGTGGTGACCCCGACGTGATGTGTGTGGGAAAAAACCATAAAATTTCCACTTGTATGAAGCGTCAATAAGTTATTTGGTTAGTGTGATAAACTATAACTACTTCTTATTTTGACAAGAAATCGGCGCATAGCAGCGTGATAAGGAAATTAAATTAATGAAAACAATTAAATACAGATTTTTTTTGTTGCACTGGATAGAAATGTTTTAAGGTGGTACAACCAGTGTAGTTCGACCGGGAAGTGCCACACCTATTTCTAGCGTAAAGCAGTTCTTGCGTTTTGATGGAAGGGTATGGTTGTCAGCACACTTTCAATTGAGGCGACCATCATAGTTCTCGGAAGCAGCAACGCACTGAGATTGACTTCAGATAGAACCCATGTTCTATATGAAGTGGTTTACAGATGCCCATGGGCGGCAGTGACCACTTACCAGGTGGACTGCATGTTCGTTTGCTACTTCAGTCGTATGTAAAAAAAGAAAATTCGTGTTCTTAAACAAATAAGTACTAGTTCTCAAGATCTGGTCATGTTTGTGGAAACTATCAACTGAAACTTTATGAACGGAGAAGTTTTCAATGGTACTACGATTTATTCTTCTTTCCCAACGATCTAACGAACTTTACGATATCGAATACGTCTTATTGTTATGAAATAACAAAGAGAACGTCGTTTTGTTCTTATAGGTGTAGTTATTAGTATGTTAATCTTATTTTATTTTTTTCTTATTAATACTATAAAGTTTTTGTTAGTCTTTTGTATACTATATGTATATGTGTGGCGACCTCTCGCTACTCATCAAGAGATGGCGCTACTAGTATTCTGAAACACGCTATCGAAGTATTCTCAGAATCCTGCATATATACAAGTTCCGAACAACAACTGTCGGAGCACGGCCGCTCCCCAGGCATGATCACCTAGCCTGGCGGGAGATCTCCCTTTGCCAAAGTGGTGACCCCAGACAAGAATACGTCCCTTCTCGACGGTGGCAACGTCACTCCCTGGATGGACTGCATCATCAGAACATCTGATCAGCAGCTCATCAGGTGCATCGCAGCGCATCATGAAACGCTTCCTGCGCCTGGTCCAGCTGCTCTCCGCGGCATCATGGACGGCTTGAGCAGCCATTGCTCGCCTCCACACTTCGTTCCACCCTCAACTTCCGACTCACCGTGGATAGAGGGCATCTCAAGGCCACACTTCGCCCTCACATCTCGACTCACCGCAGATAGAGGGCGAACTACTGGTACTTGCACACGAAGACTTGCGGACCTATCGACCTCCGGTCTGAGCAGGGGGTGATGTGGCGACCTCCCGCTACTCATCAAGAGATGGCGCTACTAGTATTCTGAAACACGCTATCGAAGCATTCTCAGAATCCTGCATGTATACAAGTTCCGAACAATAACTGTCGCAGCACGGCCGCTCCCCAGGCATGATCACCTAGCCTGGCGGGGGATCTCCCTTTGCCAAATATGTGTTTGTAACTTTTACGTAAAAATCACCAATTGTATTTTATCTAGATTTTTAGTTTGTTACTGTGTTCATTATTGTAGTAGACGTGACCGAAAAGGGCTAAGCTGTGGGTTTAACCTAGTCATTACATAGTATAAAACAAAGTCGTTTCTCACCGGCTGTCCCTATGTATGCTTATATCTTTAAAACTACGCGACGGATTTTAATTCAGTTTTTTTCATGAATAAAGTGATTCAAGAGGAAGGTTTTTATGTATATTACATGTATAATATACTTAGAGAAACACTGATAATTTTAGATTTTTGACTTTTGAGTGGTACGAATTTCGCCGGCTCAACTAGTTATTACTACTATTAAAAATATATTACTATTGTAAACAAAGCCTATCTATTTTTTATACGACTAAGTAATGATTTTGGTGGCATTGATGAATGAGGAACTGTTTTTTACTTTCGTTCCTGAACTTATTATTGTTATTATGGGTTATTTTCAAAATTTGGAAACTCTACAATTGAGTTGAGAGAAAACCATGACGACATTAACATATGAGTAGCAAATAATATGGAAGAATAAAGTATTTTTATTTAAATAAAATATCGTTTTTGTGCAAAAAAAAAAACACATTGGGAACTTAGCATTTTCTGTTTTCAGGTTTTTCTTTCTTCTATTATAATAACAATTCTACCGTAAAAGTTTTGCAAGCTTTCCGAATTTCCGAACTTACCGAGTTCCCTACCTTTTGTGTTAATGAAAAAATGTTTTATTGTTTCCTGCTCTTAAATTTGTAGCCACTAACAATGAATGTTTCTGCGTATATTATTAATACCTATAGATTTTTTATTTTTTTATTTATCTGACTCAAATAGCAAACGAGCATGCAGTCCACCTGATGGTAAGTGGTCACTGCCGCCCATGGACATCTGCGAGCCAATCATGCTTAAAAATCCAAAGTAAAAAATAAAAGTAATACAATATCAATAATATTTTATATACTAATAACCATATATAAAATGAAATATGGGTACATTGTACATACAAGATAAGGGTACGGCCGCGTCTTTTCATAAGATCCCACGATAAAATGTAACAAAATACTCTTATAACGCGAAAATTTTCTCAGAAAAGCCCTCCTAATTCTGTCAATTCATTATCACTATCCATTACCGCTAAAGAAGGGTATCAGTACGGACACTATCATAATATGTAATGGCTTAATAAAGACTTACCCTCTATAGATACTGTTTTGTGTTATTTTTGATAATATGTATCTGTAGACGATATACAATTGAGTGGTAAAATGAGATTGTGTTATAATGAGAGTTTTGAATATTAAATCGAAACAGATTTAATGATAATTGAACATTAAGAAAACGTTCTACGTGTTTTTATTAGCTTCACCTGTACGTTTGTTTGTAACCGACTTCTTTGGGCGTGATTTTGACCCACTTTGTAGATTTATTGAGGACCGATGACAATACACTAATTTGATAAAATTATTCCATTTTTTAATTTGACTAAAAAGTAGAAAATAAATAATACTTTAAAAAAACTAAAAAACACGTTTTTTATAGAAAACCGAACTAAAAAATAGAAAATAAATTAAAATTAAGAAAATAGTGTTAAAAATTTCAATGAATATAAATTAATAATAGTGTGAATAAAAAAAAATATTTTGTTTAAAAAAAAGCGTGGGGTGCTTTTTAAGATATTATCGAAATGATAATCACTCTACTCATATCTGTCAATAAAATATCTATAACCATTGACACCATGCACCCGACGCTTTTTTTAAAATAAAATATATTTTTTTTATTCACACTATTATTAATTTATATTCATTGAAATTTTTAACACTATTTTCTTAATTTAAATTCATTGAAATTTTTAACACTATTTTCTTAATTTAAATTCATTTAAATTTATTTTCTATTTTTTAGTTCGGTTTTCTATAAAAAGCGTGTTTTTTAGTTTTTTTTAAACTATTATTTATTTAACAATTAGTTTCTTAATAAGTGGGTAATGCAACTCATAGACATATTTAAACCCAGATTCTATTAAAATTATACAGTAATACCTCGACTTACGCTACCCCGACTTACGCGACCTCGGAGTTACGTGGTTTTCAAATCACCTCAATTAGACTTTTATTGAGTGCCAGCTGCGTGACACAATCTCTGCATTATGGATTACATAGACTTACTATCCTACACTATTAAATAAGAGTGTGAATTAGTAAGACAATGTACTATGTATGACAGCTACATTTTATTTTGAGTTACGTATTTCTTGTACCCCGACTTACGCGAATTCGACTTACGCGGTCATCAGTCAGTCCCACCTATCGCGTAAATTCGAGGTATTACTGTATTTGTCGAATTGTCAATTCTGTGGACTAAATTGGAATGTTTTGAACAAGTTTGTCTTCCGTTCCTTTAAACAAGAAGATGCTTATTAGTGCTATTATTTTGCAGAAATAGCTTAGGTTCAGCATTGGTTTGCATTATCACCGTAATGGTGATCACATTAAAGACTTGACAACCCGCGGAGCGGTTACCATACCGGTCTGACGCGCTATGGATCCGGGTTCGATTTAGTCGCCTCTTACGGCAGGCAGGGGATACCGCAGAACTATTATAATTCCGGAGCTACAGGGACAACACTCGTCAGCCCATTATTGTCTCACAACTAGAATCGGGTCTTCTCTCAGAATGAGAGAGTTTAGTTTAGAGAGGTTATAGACCACCGCGTTGGCCAAGTGCGAATTGAACAAGGACAACGCATCTGTGCCTAATCCTAAGTACCTAAGTATAATCTCATATGTGGTCGATTACGGGTGTCTATAGGCGATAGTGCCATCCATGAGGTTGACTGCATGCTTGTATAGTACGCCAAGTGCGGATCGGACTCGCGCACGAAGGGTTCCGTACGTATAGAACAATAAAAAAGTTTGTTGTATGGAAAGGGTTCCCATACAACTAATGTCTTAAAAAATATTTTATACTGTTTTCGGCATTTGTTGATGTTTTTGCTGCCACAACAATACATGATCTGTGGAAATTTCAACGGTCTAGCTATAAAGGTTATGAGATAGAGCCTTTTTTTTTGTTACGGGGAAGAAACCTTCAAAAGGTACACCGTACAAGTCTTGGGAGAGACTCCGGGTTATGTGGGATTTTTACCCACTAAAAACTCCTAGGTGGCCTTCCTCAACGCTTGTAGTAGGGGACTCGGAAACTCCAACGGAACGAACCGGTGTCCCCTAGCGCAGCGCCCCTCACGGGCTCATCTCTTGGGGGACGTGGACCATCCCCCTTCACCATCCGGTGCTTGCGGCGAGATGCAGCCACACATCCCGCCATCCTTCTCGGAGTTGCTTGTTGGACGGTTCGAGCTCCCACTCTAGCCGTCCGCAACCCCAGAGGCCCCGTTACGACAGGCAGGGGATACCGTAGCCGTATTCTACTCTCCGATTACAGGGTGAACGAGATAGAGCCTGGTGACAGACACAGACAGTCGGACAGCGGAGTTTTAGTAATAAGATTTTACTTTTACCCTTTGGGTAAAAAATATATTAGATTACAAAATGCCCTAGACAATGTTGAATAACAAAAATTGTTCGCCCCAAAAGTTAAGTAGGCAATGAATCTTACTGACCTCTCGCTTCAATGGCTACCTTTTAGGTCTCGATATAAATGGCAGTGGATTATGAGCCTCGGGAGAGCAAGAAATTAAGGGAAACAAGTTACCTACTAGGTTACAGCTTTAATATAATTCTTTTAAAATTTAAACGATTTTTTGTCAAAATGCCAGTTGTGCCGTTTGACACGCGTTTAAAAATCTTATGAATATCATAGTTGCGAAAGTTTGTGAGGATATATGTATGTTTCTTACTATGTCACGCATAAAATATCTTTTTTTAAAGGAGGGAGAAACCTTCTAAAGGTACCCGATACCATGGGAGCGACGCGGGTTATGTGGGATTCTTACCGCACTAAAACTCCCATTGTGGCCGTCCTCAGCGCAGCGTGGGGGGACTCCGGGATCTCGTACGGATCTCAACCGGAGTCCTCCGAGCGTGATGCCTATTTCAGGTTCGTCCCTGGTGAGCGATACGCTCACCGCACTTACTGTGATTTAAGTTAGCATGCGACCACACATGGCACCGACCTTCCCGGAGTCGCTTGGCTGCTTGCTCGAGCTCCCACTCTAGCCGAACGCAATCCCGAAACCCCTTTTTGTCGCCTCTTACGACAGGCAGGGGATACCATAGCCCTATTCTGGTCCCGGGACTACAGGAACAACACATAAAGTACCTATCTATCGGATATTGCTTAAATTTAGCACATATTTAGTTTGTGGAATATATATAGGAATATACATAGGAATTACTGTAGTAGACGATACCGAAAAAGTTTAGGCCGCGGAACCTAAGAGCATGATAATAAGCATTTTCCAGTTTTTTTTTGTATTTTACTCCCATGTACGTAAGTACCACCCACTGACTACTAGATATTATCAACTAGCCATATAACAACTTCATATGTTTAAATGATAGGATAAATAACACATGTAAGCATCAAGTAGGCTCGATCGACTGAATCTTTAATCAAACGCCACTCGTCACGACGGGCGGTTGATTAAGGTGCCCGCGGCGCCCGAAATGAGGAAGACGGAATCAATTCATATATATATATAGTACCTTTAGTACAATAGTTTGCAAGTTTCTAAATATTACTATTTTGTTTATAATGTTTCCATAAAACAAGCATTGTTCTTGTCTTTGTTATTTCAAAGTGCATTGTAAGTTATAACCGAAAATAAAATTGTCGCGTGCAATTTACATTGCAATGTATGAGAAAATACGAATAAAGTTTCTTTCGAAAAAAAAATACAAACCTATACTAACTGTACATTTTATCACAGATTGCAACTACTTCTAGCCCTAACAGCTCTTGCGTGTCTGTTGAAGAGAGTACCCGTAATTGCCTCTTCTCTTTCATATGAGGCCATGCTAATCACTTGAACCACCTTAATCCTTGAGAGTAGCAACGTATCTGTAATTGATTTTAGATATAATTTCTGAGCAGCGGTGACCACTTACTATATCAAGTAGAATGCATGTTCCTTTGTTACCTTTAAATAATAAAAAGCTGTTTTTATTTGACTTAATTTATCTGCAATTTATATTATTTATATTAACGAACTGATAGTTTAAATGCTAAACTATGGAAGTATGAACGTAATTATACAAAAAGAAATGACCGTTAGTTACAAAACTACCCCAGTTAACTACAAAACCGTACAGCGTCTTTGAAGTCAAACCTGATGGAATAATGTTTAGTGAGCAGTTCGATATGGAATAAGGAAAAAATCAATCAGACCCGAGTGGGTAAGAACACCCTTCAATAAAAATCAGCTCGCGAGTGTTTGATCAATAAATATTTCCCTTGTGCAGTGAATTTAATCTATTTCCAGCTTCCCTTGTGTTTTGTGAATGGTTTGATAATATGAAAGCTGAGATAGTGAGGGAACGAGGGATAGTTTATATCGACGAAAATCGTCATCGTCGTCGTCGCCGTCTGTCGTCAGCGACCGTTGCCATTCTAATCGATTGTCGTCGTCTTTCGTTGTCGACTGTCGTCATCGACTGTCATCGTCTTTCGATATCAATCGCTGCCTTTCTTATCGACTGTCACCGTCTGTTTCATCATCGACTGTTATCGTCTCTCGACATCAATCGCTGCCTTTCTTATCAACTGTCACCGTCTGTTGTCGCCTTAATGATGACTGATCATGGTTTCTGATAATAGCCACCAACAGTCAAACGGATGACAACAATATAGGTGGTCATCGATGACAACAAACGACGACAATACGAACGATCGCTCGTAGATTATATCACTTTTGATCGTGTGTTACCTCCCTAATCGCATATTTGTATTATAAGAATTTCCTTTTTTTTTGTTATCTCCTTGACATAGCATCTCTGCCATGACGACAATCGTGACTGCCCCACAATCTTGACTCTATATTAATAAAAGACCCCTGTCGTGAATCCGCTACATAATAACATGACGATAATGCTATTTTTCCTTACAGGTACACGACAGAATAAATAGAAACACAAGTAAAAACTTTTTGAATTCTTTAACTTTGAAAGAATACATCGCGAATCCCTTGACGTCTTTTTTATAAGATTGAAGTAGCAAACGAGCATACAGTCCACTGATGGTAAGTGGTCGCTGCCGCTCAGGGACATCTGTAAGCAACTTCACATAGAATAAGGGTTCTATCTGAAGTCAATCACAGACGCGTTCCTACTCCCGAGGACTGAGATGGTCGCCTCATATACAGGTGTACCGGCAACCAAAAGCCTTACGACAATTGCAGAAAGAGAAACACATTTATGTTCAATTATTCTTATGATCTCAATTTATATCACACTTCATAGTAATATTATAAAGGCGAAAGTTTGTGAGTGTGCAAGTTTGTTACTTCTTCACGTGTAAACGGCTGGAGCGATTTTCATAAAAATTGGTAGGGAGTTAGCTGACACTCTGGATTAACATATAGGCTACTTTTTACTGTCGGAAAATATCTTATTCTCACGGGACAATCATTACATTGATTTTTTGAACGCGGGCGACGCTGGCGCTGCGGGATTCATTTAGTAGTTTAATATAAGTAAAAACAGCTACTATTCATTTAAATAATTCATAAATTCGCGCTGAATAATGTTATTCGCTGATAAAGTGGTCAATTTACCTGATGTTGCATAAATGTATTCATTACGCAACTCTCGATGAATTAAACGTATCATGAATTAATTGCATATTTATCGATAATTATAATTGTAAATTTTTGATATAAAAGAATTAAACAACGAAAGCCGCGGTTGGAAATTGGATGCGTGACCGTGAGTGTTGAATGTTCAACACGATTCGGTGTTTTAAAATACAAGTAAAATCATGGGCCATTACGTGCCACTAACTCTTGTACCAAAACCCATAGAATCAGAGTTACGGTGGAGGTTATCTTGGCCAGCATGGGAGAAGGGAGGAGGGATTCAGGACTTCTTAGTATAGGCAAGAAAAGGAAAAAATCTTGTGACGGGAGGCCCTGTTCAATTTCTGTTCACGGTGTTTATTTATTGCCAGCACACTTTCGTATGAGGCGACCATCATAGTCCTCGGGAGTGGCAACGCATCTGTGATTGACTTCAGATGGAACCCATGTTCTGTATGAAGTTGATTGCAGATGTCCATGGGCGGCAGTGACCACTTACCATCAGGTGGACTGCATGCTCGTTTGCTACTTTAGTCAAATAAAAAAAAAATCGGACTAGCTGACCCGGCGAACTCCATTCCGCCTAAAAGTCAAAAATCTAAAATTATCAGCGTTTCTCTACTATATAATACATGTATTATACATCAATACTCTCCGTTTGTATAACTTTACCTATTAAAAAAACTGCATTAAAACCCGTAGTGTAGTTTTAAAGATCTAAGCATACATAGGGACAGACATCGGCGACTTTGTTTTATACTACGAGTATGTAATGATGGATTTATTATTTGGGGGATTTATTATAGTTTGCACGAACGAAGTCGTGAATTTTGGTAGTAAGAATAATATGTAAGTCTATCTGATCTTTTTTTTCGACTACCACTTTTTTAAGACCTCCCTAACATATACGCTACACTGATACCCCCAGGCCTCCCACTGTTTTAAGACTTTCCCTTATACTCAGTAGTAGGCCTAAAGGGGTTACAGCTAATATTTACCCTTTCATAAGTGAATTAGCGACCACTGTTGTATGTTTAGTAAGGGGGCGGAAGCCGGAATATCCGATTATGTGGGTTTAAACTAACTTCCCAAAACTCTCCAGATTAACGTAACACACGACAATAGAAGTTTAATAACCGTTCAGTCCTCGTCGAGACACCGTACCAGTTAGACATCTGCACGATTATTTAACTAACACCAGCGATTCTCAAAGTTTCTACTTATTTCGTATTATTATTTTTTTGTAAAATGTTTAAATGTAAAAGGTGTGAAAGTGACTTTAGAGATGGAGTGCAATGCAGTATGTGCCTAAATCGATATGACTTTCCTTGTGCCGGAATTACCGAATCTGGGTATCGTAAGTTGGGTGAGAGGAAGACGACGTGGAAATGCAGTGCCTGCAAAAATAAAAACACTAGCCCGACACCTACGAAGAGCTCGGAAATTGAAAGTATTATGCACGAACTGAAGTACCTCTCCGCTCAAATGTCAACTATGCCGACACTTATACAGAATGTGAAGATCATCCAAGAACAAATTAGTGAGCTAAAATCAATAAAAGTTGAGCTTAGTGAGGTGAAGTCTACTGTTGATTCTCTACGATCTGCTCAAGAAGAAATAGCATCCTTACAGCTTCGCGTCACTCAGCTGGAGAAAAAAGCAAATGAAGATGACCAGAGGTCACGCCTCAATAATATTGAGATCAAGGGTATTCCGTATACGGCGTCAGAAAACTTATATACACATATATTTAAGATCGGTGACATAATCAATTGCAAGGTGACCAAGGAGCAAATAAACTACATTATGAGAGTTCCAACACAAAAAGGTCAAAATATTAAAAATATAATAGTTTCCTTGCATAACAGATATCTCAAAGAAGATTTCGTGGCTGCTGCAAGGATGTGTAAACCTTTTACTGCCGCAAGCATGGGATTAAGCGGAGACGGGAGAATCTTCGTTAACGATCACCTGACAATTTACAATAAAAGTTTACTGAACAAAACGAAGGCAATGGCAAAAGATGCAAAATATTCGTGAGAAAAAATACAACTTCGCCGGTCATACATATAAAGTCAGAGACGGATTTAAAGAAACTTTCTCATTAATTAGTCTTAATATTTATTATTTATTTAGTATGAATTGTAAGCGTCAAAGTTTGAGAAGCGCACTTGTTTACTGCAATGAGCGCCCAACGTCTTTTGTATTCTTATCGCTCGATCTTTTTGTCTTTAATGAGTATTCAATTTTACTTGTGACGCTCTATTTCTTTTATTTCTTTTATTTTAAGGCTTATAATCGTTTGCATCTAACTATCATGTTAAGAAATTCTAATAAGTCAAGTCAGTTAATCGTTGTATCGTATGTAAATCTAGTTAAAGATGCTTATTGCTTGTACTTGTATTCACTTAAGCTTTTTCTGACATTTATCGCAACATTTACAATAATAATTATGTCTTGCTTCGGGTTAAAACTAAGGTACAATGTTATTACTCGCGTTATGGTTAATTCTTCACAATGGCGGTAATCACTTTATATTACCAAAATGTGCGGGGGCTTAGAACAAAAACGTCTACATTTCGAAGAAATATATGTTTGAATAGTTACGATGTTGTGTGTCTAACAGAGACCTGGCTTATCGAGGGGATAAGGGACAGTGAACTTTTCGACGACCGTTATCTGGTATGGAGACGTGACCGAAACTATTCTGAGACAAATCAATCGTTGGGGGGCGGCGTACTAATAGCTGTGCGCCGTCCACTAGCGGCTGAGGGAAAAAGTGAGTGGTGTTCTTCAGCCGAAGATCTATGGGTTACACTTACTCTTCAGAATACTAAACACAACAAAACCTTTAATATTCAAATCTGTACTGCTTATATGTGTCATCAAAACATGGGCAATTCGTTTAGTGATCAGATAAATAACTTTTCTGATAAATTAGTTGATATTGTTCTTAGTCACGCGACTGACAAATTTATTATAGTGGGAGATTTTAATTTACCAAATTTAAATTGGGTGCAAGCATCACACATTGACTCGTCTCTATGTCCTGATAATATACAGGGATCAATTCAATCTGACTTTGTTGATAAAATAAATTTATGTAATTTAATGCAATATAATTCTTTTAGAAACTGCAAAAATAGAATCTTGGACTTAATATTTTCCAATAATGAAATATCTTTAACCAATTGCAACGATCCTCTTGTACCGGAAGACCCCTATCACAAGTCACTAGTTATATCTGCTGACTTTGCTCAATATAGTACTCTTCACACTAGGCCCCGTAACAAATTTATTTATCACAAGGGTGACTATAAATCTATATCCAATGAACTAAGTGTAATTAATTGGAGTAGTGAGTTTCGCAGCCGATCGCTGGAGGAGGCCACAGATTTATTTTATGGTCACCTGTACAATCTGCGAACGAAACATATACCAAATAAATCAGTTAAACCTATCCCAAATTCCCCTCCATGGTACAAATCTCCACTTATTAAAACTTTAAAAGAAAAATATAAATACCATTGCAAATATAAGAAATATAAAAATCAATCTGACTATAATTCGTTTATTCTACTTAGAGAACGCGCTAAACTGTTAGAACGCGAATTATATAAATCTTACATTTCTAACACAGAAAATAATATAGGTAAAAATCCTCGAGCTTTTTGGACTTACGTTAAAAGTTTAAAACAAACCAATTCATATCCCTCAGTCATGAAGTACAGGCAGTGCACGTCTGGCGATGGTACAGAGATTTGTAACATGTTTGCAAATTATTTTTACTCTACGTTCTCCCAAAATAGCTATAATGATAATGTACCTGAACTGCGTGATGACCATACTTCATTCAATATAACACCTGATATTACTACTGTAGAGATTAATAATCAAGAAATTTATCAACTACTAAAAAACTTAGATCTAAAAAAGTCAGCCGGACCTGATTCCATCCCACCCGTGTTAATTCTCAAATGTGCCAAAGAGCTAACAGTTCCATTATCATTGTTATTTAAAAAATCAATACGTGAAGGTGTTGTACCTAGTATATGGAAGTCCGCATATATAACACCCATCCATAAGAAAGGAGCCAAGAATGAAGTCGAGAACTATAGACCTATCTCAAAACTTTGCTTATTTGCCAAAATATTTGAAAAGATAGTACACCGACAACTCTCGTGTGCTCTCAAGCAATACTTCATTGATGAACAACATGGCTTCCTAAAAAATAAATCTACAACATCTAACCTTATTCTTTGCAGTGACTACCTAACAAAATATATGTCAGAGCCATCACAAGTAGATGTTATATACACGGACTACATGAAAGCATTTGACAGAATCGACCATATAATACTCTTGCAAAAGCTCCAGGTGGCTGGAATTAGAGGAAATCTTTTCAGATGGTTCTGCTCATATATTTTAAAGAGACATCAAACTATAGTTTTGAATGGTTATTCATCATCAAAAATGTTAATTCCATCTGGTATTCCGCAAGGATCTTTGCTAGGGCCTCTTCTGTTCGTGATCTTTATAAATGACATTATTAAATGTTTTACTTACTCAAAAGTATTATTATTCGCAGATGATGTAAAAATCTTGCATATAATTCGTTCAGTTGATGATGCACGTAACCTTCAAAAAGATCTTGTTTCATTTCAAAATTATTGCAATCAGTTAAAACTTAGCCTAAACGTGAGCAAATGTTTTATTTGTTCATTTACTCGTAAACTGAATATTATAAATTTTGATTATAAAATAAAAGGTACTTCTTTAACAAGAGTAACCACTATAAATGATTTAGGTGTTAAATTCGACTCTAAGCTCCTGTTTGACACACACATCGATAATATAATTAGTAAAGCCTCCAAAGCACTTGGGTTTGTACTGCGCGTCTCGTCACAGTTCAAAAATATAAAAACTTTCAAAATTCTATATTGTACCTTTGTACGTTGTCATCTGGAATATGCATCACAGGTATGGAATCCTGTCTATAATGCTTATGTAAATCGTATTGAAAAGATACAAAAACGATTCCTTAGATTCCTACAATATCGAAGTAAAGAATTCATAACGGGATACACGCGACAATGTCATAAGCATCATTTACTCCCTCTTTATGAACGTAGGCGAATAGCTGACTTGGTTTACTTACTCAACATCACCAACGGTTCAGTAGACTCACCAGAATTACTTGAACATATCACACTTAGAGTTCCTAAATTAAGTACCAGAACACCTGCTCCTCTTTATGTACCTTCATGTAATTCTAACTATAGGCAAAATTCATTTTTCATAAGAGTAAGTAGGTGTCTTAATGCTACTACGCGGGAGTGTGATATAGACCTATTTTGTACAAGTATACCTAAACTAAAAGAGGCTATGACTCGTAACTTTTTTAACAAGGCATAGTGCACAAATTATAATTTTAATATTGTAAAAAAGATTGGAAGTGTTTGTACACAAATTATTGTTTGCCAAAATGTTCTTATGTCTGCCAAAATGTTTGCCAAAATGTTCTTATCTTAAGGTCTTTAGTATTATTTGTAGGTGAAATACTGATAGCATTAATTCTACACGTGAAAACTTGTAATCGGCTTTTCTTTTGTAATAATTAGCACATACCCATATTATTAAGAAGCTGTAAGTTTTCCAAATAAATAAATAAATAAATAAATAAATAACTTACGCAAAAGCATAGTACTGGTAATACAAAGGTACTGTACGGTACAAATGTTATCAAAAATATATTTTACATATAATAAATTCGCGTGTGTTACTTCGCACATATTTGCAAAAAATGTTTAGACATTTTTTTTGTTTATGCATTTAAAATCGAACCCAACTTAAGCTTATTTTTATTAGATTCATGGAGCAAACGAGCATGCAGTCTATCTGACTGTAAGTGGTCAAAAACAATAGACGAGACGGCCGTTGAATGTAACAGTTTAGTTTACGAAAAAGGAAAAACGAATAAAAAAATGCACAGATAGTCTAAACAGGAACTTATGCCACAGATAAAACATAGCTGTAATAGATAAGCTTAGCTCTTTTGCTCATACAGATTACAAATATGTAGATAAAACTGTTTATTAGTCACACCGCAACACTGTCATCATGGAATGACACCATCATGGAACCATCATGGACAGTTGTATACAATTCATAAGGAAGGGTTACATTTGAAGCCACCTCACAGATATGTTGATACTCCTGAGCACTGAAATTGTCGTTACGAGTATATTAAAGTGAACCGGCAACCACACTTTTCTACCGCAAAAACCGCTTCATCGTAAGTGTGGCGGTGGTACCTGCCCGGTCGAACTACACTAGTTCTGTTGAAAGTGGTAGAACCATTGCAGTTCGTCCGGGGAAGTACCACCGCCAAACTTATTTCTAGCATGGAGCAGATTTCGGTTGAAGGGTGTGGTTGCCGGCATATTTTTATATGAGGCGACTATCATAGTCCTCGAGAGTTGCAACGTATCTGTGATTGACTTCAGATAAAACCCATGATCTATATAAAGTTGTTTACAGATGTCCATGGGCGGCAGTGAGCACTTACCATCAGGTTAAATGCATGCTCGTCTGCCACTTCAATCAAATAAAAAAAAATACCTGGTAAATAGTACCCAATAACTTGGCTTCACACTTTTTCAGTGTACGTGGTTGAAATCATATCAAACTGAAATTCAAATACTGTATATTTGTAGCCCATCTTTTGAGTTTTCTTTTATTTAGTAATTACTTACCTTTTTTTTATTGTTTTCGAGGGGGAAACCTTCAAAAGGTACCCGACGCCGTGGGAGCGACGCAGGGTTATGTGGAATATTTACCGCACTAGAACCCTCCCGGTGGCCGTCCTCGGCGCTGAAAAGGAGGACTCCGGGATCTCGAAACGACTTCAACCGGAATCCTCCAAGCGCGCTGCCCCATCGGGCTCCTCCCAGATGGGCGGCTGGGCCTACCGCTCCGTCTAGTCTTTACGACGGTATGCGACCACACATACCGCCGTCCTTCCCGGGATTGCCTGACCGAACGGTTCGAGCTCCCACTCTAGCAGTCTGCAACCCCGGAAGCCCCTTTTAGTCGCCTCTTAGGACAGGCAGGGGATGCCGTAGCCCTATTCTGATCCCGGAGCTACAGGGACTATAGTAATTACTTACCTAGATTGTTTAGATAGGTAGGTATATTTTGGAATTTGTAATGTATTTGGCGTTATGTAAAAATAACACGAGATCTAAATAACTTACAAAAATATTTTCACCCAAAATACCCTTCTCCAAGATCGCCAGTAACACGGCTTCAGGAAATACACTTCCCTTTCCAAAGCACCGATTTTCCTCATATATTAGGTCGTGAAATATCTGCGAAGTCGTCGCTTTCCGTCATACATATGTATGATATTATCTTCCCCTGATTAAGCTTTTGGTCACGTTCTGGATAACGGGGGACCCAAACATTTGGGTAAGCAGACCTCTTTACCCGAGTATTAATTGCTAATTTGTGGTCAGATCACCATACGGGTTTGACACGCAATGTGTTCCGGGCTCGATCCCAGGCCAGATTTTTGAATGGTAAATTTATTTTCTTATTCTAAGTCTGGGTGTTTGTTTATTAGTCTATGTATTATATGTGTCCATGATACCCACGGCATAGGGGTCTTTCGTCAACCATTGTTGACCCACTGCTGGGCACGGGTCTTCTCTCAGAATGAGAGTGTTTAGGCCATATTCCACCGTGCTGGCCGAGATCGAATTGGTGGACTTAAATTCTAGAAATTAGGTGATTATTCGCAAAGTAAATAAGCTTAGTCACGCTTAATCAGTAAATAAATTAAACAGTAAAATAACTCAAACAGAAGGTTTTACTTAAAGAATTCCTCGTTCGACTCCGTATTGAAAACACTGTAACTTTAGCTGCCCATGGCCGAAAATTGCTATAAACCATAAGGTCAGGAAGGAAGGACACAGACATCAGCTCTAAAAACAGCATTATCATCACTAAATCACTAGAACAAAACCGTCATTGAAATAAAAAATAATACAAAAATATCACATAAATAAATTACCAGAAAATAAGTTTCGAGTGACATTAAAAAGGTTTTTATTGACATCAGCTTATTATGACATCAACGAATTTATAAACTGTGACATAGATATTTAAAATAATTGTAACCTTAGGCTGACAGTGTTTGTTTGACTTGACAAAAAATTGTATACCCAAAAAGGGTGGACTGTTGTGGACTAAATTATGATTTGTAACACCATATTGTAAACCAACAGTGAACAATAAATTATTATTATTATTATTATTATCCTCTGAGTAATTTCAAAACAAACATCTACCATTTACAAAGCTCCTAAATGCCGATTACAATGAGCCGACACAAACATAATGTTGACCGTCCTTTGACCGCATAAGTATAGTGCTCTCCGCAATCATTAACACACAATATAGAAAGTTCTCCAACCTGGTCAAACAGATAAGGATTCTTATTGCAAAACAGAAAGGACTTAACTGCTTATAATTTGCAAATATTTATACCAGCGCTGGAGCACGTTCAGTCAATAAACCGCCCGCTATAAACATTTGCTCCCATATTTATAAGTATTTAGACAAACAACTATTAGGTATTATATTTTTTTCATGATTTTGTTATGGAGCCACTCGGGGCATTTAACATCGACGATTGTCGCCAAAATTCGATTGTTGTTGCCTGTTGTCAGCGACAGTCATCAACTGTCGTTGAATGTCACCCTGTCGTCGCCGACCACCACTGACTGTCATTAAATGTCTGGGTCAACAACTGTCGAGGCGCCACATGTCAGCGATAGTCACATAAAATCGTCGATTGTTGTCAGCGATGGTCGCCGACCGTTATCGAATGTCTGTCTATTATCAGTGAGAGTAGCGGAATACTGTTGAATGAAGCCCCCTATAATCAGTTGCCGATTGCTGTCAAATGTTGCCTTTTTTCAGCGAAAATCACCGACTATCGTCGATCGTTGCCCCATACCACCGCCACACCTTTTTCTAGCGTGAAGCATTTCTTGCGTTTCGATAGAAGGGTGTGGTTGCCGGCACACTTTCACATGAGGCGACCATCATAGTCCTCGGAAATAGCAACGCATCTATGGTTGACTTCAGGTGGAACCCTTGTTCTGTATGTAGTTGATTACATATGTCCATGGGTGGCAGTGACCACTTACCATCAGGTGGACTGCATGCTCCTTTGCTTCTTCAGTTGTCGTCGTCAGCAAGTAATCAAACATAGTTAATAATAATGGGCTGCGTCAGAGAGCGGCAGAAGAATTTATATATTTATATTTATTTCTTTATTTATTTATAACATACTGCATCTAATCTTATATCGGGTCTCTGTCGCTTGTGTATTCTCTCCCTTATAGTGCGTCGTTATGTAGTAACTCGCGAGAGAGGTTTAAAGCGAATAAATTAACCTCCAATTTGTTAAGTTAAGAATTTTATAATTTTGAAGTAGTAAGCAAGCTTGCAGTCCACCTGATGGTTAATGGTCACAGCCATTCACAGATATTTATAGCAAGCTCCTTTTAAAGCAAGGGTTCTTTCTGAATATTATGGATGAGTAGCCATTCTGGAAGATTAAGATGGAGGCTTAGAAAGTAAGGCTTAGGAAGTAATCTTGCATCCACACCCTTTCAACGAAATTTATGAATTCCCTCGCTTTTTATTATAAAAAAGTCAATAAAAACTTTGTTATGATAAATGCTTCAAAAACTTAAAAACTTTGAGCTCGAAAGACAATTTACTTAATTAGCAATAACGTGACAAACTCATAATAATAATTAATATGAAGTGACCATCATAGTCCTCGGGAGTAGCAACGTATCTGTGATTGACTTCAGATTAAACCCATATTATATATGAAGTTGCTTACAGATGTCAAGGGGCGGCAGTCACCACTTACCATCAGGTGGACTGCATGCTCGTTTGCTACTTCAATCTGATAAAAAAAATCTTGTAAATATTTTTTTTTCGGGTCACGAAAAATAGCAGAAATGTATGCTTTAAACACCTTAAAACATAAACACTTAGCAATCATTCAATACAAAAATATACTGATTCATCCCTTCACTAAATATTTACACACAATGTGACGTAGGAATTAATTTGGCTCAGCTAATATTTATGTTGCAGAATCTGCAAGTAAACAAACCGGCTCTCGGAAGAAACGTGAATCGCTGATTACATAGGCGTATTCCGTTGGGTGACGGAACTAAGCCGGTAGCACTGTTAAAGCTATAATATTAGCAAACACTTTCCACACTCTCCACACTAGGATTTTCTCTCGTGGTGGCATGGACATACAAAGACGAATACAGAAACACTCAGACCCAGAAGAGAAATTTTATCATTCAGGTACCTGTCTGGCCAGGAATCGAACCCAGAACCCACTGCGTGTCAGACCGGTATGGTGACCGCTCCGACACGCTTGTCATTTGTTAAGTAATTCGGACTAACTGAAATACAAATGGGAGTAGGAAACTAGCATGCAGTCCACCTGATGGTAGGTTAACACTGCCGCCCATGGACATCTGTAATCAACTTCATATAGAACACGGGGCTCTATCTGAAGTTAATCACAGATTCGTCGCTACTCCCAAGGAATAAGATGGTCGCCTCATATAAAAATGTGCCGGCAACAAAACTGTTTCATCGAAACGCAAAAACTGCTTCACGCTAGAAATAGGTGTGGTGGTAGTACTTACCCGGACGAACTACACTGGTTCTACTACCTATGATAAGTGGTTACTGCGACTCATGGATATGTATAATCAGCTCCAGACAAGATCCATGTGAGAAAAGCCACAGATGCGTTGCTGAGGTGTGAACGTCTGTTTCGTATGTAAGGCATCCGTTTTAGTCTTCAGTAAGGTCTGTGGCCATAGTCCACCGCGCTGGCCAAGTGCGAATTGGTGGACTTCACACACCTCCGAGATCTTTTTTTAAAGAACTCTCGGGTGTGTAGGTTTCCTCACGATGTTTTCCTCCACTGCAAAAGCAGTGATAATTAATTTCTAATACGCACATAAATCAGTGGTGCGTGTCTGGGTTTATACCTCGGACCTCCCAATCGAGAAGGTAAGTTTCAACCATTAGGCTATCGCTGCTCTAATAGAATAAAATAAAATAACCTTGTATTTTTTACAATAGCTTTATTATCAAGAGGTGGAGTCCAGTATATCGACCTGTTCTATTTCTGTTAAGAATAGCTATATAAACGTGGTGGCAAACAAGCCTATAGCCCTGACGTGGAACAATTAAGAACGGCGGCCTGAGTAAACGCGATACAAGAATGAAATAATATCGTAAGCGACGCATGAGCCGGGAAATGAATGTGGCTTAATAGTATTTTGTTTTGTTCCGAAAGTAATATGTCTTTTTGCTCGACTGCGGTGGAGGATTAAGCTTTTTGACTGTACGTATGGATACTATTTCTACTGTTTTTTGCACATGTTACATCAGAATTTCAATAGTTGTAACATATGGCGTAGCTTTGTCGTCTCAGTTGTCAGAGTGATATAGGCTATATTTTTTTAATGATTTTTTTAAAATACGTACAGGTGTATAGTAAACATATACATACATATTATAATTTATATAGTCATATATAACATGAGCAGCGCGCTTCATTGTGACTGGACATTTGTTAACTATACTCGACTGCAGAATAAGAGTCCTATCAGAGTTTGGCCACTGATGCATACCCGTAAGAATAATAAAGTAGTGCTTCTTACAAGTTTTGTGCCTAAAGTCAATCACGGATCCTTTTTTATTACATTGCCTGCTGGTTTTTATTTTCAAGCACGGTTTTCTGTATTTTATTATAATAATTATCATCATTTATTTTTATTTTTTTCATATTTGCTTTGGTGGTACTATTTTTAGACCTTCCAGAGCGTAATGACGGATACATTGCTACTCTCTAGGACTAAGATGATCGTTTATATGAAAGTGGGCCGGAAACCATTCATGTATAGTTAACATTATAACTGTGAAAACTAACTAAAATCCTTTTGTGAAATTACATCGTTCCACGGAAACTACATAACTTTATAAATTGAAAACCGGAGGCTCCAGACCTCGTTTACATAACGCTTTGCAAGTAATCGATTCATTGTATTCAATGTTTTGAATATATTACTTATCTGAAATTCCTTAACCATAGAATCTTATAGGTTTTTGGTAGAAAGCTTAGTGGTTCGAATCCGGATTCCCTATCAGTATACCTATTTATATTTAATAGAAGTGTTAATTTATTATTTAACACAAACGGTTAAGTGATGCTGTCTTTCTTTAAAGGGTTATGGTAATGGAAAATACTTTTGCACGTTTAGTTACGGGACCAGAATGGGACTAGATCTAAATAAATATATAAAGGCTAAATCTTTGCCTTTCGTTAGTGAGGTAAGAATCCTAAATTGCCTGGCATTGCTCCCACGGCGCCGTGTACCTTTCGAAGGTTTCTCCCTCGATAGCAAAAAAAAAATTGAAAAATATTTTAACAAGGTGTTCTTCAAGGATTTTCGACTCAATCCAGGAGCAATACATCTGTGGTAAGCCTTAAGTACTTTCTTATCTTGGCTTGATTCCACATGTCAATATGCGCCAGTGGTCTTTCAATCTGATGGATTGCATACTCGATTGCTCCTTTCTATATCATAAAAAAAAACACTTTGTATTTCATTTTAAGTGTATTTTGCAACGCTAATAAAATCACAAACCTAAGTCATGTAAGCGATTACGGGGATTGAGAATATTTAAGTTAAATGTGACCCAAACGACATTAAACTCACATTCACGGTTAATCCCGTCCAACCCTATTTAACGGGTCGGGTGCTTTAAGCAAATATAGAACGATAGGCGATAAAAGATAAATTTTGTTAAAGGCTTGTTTCAATAATAATAATAATAATAATAATAATAATTTATTGTTCACTGTTGGTTTACAATATGGTGTTACAAATCATAATTTAGTCCACAACAGTCCACCCTTTTTGGGTATACAATTGTTTCAATGTTCGGCTCAAGTTCTAATTACAGAATTGAAGATTACGAACCGAGTAGAACATATGTTACGATTTGAAAATAAACGATAATAACTAATTGGCAAATAATTGGCTAGGAATACAAGGGTTACAGATCTTAAAAAAATAATGGTTCAATTTGTTTTTCTCTGAAAATGTTAAAGATAAAGGGCGCATTATATATTTAAGAAAATTTGCGAAGGTTGTGGTTGGCAGCACACTTTTATATGAGGCGACCATCATAGTCCTCGCGAGTAGCAACGCATCTGTCCATCGACTTCAAGTAGAATCCATGTTTTATACGAAATTACATGTCCATGGGCGGTATTGACACTTAATAGGTGGACTGCATGCTCGTTTACTACTTCAATGTTATAAAAAAAGACAAAGTTGATTCCACTTGATCATGGGTGGCATTGTCCACTTACCATCACTTCGAATTTATGCTTATTTGATACTTTAATGTTATAAAAACTGTAAGATTATTCAATTATGACACCTCTTAAATTTTAACTTGAATTAAAAGCTGAAAGTGAACAACTTACCTTACCAAATTTAAAGATAAGAAGGATACCATGTCATTGGTAGAGACACTTATGATTTTGATTTAGGCAAGGGTTGGTCCCTTTACATTAAATAGTTTAATTATAAATAAACGAGTTTACATTTGTTTTTAAGTTTTAAAACGGGATACTATTTATTTATTTATTAATTTATTTATAATACAAAATCCACAGCATTACAAAAAAAACATGCGTGCGTACAAAGTACACATGTCAGAAGTGAAACTTTTTTGAAAATAATATCAAAATTGTAAATAAACAAAAAGATAACATAAATCAAATATTATATTTGAGGCATATTCTGTCGACTTGGATAGTATTCACAAAAACACACGGTAGACGAGTATGGATACCGGTTCATATTTAAGATTCCTAGTGCTTGCGCATCTATGATCGACTTCAGATAAAACTCCTGTTTTATAAGTCATGAACACTAGAAAAAAATTAAGTCAAATACATATTTATTTTAAATAGAGAATGAAATTTGATATCCTATATAAACAGATTTATCATATTCACGAAATGGAGTTTTATATTATTAATTAAAATAACATTAAAAAAATATTTTTAAACAAGCTTTTATTTCAATGCACTGCACAAAATAAAATTTGTATAATGATGAACAAAATAATGTATTTGATTACTACAAATTTTATTTTTTCTTTTTCAGGGCATTGAAATAAAAGCTAGATTTTAATAAAATTTAATTTTCTTATTTTTTGTTCCCCCAGGACCTTTTGCTCTTTCATCTGATATACTATATTGGGGGGGGGGGGGGGGGGGTGTATTTGTTATCTTCTTTAGTATAGTATAATATTTGTAATTTTTCGTAATAGTATTGTATTCTACAAACTAAGCCATTTCATTTGATTCTGGGTCATATTGGGTGTCTTGTACAAATATATGTAGTCTTCAATTTTTTTATGGCGGCCATCTTGAATTTTTGTTTTTATCAGTGTACTGTATTTTACCTATCAAGTCCTTTCATTTGATCCCATATTGGGTGGGTTGTACAAAAATATATTATCCGCCATTTTTTCGCGGCGGCTATTTTGGATTAATAGCAATATTGATTATATATAATTGCATTGTCATCTATCTATACTATAATAAATCTGTAAGAGGTCGCTGTCTGTACATGGAATAAATTTAGGTGAAAACCATTTCTAGAGGTCTTTAAAACGATATAGAACCCAAAATAATGGTTTTTAGAAATCTTTTCTGTTTGTCTGTTTGTCTGTGTGTTTGAAAACGCTAATCTCAGAAACGGCTTAAACAATTTGAATATAATTTTCGTCGATGTGTTGTGGGAAACTTCACTTAACATTTAGTGTTTATTTTATGTAAATCGGTTTATAAATAAAAAAGTTATATCAATTTAAAACTACGCAGTATTTATTCTGTGTTCGATAAGTGTTAATATGATAAGTAACTGCATAGTTGAATTGGTTGAAACTAAACATGTTATGGTCTGTAAAATGTATTCCTTTGTTATGTATTCTTATTGGTTATGTGTGTACCTATGTTATTTGATACTATACAAATCTATATTTCTATATCTATATATACTTATATAAAAACGAAAGGATGCTCTCTCACTCATCTATTGAATAAACATCGTAGAGCCTAAACTGATAAAGATACGAATATGATTTTTACTAGGGGTTCCTTTTATGACGTAGACGTCAGTTAAGAATGAATTTTCTGATCCCCCCCCCCCCAATTTAACCCAAATAGGAGATGTAAGTTTGTATGAAAGTCCGTCAATTTTGAGGCCACCTCAATAAAATTAGTATTTCGCTTTGATTTTTATTTTAAAACATAGTTTTAAACCGACTTCCAACGTCTGTATTTTTTTTTTATTTTTATTTTTTATTTTATATTTGTTACTCGATTTCTCCGCACTGGGTGAACGGATTTGGATGATTTTTTTTTTTCATTTGAAATGTAGTGCGTGTCACGGGGTCCCATTTATTTTTAGTTCACTTTTGACAGTGGCATCCCTATGAAAAGCGCATAAGTCTGATATTTGCATTAACGATGTGCCCGATAAATAGATGAATAACTTAATTTCTTTCTAACTTTATTTGAAAGAATGTACTTCAAGGGTACTCTGATGAGTTTGATACGGTTCTGATCATAGGATCCATTTCTTTGAAGCAAATTAACTAAATTAGCGATACTCGGCCAAACCTAGCTGTAGGAGTCCAATTGGGTTAAATGTAGAATGAGATTACTAAGCAGATATTTCCTAAAAAAATTGACCTTCAACTCTTCAATCCTGATGATGCAGGGGTACTGCTAGCCAGAACCGTAGAAGTAAGTCAATTTGTTTTTATGGATATATAATAAGATTGTTAAACAAATTCATGGGACAAAAATTTGATCTTCAACTCCTCAACCCTGATGATGCAGAGTTACTTCAAGCCTAAGCCATAGGAGATGGCCATTTGGTGCTTTCGGTATGTAATATGATTACTAACCAAAGACACAAAATGAAAAATTCGACCTTCAACTCCTCACCCCCGATTATGCAGGATACTGCTAGCCTAAACTATACGAGATGGGCATTTGATGCTTTCAGGTATTTAATATAATTACTAAGCAAAGACACATGATGAAAATTTTGACCTTTAACTCCTCAACCCTGATGATGCAGGGGTACTTCAAGCCTAAGCCATAGAAGTTAGCTATTTAGTGCTTTTAGGTATGTAATATAATTACGAAGCAAAGACACATGATGAAAATTTTGACCTTTAACTCCTCAACCCTGATGATGCAGGGGTACTTCAAGTCTAAGCCATAGAAGTTTGCTTCAAGCCTAAGCCATAGAAGTTAGCTTTCGGGTATGTAATATAATTACTAAGCAAAGACACTAATTCTGATGAAAAAGATCTTAATTCATAGGTATAATTGCAAATATTTTATTAGCTTCAGCTGTTAGCTTTATATAATCCTAATAACAGATGGCGGTGTAATGTTATCTGTTAACTTGATTAAGTAAGTAATGGCGCTTTATTAAAATTACAACCGTTTCACATAAGCTACAATTTAATATTATGACCAAAGATAAGTATAAGTTACTAACTTCGATCAGAAATATTGGTGAGCAAAGGTTACTAAAGTACCTATTACATAGCCATCTCAGTATATTCTGCGTTGATACGCAACCTTATCGCTAAATAATGTATATGAGATATTAGATGGCGCTCTTTACGATACAGTCATCTTCATGAACCGAATGTATTAATGGCGCTTTGTTAAAATTTCATATGACATACAATTTAATATTATAACCAGATATAAATATATCCTTATAAGTTACTAAAGTAATAAAAAGGTATCTCAGTATATTCTGCGATGATGCCACGTTACCGCCAAATCGAAATAGTAATATGTCTGAGATATTAGATGGCGCTGTTTACGTTACGGTCATCTACATGAACCGAATGTATCGATAAATCAATACCGTTTCACTTAGTCAGTTTTTTTTATTTTAATTTCGTATTTCCTTAAACTAAAATTGACAAATAATTTTAAAAGCAATTTAAGAGATAAAGGACAAATATTTTATTAATAAATAAATCCATACAATTTTAATTTATTACTGGCAACAATATATGTAATAAGAATAAAATAATATTGATGCGTTCACCTGACATACATATCCCTAAAAACAAAGTGTAAAATTATATCAATCGAACAGTTGACTCAATATTACATAAAGTTATTTTTTATTCATAGTTTACTGCAAACAATTTTTCTTTATTTATAGAAAACATTTATCTTGATGAAGTATTTTTGAACGCAAATTACATTTAAATTCGTACTGATGTGACAGTTAGGTGGCGCTACCTAACCTATTTTGCTTTTGTTTGTCGATGTACATAATGTAGGAAAGACAAACTAACGTGGTTTTTATGTTGTGGTGATCGCAATACAGTTAAATCTCAATATTCTCTGTTTTTAATTTTTGGAGTTATCATAGACGGTTGCTTAGACTGAAGTATAGTATAGTGAACAATAATTTAAGTTAGTATAATGAACAATAAAACTATTCCTGCTTTTTAATTAATAGTGCTTCATTATTCGACACTTTAATTTAAATAAATAAAGACAGGTGAACTAAAAATATTGTACACCGAGAAGTGCTGAATTATATTGAATGTAATTTTTTTTTAATAAAAAAATATAAATGTCATTGTTGAAAATTTAATACCATCTGCCCTTCTTACCTTATTTATAAGTTTATATGGTACATGTTGTCTACTAACAACTTTGTAGTATTTTATATTTTATATTTAGTATTTTATTTTGTTTTCGAAATATACGTATATTGTAGTATTTTAATTTCTTACAAATACGAAATAACACAATTTAAAATTTGTTTACGTAACATTTCTTTAACCACAGCAACGCGTGGCCGGGTCTGCTATATATTCATATAAATTCATCAACCCTGATAATCTTAGTACACAACCTACTTAAACCGTATGAGTTTGGTACTTATTGATTACAATACATTACAACCCGTTCCTGAGAGAATATTATGATGAAAAGTGTCACTTTGAATACCTCAACCCTGAAAATGCAGGAGTATTGTCATGTTACTGTTAAGAGTTGGATTTAGCTGTAGCTTTTTAAACAGGATGGGTTAGGTTAGGTTGGAACTTAAAAGAAAACATAAAAAATAAGCGAGCGTGCGGTAGCGCCCTGCGAGCGGGTGCGCTCTGTTCGTATGAATTGTAAAAGTGTTTTGATTATGTCTTTTGCTTTACAAAGAACAATGCGGGATTTACGCACACAAATATCCCGATGCACTTCTTAAAAGATCTTATCTTTGACCACATGAAACAAAATATGAACTTAGGATATATGTCGCTGTTCAGTGATATTCCAATTTTCTAATGATTTACGTCAAGTAGATAATAGTGCTTTGTTATCCGGAAAAGTTAAAATCAATCTTTATATCGATACGTCTTCGTTTAAATGTGGAGGAGTTAGTTGAAAAAGTATATCCCGATATTGTTAATACAACCAATAACACTATAAGTTGGTTCCAAAAGACGGCTATATACCCACCCACCAATGAACGTGTCGATAAAATAAATGATTTTTTTTTTCAAAATTTAAAGCAGCGTCACAGATCTACTATTTGGTAGACACAGTCATTGAGATGGAGGAAGCAGTACATTATCCAACAGAATTTTTGAATTCCTTAATGCCTTCCAGAACTCCTGAACACAAATTAATATTAAAAGTAGGTTTACCTATAATCTTACTTAAAGAAATTTGAATCCGCCAAAATTACTACAAATAGTATTTTCCAATTCGGAAAAGTTCAAATCAATCTTTATAATCGATACGTTTTGGTTCAAATGTGGAAGAGTTAATTGAAAAAAAGTATCCTGATATTGTGAATTAGACCACTATGAATGTAAATTGGTTCAAAAAAGCGGTTTACAATATTAGAATTCGTCTAATTTAAAAAAATACATAACAATACGTTCCTACCCACAAATACACACTTTAAATTCGTTTTTTCACTCTGTGTTTGACCAGGTAAACCTTGAGCGGCCAAACCGATTTTAATGTTACTACTTTTTATCATAGAATTCCCACGGTGTCGAGATTTGCGCGGGAAAAACTTTGTGACACGTTGATTTGCACGCGCGCAAAGCCGCGGGCACAGCTAGTTAGAACTATACGTGTATTCCAAATTTCAATCGGACATTGGTAAGTGGGTTAAATTCAAGTCGCAAGATTTGACCTAAATCCACATACATACTCGTACATACTTATCCACAAACATTGTAAGTTAAATAAAAGCTTTTAATAAAAAACAGTGAGTCATTTTTTAACCAAATAAATTGATTATATAGAACTACTATGTTCCTGCGGCTTCGCCCCCTTCGGTCACGTGCTACGATAACGAGTATCCTACGTGTTATTCTAAGTAATAAACTATGTGTGTCGAATTTCAAGAAAATCCTACCATTCGTTTTTGGGTGAAAGAGTAACAACACATACATCCTTAGATTTTTTTGCTTCATCTATATATTAATACGTGAAGCTTATGATCCGTTTTTAAGATACTTGCCGCGAACGGAAGAGTATAAAAATTACGCACAAAACATTTAATGTGCTGTTATGTAATTTAACGTAATGCATAAAACATTCCTACATAAAGTCAACTAGTGACTCATTACACACACTACCTTGCATTTGAAATAAACACATATATTAAACGAAATAAAACATTCAATGTCATACTATGAAAACTCATAACGTCAAAAATGTCAGATGTCTGTCAATACCCGCTATAAATTGCAACCTAGTTAATTAAACCTCTTTTTACCTTTCAAAATAACTTGAAAATGAAAACAATTTAATTGAATTTGACTAATATTCGTGTTTCTTTGGATAATATAAGGTTTCGTTTTTGAGTTTAATCACGGTCGAATTTCGACTAGTAATATTAAAAAGATAAAACTCTTTGCTTTTAATTAAAACACTCCAAAATAATTAATCTTGGCAGAGGTGTTGTCTTTGTAGTCTAAACTTACGCTGAATCAAAACAAGTTTAATTCCGATTGTTTAACTTTTGAAATATTTCCTCGTAATATTTCATGACAATAAAGCAATGCAGAGTTTATTCACAAATGAATTCGTAAACAGAATATGCCATAAAATACAATTTGAATATAATAAGCCGATACAATTGGTTTTCTGTGAAACAATAACGAGAAAATGAAGAACTTCCTACTGGATATTTTGTATGGCTTCAAACAGAAAAGTTCTTTGTTTAAACCAAAAATAAAAAGAGACTGGAATCCAGTTTTCCTGGGTTTCATTGAAATTGATTTGATCAGCCTTTTACGATGTGGTTTCGGGATTCGGCTCTCGGAATCTTTTTAATACTTTATAGTAATAATTTATAGATTTTTTTATAATCAGTTGTGTTAACAGCTATGGTAAATAATGTTGTTCTACCACCTTCAAGGTGGTAGAACCGGTGTAGTTGGACCGGGGAAGTACAACTGCCAGACCTATTTCTAGCGTGAAGCATTTGTAGCGTTTCAATAGAAGGGTGTGGTTGCCGGCACACTTTTAAATGAGGCGACCATCCTAGTCCACGGGAGTAACAACGCATCTGTGATTGACTTCAGATAGAACCTATGTTCTATATGAAGTTGCTTACAGGTGTCTATGGGCGGCAGGGATGACTTAGACTGCATGCTCGTTTGCTACTTCAATCAGATAAAAAAAATCTGCAATGACGCCCCCAAAACATACTAATGACCCCAACAGTTTTTTCTCAGAGGTTCCAAGATTGAAATTCCAGTCAGCCCGACATTTGAATAATGAATACACTTTTTTATGGGTATCGGTATCAAAATAGTTGTGTTTGAGATGCACCCAGTATCAATTGTGAGTATACACCACTTATGTAAAACACGTGTTTTATTTATCTAAAAGACATAAATAGCAATCGAGCCGGGGGCTATCTGATGGTAGTATAAACAGGGGTTCTATCTAAAGTCAATCAAAGATGTGTTGATACTCCTAAGTGTTTTTTTTTTTTATCTGACTGAAGTATTAAACGAGCATGCAGTCCAGTTAGTGATCACTGTCGCTCATGGAAATCTGTAAGATACTTCATACAGAACATGGGTTCTATCTGAAGTCAATAACAGATGCGTTGCTACTCCCGAGGACTATGATGGTCGCCTCATATAAAAGTATGTCTGCAACCTCACCCTTCCATCAAAACGCAAGAACTACTTCACGCTAGAAATAGATGTGGCGGTGGTACTTCCTTGGTCGAACTACACTGGTTCTACCACCTTCAAAATTAGCGGAAATTTTTTGCGAAAAAAAAAATTATCTTAAAGGAAAGTGAGCCAGAAACTACAATCAAAATCCGTATAAGATATTTGAGACAATACTACCATTCTATTACCTGACGATAATAATACCAAGTAAACCGAGGGACCAATTTGTATCAAATAACTGTCTGTTTTCGTCCCCGGGCTTCAATACGAAATCGATTACCGGTAAAAATAACTTGACGCTCAAATTTATTGATGAAGTAAATAATTGAATAACGTTTCTGTGAAGGCAGAATTAAGTATATGAAATCGGTTGAAATTGACGTTACACCTGGATTATCCTATTTTTATAATATTATAAAGTAAAGTTTGTGAGATTGTGTGTATGTCTCTCTTTTCAGTTCGAAAATTGAGATAGAATCAAAAATAATAATTAGTTAACAGTTAACTCTTTGAAAGCTGTTTAGCTTAACAGGTGGTAGAACTAGTGTAGTTCGACCGGGGAGGTACCACCGCCACACCTATTTCTACCGTGAAGCATTTTTTGCGTTTCGATGGAAGGGTGTGGTTGCCGGTACACTTTTATATGAGGCGACCATCTTAGTCCTCGGGAGTAGCAACACATCTGTGATTGACTTCAGATAGAACCCATGTTCTGTATGAAGTTGATTACAGATGTCCATGGGTTGCAGTGACCACTTATCATCAGGTGGACTGCATGCTCGTTTGCTACTTCAGTGAAATAAAAAAAAAAAAAAGATTTATGTCCTAGATTAATACTTACTTACTTAATAGTCACCCGTTGGAACGGTTGAAATTCGACCGTAAGTTAAATTAAAAAACTAAACTTCATATTGTAGTATTTCTCAAATTCAAATAAATTGTAATGATTTGCAAGGTATTTTTAACGCACCCGTTAAAGGTGAAAAGAGGTTTCATTCGCTAAGCTGCGTTTAAAATCAACGTTTTCATAGTAAGTACGTTGAATGTTCTATTTCGTTTATTATGTATGTGTTTGTGTCAAATGAATGGTAGTGTGTGTAAGGGGTTGTAAGTTGATCTTGTGTAAGTTTTATGCTTACACAAGATCAACTTACAACCCATTACTACTGGCAAAACCCCCCGAAACGTGGTTCTTCACTAAAGGCCTCATTCGAAGGCTCAGAGTCGCTCAGCGTGCTATGGAGAGGGCTATGCTTAGAATTTCACTACGAGATATGATTCGCAACGATGAAATCCGTAGACGAACGAAGCTTACAGACATAGCTCTCAAAATTAGCAGGCTGAAGTGGCAGTGGGCCGGCCACATCGTAGGACCGATAACCGATGGGGAAGAAAGGTCCTCGAGTGGCGACCACGGTGAGGCAAAAGGAGTACAGGTCGCCCCCCTACCAGGTGGACCGATGACCTGAAGAAGACAGCGGGAAACCGTTGGATTCAGAGGGCAGAGGACCGGTTGGAGTGGTGCCATTTAGGGGAGGCCTATGTCCAGCAGTGGACATCAAAGGGCTGATAGATGGATGGATGGATGGAAGTTTTATGCATTATTTTAAAGAAATATTACCATTGCGTAATCCGTTTCTACATCAACTATAACCGTGCGTAAATTCATACTCCTCCGTCTGCGGCAAGTATCTAAAAACGGATCACAAGTTTTTGCCCCACGTATTAATATATAGATGCTACCCTTTAGCGTGTGACAGGTTTAGTTTTAGGAAAACACTAAAATTATCTAAAGTTAACCTATATTTCGCTAAACCTAAGTTGTTATGGCACAAACAATTTGCTTATAACCTTAGTTGAGGGACTTCATTAATGGAACAAGAATTCGAGTAAGATTTCCACTAATAAACGATTACAGAAGCTAAATTTGATTAAATTCGTATCTTGAGAGTGATTAAACTAAAAGGAGCGAAGGACTTAATAATGGATGATTTCTACAAGTGAACTATGGTCCCTCAGGCCTTTCATATTGTTGCCAGTGACCTATTGACGAAAATAAATTAAACGTTGATTGGGTTCTATTGAAATGTATAATCTTGAGGTGATATTAATATTGATAAAATATCAATTAATTAAGCGGCAAAATTGATACGAAAAAATAATTAACATTATTTTTGAACGAAAAAACATATATAATTATGTCAAAATGTATACAAAAATTATTTGTCCAGTAGAAGTAGCATACATTGAAATTTACATTAAGATTGTGTGATTTTTTTTTTATATTATAAATTCAAAAGTTTGTAAGAATATGTATTTGTTACTCTATTATCCAAATACAATAGATCTAATTTCGCTAAAATTAAACAGACAAAGTTTTTAACTTAGCTTAACATATATTTAGACACACTTTCTATACTCATAGCCCCACACTAGGATTTTTTCCTGTGTCATGGGTAACATAGACACACACCAGACAAAGACGCAAACAGCCAGACCCAGAACATGAATCTAAACTCATCATAATTATACCTTTTTGGCTGGGAATCGAACCCAGAACCCATTGCGCATCAGACCGGTATGGTAACCGCTCCGCCACGACGCTTCGAGGGTCGGCTACTACTGTCGTCAACCCATTACTGTCCCACTGCTGGGCACGGGTCTTCTCTCAGAATGGGAGAGTTTAGGCCATAGTTCACAGCGCTGGCCAAGTGCGAATCGGTGGACAATCTACACTCCTTAGCATTCTAGACGTGACCAAAACAGGCAATACTACGGGAATAAGCTAGTAAACACAATGAAACTATATCCTCAATCATAAATACGATCTGAGCCTGAAAGTGACACAAGAAACCACAAAGGGGGTAAATAATTGATCGCGGCGAGAACTATGGTTCCCCAGTGGTTTGTGTTTCCGACTGCAGATGACAGATTTATGAAATATTTGTCTCATCAAAGACCCGTGACTCGCTATGACATTATAGTAATTAATATAGACAAGATGTAAAATTGGTTATTCTGTCACGTTAGATGACCCGCTCGGTGGACCACCTTACCGGTGTGATGCGTAATGGGTTTTGAGGTCGATCCTCACCTGTACAGATATCTGAAAGATGAATTTAGAGATCTGGGTCTGGGTGTTTTTGTATTCATCTTTGTGTGTTCATGGCATACATGACTCACAGGAAAATTTTTGGGTGGGGGTGTGTTTAAAGCTTTAAAAAACGTGGCATAATATTAGGTATAATATTAGGTGGTACAAAGTTTTCTGAATGTCGTGGTTGCCGAATTACTGTCAGGTGGTATAACCAGTGTAGTTCACAGGGTAGGTACCAGCACCATACTTAATTTTAACGTAAAGCAGTTCTTGTGTTTCGACGGAAGGATGTGGTTGCCAGCTCACTTTTATATGAGGCGATCATCTCAGTCCTCGGGAGCAGCAACGCATCTGTGATTGGACAGGGTAGGTACCAGCACCATACTTAATTTTAACGAAAGCAGTTTTTGTGTTTCGACGGAAGGATGGGATTGCCAGCTCACTTATAAATGAGGCGATCATCTGAGTCCTCGGGAGCAGCAACGCATATGTGATTGAGTTTATTTAAAAACCGTGCTCTATGTAAAGTTGTTTACTAATGTCCAAGAACGGTAATGGTCTAGTAGTATGTGGTATACCATCAGATGGACTGCATGCTCGTTTGCTACTTCAATCAGGTAAAAAAAAGTTAAATTGGCATAAAAGCCAAAGTACAATTTTTATAAAGAAATAACAAGGATGAAAAGGTATCCTTTTTAATATATTTATGACCATTTACATTACACTTAGAGGAATATTAGGTTATGAAATATTTTTCGGGCATCCTATAAAATTATATGAAATGTGACATTTATTACATGAAGTTTTATTAAGCGCTTCAAGAGCCTAGAATTAAGGTGACCTGATTTCGCTTTACCTTTAAAGCTGTAGCAGACTAATGCCTTAATTCAATAAGTTTATATCAAAATCAGCTCCATTTCAAGAATTTTTAATAAAAATAAAAACATGAACGTCCTACGATGATTTTACAGTGATCAGCCTATTTTTTTTTTTCGAGGGGGAAACCTTCCAAAGATACCCGACGCCGTGGGAGCGACGCAGGGTTATGTGGGATTTTTACCGCACTAAAACCCCCCCCGTTGGCCGTCCTCGGCGCTGAAACGGAGGACTCCGGGATCTCGAAACGACTTCAACCGGAATCCTCCGAGCGCGCTGCCCCATCGGGCTCCTCCCAGATGGGCGGCTAGGCCCACCGCTCCCTCTAGTCTTTACGACGGTATGCGACCACACATACCGCCGTCCTTCCCGGGATTGCATGACCGAACGGTTCGAGCTCCCACTCTAGCCGTCTACAACCCCGGAAGCCCCTTTTAGTCGCCTCTTACGACAGGCAGGGGATACCGTAGCCCTATTCTGACCCCGAGACTACAGGGACGATCGCTTCTCGGCCTTTTGGCTAAGATCAAAATGCAGTGATCAGCCTATCATAATAACTATGTATTTCTGTCTCATAAGGTCATTGGTAAACTGCTCTTTCGACTTTTTTAAAATGTAAAAGAACGGAATTTGTTATATAAAGGTAGGTAGCCAATGCCACCTATGGACTTCTGCAATCAACCCTGAAAGATTATTACCTACAGTTGGCAACAAACATATTGCTACCCCTGAGGACGCCTCAAATAAGCATGCCATCCTCGAATCTTTTAGATCAGAACAGCGCGTAACACTGGATAATTAGACAGAATCAGACGTGGTGCCGATTTGAAAGGCATATTAGATTTTATGGGTCATCCATGGCCTACTTAAGATATCCTTTGGTTAATAATATATATACATGGGCTGAATTTTCCATATAACGTTCAGTGCCCAGCCCGCTTTATTGCTATATATCTGTTACGTATAATAAAATATAGTTCTGTCTGTCTCTATATCGCATAAATTTGTCAAAAAAATTAATGATTTCGTAAAAAATATGCTAGTAATTTCGTATAAATATAGTCAATCATTATTGTCCCACTGCTGGGCACGGGTCTTCTCTCGGAATGAGAGAGTTTTAGGCCATAGTCCACCGCGCTGACCAAATGGAATTGGTGTACAATTAAGTAATTTCGTATAAAATGCATAAAAATGTATTACGATAAATTACAGGTCATCTTGTTACAATTTGTGACTATTACAGTTAAACTTTAGTCAAGTTAGTTAAAGTGTGAATCACAATCAGTGACCATAGAAACTATAACGACGTCAAACAAAACTTATTCCAAGTTTGATTGCTTCCCCTTTGATTGGGTTGGAGTTTCCTGTTCTACTGCTTACGATTAGCGATAGTTTGAATTCGAATTTAGGAAAAGCAAAGTAAATTAAATTATTTTCACTCGTCCCTGTAGTTCCGGGATCAGAATAGAGCTACAGCATCCCCTGCCTGTCGTAAGAGGCGACTAAAAGAGGCTTCCGGGGTTGCGGGCTGCTAGAGTGGGAGCTCGAACCGTTCGGTCAAGTGATCCCGGGAAGGACGGCGGTGTGTTTGGTCGCATACCGTCGTAAAGACTAGACGGGGAGGTGGGCCCAGCCGCCCATTTGGGAGGAGCCCGATGGGGCAACGCGCTTAGAGGATTCCAGTTGCGTTCCTTTGGAGATCCTGGAGTCTTCTTTATAGCGCCGAGGACGCCCACCGCAGGGCTTTTAGTGCGGTAAAAATCCCACATAACCCTGGTACCCGACGCCGTGGGAGGGCCACGGCGTCGGGTACCTGTTAAAGGTTCCCGCAGCTACGTCCGCTTTGGTTACGTGTACCCTGATAATAAGTACCTTATGTATTAATCTAGGTCATAACTTATATGTATTTCAAATTTCAGATAAATCCTACCGGTAGTTTTTGCGTGAAAGAATAACTCACAAACTTTTGCGTTTCTAATATTAATAGAATAAATGATGCTGTCTGTCAGGGAATTAATGATATCAAAATCGATATCATAGTATTTTCTAAGAAACGTAGTACCTTATTATCTTATTTAGCTTATTATTTTTTCGAGTACATTACTTTTAAACTGACTTCCTAAAAGGAGAGGTTATCTATTTGTCATGTATTTTTACTACATAAGTATAATATCCTTATTTTATCGCACGCTGTATCTACTTTATGGCAATAAAAAAAGATATACAAAGAAAAAAGACAAACCTACTGAGTTTCCACTTCTCAGTTGAGGTCGTGTTCCGATCCGGTGGTAGTGTAAAAAAATATATGTAACTGACAATTTGTAAGTGCCTCCATAGACCTATGCAATATAAAGTATTTCATTTCTTTCATCTATCTATCACTAGTATTACTACTACTATTACTAAAATTTCATCACACATTTTTATCAAGAGCTATGTAGATCGCTTATCCAATGCCTCTCAAAAGTATTACATCAAGATCGCTGTAGATCGCTTAGTACTCGTAGAAAATAGAGCACATGTCTGAGGACCGAAAACTTTCCTATTGATCCCAAACAAATTCGTTAAGGTGACAGTCCGTTAAACAAATCTCATTATACTCTTTACGCATCATTAAAACTTTTAGGAGAAGTGATGTAGCTAATTTATTGGCATTATATAATATTGTTGTTTCACGCGCTTGAATAAGTACTACAGTAAAGATTAAGCGTTAATCTTAGTCATAAAATAGCTATATAAAAATTTTCATCCGAATCCGATCTGCATGTGAGAACAATACACATACATCTGTCATTGTAAATTTACACTTCTAAGATATAGGTTCTTAAGACGGATTCAAAATCTTGTCATGTTTTTTTTTTCAACATTATCAAGGTATATTTATTTACGATGAAAATAACAGGAATCCTTTAATGACTTGTTAAGTACATCATCAACGACTACATTACCTTGTGACTGGTGAACATTTTGGAAATGAGTTTTATTTTTCTATGGATTCTATGAAAAAAATAAGCATGGTGTCCCCCCGCGTGTAAGTGATTACAGTCGCCCATGGACACACGTAATCATACCTAGATAAAGTCAGACCTGAAGTTGTTCACAGGCGCATTGCCAAAGTGCAGTATCAACTGCAAACTCTATGGTGGGTGAGCTAAGGATTGTACCTACGAATACATGCTTAGAAGCAGCGACCGGCGTATGACATAATTGAAGTACATCCTACCCTTTTAAAAACGGACGCTGACAGTTGAGGACGTGTTTTGATCTGGTGGTAGTGTAAGAGAAATCATTGTACTTATACAAAAAATCACATTTCATTTCATTTTAAGATAATGGAGACGGTCAAAAGTTTCGAAATTAAATTTTGACTTCTCTTACAACTTAGTTTTTTCATACTCTGCTAGAAAAGAGTATAAAATATCAACTTTTAAGGTGGTAGAACCAGTGTAGTTCGACCGGATCACTTATTTGTAGCGTGAGCATTTCTTGCGTTTCGATGGAAGGGTGTGGTTGCCGTCACACTGTCACATGAGGCGATCATCATAGTCCTCGGAAGTAGCAACGCATCTGAGATTGACTTCAGATAGAACCTATGTTCTATATGAAGTTGATAATCTATGGGCGGCAGTGACCACTTATCATCAGGTGGACTGCATGTTCGTTTGCTGCTTCAGTCGTATAAAAAAAACTTGGTAAGGACCACATAACGCATTACATTTCAATTACTTATACAATGTAATAGATCTAACATCGATAAGTATAGGGGAACCCTGAAGTATTGCGCTGTATAGCGTCATAAACTTTACCTAATCCTATCAAGTTTATAGGCGATATTGTGGCAACTAAAGTGATGTATTGTAGAACCTGCAACGACGTATAAGGCAAGTAAAACATACATAAAACGTTTGGATATTTGCTTAGAAATGTGTTTTCGGTAAAGTTATCTCTTTTTTATTACATGAATGTATTTTAGGTCTGAAATTCCTGATTATTGACTTCAAAATGTTGATTTAAGTAAAAATTCCAAAAAAAAAGAGTTTCTTTATCAATTTTAAACAATCATTATCGTTACAAAGTAATCAAATTTTGTCATTGTATGATAGTAACTATAGTTAGTATATTCGCTTTTCATACACAAATGTAAAAGAATATCAGATAAGATAATAACGTTAAAGCGAATTTGATGCCATAAAAGCTACAAAATGAGTAGTATTAATAAAGAATGTTACGTGAGAAAATTTACGAGCTGCCGTCATATTGACTTGTTACGATCTTTTATTACAACATAACATATAACACAATATAACATATAACACAATATAACATATAACATCGTAGCATTTTCCTCTAATATTGAGGTTAACGTGTACCAAACAAGTTTCGAACTTGCGACGTGTTGTTGGGAACTTTTGTTGTCAAATCTATCCGCTTCAGTATATTATGTGATGTTGAGTTGGAAGCGTAGTAATTTAATCGACATTGTTGGTGGTTTCTTTTGATCCAGAATGCTTGATCTATTTTTATTTGGCGTCTTACGTAGATATATCTGTATTAGGTATATCTGTATTGGTTGTAGGTAAGATTATAGGCTTAAGGTCGTTGTGAATTTGTGTTATTTTTTGGAACATTTTAAAGGAATTGTTCTCTCGTAGCTAAATGTATCTACTGGTGCTTGGAATATTTGCTTTCTCGTTCTTGGGTCAAAGTCTTCGTATTTGGATATTGATATTTTAATTGAATTTATGAATTTCATAAATAAGTCTGTGGCCAGTCTTTGATGTTTATTTTTGATCGTCTGGTTTGGCGTAATTCTTAAAAGACTCAAATTTATTCGGTGCCGCTAATTTACTTCAAAATAATTTCTCAGATGTTATTTGTTTTTTCTTTCAATCACTTTTATTTTTATTGTTCGATCGTAACGGTTTCCTAAAACGATTTTATAACTTGAAAGTTTCTAACACACACTTTACTTCAAATGTTACTTTTAACTATTGTATTATGTTACTAAATAGATAGTTTATAGTATGACTATATATGTACTTTTTAGATCTTTTCTTTCGATATTGATAGTATCGATCAATTTAAAAATGTCATTTTCTATATTTATTAAATAATCGTCGATAATATTAAGAATATTCTTATCTTTACCTATTAGAATTTCCCTTATTATCTAATTCTCCTTTATCCCTTCGATTGCGATGAATTTCCGTTTAATATATATTTTCTTTCCACAGACGAGCAGCGGTTGTCCAGAGAGCAGGATGCCGCGCGCCAGCGCACTGTTGCTGGTGCTAGCGGCAGTTCTTCTCACTGAGAAGTGCTCCCAAGCATCGTTTATTGATCCCGGTAACACATAAATTCGTGATTTATCTCATTTATTCCCTTCCTGTTACTATCTAATATTACGAGCTCGTACTATTTGATTTAAGGTAGTATAAATCTTCGTAATTTGTCATCGCCCCCATATCAATTTCTGTCTAAACGCAACATGACAGTACACGAAGCAATCTAACACAAAACTAATATCTAGCAACGAATTTGTGACTCACTTTAGGTTGGACACTAATCTTATTTGGAGTAAACAAAAGTTGTTTATAGATAACATTTACCACTTACCTTCAGACGGACTGAATGCTCATCTGATACTTTAATTCATAAAATGGAGTAGCGGCTTGCGATACGGTCCAGTCTACATTCTCAACACACATATTTCAAGCCGCTAGTTCATAATGAAGCGAGGTATATATATACATGTTATTTCAAGTTATTCCTAAGAGTGGCAACGCAACCTGTGACATTTTCAGATTGATTGGATGGTCTGAAGTAGATTATGTCACTTTATTAATTAATATCAAGCATGTCCATTTATTAATTTTCTATGTATAAGATATTGAAAGTCACAAGTAAAAGTCGATTGTAGATAATTCAAATTGAGAACGATTTGTGAACTACATTTAACAGTGTTTAAATCAATTCCAGATAAAAAGCTCATTTACATCTTCAATTTAATGCCAATTGAAAGAGCAAACCATTATTGAATACCTTTATATATTTTAGTTCTGTTCAAGCTCTTAATGAACCTTAAGTTTTAATTTTACTTACTAAGTATTTATGTACCTCGAAATATTACTACAGGTAATACTAATGTGTATCAGATAGTAATATTGGAATATTTCACAGGTGACGAAGATGTTGAAATAAGCGTCCCCGAATACGATGATGACCCCGCTGATCTGCAAATGCTTCAGGATGTAGGAAAGTAAGTAGAAAGTGTTGCAAAAATCTGCTAAACAAATAACAAGAAAAAAATAGATATGACAGCAGATCTTACGATTAAGACATAAAATCAATATTGATAACTAAAAAACAAGCTTATAAAAGAATCTAAATTCATAAATTATAATGAAAAACAACAAGATGAATTGAGGTTAGATTAGAATTGGACATGGATTGGGCAGGTTGAATAAGAACAAAACTGCACCATTATTATGATGTGACAAAATCATGAATTACTTATCCTAGATTAAAATATTATGTTTTAAAGCTTTTGATCGTATGTACTCAAGTAAAACTTAGAAATCTTATAACAGTTAATAATGTTTGTTATCCACATCTTCATTTTGTAAGGAAGGCAAGAATGTTCACGCTGTTACTGCCTATCGCTGAAATTAAGTCTCCCAACATCTCAGTAAGATTTTCGAGAAAAGTTAAATAAAAAACCATTTTTATGTCCGAAGAAAACAGCTTAAACCTTAAAAGGTAACACGGACAGAGACTTAGGATAGAATTCGATGATGTGGTTTCAGACGTTCGTCGCTGATCTACGTTTTCAGGCGAGCCTGTATACGGCGTGGCGGTAACTGCGACCATCGTCCTGGTGATTGCTGCCACTCGTCTTCCTGTCGCTGCAACCTCTGGGGGTCCAACTGTCGCTGTCAGCGCATGGGCCTCTTCCAGAAGTGGGGATGAAGATTCAACTGCAACCCTTGAAACGGCGACCAATCCCGATTCTAAATTGATCGCCGTTCCAATGGACGACAACCATTGCTTTATCACCGGACCCGTTGCGTTAGCTTCTATTTCTCCCTTCACCTCTTCTACATCTTCATGTCTATATTAAATCTGTGTAAAGATTCGAAAACAGGGATGTAGATTTCATTTCGGAAATATTTTTGGACCACTTTACTCAATTACGTTTCGAAATTCAAAAATATTCTGTTCTTTCCGTTTTTGATCTTGTAGTATTTTGATTTCTCTGATTGAGCCGAGTGTCCGCTTACTTGGTTGGGCAATCACCCAGCCTTATTGCCTAATCAGTACGCTTCGACACTATACTCGGCCAATCAGACATTTAGAAACTGCTACTGGCGATGGGTTCTTGGCCACACTTGAGTTCTCTTTATTTATACCATAGGACTCGTCGCTACTTAGCAGCTTATTTATTACAATGTATGTATGTAGAGATAAATAAGATAAACGTAGAAACAGTAGCTACTAAATTGGTGGTAAACTTATGTCAATAGGATGTAGCAAATTACAAAATAGACAAAAATATAAATGTAACTTTTAATGTTCTAGTCATGTAAGAGACTCGGTAATGGAAAACTTGGTGAAAGACGCTATAATAAGCCTTTGTATGAAACAACGCCACTTGTATTTGCGATTGGCAACTTAGATTTTTAACCTATGAATGTGTCAAATAATTCTTATATTATAAACGAATCTTTAATGTACTTATGCAACTCTCGACAGGAGGGTATATGGTATTGCAGCCTAGTAGAATTCTTCTAAATGTAGTTTCTTATGTATGTTCCATAACGGAGCACGATAATTGTATTATTACTAATATTGGAATATGGAAATGATATATTGTATTAATAAATGTTTATGGACGAACCAAGCTCTTTCATTTAACATCCTTTTTCCTTATAATTACTTATAATTAAAACAAGTATAAATATTATTGAAATTCAAAAGTTATAGTTTTTGTGACCATCATAGTCCTCGGGAGTAGCAACGCACCTGTGTTTGACTTCAAATGGAATCCATGTTCTGTATGAAGTTGATTATAGATGTCCATAGGCGGCAGTGGCCACTTACCATCAGGTGGACTACATGCTCGTTTGCTACTTCAGTCAGATAAAAAAATATATATGGTAGAATTTATATATACATACTTAATACATCTTGGACATACCTTCTTTTTATGAATTTTGTTCATCGACTAGTCGATTAATAATTAATATTAGATATCATCGACTAATTTACATGTAATATTTAAAGTCATAAACTGGGCTATACGATACGTTCTAACACTATATTTGTGACTTTAGATTTGCTCGGACATCGTGTTATACAGCTTTGTTTAAGCGTCAATGTCGTATGGGGCCTTGATACAAACACAAGAACATATTGTCCTTGTGTTTGTACCCTTTTATCCTTCTACGGGTTCAACTAGAAGCGTAAACCGGTAAAACGTTGACACTTGCAATTAAGACTCGCCTGTATCTCAATTTGAATTCTTATATAGACAGGTGCAAAGATACCACCGAGTCCTGAGCTAACTCATTAATGTTATAACTTAATATACTCATTACCGAGGTAGACGTAGAAGCTGCAGTTATTAACAAGTAATCCATACATAAAATTGAAATGAAAGTTCCTCGTGTCCGTATGTCACACATATTTGCAAAACTACAGTTTGGGTGACTGCTGAATTTGTTTTAATGAATAGGAAATATATAGCATATTATAGAGCAGTGATAGCCTAATGGTTGAAACTTGCCCTCTCGATCGGGAGGTCCGAGGTTCAAATCCAGGTATGCACCACTGATTTTCTAAAAATTACGTGCACCAGAAATTATCACTTCTTTTGTTCTTTGAGAAGAGCCGTGCCCAGCAGTGTGAAAATAATGGGGTGGCACCCCAAATATATTTGTAGTTCACATTTAGTCTTTATTTCATTAAAACCAATTATGTCTAATAAAAGTTATACAAGGTTCGTATTTTGTTCGACTACTCGAACCAATCCCAGCGTAAAGCAAATGGAAGGTGTGGTTACCGACTCACTTTCGTATGAGGTGACCATCATATTCCTCTCTAGTAGCAACTCATCTGAGATTGACTAAAGATACAACTATTGCTCTCTATACATTTGCGTACAGGTGTCCATGGGCAGTAGTGACCACTTTCCATAGGGTGGACTGCATGCTCGTTTGCTACTTTAAACCTTTACAAATGTTATTACTTTAAAAGCTGCTGTAACTGTTTATCTCTGTTTGTATCTCATAAATGAGAATGCCTTATAACATTCATCTAATTAGAAAAAAATACCAATAAAACTGCTACAATATAGAAATAAATGAGACAATGATGCTACCGACCTCGAACTAGGAAGCGTCCATATAAATTCTTGTAAAATCAAGGTCGTTAACAAGGTCAGTTTTTTCTTCAAAATCTGACCTTGTTAACGACCAAGGCACTTACTGAGACCCATCAGGAAGGAAATAAAAGAACTCTTACCATTATTTTAAGGAACCTTTTACCGCTCCGAATCCTTGTAATAAAACAATGATATATAAAGATTATAAAACTAACTAGCACGCTTTAGGGTAAGGATTCATTTGACTTCAGTTAAAATTAAATATATTATTAGATTATTGCAATGGCATCGCCTCATTTTTTGCCTGATATTTTCTTGTCATATATAATATTCGTATCTACTTATCCTTTTTATTTGTTCTCGAGGGGAAACCTTTAAAAGGTACCCGACGCTGTGGGAGCGACGCTGGGTTATGTGGGATTTTTACCGCATTAAATGGTGGTCGTCCTCGGCGCTATAAAGAGGACTCCGGGATCTCGAAACGACCGCAACCGGAATCCTCTGAGTCCGTTGCCCCATCAGGCTCCTCCCAGATGGGCGGCTGGGCCCACCTCGCCCACCGCTCCATCTAGTCTTTACGACGGTATACGATCACATATACCGCTGTAGCCGCCTGCAACCCTGTAACCCCTTTTAGTCGCCTCTCACAACAGGCAGGGGATGTCGAAGCCCTATTCCAATCCCGGAACTACAGGGACATCTACTTATACTTAGCTACATTCCCTAATATTTCCTATCATAGTGAATCACACTGAACTGTCGGAAATAACAAGGCATTTTGGGGCAAAAATGGAAAAACTATGTTTGATAAGATCATTAATAATACGCTAACTGACGTACAAACACAAATACGTATCTATAACAGTAGAGCCATTAACGACTGGGATATTAGAAAAGTTTCCGGAACTTTTTTAGTCCATCAATCATTTAATCTATTGATGAACCCTTTTCCAAGTTCTTTTGAAACTGCTTCCCTATTTTTTTGAAATGAAACGCTTCGGCTTAATAAAAGAATTATGCCTCAGGCCCTTTGTCAAGAATTACGATAGATCCCTTTTTGTTTACTTTCGTAACAAAAAAAGAAACAACTGTTCATGATAGCATCTTATAATCTATACGAAGGGAAGAATCTATAAAAAATATCTACTTGTAGGACTTCCAATAATCAAAATAAGTGATCGTCTACAACTTTTTTTAGTTGCACGTTGAGATTACGGATTGAAGGCAGATTCCATCCATCCATTCATCAGCCTTTGAAAGTCCACTGCTGGATATAGGTCTCCCCTAAACTGCGCTACTTCGACCGTTCCTGTGCCATCTGAATCCAGCGATTACCCGCCGTCTTCTCCAGATCCGATCAGTGGACTGATCGGATCTGGAGAAGTCGTCGGAAGTGCCTAGTCGGGAGGCAGCGTGCACCCCTTTTGCCAAGACGTAGTCTCCATTCAAGGACTCGTCTACCCCATCGGTTACAGGCAAATTACTATAATAATAACTAGCTATAAGGCAAACGGGGTACTTGAACGAAAGCAGTCACGGTTGCTTACGAACAACTCGAAAGAAATTACCCATGCTACGCAGGCTTTGAAGGAAAGAAAGAAAGAAAGTAAATACTTTATTCGGTACGGTACATAAGGTTATACAAAAACAAATACATTTAACAGCAAACATCTGTGTTATTATTATTAACTAATACTTAATGATGTAAGTTACATTACATTGACCGAAAAGTTCTCCTCTCAGCTTATTGCTGCAGGTAGTCAAGGTCACCTGCAGCGCTGGTATTCTGTGGAGCCAATTTTTTTCGCTTGCGCGCAAGCGGTACAGGTATATCTAATTATGTATGCATGTGTGTATTTCAAAGTATGTATGTGTTGCGTGCTAGTGCGTATCAGCGTGTAAGTTACTGTGTATGTGAATCTGAAGGTATTTTAATTTGTACATATATAGAAATGTTGTTTGTGTATATATGCAAGTACTTATTTTGTTTTATAATTAAATTTCAACTTTAGGTATACTTTTCATAATGTTTTCCCAAAATTAAATTAAATAGGGTCTTTTTGATTGAGAATCAAATACTTATAAAGACTAAGTTAGAAGGAACTAATAGAACTTTGCAGAAGTCTTTTTGCATATTTCTTAACGAACATGCTATAGCGTTCCGGTAATACTACAAGAGAAAAGTCATTCCACACCTCACACGTTTTTAAGCAGAAGTGAGCATACAACGCGAACTAAACACCACGAGCCACAGTCGGAACCTTCAATTTTCTACTCGGATATACGATGTAGTTAAGTATTGAGCGTTGGATAAGCTCAGTTATAAAACTATAACACTATAAAATGTATGATAAGCTTTTATATTTTACGTACATAAGGAACGTAGAAACTTAGTAGTATGATAATGGTTAATTCTTAGTACTAGTTTATTTTGTTTCCTCAATAGAGACATGGTTGTTATCGCTCGTGGTTTCAAATTACATTGTGAGATACGACCAAAGACAATGTAAGCGAACAATGTACAGAGTAATATCAAGAACAATACTTAAGGTACTGATTTGTTATCTATAGTAAAATTTTCGAACATAACTATAAATAAAATAAAAGACCAAAATTGGAAAAGTCTGCAAAACTATTTGACTGTTTTTACGTGCAAGTAGTTAGGATGCCTAAAAGACACTACAGTAACATTGTATAGGCACACTACTTTGACATTTCAGTGTCAGTTTCAAAGTGGTAGAACCACTTTGAAACTTTGAAACTTTGTGTAGTTCGACCGGGGAAGTACCACCGCCACACCTATTTCTAGCATGAAGCATTTCTTGCGTTTCGATAGAAGGGTGTGGTTGCGGGCACACTTTCACATGAGGCGATCATTATAGTCCTCAGGAGTAGCAACGCGTCTATGATTGACTTCACATGGAACCCATGTTCTGTATGAAGTTGATTACAGAGATCCATGGGCGGCAGTGACCACTTACCATCAGGTGAACTGCACGCTGGTTTGCTCCTGCAGTGAGATAAAAAATAAAAAATATAAAAAGGTCAAATAAAGATACGTTAGTACTCACCCAGTTTATTAACATAAAACCTTCCCCGTTACCAGTAACTCGTATTTTCTAAGCCGCAGGTCATAAAACGCAAGTTTTATCCTTACCGAAACAAATAACCTTTATGGTTATAGCCTTTAGAATATAGGACTACTAAGTTCACGCCATGGAGTTGCTTGTTTTTTTAGGGTACAACCCATTATTGTCATTTTGAATATTTCGTATACCCTAACGGGTCGAATATAGAGCTCACCATAAATTTAACCCAAACATCTGTATAACCTATATTCACGAATAAAAATATTTGTATTTTGTATTTGTCTTACTGCTCGGCAGGGGTCTTCTCTCAGAATGAGAGAGTTTTAGGCCATAGTTCACCGCGCTGGCCAAATGCGAATTGGTGGACATCACACACCTGCGGGTACTTTTTTTAAATATTTTTTTTTATAATTCCAATTTCTCTCGTTATAGATCAAACGTTGCTGTGTTTTGGAATATATGACGTGCCAAGGGAGAAACTGTTACGAGATACTCCAACAAAGTTTTCAAGGGTAACATCAAATCTATGGTCAATCGCAGTTATAAGTTCAATTTCATTTGAGGGTGATAAAGAGTATGGTTCGCAAGCACTGTTGCTACACTTATTTCTATCTATCTAATAACAACTGTGTTGAGTGTTTCTGTTTTCTGGTCTAAAAATTGCGGTACTTTGACGACTTTATTACTTTACATTTTAAAAAAAAATTTTAAACAAAAAATACAACCGACTTCCATGCCACATAAAAGTAAAAAATAATTTAAATACATGTTGGTTTAGAGCAAACACAGTACTTAGTACATAGTTCCGAAGTCGGCGCTCACCATATTTTGCTGGATCATGACGAAACTACATGTATCTTATATGAGCGCCGACTTCGGTACTATGTACTAAGTACTGTGTTTGCTCTAAACCAACATGTATTAAAATTATTTTTTACTTTTATGTGGCATGGAAGTCGGTTGTATTTTTTGTTTAAAATTTTTTTTTTCACGCTTTTCAGTCACGATAAAATCAGTTATGGCTGTTGCTAGTCGTCCGCTAACCGGATGAATAAAATTAATTATTCGTCCGATTTTCGGATGAATAAAATTATGTGCCGACGTCATCATCTAAAAATAGACTTCTTTGACACAACCGGTCGGGGGCGCTACCGCGCCCCCTCCCTTAGATTCTGAATTAGAAAAATCTGTTCGAACCTAACCTAACCGAATAAAACAACTTTTTCTGAGTAAACATTTATTTAAAGAAGAGACCTATAATTATCAATATTTAAAGTAGAAAAAGTAATATAAACCTTATAACTAAGAGTATAATTCAACTGATACTGATAAAAATAATTTTGACTACCTATCCTTAGTTGGAAAACCAATACCATCAAAACCAATTTAAGTTCGGGCAGCATGGTCGTTATTCACTACATCAGGTGTACCCATAGCTTTACACAATTTATTAATCTCAGTAATATGATTTAACTCACCAGTTTCAATACGTTTTTTATTACGAGGATAATAAGTATGTTTAATATATAGACCATTTTTATTACGAATTTACCGTTTAGCGGACGATTAATTTATTTTATTCATCCGATTACGGGACGACTAGACACTTCGATCAGTTATACGAGACCGTGTAATACATAGTATCCATAAGACTGCATAGTGCATACATAAATGGAAACGGTAATTTAAAATCAACCTTAAATGACAAGTCAAACAAAAGCCTAAGCGATATCTTACATTACTGTCACAGTGCATGTGAACTGAGCGCAACCGCTCGCAGGGCGCTGCCGCGCCCTGCTCGCTTAGTTTCTATATTTTCTTTTAAGTTCCAACCTAACCTAACCCATCCTATGTAAAAAGGTTGGCAGTACTCCTGCATCGTCCAGGTAATTGTATTCAAAGTGGAATTTGTGATCATAATTATGTCCTTTCCGGAACTCATTGTTTGTATTGCGAACAATAATTACCAAACACACATACTTTAGGCAGGCTGTATACCGATATTATTAGTGTTAAAGAGGTGAAGGTAACTTTATTAATCGTTGCCTCTGTTTATGGAACTCCTAATATATTCATAAGGGCCATATTACTATCACCTGTGAGTTAGATAGGCAGTACCACTGAATAAAAGCCCAGTTTTCATAAGTCATCTCTTCTTAGCATTTCTTCAATAAATCCTTAAACACTAAATAGCCAACTTCTATGGCTTGGGCTTACAGTACCCTGCATCATAAGGGTCGAGGACTTAAAGGTCAATTTTCTTATCATACGTCTTTGCTTTGTTAATATATTACAATTCCATAAGTATCAAATGGCCAACGCCTATGCTTTAAGCCTGAAGTACCCGTGCATCATCAAGGCTGAAGAGTTGAAGGTCAAAACTATCATGTTATATCTTTGCCTAGTAATCTAATTACATATACGAAGGCACCATATGGCCAACGCCTGTGGTTTAGGCTTGAAGGACCCCAGCATTATCAGGGTTGAGGAGTTGAAGGTCAAATTTTTCATGCCATATCTTTTCGTAGTAATCTCATTACATACACGTAAGTAACAGATGGCCAACTTCTATGGCTTGGGCTTGCAGTACCCTGCATCATGAGGGTTGAGGAGTTGAAGGTCGATTTTAATATTATACGTCTTTACTTTGTACTTTATATTACATACCCATAAGCATCAAATGGCCAATACCTATGGTTTAAGCTTGAAGTACCCCTGCATCATCAGAGTTGAGGAGTTGAAGGTCAAATTTTTCATTTTTTATCTTTGCTTAGTAATCTTATCAGATATACGTAGCGATCATGTAGCTAACGCCTATAGTTTAAGCTTGAAGCACCCCAGCATCATAAGGATTGAGGAGTTGAAGGTCCAATTTTCCACCGTATACAACCATTTTTCTAATGTTCTACCTTACATTTTTTAAATATCATTTTGAATGCGTAAGGATGAAATAGCTAAGTTTTATGGCTTAGGCATTCAATACCCCTGCATCATCAGGATTGAGAAGTTGAAGGTCCAATTTTTCGTCGTATACCTTTGCTTAGCAATGTTATTACAAATCCGTGAGCAACAAATGTCTAACGTTTATGGTTTAAGCCTACAGTACCCCTGCATCATCAGGGTTGAGGAGTTGAAGGTCAAATTTGTCATCGTACGTCTTTGCCTTGCTATCTTATTATATATCCGTAAGCACCAAATGGCCATCTCTTACGGTTTGGGCTTACAGCACCCTGCATCATCAGGGTTGAGGAGTTGAAGGTCACTTTTTTTTCATGTGTCTTTGCTTAGTATTGTTATTACAAACTTATAAGCACCAAATGGCTAACCCCTATGGTTTAGGCTTGAGGCACCCCTGCATCATCAGGATTGAGGAGTTGAAGGTCAAATTTTTCATCACATGTCTCTGCTTAGTAGTCTTGTTACATATATGTAAGCACCAAATAGCTAATGTTATAGTTTAGGATAGCTGTAACCCTGCATCATCAGGATCGAGGAGTTGAAGGTCAAATGTTTCGTCAACCTATATAAGCATAGATATATAATACATATTCCAAGTTTCATAAGAATCGATTCGGCAGAAGCCGAGTTATCTCAAATTATCTAAAAAACTCGAGGAGTGGTGGTGGTTTCCACCCCATAACTCAAAGAGTTAAGCATCACAGCATACCCATGTCCAGGAGAAAAAGTTGCGTGACAAAATTTCCTATCAAATGAAAGAAAGAAAATGGAAATCGGTTTAGAAACACCCAAGTTATTCAAGATTTTAAGAAACCGACATTTTCCAATTTTCCGGGAAAACCGCCGGAAGGTTTTCATTTTCCTCAATATGGGACTGCCTGTGAAACTAGCCGCATACAATGTCGTATGAATCGTGTCGGTAGGTCGACGATTTCTAGCCATTTCGCCCGAACATACATAAAAAAAAAAAAAAAAAAAAAAAAAAAAATATACGTGACGAATAGATAACCTCTTTCCTTTGGGAAGTCGGTTAAAAACGTAAGTAGCCTTTAAATGTATTAGCATTAGAAAATATTTGAAAAAATACATTGGGTGTACAATAGCTTTTACCTAGAAAATATATTCGTTGCGGCCATTTTTGTGTGAAAATAAATGTAGGTTCTCGTACGTATAAATAATAAGCTGTTATTTTTGGTATCCCTCATTTCAATATTATTATGATTTGACACGCCTTTTGATTTTAGGAGGGCTTTGTTTGCAATAAAAATGTAAAATCCCTCATAAAATTGATGGAAAATAAAACAACCGACCATGAAAGCAGATATGTCTGATCTCCTATAGTAAGAAGGCAACTGATAGGCCGACAAGCCCTCCATGATTGCACTCCAGGGTAGAGAGTTAAAAGCATTGACAATGTCAAGTCTGACCGCCAAAACTACGCTACCCTGGGAAATGGCCTGCTCTGAGAGCGTTCGGATGCGGAGGATGGCGTTCATGGTCGATCGCTGCTGCCGGAAGCCGAACTAGTTTTCGGGTAGGTCCGGGCCGGGGCATACAAGGTGCCTGCTAATTTGAGAGGCGATGATCCTCTCAAATAGCTGTTTATCCAACAGGCAGATGGGTCTGTACGCCGACGGGGAGTCTCGGGTCTTACCCACTTGTGCAGGATCACCAAACTCGCCTGCTTCTATCTCGACGGAAATCTTCTGTGCCGAAAACAGGCGGTGAAAAGCCTGCACAGCCGCTTACCTATATTCTATGTGTGATTCTAGGTTATAAATTATCTTTCAGACAAATCCAATTAGAAGTTTTTACGTGAAAGGTTGACAAGCACCCATCTATCCACACAAAGTTTTGCCTTTATATTTGTTCTGCTTTTAGTAAGTAGAACCTGTGTAACTTAATATAAATAACTAAGTAATCTTCCCGTCTATGATATGCCGATGATTTAAACAACTTTATTTTTATGATAAAGATAGATCGTGTAAATACAAGTCTAACTTTACAATATTTTTATGAACTCTCAAACCTGCAGGCGACCAACTCGTAGAAGCGCTTTAAATGCATCTATAAATACACCCCAGGAGGGAGTTAATATGGTATCTGCTACATTTTATAACCTTGTTTAGCGCTCGGGTTTACGATACTGTTATATAAACCGTTTAAACTATCCAACTACAATATAACTCGGATAACTTTGAACGCTAGCGGCAATGTTATATTGGCACCTCCTGAATTATTGTGGCTTGAACTTTGATAATACTTGATGTAAATAACCCTTAGTTGACGTAATTTACTACTAGTGATGAGAGATATGCAGTGTCTTGCCTTATGCCTAATACCTTATGAATAATATCGACATGTCCAAGAACATGAACCAACATAGTATTTTCCTATTTATTATAATATAAAATTATTAAATTCAATTAGTAAAATTTTTATCAACGCACATTTTAATGTATTTAGTTAACCTTACTTTATAACGTTAAATATTTTCAAATTACATTTGTATTTTGAAATTTAGACAGTTTTGATGAGCTTTTAAATGATAGCCGAAACTTAAAAAGCATTTTGAGAAATAAAGTATTTTTTCTATTTATAATAACTTTATAATAAAAAAAGCTATACTATAAATGCACTCACACGTCAATGTATGCAAAAAATCCTAATTACTTACATTATTTATATTCTGTAACTCAAACAGTTTTAATATGCCTCTAAATTATAAGGAAATGAAATTAAATATCTTTATTTTGCATAGGCCTACGGAGACATTTACAAATTGTCAGTTACATATTTTTTTTTACACTACCACCAGATCGGAACGACCTCAACTGAGAAGATCCGCAAAGAAACTCAGTGGGTTTGTCTTTTTTCTTTGTATATCCTTTTTTATTTCCATATTGTTTTTTTTTTATTTGACTGAAGTAGCAGACGAGCATGAAGTCCACCTGATGGTAAGTGGTCACTACCGCCCATGGACATCTGTAATCACCTTCATACAGAATATGAGTTCCATCTGAAGTCAATGAAACTGTCAACCACACCTTCCTATCGAAACGCAAGAAATGCTTCACGCTAGAAATAGGTGTGGCGGTGGTACTTCCCCTTCTTTTACATTTATTATAAAAGTTAGCTCCAGTATCATGCTTTATATTAATATATAAACGAAACGATTAAGGTATTTTGATAAATATAGTACTTTTCTATTTATTTCAAAATGTCTAAATTCGGCTTTATTATAAACGCACCCAATTCCAGCCATTAATGTAACTATTTTGCTTATTTTAGGTACATTTGTATATCCGTGCATTATTATTCATATTCTGTAGTTAAACAGTTGTAATCCGCAAATAAAAGATAAGGCAAAACTAAATTATGACCTACACAAAAATAAAGCTTTTAGAGCAGAACTCTCTAATGCAATATTAAAGCCCTGATTGTCCTATTCAGAACTAAATGCAAAGTTATTTGGGGTTCCATGGTAATTTATATTCAGGCTGCGGTTTCGGCTATAAAAACGCCATTGTATGGAAATATATTATTTTCCTCATAAGAATATATTTGGGGCTGAATATTCATTGGAATCTTCATGGTGGTATATAAAATGACATCATTTTGCAGGCATTGCTTATTTATACACCATGCTGTCTCCTATACCGAGGAAGGCAAATCTAATGTTTTTATTAGAAATGTAATTAATACACCTATTGATAAATGACATTATTTTCTGGCGATTAAAAATTCATTTACTTTCAGTTAAAGATACATTTTTTATCCAAAAAAACGTCTTATAATGATATATCTAAAACTTATAGTTGAATACATACTAATATTATAAATGTGCAAGTGTGTTTGTTTGTTCCTCTTTCACGTCGCCACATAGCTATTATATGATATGGTTTATATGCTGGGAGATAGGAGGGCAGAGAGTGACGTAGGCTACTTTTTACCGCGCTCTCTCATTACCATGAAAATATCAATGTTCGTTAGTTGATACATATTTAGTAGTTCCAGACATTAAGAGATGGCGCTAGTAAAATTCATTTGCAAGTTCTGAATCACGTTATCAAATGCTAATGTTTATTCCCTTTGACCGTGCGGGCGAAGCCGCGGGTAAGAGCTAGTCTTTTTATAAAATCAAGTGATATTATTTTATTATTACAACTCCAGTTACTCAAAGAAAACACACAAATAATAATTGATTTTTACCCTGCTCTCGTATAAAATATGCGCGTTGAAATACTTTGTACTCAATCCAAGCAGCGCAATTGACCTACATTGTTATTTAAATTAATGAAATTACGAAAATATTATAATGGCTATCGTTTCGAACATTCAATGAGTAATTGTTTAAGTTATTGCAATACAAAGATTTTATGACATGAAATTTATTATAAACAAAACTTCATAAATGAATAGAATATAATAGTTATAGTTCAAGCTGGTAGAACCAGTGTATTTCTAGCGTGAAGCATTTCTTGTGTTTCGATAGAAGGGTGTGGTTGCCGACACACTTTCACATGAGGCGACCATCATAGTCCTCGGGAGTAGCAACACATCTGTGATTGACTTCAGATGGAACCCATGTTCTGTATGAAGTAGATTACAGATGTCCATGGGCAGCAGTGACCACTTACCATCAGGACTGCATGCTCGTTTGCTACTCCAGTCGAATAAAAAAAAAAGTTATTTTAATTGTAATGCAAACAGTATACATACATACCACATTGTGATGGAAAAAAAAGAAAAATGAATATTTTTCGCAGTAAAACACAATAATGAAATGAAAGTTTAATGATGCTCAACAATGCTCATATTTTAACAATAGGCACGCAGAATCAATCAATAGCCTTTTGTCCAATTTACAATAACAGATCCGTCTGATACGGAGTAATAATTTTTCTCATTAAGTAAATGTTCTTTAAAATTCAGCCCCATTTTTATATATTACGATAATAACCTTTTTTGCATATCGATATCATACTATACACTACTATTATATCATACTATATACATCATTATATATACTTATTACTTATGTCATATTAATACTAATACTAATGATACTAATACTAATAATATTATTAAGGCGAAAGTTTGTGAGTGTGTATGTTTGTTACTTCTTCACGTGTAAACGGCTGTAGCAATTTTCATAAAATTTGGTAAGGAGTTAGCTGATACTCTGGATTAACATATAGGCTACTTTATATAGTGGGAAAATATCTTATTCCCATGGGACAATCAATTTTTGTTAACGCAAGCAAAGCTGCGGGATTCAGCTAGTCTATTATATATATATATATATTTTTTTGGTTTTGAAGTTCATAGATTCCTTTGTAGCAGATTGTCCCTGTAGTTCCGGGACCAGAATAGGGTGGTATCCTCTGCCTGTCGTAAGAGGCGACTAAAAGGGGCTTCCGGGGATGCGGGCGGCTAGAGTGGGAGGTTGAACCGTCGAGACAAGCTACCCCTGGTAGGACGATGGCATGTGTATTCGCATGCCGTCGTAAACACCAGGAGATACGGTGACCTCAAATGCTCACTGGGGAAGAGCCCGAAAGGGGCATCGCGCTCGGAGGGCTCTGCTTGTGATCCGTTGGAAATCCTGGAGTTCTCCTCGCAGACCTAAGGACGGCTGCCGGGCAGGTTTTAGAGAGGTAAAAATACCACAGAACCCGGCGTTGCTACCACGGCGTCGGGTACCTTCTGAAGGTTTCTCCCTCGACACACAAAAAAAGATCCCTTTGTACTTTGACTTCGGAAGTGCCACTCTACGAGCATTGGTATACTTCCTATACTAGTTTCTGCCTAATAACAGTAGTGTTAAGTGCTACTGTGTTATAATTTTAGGATGTAAAAAGAGAGAAACATTTCTTCAAAGCTTTTAAACTTCGTTCTCAAGAGTAGCAACGCATATGTGGTCAACTACAAGTAAGACTTCAAGTGTACAACGTTTTGTCACATGAACACTTATACAATGAATAATATATCTACAATTACGTCGCTCATTAATCATGGTCAGGATGTGTTGTTGTCTGTTGTTGACTGTTGGAGTCCTTTTTCAAGTCTTCTAGGTCAAATGAATCCAAATCCTTTGAGTCTTCAGAGTACTTTTTCGAAGTTTCGAAGATTCAGAGTAATCCAAACAAATGTTTAAATGTGGGTTGGTAAAATTTCCGTTTTGCCATTGTTCTTAGCTAAATGTAGTATTTTTTACTATATTTAGCTAAATATAGTTTACCCAGATGTTCTAAGCGAGCAACTGTTCTAAATTAGGAAATTTAATTACCAAATAACGAAACCGATTGGCAGGACTCAAGTCTTATTACAAAAGACTCCAAATTCTAAAGGACTTGAGCTCTAAGTCTTATTTGTAAGACTTGAGTCTACAAAATAACTCAATTAAAAAAAAGTTCTATTAAAAAAGACACCACGACTCGAGTCTCTTACAACACTTATTTTATAAGTTAAACATAAACGTCTCAGAAAGTTCTCAAATACGTGTTAAATTCGAAATTGGTAACTAGTGTCCTTTAGCGCTCAAACTTACAGAATAAAGTTCAGTCAGTGCATATAGAAATCCTCATAGACCACTCTATATTTTTGACTGGTGACAGATGTCCATAAAGTAGCGATAATTTTACTTTATTAGTGGTAATTTTATGAGTGGTTGATTAAATTCTATGTTGGCAGTGTCTATTTAATATCAGCTATATGCTAGTTTGCTACTTTCATATTTTTCAATACGTAACGGGTGGTGATAAGTGGTCGATGATAAGTGATTTTTAATTTCCTTTTGCTGATATTTCGACCCAGACATAGCGAAAATCAGCAAAAAAAAATTATGAGTCGCATGTCGTAAGTACCTATTACGTAATAATAATCTATAAACTACACCATAATAATGACTCAAAATCTTACTTTGGTACTATAAAAATATATATATGTCGTCCAGTAAGTATAAAATGAAGTAAGTAAACATATACACAGACCAAATGACTATATATTTACTAAAACGAAAACAACGCCATATATCTGAAAAGATGACACGAGGACCCCTAATATTTTCTACCCTTCAGAATTTTAAGGGACGTTTTATCTTAACCTCGTTCCCGTGGGTGGTATAAATTGAATTATTGACGTCTCTTTCAAGGATCTCATCCTTATATAAAAACTTCTATGTATATACGTATTCTACGTACCTAAATCTCAACAATGAAATTCATCATATAATTATCTCTTAGATCAGTTGATACTCGTATGTATTACTAGCGAAACTCGGGACTTCGCGCGAATCATGAACCATCCTTTTTTTTTAAAGTCCATTGTTGAAAATCCCCCCTTCCTCCACTTCGAATTTGTTGATTTTTGGAAAATACTTTCAACCCGTATTTTACTTTATTAATTTTCAGAAAATAGTAAAAATAGATTCCTTTATTTAAAAACCAAGAACCTATTACTAAGTTTATTAAGCATCAAAATTGCCAGTCATACATATCTGCCACCCCATTTTTTCACAATAGTTTGAGCTGTGCGTTGATATGTCAGTCATTACGTCAGTTAGTTATATTTAGTTTTCAAACTTGTGTCAAAAGGAAAACGTAATTTTACTCAAAAGCTCTAAATAATATTGATGCGAAAATTCCTAATATAATCTTGTACCCGTTAGGTGATGACTTTTAATAACCTGTACCAAGTTTCAAGTTTTTAGCGGTACCATACCGGTCTGACGCGCAATGGGTCCCGTGTTCGATTCCCGGTCAGACAGGTATCTGAATGATGAGTTTAGATTCATGTTCTGGGTGTTTGTGTATTCGTGTTGTGTGTGCCCATGGTACCCACGACACAGGAGAAAATCCTACTGTGCGGCTATTTATATAGAAAGCGTGTAGAAAGCGTATAGTTTCGGATGAGTGATATGTCAGTAGTTAAATCAGCTTTCCCTTTATGTATATTGATTGATGATGCATCCCAAAGGTAATGTGTCTTCCACGCCATTGATCTATACATAGCTGATCACATCTGTGGTCGTATGTTTAGTGGAGTTTGGCTCAAATAACACCACTCTCTCTTCCCATTAATGATGTTAGCACGGTTATTTTTGTCCAAGATATTGAAAAACCTCCATACTGTGATTAAGAAATAGAGGCGCCATGTCTTGATAAGTTCAGAAAGTAGCCACTATATTTAAGGCATTTTATAAGATTGAAGTAGCAAACGAGCATGCAGTACACCTGATGGTAAGTGGTCACTGCCGCCCATGGACATCTGTAACCAACTACATGTAGAACATGGATTCTATCTGAAGTCAATCACAGATGCGTTGCTACTCCCGAGGACTATGATGGTCGCCTCATATAAAAGTGTGTGTGACATACGAAATAGGTTTTTGCTCCCAAAAAATCCTGTTTCGGATACAATATTTCATTAGAAGTATTTTATTAGGCTTAGAACTAGGTTTATATTGCAATAGAATTGCTTAGGTAGTACAGAAAAAAACTAGGAAAAACACTCAAAGCGTTTGTAAAGCGTTGTTACTGATTTGAAGTGCTTGGAGACAAAGCTATATTCTTACAAATAAATCTTACGGGTGCTTTCTTTGTTCTTAAAAAGGTACTTTAAATTTTAATTCAGGTTTTTTATTAGAATTTAAATGATAATAACTTTAATAAAATTACTTATACAAAATATCGATCTTTATATATAGTAAAATATAGCAAAATTTAGCTGAGTTGCCTTTTAAAATCCCGTCCACTTGACTCTCCATTTTATCCAAAACACCCCTTAGCTTCAATTGAATTAATTTAGTTATTTGAATTTACTTTACAACTCGCCCTCTGAACAGCGCCTGAATTATCGTAGAGGACCAACCGGAGAGTTGCTATAAATTAGAAATGTCGCATGTATATTTATCTAATGAAATCTTCAAATATTAGTAAACTTGGATACGTTTTTCGAGCTTTGAAATGTAATCCTCGCCCCCTTTTAAGCTTTTAAATGGGAACGGCATTTCATAAGCGCAAATATTATCTAAAGTGACTGTATCGGACATATTTCTGATGTTATAAAGCATTCACTCGTGGTTCAACGTAAAGATATTAAAGGTTTATCGTATCAGAACAGCTTTTGTTAACATATCTCTTATTGTAATTGAAATGCAATAAAAATCAATACTTAAAAAAAATCCAAGTCTCGCAACTCAGTTTTTCTACCGAAAAAAGTTGTGAGATCCTTGTAATACCAAGTCGATTATTAATTTATTCAGTCCCTGCTTAAGGGACTTTCTGTCTTAACTTGTTACGTAATATTCTAACCTAACAACATCTTATAGTGACCATATCAATATTAAAAATCTTTAACGTTTTAAATAAAAAGGTTGACTCGGCAATCGGCAATTTAATTAACTACCAATATAACTTTGTAATCCTATATATATATTTACATGAGATTACAAAGTTACTTATGCAGTTGACGTATCTAGGAAACCGGACGGAAATTGAAAAATATATCAGTTTTTCCTTGATTCATACACTAAACACTAATTGTATTCTAAATTCGAAGCTTCTATATTTGCTAGAAGTGCCTTAGATTTTCAATGATCTGTCAGTGAGTGAGTGAGTGAGTGAGTGACAAAATAAGGAAATTTGACTCGTTATAATTCATAAACTACTGGTTAAAATTAAATGAAATTTGAACTATACCGTGTTCATACAATGCCTTCTTGCCTATTAAAATTTTTATCTTCTACTTTTATCCAGAACGAAGATACAGAGGGTTGAAAATGGCCCGAATTGCTTCGTGAAAAGTATGGTAAGGCCGTGCCGCTTTTTTGCTCGACTTGGCGGGGGCACTGCCGTGCCCCCAGATTCATTATAAAAACCGTTTAAAATTGTGACCTTATATACAATTCACAAGTAATCTACTAATACGAGAAAGTAACCAAAAGGTAGACAACATTTTCGTGAAACTTATAAATCGGTTGTTAAACACATAAAATGCCATTTCTATTTGATAAAAGGTCTATGGTCGTAGCCTCAGCAATTTTGTTGTTACCAAAACAACACTTCAGACTCTGAGAGTTAGTACAAATTAGGCGTCCGTAGTTTTGATAAGTACTGTGCTGTAATGACTCAATTTGCGAGCTTACACTAATCTACTAATTTCTACTGGATTTGATAACTCACGTAAAAATGGTCATTGTGTCTGCTTGCTACACAAACGTCCTCAATGGGTTCGATAGGGATTTTAGGTAATTAAATAATGAATAAATCTAGACATAAAGAATGACGCGGCTTTCGTGTCAGCCAATGCTTCTCAAAGTAGGCAATAAAGCTCACTTGTGGGCGATGAAGGATTAAAAGGAGAAATTTAAGTACCGACAAATTGTTGGGAATTTTTGACAAATGATCAGCTAGTAATTTTAGGGTAAATAGTAAGAGAATCCCTTATTAAGTAAGACAGTAGATGCTCATAGGCTGGCGATAAGATACGTCGACGTACATTTTCCCTTATCTGATATTTCTCTTAGTTGTCAGTGCTGCCTAGATCTACTTTCTACCTTTCTTTCTTTAAGATAATTATTATATTATAATACGTGAAGCAAAAATTTGTGACGGATTTTTAAGTAATATGCCGCGGACGGATTAGTATGAAATTTTGCACGGTTATAGTGGACGTAGAGAAGGAGTGCAGAATGTTAATATTTTTTTCAAATAATGCATTTTTCATACATAAAATCAACTAAAAACACATTACACACACTGCCTTGCATTTGTCACAAACACATATGTACTTAGTAAATGAAATAGAACATTCAATGTCTTACTATGAAAAGACTCAACGTCAAGAATGTCAGATGACATTTGATTTTTAATTTAAATTACGGTCGAATTTCGGCCGATGCGACGGGCGACTAGTATATTTAAATCCACAAATATAAAATACATGTACGGTATAAATACTTTCGCCTTATTCCTATATCTTAGGTTTTTGACTTGGTATTCAGACTACAGTGTATAATTTTTTAGATGATTTTTAAACTAATATTATCACGGGAAAAAAAAAGAATGACCCGAGTCTGTCTGAGTACTGGAGTGCTAAGACACAAAATTCTTTGAACTCCAGTTGTATAAGGAACTATTAATGAATAACGAATCAAAGTTATTGGATAAACAACTTGCCTCTGTAAAGTTCCTCAAATCCAGTGACCGAACTCAAACGTTCCGTCTTAAGAAGCTTACAACTTTTTGCCTTTGAGTTAATAATCCAGCACAGTTAAAGTACACTACCCAAGAAGCGATAAAAAGATTTTCTTAAAGTCTAAGACCATTGTCTCACTGACTACTGGCGAGGTGAGTGGATTTATATTGAACACTGTAGAGTGGCGGCATTGGAAATCTTTTTATATAACATATAAAATTGTTAGGCTAAATAATAATCACGTGAAATGATAAATTAAACGGTAACATTTAACGTTCAAGTTAAAAGATTGATGATTATAAAAAGATTAATTTACTATCAGATTCAATACTACTAGAAAAGTATGAAGATGATTTTATCACTTTTTCATCGTCTGACCAGATGAAACATTGAAATAATTCTCATTTTTTTGTTTAAAGTAAATCAACATACATGTTTAATATTCAAACTTAATTCGTTTATTATTTGATCCTCAGGGCATCAATTTTTCTACAGTGGACTATTAGCAGACTACTTTTACAACTAAAGTTTTTGCTATAAATCACTTGTGTCTGCCTTTAATCGTTCTTCGCTTGCAATGGGTCTGAAGACTTAGTAAATCCTTTGGTATTCGCACATTTCCGGCCTTTTTCCGTTATTATTGATGTTTCTGCTGACCCTACACCTTTTTATGTTATGTGCCCTTTTGCCGTCTATCGCCACCCTTAGTGTTCTAAATGGCGTAAATCTATTGCCGTAGCACTTAGTCAAGGATAAAAGCGAGTTCTTTAATGGATAAAGTACAATTAGTTCGACACTTTCTACGTAATTCTAGTTTTTAATGGTAATAAAAGCGTATTAAAGCAAGACTGCAAGTTGCTTCATTTAATTTATAAGTAAGTTAATCTTTACTTTAACACACAGGGTCATTTCCGATCCAGTGGTAGTGTAAGAAAAAAATGTAACTGACAATTTGTAAGTGCCCCCGTAGGCCTATACAAAATAAAGACATTTCATTTCATTTGAACCTGTGTGTTCGAGCAAAGTAAGAGCATTGATAGCCTGATGGTTTAAACTTTCCCTGTAGATCGAGAGGTCCGAGGTTCAAACCCAGGCACGCACCACTAATGTTTTTTAAATTATGTGCGTATTAGAAATTAATTATCTCTGCTTTTCGGTGAAGGAAAACATTGTAAGGAAACCTACACACCCAAGAGTTCTTTAAAAAAAACTCGGAGGTGTGTGAAATCCACCAATGCGCACTTGGCCAGCGCGGTGGACTATGGCCTAAACTCTCTCATTCTGAGAGAAGACCCGTGCCAAGTAGTGGAACAATAATGGGTTGAGAGAGTACTTGGTGTAACCGTATCTTGCTGTTATTTGTTCTGACTCGACCGTTTCTTTTGCATGCAAAATTGTTCGCCTACCCACTCTAGTGCTCACAAAAATAATATCATTGTTTTGGTGGTGTTTTGTGGTTGCCGACACACTTTCACATAAGGCGACCATCATAGTCCTCGGAAGTAGCAACGCATCTGAGATTGACTTCAGACAAAACCCATGTTCTATATAAAGTTGATTACAGATGTCCATGGGTGGCAGTGACCACTTACCATCAGGTGGATTGCAAGCTCGTTTGCTACTTCAGTCATGAAAAAATAGGTTTTTTGTTGTAATCGTTTAACAATGTAAAACAAATGTGTGTTTTGAAGTAAGTAAGTAGTAGAGATTCATCACGCGTGACGTGAATATAATCTTGTGGGATTCAGTTGGAATGTGACCCAAATAATCATTTCACGCATTAATCTGTTTCTTGTCACTATTTTCTTATTGAGTTTGTACATTTTGTCAAGGCTATAGGCGTAGAGCAATGATAGCCTAATGGTTGAAACTTGCCCTCTCAATCGGGAGGTACGAGGTTCAAACCCGGGCACGCACCACGATTTATGTGCGTATTAGAGATTTATTATCACTGTTTTTTGGTGAAAGGAAAACATCGTGAGGAAACCTACACACCCGAGAGTTCTTTAAAAAAAATGTTCTCGGATGTGTGTGAAGTCCACCAATTAGCAATTGGCCAGCGCGGTGGGCTATGGCCTAAAATTCTCTCATTCTGAAAGAAGACCCGTACCCAGCAGCGGGACAATAATGGGTTGGCACCAAATGAGTATGTAGATCACCTGATGGTAATTGGATACTACCTTATCCGTAAACAAATTCACATAGAAAAGGGATTCTATCTGAAATTAAATACAGATGCATTGCACTTAGCAAGGTATAAGTTGGTTGCCCCATGGATACACATTTATAGCAGTCATGACGTCTATTATGGCCTGAATAAGTACCTTACGCTTAAGTATTCATAACAATATGTTTGTCATAATCACTGCTAGTATATCACAGTTCTTAGACCAAGCCAGAGAAATGTGAAGTAAAGAATTGATGTGTCCCGAATAACTTTGTGAGATTAGAGCGCGACGTGACCAAAATAGGTATGTTTGGCGACTTATGATTAGTTTGTTTTCATTATAAGAGCTCAGAATACAATAAAACAAGTTAGTATAGAAAGAGATTACTCCAGTGAAGAAGTAAAACCCCTCTTCATTGATACTTTCGAAGACGTTAGGGGACACTGCTGCATTTGATTTTTTTGCCCAAAATCTCTCCTCGGGTACCTACTCTAGTTATTTATATATACAGTATTTAAAACTATTACACATACGAGCACCCTATGCACACAGGCACACTCGCGCGCACATACACAAACACACACACATATATATACACATACACATACACACAACACACACACACACACACACACCTACATACACGCACGCACACCGTTACATATTGTGCACATAGGAGGGTTTCATTGTCCACAGAACACCAGCATCGCTATTGGCCACGGTTACCAACAATAAGCTGTGGGCAGACCTTTTTAGTCAATGTTGTAGTACTTGTTATAATAACATAGTGTATTTCTTTTGTTAAGCAATAGCTTTAAGCATAGCTTTTGTCGCGGGCTTTGAGCGCGGCGAACATGGACATTCCGTGTAAATGCTGCATAAATAAATAATTATAAATGCATAAGTTGATAAAAAGTGCTATGCAATTGCATTACCGCGGCAGACCCCGAGTGCCGCACGTTTGTTTTTTAACTTATTTTTCATTTTATATTTTTTTAGGATTTTTTTTTCTTTATTCTTTTCTATCAAAAATAGCGAATAAATCCGTTTTCTTTTCAACCTGAAGTTTTCGAGCAAATATCCAGTTCGATTAACCTGAACGTGTGCCTTAATTTGTTCGATTCCATGGTCCGTGTTTGCATTCACTATATATGTTGGTCGGTTGGTTTCCAGTCTCTCGGGAATTGCTTGTTTATTTTAAGAATGAAGAATGAAAACATGTGAATTCTTATACGAATGACATACCTTACACGATTTTCATGTTACCTATTTTTATTGGTATTAACACCAACCAAAATTACAAGTCGAGCTGTCTTGTAATTTTGGTTGGAAATGAAATGAAATTAATTTATTGCAAGAATGTAGTACAAAGATGGTTACAGTAAGAAAGATCGTACATTCTACCATGACAATGGTGTGCAATCATGTCAATTATGAAATTATAGTTATTTAATAAATTTTTATTATAATTGGCATAAAAATATTTAAATTACATCTTAATTAATTATTACATGCATGTCATTCTTAGTCTATATATTGAAAATATTCATTAATGTCATAAAAGCAGTGCTGCATAAGCCATTCTGTAATTCTACGTTTGAAAATATTAAATGTCAAATTTTTATACGCGTCTGGTAACTTATTATAATTTTTTATAGCCATAGGATAAGCATTTCTTCTAAATAATTCTAGTCGAGATTTTGGCGTCGTGGCGTCGCGTCGAGAGTCGGGATTTTGGTGCTAATACCTTGTTGTAATGTTGGGATAGTGAATAAAGGTTTCATTCCTTACTACAGTGTTTATTTGTGTTTATTATTACATCAATTGGCTGTGTGGTGTCGGCCTTTTAGAATAGCACCACTCCCTCTCTTCCCGTGGATGTCGTACGAGGCGACTAAGGGATAAAACATCCAGGAGATGGGCAGCAGCATCTCCTGTGAAATTCCAACATTTACTGCGGTCACCAACACGCTTGCCAGGCGCGGTGACTACTGGCAAAACCCCCTTATGACAGGTGCAGAAAAGCCACGGCCCCCAGTCCCCGGCGGCCCCGCTATTCCGGGCTATGGTAGCGGCCAAGGTAACGGCGGGGCAGGGGGTGCTAAGAATCTCCGGAAGAGATCCGGCTACCACAACCGACGACTTCTGCACCTGGCAACATACAACACCAGGACACTGAGGACCGACGAGAAGATACAGGAGCTGGAAGAAGAAATAGACAAGTTAAACTGGAGTGTTTTGGGATTGTCTGAAGTCCGAAGACAGGGGGAGGACACGATAATCCTCAAATCTGGAAACTTGCTCTATCACCGGGAGGGCGATCACCTGTCCCAGGGTGGTGTCGGGTTCCTCGTCCACAAATCCCTCGTGAACAACGTTGTAACAGTCGACAGTGTGTCGTCAAGGGTAGCGTACCTTATACTCAGAATATCTAAACGGTATTCGCTGAAGGTCATACAGGTATATGCGCCGACTTCGACACACCCAGACGATGAGGTTGAGGTTATGTATGAGGACATAAGTAGAGCCATACATACCTCAAAAACCCATTTTACCGTTGTCATGGGGGATTTTAATGCAAGACTAGGCGTGCGAAATGGTGACGAACGGAGGGTGGGGCCCTTTGGAATTGGACAACGGAACCACCGAGGTCACTTGCTTGCCAACTTCTTGGAGAGGGAAGACTTCTTTATGATGAACTCTTTCTTCAAGAAGAAGGCACAGCGAAAGTGGACTTGGATAAGTCCTGATGGTTCCACTAAGAACGAGATAGACTTCATTTTGGCAGACAAACGGCACATATTTAATGATGTCTCTGTGATCAACAGGGTGAAAACCGGAAGTGATCACCGGATGGTAAGAGGCACATTAAATATCAATGTAAAGCTGGAACGGTCACGCCTGATGAAGTCTACGCTCCGACCAACACCTGTCCAAATCCAGGGCTCCGAAGAGTTCCAGCTACAGCTCCGAAACCGTTTCGCGTGTCTCGATTCTTGCGTTTCTGTGGACGAAATTAACACCAAGGTAGTAACAACTGTCCACGACGTGGGGTCTAAGTATTTTAAGACCCACTCCAGTGGTGGCTCTCAGGTTCTCTCAGAGCATACTCTCGGTCTTATGAGGGAGAGGCGAGAACTATGTGTGCAGTCTCCAACCTCAATGTCGAGATACAGACTGCTCAATAAACAGATCTCTCAGAGTAGGCGACGCGATTGGCGTGCTCACAACACCCGACGCGTAAAAGACGCTATTGAGCGAAACCGGGGCTCAAGAGTGTTCGCCAGGGATCTGTGCATTGGGCAGAGCCTGCTGACGAGGTTGAAGACCGAATCGGGCACCGTAGTTTCGTCTCAGCCCGATGTTCTGAGAGAAATTGAGAAATACTACGGACAGTTGTATGCTTCCGCACGAGCTCCCGCCCGTAACAAGGCGGACGACAAACGTGCCAAACTGACCCGACACTATACTGAGGACCTCCCGGACGTCAGCCTGTACGAGATTAGAGAGGCTCTCAAACAGCTGAAAAACCACAAGGCACCGGGGGATGACGGAATCACAACAGAGCTGCTAAAAGCTGGCGGTAAACCCGTACTAGTGGCGCTCCAAAAGTTGTTCGATTCCGTCATTACTAGCGGGACAACCCCGGAAGCGTGGAGCAGAAGCGTAGTGGTGCTGTTCTTCAAAAAGGGCGATAAAACCCTCCTGAAGAACTACAGGCCCATTGCGCTTCTGAGCCACGTGTATAAGTTGTTTTCGAGAGTCCTCACTAACCGTATTGCACGCAGGCTTGACGACTTCCAGCCTCCCGAACAAGCCGGATTCCGAAAAGGCTACAGCACCATGGACCACATACACACGCTTCGGCGGATTATACAGAAGACCGAGGAGTATAATCTGCCGTTATGTGTTGCTTATGTGGACTATGAGAAAGCCTTCGATTCTATCGAGCACTGGGCGGTGCTGGAGTCCCTTCAGCGATGCCAGATCGACTATAGGTACATCGAGGTGTTGAAGTGTGTATACACAGCCGCCACCATGTCAGTCCGAGTACACGACCAAAGCACGAACCCCATCCAATTGCAGCGGGGAGTCAGGCAAGGCGACGTCATATCGCCGAAACTGTTCACCGCTGCGTTGGAAGATGTGTTCAAGCTGATGGAGTGGAAAGGTCTTGGCATCAACATCAATGGCGAACACGTCACACACCTTCGATTTGCCGACGATATAGTCATCTTGGCAGGTTCGCTGACGGACCTCAGCACAATGCTAGGCGACCTCAACAGTGCCTCACAACGGGTGGGTCTTAAGATGAACATGGACAAGACGAAAATCATGTCTAATGTCCATGTCACACCCGTACCGGTAGTTGTTGACGGCACTCCTCTCGAAGTTGTCGACGAGTACATTTACCTGGGACAAACGATCCGGATGGGTAAGTCCAACTTTGAGAGGGAGGTCACTCGAAGAATCCAACTCGGCTGGGCTGCGTTCGGGAAATTTCGTAGTATCTTTTCGTCCACAATTCCTCAGTGCCTGAAGTCGAAATTGTTCGAGCAATGTGTGTTGCCAGTGATGACCTATGGCGCCGAAACGTGGTCCTTCACTAAAGGCCTCATTCGAAGGCTCAGAGTCGCTCAGCGTGCTATGGAGAGGGCTATGCTCGGAATTTCGCTACGAGACATGATTCGTAACGATGAAATCCGTAGACGAACGAAGGTTACCGACATAGCTCTCAAAATCAGCAAGCTGAAGTGGCAGTGGGCCGGCCATATCGCTCGAAGGACGGATAACCGATGGGGACGAAAGGTCCTCGAGTGGCGACCACGTTTAGGCAAAAGGAGTACAGGTCGCCCCCCTACCAGGTGGACCGATGACCTGAAGAAGACAGCGGGAAACCGTTGGATTCAGAGGGCACAGGACCGGTTGGAGTGGCGCCATTTAGGGGAGGCCTATGTCCAGCAGTGGACATCAAAGGGCTGATGGATGGATGGATGGATGGATTACATCAATATTTAAAAAAAAGGAAAGAAAAATACGCATGTCAGACGTGGTACTATTTACAAAATCTTGGCTAGTCATTTAAGGAGGCCTATATCTATGCGTGAATTTCAAAAGGCTGATCGATGGATGGAACAAATTACTAAATCCACTCACTCGTTAGATAGTTCAGTGCGGCGATGTATGATTTGAATAGTTTCCATGTTTTCAGCCGGAGTTTTGAACTATTCTCATCGATGCCTGCGCATCACGAAGTTCTTTAATGTAATTTGAACCGACATGTTGTATGTGGGTTTTAAAAAATAAACTAGCTTTCTGCATGCTGCAAGCTTATAAGATTTAATGCTATAGTTTCTGTAATTTGTCGGATTACAAGGTATTCTTAGGTAAAAAAATCCGGTCTATCTCTCATAGACCGGATTTTTTTACTATACTACCTAAGACCTCTGTCTTAGGTAGTATTCTATAATGCGACACTGTCTTGCAAAATGTTTGTCGGATTACCGAGCGTCTATCGTATGTAGTTGTAGTTCTACTGAACTTTACATTACACCCGCAATGAAGAACCCAATAACTGTCATTTTTGCGAAACTTGTTTTTTTGCGGTAATTATATCAAGAGAACACGTGGGTAGAAGTATTTTTTCGTCATTGGAAGTCGGACAATGCTGTGTGAAAATCTTATTTGCCCTGGTTTTGGCGGTTATTTTCAACTCATCATTGCAGCAGTTAAGTCTTTTTTACTAAACTATTATCGATATATCTTATTATTCCTAGTTATTCTTGATAAACAGGAAAAAAAACACGCTTTCTACACTCATAGCCCCACAGTAAGATTTTCTCCTGTGTCGTGGGTACCACGGACACACACAAGACGAATGCACAAACACCCAGACCCAGAACAGGAATCTAAACTCATCATTAAGATACCTGGCCGGGACTCGAACCTGGGGCCCATTGCGCGTCGAAGCGGTATGGTAACCACTCCGCCACTCGGGTCTTCAAGGTAGGAAAAGAAGTAATTGTTGTAAGTCTTTCAGTTGAATGTAACTATATTTATTTATTCATCAACTTCTCAAGTCATCATAGTTCCAATTCTGGACATGTACGGAATGAGATAAGTTTCGGCCATTCCAGGTACCGCGCTGGCCAAGTCCTACACTCCATGCACCTTTTTTTAAGAACTTTTAGTAATCAGTCATTTATTGCGTAAGTACATATGTATACCACATATAGATATATTATATATTTACAATTATAGTTCTCTGTACATTCCCAGAGGCATTAGATGTAGACATCATCTCACGGTGTTTTCCTTGATAGTAAAGCTAGAGTAGTAGTAGCTACAGTAGATTTAATACACTAAACTTTTAAACAGACAAGGTTGTTAGAAAGCAGAAATGATATCGATATGTTATAAGAAAGTTGAAATGGTGTTGGTACTAGAAAGTAGCAATATAAAAATCACTGGGATTCAAACCTTAGACCCTTGATTATTATCTCTCATCGTGAACTCATTGTAATCCCACTGTTAAGCACGGGTCCCCTTCCAGATAAGAGATATAACTGTCAAACAACTACAAATCACAACAAATATTAGCAACAAATAGCACGGATTTATACTCATAAGCTTAACCAGACCAGTAAGTTCTTTATTTTTACTAGTTGAACCCTGCAGCTTCGCACGCTCTAACAAAAATCGATGTATCGATTGTCCCGTGGGAATAAGATATTTTCCCTCGGTAAAATGTAGCCTATATGTTAATCCAGAGTGTCCGCTAACTCCCTACCAAATTTTATGAAAATAGCTCCAGCCGTTTTGATGTGAAGAAGTAACAAACATACTGTGCTCAATGTTGGTGTTAGTAGATAGGAACTTAGGCGGATGGTTTGAAGTAACAACTCGTCACTGATTGGAATAATATATTCTGATAAATGACATACAACTCAAATACAGATATTGAGACTGTAGCACGAATGTAATGCGACTACTTTTATATTAAACAAAATCCATATTTACAAGAGTGGTGCCGAGAAACATTAGTCATGTGATAATACAAGTAGGCACAATACACACTCACAAACTTTCGCCTTTATAATATTAGTTTGATATTGAGTCGAGAAAATTGAAAGAGACCTTATAAGCACATAGTGTACTTTGCAGATGACAAGAGTCTTCTACAATCTGTGCCCGGAAAATCTATTTTTGATGCACATTTTTATCCATCGCTTCACGAGCGCAATATCGGGATATGTTACGTGAACTTTCATTGCTAAGGAGTAATATCAGTGGAGGAAGCTAATAAAAGCTGGTAATATTTTAGAGCAGTGATAGCCTTATGGTTGAAACTTGCCTTTTCAATTGGGAGGTCCGAGGTTCAAACCCAAACGCACCACTGATTTATGTGCGTATTAGAAATTAATTATCACTGCTTTTCGGCGAAGAAAAACATCGTGAGGAATCCTACACACCAGAGAGTCAGAAAAAAAGTGGTCAGAGGTGTGTGAAGTCCACCAGTTCGCACTTGGCCAACGCGATGGACTATGACCTAAAACTCCCTCATTCTGAGAGAAGACCCGTGCCCAACAGTGGGACAATAATGGGTTGACGACAATATTTTCCAACCAAAACGATAATCAATGTCCCGGATAGTTTTAAGAAGTAGTAACGGTAAATTTTCTGCTTATAGGTAGTACTATAAGGTAGTATAAGTAATGTTTTAGCAACCATTTTGTTCAATTCCAAAGCAATAAGGTGAACAAAGTCGCGGTTCTGCTAGTACCTAATGAAACAAAGAATAAAATATTTTATGTTAGCGTTGTAAATTTTAAATAGCAAAATTCAAACATAAAATTTTAACCCAGTGTTAGTGGAAGGATGTTGGAATAAATATTTGATTGGCATAATATTCCGCGTTTACTCTCGCGTAAAGCATCCAGAATTATACATGAAGAGGTTTAATGCTTCTTTTATGCATGATAACGACGGGGTCTGTTAGTTTTTTCTATAATTAAACCACCTACCCAATACGTATCACCCACCATATACGCATAATTCGGCGACCCGCGTGGTGGAGCGGTTACCATACCGGTCTGACGCGCAAAGGGTCCCGGGTTCGAGTCCCGGCCAGACAGGTATCTGAATGATGAGTTTAGATTCATGTTCAGGGTCTGGGTGTTTGTGTATTCGTCTCGTGTGTGTCCATGGTACCCACGACACAGGAGAAAATCCTAGTGTGGGGCTATGAGTGTAGAAAGCGTGTATCGTACCATGTCTCAGGCAATGATTATTCTTTCTATTAAAAAGTAGTAAGATGATGGTGATGAGCGGTAATGAAACTGTCGAGTGTCCATAGTCTTAACCATAGTTCACCACGTAGTAGAACCAGTGTAGTTCGACCGGGGAGGTACCACCGTAACACGTATTTTTTGTATGAACCAGTTCTTGCATTTCGATGGAAGAGTGTTGTTGTTGGCACACCTTTATATGAGGCGACCATCATAGAATTCTTTTTCTTCTTTTATCTGACGGAAGTAGCAAAACGAGCACTATAAGCACTATGAGCACACATAAGTGGTCACTACCGCCCATGGATATCTGTGTTGCTACTCCCGAGGACTATGGTGGTCGCCTTATATAAAAGTGTGCCGGCAACCACACCCTTCCATCGAAACGCAAGAAATGCTTCACGGTAGAAATAGGTGTGGAGTGGTTCTTCCCCCGTCGAACTACACTGGTTCTACCATTTACAGGGATTATTCGGGAGTAGCAACGCATCTGCGATTGTTCAAGTAGAACCTGAGTTCTATATGAAGTTGCTTACAGATGTCCATGGGCAGTATTAACACTTACCATCAGGTGGACTACTTGTCTGCTACTTCAATGTTATAAAAAAAAGTCTTATAAATACTTTCATACTTTCAATAAATTGCTTTATGGCTGACACGTTCATAACACGTAATACTATGACGCATAAGATATTTATCAGTTATAATTATATAACGAAGTGAGTGTGATATCAGGATGGTCGAGGTCTTCATTACTGTCCATTCTTGAAGATTTCAAGTAAAACACAGGAGTAAACTTCTTCGATTTATTCACAGTTTAAGAGGTCCCATCGTTTCGACGGTTAAACAAGAATCTCTTTCTACCGGCGTTCGCTCGCTTCGCCTTTTTATAATAAAGTTTAGTGAGGTGACAATAACAAATTTATCGAGAGTAGACTAAATTAATATTTCAAAAAATCACTAAATATTGATAATTTTACAAATAAACAAACTAAATAAAATAATTATTTTCGGGAACGTGTTTTTCATAAATACGTGGTGTCCCGCCGACATATATATACGTCTATCAGATGTCAGTCATCGGATAATCCAGAATCGGATATCCATCTGATAATGAAACTAGACGTTTGTTTAATTAATATATAACGTATATCCATGTTTCTTCCTGTTGTTTTTGTATACGATTTCTTTTGGTTTCCTTTTTCCTTGTTATATAATAACAAGGCAGAGGCTTACAACCTTACAGAGTATACGTATTATAAACTCGATGTATTTTCCTTGGTGTCTTTAAGTAAAAACGGTTGTTCTTCCGTTTTTCGATAGGATACGTGTGGGCTTTACGATCCCATACGCATCCCGATTCAATTAGGAAAGGTTCGTCTCGCTGGTATTGAAGAAGCGTAGAAGTTAGTTCTTCGTTTATCGGTTTTTGACCTTTATGGCTTTCGTTTTTCTTCGTAACTTCATTAATTATTTATATTTGCAAAAATAAAATGTTGGTGACATAATCATAGAATTTTTATCTGTCCGCTGTCTGTCCCTATGTATGCTTAGATCTTTAGAACTATGCTACAGATTTTAATGCAGTTTTTTTAAATAGATAGAGTGATTTAAAAGGAAGGTTTCTTTGTATAATACATGCATAATATAGAAGAGGAACACTGATAATTTTAGTTTTTTAACTTTTATGCGGAACGAAGTTCGCCGGGTCAGCTAGTAAATGATAATACCTATATAATTCTCAAATTACATGGAAATAAGTCTTAGGTATATGATCCTCTTACTGATCTGTAACATTGTTAAATTATTAAAACGAAAAAACCGACTAATAACTACAGATGAGCCGAATATTCAGTTGTTATTCGATATTCGGAGTATTCAGAATCTTTTTCACTATTCGTTTTCGGCCAAATTATTTGGTTTTAGTGCCGGATATATTCAGTTCGAGTTATCTATTTTCTTGGCTGCACGTCACGGTATAGAACACAAAGAAAAAACTTTTTACAAAAGATTTATCTTATAAGTCAAAGAAATCTTATGAGTAGTGTGTTGAATAAAGCCTATGATATAAAGCAATTAAACTTCAAATCTACATTTTTGAAACTTCAATCAAATTCGCATTATTTCTAAACTCAAAATCAACATTTATTTTTAAATCTCAAATCAATTTTTTTTTTATTGAACACACTTTCACAGTTGTTTCTTAATAAGAAATGGTAAAACGAATAATTCGGCCGAATATCCGGTTTGGTAAAAGTTAAACCGAATAGTATTCGGTTATTCGGTGAAACCACTAATAGGCTCATCTCTAACAATAACGCTTTCTACGCTCATAGACGACAGATTTTTCTCCTGTGCAGTAACGAAAGCAGAAATTTAAATTCATCATACCGATATCTGTCCGGTCGTACACCAAACCCGGAATCTATTGCGTATTCCATGTGAAATGAAGGTCGATTCGGATGGTACAGCTCCACCCATATTACCACGTTATTATTATACCTGTTTTTTACAAAATTAAAAAAACACATTTGTATGAAACCAAAAATTGAAAAAAAAGTCCGATAATTTCCAAAATATTTGTTTTTTTTTTTATAAAATAATAATAAGAGACATGAAGTTATGAAACATAGATCTCAGTAGCCAAGCTTAGATAAGAATATAATCCCATTTAACTTTGGCTTCATAACGAATAGTCATGGATGCCACCCAGAATATCTCATAAGTTGCATACTCGTTTGGTATTTCAATTTTAAAACATACAAAACATAACATAACACGTTCTCACTAGGATTTTCTGATGTGCCGTGGGTGCCATGGACATACAAAGACGCAAACAAAACACCCAGATCCAGAACAACAATCTAAATTCATCATTCAGATACCTGTTGGGCCGGGAATCGAACCCAGAACCCACTGCGTGTGACACCAGCATGGATATCGCTCCTCCACTCGGGACGTCGTTCAATATAGTACTGTATATTCAATATTGTTATCTTAAGTCACCTACAGTTCCAAAGTAATTTAGAACACAACACGGGCCTAAACAAGACAAGCCCAAATGAAGTTTGCTATCAGAAATGCCTTTTCTAAACAGGCTTTAATATAAAGGAGATCTAGAATGCCTTAGAGACAAGGCTGTAAACATTGTATAAAAATTAAGTCGTCCTTTAAGTCACGTATGTACCTTAGAAGTTTAAAATTGTAAATTATGGCGAGATTACATGATCGCGCCTTATGTCAACACACTAATTAAATGTGGAATGATACTTATTGTCTGACTGCTTCAGAAAGTGGGTTATGTTTTTTACTCATGTGTGTATAGCTTAAGCGGCTTGATGGATTGTAATACATGCCATATCATTGGAATCGACTTGTTTTACATACAAAATAGGCTATTGTAGCGACCTCTCTCAACTCATTAAGAGATGGCGCTATGGTCACTTCTTCCTGCATCTCAACAAGAGATGGCGCCACTTGTATTTCTGAATCACGCTATCGATGTATTTTCAATATCCTGAATATATACGAGTTCCGAATAAACCCAGACGGGAGATTTTTCTTTGTCAAAGCTATATTTTAAATATAACGCCAATATCATAATATGCCAGATATGTTGATACAATGAAATATTTACGAAATTATATGGTTTATTTTATACAAATTCTAACTTGAGTATCATTTTCCTCTTTCTTAATGTTAGGACATTTTTCCCAATAACTGGGAAAGTCCCACGAATATCGAATCATCTGGGGAAACGAGACAGAGGAAAGGAATTGGTATAGCAATTCAAAGGAAAAATGCTGCTCGTTTTTTGGGAACCTTGGACAAGGAGGAAAGCGTTAAATTTCCTGCTCTTTGACTCTCATGACTTTTCGAAGGAAATATGATATAGATCTAATTGCACTTTTTTATTTACAATAAAGTCATATTATGTCCTTAAACCTACGATTCTGCTGATCCTATGTATATAGGCAACTCAGTTTCGAACTCAGTATTATTCCAAGGAAAAAATATTGACCGAACTACAGAGACCCTCATATCGCTTACGTCGGCAAGGATCGAATCTCGGATCCTTCGTTTAAGTATGTACACATCTGGTCCATTTAATGATGTGCTATGGATGTATACTTTCTATTATTTTACAAAATGATATTGTATAAGATATGTATTTTTTTATTTATTAATATTTCCCTAAAACGAGCACATCAATTCATAACATTGACATATTGTGAAAAACAGAAGTAAGTGATGCGTTAAACCACGAATCCCTCCCTTCAAGCATGCTTATGTATGTGTGAATGAGAATCATTTAGTTGGGGTGGTACCAATGTCACTTTATCAGTGATATTCCATCCATCCATCCATCAGCCGTTTGATGTCCACTGCTGAACATAGGCCTCCCCTAAATGGCGCCACTCCAACCGGTCCTGTGCCCTCTGAATCCAACGGTTTCCCGCTGTCTTCAGGTCATCGGTCCATCTGGTAGGGGGGCGACCTGTACTCCTTTTGCCTAAACGTGGTCGCCACTCAAGGACCTTCATTCCCCATCGGTTATCGGTCCTACGAGCGATGTGGCCGGCCAATTGCCACTTCAGCTTGCTAATTTTGAGAGCTATGTCTCGTAGCGAAATTCTGAGCATAACCCTCTCCATAGCACACTGAGCGACCCTTTATTAGATCGTAAGCCTATTAATTTTGATGCTGTCTCTCCCTCTACCTCAGGGATTGTACAATTTGTCTTTGTAATGTACAAAATCAGTAATATTATTCAAATATCTTATTTTTTATAAGAAATTATTAGTTCAAATATTTATCTTAAACTACTCGTTTGGTTACGAGAAATTTATGTCACGAGAACTGCTGGCAAGAAAGGCTTGTTGTTTTTAGGGTTCCGCGCCGAAAGGGTAAAACCTTGCTAAGAAAACGCCGCGTGGCTTTTCGTATAATATAACAACAAAAATTCCACACTACTGCACTAACAAAAACAAAATAACATAAATATATAAGGTTGCGTCCATTTATCATACTTAATTTTTTTGCTCGATATTAATAACAGCAACAGGTAGCCGCTTGAAATAATCACAAAATATTTAGTTGTACATTCACTTTTAAAAACTTGTCTAAATAATAATATTTTGAGGAATTCCCATACATCGTTATATTTTGCCTTTTTTGTGTATCCATCTATCTATCAGCCTTTGAAAGTCCACTGCTGGACATAGGCCTCCCCTAATCTGCGCCACTCCGACCGGTCCTGAGCCATCTGAATCCAACAGTTACCCGCCGTCTTCTTCAGGTCATCAGTCCACCGGGTCAGGGGGCGGCTCCTTTTGCCGAGGCGTGGTCTCCATTCGAGGACTCTTCTACCCCATCGGTTATCTGTCCTACGAACGATGTGGCCTGCCCATTGCCACTTCAGCCTACTAATTCTGAGAGCTATGTCGGTAACTTTCGTTCTCCTACGGATTTCATCATTACGAATTCTGTCGCGCAGGGAAATACCAAGTATAGCTCTCTCCATAGCTCTCTGAGTGACTTTGAGCTTACGCACGAGGCTCACAGTAAGGGACTACGTCTCGGCGCCGTATGTCATCACTGGCAACACACACTGCTCGAACATCTTCGACTTCAGGCTCTGAGGTATATCGGATGAGAAGATATGGCGCAGTTTCCCGAACGCTGCCCAGCCGAGTTGGATTCTACGAGTGACCTCTTTCTCGAAGTTGAACTTACCCATCTGCACCACCTGCCCCAGGTAAATATATTTTTGTGTATAATGGTACGAAAACATTAGTGCGCGAGTCCAGCTCGCACTTGGCTTTTTGTAATCAGTCAGTATTGTCTTTCGCATGCATACATCTTAAAATGACTTCCATTCCGTGTTGTATTCCTCTGTATTACATGTATTGTATATATTTTATGCCATACACGACTATACAAAACTCTCAGCGTGTGAATGTTTCTCAAGAAATAGTTGATTACTTTTACATACAAAAACAGGTCAGAAATAAGTACTGAATGAACGGAAAAAATGCTTAATAAATAATAAAAAAACCTGACCAATTACTAAATTGTGATTTCAGTAAAGAACCAAGGAATCAAGGTGGTAGAACCAGTGTAGTTCTGTAGTTCGACCGGGGAAGTACCACCGCCATACCTATTTCTAGCGTGAAGCATTTCTTGCGGTTCGATAGAAGGGTGTGGTTGCAGGTACTCTTTTACATGAGGCAACCATCATAGTCCTCGGAAGTAGCAATGCATCTGTGATTGACTTCAGATGGAACCCATGTTCTGTATGTATGATTACAGATGTTCATGGGCGGCGAGCACTTACCATCAGGTGGACTGCATGCTCGTTTGCTACTTCAATCAGATAAAAAAAGAACCCTCACCATTTTGTAAATTAAAAATCCGACTTCTCTTCATTAATGTAACTAGTAGTTATTACAGGATGGAGGCAAAAATGGATATTAAAAGGCAAAAATCCCTCAGGTTGGAAACTAAGCGTTAATCAAAAAAGATGGGTATTATTGCAGATCTACAATTATTTAGCCGCTTGCTAGTTTTACCGGGAAATTAGAATTTCTCATTGCGATAATAATATTTTTGTAAAGTTTCTTTCACAGATTGATAAGCAAGGAATTAGTTATTTTTTAGTAGAATTATTTTGTTAATCGGTCGTAGGACCAGTGTAGTTTGACCGGGTAGGTAGCGCCGTCACGATTATTACTAGCGTGAAGCAGTTCATATGTCTTGGTGCAAGGGTGTGGTTGCCGGTATACCTTTATATGAGACAACCATCTTAGTACTCAGGAGTAGCAATGCATCTGTTTCAATACCATACAGTTTTTATCTGAAGACATTGCTTCAGATAGAAACTATGTTGTTTATGGAGATGTTTATATATGTTCATGGGCGGCAGTGACCACTTACTCGTTTACTACTTCAATGGGATAAAAACAAAATATAAATGTTACATCCCCTTTGCGTTTTTGCAGGTTTTTGTTGATTTAAACAACGTTTGGTAATATTAATCATATTTAATTGCAAGTCGTTCAAATAATGTTCGAAATTACGTAGAAACAATACAATTTAGAAAGAAAAATAATTAGACAGTGCGTTCGTAGCACTTGCAATCATTTGTATATAAAAAATGGCGTGTCCTTGTGTCATCGTTGACGACATAACTGCTTCTTATTGGTGGTGTACTAATGACGACATGGTGGTTAGGATAACGGGATAACAACACACCAGATGGAGATCTGGTGTGTTGTCCTGTCATTTCTTAACACCCTTATAAGCAAATATTTTAAGAAACTCTTTTATATGTAAATTTATTTGTTATTTCACATTCACAATGTGAAATAACAAATAAATTTCACATTCACAATGTGAATGTGAAATCCTACTAATATTATAAATGCGAAAGTTTGTGAGGATGTATGTGTATTTGTTATTCTTTCACGCAAAAACTACTCAACGGATTAGGTTGAAACTTTACAGTAGTATAGGTTATACATCAGAATAACACATGGGCTATAATTTGTAATGTTTTTTTTTATAAGGTTGTAATATAACGAGAAATATCAGGTTAGTCGGAAAAAAAGTTGTGCTCTGAAAGCTATCTTCGCGTACGCTGCCTAAACCGTTGGAGATATCCAAATATAATGTACCGTGGGATTGTTTGGCTCACATAGATCTAAATAAAAGTCCGCGACAGCATATATCTATATTTTATGTATAACCCACAATAACTCTTTTTATACTTTGAAAATTTAAAAAATTTCAAGTTGATGTTTCCATGGGTTTTATACAAACTAAATATTAATCCTTATCAAAATACATGATTTCAAAAAATCAAGCATCTAATAAAGATCGAATCTGCCTTTTACACCATGTAAATTGGATAAGTAGTTTAGAAGATATTACGAGTATAACATATTGCGTCAATTGATTGACCGGCAGTACGCGCCGTGCGCCGCCGCCGTATACAACGAAGTTGTATGATATTAATATTTGAATGGTTATAAAACACGGAGCAAAATGTGAAAGGTCAATGACGTCTCTATAGTTCCAGGAATAAGGAATCCCCTGTCTGTGGTAAGAGGCAACTAAAAAGGAGCTTTCGGGATTGCGGGCGGCTAGACGGAGAGCTCCAAACACCCAGTCAGCAACTTCGGGAAAGATGTCAGCATGTGTGGTCGCATGATATCGTGAGAGCCAGGATGGACGAAGCTTGAACCGTCCAGCCAGGCGATCCCGGGAAGGACGGTGGCATACGTGTGGTCGCATATCGTGGTAAAGACCAGATGGAGTGGTGGGCCCAGCCGCTCACTTGGGAGGAGCCTGATGGGGCAATGCACTCAGAGGACTCCAGTTGCGTCCCTTTGAAGATCCCGGAGTCCTGGTGCTATAAGAATCCCAGAAAACCCTGCGTCGCTCCCACGGCGTACCTTTTGAAGGTTTCTCCCTCGACAAAAAAGAATAAAAGTCAATGAGAATGAAACAGCGGAAAGGTTAAATATGTTATTCAATCGTCATCGACCTTTTAATGTAACACAACTCGACACATATGTCAGATTAGCAGTAGTTTAGGTCGTAGTTGACCACGCTAGCCAACTGCGCGTTGGTAACCGTCACGCGTTTTGAGACCCTTTCTTAAAACTTTTAATTTCAGAGTAAGCATTAATATCTGTTGCCGACAAAACTAATTCTAATTAATATACGTGCCTGTGATTTGAAATTTGAACACACTGATTTAGGCGATTAACACACGGCACCGCGCACCGCCGCGAATAGCGGTGCCCCGCGCGGTAAGGCGGTTTACGTACCTGTACGCGCGGATGGACCGATCATCAAAATAAACTTTTCGACATCGAAATACATTTTTGCTTCAACGATGATCCGCGCTGTTAGGCGCCAGCCCGTGTGTGAGGCGCACTGTAGTTCGCGCGGAGACAAGGTGGTGATGAGAGCACCGCTGGACCGCGCGGCCAGTCGGTGTACGTTTGTGAGGCATCAACGGATTTATTAGACCCCAATACAACATGAGATCTGCTTCACCGCCTACCGTGGCATTGAGCAGTACCGTATGTTAATTGCCTTAGGAAGTAGGGCAAGGGTTCAATCTGAAGTAGATCACAGATGCGTTGCTACTCCCGAGGACTATGATGATCGTCTCATATAAAAGTGAGCCGGCAGGCACACCCTTCAAATGAAACACAAGAACTGCTTCACGGTAGAAATAGGTGCGGCGGTGATGCCTCCCTGGTTGAACCATTGCTCTACCACCTTACAAACTTTATGTGGCAGACTAAATTCCACGCGAGCGAAGCCGCGGGCAAAAGCTAGTAACAAATAAATGTGAATAAATTTCGAATCAGGTCTCTTTCATCGACATGGAAAAATAATTTAATCTTGCTAAAAATAAACACCGTGATACAATACTTCGTTTTGTGTCCAGTGGGTACTTAGTACTGAAATTTCACTACTAGCAGGCATCTAATGAGGCGGAGCGGTGAGCCCAGCCGCCCATTTGGGAAGAGCCCGATGGGGCAACGTGCTCAGAGGATTTCGGTTGCGGTCATTTCGAGATCCCGGAGTCCTCTTTATAGCGCTGAGGACGGCCACCGGGGGGGTTTTAGTGCGGTAAAAATAACCCTGCGTCCCACCTTTTGAAGGTTTCCCCCTCGAGAAAAAGGCATCTAATATCGTGGGTATAATGCTGCTAACAACAGAAACATTTTGTACATTTAAACGACAATTCAAAGCAAAAGATAAATTAACAGTAACTTTTATCAAATTTTCTGTAGCATCCCGAAAGTTGTTTACACAGACCAAACACTTATAAAGGTTACCTTGAAGCACTTTACTAATATTTTCAACCCCTTTGCGACAAATTGCGATTCCTACCACGTATTTGAGTTTCAGGGACGGCGTGATAACTCAATAAAAGTCTCTCTAGCGATAACTACCTTGTACTTTGAGGTTGTAATCTCGAAAGTTATTTAGGACGCTCCGATAGGTTCGATTTTATTAGAGTCCTTGTATCGAAAAACTTTTCTATCAACGCTGATGGACTTGTTCATCTAGTTAAGCGGTTATTAGCTGTACGTCATCGATTTAGGTAGTTTAATCTAAGATTGTAATTTCAATCTTCGCGTGCTAGCGGTACTGTTTCCTTCCGGGGTTGCGAGTGGCTAGAGTGGGATGCTCGAACCGTTCAGTCAGGCGACCCCTCAAAGGGCTGTGGTGGTATGTGTGGTCGCATACCGTCACAAAGACCAGACGGAGAGGTGGGCCCAGCCGCCCATCAGTGAGGATCCCGATGGGGCAACGCAACGCCCTCAGAGCACTCCGGTTGCGCTCCTTTGGAGATCCCAGAGTCCTCTTTGTAGTGCCGAGGACAATCATCTTTGGGTTGTGCGGTAAAAATCACACATAACCCTGCGTCGCGCCCACGGCGTCGGGTACCTTTTGCATGTTTCCCCCTCGATAAAAAAGTGGTAATATTTCCAAGTAAAATATATACAAATACCTCCGACTTTCGAGCATTACTTGCCGACCGGTCAGCCTAAAGCATTACGCTACAATTTTTTTTTATTTTTTTTTTTACTTTAACCTAACGATAAGGCAGACGGGCTACCTGATGGAAAGTAGTCACCGTCGCCTGTGGACATTCGCAACACCAGAGGACTCGCCAATGCATCGCCGGCTTTGTAGGAGAGCTCTTTTCGCACCTTTCTTGAAGAACCCCATGTCATAGCGCTCCGGGAATACCTCAGGAGGAAGTTCATTCCACAACTTGCACGTCCGTGGCAAAAACGAGCGTGCAAACCGAACCGTGGAGGACCGCCACGAGTCCAGTTGGTGTGGATGGAACTTCATTCTTCGGCGAGTAGTGCGGTGAAGAAAAGGTGACGAAGGCACCAGCTCAAAAAGTTCCTCGGAACACTCACCATTGTAAAGCCGGTAGAACACGCAGAGGGAGCCTATGTACCTCCGCAGGCTTAAGGGTTCTAACCGATCGGTGATCGTTGGGTCGTTGACGATTCGGATTGCACGTTTCTGCAAAATAGATAAAGGTCCTTTCACCACCGTAATCATATATTAATAGAAAACCGTATTATATCTGAAGGACGACGTTCGAATTGTAAATTGACTGTATGTAATTATAATGCGAAAAAATGTTAGTTGTTTGCTTGTAGTTAAATGCTTTTCCCTAAAAAGTTCAACATTTCTCGGACGGATAAATTCGCGTTTAGAAGTTTATATCCAATATTAATATTATAAGATTAGCGTATTGAAAGTGGCGGAATGAAATGAAAGTGGGAAAGTATTATAATTTTATAACTTTCAGTATTCACCAGAGCCGAAGCGAGAATTTAATTTCTGGGACTTTAACACAGACAGGAATTATATTTGACTCGTCAAGTAGAAGGGTCTCTTGGTCTTATTATTATTTTTAATATTTTTTTGCATTTAGGCTTAGCTTATTGAGATTGGAGGGACTTAAAATTGTATGCATGAGTTAATTCATTTTATGTAAATACATAAAAAATAAAAGAAAATACTTAAATAACCAAATGCTTATTTAGGTTTTTTTTTCTTTTTTTTATGTGACTGAAGTAGCAAACGAGCATGCCGCTAAGCAGTAACTAACTCCTATGGACATATGTAATCAACTTCATCCAGAACATGGGTTCAATCTGAAGTCAATCACAGGTGCGTTGCTACTCCCGAGGATATGATGGTCACCTCATGTGAAAGTGTGCTTTGCCAGCACACTTTCACATGAGGTGACCATCATTCACACCCTTACATCGAATCGCAAGGACTGCTTCACGCTATAAATAAATGTGACGCTGATATTTCGCCGGTCGAACTACACTTTCTACCACATTCCAGATTTTTCTATCGAATTTTAAATTCAAAACGGAACTCTGGATATTTATAACCAATCCGTGTCTATTTTTTGTAGTACAAATATTAATTCCTTCTCTAACATTGAGAGTTATTAAATCCGTTCGAATCGTCTTTTGACATTTACACTTATTTTATTTTTGGACGATTTATTTTACCCAATAACCTTCCGGTCCACGTTCCAATAAGCGGATCAATGGACCGGAACCTATAATTGGTTTGAACTAGTCAGGCATTTACGGAAATAGGTACGTGGAAAACATGTTTTTTTTTTATCGTCAGTAATCCCCATGGATACCCAATCGCCCGGGGAAGCAGCTGGGTTATGCCGGACTCTTATCGGCTAAACTCCCACTGTGTTTTCTCCTCGCACCGTGCGGCGGAACGCGGGCATGCTTACGCAGTCATCCGCGAACCCGCCGGTACCTGGCCGCTCCCGCAGCCCCTCCACATTGAGCACGAAGCTCCCCTCCAACAGCAAGGCGCACCAGAAAACACAAAGGCGCGCCTTACCTCCAAGGCGCCATCCGCAGGGCGACGGACCAACCCCGAAACAGCCACCCAGGTTGTGGGCATGGACAAGCCGGCACCACGTGGACTTAAGTATTTTTAACCCAAATCTAAATCAGTGATAGCCTAATGGTTGAAACTTGCCCTCTCAATCGGGAGGTCCGAGGTGCAAACCCAGGCACCACTGATTTTTCTAAAATTATGAGCGTATTAGAAATTAATTATCACTGATTTTCGGTGAAGGAAAAATCATGAGAACAATACACACCCAAGAATTCTTTAAAAAAAGTTCTCGGAGGTGTGTGAAGTCCACTAATTCGCACTTGGCCAGCGCGGTGGACTATGGCCTAAACTCTCTCAGTCAGAGAAAAGATTTTGTGAGAAGACATTTTGTAATAAAAAAATAACGTAAAAATATGTTTTGTCACGAAATATTATCGATTTTTGTAACACATTCAAGTTTTAGATCCATTGTTAAAAAAGTTTATGGATAAATATTACTTTTATGAAAATATTTAAATTCTAGGAACTCTTAGTATAGCCTTCCGTTTAATTGTTGAGAGTGTTTGTTTCTCGATGCAAGTATTACTTTTATTATTTTATTATAGAAACATATATAACGAAGTGAGATGTGTGATGTGACGTCAGAAAGGCCAGGAGTCTTCATTACTGTCCATTCTTGAAGATTGTAAGTAAAACACAGGAGTAAACTTCTTCTGTTTATTCACAGTTTAGGAGGTCCAATCGCTTCGACGGTTAAACAAGAATCTTTGTTCTACCGGCGTTCGCTCGCCTTTTTATAACAATGCTTGGTGATGTGACAATTACAAATTCATGGAGGGTAAACTAAATTACAATTCTAAAAATCATTAAATATTGCTAATTCAATAAACAAACAATTATCGATCTTTAAACTACCTAAAATAATTATTTTCGGCGACGTGTTTTCCATAAATACGCAGTGTCGCGTCGACATATACTATTATTTGAAATCACTTCACAATATTTTTAATATTCATGAAGTAGTTGCTAGTTCTCTAGTAATTGCAACGTAAATGTAAAATTCATCTTAAGATACTGTAAGTTTTTGACTAACAACAAGTATTTTCCTGGCATTCAGACATAAAGGTAAATCACGAGCGTGGAGCAATTCGCAATAAAATGTGTTGCGCTAAACTCAACACAGAGCACAATTACACTGAGCATTGTACGGTGCTCTCCGTGAATTTTAAACGAATTTACTAGAAGTTTAAACGTAGGAATTGCGTCCTTGGATAAAATTGCTATGACTTAACTCGTTTGCTTAATACACATTCAACCGAATTTGTTCGAAGAAAACCCGAAAATTTTCAGCTACAGATATACAATACAAAATTAGAACTTGATCTTTCAACTGAGGGTTTTTTATAGTTGGACCTAACGATAAGGCAGACAGGCCTTTCCATCAGACAGGCCTGATGGAAAGCAGTCGCTGTCGCCTATGGACATTTGCAACACTGGAGCAGTCGCCAATGCATCGCCGGCTTTGAAGAAGGGCTCTTTTTACATCTTTATTGAAGAGCCTACGTCATAGCGCTCCGGGAATACCTCAGAGAAGTGACAAACATACACACACACACAAACTTTCACCTTTTTAATATTAAGTATGAAAGTATGACGACGTTTGCACTTTAATTTGACAGTATTAGGCTAATCTGAAAAATTAAGGACTTTTCTGATATTGATCAGATAACTTACACACAACGTATCCTTGCCGTACTCCGACTAGAAATCTCGCTTAACGGACCGGTCACCGAGTCAGCGGTACACGGTCATGGGTTCCAGGTTCGATACCCGGCCAGACAGATATCCGGATAAATGATTTGGATTCTATTCTATGTCTGAGGGTATTTGTTTTTGAATCAGTTCAACAACATTTTAAATTAATACATAAATTATATCGATGTCAATATGTAAATATCAGGTTAATTAGGTACATTATTTTATTTTCTAGCTTATTACTATTTGAATTCCTCTGCAACGATATGTATCAATATTAAAAGTTCTAACATTTAAATTTTATAAAATGCTCGAAGTATATGGATGCAAAGATAAAAACATCTTTTTTCTTGCTTAAAAATGTTGCTTTATTATACATTTACTACTAACTCTTGCCCGCGGCTTCGCCTGCACGGTCAAAGGGAATTAACTAGTATTTGATACCGTGATTCAGAACTTGCGTGTGACTTTTACGAATGCCATCTATCAACAAAATCTGGAACTACTAAATATGTATCAACTAACAAAACATCGATATTCTCATGGAAATGAGAGGGCGCGGTAAAAATAGCCTACGTCCTCTCCGCCCTCCTATCTCCCAGTATATAAACCATATAGAAAGAAAGAAAAAAAGAAAGAAAACATTATTTCCAAACGCAACATACATAAAACATAAAATAATAAAAAAAAATACTTACACACATACAACATTAATTATTATATTACAGGGAAAACTTTTAAAAATATTTTATAAAATATTTAAAATCAATTGTACGTGTCCCTATGTATGTATGTCGCAATATCATATAATAGCTGTGTAGCGAAGTGAAAGAGGAACAAACAAACACACTTTCACATTTATAATATTAGTATGGATACTCCAAAACCTAATAGTAAAGTTATTTGGTTCTCAATACTATGTAGGTTAGGAATGCGATATGCGTCTTCGGTAGACTCTATTTGACCCTCAAAAGACATTCTTTCCTTTCATCCTCGGAATTTTAGGTAATACATTCTATATGCTTAACTACATTTATTGGCGACTCCGTTCGTGTTTAACCTTTATTATGATTATCTTGATGTAGAGCAGTGATAGCCTAATGGTTGAAACTTGGCCTCTCGATCGGGAGGTCCGAGGTTCAAACCCAGGCAGGCACCACTGATTTATGTGTGTATTATACATTAATTATCACTGCTTTTCGGTGAAGGAAAACATCGTGAGGAAACCTACACACCCGAGAGTTCTTTAAAAAAAAAAAGAAGTTCTCGGAGGTGTGTGAAGTCCACCAATTCGCACTTGGCCAGCGCGGTGGACTATGGCCTAAAACTCTCTCATTCTGAGAGAAGACCCGTGCCCAGCAGTGGGACAATAATGGGTTGACGACACACTTGTATAACTAATAAAAAGATTATTTGGTCTCTTGAGATCATGAGTAATAATATCCTAAGGAGGGCCCTTGAATTTTTAATTTATTTACTTTTGCAACTGCACGAGAAATACTTCATCTGTAAAAATCAACTGTCTAGTTACGGTTCATAAGGTGCCATCTGGTAACAGACACACAAACAGAAAGACAGACGGACAGCGGAGTATTAGTAATAGCGTGAAGCAGTTTTTGCGTTTTCGTCTTCAGTTTCGTTCACGTCGGGGTCACCACTTTGACAAAGGAAGATCTCCCGCCAGGCTAGGTGCGTCCAGGTCCAGGTAGGCTAGGCCGCCTGGGGAACGGCCGTGCTCCAACAGTTGATGTTCGGAACTTGTATATATGCAGGATTCTGAGAATGCTTCGATAGCGTGTTTCAGAATACCAGTAGCGCCATCTCTTGATGAGTAGCGGGAGGTCGCCACAGATGGAAGGGTTTCTATATGAGACGAACATGGTACCTAGTCCTCGGGAGTAGCGACTTGATTGACTTCAGATAGAGCCTCATGTTCTATGAAGTTGCTTACAGACGTCCATGGGGGGCAGTGACCACATACCATCAGGTGGACTGCATGCTCGTTTGCTATTTCAATATTATAAAAAAATAGGTGGTACAACCAGGTACAACTTAACAGGTGGTAGAACCAGTGTAGTTACCACCGCCACACTTATTTCTAGCGTGAAGCATTTTTTGCGTTTCGATGGAAGGGTGTGGTTGCCGGTACACTTTTATATGAGGCGACCATCTTAGTCCTCGGGAGTAGCAACACATCTGTGATTGACTTCAGATAGAACCCATGTTCTGTATGAAGTTGATTACACATGTCCATGGACGGCAGTGACCATTTACCATCAGGTGTACTGCATGCTCGTTTGCTACTTCAGTGAAATAAAAAAAGAAATAGGGGTTTTACCTTTTGCGTACGGAATCCAGTAACGACAATCAACGACCGTATAAAAAAGTACAGCTCAATTTTGTACTAGCAGATAATGGTAAGAATTGAACATCGCAAAAAGAAATATTTTCCTGTTTAAGCGACTGGCTCGACGTTGATTGGAACAGGAACTCCAATCAAAGTTATCGATACGGGTGTACCGATATTCCAATCAAAGGAATGATTGCTTTTGTTCTTGTATAAAATGCTTGACTTCCAAATGGCTTTTATTCACAAGCAAAGGTAAAATTGATATATGACTTTTTGTAGATGCTGATTTTGAGTTAAGCGTTGTTTACTTTATTATCCGACTTTCTTTTCGACGACACGCGTGGCGGAGCGGTTACCACACCAGTCTGACAGGCAGTGGCTTCTGGGTTCGATTCCCGGCTAGGTATCTGAATTATGAATTTAGATTTCTGCTCTGGGTCTGGTCTGTAAATTCGTCGGTCTGTCCATGGCACCTACGACACAGGAAGAAATCCTACTGTGGGGCTGTGTGTAGAAAGTGTTTGCATGTATTTTTTTGTTTTGACGACCCGCGTGGCGCAGCGGTTACCGTACCGGTCTGACGCGCAATGGGTCCCGGGTTCGATTCCCGGCCAAACAGGTATCTAAATGATGAGTTTAGATTCCTGTTCTGGGTCTGGGTGTTTGTGTGTTCGTCTTGTGTGTGTCCAGGGTACCCACGACACAGGAGGAAATCCTACTGTGGGGCTATGAGTGTAGAAAGCGTGGGTGTGTGTGTGTGCGTTTATTTATTTTTACTATAATTAAAACGGTTACACCAATTACAGTAATTATAGACACTACCAGTTATGCCTTTCGTTCACAGAACTTCATGCATACGGACAATATTTTCTGCCGTTCATCTGCTAACAAGTCGCACTCAAGGTATGAATATATTTATAAGATTAAAGAAGAAATCGAGCACACAGAATACCTGGTGGTAGATGATGATTGTTGTCCAGGGACATCTGAAACCACGTTTCATATAGAAAAGGGTTCTATCTGAAGCCAATCGTAGATGTCTTGCTATATTATTATCAAATAATAATAATACATTTTTTTGTATTTACTTTCTGTATTAAATAATAAAAAAAATACTCAACTGAAAACTTTTATGACAAAACTTTGTTACAATTCTTCTGTTTTTTACAATGACAAAGTTTCCATTTCACAAAGAAAACGTACTAACGTCGTATTTTCATATTCTCGGGCATTTCAAAGCACATTTTTATCGCAGCTGTTTAAAAAACATTTCTTATCTGTGGCCGCGCAGCTTATTTGTGTCTCATTTGCATAAAAAAGAAAACTCTATTAAGGAATCATTAAATTGCAAATTCCGCCAAGGAAGTTATCTTTGCGTAAATTATTTTAAGAGATACGAAATGCGTAGTCAGCGAAGAAATGAAGATTCTGCTGTTAACTTCGAAAAAAATCATATAAATTCCTAAATGTCAATCTATTCGCTGAATGTTTTAGAACCAGCAAGCTAGCATGCTGCTCGTTTGATTATAAGAGTCCATCGCAAGCCATGTACACCTGTTATCAGTCCTAGATAAGATTAGAGTCCTATCTGTTTGTGGTGGACAACCATTGCATCGCTATCCTGAGGACTAAGTAGGAACGCCTCGGTGACACTCATCAGCGCTTGCAGGGGATCCCGAGGTCTTGCGCGGCATCCCTCACTAGCTTTACGACGACATGCATCCACACTTGCCACCATAATTCTCGGGTTTGAGCTTCCACTCTAGCCACCGCAACCCCAGAAGCCCACTTTTACTCACTTCTTATGACATTCAGGGGATACCGTAGCCGTATTCTTCTCCCCGGCACCAGGGGAACATCTTCCTTTTTTTCTGTTATCAAGGGGAAACTTTCAAAAGGTACCTGTCACCGTGGGAGCAACGCCGGGTTGTGTGGGATTTTTATCTCACATAAACCACCACGATGGCCGTTCTCAGCGCTACAAAGAGGACTCAGGGACTCATAAGAAATGCAACCGGAATCCTCTGAGCACGCTTCATCATGCTTCATCGGGTTCCTCCCAGATGATTGGCTGAGCCCACCGATCCGTCTTGTTTTTACGACGGTATGCGACCACACATACCGCCGTTCTTCCCGGGATCGCCTAGCTGAACGGAAGCCCCTTTTATTCGCCTCTTACGACAAGCAGGGGATACCGTTGCCGTATTCTACTTCCCAGCTGCAGGGGAATATCTTCTTCTACCTAGTAACAACAATGATACGGTCTGCTGTGATTAGTTCTGAATTGTATGGTTAGAGAGGTATGCTCGTTTACTACTTCAGCCAGATTAAAAAGGTACTTAGTCCTCAGAAGTAGCAACGCATTTGTGGCCTCAGGTAATGCTTTCTACACTTTTCTACATTTTTTTTATCTGACTGAAGTAGCTAACGAGCATGCAGTGCACCTGATAGTAAGTGGTCACTGCCGCTCATAGACATGTGTAATCAACTTCATACAGAACATGGGTTCTATTTGAAGTCACAGATGCGTTACTACTTCCAAGGACTGTGATGGTGGCCTCATATAAAAGTAGACGCATATAGTCCACGCTAGAAATAGGTGTGGCGGTGGTACTTCCCCGGTCGAACTACTCTGGTTCTACCACTTTCTAAACATTCATAAAACTCTAAGACTATGATGTTAATGGACGGCACTGGGTGCCCACCACATCTACCATCTACTAGGCGGACTGCATGCTAGTTGGCTACTTTCATATTATTATAAACAAACTTGATATCTTGTGCTTAAAATTTAAAACATTTTTGTCCCTAAGGTACATACGTTACTTAAAGGATAAGTTACTTTTTACGCAATATTTATAGCCTTCTCCCTAAGGCATTCTGTACTCCTTTATATTAAAGGCTGTTCACAAAAGGCGTTTCCGATAGCAAACTTCATTTGGGCTTGTCTTGTTTAAGGTTGTGTTGTGATCTAAATTGCTCTGGAACGATTCAGGTTACGTAAGCCAATGAACAATACGTCATCAAAGATTTGTGTTCTTTAAAATTAAAGAAGCAAACGAGCAATGTGGGCTACTGTCGTCGGTGGATATTTATTATGTAATGTTTATAAAATGTATGTAATGTTTAAAGATTTTTTATTCTCATAAAAAGATTTACATCACTTACATGAGAAAAACACTTAATTAGGAATAACAAAATGCATTCGCCGATTTATACAAAAATCACACCCATTCAACGCATTATTTTTTTAATAGTGAGTGGTTTGTTTTAATAAATTTAGCTAATTTGATCTTGAATGCGTTGAATTAGTGTACACTTTTTGTCGCTGGTTATTTTAAATTTGGGCACCACGAGTAGACTGGCGCGACGACGTTGACTATATGGTTTTGTTTTTATAAATTTGTTATGTACCCAAAACAAAATTGGATTGTCATATGTTTCATGCATGGTTTGTGTTTTGTGTTATTAAAATTCTACTTTTGGTCCTTTATGAAACGCGGTTAGTATCCGGTTTCACTCTTATCTTTTTTTTTAAATTTCGTACGTAGCTTTTTATGGCATGCAGTCCACTTGATTTTAAGTTACTGCCGCACAAGGATATCGGTAAGCAATTTTTATATGTAACAAGGTTTCTATCTGAAGTTGATCAAAAATGCGTCGCTACTCCCGAGGTCTATGTTGGTCACCTTATAAAAAAATGAACCGGAATTCATAAAATCCAGAATTTTATCTGGATTATGACTAGCTTGACATCTTTGCTTTTTTAAAGGAAAGATGTCATGCTAGTCAAACATTTTTTTTATGGGGGAAACCTTCAAAAGGTACTCGACGCCGTGGGAGCGACGCAGCTTTATGTGGGATTTTTACCGCACTAAAACCCCCCCGGTGGCCCTCTTCGGCGCTACAAAGATGACTTCGGGATTTCCAAAGGAACGCAACTACGTAAGCTAGTCAAACTACAAATATTATATTAAAATATTTTAGTCTGCGATTAAACAAGAATTTTGTTGGAAAACCTACGTGGTGGAGAGATCAGAATGGCCGTCTAACACGCAATTAGTTCCGGATTCGATTTCCGGCCGTACAAACGTATTATAAAATAAAACCACCAAGGAAAATACATAGATGTTACATACAAGGTTTTATAACTCTGATTATAATAACAGGAAAAAAGGAAGCAAACATAAATCTTCTTTGTAAAAATGAATGTTTGTCCGTATTTCCTCTCCTCCTCCTTGGGTCGTTCACTCATTGTTGAGTATCGTGATGTCCCTCCTCAGTTTTCTGCCTTATAAACTTCTGCCATTTCTGGCGGACACTGGCGCAATGTAATGCTCGGGTTATACTGGAATCTAGTTGTTCGGATGTTATTCTCCTCCAGGTTCTCCAGGTTATTATCAGGTTTTCTAGCAATGTGTCCAAAATAGGCCAGGATGCGCTGGAGGCATATGGTGGAGAGCCTTGTTTTCACCTTCAGTTCTTTTAGTATGGAGATGTTGGTCTAGAAAGCTGTCCAGGGAATACGTAGCGTATGTCCTCTATAGAATCGTAAACTATTCATTTGATCATGTTCATCAAAGTTGTTATTCATGAGCTCGTGAAGGTTTCTGACGTTTTTTGTAATGGCGTAGCAACTCGCGCAGAGTACAGCTAGTCTTATATAAACAGCAGGAAGGAACAGGGAGATACATCTTATATTAATGAAAAAAATGTCTCGTTACATCTGGGATATCGGATGACACACTTCGTAGGGGTATACTATGTACGTACTATGAACGTGTCAGACGCAAAGTTATTTTATGGCACGTATGCGACTATTAACACTTGACCGTACTATTACAGATCATCACCATTATCTTAATATTTTTCAAAATAAATAATATTTAGTGTGTGGGACGCTTCTGGCACGGTCATAGCACTATACGATTTTTTTTATAAGATTGAAGTAGCAAACGAGCATGCAGTCTACCTGATGGTAAATGGTCATTGCCGCCCATGGACATTTGTGAGCAATTTCATATTGAACATACGTTTTACCTGATGTCGATCACAGATGCGTCGCTGCTCCCGAGGACTATGATGGTCGCCTCATATAAAAGTGTGCCGGCAACTACTCCGTTCCATCGAAACGCAAGAAATGCTTCACGCTATAAATAAGTGTGGCGGTGGTACTTCCCCGGGCGAACTACACTGGTTCTACCACCTACACAATGGTTCTACCACCTACATATATATTGCGCAGGTGGTTTTATTAAAGAAACCATTAACAGATGCCGTCGTTATTATGCATAAAAGATCCATTAAACCTCTTCATGTATAATTCCGGATGCTTTTTGAGATGATAAACGCAAAATATTAAGCCAATAAAATATTTATTTCACCATCCTTCAACAGCTAACAGAAGGTTAAAATTGTATGTTTGTGAATTTAGCTTTTGCAATGAAATGTTTCGTTTTATCAGGTGTCTCGTCGACCCATTATTGTCACACTGCTGGGCACGGGTCTTCTCTCAGAATGAGAGAGTTTTAGGCCATAGTCCACCGCGCTGGCCAAGTGCGAATTGGTTATCAGGTGTACACTCATGTTACTATGGATTAAAACAATTATGTACCTAAACCCTATAATACTATAATCACGCAAAATTATATAGTACAGTAGAGCAGTAGAACAGTAATAGCCTAATGGTTGAAACTCGCCTTGTCAATCGGATAGTCTGGTTCAAATCCCATATTTTTTTCATAGTGGGTAATCCTCATGCATAAACCACACGGGTAGCAGCTGGGTTATGCCGGACTCTTACCGGCTAAATCCCCACTGTGTTTTCTCCTCGCACCATCAGATGGACTGCATGTTTGCTACTTCAATCAAATAAAAAAGAAGAAAAATATAACATTCTTCTGATGAAATTAGCGAATATGACGATTACTACGTCCGGTTGCAGTGTAAAAGCAAAAATAACATACATATTTGAAAAGAAAAAAAAACGTTGGAAGGTTATGGACGCTTGCAGGCATGCAGAAATCCCGTTTGTGTTTCAAAGCTCACGTAAACCATCCCAGTTTAAATTAAAAAAGTTCATGATGCAGGCATCGATGAGAATAGTTCAGAACTCCGGCTGAAAACATGGAAAGTATTTAAATCATACACTGCAACGTTGAACTATCTAACGAGTTAGATGTTTGTCATACTGAGCGAATTTGATATTTTGTTCTATCGATCAGTCTTTTGAAATTTACGCTTCTTTTTATCTGACTAAAGTAGCAAACGAACACGCAGTCCACCTGATGGTAAGTGGTCACAGCTGCCCATAGACATCTGTAATCAACTTCACACAGAACATGGGTTCCATCTGAAGTCAATCACAGATGCGTTGCTACTCCCGAGGATTATGATGTCGCCTCATGTGAAAGTGTGCCGGCAACCACACCCTTTTATTGAAACGCAAGAAATCCTGACATAAACCTCCCTTATGAGAGTTTTTCTAATAGTCTGTCCTGCATATTCGTGGCCTTAGTAATTGATGATAACAGGCAGGAAGATGCTACTGCCCATTTTCAGGTTTTATCTCTTAATCGACTCCTACATAAACCGTGGTTAAAGCGGGAATAGTGATATTCAAAACCGACATCTCACGGCAACATCTGTTTGACATATTTGAATGAAAAAAGACAAAGAAAAATTGTTTATTCAGTTTTTACAAAACAATCCATAAATAAATATCCCATCTGATGATAAGGTCACTGCCGCCCATGGACTTCTGTATGCGTCACAGATACATTGCTATTCACGAGGACTTATATGGACGCTTTATATGAAAGTGAGCCAGTAACCACACCTATTCACTGAAATGTAGGAACTGTTTGACGACCCGCGTGGCAGAGCGGTTATTATAACGGTCTGACACCCAATGGGTTCTGGGTTCGATTCCCGGCCAGACAGGTATCTGAATGATGAGTTTAGATTCATGTTCTGGGTCTGGATGTTAAAAGTCTTGTGTGTGTCCATGGTACCCACGACACAGGGGAAAATCCTATTGTGGGGCTATGAGTGTAGAAAGCGTTTTAAGCGTTTTTTATATTTGTTCTACCATCCTGAAAAGATGAAAAAGTCTGTATTATAACTATAAATAATACTTTTTATTCAATCATTAATGTTTTGCCAATTTCATTTACATTTTGAGAGACCTAAACAAACCCAACAATTGGACAATAATTGTTGATGATAACGGCTTTTTATTAACTACTTTCCACGTGCCGCGTCAATATCCCCCCCAATTACTGCGTTATCGCAACAACGCTAAAACAATTACCTGAATGGACACCAGTTTCTAAAATTATACTACGAAGTACCTGCAAATACATAAAACGAAATGAAAGGTAAGCACGGGACAGTTTTGTGTCACGTCAGGGCACCACAATAATGAGAGCAAAACCTTTGTATTGTCGCTTATACGTTGACAATGAAAAAAATAAGTTTTTACAATCCATTGACCGTCGAATGTGTTTTAAGTTTAACAACTCGTTTGCAGCTTTCAATGTATTGCAAGCAAATGGTTGTTATCAGTTTTAGTAGTAGAACTACAGTGCCAAATATTATTGAATGAACATTCAGTGTTCATATGGAACGAGCTCTTTTCATAATCAACAAACGTGACGAGGGGTAGGGTTTTAAAATAGAATTACAATGTTCAGACCTCACGGAATTTACTTTGCTGCATAATGTGAAATTCAAATTAACGCGTGGAAAGATATTCTTAGCGAACCGAATACTATTTTATTTTCGTGAAATTACTGATGCATAGGTAGGCAGTGATAGCCTAATGGCTGAAACTTGCCCTCTCGATCGGGAGGTCCGAGGTTCAAACCCAGGAACGCACCACTGATTTTTCTTAAATTATGTGCGTATTAGAAAAATCATTATCACTCCTTTTCGGCGAAGGAAAACGTCGTGAGGAAACCTACACGCCCGAGAGTTCTTTAAAAAAAAGGTGTGTGAAGTCTACCAATTCGCACTTGGCCAGCGTGGTGGACTAGAGAAGACCCGTGCCCAGCAGTGGGACAGTAAAGGGTTGACGAAACTGACGCATATAATCAGTGTGGTAAGAGTGGTAAACTTTGTTGTCTACCATAATATTAAAAATTGTTACAAATTCAACAAACAATCCACCAGGTAGATCTACATACGCCCTGTAGTTCCGGGATCAGAATAGGGCTACGGCATCCCCTGCCTGTCGTAAGAGGCGACTAAAAGGGGCTTCCGGGGTTGCAGACGGCTAGAGTGGGAGCTCGAACCGTTCGGTCAGGCAATCCCGGGATGGACGGCGGTATGTGTGGTCGCATACCGTCGTAAAGACTAGACGGAGCGGTGGGTCCAGCCGCCCATCTGGGAGGAGCCCGATGGGGCAACGCGCTCGGAGGATTCCGGTTGAAGTCGTTTCGAGATCCCGGAGTCCTCCTTTTCAGCGCCGAGGACGGCCACCGGGGGGGTTTTAGTGCGGTAAAAATCCCACATAACCCTGCGTCGCTCCCACGGCGTCGGGTACCTTTTGAAGGTTTCCCCCTCGAAAACAAAAAAAAAAAAAAATAAAAAAAAAAAATAAAAAAAAAAAAAAAAGATCTACATGGTAGAACCAGTGCAGTTCGCCTGAGGAGGTACTATAGCCACACCAATTACCAGCGTGAAGCATTTTTTGCGTTTTGATAGAAGGGTGTGGTTGCCGGCACACTTTTTATATGAGGCGACATTCTATATGAAGTTGGTTACAGATGTCCATGGGCGGCAGTGATCACATACAATCATACGGACTGCATATTCGTTTGTTACTTCAATCGCCAATTAACTGAGAATGAAGGTAATCAATCAGAATTTTATTATAATCAACAATGTTACTTGTTGCTTATTTTATAAATATTTTGATTTTTTTTTATCTGATTGAAGTAGCAAACGAGCATGCAGTCCACCTGATGGTAAGTGGTCACTGTCGCCCATGGACATCTCTAAGCAACTTCAAATAGAATATGGGTTCTATATGAACTCAATCAAAGATGCGTTGCTACTCCAGAGGACTATGACGGTCGCCTTATATAAAAGTATAAATATGAATGCGATAATTAGTGACTATGTTTTTGTTACGCTACACAAAAACTACCAGTCGGATTTTAAATTAAAATGGGATGGATACTCATGACCGTTAGACGTGAACGCAGCGGGTAGAGCCGAGGAAATAACCTAGTCTAGGGTTTCTCAAACTTTCGGCTCCACGTACCTCTGTTAAAGTTTCTAAGTGATAGCGAACCCCGTTAACTTAACTATCTAAATATCCCCTTCCCCTGCCGAAGAAAAGAATAATGCAATAAAAATCAATACTTAAAAAAAAACCAAGTCTGTAATACCAAGTCGATTATTAATTTATTCAGTCCTTGCTTAAGGGACTTTCTGTCTTAACTTGTTACGTAATATTCTAACTTAACAACATCTTATAGTGACCATATCAATATTAAAAATCTTTAGGTTCGCGTACCCTACTTTGTGAAAACGTGACCTAGTCAAATAATACAAATAAAAAAATATAACTATTTTCCAAGGATTTTTTTTCACATTTGAATTCACACGTTTCTGAGGACGGAAATCATTCTGGCAATAAACAAGCAATTCCCGAGAGACCGGAAACCAACCGACCAACATATAGTGAATGCAAACACGGACCATGAAATACAACGAATGAAGGCACACGTTTAGGTTAATCGAACTGGATATTTGCTAACTTCAGCTTGACGACTTCAGCAGAAAACGGATTTATTTTCGTACTATTTGGTAGAATAACATAAAGAACTCCGAGAGCGGTACAACGTAAAAGTTGTATCATATATTTTTTTCATCCGATTGAAATAAACAACGAGCATGCAGTCCATCTGATGTTAATTGGTCACTGCCACCTATGGACATCTGTAATCAAAATCTATAGTACAGGAGTTCTATCTGAAGTCAATCACAGATGCGTTGCTACTCCCGAGGACTGTGATGGTCGCCTCATAAAAAGGCCAAACAGCGCTTTGTGGTTGCCTGTTCACTTATACATATATGAGGCGACCATTTCGATGACAGAAGACTATCTGTCCTATCTGTCCTCGACTTCAGACAAGAACCTTATTCTATATGTAGTTGCTTACAAATATGTACGGGCCCGGTAACCACTTACCTACTAACTTTGCTCGTTCGCTACTTCAATGTGTTAAAAAAAAACAACGTGCGGCACTCGGGGACTGCCGCGGTAAAGCTATTGCATAACATTTTTATGCAATTATAATTATTCATTTATTTATGCAGTATTTTTTTTCTTTAATATTATTTCAAGTTTTTTTTTCTTTGATAATATATACTTTCTCATAAACAGCTGCTTACATATTCGTCTTATTTCCAAGCAGCTCGTCTCGATTCGTGCAAGCTACGTACCGTCGTACCATATACATACACGTTAAGCGAACGCTTGGCCGCGTTACAAGGTAGGCGGGGTGGAGTGGGTGTTATGTTTTTTTCGTTACGGAATTTCTTAATTTGGTCGCCGCGCTCAAAGCCCGTGATAAAAGCTGTGCAATAGCTTAATAAAAATATATATTGTCTCACCGCCGGGCTCGAGTATTCTCTGAGAATTAGAGAGTTCCAACGAGCTAGCCAAATGCGAAATATAGTGAATAGTTATAATACAAAATGGCTTTTATCGTCGACAGTCTCTTTCAATATTAACTACGAGCTGGGGTCTATTCAAGTGTACTTTAATAGACGGCATGACGGCTGTGAATTATTAGAAACGGTATATGAATGTAACTCAATAGAATTGAGGCGTCATTTTCCATGCCATTATTATAGCATGCTGCTCGAACGAATACAGTTCGACCGAGAAGCCATCGTCACACCTGTTTTTTTAAATATTTGCACGGAATATTTAAAAGTGAAAAGTTACGTACAGTTACGAGCAATAAGATGTGACTACGAACAGATTAGCAAAAGTATCTGACCCAAGAAGGAGTTCAATAATATCTGACTACACGAACGCAGCAAAAATATCTGACATTGAAAGGCAGCATAATGCAGTAGCGACAAAATTATGTAGATGAACGTCAAATCACATCATTTTGACGTCACTGCATTATGATGTCTTTCAATGTCAGATATTTTTGCTGCGTTCATGTAATCAGATATTATTGAACTCCTTCTTGGGTCAGATAATTTTGCCATCTTCCATAGTCACATATGATTGCTCGTGACTGTACATCAGGCCATGTACATTCGAGTTTTTTATACTTATAAGTAGTGGTAAGGCAGTTGGTCTACCTCATGGAAAGGAGTAACAATCGCTTATGGGCATTTGCAATAGCCATAGAATTACATTAAAACTGTATTAGGACGGTTTTTAAGGTAAACGGGCGTAAATAAATTTACTTTCAACATATTTTCTTAAACTTTATTTCTGAAAAAAAATTAAACAAAAAATACAACTGACTTCCATGCCACATAAAAGGAAAAAAATATTTGAATACATGTTGGTTTAGAGCAAACACAGTACTTAGTACATAGTCCCGAAGTCGGCGCTTACCATATTACGCTGCATCACGACGAAACTACATGTGTCTTATATGAGCGCCGACTTCGGACTACTAAGTACTGTGTTACATTACGATTTTCTCCTGTGTCATGAGTACGAGTACACAAACACCCAGACCCAGAACATGAATCTACACTTATCATTCAGATACCTGTCTGACCGGGAATAGAAACCGGGACCCATTGCACGTTAGACCGGTACAGTAACCGCACCGCAACGTGCGCGGACGAGTAAAAAACAACGTGCTAAGTGTTGTTTAACCAGAAATATTGAAATACCTGGGCACAAAAGGACTGTAAGCTTAGTTTTATATAATTCTGTGCTAAAATAAGTTAACGAATATTAAACACATCTTTGTTCTTGAATTGGACAGTGGACTACAACAATTTTTTAAATTCTTCTTTTCAAGATGAAGAACCAGTGTAGTTCGACCGGGGAAGTACCACCACACCTATTGTGCCTCTTTGTCGCACGTTCCGCGCTCTCGCTTGCACTACAAGCCTTAAAAGGAACGCCTCAGAGCGAGGTAACGCCGCATGAGTCATGTTTTTTTGGCTCCATCGAATTATAAGACGTTGTCACGTCAAAAAGTTAAGTTAGTAGATAAGTCTAGAACTTTGATACTTGTTAATTGGCACATGCGAAGTAGTTCAATAACTTTGCTTTCCAAGCTTGGGAAACTCTTACTTACCGTGTAAATAATGGCAAATTAGATGTTGCTCGTTTGACGTGGGATGGAACAGAAAGTTTTTGTTTGCTATAGGTAAACATATTTTTATTAATTACTTTGTTAACTTTTTATTAATTAACTTAACTTTATATTTATTATTTCGTTCGATTTTACAAGAATTAATACCAAACACTTATTGTTACAGTATCTATAGGAAATTATATCGAGCCACACACAAACTGTTATACAGGCAAACTAATGTAAGTACTTATGAAAATTCTAAGTCTTCTTCGACTATATCCTAACATCAGATTCCTAATTTGATGACAATGGTACCGAATTGATAACTTCCTCCTTTTTGAAGTCGGTTAGGATAAAAACTGATAAAAAAGTAGTGAGTTAAATACTTTCAAGGGTTGTTCAAAGTGAGAAAAGTAGTCCAGGTCCAAGCTCCCGAAGGCTGCACTAAGACGAAAATGTGCCTAAACGTTACTACCTGCTGCCTTCTAATCATTAGCCAAAATTCTGACACTCTAATTTCGATTCCAAACACCAATTTCAAGGGGGTAGAACCAGTGTAGTTCGCCCGGGGAAGTACCACCGCCACACCTATTTCTAGCGTGAAGCATTTCTTGCGTTTCGATGGAAAGGGTGTGGTTGCCGGCACACTTTTCTATAAGGAAACCATCATAGTTCTCGGGAGTAGCAACGCATATGCGATTGACTTCAGATAGAACCCATGTTCTGTATGAAGTTGATTACAGATGTCCATGAGCGGCAGTGACCACTTACCATCAGGTGGACTGCATGCTCGTTTACTACTTCAGTCAGATAAAAAAGCCAACATGTACGACGGGCACAGTAATTTTCCCTCGTAGTCCTTTTGCCCACAAGGGGATCCTTGCCTATTTGGGAACAATGACTAAGTCGAAAACTACGTTCCACTTTATGTCTAGATTTATCAAACAACACATCTAGGATCTAACGCATTGAAAACGTTTATGTAACAACCCGACGTATAATTATGTCGGGTTATTACATAAACGGTAATACATTTCTATGTAAGTTATCAAATCCAGCAGAATTTATCAGTACTTTCAGTAGAGTTGTATAAACTCGCAAATCGAGTCATTACAGCACAGTACTTATCAAAACTACGGACGCCTAATTTGTACTAACTCTCAGAGTCCGAAGTGCTGTTTTGGTAACAACAAAATAGCTGAGGGAAAGGCCGTAGAACTCTAATCAAATAGAAATGGCATTTTATAAGTTTACCGACCGCTTCATAAAAACACGTCTGCCTTTTGCCTGCATTTCTCGTGTTTGTGCGGCTATTTTATTATGTAAGTGAGATGACGTTATATTATTTAACGATTAATTAGAACGAGAGAACTATATTACGAACTAGTTTAGATATGAAAAAGAACATGAATTAGCTTTATGGTTAATCACGAGAAAGTGATTTATAAAATCAGAAATAGCGAATAGCGATAGCTTTAAAAAACTCTCGGGTGTTTAGGTTCCCTCAGGATGTTTTCTCACTTCACGGAAAAAGCAGTGATAATTAATTTCTATTATGCACATAATTTAGAAAAATCAGTAGTGCGTGCCTGGGATGAACCTCGGACCTCCCGATCGAGAGGGCAAGTTTCAACCATTAGGCTATCACTGATCTGAAAAAATATTAACCATTTTACGAGGTTGATATAGATACGACAATTCTCTCTCATCAACCTATTAGTGTCCCACTGCTGGGCACGGATATTTTTAGAGATATGATGACAATTCTATTTTATAGTAACTCTCTAGTTGGTCCTCTACGATAATTCAGGCGCTGTTCAGAGGGCGAGTTGCAAAGTAAATTCAAATAACTGAATTAATTCAATTGAAGCTAAGGGGTGTTTTGGATAAAACGGATAGTCAAGTGGACGGGATTTTGAAAGGCAACTCAGCTAAATTTTGGTGTATTTTTGACTCAATTTATAAATATATGTTTTTTGAATAAGTACTTAAGGCTCTTATTATTTAAATTCGAATAAAAACTAACTGAACTTGTATGGTTACTTGCTACATACACTATTAGATTGATAAATAAAATATTAGATTTGGGATTCACTGATTATATTTTCCACGATCTAAACTAATTGATGAAATGACAGTTGATGTAATGTGCACGCGACGCACTTGATAGCTAATTGCGAACTGTTCAAAAATACAAAATTAATAAATTGAGCGCGTGCGTCCAACCAATGGAATTGCTGACCTCAGCAAATGCACGGTTGTACCGTACATGCTCCCAAGCTGCCATCCCAAGCAAACATTGCAGAGCTGTTTAATATAGAAGAAAGAAAGCGCTCTAAATATTTAATTGTAAGGATATATCTTTGTCTCAGAAACCACCTCAAATCAATAACCGATTGTCAAACCGCTGTCAAACCCTTTTTCTAGCTTTTCTAGGTTTTATATTTGTACGAAACAACTCAGTAATATAAATAATGAGATATACACAGCAATACAAACATAAATCTAAGCATAATAAAAATATTTGCAATGAAATATACAATCCAAGAGCAGTGATAGCCTAATGGTTGGAACCCACCCTCTCAATCGGGAGGTACGTGACTATGATTTATGTGTGTATTAGGAATTAATTATCACTGCTTTTCGGTGAAGAAAAACCTCGTAAGGAAACCTATACACCCGAGAGTTCGTTAAAAAAAATTTTAGGAGGTGTGTGAAGTCCACCAATTCGCACTTGGCCAGCTCGGTGGACTAGGTATGGCCTAAAAATTCTCTCATTCTGAGAGAAGACACGTGTCCAGCAGTGGGACAATAATGGGTTGTACCCCATGCAATCCAAAAAAAGTTTTTTCTCCGGGCAGCCACACTCCTTGCTTATACTTAAAAATAACAGATTCCAAATTCAAAAGTAATATTTTGTTTATTTTTAATTGTAGCAGTATTTATGGCCAGACTAAGTAGACCTATGACTGTATTTACTACGCTGAAAACCAAATAAACGAATGAGAAATTCCGCTATGACTAACACAACATGAACATCTTCAAATTCAACATCAAGTATAACTTTTCCATCACAAATGTTGTGCAATCTGAAAATCAAGTTAAGTAGTCACTGTCAACGAGCGTGGTGTGACGCGAACGTAATCCCTTAAGATTTGGTGAAACGTGACGCTAAAGCCGTGTACTTACTAGGGACATTTGGTTGGATTTATTTATGTACTTACAGTATTTATTTATTTATTTGGAAAACTTACAGCTTCTTAATAATATGGGTATGTGCTAATTATTACAAAAGAAAAGCCGATTACAAGTTTTCACGTGTAGAATTATGCTATCAGTATTTCACCTACAAACAATACTAAAGACCTTAAGATAAGAACATTTTGGCAAACATAAGAACATTTCGGCAAACAGTAATTTGTGTACAAACACTTCCAATCTTTTTTACAATATTAAAATTATAATTTGTGCACTATGCCTTGTTAAAAAAGTTACGAGTCATAGCCTCTTTTAGTTTAGGTATACTTGTACAAAATAGGTCTATATCACACTCCCGCGTAGTAGCATTAAGACACCTACTTACTCTTATAAAAAATGAATTTTGCCTATAGTTAGAATTACATGAAGGAACATAAAGAGAGAAATAGTACATCTGATAGTAAGTTTACAGGTGGTGAAACCAGTTTAGTTCGACCGTGAAAGTATCACAGCCGCACCCATTTCTAGCGTGAAGCATAGCTGCGTTTCGATGGAAGGGTGAAGTTGCCCGTACATTTTATATGAGGCGACCATCATAGTCCTCGGGAGTAACAACGCATCTGTGATTGACTTCAGATAGAACCCATGTTCTATTTGAAGTTGCTCACAGACGTCCATGGGCGGCAGTGACCACTCCAAAATATTCTTCGGGTAATATACAAGTGAATGGGCAATATTTCCAACCCACAACATTAAAAGCCCTATATATTTTTAAGAACGGAACTATTCATGTGGGAGTATAAATATTAAATATGGGGTACCATCCCATTATTGTCCCACTACTGGGCACGGGACTTCTCTCAGAATTAGAGAGTTTTAGGCCATGGTCCACCGCACTGGCCAAGTGCAAATTTGTGGACTTTGTGAATTTGTGAACTCTCGGGTGTGTAGTTTTCCTTCACCCAAAAGCTGTGATAAATTAATTTCTAATACCCACATAAATCAGTGGTGCCTGGCTTTGAACCTCGGACCTCCCGATTGGGAGGGCAACGCCCGCAATCGGCAATCGCCCGCGATGCGCGCGGTTGTTTGCGGCTCTCGCTGCACCGACGGGCAACCTGTAGAACCGCGCGGGCCGCGGTCAGCCGCAGCCGCGGCGGTTTGCCCCCGCGCGCTCTGCGGTCAGTTGGCGGGTGAGTGCAGTAGTCAGGACGTCAACTGATGGTAAACCGCCCGTCTTGCGGTTTTCGCCCGCGACGTTTGCGGTCGATAATCGCAACCGCGACGGCAGCGGAACCGCAAAAATAAGCGTTCTCGTGAGTTTCGCACAAAAGCTGCGGGCCCGCAACCGCGGCGGCCGCGGGTGAAAACCGCTCCGTGAATACGTAGCCTAAGTTTTCACAAAGCGCATCGAGATCTTTGTAGTGAATATCGAGTGAAGATATTGAAATACACCTTATAAGCACGAAGTCTATTGCAGGCAAGAAAATTTGAGACCAAGTTAGTCTTCAGCAAGCTGTGCCTGGGAAAATCTATTTTTGATGCATCTTTTTATTATTCGATTCACTGGCGCAATATCCAGAGATGTTACGTGAATTTTCATTGCTTTGGAAGTTCAAAGTAATAGGCAGAGAAGGGTAATAAAAACTGGTTATATTTTTGGTTATATTCCAAAAAGGTTCTCAATTCTCCTGTATATATATGTATGTATATATGTCTCCTGTATATGTATGTATATATATAAGATATATAATTGAGGATTTTCAAAATAAACACAAATTGTTTCTCTGAAAATACAAAGTTTTGTTTTATTTTACACGCCTATATAATATTACACTAATTATTATCATTCCATAGTTGAATACAAATATTGTCTCACCTGAAAATACAAAGAAACGACATTTAAAGTTCACTTATATCGATTCCTCAATTATATCCTATCGTTTATCTTTCTAACACTTTTTCTAATAATAAATTGCATAAAATAATTTAAATATCTTCCACCATTTTAGTTTCGCGTCTTTTTGTGCGACACAGATAACCACAGATACTCACGCGACAAATTTGAATTAATGGAATGTTATGTGACATTTCATTACATATTATATGTATGTATGTATGTTTTTAATCGAGTTCTCTATTCGTCTGTATTTTTTTTTATATGTGTTGACTGATTACTCCGGACTGGGTAAACCGATTTGGATGTTTTTTTTTTTGTTAGTTTGAAAGGTAGTGTGTGTTGTAGGGTCCTATTTTTTCTTAGTTCACTTTTGACAATAGCATCCATAAGAAAAGCGCGTAAGACTTAAATTTGGATTAATGATGTGACCGATAAATGTAAAAATAACTCTATATCACGCCAACTGATTTTGATGATTTTTTTAATTGACGACCCGCGTGGCGCAGCGGTTACCATACCGGTCTGGCACGCAGTTGGTCCCGGGTTTCATTCCCGGCCAGACAGGTATCTGAATGATGAGTTTAGATTTTGTTCTGTTTTGGGTCTGGGTATTTGTGTATTTGTCTTTGTGGGTGTCCATGGCACCCACGACACAGGAGAAAATCCTACTGTTTGGCTATGAGTGTAGAAAGCGTTTTAAGTTTTTATTTTAATTAATTTAGTTATTTCTTGTATTTTCCGGTGATATTCCTACGGTGGTAAGCGCTGCAATGTTTAGGTCATAAACTAAACCAAAATCCGACCAGTACTTTAAAGTGAAAGACTTAGTGTCGCTACAAGTGGCCCACTTGTGGCGGCTACAAATCGCCGCGACTAGCATATTTTCTACAGTTTTCATACATTTTATATGGACTCGCCGCACACGGTAGGCGCCGGTGGCCGCCACTCGCGACAAATCGCCGCTTCACGCGATTACTGGCCGTCCCCGGCCACTAATCGCTGACGCCAAACGCGGCCACCAGTGACTCGCGCAATTTCTCTCCCCTCTCTCTCACTTACCTCAGTTAAATAAAGTAGCGGCCACTAGTGGCGCTTCTAGTGGTCGGGATTGTGGCTGTCGCGAGTGGCCTCTGTGCGGCGACGCTTTAATTTTGCCGCATACGGGCCACCGGCCACAACCACAAAACGCCGCCAGATGCATATTTTCCTATAGTTTCTATGCATTTTATATAGACTCGCTGCACACGGTGAACGCTTTCTAGCTTCTAGTGGCGGCGTTTGTGGCCGCCGCGAGTGGTTCGTGTGCGGCGGCACTTACACACTTGCATCATCACAAACTCTCGTATTAATACAATAATATTAATAATAATCGAAGTGGTGTTAGATTAAAGTGACATTTAAATGTACTCTTGGTTACTAACAACACTAAAATGTGCTATATCGTGAATATGACGTTACATGAGAACCTATTTTGTAATTCATAGTGTTCATGTAGACGTACAGGTGATAAAAGTTATTGAGGGCATGTCTAGTCTTATTTATACGAAATTACTTTTTCATCCGAATGCGTCAAGTGGGTTGTTTTACGAGTAAGTGTATGTTCATTCCTCTAGTACAATTTACAGCCAAAACATACTTTTTTATCTTACTGAAGTACCATCGAGCATGTAATCCACCTCATGGTAAGAAGTCACTGCCGCCCATGGACGTCTGTAATCAACTTCATACAACATGGGTTCCATCTGAAGTCAATTACAGATGCGTCCTACTCCTGAGGATTATGATAGTCGTCTCATTAAAGTGTGCCACCGCTAAGTAACTAAATAGTTTATTTTAGTTACTTTCACAGCTGAACTAACCGTGTTTCGCCACGAGACTTATATAAATTGAAATGTGAAGAAGACAGGTGAAAAAGTATTAAAGAGTAAAATTAAGCGTGGCATTCGTCACGAGTCTCAGGTGACCGTTGTGGAGCTACTCGTGTTGGTTGCCACTCAGACCTGGCACCCGTTGTATTACATTGCAAAAATTACTTAAGAATTTTGCGCATAATGAATGGATGGACGCTCTCATTCTAAGAGAGTCCTGTGTCCAACAGTGGCATAATAGGTTGATTTTGATAGCAAAGTTGAGAGCACACTTTTATATGAGGCGATCGCCCTAGTCCTCGGGAGTACTAACGCATCTGTCATTGACAGAAAGAACCTATGTTCTATATGAAGTTGCTTAGAGACGTCCATGGGGGGCGGTGACCACTTACCATCAAGTGGATTGCATGCCCGTTTGCTATTTCATTATTATAAAAAAAAAAATCTGCCACATGGAAAATTCTGATGACTGTCGGAGTCTGTAAGTCTCTAAAGTATACCCGAAAATCCATTTTATATGCAGCTATATCAAGATTTAAGTCATAAAAATAGATCGGTACGCTTCAATGCACATTTCGATAAGTACCATCATTGGCAGCTATATAAAAATGGGTGCAGACAATGTTAAAACACTGAGCTATTTTCATAACCATACTCTCGCGATGTTTAAAAGAAAATATTAGTAGTAGAAGTATTTTCACCCTTAAGAAAAAAAGTATAGCAACAGTATTACTTATTCTGAGGTAATGATTAAAAAAGGTCATGAATATATATTACCTTTGCTGACATAATGAAGGTATTTTGGTTATATCCACTCTTAGAGGTCTCAAATGATAAAAAAATGGGTAGGTATATGGTACACGGAAGAAGAAAAAATCCCAATTTAATATTTATCTTTATTCAGATCTTTTCTCTAATTTTGAAATGCAGGCCCATTTTAATTTTGTAAATAATTTTACAATGCAGGCCCATTTTAATTTTGCAAATAATTAAAAATGCAGGGTTTACATAATAAATAAGCAAGAAAACTGTGCCGATGACCTGATGTAGACATTGGAAAATCTTTAAATTCAAATGGCACAGGGCCGCGGACCTCGTAAGGCTGATGGATGGATGAAAGCAAGGTAGAAATCAAAGTCAGATTTCCCAGTCAGTATAGTCACTATTCCGATATGATATATCGGAATAGTGCCTATACTTATACGCTTAAATGAAACTTAAATATGTATTAATCGCAAAATTTACTTATTAATAGCAAGGAACAAGTAATGGATAAAACACAACCTCCCAATCGCGGTTATTAAATCCCAGGCGCGCCACTGATTTTTCTAAATGTAAGTTAAAATATCGCTTGTTTAGAATGAAGAATTATGTAGTAAGGAAACCACACACCTGAGAAAATGATCTAATCTTAACACACATTCTACACTCATAGCCCCACACTAGGATTTTCTCCCGTGTCGTAGGTACCATGAATACACACAATACAAATACACAAACACCCAGAACATGAATCTAAACTCATCATTCAGATACCTGTCTGGCCGGGAATCGAACCCGGGATTAATTGCGCGTCAGACCGGTATGGTAACCGTTCCGCCAAGCGGGTCGTGATAGTAGTAAATAGTTTTCAAAGGTTTATGAAGTCTATCAATTTGCAATTTTCCAGCATGGTAGAGTAAGGCGAGTAACTCTCATTTTGAGAAGAGACTCATATCCAGCGCTGGGATACGGGTTGATTACAGCAAGGGATGATATTCACGTAAAACGAAAATGTCAAACATATTCTAAGCTCATATTCTTGTTTCCTTATATTGCCCTAGCAGAACGACGCGACTTCGTTCGCGCAGACTATAAAGTAATCACCATTTGAGCAGCACTCCTGGACATGTTCCTTCCCCATCCATAATGGGGATTTGGTCAATAGTCATAGTCCCAAAAAAATTCGCGACGACTCTTACATTGTAGAACATTTATGTTCTATTATCAATAAATATCGCAGTGTATGCAATAAAAAAATGAGCAAAATTTTTGACATTTTTAATCACGTGACTTATTTTTTAGCAAAGACGCCTTATATATTCTAGTAATAAAAATAGCCTATGTTGCTCAGGGATAATGTAGCGTTCTAATGGTGAAAGAATTTTTAAAATCGGTTGAGTAGTTTTTAATTTAATTCATAACAAACATACAAAGATACAAAGTTTTTCTCTTTATAATATAAGTATAGATATAGGTTATTATAAATATTGGATGCAAGGATCTTTTGGCTTCACGAGCGTTTGGGGAAAAGATATCAGTTTGGTGAAACGAGTTTGCGCGTTTACCTTATTGGAGCTGTTTTATCATGAATTCTAAGAAAATATACAAATTAGCAGACCGAAGGTAATAATTTCGATAGTATTAACTAATTAAGTAAGTAAATAACTAAATAGTGTTCTTAGTAACATAAACTGGTCATACCTTGCAATAAAATTTTTAAGGTGGTAGAACCAGTGTTGTTCGACCGGGGAAGTACCACCGCCACACCTTCATTTCTAGCCGCTTCTAGCTCTAGCTTCTAAAGCATTTCTTGCGTTTCGATGGAAGGGTGTGGTGGCCGACACACTTTCACATGTGGCGACCATCATAGTGCTCGGGAGTAGCAACGCATCTGTGACTTCAGATGGAACCCATTTTTTGCTTCATCTCTCTCGTCAACCCATTATTGTCCCACTGCTGGGCACGGGTCTTTTTTCAGAATGAGAGAGTTTTTACACCATAGACCACCGCGCTGGCCAAGTGCGAATTGGTGGATTTCATACACCTCTTTGAAATGCAGGCCTATTTTAATTTTGTAGATAATTTTACAATGCAGGCCCATTTTAATTTTGCAAATAATTAAAAATGCAGGGTTTACATAATAAATAAGCAAGAAAACTGTGCCGATGACCTGATGTAGACATTGGAAAATCTTTAAATTTAAATGGCACAGGGCCGCGGACCTCGTAAGGCTGATGGATGGATGAAAGCAAGGTAGAAATCAAAGTCTGATTTCTCTATCATATCGGAATAGTGTCTACATTAATTAGCCCCTCACTAGGATTTTCTCCTGTGTCGTGGGTACTATGGACACACACAAGACGAATACACAAATCTAAACTCATCATTCAGATACCTGTCTGGCCGGGAATCGAACCCGGACCAATCGCGCGTCAGACCGGTATGGTAAACCGTTCCACCAAGCGGGTCGTGATAGTAGTTATGAATAGTTGTCAAAGGTTTATGAAGTCTATCAATTTGCATTTTTCCAGCATGGTAGAGTAAGGCGAGTAACTCTCATTTTGAGAAGAGACTCATATCCAGCGCTGGGATACGGGTTGATTACAGCAAGGGATGATATTCATGTCAAACATATTCTAAGCTCTTATTCTTGTTTCCTTATATTGCCCTAGCAGAACGACGCGACTTCGTTCGCGCAGACTATAAATTAATCACCATTTGAGCACCACTCCTGGACATGTTCCGTCCCCATCCATAATGGGTATTTGGTCAATAGTTATAGCCAGCAGCGAGTATTGATGCTATTCCGATAGTAGTCCCAAAAAAATTCGCGACGACTCTTACATTGTAGAACATTTATGTTCTATTATCAATAGATATCACAGTGTATGCAATAAAAAAATGAGCAAAATTTTTGACTATTTTAATCACGTTACTTATTTTTTAGCAAAGACGCCTTATATATTTTAGTAATAAAAATAGCCTATGTTGCTCAGGGATAATGTAGCGTTCTAATGGTGAAAGAATTTTTAAAATCGGTTAAGTAGTTTTTAAGTTAATTCATAACAAACATACAAAAATACAAAGTTTTTCTCTTTATAATATAAGTATAGATATAGATTGTTATAAATATTGGATGCAAGGATCTTTTGGCTTCACGAGCGTTTGGGGAGAAGATATCAGTTTGGTGAAATGAGTTTACGCGTTTACCTTATTGGAGCTGTTTTATCATGAATTCTAAGAAAATATACAATTCAGCAGACCGAAGGTAATAATTTCGATAGTATTAACTAATTAAGTAAGTAAATAACTAAGTAGTGTTCTTAGTAATATAAACTGGTCATACCTTGCAATGAAATTTTGAAGGTGGTAGAACCAGTGTTGTTCGACCGGTGAAGTACCACTGCCACACCTTAATTTCTAGCCTAAAGCATTTCGTACGTTTCGATGGAAGGGTGTGGTGGCCGACACACTTTCACATGTGGCGACCATCATAGTGCTCGGGAGTAGCAACGCATCTGTGACTTCAGATGGAACCCATGTTCTGTATGAAGTTGATTACAGATGTCCATGGGCGGCAGTAACGACTTACCATCAGGTGGACTGCATGCTCGTTTGCTACTTCAGTCAGATTATAAAAAAAGAAACACTATTGAATGTTTTATAACATCGGCCATTATTATGCTTCATCTCTCTCGTCAACCCATTATTGTCCAACTGCTGGGCACGGGTCTTCTTTCAGAATGAGAGAGTTTTTACGCCATAGACCACCGCGCTGGCCAAGTGCGAATTGGTGGACTTCATACACCTCCAAGAACTTTTTTTTAAAGAACTCTCGGGTGTGTAGGTGTAAAAAGCAGTGATAATTAATTTCTAATACGCACATAATTTTAGAAAAATCAGTGGTGTGTGCCTGGGTTTGAACCTCGGACCTCTCGATTAAGGGGGCAAATTTTAAACATTGGGCTATCACTGCTCTTAATTTTTTAAAGGTATGACCTTTAAGAAAATGAAAATGAAATGAAAATGATTCATTGCATTAAAAGTAGTACATAGTTTACAATATTGATGGGTACACCCTTTTAAGTGTATTTGTACCTGTAGTATAGCCCTGCTCTCCCTTATACAATTGCGGAGTACTCCTTTAAGAATATATTATTCTTTTCTCTTTTTTGGTACGGAACACGTCAGAACTTTACGATCCCAAACGCATCCCGAATCAATTAGGAAGGGTTCGTCTCGCTGGTATTGCAGAAGCGTAGAAGTTAGTTCTCAGTTTGTCGGTTTTTGACCTTTAGTCTTTTCCCGTTTTTGTTCGTAAGTTCATTATGTTAGGAAATGGACCTTTTTGAAATTAAAATATTTTAATATTATTCATTTCATTTATCAATATTCATATAGTTTTTGTGTGATATATTTGCATACATGTACAGAGAAAAGTATACAAACAGACATACAGAAACTCAGAGAGAACAGACTTCTAAATTTAAATGTCTGGCTAGCTGAAGGTCTAATTGTTGGAGTTGAAGTACAAAATGCTGGTAGAGCATTAAATTATCTACTGCTATTGGCAATATTGTATTTACAAAATAATTGTTTTGAAATAAACTTTATGTGTGTTTTTTCAAATCTCTACTTCACCTCATCAATTATTTTATTATGTAAAAAAGTAAATGCTCCATTTTATTTTTATAAATGAGATAGTAAATTACACTTATAAGAATTTTCATTTAAGTGTGCAATATTTACCTAATCACCTGACAACAATAGCAATTTTTCAATAAAATCAATTATAATAATCTTAAAATGTTTGTTTTGTTTAAAAACACGCTTTTTACACTCATGGCCCCACAGTAGGATTTTCTCCTATGTCTCCACAGTAGGATTTTCTCCTATGTCGTGGCTACGGATACACACGAGACGACTACACAAACACCCAGACCTAGAACACGAATCTAAACTCATCATTCAAATACCTGCCTGGCCGGGAAACAAACCCAGGACCCATAGCGCGTCAGACCGGTATGGTTCCGCCACGGGGGTCGTTATAATAATTGTTACGAGGACAGTATAGCGACGTTTATAAATTTTCAAATTTAGATTTTATTTCTAGTTCTATATTTTAAATGCATTAGGTACATACTGAAAACTGACCCATTTAAATTGATGACAAACGACATGTGACGCATGCATGTTCCCCGCGCGTCGATCAATTTGTTAGATTTACGTCTGGCTGGATATTAATGGCTCAGTTTTTTATGTTCCTATGCTATAAACATATTCATGGCAGCAAAGGACATTTTCTTTTAAACACTGACACTAACAATAATGATACTTTCATATTAGGCGACTGTCTTAGTCCTCTGGAATAGCAAAGCATATATGTGATTCACTTCAGATAAAAACCATGATCTATATGAGGTTGCTTACGAATATCCATGGGTGGCTGTGACCACTTACCATGCGGTAGGCTCTGTGGCTACTATAATTGATCAAAACAAAAAAATAACACTTTTATACTCCTATGAGTATAAAAAGTGTTATTTTTTTATTAGAGCCTTCTCCACACTAGAATTTTCCCCAGTGTCGTGGGTGTCATGAACACACACACGAGCACACATGAACACACACACACAAAGACACTAATAGCTATTTGTACAGAAAAGTTTATTTAGAAACCAGAACTTTGAACAGAATTGTGTAATGTTCACAGAAGTTATAATTTTATGCTATTGTAATCAACGAGCTCGATCCCTCGTGAACAAATAGGAAACGATATGTTCTTGTAAAATCATTCATAGTTCGTACATACAAAAAAGATGAAACTTCAGGGTATTAATCTTTGGATAAAAAGTTGCTTGGAGGATGAAAATAATTAAATCTTTTTCTATAATTTTTAGTTTTTTTATATTCTATTTCTCTGTGTACTTAAATCGTTATAACTATTCAATTTTATTTAAATGATTAAAGATATATAACGTGTTATGAGATGAGGTTATACCTATGATTTTTTAATTTCATTAAAATCCATTAAAAGTTTCAAAAAATATAAACACATGCGGCACTCGGGGACTATCGCGGTACAGCTATTGCATAGCATTTTTTTATCAACTTATGCAATTCGTTTATTGTTCATTTATGTTTCTTTATTTTCGGGAGTAGCAACGCATTTGTGATTGATTTATAATGGAACCCCTGTTTTATACGAAATTGATTACAGATGTCCACGGGCGGCAGTGACCATTTACCATCATGTGGATTGCATGTCCGTTTTCTACGTCAATTATATTCAAAGAACCGCGAGGCACAATGGGGAATCTGTATTTCTATATATATAGTAATATTATAAAGAGGACTTTGTACTTTTGTATGTTTGTTATGAAATAACTTAAAAACTACTGAACCGATTTTAAAAATTCTTTCACCATTCGAAGCTTAAGGCGTCCTTTCTAAAACTTCAGTAACGAGAATAAAGGTGAAAAAAAAATCTTTCATCGCAAACGCTGCGGTGCATGGTAAGGGACATGTCCTGGTGTGGATCTCAAATGTAATGGTTGGATAGATTAATTATAGTCTGCGCAAACGAAGTCGCGTGGAGTCTGCTAGTTCTTAATAAAGTAAACCTGCAATTATCCTTTTTTTTTGTTTTCGAGGAGGAAACTTTCTAAAAGCATGCAACCACACATGCCGCCGTCCTTCCCGGGGTCGCTTGGCCGGACGGTTCGAGCTCCCACTCTTCCCGCTCGCAACCCCAGAAGCCCCTTTTATTCGCCTCTTACGACAGGCAGAGGGTACCGTAGCCCTATTCTGGTCCTGGAACTCTCGTCAACCCATTATTGTCCCACTGCTGGGCACGGGTCTTCTCTCAGAATGAGAGAGTTTTAGGCCATAGTCCACCGCGCTGGCCAAGTGCGAATTGGTGGACTTCACACACCTCCGAGAACTTTTTTTTTTAAAGAACACTCGGGTGTGTAGGTTTCCTCACGATGTTTTCCTTCACCGAAAAGCAGTGCTAATTAATTTCTAATACGCACATGAATCAGTGGTGCGTGCCTGGGTTTGAACCTCGGACCCCCCGATCGAGAGGACAAGTTTCAACCATTAGGCTATCCCTGCTCTCACCATTAGGCTATCACTGCTATCACTGGTCTCGGAACTACAGAGACAAAACCTGCGATTATCCTAACACCAAATTTCCATCAAATAGTTGTTCTCAGTTTTATCAGATAAACAAGGTACGAAAGAGTCACGAATAGTGGAAGTCGTAAATTTATTAGTTGGCTTTTACGAACGCAAAATGTGACTACGTTTTATGTTCTTTTACGATGTCTACTTTTCCCAGGGAACTTCCATTATGCAATTCACGAAGCCAAAGCACATTTGGGCTCCCAAATTTTATTTGCGGTGCCTAAGGGTAATTGGTATTAAGTGTTTTTGTTTTTTATGTTACAGAATTGGGGCACAACCTATTATTGTCCCACTACTGGGCACGGGTCTTCTCTCAGAATGAGAGAGTTTTAGGCCATAGTCCACCGCGCTGGCCAAGTGCTAATTGGTGGACTTCACATACCTCCGAGATTTTTTTTTATAGAACTCTCGGTAAGTTTCCTTAAGATGTTTTCCTTCACCGAAAAGCGATGGTAATTAATTTCTAATACGCACATAAATCAGTGGTGCGTGTCTGGTTTTGAACTTCGGACCTCCCGATTGAAGGGGCAAGTTCCAACCATTAAGCTGTCAACGCTCTATGTAACAGAATTAGTGAATAACTATTCAGTTTTTTCGGTGGTTATAAATGTGAGCGAAGATATAGCTCAGTCTTATTACAAATTATAACATCGGGAATACTATGATAAGCTACAAAATTATTTTTTATCCTAATTTAAGGGTGGGGATTAATTTTCCCCGAGGCACCGAAATAAGTCTACAAAGCCGAACCCGGAAATCGAACCCGGGCCCCATTGCGCGTTAGACCGATATATAGGTAGGTATGTAACCGCTTCGCCACACGATGATAGATTACTATTGTTCTGGCTCTGGCTGTTTATGTATGCGTCTTGTGTGCGTCCATGGCACCCAACACACTTGAGAAAATCTTACTGTGGGGCTATGAGTGTAAAAGCGTTTAAACGCAGCAATGCAGTGGAAACGCAAACGGTCTTCATTTGAGGAATTTTCTGTAATACTCGTAGTAAGGCCAATTTTCAGACTAACGCTTTGAGCCAGATGCTACAAAGGGTGCTAATTTAGGTCTTACTTTCTACCTTAATTTTAAGTGCACGCTCTAAAAGAGCAGTAAATGACTTTAAGAGGTCTTATTACCAAGAAATAGTTCAAAAGACAAGACACAAAGGGTCAAATTAAGTCACTTTAAGACTCGTGAATAAAACTAGGGTTGAAAATTTTCAGACTTTAAGCAAGAATTTAGTTTGTTGCAATACATATATGACTAAAATAAGCTATGTCCCAACAAATTTATTCAGGAATGCAATTTTCACATTTGAAAGCAAATTCGTTTAAAATTCACGGAGAGTGCCGTAAAATGCTCAGTATAATTAAGTTCTGTGTTGAGTTTAGTGTAACACATTTTATTGCAAATTGCTCCGCGCTTATGATTTACCTTCATGTTTGAATGCCAAGAAAGTGCCTTGGGTTGTTCTTAATAACCCAACAAAATTATTGAGATTTGCTGCAAACATATTTTTTTAACTGACTGAAATATCAAACGAACATGCAGTCCACCTGATAGTAAGTGGTCACTGCCGCCCATATACATCTGTGACCAACTACATACAGAACATGGGTTCCATCTGAAGTCAATCATTGATGCGTTGCTACTCCCGAGGACTATGATGGTCGCCTCATGTGAAAGTATTTGCATGAATATAGGTACAAAGCTCTTGCATGTATAATATTACAAATTTCAGTCTCTCTATATTCTACCCATTGAGGCATTCAAAATACAAACAATACGTAAAATACATATAATTTGAATTTTTACAATCTACAATACATTATGTGCAATTTACAATTACGATACAAGCACTCCATTCCGTACCATTATCTATTAAAAGCACCAAAAAATACGTTTGTTTCGTTTGATGGGAGCCCCTGTAAATGTTTGTTGAATTCTGTTTTTAGTATTTTTTGTAATAGCTGCAATAGAAATCATTATCATCTGTGAAAATTTCAACTGTCAAACTATCATGGTTCATGGGATACAGCCTTTTTTTGTTTTCGAGGGAGAAACCTTCAAATGGTACCCGACGCTTTGGGAGCGACGCAGGGTTATGTGGGATTTTTACCGCACTAAAACCCCCCCGGTGGCCGTCCTCGGCGCTAAAAAGAGGACTCCGGGAACTCGGTCCGACCGCTAGTCTTTACGATGGTATGCGACTACATATACCGTCGTCCTTCCCGGGATCGCCTGACCGAACGGTTCGAGCTCCCACTCTAGCCGCCTGCAACCCCGGAAGCCCCTTTTAGTCGCCTCTTACGACAGGCAGGGGATGCCGTAGCCCTATTCTAATTCCAAAACTACAGGGACTCATGCGATAAAGCCTGGTGACAGAGCGACACACCGACAGATGGACAGCGGACTTTTAGTAATAGGGTCCCGTCTTTACCCCTTAGGGCCCATTTAGATGGAGAGAGTTTCTCGTCTCGAACATACGATTATCGAACGAATATCAAAATCTCTTTCGTCTAAACATTCGCTCTTCTCGCTCGCTGCCTTGGGCAATAGTTGCCTCGCAATAGAATATTATTATGTCCGTGTAAACAGAATTTTTATGGAGAGGACTATGCTTGGAATTTCGCTACGAGACATGATTCGCAACGATGAAATCCGTCGACGAACGAAGGTTACCGACATAGCTCTCAAAATCAGCAAGCTGAACTGGCAGTGGGCCGGCCATATCGCTCGAAGGACCGATAACCGATGGGGAAGAAAGGTCCTCGAGTGGCGACCACGTTTAGACAAAAGGAGTACAGGTAGCCCCCCTACCAGGTGGACCGATGACCTGAAGAAGACAGCGGGAAACCGTTGGATTCAGAGGGCACAGGACCGGTTGGAGTGGCGCCATTTAGGGGAGGCCTATGTCCAGCAGTGGACATCAAAGGGCTGATGGATGGATGGATGGAAACAGAATTTCAAAACAATAATCGTATTTCAAGATTTGATGCCAGGTGCTACCATGAGTGCAGTGCACGAGGGCGGCATTTCTGGCATCATGGTTTTTACTTATTTACTTAGCATCATGGTTTATTCTCCGTGTTCCATAAGCACTAGTAACTTGTATACAGTTCAATGAACTTAATATTGTCGACAGTTGCTAATTAAAAAAAATATAATGTAATTTTTATGAAAACTCGAATGAGAAATCTCGCACTGAAAACGTTTCAAACTAATTTGTACGATACTCGTATGAGATTGAAAAAATGTCACGCGAGATCAAGTTTATACAAGTCGGCATTCGCATGAGCGAGAATCTCCTTACAATAATTTCGGTGTATAAACGAACATAGACAATTACCGCCTAGCGATAAGTCATAAGCGACTCTCGTATGACTTTATCGTAGACGAGATTTTATTTCTTGCCAGTATCTAAACATTTTGATATGATTATGTTATGGCGATTATTGCTTGTGATAGTAGCGTACGGTTTCTCGTAACGAAACGTACGAGAAACTCTCCCCATCTAAATGGGCCATTAGGCACGGTGACCTAAAAAACATACATCCATACATAGAAACTTACGCTCGGAAAACATAACCCTCTTAAAGCTTTCGGGTAATAATGAGTTCTACGTGAATTTATTCGTTATTTTAATTAAATTAGCATTCATTACCATTATCATGGTTCACCTTATTCAGATTTGTTCTCGCAGATATGCCAAGGTTGTTTTTGTGGTCGAATAATTTTTATGCTTGGACGTAAAAGGGTTGCAAAGAGGGTTGTTTTTATAACAAAAGGGCGGACTTCTATTATATCAGACTTTCTATATTTTAAATACACTAGTTTTTAAATAAATACTAAGTAAATACTAAACTGTAATTACTATGACAAATTACTAGATATAGCATGGTCGTCTATTATTTACGAAATTTACATACGTAATAGATGACCGTGCTATTTTCATAACTACTATTTTCATTTATTATCTTCCTATATTATTTAATTCCCACTTATTATACATTCTGTTTGGATAAAAATAAAATAATAATTTTAAAGATAAAATAAGAGGGAACGTTATGAGATGGCTCGAATGAATCCAATAACTTTCGGTGTCAAAGAACGAATTAAATTCGCAGTGCAGAAAATAAACACGACTTGCTTTTTAGGTATTCAATGTTCCGAATATCCATTTTATACTTACAATTCTAGGGAAAACATTTTTAGATAGATTTCATCCACTAGATATTATAGCGAATTCTATGAAATAATGAATTCATCAATTATTTCATTACTTATTCATTCCGATGTATTTTTTTCTTGTGATTTTATGTTCAAAAATGGTCATTTAAAAAATCACAACTCGAAATTATCTTACTCATGCGTATGCGTTTTGTAATTGCCGGCACACTTTTATATGAGGCGACCGTCATAGTCCTCGGGAGTAGCAACGCATCTGTGACTTCAGATAGAACCCACGTTCTGTATGAAGTTGATTACAGATGTCCATGAGCGGCAGTGACTTACAATCAGGTGGACTGCATGCTCGTTTGCTACTTCAGTCAGATGAAAAAAACTTATTTACAGCAAATGGATATTTTTTTACAAGTATGAGTAGCGGATCTCCAAGTGGTAGGTCACCAGTTTGGCTGGTGAGGTACCACCGCTACACCTGTATCTAGCGTGCAGTATTTCTTGCCTTAACTTTCTTGTAAAATTAAGCTAATAATAAAAAATACGATAGTTTTATGAAATGAAATGAAATGTCTTTATTTTGTATAGGCTTACGAGGGTACTTACAAATTGTCTGTTACATTTTTTTCTTACACTACCACCGGGTCGGAATACGATCTAAACTGAGAAGATCTGGCAAGAAACTCAGCGGGTTTGTCTTTTTTCTTATTTATATCCATTTTTTGTTAATATAATTACAATCATGTTTTTTTTACATGGTAATGAAAGTTAGCTCCAGTATCGTTACTCCAGTATAGTTATGAGTATGTATCTGTGTTTGTTACTCTTTCACAAAAAAAACAATACTCGGATTTTCGGATTTCGCTGATGAATATCAGCGAAATCCGAACACACACATAGCGTAATTAACTATATGAACACATTGTATACTCATTACCGATACCCATACCCGATAGACGTAACCAAAGCGAGCAAATCCGCGGAAATAACTTAGTCTTCGATAAAAAGAGTTTCAATACTGTTAATTTATGTTTTTTGGTACAAGATAATACGTATATCTACTTTATAGCGTCATTGTTCACAAACGTTCCTGATTAAGATATTATGGATAACCTGCAACCCCGCAGCTTCGCCCGCGTTAATAAAATCGATTTATCAACTGTCCCGTGGGAATTAGATATTTTCCCATACAAAAAAGTAGCTTATATGTTAATCCAGAGTGTCAGCTCCCTATCAAATTTTATGAAAATCGCTCTAGCCGTTAAGACGTGAAGAAGTAACAAACATACACACTCACAAACTTTCGCTTTTATAGTATTAGTACGATGTACGTAAGTTACCCCTAAGGACTATTTATAGGAAGTAGGGCTATTAAAGGGCAACATTTGAGATAAGGTTTTGGTTTGGTTAGAGTCTGAGGGATGTTACTGCAAATGACATATTTTATATGTGGGTAAAAGATAATGTAAGAAAGGTCGTACTCCCTTTTGATTACCAAGGTGGTAGAACCAATGTAGTTCCACCGGGGAAGTACCACCGCCACACCTATTCCTAGCGTAAATCATTTCTTGCATTTCAAAAGAAGGGTGTGGTTGCCGGCACACTTTCACATGAGGCGACTATCATAGTCCTCGGGAGTAGCAACGCATCTGGGATTGACTTCAGATGGAATCCATGTTCTGTATGAAGTTGATTACAGTTGTCCATGGGCGGCAGTGACCACTTACCATCAGGTGGACTGCATGCTCGTTTGCTACTTCAATCAGATAAAACGCAAAATAATTTCTGGATTCGGTCCTCGGTTAAGCAAACGCTTGAATGATAAAAATTAAATTTGTGATATGGGTTTTCGTGTTCTTATATATGTTTTTGAACTTATTCCCACGACATGGAGATACTTATGTAAAAAGAGTCAGTAATCAAACCAAAAAAAAACAAGATGGGCTTCCTTACGGAAAAAAGTGGAGAGTGGAGAATAATAGCAAAAATATATAAGAGATGTAAAGATGAAGATCTCATTTATACTTTGAATTTATAAATAAGATCTTTTAGTTTGGATGTTTGGATTTAATCTCATGTATGCATTGCATGGGTACCGTAAATCAAACATAGAATGCAATTAGTTCAGAAGGGAACACAAATATCTACTAGTGGATCTTGGTAAATGCATCGCAAAATCTATATTCGATCTCAGTACAGTTGTCTCCATGCAAGAGGTGTACGTACTATGTATATCGAAAATCAAAAGTTTCGTCCGAATATTCGGGTTTTTCCTTGCAATATTCCAACTTTTCAACCCTCCTTCCAAAAGAAGGAGGTTAATGGTTTCCAAGTGTATGTATATAGATATATGCATATTCATTTCCCACGCGCTGCAACACAGACGGCTTGTAACTCATGACTTATTATTAGAATCGATTCAGTTTGGAAAGTGCCATAAGCTATACCTATAACTTTTAAATATGGCGCCTGCGATCAGAGCAAAGGGGGGAGACGGACGATTTATACTTCAACTTCTCAAAAAATTAAGGAAGCAAGAAAAATACTAGAGCGATTTTAAACTGACTGTTACTTTAAAAATGTCGTACAGCAAATAAAAAAAGAAAATTATAGCTTCAAGTGTTTAGTTTGCTGATTGAAAAAACTAGTAATCTTAAGAAAACCGTCAAGAAAAAAAAAATTGATTTTATTGTACGGATTTGAAATTTTTTTCGACTAAACTTTTAAATATGGTCTGAATAACGTTTATTCAACGTTAATTTAGTTTTTTGAAAACCTCGATAGAACCATTTCTCGCTAAGATATTAACGTTTGACTACAAAATGATCATATTGTCTTTGATTATCAATATCTCGGCAACCAATTATTGCACAGAAAAGCGGGCTTTTAACCAAAAGACACCACTAATGTTAGGAACGCCCTGAAAAGTTTCATTTTTATGCCGCCAACAGTTATTTAACGCACGTGATTGAATTTTTGAAAATATCAATCATGTACGTTGAAAAGAGCAAGATTTTTGGTCCAGAAAGGTCGTTTCATTTATGTCTTTCTAACTACAGCCTTCGAAACACACCTGTCTAGCTGTGTTACCTTGGGTGTTCAAAAACTAAGCATTCTACTATTTCAGTGGTAGATTAGCGCCATCCGAATAATTTTCTTACCTAGGGGATGTTCGCCTTTTTAATTTCCATTTTTGCTTTCTTTCTGTAGTGAACGTTAGTTGCAATAATGAAGAAAGTCGGAGCTTTAATCCATAAAATGAGGCGATGGTTCTTTATTAAAATCACAATTTAACAGTATTTGAGCTACTTTTCTCCATTTCTTGATTAAACATTTTTTTCTTTCTTATTTTACTTTTCGGTGCAACTTAATTCCTGTTTTATGTGGAAGTAACAAAAACTTTGTTCAAAAAATATACTTCGAAGAGAAATTATGGTTTCGCCTGCTACTGTCAATTTCGACTACATCGCGAGCAAGGGTTGGAAGCGAGAGGTTCACACTCCGCGCACATCATACTTCACTGAATGCTAGATAGTTTTGATGAGGCAATCATCTTAGGAATTTTGCTACGAGATATGACTCACATCGACGGAATTTGTTGACGAACTAAGCTTACCCACCCACATGATCCTCAAAATCAGAACACTGAAGTGGGAATGGGCTGGTCACATTGCTCGTAGAAACTGACGGCGAAAAAAGGTCCTCCAGGGGCGACTACGTTAAGGAAATAGAAGTAAAGGTCAACCCCCAACTAGATGTTCCGACGTTCTGAAGAAAACAGCGGAAAATCGCTGGATTCAGAAGGCACAGGACCGACTAGAATGATGCTATTTAGGGCAGGCCTATTTCCAGCAATAGTCAGGCTGATGAGTGAAAGGATGAATGGAATCACACAGCATAACATCAACCTCCTCTAAGATCTCGTACTCCTGTGAAAAAACCTGGAATGCAATGCAATGATCTATAAAATCATGTATGAAAGTTCTAAGAAGATCCAATGTTGGATCGTATCTAATAAGTGTCTCTTATCACACTACTGTTGTTAGGTAGAAATATGCTAGTGTGACGGTGGAGTGAAACAATGAATTTTATCGTCTTTAGAATTAAACTATGAATATAAATGACATGGAAAGGACTCTAATGATAATTATGCTAAAGTTATGATAATTATGCTAGAGCTAACGAATGATCTCTAAGGAGTCCCTTATCTCCATAGAATAAATGTCTTGAATTTCTTTGACACCAGGCGTTCGAGATTCGATCTCTGCTGAAATCAGCTAAGAGTTTTCGTAGCGTATTGTTTTGTCTCACGAATAATAAGTAACTGAGATCAGAAGTCTGCCTCTCTGATGACTTACGACTACGTAAGTCTATTGGTAGCGCCACTTACCCTCGGCTAGACTATATAATCGTTTACTACTTCTATATCATAAAATAACAATAAAAAAAATAATACATCTTATTACCGTAATAAGCCCAAAATGTTGCTTTCTTCTATATACCGACAGTTACTATGTACTATAGTAACTTCCGTACGGTCATAGACCACATTAGCATTTTCTCCTGTGTCGTGGGTACCATGGACACACACAAGACGAATACACAAACACCTAGTCTTAATTGAATGTAAGAAATTTTACAGATAATAACCATTTAAAAATTACTTCGATCGACTCGTATTACCAGATGGCCCGATATCCGTGGGATTTTCCCAAATATTGAGGAAAATGTCTAAGACATTAATATTAACTAGCAATCTAAAGAAAGAGAAAAATGTCCCCCACTTTTAAAAGTGAAAGATTTAGGCATTTTTCTTATCGTATTCTATAATATTTGGTAATGTACGTCACACTTACAGGCACTGTAAGTCGCACAGAGGGATTTGGTTTGAAGGTAGCAAGGTATGAATGATCACATTATTTTTTTTACGTATTTATTTATTTTTTACTGATTATAAACATATAGAGATATATATATAAACATCCTCCTTTTTGAAGGTGCTAGAACCAGTTTAGTTCGACCGGGGAAGTACCACCGCCACACCTATTTCTAGCGTGAAGCATTTCTTGCGTTTCGATAGAAGGGTGTGGTTGCCGGCACTCTTTTACATGAGGCGACCATCATAGTCCTCGGGAGGAGCAACGCATCTGTGTTTGACTTCAGATAGAAATCATGTTCTGTATGAAGTTGATTACAGATGTCCGTGAGCGGCAGTGACCACTTACCATCAGGTGGACTGCATGCTCGTTTGCTACTTCAGTCAAATAAAAAAAATAGAGAACGATAAGCGTTGCAATATAGAAGTATCAAATTTAATAGAAAATGGCCACTACCGCTAATGTGCATGGGTGTGTAAGTAATAACAATTGCATTCAAAATGATTGTAAGTTCATTACCTTACGAAGTTAGTAAGTAATACCACAGTACTGGTATCTACAGTATTCTAACTTCTTACAAACGCACGAAACGCAAGTTGTACTTACGCGCCACGATTTCGGTATGCACTCAGTACCCAACAGGTAGCGAATGTGCCGTAGTGGCGAGCGAGCGATGTGACGTTTTTTAAGCAGTGGATCTTTTTCTTTAAATAATAATGTAGCGAAGAGCAGTTGTAAACTGTATTAGGCTGTTTTTGATTGCTTTAATTATGCATAAACACGTCCAGTGTTAATATTTTTTATTTTGGTTGGTAAAATATTATTCAGTGTAAATTTAAAACTATTATTTGTGTACGATTTATTATTAAATTTCTTAAATATTAAAAGAACGCGTTGTTTTTTACTTTTTACTGTGGTAATATATACAGAAATGGGATATCCGCAAATACCTATCAAATATTTTGGTGACAGAACGTGAACTAAATGGCACATAGTTAGGTTTGTGCAAATATAATATGGTCAGAAGTTGGTCTCCAAAACTAATTTATTAAAAAAAATCTGTTATTATAAAAATCAAGTGTTTTTGTATAAGATTGAGGTGAAACACGAGCATGCAGTCCTTCTGATAATAAGTGGTCGATTCCGCCCATGGACATCTGTAAGCTTCATATAGAACATGGGTTCTACCTGAAGTCAATCATAGAAGCGTTGCGACTCCCGAGCACTTTAATAGTCGCCTTATAGCCTCATATAAAAAAGTGTGGCGGCAACCGTTTTGTAACTATAATTATAAAACGAACTCATCTCTTAGCAGTTTCACTACTGGACAACGATGGTTGTGGATTCGAATCCACTACCTCCAAATAAAATAGTCGATGTCTTTACTGGGTCATCATTGACACGACATATTATTTGACAATTCGTCTTTAACAAATAGCTTTATTCGATAGAAAACGAAATATATCTTTCGAAGGTCGTAATGACAAATTGCTACCTTTGTTTTCTGAAATAAGATAGCGTTACGACCATTTTTATTGGGTGTACATCGTGTATCACATAACAACATTTGTTATATGCCAGAAAAAATATAAATTCTGAAATAGTAACGGAACAGCGACAAATCGAAATTACGATCATGTTTCATTTTTACGGTTTTCATTGTAACTATTTTTATAAAAATGGAATAAAAAACAATCATGCAATTCAACTGGTTTTAAGTTATGACTTGTTTTTGTCGGCGTGTAAAGGAAGGCATGCTTATCTGAAGCGTTCCAACATATTCGTCAGGAATAGAAACACATCTGTGGTTAACTTTAAGCAATGGCTACTCCATCATACATATTTTAAACTCAGAAGATGAGTCGAATAGAAATGACACTGGCATATAAAATTTGTTAAAGTCGTATAAAGCGTTTAGTTGATTTTTTTTTTATCTGATTGAAGTGGCAAACGAGCATGCAGTCGACCTGATGGTAAGTGGTCACTGCCGCCCATGGACGTCTGTAAGCAACTTCAAATAGAACCTGGGTTCTATCTGAAGTCAATCACAGATGCGTTGCTACTCCCAAATACTATGATGGTCGCCTCATATAAAACTGTGCCGGCAACCACGCCCTTCCATCGAAACGCAAAAAATGCTTCACGCTAGAAATAGGTGAGGCGGTGGTACTTCCCCGGTCGAACAACACTGGTTCTACTACCTTCAAAGTAATTTTCAATGGTCGAATTATAGGAGTAACGCTGCTAAATGTGAACGTTAATCTACCCCATTGGTTAAAACCCTTGTCCACAACGTTTGCTAATATAGGTTGGCATCACGAACACACCTTTGAAAAGTTTATTTTAAAGTTCCAAGCATAGGTATATCATACTTAATATTTCATACTTAATAGGCGAAAGTTTGTAAGTGTGTATGTTTGTTACTTCTTCACGTGTAAACAGCTGAAGCGATTTTCATAAAATTTGGTAGGGAGTTAGCTGATACTCTGGATTAACATATAGGCTTTTTACCGTGGGAAAATATCTTATTCCTACGGGACAATCGATACAATGATTTATTTTAATGCGAACGAAGCTGCGGGGTTTATCTAGTTACTTATAACTAACTGACCCGGCGAACTTCGTTGCGCCTAAAAGTCAAAAATCTAAAATGATCAGTGTTCCTCCACTATATTATGCATTTATTATACACTAGCTGTCCCGACAAACGTTGTTTTGCCATATAAAAAATAAAAAAAATGTTAAGGGTGGACAACCCTTAAGGGGTATGAAAAATAGATGTTGGCCGATTCTCAGACCTACTGAATAAGCATATAAAATTTGGTAAAAATCGGTCAAGCCGTTTCGGAGGAGTATGGCAACAAAAACTGTGACACGAGAATTTTATATTAGCTAAAAACTTTCGTCTTGAATTAATTGAAAAAACTACATTAAAATCATACATAGGGACAGACAGCGAGAAACAACTTTGTTGTATACTACGTACTGATATGCTGAATAGTTCTCCACTATCTATAAAATCAGGTTTTGTATAAAAGTTCTTAGAAGATTCAATGTTGTTTTGGGATCGTATCTAATATCATATTTCTGTCCGAGAATAAAGGAACGCAAGAAAGAGTCCATTTCAGAATGACATTATAAGAAATGTCAAGATAGAAGACAATGTTTGTTTTTAATAAATTCTCCCTAGTCTAATACTTTGTTGGTTATTGTAGAGGCAGTGATAAATTTATAATATGCTTTGATCTCTTGAGATTCGAGTTTCATCTCGTTATTTTGATTTTTAGAATCCATGTGCCTATAAAATCCATTTGTATATGGTTGCAAGAAAAAAATCGCAAATAAATGAAGATGTCTGAGAGAAACATATTGCTCTCAATATTTTATTTTTGTTAAAATAAGAAAATCGTTAGTAACACACGCCCATTTCGATCATATAACACCAGCCTTATCCATTTTGTGTTCTGGTCTGAAGAGTATGATGACCAACCATGTAGGTATTTTAAACATATTTAATCTACTACTCGACCAAAACAATTAGGCGCATGACAGCTGAAACGTCATTAGAACTAGGGATTCCCAATCCCGATATGAAGTATATTCTATTACCAATTATATAGGTATACTATATAGGTATACCATATAAAGGTATATAGGTATACCATTATTAAACATACGCCATAGTGGCGTATTTTCAATAGTGCTATAATAAATGCACGAAAGTACTATACATGGTAATTTCGTGTATTTATCAACACTTTCATGTGTTGACTTAAAGTTATTGACGTTTAATCAAGTGGTTTAATGATAACTTTGAAAATTCAACAATCACTTATTAAACTAACATTATAACGAAAAACATATAACAATGAATCGAAATTATTCAACACGTGCTAGCTAACGTAAACGCTAACGTCAAAACTACTGCACGTCACTAGGGGATGCGCGGGGATAGAAGCGAGGTGCGGGGTACTTAACCGCTTTTGTTTCATGCGCCTAATTGTTGTGACCACAACGTAATATATATAATCTTAAATTTATAATCTATTTTTAGTACAATAATTGTAATATCAAATTATACCCGTGTATGTAAACATATATTTTCTGAAACCAAATAATTTGTCCTGAAAATAATTTATTATTTTTTATTAAAAAAACATAAAAGATATAGCGCCCAAGGAAAGCCTTATTAATCACGCGGGTGGATTACATACCACGTATATACTCCTATGAGAATTTTACATGACGGTATATGCAAAAGAGACATGAATTCGGACAATGGAAAATATTTTTTCAAAGAGTCAGCATATGTGAAAATACAAAGCAGCAATATTGGCACTTTCTTTTTAAGCATTTTTGAGTTTACAAAGGCCTTTATTTTCGGCCTTTAAACGTAACTAATATCTGTATAGCGGGTATTCCTTTTAAAAACAAGACCAAAGAATTTAAAGGAACATAAATAAACACAGCTTACAGTTTTCTTTACCAAAATTATATCGAAGTGAATAAAGTTCAGTGTCTCGTAATACGGTTACTACCGCCCATGGATATCTGTAAGCAACATTATACAAAATGGTTTCTACCTGAAGTCATTTATAAATGCTTTCCAATTCCCAAGGATAGTCAACTCATACGAAAATATGTCAACTATACCCTACCAATGAAACGCAAGGATAAGGAACGTGAAGCACGCATGAAATCGGTGTGGCGGTGATAACCGGTCGCACCATATATATTTTTCTACGTTTAGATTATTTATGATATTTTTAACGTAAATAGGTATTTTTTTCATTGTCCCTGTAGTTCCGGGACTAGAATAGGGCTACGGTATCCCCTGCCTGTCGTAAGAGGCGACTAAAAGGGGCTTCCGGGGTTGCGGGCGGCTAGAGTGGGAGGTTGAACCGTCCAGACAAGCGACCCCGGGTAGGATGATGGCATGTGTAGTCGCATGCCGTCATAAACAACAGGAGATACGGTGACCTCAAATGCTCACCGGAGGAAAGGGGCATCGCGTTCGGAGGACTCTAGTTGTGTTCAGTTGGAGGTCCCCATATTTTAAACGTATAAATTTGTCAATGTCTGTATTTAAAAATATATATGGTACGTTAATAAAATTTCTCATTTCATTCAACGTTATAATAACGACTGTAGAGGTTCCTTTAATTTATTTGATTCAATCGTGCCGTTTTCAACATCAAAGAACTAAACTGTTCAATAAATTGTATCAATTTATACTCGTACTAATAAGCTTACCCACCGTGATTGCTTTTCAGAAAATATGATTGACTTTTAATATTTGCTTATTATTTTTCCGATTTACGTGAAGCAAAAATTTGTGAAGTGTTTTTAAGATACTTGCCGCAGGCGGAGGTGTATGACATTACGCACGGTTATAGTTGATGTAGAGAAGGATTGCACAATACTAATATATTTTTCAAATAATGCATAAAACATACATAAAATCAATAAAATCACATTACACTCACTACCTTGCATTTAACACAAATACATACATAATATACGAAATAAAACATTCAATGTCTTGCTATGCAACACATAACGTCAAAAATGTCAGATGTCTTTGTCAAAATACTAAGTTAGAGAAATATTGGTGCTACTTTATACAATATTTTTAGTTTTTTTATAAGGTTTAGCTTTTTTCAATTAAATTAGGGTCGAATTTATGTGTATGTAAGTATGTTTGTTTGTATGTATGTCAATTTATTTACACGCGCTACATCCCAAACGGCTTGAAGAATTTCAATGAAAATGAAATATTTATTGAAAGTTTTTCGGAAGGCCTGCGCTTTAAAAAGCCTAGAAACAAGTACATACAAAAATATTGATTTTCCAAAGTCGCGGATGCCAAGTTCATAGGGTTTATTGGAGTAGCAAACAAGCATGCAATCCACTTTTTTATAAAACTGAGGTAGCAAACGGGCACGCAGCCAATACGACTTACCTCCATTATACCACCTTAAGTCCTTGCTGTATTAACCTACCTTGTTTCAATATGGTTTCAAGTAGGTTTAACGAAAATTAGCCAAAAAGTGTGTGATTCCACAGTGCAGAACGGCCTCGGCCATATTTACTTTCGTGTAGTGAAGCATTTCTTGCGTTTCGTTGGAAGGGTGTGGTTACCGACACACTTTCACGTGAGGCGACCATCATAGTCCTCGGGAGTAACAACGTATCTGTAATTAGCTTCAGATGGAACCAATGTTTTGTATGCAGTTGATTACAGATGTCTTTGGGCGACAGTGACCACTTACCAGATAGGTTGCCAGTTTTTTCGCCCCGTATATAAGTTGGTCTGTAACCACATTGTTTCATCAAATTGTAAGAGAAGCTTAGAAAGCTGCTTAGGCGTGAAAGTACCTCCCTGGTAGAACTACACAGACTAGCCACCCGTCACAACGGTCGAAAAAAAACTAAACTCCATATTGTCCAAAGTAGCACCAATATTTCTCGAATTTAAATAAATTGTGATAATTTTCAAGTTGTTTTGACTGCACCCGTTAAAGTTAAAAAGAGGTTTATTAACTTAACATCTAAAAGCAGTAGCGGGTATTTTAACAAAGACATTTGACATTTTTGACGTTGTGTCTTCATAGTAAGACATTGAATGTTCTATTTCGTTTAGTGTGTATCTGTTTGTGTCAAATGCAAGGTAGTGTGTGTAATGTGTTTTTAGTTTTTTATGTATGTTTTATGCATCATTTGAAAAAATATAAGCATTGCGCAATCCTTCTCTACATCAACTTTATCCGTGCGTAATTTCATATTCATCCGCCTGCGGCAAGTATTTTAAAAACGAATCATAAATTTTAGCTTATCGTATTAATATATAGATTTTACATTTATAGCCTTACATCAGAATTTATTCCGTTTAATGGGTATTGTGGATACTGAAAGATGAACACATAAACTGCCAAACACAGAATAGACCTTAAAATTTGTTTTTTATCTGTTTACCCGGGGATTGAACCCAAACCCATTAGATGCCAGACCGACATGGCGACAGACCGTTTGGTCACGCGGATCGGGTTATCATCTCAGAACACACATGCAAAAGGATCGTGTACAGAAAGACAAATCTTACTATGCCCTTAATACTTGGTATCTTTTATTCCACTTGAAAGTTTGCTACAGTATAATATGTCGCTTGCACGAAATGTTCGCTACGATGCCATTGCTAATGGCTGCAAATCGAATTGTAACGGTACGGTATAATTGAGAGCTCTCCGAAGTCTCCATCTCTAGAATTATGTCCAGTCTACTTGAAGTCACCAGCAAATTGTAAATTTTAAAGGTACAACCGTTTGATGCTGGAGAAAAGACAGTTTTAAAGATGATAGAATGCATTTGGTTTGACTAGAAAGGTAGCACTACCACACCTTTTTGTAACGTGAAGCGGGATTCTTGCGTTTCGATAGAAGGTTGTGATTGCCGACTCACTTTTTTTCTAGATTGAAGTGGCAAACGAGCATGCAGTCCACCTCATGGTAAGTGGTCAATGCCGCTCATGAACATGTGTAAGCAAATTCAAATAGAACATGGGTTCCATCTGAAGTCAATCACAGATGCGTTGCTACTCCTGAGGACTAAGATGGTCGCCTCATATAAAAGTATGCCAGCAACCACACCCTTCCATCAAAACGCAAGAGCTGCTTCACGGTGGAAATAGGTGTGGCGGTGGTACTTCCCCGGTCGAACTACACTGCTTCTACCTTTCTACGACCTCACTTATATATGAGATGATCTTTTTAGTCTAAGAGATCCTTCAGGTCTTCAGAGTCCTAGACTTTACTGTATAAATTTTGTTAATTTGTTCGAGTTTTTCTCGCAAACATGAAACGTTATTGTCCAGTGTAAACTTACAAACACTTATTCTATATCTAGTAGCCAATACGTATACCAATCACGGTGACTCGCAAAAAAAGTAGAAGAAAAGAAAAAGAAGACACCAACATAAAAATAATGTTGAATGGATTGATGTTTATTTGCTTGCTTGATATTTATATTTTTTAAGTTACACTGCTGACGCTACAAGCAAAATCACCGATAGAGAGCTACTTATTGAAATTCCTGTGTCATTCCACTTTTCCATTTTACATTATATATACGAATGTTTGAAAGAGACTCTAGACGTGCGAACGGGGGAAAATGTATTTTTATTTATTTATCTTGTGACGAAAGTTTTATGTCAAAATGTGTATATGTGGGTACGATTAAATACTCGCCGTCGCATTATTTTAGAAATTTGATGTTGTCTACTTTATGTAATGGATGACTTCTTTGCTAGAAAAAAGGAGAATCTTATGCTATGCCTATTATATCTTACGGGGTGCTAAAAAAGAGCAAATAACTGAAGTCCTTAGGGCTGGCAACGAATCTGTGTCCGATTACATGTATAGTACTTGATTTCTATGTGTTTTATTTTCCTAATATAAAAAATGACAGTAATGAGTTTAGTTACAATTTTTCTTTCCTTTTTTCATTTATTTTATCTTTGATTTGATGATGTATGTGGCGGAGCGATCACTATACTAGTCGGATACATAATGGGTTGAAGTTTTGATTCCAAGCCAGCCAAAAAAGTAATAAAAAACTTACATTATTTATTATTATTAGTTAATTTGATTTAAACTGCTGTTTTTGTTTGAGTACCTATTCGTTTTTGTGTGTTTATCGCATACACTTAAAAAAAACCCTAGTGTGAAGGTTTCAGCGTAAAAAGCGTTAGGCAGCGTTTCACAAATTAAACGTCAAATTTCCTCCTCTTCTCCTAATTTCTTTAACATAAGATTATCTTTTTCATGAATTTTAATCTTAACATCAAAATACATGAAGTTTTATTCATACTTCTTAAAAACGACGTTAAATATTGCCATCAAGTTCCTATAATAAATTAACACCCTTAAGCTATGGCTCAGTTGATGGCTCCGCAATATAGACTTCAGAGTGAGCAATTATCGGCAATTACCGGTAGTTACCGGCTTTTACCGGGTCATCAGCGTCCTTAACAAGCTGCGGTCTATTAACATTCAAGATCGTATTATTTAATGCTGCCATTTTTTATGATTTTTTATCCTTTTTACCCGATTGACTCATAAAGGTAATGTATGTCGAGTATGCATGAAAGTATATATGTATGTTTCTTTAACGTTCCATTTCTTTGACGAAAAGTGATAGCCTAATGGTTGAAACTTGCCCTCTCGATCGGGAGGTCCCAGGTTTAAACCCAGGCGCGCATCACTGATTTTTCTAAAATTACGTATTAGAAATTAATTATCACTGCTTTTCGGTGAAGAAAAACATCGTGAGGTAACCTACTCACCCGAGAGTTCTTTAAAAAAAGTTCTCGGAGGTGTGTGAAGTCCACCACTTGGCCAGGGCGTTGGACTATGGCCTAAAACTCTCTCATTCCGAGAGAAGACCCGTGCCCAGCAGTGGGACAATAATGCGTTGAAGATGATGATGTATGTCGAGCGTATGTTTTGACACGCGCCATAGCCTAAACGGCTTGGTAGTTTGTAACATATCATTGGAATCGACTGAGTTTGCAGATGGCTATGTATTTTTTATGACGTCGCCTGCGTTCAAACAAAAAGGGTGGGAGAGGGATGATTTTTTTCAACTACCATACAATATGGGTATCAATTGAAAGCTGATGAATAGACAATGATAAAATATATATTTGTTGTAACACTTTAATGTTACTACTTTGTCACAATCTTAACTTAAAAATCTTTAAATTAAATAATTTATTTAAACAAACAAATAAAGCGGTTGTCTGTAAAGTCGGTTTAGTGACGATAGTTGAACGTGACAACGTCATAAGAAAATACTGATGGAATGGTTGCGTTTTTCAAAATAAAATATTAATTTTATTTTTTTGATAGATATGGATTGATGGTATGGATATAGAGGAGGAGGTAAATGGAAATCACAATTGATCAAGTTACATTTATTTGTACGCATAAATACAATTATGCCATTTTTTCACTTCATACTTGACGAAAATATGTAAATGTATTATTGTATAGCAGTTGTTCACGCCGAAGCATCTCTCACTCAAGTAGGAGAGAGACAGATGTTGAACGCTGCCGAACGCGGAGGCCGATTGTGCATCTTTGTCGCTCGTTCCGCGCTCTCGCTTGCAGTTCAAATGAAACGCCTCAGGCTACGTACTCACGGAGCAGTTTTCACCCGCGGCCGCCGCGGTTGCGGGCCCGCAGCTTTTGTGCGAAACTCACGAGACCGCCTATTTTTGCGGTTCCGCTGCCGACGCGGTTGCGATTATCGACCGCAAACGTGGCGGGCGAAAACCGCAAGACGGGCGGTTTACCATCAGTTGAGGTCCTGACTACTACACTCGCCCGCCAACTGACCGCAGAGAGCGCGGGTGCAAACCGCCGCGGCTGCGGCTGACCGCGGCCCGCGCGGTTCTGCAGGTTGTCCGCCGGTGCAGCGGGAGCCGCAAACATCCGCGCGCATCGCGGGCGAAAAACGCGTCGTGAGTACCTATTGCTTTAATTTTTTACATTTATATCTGCATCCTACAGAAGCTGCGGGCCCGCAACCGCGGCGGCCGCGGGTTTAATTCGCTCCGTGATTACTTAGCGTCAGAGCGAGCTAACGCCGTATGAGTCGTTTATTTGCTGCGTGCAGCCGGCTCCATCGAATTATAAGACGTTGTCACGTCAAAAGAATGTCTGACCTGTATAAACTAAAAAAAGAAAAATAAGTCTTAACAAGCAAAGTATGCAAAAAATAAATTATAATGTAAAAGAGGTACGGTAGGTGAGTATAAGCAAACATTCCAGGAAAATGTTTCGAAATTAATTTTGACATCGCTTACAAACCCTTACACTATAATGTAATTTCTATTCTGGTATACTTATGATAATACCTGTTAAATTTAAATTATACTAGAGATAAACCAGACAATTTCCAAGAAGTCATTCACTCAGAATTTATTTCAAAGGTAAGAAAGTAAGTTCCAAGCGTGCTCTCTAAGATACTTCACCTAGCGGTGAGCATGTGGGCTTCGTAATTGCTAACTTCAGAGCAGGGAAGTTACAAATAAGAAAATTCGGATGAGAACATAAGTGCGAATGTATAAGTTATTGTACCGATTTTAAATTATCGGAAGGCTTTTCGAAACAGTTGCGGATATGAAATGATTACGGATCATCTAATAGTCTCGGTTTCTCGGACATTATATTTTTAAGGAATTGTAAAAGTAAAGCTGACACAAATAGGTGATGTTTTGACTTTATTTGGGCAATCATTTGGTACTATTACGAGACTACAACAATGGCGCATGAAACAAAAGCGGTTCCGTACCCCGCACCTCGCTTCTGTCCGCGCGCATTCCCTAGTGACGTGCAGTCGTGTATCGTCTAGGTATTTACGTTAGCCAGCACGTATTGAATGTTATTTCGTTATAATGTTAGTTTGATGAGTGATTGTTGAATTTTTAAACTTATCATTAAATTAGTTGATTATTGGTTAATAAACCTCAAAATGGGTAGTAAAAAGTCTATTCGTGGAGGACAAAGGACTCTTATATTCAAAATATGCATTTTTTTAACAAGAGAAGATGCATGGGCCCAGTATTCCTGCCTCCCAAGTCGAAAATCGAGTGTGTGCTGCAATGCGCATCAGTCTCTTACACAAATAAAGAAAGAGGGAAAATATTCCATGTCTGCGAATATATTAAACACATGAAAGTGCTTTAATAAATACACGACTAATAAACATATACCACTATGGTGTATATGTTTTAATATTGGTATACACATACCTACATACTCTTAGTATTTGGTAATAGAATATATATCGGGATGGGAAATCCCTAGTTCTAAAGACGTCAACTGTCATTCGCCTAATTGTTTTGATCGAGTAGTACATAAAAATTTTAGTCACGACCAGAAGAAAAACTTTCATAACATATGACATTTAGACTCTCCAATTCGAAATTTGAAACTTATTTATCGGGTCCGGTTACGCATTCAGCTAGATTTTCTTTTTGGTTACTTGATAGTATCGGTTACTGCTACGAAGCTCTATAATATCCCTTCTGAACGTATTATTCGAGAGAATAAAGAAACATTAATCTGCTTTAAGCAACATGAGAATAAGTAAATATAGTTTTTGTTTGATGAATTTTGTAAGCACCAAAATCTATCGTTATCTTATTTCACAATTGACTAGTCAAGGAAACAAATGTACAAAATAAAAGTAAGGGAGTAAAGTAACTTTATTCTGGCAACACACAGTTGTCCCTGTAGTTCCAGGATCAGAATAGGGAAAGGAGATACCGGGATACCGCAGGGGATATCCTGCCTGTCGTAAGAGGCGACTAAAAGGGGCTTCCGGGTTGCGGGCGGCTGGAGTGGGAAACCGAACCGTTCGATCAGACCATCCCGGGAAGGACGGCGATATGCGTGGTCGCATGCCGTCGTAAAGACCAGACGGAGTGGTGGGCCCAGCCACTGACCTGGGAGGAGCCCGATGGGGCAATTCGTTCAGAAAACTCCGGTTGCGTTCCTTTGGAGATCTTGGAGTCCTCTTTGTAGCGCTTAGGACGGCCATTGAGGAAGTTCTATTGCGGTAAAAATCCCACATAAACCTGCGGTGTCGCTACCACGGCGTCGGGTACCTTTTGAAGGTTTTCCCCTCGAGAACAAAAAGAAAAAAAGGTACATAAATCATCAACAAACTCGATGCTTACAAATTTAATGATTACTCTCACTCATTACCTATTTTTCTGCCAATAACCACCTAAAATATATAAAAATGCTATATGCTGAAAAGATGAGGTATTTCGGGTTATCATACGTTAAAAAAATGCTAATAAACTTACCTACTTGGCTTTGTCTAAACGATTTATTTCTATTCATAGAAATACGAATAGCTTGATTTACGTAAACGGTCAAACTTAATCTTGGTTAGGTCTCTTTATAAGACTTTACATTGGTTGCCAAGTTAGGGATTTTTCCCCTAAATTTAGAGGATAAAATGTAGGATGGGTTTTTTTTAGGGGTGTACTATTGTTGGGGGTACTTTTAGGGGTTTTTATAACTTCAACATATAGGTGTTTTAAAGGGAAATCTCCCGCTAGGCTACATGATCACGCCTGACGACGAAAAAAAATGTTTTGTTTTTTTTCGTCGTTAGGGAAAAACCTACGACCAGATTCAGAAATACGGGAGGTTGCCAGAAATTCTAATTCTTTGTGGGGATTTTAGGGGTGTTTTTATGGAGGCTTTAGGGGGATACATTTTAGACAGTTGGTAACCCTGATATGCGCGACCATCATAGTCTTTGGGACTAGCAACGCATCTGGGATTGACTTCAGATCGAACCCATTTTCCATATAAACATGTTTACAGATGTCCATGGGCGGCAGTATCCACTTACGATCAAGTGGACTGCATGCTCGTTTGCTACTTCAATTAGATAAAAGAGCATACAAAGACACGTAATAAAGACTATGCCTATTTCAATTAGGACTTCAATTAAATGTTCATCAAAACCTCGCGCCTCGGAATGATCACTAGAATTACTGAACATGGTCTCATCGTGGTTCCAATTACATTTCGAAATGACTACATATCTTCGTCGACTAGAGATGAAAGTGATTATCGGAGCGCCCGAGAGAGTTTCAATATTAGCGTGGTTTTAATAGTAGAACTGTAGAAACATATGTAAGTGTATTTACAATTTGTAATCGCTCCTTAAGGCCTATGCAAAATGAAGACAAATATGTCTTGTGGTATATTACAAACTTTAGAAGCAAAACGATGCTCTTTCATATAAATAGAAGTATTAGAACTCCTCGTTACTCGAACTCATTTTTTGAAACATGTGATAATTTCCTTACCACACACTAATTTCCAAGGTAGAACCAGTGCAGTTCGACCGAGGAAGTACCACCGCCACACCTATTTCTAGCGTGAAGCAATTCGTGTGTTTCGATGGAAGGATGTGGTTGCCGGTGCACTTTCACACGAGGCGACCAGCATAGTCCTTCGGCGTAGCAAAGCATCTGTGATTGATTTCAGATGGAACTCATGTTCTGTATGAAGTTGATTAAAGATGTCCATGGGCAGCAGTGACCACTTAGGTGGACTTAGGTGGACTGCATGCTCGTTTGCTACTTCAGTCAGATAAAAAGGTAAAAAAGGTAAAAAAGATAAAAGATAAAAAAAAACCGTATCATTGATTGACTTTATGTAAAACCCCTATTATATACGAAGTTGTTAGCAGACATCTATAGGTGGCAGTGACTACTTGCTATGAGGTGGACTGCTTACGCGTTTGTAACATTAATCTTATAAATGTGAACGGATACAATATAAGGGCTCTATCCCTAAAGGGCGTCCATGGATAAAATGTTCCCATTTACCGAGATGTGCCTTAAAATAAAAGTTAATAAATCAAAGTTATAGTTAAAAAAGTTAATAAGTTTTGCAAGGTGGTAGAACCAGTGTAGTTCGACCGAGGATGTACCGCCGCCACACTTATTTCTAGCGTGAAGCATTTCGTGCATTTCGATGAAAGGGTGTGGTTGCACACTTTTATATAAGGCGACCATCATAGTCCTCGGGAGTAGCAACGCATCTGTGATTGACTTCGGATGGAACCCATCTTCTATATGAAGTTGATTACAGATGTCTATGAGCGGCAATGACCACTTAGGTACCATCAGGTGGTCTGCATGCTTGTTTGCTACTTCAGTGAGATCAAAAATATCTAAACAGAGCATGCAATGCGGCATTTTGCGTCCGGCCGACCGACAATAATTGGGTAAAGCTGGCTCGTGACACTGGTAATAAAAGGACAAATACCATTCCTTTAAATAAAGTACCCAAGAATTTGAACAGATATTTGCATTATAAACTTTCTGTCTTTCTGTCTGTCTGATGCGCTGCTGGGCTAGGTGGAGGTCAATAAATTTTAAGTATTTTTACTTTATAATAGCTTGGATTTTTTTTTTGTGACGTTTTTGCTAGAGTACACACATATACTAGAAACACCCTGTATAAAATTCTAAATTCATCATTCGGAACTCTGCCAGGCCCGGGATCGAACCCGGTCTAAACTGAATATCTGACTGGTATGGTGACCTTTTCGTGCCTGGGATCGTTAATAAATAACGTTGAAATTACTATGGCATTAGAACACAGAGTTCGGTAATTTAAGAACATTTTTTTTGTGACTGAAGTAGCAAACGAGCATGCAGTCCACCTGGTGGTGATTGGTCACTGCCGCCTATAGACATCTGTATTCAACTTCATATAGAACATGGATTCTATCTCAAGTCAATCTCAGATACGTTGCTACTTCCGAGGACTATGATGGTCGCCTCATGTGAGAGTGTGCCCGCAACCACACCCTTCTATCAAAACGCAAGAAATATTTCACGCCAGAAATAGGTGTACGTATTTTCCACTATTCAAAATATCGCATTGTTATGTAAGTTTCTTCACGAATCCACTGCTAACAACCGATAAAATTCATCCTGTCATGTTCCAAAGTTATTTTCATGTTCCTTCGGGCTATATGATAATGTTATTTTTATTGCTATTTGATGTTATTTTTGTATTCTCTCAAATTCTTGTAATCCAATTCATCAAGCTTTACTTTTAATACCTTCCCTGGAAATGTTAGCTTCGGGAAGCTTTACAGGCTGACTAATTTGCATATATTTGCCGCTGCTAAGTAATTATGTAAAGAACCCAGCTCTGCCTAAGTCGTGAGAACTTTTTAGTGTTCCGTGCCCAAATCAAAGATGTAAAGCTTAAGTAATTTAATTATTCCTATCGTCTATCCAATACCTTTTCTCACGGCTTTTAGCTTTAATTCTTTTTTATTTTTTTCTTGTTCAGCCTTTTAAAGTCTACTGAATAGGTTTTCCGTGTTTTTGTCTATAGACAACGCACTTGGCATGCAAATTGTGATCGTAGTAGACATCGATGTTACATAGAATTATGATGTCCACCAATTCGCACTACTCTGTAGTTTCGGGACCAGAATAGGACTACGGTACCCTCTGCTTGTCGTAAGAGGCGACTAAAAGGGGCTTCCGGGGTTGAGGGGGGAAGAGTGGGAGCTCGAATCGTCCGGCCAAGCGACCCTGAAAAGGACGGCGGCATATATAATTTCATGTTGCCGTAAAGACCAGAAGCTGCGGTGAGCAGTTCACCAGGGAAGAGCCCGATGGGGCAATACGCTGAGGACACCGGTGGCGGTCAGTTGGAATTCCCGGAGTCCTTTTCGCAACGCCGAGGTCGGCCACCGGGGCAGTTTTAGTGCGGTAAGAATCCCACATACCCCGCGTCGCTCCCACGACGTCAGGTACTTTTTGATAGTTTCCCCCTCAAAAATAAAAAAAGGCCGGAGCGGTGGACTATGGCCTAAAACTCTGTCATTCTGAAAGAAGACCCGTGTCCAGCAGTGGAAAAATAATCGGTTGTACCCCATGTTGCGTCCATCTTCTGAACTTCTGTCATCTCATTCAACATCCATGGCAAGAAAAAAGTGGTGCTATTTATATTATGTTATAATCTACCCTACGTTTACGTAAACCTATCCTACCACGTCTACGGAAAGAGGCTATTCGATATCTACGGCACTTACATTGTAGAAAACATTAAAGTTAATTTCAAAGCTGGAAACCCAAAAACCTCAACGAAGTTGTTATTATAATTTTCCGGGGTATTTCAAACATTTAACGACGGTAATTCGCGGCGTTCGGATGTTTCACGTTATTAAGCATGGAATTACCGAAATGTCGGGACAACGTTTGCTCTATGCAAGGCATTTGGTTCAGAGGTAGTAATTTTCAAAGGTATAAGTTTATGGTTAGACGATGATATCACTTTAACTAGTAGAACAAATGTTTAACGTTGTTTTCTGCTCTATAGATGTGTTTTTAAGCTATTTCATAGCTTTTATCGCTTTATGCACAGCGACCGAATCAAGAAATTCCGTAACGAAAAAACCTAACACCCCCTTCTTCGCCTACCATGTGACGCGGCCGGGCGTTCGCTTAACGTGTATGTATATGGTACGACAGTAAGAAGCTCTCATGGATCGAGACGAGCTGCTCGGAAATAGGACAAATATTCAGCTGTTTGTGAGAATGTATATAGTATCAAAGAAAAAAATTGATTTAATATCAAAGAAAAAATACTGCATAAATAAATAAATAATTATAATTGCATAAGTTGATAAAATACTATGCAATAGCTTTACCGCAGCAGTCTTCGATGTCGCACGTTTTTTTTATAGAATGGATATAGTAGTATATGAGTACAGAGGTGCATACAAATCTTACCGGTAAAACCAGTGTAGTTTGACCGAGGAAGTACGTCTTATTTCTAGCGTGAACCAATTCTTGCGTTTCAATTGAAGGGTGCTTACTATTTTTATGTGAGGTGACAACCTTAGTTCACGGGAGTAGCAACGCCTTTGCTTTGACTGCAGTTGCCTTGTTCTATATGAAGCTGCTTATCCGAGTATGAAGTTCCGAGGCGTTCTGGCGAAGGCGACTGATCTTATCTGGATTTGCTTACGGATGTCCATGGTTGGCACTTACCATGAGGTGGACAGTTTTTTTTTATAAGATTAAAGTAGGAAATGAGCATGCGGTCCACCTGATGGTAAGTGCTCACTGCCGCCCATGGACATCTGTAAGCAACTTCAACTAGAACATAGGTCCCTCTGAAGTCAATCACAGATGCGTTGCTACTACCGAGAACTAAGACGGTCGCCTCATGTAAAAGCGTGCCAACAACCAAACGTTTCTATCGAAACGCAAAAAATGCTTCACGCTAGATATAGGTGTGACAGTGGTACCTCCCCGGTCAAACTATCCTGGTTCTGCCATCTGATGCATGCTTAGCTACTTCAATCAGATAAGAAGAAAACAAAAACAAAACATGCACTCCGCCTAATGATACGTGATGTTGATTGGACTATAGAACATGCTGAAGAAATAGACATAAATTCATATGCTCGATAAACACTACCCCTCCTCATGATGCGTCGTCGTCGTCAACCTATTATTGTCCCACTGCTAGTCACGGGTCTTCTCTCAGAATGAGAAAGTTATAGACCATAGTATACCGCACTGGCCAATTGTAAATTAGTCGACTTCACACAACTTTCCGAGAACTTTTTTTTTAAACCCTCGGGAGTGTAGGTTTCATCACTATGTTATCCTTCACTGAAAAGCAGTGATAATTAATTTCTAATACGCACATAAATCAGTGGCGCGTGCCTGGGTTTGAACCTTGGACCTCCGGATCGAGAGGGCAAGTTTCAACCATTAGGGTATCACTGCTCACCTCTTGATGCACTCGGGTAAAATTATAAATCACACCAAAATACACCATAAAGTTAGTCTTAAGCATTTATAGAGAAGTAAGTAGCTTTAGAGGTTATTTCAAAGCTGTTTTCACTTCAAATGAGACACTCACAACTTGGATAATTCCTCAGAATTCGAATTTGTGCACTATTCAACAATTCTGAGTATTTGCTGTGGGGCGAGTTAGTTGGAATTGAGTTACGTTCTACAGACCATATACGACTGTGACGTGGCTAATGTTATTTCCAGAGTTTATGATAGTTGTTTATGTGTTATGTGAACATTTGCTTCATATCGTTGTCCAAGCTGTCCCACTGCAAGGCAATGGTTTTCTTTCACTGTGGTGACCTTCGCAGCTCTTCAAGAGATAGCTCTGTGGCGACTCCCCACAACTCACCAAGAAATGGCCCTATGGTGACAACTTCCCGCAACTCATCAAGAGATAGCGCCACTAGTATTCTCAATACCCTATATTCATACAAGTTCCGAAAAAAGACTGTTGGAGCACGGCCGCTCCAAAGCCATATGCGCTGTTCCGATTTGTAGATTTTAAAGTATAAATCACTGGGTCACTTTCATATGAGGCAACTTTCTTAGTCCTCGGACTACCAATGCATCTATGATTGACTTCGGATTGAATTCTCGTTTCATATTAAGTTGATTTCAGATGTCATTGGAGTTGCAGTTACCACTTTTCTTGTTCTCGAGGGGGAAACCATCAAACGGTAGCCGATACCATGGAAGCGACGCAGGTTTATGTAGGATTGTTAGCGCACTAAAACCCCTTGGTGGCCATCCTCAGCTCTACAAACAGGACTCCGGGATCTCCAAAGGAACTCAACCAGGATCCTCTGTGCACATTGTCCCATCGGGATCCTCCCAGACGGGCGGCTGGGCCCACCGCTCCGTCTAGTCTTTACAACGGTATGCGACCACAATTACCGCCGTCTTTCCCGGGGTCACCAGACCTTTAGGCAGTTACCACTTACTATCAGGTCGACTTAACTCGTTAGCTTCAATCGTATACAAGCGACTAAATTTGTTCTATATTAAGTTAATATAGAATAATGACTCAGAGGATTCCCGTTGCGTTCCTTTGGAGATCCCGGAGTCCTGTTTTATGGTAACCAACGTTCCTGAATAACACCAGAAAAAATCTATTATCTGTTGTCCGTATCTTCATGTAACATGTGTTTAATCCATTTAAATCCATCAACTCTGTCAAAACTTATTGCATTAAATACCCATTTAATGTATTTATTTTCGTTTTATTACGTAAATATTTACAGCTAATTGTAAATATGTATAAAGGGATCATTTAATAACATGACCCGTGAATTTCTTAATTTGAATCAAATTGGTATTTCAAGATGCTTTTATTTATTTCTTAAAGGTGGTAGAACCAGTGTAGTTCGACCGGGGAAGTACCACCGCCACACCTATTTCTAGCGTGAAGCAGTTCTTGCGTTTCGATAGAAGGTTGTGGTTGCCGACACACTTTCACATGAGGCGACCATCATAGTCCTCGGGAGTAGCAACGCATCTGTGATTGACTTCAGATGGAACCCATGTTCTGTACGAAGTTGATTACAGATGTCCATGGGCGGCAGTGACCACTTACCATCAGGTGGACTGCATGCTCGTTTGCTACTTCAGTCAAATAAAAAAAAAAAAATTAAAAGAAAATAACAATAATAATATAATAATGAAAATAATACAACAATAAATAAAACCACGATATTTTTTAACTCAATAAGAGATTTATAAAAATATTGTTGTTTTATGCAATAGAGTCGAGCGTATTCCCAGCCCTAAGCCTGATTACGTAGAAGTGACTTTAATAGAAATAGCGCTGGAAAAACGACTTGGAAATTACATGTCTAAGAATCTTATAAATTGCTACTTAAGAAGCCTTGCTGAGGACTTTCTAGTAATGTCTTTGAACATGTTCTTGTGATAGATGGGAATTTTATTATGTTGACAGATTACCCTACAACATGTCAATGCTCGTACGAAGGCAAATTCATTTTGTTCCATTTCTCAACCTCAGGGAAAAGGGCTTAGATTGCGTATGAAATCCTTTTTAAGGATACAACAATACATGATTTATATTTTAAAAGTGGTAGAAACTTTTGTAGTTTGGAAATTCATTGGAAGCGGGAGGCTGATGAGCAAGTTATTAATAGTCGCCTCGTTGTAATTAATATTTAAACAGTGTTGTTTTCGTGGATGAAATAGAAATTTTATTTGAATGACAATTATCGTAACGTAGCTTTTGTTTTAAGTGTTGTGTCTTTATGAGAAGTAGAAATGAGCGTTGTGCAACAAAGAGCTTCCCTAGATCCCGGGGATATAGCATACAGACTTTTTTATAAGATTGAAGTAGCAAACGAGCCTCTTTCTTCAAGGAACCTGGCAAGATGCGACACGCATGATGAAAATAAAGGGTTCATTTTAGTCTACATACTTTTGGTACACAAGTACTTTATATCTTTAAAATAAACACGAAAATTAAAGGTAATAATTTCCATTTTAATAATATTCACACTGTCATACGTGTGGACGAAGCGTAAGAACATTTGAATTTATTCTCTACCATTAGTTGAATATTCCAATTCCAAAGCAAGCTTTAAGGTATTCAATTTAGATTAAAGCAAGTTTTTATAGCGATTTATAGTCTTAAAAAGACATTTACTTGTGTTTATCTTAGATTTAATATTGTATATTTTAAGATTTATTTTCCAAAGTATAATAAGAGGGGAACACCTGCCTGCACCGCATATATTTTCAGAAGATAGTTTGGTGAACTAACCATAAGTAATAATAGGAATTGGCAAACATTTAGATATTTTATGTCTTTTCGTCTGCATAGCATGCACTCTTAGCTGTTAGACACTAAATTATTAATAGCTGTACATAATACACAAATTTAAGACGGGCTTTCCTGATGATATCATATTTTAAGCTAGCAAATATTAAGTTTAACTTAAAAGTAAGTAGAAAAATAAACGAACAAAGTTTTTCATATTAAATTTATATCTTAGGTATGAAATAGTCATTATATAAGAATAAAAGAAATAAACTTCTTTGGAATTAATTCGACGGCAAGTGTAACTTTCGCCCATAGACATAAATCTGAATTACAAATATTCAATGCTTTCGCATTCATAGCTCAGCTAAGATTTTGTCAGTGAATGGACACAAAAAGGTGTACTACAAGACGGACACCCCACCCAGCCCTCTAAAACTAAAAACCCCTGGTGGCTGTCCTCAGCTCTGCGTGGAGGACTCGGGGATCTCCAACGGAACACAACCAGAGTCCTCCGAGCGCAATGCCCTTTTCGGGCTCTTCCTCGCCACCCAGACCTAGAACAGAAAATATCAACTTATCAATGAGATATCTGTATGACCGGTGATCGAACCTGGAACCAATCGCATATTAGACAGTATGGTGACTATTCTACGCGGGACGTCTAATACGTACACATGTGCAAGAGAAACGTTCGTAGAACGCTTTTATATGAGACTTATTTTCATGTGAGGGAACCATGTTAGTCCTTGGGAATAGCAATGCGTGTGTGATTGACTCCAGGTAAAACCCTTTTTTGTGTATGAAGTTACTTCCAGATGTCCTTGAGAGTAGCAACGCGTATGGGATTAACTTTAAGCATTTGTTCTGTATCTCTCGTCAACCCATTATTGTCCCACTGCTGGGCAAGGGTCTTCTTTCAGAATAATAGAGTTTAGGCCATAGTCCACCGCACTGGCCAAATGCGAGTTAGTTGTTCTGTATGGTGCTTCCAAACGTCCATGGGCAGCAGTGGCCACTTACTACCAGGTGGGCGGAAGGCTCGTTTTCCACTTCAATCTTAAAAGAAAATATATTGAGGTCCGGGTTGTAATCAGTCAAAACACGTACGAGGTATAGAGGTATCCCAACTTAGTCTCCGGGGATAGTGTGGCTGATTGATCTGAACTATTAACTAATATTTACTCTGTTCGCACAAGTATACACACATAAAAATGTATGTCCGTTGTGTTTTGTAATTTGGTTTATGTTTGAGGTCTCGGAGGGATAAAGTCATGCGGCGTTAACGAAATGCTTGTATTTTTGTGAAATATATGTTTCGTATTCGTCACATATTTATATTGATTAATGAGAAATTTTGTGAAGATTTGTGTTTTTTACTCTGTCATAAAAACAATCGGTCAGATTTCGATGAAATTTTTCACAATTATAGTTAATGACTTAGATTAACATAAGATTGTTGTTGGAGACATGACCAATAACCTAGCAATTTTATCTACAGGTAAGTTTTTTTTTTAAATAATGATTACAGATATCCATTGGTGAAGAAACTTACTTCAGTCAGATAAAAAAAATGAAGTAGCAAACAAGCATGCAGTCCACCTGATGGTAAGTGGTCACTGCCACCAATGGAAATTTCTAAGCAACTTCATATAGAACATAGGTTTTATCTCAAGTCAATATCAGGTGCGTTGTTTGGTCTAGGATGGTCGCCACATATAAAAATGTGCCGACAACTACACCCTTCTATCGAAACGCAAGAAATGCTTCACGCTAGAAATAGATGTAGCGGTGGTACTTCCCTGGTCCGAATGAATACACAAACACCCAGGCCTAGAATAGAAATCTTAATTCCTGTCTGGCCGGGGATCGAACCCGGAACCTACTGCGTGTTAGACCGGTACAGTGACTCTTCCGCCACACGGATCCTCATAATAAGTATATTTTTTATAATATACATATTTCAATTATAAACTACAAAGACGGGCGATACCACGGCTTAAAAGTTGTACTAAAACACACGTGTGTGATGAAAAATAATGTGTTGTAATACCACGGCTGCGCTAAGTATAAAGTTCACTTACTTTTATTTATCTCCGTACACCCAAAGTAAAGTCTATATTTTTCAGGCTCTGCGTTCCAGATTACTTATTTACCCAGTCAAAATAATAAATGGATTAAATACCGTAACATTTTCAAACTAGATATAAGTAGGAAATAATTAATGTGACTACACGCACGCTTTACACACTCTTTCTACACTCAGTCCTGTACTAGGATTTCCTCTTGTGTCGTGGACACACACAAGACGTATACACAAACACTCAGACCCAGAACATGAATCTGAATTTATCATTCAGATACCTGTCTGGCCGGGAATCGAACCCGGGACCCGTTACGCGTCAGACCGGTATGGTAACCGCTCCGCCACGCGGGTCGACAATTGTTTGAAATTTGGCCTCTCAAACAAGGGCATCTATTAAAAAAACTGCATTTAAATCCGCAGCGTAGTTTTAAAGATCTAAGCATACATAGGGACAGACAGCGGAAAGCGACTTTGTTTTACTGAAATGAAATGAAATGAAATGAAATGTCTTTATTTTATATAGGCCTACGGGGGCACTTACAAATTGTCAGTTACATTTTTTTTCTTACACTACCACCGGATCGGAATACGACCTCAACTGAGAAGATCCGGCAAGAAACTCAGCGGGTTTGTCTTTTTTTCTTATTTATGTCCATTTTTTTTTATTTTTTTTTTTATATAATTACAATCATGTTTTTTTACATGGTAATAATTGTCGTACTATATAGTGATTCTAGAAAAGAATAATTTATTGCTAACCTTAACTACCTATTGTGTTGGAACGCCGCGGATAAGTATCATTTTTTTAATGATACCATTATTTAAACCAGATACAGTTAAAAACGGTACTGACTAAGCTCATAAACAAAGTTATTGTGGTACTCCGGAGGTGGAAGAAAGCCGTAAACAGAAGTCGTTTAAATAAAATACAGAAAGCGTTCATACGATGCGACGCTTCAATAATTACCTTAGATCCGTGTTTTACGAGTCTGGAAATATTATCCCAAATAGATTTCAAGGGTGGATTCTTTACAGTCTAACAATTTTACATTTTTTTTTATCTGACTGAAGTAGCAAACGAGCATGCTGTCCACCTGATGGTAAGTGGTCACTGCCGCTCATGGGCATCTGTAATCAACTTCATGCAGAACATGGGTTCTATCTGAAGTCAACCACAGCTGTGTTGCTACTCCCGAGGACTATGATGGTCCCCTTATATAAAAGTGTGCCGGCAACCACACCCTTGAATTGAAACGCAAGAACTGCTTCACGCTAGAAATAGGTGTGACGGTGATACTTCGCCGGTCGAACTACACTGGGTCTACCTTAATAAGTTAAGTTTATTTTTTCAGATTTAATTTGCAGACTTTAAGATTAAACAGGCATTATATACGAGGTGGTAGAAGCAATGTAGTTCGACCGAGGAAGTACCTCCCCTCTATTCCCAGGGTAAAGCAGTACACGCGTTGGCGAAGCCAACTCACTCGTATAAGGCGACCTTCTTAGTTCTTGGGTATTGATATCGTTTATGTCAGTTTATGTCACTCACAGAGTTTAAAGTTCGGTACGTAAGGATGCAGGTAGTGTTGTGTGTCGTGATATGAAACCCAAAAAAGAAAAATGAACTAAACGTAGGGTAGATAGGTTAATCTATCACTAGTGCTTGTCAACGGTTTCTCCCCGCCATCGCAGTTTCGCCGTGACCACGATCCATGCAACTGGGTCGAAATATCGGCAAAAAGGATTCAAAAACCCGCATATCGTGGGTACCCGTTAAGTAATAAAATGTGTCAATTCCGCGATAATATTAGTCTTAAACCATATATTGATATCGTTTGCCGATCCAGTGGTAGTGTGAGAAAAAAAAACTGACAATTTGTAAGTGTTCTTGTAGGCCTATGCAAAAAATAAATATATAAAAAGTAATATCGTTCTTAATATGTATATTTGTCCCTAAAGACTCATTTTGAAATATCGTGTTGTTTATAAAATTATTGTATAAAAGTATTTGTATTGCTCATAATCAAAAAATAACTACTAACCAACAAAAGATATACCTAGAGAAGTTTCGTTAAATACTAAAAAATAATGTAAGAAATGAAACCTCAGTCCTCATTGAGATAGATATACGAGTATGTACATTACTAGTTGACCCCGCAAACTTCGTTGTGCCAAAAAACTTCATTCAGTCAAAAGTCTAAAATTATCAGTGTTTCTCTGCTTTAATAGACGTGTATTACACATAAAAACCTTTCTCTTGAATCACTCTATCTATAAAAAACTGAATTAAAACCCGTAGCGCAGTTTTAAAGATCTAAGAATACATAGGGGCAGACAGCGATAAGCTACTTTGTTTTATACTATGTAGTGATAACAAGAATATATCTTAAGTCAGTTCATTCAAAATATCGATAGATTTCTATTGGATAAAATACAGTTTATTACACAATTTCTACGTAAAGCTGGTATGTAACAGAACAAAAAGCGTAGATTAGCAGGATTGCAGTTGCCTTTCACAAAAAATGTGGTCTAATCCTTAAAAGTTCTTACAAACTTTCTTAACAAACGTTAAAAAAATTGTTTATTACCTTCATAATTCTATTTTCAAGGTTCAACTTATTAATCAACTGTTATTAAATTTTCGCCAGCATTGTAGATTGTAGGATCACCATAATTCAACATAGTAGAGTTGTAGTTGTAATACGCTGAGTGCTTTTGGTCTATACTATTTTGCAGATACAATTTAACATTACCAATTAAAAATGTACTCAATGACCTTTTTTAAATGTAAAAGTGTTTTAAGAAAATATTTGCAATCTCTTAGTTACGAAGAAACAGAACTACTTCTGCATTTCATGTAATGGCAAATTACACACACACTCACAAACACTCACACACACACACACACACACTCTCACACTCACACACACAAGGAATTATTACGTAAACGAAAAACTCGACACTGAAACTAGAGCAGCCGGGTATTATTTTCTCAATGAATTGTTTAATTTATATATAGTGAAGCTGCAAGCAATTTGTGGCATGTAATAAATTACAGCTCATTCTGATAATAAAAGCTTCATTTTAAAGCCAAGCGGTCAGTGCGGCGGCATACAAAAGCTGTTTGAATTTATGCTCTCGCTGCACCTATTGTAACGAATATTGCTGATGGTAATTAAAAGTGAACTTGAAAATGACTCGAGTGACATCTCTAAAACCAGTTTCAGATATATTTTGAATTATAGACTTGGACAAGCAGTGGCCATTTACTAATAAGTTAACTCGTTTTCATTTAGTACTGCCACATTATACATAGGAAACATTGTATTGTACAGATATTAATAAATTGATAGCTGTAATAATTAGGGGATTGTTTCCATTTTTTATTATTTATTTATTTAAGTCATTAACGCACTGTACACCATTACATTGTTCAAAATTGAACGTAATATGATTAATCATTCTAGGCGCCAGTATAATTACTAGTGACGACGACATGCAATTAAACATTATTGTAAATTGTGTAATAATTGAATTGAATGAAATGTAAAAAATTGACCTTTTTATTTTACAGCACAGTGTGTAGCAGTGCTTAGTCAAAAAAACGCCGAAATCGCAACTGCAAACAGAAAAAAACGTCGACATCGGTAAACGGTCGAGCGTGATCGAAGTCTAAAGGTGAGCATTCACGTTCCGACGGTCGCACCATCGGACTGTTGCACGAACTACGGTCGTATTCGACAAGTTCGATCGTGAATGGCTTGGTCCTAAGGCGGACTGTACGACCAAGGTCATGTCGCAAGGCCGTTGAAGTATTCAAATTGAACCTTAGTTCGTTCGACAGTCTATGCGACCGTTGTAACGTGAATGCCCACTTTAAGCTTTATATCCGGAAATAGAACCGTTTCACGGAAAGACAGGTGTTCGTTCGTTCATATTGTTCATTCACGTACTCGCGTGGGAGCTCAGTGAATATGAAAATGTAATACCGGCTTATATTAATAATAGCTTACGTAACTAGAGTTATAAAAGTTGTTCTGCTGTTTATGGAAACTGTGTGGGTTTTTCATGGTTAATTAAAAGGAGTTTTAATATTTCAAAGTGGTAGAACCAGTGTATTTCGACCGAGGAAGTACCACCGCCACAGCTATTTCTAACGTGAAGCGTTCCTTGCGTAACGATAGAAGGGTGTGGCTGCCGGCACTTTCACATGAGGCGAACAACATAGTCCACGGGAGCAACACATCTGTGGTTGACTTCAGATGGAATCCATGTTCTGTATGTAGTTGATTACAGATGTCCATAGGTGGCAGTGACCACTTACCATCAGGTGGATAGCATGCTCGTTTGCTACTTTAGTCAGATAAAAAAAAACGAAAGAACGTTTGACGGAAATGAAGTTCATAGAAACTAGCCCAAGGACTATTTTGCTTTCGAGCAAGAACCGAACAGACACAGTTTGAAAAGACGCGGAGGATTCTCAGTAAAACCCTCCGGTAGCTATTTTTATTTATTTATTAAAACAACATTACATCTATCATTACAGGTTGCCCTAATGCGACAGAGTGGCCTTACAAGTAACGTAAATAAAGAAAATATTTTTCTTTTTTTAAAGAAGCTTCAAAAAAATTCAACCTGAGTTCTCTGGGTGTGTTACCCCATTGGGCTCTGCCCAGGTGAGTGCCTGGGCCACCACACCGTCTAGTCTTTACGACGGTATAAAACCACACACCGCCGTCTTTCTCGGGATCGCTGGCCAAACTATTCGAGCTCCGAGTCTTGCCGCTCATCGTCAACCCATTATTGTCCCACTGCTGGGCACGGGTCTTCTCTCGGAATGAGAGAGTTTTTTTGGCCATAGTCCACCGCGCTGGCCAATTGGTGGACTCGCCGCTCGCAACCCCGAAAGCTCTCCTTTAGTCGCCTCTTACGACATGCATAAAAATATTTTTTTATGTTTTTAACAAATAAAGTTAAACTAATAAAAATGAATTAAAAGGTCAATAACCATGGTGTAGTAAGAGAACCAAGTTCAATTATGTGCCCTTTTTTAAATAAATCAGTATCTTTAGTTTAAAAGAGATGAATGTATTTGAATTTTGATTGTGCGACCATTTATGCACTCAGTGATTTTTTATTGCCTAACGCTGATGCCTGCAGCTCTAAAGTAAATTACGCTTACAGCGAGCGTTAGCACATATAAAACGGAATAATTTAGGAGTTCAAACATTAGATAGAGAGGGAATATTTACATAAAGTAACCTAACCTTTAAGTTTTAAGTATAGAATATTTTATCTTTGTACTATCATACTTTTATACTAATATTATAAAGACGAAAGTTTGTTAGTTTGTATGTTTGTTACTTCTTCACGTGTAAACGGCTAGAGCGATTTTCATAAAATTAGGTAGGAAGTTAGCTGATACTCTGGATTAACATATAGGCTACGTTTTACTGTGGGAAAATATCATATTCCCACGGGACAATCGATGTTTGTTAACGCGGATGAAGCTGCGGGATTCAACTAGTCAAGTAATATTTTGTGTAAATAAATGAATTCATCGTTCAGATGTCTGGCAGGGGATCAAACCCACTGCATGTCAGACTGGATTAACCGCTCCGCCATGCGAGTTTTCAAGGGCAAATAAATATTTTTTTTTTTCTATTTTAAAGAATAATCGGTATTATCAACATAATCATGTACACACAGTGTATAGAATTTGTAGGATTATGTAATAAATCCTCGTGTACCTAATATATTCAAAGGAATCATAATGCATAGATAAGCTTAATTTAGAGGTATCAACTCAATTTAGCTGAATATCAAATAATGTATGAAACAATATTACGTGCCTTACATATAATGAGCGGGATCAATTAGGATAACGTATGACGATAGAATCATTGGTAAGCGACTTAGTTATATTATTAATCTTTGATTGTATGTTGTTGTGTGATTTTGTAGATAGTAATGGTTTTGCTGGAAGAGGAAAGGGATAAGCCCTTTGTCAACCTGACATTATTTATCGCTATACTCTACTTTTAATTGATAAAGAAAATGAGTTAGCAATTCACTTGAATATCTATAAGCAACTTCATGTAGAACATCTGTCTGAAGTCTTTTACAGATGCGTCGGCACTGCTGTGAACTAAGACGGTCGCCTCATGTAAAATTGAGTCGGTAAACATATTCTTCCGCCGAAACCCAAGAACAGATTCACGTTATAAAAAGTATGGTGAGGGTACTTGTTCAAATCAGATACTTTCTACTACCTTGCAAACTGTTAAACTTCGGAAGCGTTCTCAAAACACTGGCGACATTACCTCATTAAATAGCTATAGTTAGCTTTTCAATTTAGTTTAGCATGTATTTCTTTAGTATTAAGTAGTTGTGTTATAACATTGGAACTCATCGATCTAGAAATACACTATAGCAATACAACCTTACGTCCATGATCTAACGTTGTATTTTCAACGCTTTAAACAAAAAGAAATAAAATTTTACTAGTAAAAATGAGCACTCAATTTTGAAATTGAGCGCTTTTTTCACTGGACAGTTTTGAGACGCTGAATGTGTATCTTGGGTTTTTCCATATCAATGTTGATCTCTCTACAATATATGTCGATATACGACATATGCCGCGAACAAAGCGCAGCTGAACAAATGAAATTTTTCATAACTCTCAAACGTAGGGCATATGTCAGGCGGCCCGCACCGACGGCGGATTAATTAGTTCGTTTGAACTCAAAATAGCACGGTTTATAAACCCTTTGTGATAAAGTTTTTCAAACATGAGTGGATTTATGCTTGTTTTTTTTTAATATCAGCATTTAGTCTGCAGCTGTTTGCATAACAGGGATGGTACTTTGTTAGGATGGATTAATGTTTGTCACTCATTTACAAACAGGCGTCCAAATAGATATCGATAAAGTTTGGCACATATATATTTACCCTTTATATTTTCGAGGGGAACAAATGAGAAAAACGCCAAGTTACGCGAGACTCTTACCCACTAAACCTGTCCAGTGACTGTCCTCGGCGCTGCGAAAAGGAAATCAGTATCTCCAAAGGAACGTGACCGGAATCCGCGCTGAGGACACCGATGACCGGAGTCACAAAGGGGACTCCGGTATCTCCAAAGGTATGCGAGAAGACTCAGCTGAGCACGACACTGTACGACGGTTTGCGACCTTACTTACCACCGCGCTTCATAAATTTGGCCGCATGTTTAAGCTACTACTTGAGAGAGGTATCTCACCCTGAAAACCCTCTTTTAATCGCCTCTTTTTTATCAGGTTGCAAACGAGCATGCAGTCCACCTGATGGTAAGCGGTCGCTGCCTCCCATGGACATCTGCAATAACTTCATATAGAAATTGGGTTCTATCTGAAGTCGATCACAGATGCGTTTCTACTCCCAAGGATTAAGATAGTTGCCTCATTTGAAAGTGTGCCGGCAACCACACCCTTCTATCGAAACGCAAGAAATGCTTCACGCTAGAAATAGTTGTGGCAGTGGTACTTCTCCGGTCGAACTACACTGGTTTTACCACCTTCAAAATTAGTATACTGTCCACCAACTCTTACGTCAAGCATGCATGTGATACCGTAGCCCTATTCTGGTCCCAATACGATAAAGTAACATAGATCTAATGTAACACGTATTATACTCTTCATTTTATTACTGTTGATGCCACCGCAAATAACATATTAAAATATATGTGACGGAGGGGGTGGTTCTTTTTCGCTCATCGTATCAGGACACCCTACTGTGGGCTCTGACGGGGAATGATAGCACGAGAATAAATTGCAGACTTGATTTTAACACACAGTATATGGCCGAATTAAACTTGTTACAATCACTGAATTAATCAAACTAAATTAAGTAGGCAAATAATCGTAGCGTTAAGAACGCGGGATGATTTCAGAGTCGTCTGCTTCGGTCGACCGTCAACGATAGACTGAGGTGTCGGCCATTAAACTGTTATATTTTCTTTATACGGATAAACAATGTTATGTACGTTTAGTGACAACAAGAAATATTATTACAGTTTTTTTCCTTAGATTTACAGTGGATATAAGATAAAGCAATTAATATGAGCAGAGACAATAAAATGTTGCATATAACTATCAAATGATATTACTTATTCCGATAATAATTGCATAGAACGGAAATTGCTCTTTGAAACTAACATGGAAACAAATGTTGGAGTTTTATATTGCATTTATGATTGGAAATGGAAAAGACGACCCGCGTGGCGGAGCGGTTACCATACCGTACGTACGTATAGGGGACGTCTTACCCTCCGGGACTCTCATATGCTAAGGCAATGTCAACATAAGCGCGGTGGGTACTTCGGAATTTCGGGCCTCGAGGGGTACCCTCTTTACCCGGGCAATTCTCTAGGAAGTGGAATACCTCCCGGATCCTTAACATTTATATATAACATAAAAATGGTAATAAAAACATTATAATTTTATATACAAGTGTAAAAGATATTTACCATCCCCACTGTTTAGTGGGTGGTTTGGTGTACTGCCATACCGGTCTGACGCCCAATGAGTCCCGGTTTCGATTCCCGGTCAGACAGGCATGTCAATGATGAGTTTAGATTCATGTTCTGGGTCTGGGTGTTTATGTATTCGTCTTGTGTGTGTCCATGGTACCTACGACACAGGAAAAAGTCCTACTGTGTGCGGTGTAAATAAAGCGTGTGTTTATGTCGCACCTTTATTCGTAAAAAGACGTAACTCAAAATTTACGCTTTGGGAGTTTATACCTTAATGTAAACAGACTATGTGATAAATTCGCAAATCAAAAATATTAATATGTTTCTTTTCATGCATAAAGGTGCGATGTAGTCAGAGTTCATTTAAAGTGTGAGTAGGCAGCAGCCGCGTATTGTTACATCGAGGGTTATAATCTTAGAAATTGCATCAGGCTTTTATTACAGAGATTTAAATATATTTGTACGTTTTTTATTTAAACTCTTAGCTCTAATCATCTTAACGCTTGTCTCTCCTGCCTCCGACTTCGCATCCGATTCTGATTATTACCTCTCCAGTTACAATCCCGACTCAGTAAAATCAAATTTATAAACTCCGGCTCCGTCTGTGAATAAAGCCAGTAATGCAATGCTGTATGTTTAAGAGTATAAAGATAATTGTTGTATCATTAACAAGCTTTTCAACATATGAGTTTAGACAAATATTTGTGTGGAATTGATATATTTTTAGGTAAACTAATCTAAACATTTTTTTTAACACTTTCTACACTCATAGCCCCACACTTGGATTTTCTCCTGTGTCGTGGGTCCCATGGACATACACAAAGACAAATACACAAACACCCAGACCCAGAACAAGTATCTAGCTTCATCATTCAGACACCTGTCTGGCCGGGAATCAAACCCGGAACCCACTGCGTGTCAAACCGGTATGCTAACCGCAGCACTACGTGGGTCGTCCTTCTTTCGTCTACATTAAGCTTTATAAGGTAATTTGCTACTCCTAAAATAAGAAATCTATTGTGTAGTTCAAAATTATGAAAACAAACATTTAAACAATGAATAAATTGGTATAGGAATTTTAGTTTATTGATTTTTAAAATGTTTATTGGCACTCAAATAATGCAGAAACCTTACCTGAGAACAATGATGTATGTATTTATTTCAACTGGTGGTGTTGAAGGGTGTGGTTGCCGGCACACTTTTATCTGAAGCGACCATCGTAATCCTCGCGAATAGTATCGCATCTGTGATTGGCTTCAGATAGAACCCATATTCTATTTGAATTTCCATACAGATGCCCATCGGTGGCAGTGACCACTTACCATCAGGTGGACTGCATGTTCGTTTGCTACTTCAATCAGATAAAAGAAATATATACAAACGTCAGCGTTTACCTTTAATTTAATTTATTTTTATTTCATTCAACAGCACTCAGCTTTTTATAATGTTAACAAGCTACAATAAAATCTATATATTAATACGTTCAGCAAAAAATTGTGATTCGTTTCTAAGATACATGCCGCAGTCGGAGGAGTGTGAATTTACGCACGGTTACAGTTGGTGTAAAGAAGGATTGCGCAAAACCTAACATTTTTTTTCAAATAATGCATAATACATACATAAAATGAACTAGAACACATTACACACACTACCTTGCAATTGACACAAACACATACATAATATAGAACATTCAATGTCTTACTATGAAAACACATAATGTCAAAAATTACAGATTTCTTTGTCAAAACACCCGCTATTGCTTTTAAATGCAGCTTAGTTAATAAACCTCTTTTTACCGTAGCTCAGTTTTTTTTATTTAAATTACTGTGACTAGTTAAGGGTAATTACTCAATTGTCTATTTAAGGTCAAGTAGATATCTGTTTAAGACTACAAATGAACGCTCTTAGTTGGCTTCTCCTGCTCATAAAGAAATAATGCTTTTAACAATTAAAAGCTATGTTATGATAATTGGTATTCAAATGAATTTTCGTTTCATCTATGAAAACAATACCATTTAGAAATTAATTAAAACGACGCGACTATTAATAACTTGGTCATCAACCTCACGCTTCCAATTAATTTATCAACGTCTGTACAGACGTATCTAGTATCATTTATTTATTTATTGTATCCAAACTTATATCTAAGTTTTAAGTTTTAAGTTTTTTTAATTACCGGGAATCCTAATGGTTTAGATATGTACATGACCTATACTATTTTGTTTTATTTATATAATGTGAATCTATTAATAAGTATTTATAATATTATTAATAGCTTTTGTGAAACTGTTATCTAATTTCTGTATAAAATTAAAGCTTTAAAATTATAGCAATAAGTTATAAGTTATGAAACTTGCTAAGTGGTATTGTTTTTTATCTTAAACCGTCACAACAAATACCTGTCGTGAGACTCTTTGACGAGATTTGGATCGAAAATTATAATGTTACCACTTTGTGATGTTACCTTTAAAATATTATGCGTGTTCACCCTAAACATAGGTTAACATGCGTATAGACGCAAGTTACTTTTATTGACGAAAATAACAGTCAGACAAAATGAATTCATTCCTTACAAGCAGCATATTTTACGTAAATCGAAATTTTGAAGGTGGTTGAACCAGTGTAGTTCGACCGGGGAAGTATCACCGCCACACCTATTTCTAGCGTGAATCATTTCTAGCGTTTCGATAGAAGGGTGTGGTTGCCGGCACACTTTTACATGAGGCGACCATCATAGTCCTCGGGAGTAGCAACGCATCGGTGATTGACTTCAGATGGAACCCACGTTCTGTATGGAGTTGATTACCGATGTCCATGAGCGGCAGTGACAACTTACCACCAGATGGACTGCATGCTCGTTTGCTACTTTAGTCAAATAAAAAAATATCGGTTAACATAATAAATTTCCCATTTAGCACATTACGTTCAAAAAAATTTCTAACTATTCCACGAAAGGCTTCTTAGGTAGAAATTTATAAGATTCTTAGAGATGCAATTTTCAGGTCATTTTTTGCAGCGCTATTTCTATTAAAGTCACTTCTACGTAATCAGGCTTGGGGCTGGGAAAAAGCTCGACTCTATTGCATAAAACCACGATGTATTTTTATAACCTTTTACTCTGGTTACCTTTTAAAAATAAAAGCGGTTCGGGAAACCGTACGGTACAATTTATGAAATTCACAGTTCGGTATTATATGTGTTTATTTGACACAAAACCATTTTTTTTTTATTTTTAACTTGATTGTTTTATTAATATTTTTGACTAGATTTTTCATGCAGTTGGGCGAAACTGCGTGAATGCTCGGATCATTTTTACTATGTTAAACAGAATTCTATTGGTAAATCCGTATCATAAAGGTTTTGGAAATAAGGACCTTTTTGTTTTCGAAGGGGAAACCTTCAAAATTAATACGACGCCATGAGAGCGACGCCTGGTTATGTGGTATTATTACCGCACTAAAACTCCCTCGGTGGCCGTCCTAGGTGCTACAAAGAAGACCGCGGGATCGCCAAAGGAATGCAACTGGAATCCTCTAAGCGCGTTGCCCCATCGCGCTCCTCCCAGATGGGTGGCTGGGGCCACCGCTTCGTCTAGTCTTTACGACGATATGCGACCACATGTACCGCAGTCCTTTCCGGAATCGCCTGGCTGGACGGTTCAAACTCCCACTCTAGCCGCCCGCAATCCCGGAAGACCCTTTTATTCGCCTCATACGACAGACAGGGGATACCGTAGCCCTATTCTGATCCCGGAACTATAGGGACGATCAAATCAAGACCTATCAGTAGTTTCTACGTGACAGAGTTAAAAACATCGCTTTATTCTTACAATTTTGCAATATAATTGTTAATAAGCTTAGTAAAATATAACAGATACAGGGCTGCTGAATGTCAGTAAATAGTGTACGTTTGTGCTATATTTGACGTAGTGGCAGGTTTTAATCTTCACATATAGACAGACACAAGTAAGTCCGATCTGAACTAGACTAAGGTAACTGAATTAATTAAAGGTATAATATTTATATTATAATTTATAACATATATTTCATAACCTCTTCGTGAGAATCATGTTAGCATTAGGATAACGTTTATGTTCCGCGTTCTTTTGTTTATTTTTGCCTTTTTATGCACTTGGATTCTAATGACTTCTATTATAAACCGTCCGAAAAAAATATAAACAACGAAAATCAATATTTTTGTTGTTTTCAAACTTAACCAGCACAGAACTTGATCGTCAAATATTCGATAACAAGTTCTGTATTTATCTACATTATGCATTTATGTAAGTAAAACCACAACGGTTATCACGTTCTGGCTTTAACTTTATTTGCTTGAAGTTTTAGTTAAATGTTTTATATCGTTTCAACCTGTAACTTGTGCCACGTACAATAAATCTGCAGATGTCGCAACATACAGCGCGCTCATTTATCCCATCTGCGGTACACCGGAGACACTTGCTTTATAACAAGAGCTGCTCTTGTTTTTACTTTACTTGAGGCTGTATCAAGTACAGCCTTTTTTGAGACCTTGAAGATATAAAAGTTTAATAAATTCAGGATCTTTTACTAAATCTAACTTCCACGGTTTTTTGTTAATTATAATCCTAAATGACAATAATTAACAAAAAACCTTGTAATTTTATATTAATTTAAAAGGAAATAAATTAGTGTTAAGATCATTTATGTTTAATGCATTGAACTTGTAATCGCAATTGGCTCACTTGTTTTTTTTTTAAACTTTGTTTTATTACATTATATTACATCGGGCACAATATTATACTCTAAGTTAGAATAAGAACATTCTTTTTTTTGTTCTCGAGGGGGAAACCTCCAAAGGGTACCCGACGTCGTGGGAGCGAGACAGGGTTATGTGGGATTTTTAACGCACTAAAACCCCCCCGCAAAGCTACAAAGAAGTCTCCGGGATCTCCAAAGGAACGCTACGGAAATCCTCCGAGTGCGTTGTCCCATCGGGCTCCTCCCAGGTGGACGGCTGGGCCCACCGCTCCGTCTAGTCTTTACGACAGTATGCGACCACACATACCACCGTCCTTCCCGGGGCCGCCTGACCAATTGGTTCGAGTTCCCACTCTAGCCGCCCGCAACCCCGAATGCCCCTTTTAGTCGCCTCTTACGACAGGTAGCGGATGTATTCTAATCCCAGAATTACAGGGCCGAAAATTAAAACATCCTAGGACCGCAATTCCATAAGGTACCACAACTAAAACATTCCTGACAAGGAAGCTTCTTTGTATAGCTGTTTATGAAGGTGGTAGAACCAGTGTAGTTCGACCGGGGAAGCACCACCGCCACACCTATTTCTAGCGTGAAGCATTTCCTGCGTTTTAATAGAAGGGTGTGGTTGCCGGCACACTTTCATATGAGGCGACCATCATAGTCCTCGGGAGTAGCAACGCATCTGTGATTGACTTCAGATAGAACCCATGTTCTGTATGAAGTTGATTGCAGATGTCCATGGGCGGCAGTGACCACTTACCATCAGGTGGACTGCATGCTCGTTTGCTACTTTAGTCAAATAAAAAAAAAGCCATAAGCGGTGGTAAGAACCAAGAAGTATTGCAGCGAGATAGAGTACGTTCCAAGCCTTCTCAACTCAACCGGAGAGGAACGCCAGCCATTTTCCAGCATTGTACTCGTTTTTTTATCTGACTGAAGTAGCAAACGAGCATGCAGTCCACCTGATGGTAAGTGGTCACTGCCACCCATGGACATCTGTTATTAACCACATACAGAACGTGGTTTCCATCTGAAGTCAATCACAGATGCGTTGCTACTTCCGAGGACTATAATGGTCGCCTCATGTGATAGTGTGCCGGCAACCACACCCTTCTATTGTAACGCAAAAAATGCTTCACGCTAGAAATAGGCGTAGCGGTGGTACTTCCCCGGTCGAACTACACTGGTCGGATTACTTACATATGAGGTGACTATCACAGCCCTTGGGAGTAACGACGCATCTATGATTGACTTTAGCTATCACCCCTGTTCTGTATAAAGTTGAATTGACGACCCGTGTGGCAGAGCGGTTACCACACCGGTCTGACGCGCAATGGATTCCGGGTTCAATTCCCGGCCAGACAGGTATCTGAATGATGAGTTTAGATTAATGTTCTGGGTCTGGGTGTTTGTATATTTGTCTTGAGTATGTTAACGACACAGGAGAAGATCCTACTGTGGGGCTATGAGTGTCGAAAGCGTGTTGCTTACAGTTGTACATGGGCACCAGAAGGCACTTACCATTAGGTGAACTGCATGTTCGTTAGTTACTTCAATTTTAAAAAAGCTGTAACAGATATGCCTAGAAGTAACAAATGCAAAGAGAAGCATCCAACAATATTCTTCCACAATCTGTCATGTCCCTGCACTAAGCCGTAAGTAATTACATTATAAATCTCCTTGTTTTGAAAGGAGCAGTGAGGCAACGTCTTTAATAAAGATGCAATTCAAATATTTACGTAAATCATAGACACATTATCGCATGAGTACGTATATGGATGCATACGGTCTGCAGTATGCAACTAAATTATCCAAATTGCGCACATCGCTGCAAATGCTCAGAATTGTTGAATCTATATATTATTACGGGAAGCAAAAACTTGGGATGCGTTTTTAAGATACTTGCCTCAGACGGAGGAGTATGAAATTACGCACGATTGTAGTTAATTTAGAGAAGAATTAGCGCATACTAATATTTTTTCAAATAATGCATAAAACAAACATAAAATCACCTGAAAACATATTACGCACGCTATAATGCATTTGACACAAATACATATAATAAACGAAATAAAATTTTCATTGTCACTATGGAAACTTATTATCTAAAATGTCAGATGTCTTTGTCAAAATACCCGTTATTTCTTTTTATTGTAGCTTAGTAAATTAAAACTCTTTTTAGATTTCAGTATTTATAATAACTTTAAAATTAGTACAATTTCATTTAATTTGAGAAATATTTGTGCTACTTTGGACAATATCAAGTTTAGTTTTTTATTTGAATTACGGTCGAATTTCGACCGTTGCGTCGGGGACTAGTCCTACTAATATTATAAATGCGAAAGTTTGTGAGGATGTATGTGTATTTGTTATTCTTTCACGCAAAAACTACTCAACGGATTAGGTTGAAACTTTACAGTAGTATAGGTTATACATCAGAATAACACATAGGGCTATAATTTGTAATGATTTTATTTTATAAGGTTATAATATAACGAGAAATATCAGGTTAGTCGGAAAAAAAGTTGTGCTCTGAGAGCTATCTTCGCGTACGCTGCCTAAACCGTTGGAGATATCGAAATATAATGTACCGTGGGATTGTTTGGCTCACATAGATCTAAATAAAAGTCCGCGACAGCATATGTCTATATTTTATGTATAACCCACAAAAACTCTTTTTATACTTTGAAAATTTTAAAACTATCAAGTTGATGTTTCCATGGGTTTTATACAAACTAAATATTAATCTTTATCACAATAAATGATTTCAAAAAATCAAGCATCTAATAAAGATTGAATCTGCCATTTACACTATGTAAATTGGATAAGTAGTTTAGAAGATATTACGAGTATAACATATTGCGTAGTCAATTGATTGACCGGCAGTACGCGCCGTGCGCCGCCGCCGTATACAACGAAGTTGTATGATATAAATATTTGAATGGTTATAACACACGGAGCAAAATGTGAAAGGTCAATGACGTCTCTGTAGTTCCGGGAATTAGACTACGGTATCCCCTGTCTGTGGTAAGAGGCAACTAAAAGGGAGCTTTCGGGGTTGCGGGCGGCTAGATGGAGAGCTCCAAACACCCAGTCAGCAACTTCGGGATGTCAGCATGTGTGGTCGCATGCTATCGTGAGAGCCAGGATGGACGGAGCTTGAACCGTCCAGCCAGGCGATCCCGGGAAAGACGGTGGCATACGTGTGGTCGCATATCGTGGTAAAGACCAGATGGAGTGGTGGGCCCAGCCGCTCACTTGGGAGGAGCCCGATGGGGCAATGCACTCAGAGGACTCCAGTTGCGTTCCTTTGAAGATCCCGGAGTCCTGGTGCTATAAGAATCCCAGATAACCCTGCGTCGCTCTCACGGCGTACCTTTTGAAGGTTTCTCCCTCGACAAAAAAGTAAAAAAGTTAATGAGAATGAAACAGCGGAAAGGTTAAATATGTTATTCAATCGTCATCGACCTTTTAATGTAACACAACTCGGCACATATGTCAGATTAGCAGTAGTTTAGGTCGTAGTTGACCACGCTAGCCAACTGCGCGTTGGTAACCGTCACGCGTTTTGAGACCCTTTCATAAAACTTTTAATTTCAGAGTAAGCATTAATATCTGTTGCCGACAAAACTAATTCAAATTAATATACGTGCCTGTGATTTGAAATTTGAACACACTGATTTAGGCGATTAACACACGGCACCGCGCACCGCCGCGAATAGCGGTGCCCCGCCCGGTAAGGCGGTTTACGCACCTGTACGCGCGGATGGACCGATCATCAAAATAAACTTTTCGACATCGAAATGCATTTTTGCTTCAACGATGATCCGCGCGGTTAGGCGCCAGCCCGTGTGTGAGGCGCCGACCCCCCGCACTGTCGTTCGCGCGGAGACACGGTGGTGATGAGAACACCGCTGAACACGCGGCCAGTCGGTGTACGTTTGTGAGGCATCAACGGATTTATTAGACCCCAATACAATCCGCTTCACCGCCTACCGTGGCAGTGAGCGGTACCGTATGTTAATCGCCTTAGGAAGTAGGGCAAGGGTTCAATCTGAAGTAAATTACAGATGCGTTGCTACTCCCGAGGACTATGATGATCGCCTCATATAAAAGTGAGCCGGCAGGCACAGGCACACCCTTCAAATGAAACACAATAACTGCTTCACGGTAGAAATAGGTGCGGCGGTGATGCCTCCCTGGTTGAACCATTGCTCTACCGCCTTGCAAACTTTATGTGGCAGACTAAATTCCACGCGAGCGAAGCCGCGGGCAAAAGCTAGTATTCTATATGGAGTTGCTTCCAAATGTCCAAGGGCGGCAGTGACCACTTACCATCAGGTGGACTGCATGCTCGTTTGCAGTCATTATTATAAAAAAAATATATGATCTTCTAAAAAATCCTGCTGATAAATATCCCCTATATTTTCAGAGAGATCGTCCGTTTTGACTCGAAAATTGTTTTAAAGTAACTCCAAAAGCTTTAACATACTCTCCAAATGTTTGAGAGTAACATTATAGACGTATGCCTATACTTTGATGTGAATATTTTTTATTTTACTTGTATGTTCTGGTGCGTAATACCGCGAGAAAATATTATAAAGCAGCAGGTTTGCGGGTAATAGATCCAGTGTATCGATATCGATTCGACCGGGGAAGTACCACCGCCACACCTATTTCTAGTGTGAAGCATTTTTTGCGTTTCGATGGAAGGGTGTGGTTGCCGGTACACTTTTATATGAGGCGACCATCACAGTCCTCTGGGGTAGCAACGAATATGTGATTGACTTCGGATGGAACCCATGTACTATTACTTAGTTACAAGTGTCCATGGGCGGCAGTGACCACTTACCATTAGGTGAACTGCATGCTCGTTTGCCACTTCAATCAGATAAAAAAAAAACAAAACGATAGGGATAAAGAATCAAGAGAATTCATACCTAGTAACACAGCGTTAATGGTCTGAAAGTTATGATTTTATATAAACGCGTTACATATCTTCAGACACAACTTCGGAAATAAGCCTCATATTATTTATGACTGCCTTATGGCTCCTTTCATACCAGAATAACACAACAGCTGCTCAACCCAGGGTTACCAAGTCTCAAAAATGTATTCCCCTAAAGCCTTCATTAAAAACCCCTAAAATCCCCCATAACGAAATATTTATTGGAATTCTTCGTCGCAATCTGCCCTGACGAGGAAAAAAAAAGGTCTTTGGGTGTAGCGCATGACCTTTTTTTTTGATGATTATATATATAGCTTGGCGGCGAGATTTCCCTTTAAAAACACCTATATGTTTTAAGTTATAAAAACCCCTGAAAATACCCCTAAAAATTTGACACCCCTAAAAAATCCCCATCCCACTTATTTATCCCCTAAATTTGGGGGAAAAACCCCTAAGTCGGGAACCCTAGCTCAACCATACAGAGCGTCCTTAATTTACTAGCTTCGAGATAACTATGTATCGATCAAATGCCTTGCATAGACTAAACGATGTATTGACATTCCATTGATTCCGTGTCTAATAACGTGTGAGATGTGTGTACAATGCCATGAATATCGGTCGGAAAATCATTATTCAATGATACTTTTGTCTTAAACACGCTTTCGATACTCATAGCCCCACACTAGGATTTTCTGTGTCGTCGGTACCATGGACATTCACAAGACGAATACACAAACACCCAGACCCAGAACATGAATCTGAACTCATCATTTAGATACCTATCTGGCCGGGAATCGAATCCGGGACCCATTGCGCATCAGACCGGGTATGGTAACCGCTCCACCACGCGGGTCGGAAAAAAGGTAAAGGTGAAAATAATTAACAAATGTGTAATTCCGGCACTGTTCTGGTTTTAGTGCTATCAATGTTTCATCCTAATAGTCATTTTGTACTCTTGTATTACGACCAAATGTGTGCGTGTAAGCGAATAAATGATTATCTACCTATCTACCTATCTATCTATCTAATATGATTCGATTGATAGCATATTCTGGTGCCTGAGATTTTAAGCTATTGCATAACTTTTATTGCGGGTTTTGATCGCGGCGACCGAAACAAGAAATTCCGTAACGAAAAAACCTAGCACCCCCCACTTTGCCTACCATGTATCGCGGCCAGGAGTTCGCTTAACTCCTGGTACGTAACGTGTATGGTACGACAGTGTGGAATTGGACGAATATGTTTGTGTTTATGAGAAAATATAATAGTATCAAAGAAAAAAAAATAGCGCTTAAATTAATAAATTATTATAATTGCATAAGTTGACAAAAATGTTATGCAATAGCTTTACCATGGCAGTCCCCGAGTGCTGCATGTGTTTTTTTTATAATATAGTAGTAGTATTTATAAAATGAGTCAGTCTATCTGATCTGATGATTAATGATGCTACCGCTCATTGACATCTTTTATCAAACTTTGACACGTTAAAATAAGACGACCGGCGGGGCGGTGCGGTTAGCGCCCCGTGGGACATACCGGCCTGACACGCAGTGGGTCCCGGGTTCGATTCCCGGCCAGACAGATGATTGATGAATTTAGGTTCATGTTCTGGATCTACGTGTTTGTGTATTCGTCTTTGTGTGTGTCCATAGCACCCACGACACAGGAGAAAATCCTACAGTGGGGCTAAGAGTGTAGAAAACGTTTTTTAAAGTTATCTGTGGTTGGCTAAAGATTATATCTACATTGGCAACTGAGCAATTAACTTTCAAAATAACAGTAAAGGAAGTTTAAATCACAAAAAGGAAACAAAATATTAAGTATTTATACGGTTCCGCACACAAAGGGTGCCACCGGAACCTTATTACTAAGTCTCCGCTGTCCATCCGAATGACACAGGACTGTATCCCTTGTACCTTAATAGGTAGACACTTAAAGTTTCTACAAAATATGCATAATTAGTAGTGCTTTTTGGTAAAATTATTTCGGTAAATTATTCTGGGTCTGGGTGTTTATATATTCGTCTCTGTGTCTGTCCATGGCACCCACGACCTTCTGAAAATTCTGGTATGGGTCTATGAGTGTAAAAAGCGTTTATTATTTAAAGGGATTGTCTTTATTCTTTTATTATCAGTGACACGAGCCAGCTATACCCAATTACAGTCGGTCGGACGACCGCAGAATGTCGCAATGCATGCCCGGTTGAGATTTATCAACTTTTATTTTAAGGCACGTTCCGGGAAATGGGTTCTTTTTCCACGAAAGCACATTAAGGGAAGAGCTCTCTAATTGCGTCACTTCATATTTTTCTAATAACTAGTCACCCGTCGCAACGGGTCGAAATTCGACCGTAATTTAAATTTAAAAATTAAATTTCATAGTGTCCAGATTAACACCAATATTTCTCTAATTTAAATATTTTTTTAATAATTTTCAAGTTATTTTGAAAGCATCCGTTAAAGGTAAAAATAGGTTTATTAACTAAGCTGCATACAAAGCAATAGCGGGTATTTTGACAAAGACATCTGACATTTTGACTGACTGATTTTGTTATGTATTTTGATAGTAAGACATTGAATGTTCTATTTCGTTTTTATGTAAATGTTTGTATCAAATGCAAGGTAGCAAGTGTACCTAATGTGTTTTTAGTTGATATTATGTATGTTTTACGCATTATTTGAAAAAAATATTAGGATAGCTCAATCCTTCTCTATATAAACTATAACCGTGCGTAATTTCATACTCCTCCGTCTGCGGCAACTACCTTAAGAACAAATCCCAAATTTTTGCTTTACGTATTAATATATAGATATATTGTGAATAAGATTGTAGGTATAATTTATACGTCCCTGTAGCTCCGGGATCAGAATAGGGCTACGGCATCCCCCTGCCTGTCTTAAGAGGCGACTAAAAGGGGCTTCCGGGGTTGCAGACGGCTAGAGTAGGAATTCGAACCGTTCGGTCAGGCAATCCCGGGAAGTACGCATATATGTGGTATATGTGGTCGCATACCGTCTTAAAGACTAGACGGAGCGGTGGGCCCAGCCGCCCATCTGGGAGGAGCCCGATGGGGCAACGCGCCCGATTGTAGTCGTTTCGAGATCCCGGAGTTCTCCTTTTTAGCGCCGAGGACGGCCACCGGGGGGGTTTTAGTGCGGTAAAATCCCACATAACCCTGCGTCGCTCCCACGGCGTCGGGTACCTTTTGAAGGTTTCCCCCTTGAGAACAAAAAAAAAGAAGGTATAATTTATAATATTTTGCGTAACAATATACACTTTTTTTTCACGGTAATATGTTTGAAGTGGAAACGCCTTTGAATGCGTTGAACGATTTTCACATAATATATATTCTACGTATATGTTCTCCTATTAACCACCCTTATATTGAAAGTCTCTCGAGTGTTATTGGTTAATTACTTTCAGCTCTTGCTGACGGAGACATGTAGTCATTTCGAAATATAATTGGAACCACGATGAGATGATGTGTTCAGTACTAACTATTCTAGTGATCATTCCGAGCCTTGAGGTTTTGATGAATATTTAATTAAACTCGAAATTGAAACGCATAGTGTTTCTTACATGTACAGTCACGAGCAATAAGTTGTGACTACAAACAGATTAGCAAAAGTATCTGACCCAAGAAGGAGTCCAATAATATCTGACTACACGAACGCAGCAAAAATATCTGACATTGAAAGGCAGCATAATGCAGATAGTACGTATATACATTATATGTACTATCCACGTGATCGCCTCAAAGCGTAACACGAGTAGGGAGTAAGTTATTCTGCTGTGGTAAGGAAACTTAACCAAAACTAACTTCATACAACACGGATTTCCGCAAAACAACTCCTATTAGCATTAACTCTAACTTTGTAGTTTTCAACAAATTTAAGCATCGTTAGCCGTTGTGAGGAATTGGATGGGTTACCGTCAGTAGATATAAGCACTGTTCTCTAACGTGCTTATCGAGGGCACCTTAAGTCATCGGACTTATAAGTTATATTTGGAAAGTAATTAGTATCTAATGTGTTGACGACATATGGCTAATGTCATATGTACGCAATCAATCAACGAAATTCTAATTAAGATATTACACTAAGATTATAATAATTTATTTATATAGTTACATTAATTTCCCGTAACTAAGTTCTGAAGTAATTACACAAGCCCACACACATCGCATTATAATTACATCTTAGAGCGAACACTTTGAACTAAACTCTCTTTTGATATCATTTATGAATGAATAACTTCTCGGAAAATTTTCTCGGATATTTCTAGAATGTTTCTTTTATTTATCTCACTGAAGTAGCAAACGAACATGCAGCCCACCTGATGGTAAGTGGCCACTACCGCCTATGGACATCTGTAATCAACTTCATACAGAACATGGGTTCCATCTGAAGTCATTCACAGATGCGTTGCTACTACCTAAGACGATGATGGTCACCTCATGTGAAAGTGTGCCGACAACCACACCCTTCCATCGAAAAGCAAGAAATACTTCACGCTAGAAATAGGTGTGGCGGTGGTACTTCCCCGGTTGAACTATACCGGTTCTACCTCCTTGAAAAATGTCTTAAACTACACTCACTATTTTACAGTGAAGCAAAACATTTTAAGAAAGTCTCTGAAGAATTATATAAAAAAGGTCTCAAAGATGTGTGAAGTCTACCAATTCGCATTAAGCCAGCAAGGTAGATTGCGGCTTAAAACTCTCTCACACTAAGAAGACGACTGTCCCAATAGTAGGACAGAAATGGGTTGACCATTGATTACTTGAATCAAAGAGTGTTGTCAACCCATTATTGTCCCACTGCTGGGCACGGGTCTCCTCTCAGAAAGAGAGAGTATTAGGCCGTAGTCCACCGCGCTGGCCAAGTGCGAATTGGTGCGAATCAAAGAGTAAGGCAGGAATATATATAAACACACGCTTTCTACACTCATAGTCCCACAGTAGGATTTTCTCCTGTGTCGTGGGTACCATGGACACACACAAGACGAATACACAAACACCCATATCTATAACAGAATCTAAAGTCATCATTCAGATACCTGTTTGGCCGGGAAACGAACTCGGGATCCATTGCGCGTGCGACCGGTATGGTCACCGCTCGGCTACACGGGTCGGGTGTATATGAAGCTGCAGTTATCCTGATGGTATATGGTCACCGCCGCCCTTGGATATAAGCAACTTTATATAGAGCAGCGGGTCCATATTAAGTCCCAAGAAAAAGATGGTCGCCTCGTATGAAAGTCAACCGGCAACCACACTCTTCCGGTACTAGAAATCACAAGAACTACTTTACGTTAGAAATAGGTGTGGCGGTGCTACCCACCCGGTCGAACCATATACGTTACAATGGACTACGATAAAATTAACACACAAACGAGCCTCCCCGTACTATGGGGCAAACTGAACATTAGTGCCAAGGCGCTGCTGAGCTGCGCATGGCTTTCGCTGACCCCTTTGCAGCACATAAATGCAGTTTAGAGTTAATACTATTATTTATATTTATTATTTTCTTAAAACGGTCGATTTCGGTCGTTCTATAACATTTCTCTTTTTAGTATATAAGTTATATATAAGTATAGTATATATAAGTTTTAATGTTTAAATTTTAGTCTACTATAGTTGTACCTATGTGCTGTAGTTATCTCGAATAAACGTATTTTTCTTTCTTTCAAACCATGGGATAGCACATTAACTTGCAGCCGTTTATTTACTAATGAAATTAAACACGTATTTAGTTGATCTCAATTCCCATTACCATTTATTACCTAACCTTGCGTGTATTCTATTACATTTCAATTTACCATTCTCTCTACTCTATCTTACGAGTATACAACATCTTTAATAGCCTTTTGTAATCCAACGTTTATTGTGTGATCATCGTCATTAGAATGTTCCTCTTAACGCGTTGAAGACACATCTAGATTATTAGTTAATTGAACGTCTCTGACTGTATTTTCTAACAAGTAATATTGCTAAATTGTAGTAAAACAACAAACCCGACCGCCTATAAAGGATAGATTTTATTCAATTTCATTATTTTTTTAAGCTGTGTTTTTTTTTTTTGTAATAAAACAAAATAATGATTTTTTTAAATTTTTGTCAGAATAGGAACACACGAAGTTTGATATAAATATAAGTTTTTGGAATGGTCTACTTACTAGTTTAAGTTTGATATCGGCACATTTTCACATGAGGTTACCATCATAGTCTTCGGGAGTAACAACGCATCTGTGATTGACTTCAGATGGAACCCATGTTCTGTATGTACTTGATTACAGATGTCCATGGGTGGCAGTGACCACTTATCACCAGGTGGACTGCATGCTCGTTTGCTACTTCAGTCAGATAAAAAAAAATATCAATATTAAATAAATACCGTTATAATAAAATATAGTTTAGAAAAAAATACTCTTATTTGTTTGACCTCGAATAGTCTTATGTTTGATCCTCTTAGCTTAATGTACATTTCTTCATTATTTATGTTAGTTGTATTGGATTCGAAAACAGACTAGGTTTTAGGCAGAATATGAAATATTTTCAAGTAGAATATGTTATTGTATTATAACTGAACTTAGGAAATGTGATATGAAAACTGATAACTGATACTTATTTTTGAGCTATCATATAATTAAATTTCTTTATTGTACAAAAAAATAATTGCTAATTGTAAGCTAGCTGGACCTAATAGAAACAAAATATGATAAAAACAGTAGTCCATAAAAAAAAGACATATTTGCTATGTTTCTTGCCTGATTTTCTCGGTTGAGGTCATTTATCCTTATAATTTCATTATTTTCTAGCAGTCAAGATAGATGTTGATCCAAGGATTAAGTAATCATTTACATAAAACAAAATATATGTCGGTGGATGACGGGAAATCTACGTACATTTACATCTATTAACATAGACAAGTGTGGGTAGCTCCTGCCTTCTCTTATCACAACGCTGAGTGGGTAGGCGTAGATTATGTCGTGCGATCGGAATGCATAAAAAGTGGGTCGGCTGAGATAGTTGAGGGATTACTTTGTTGAACGTGTTGCCTCTTACACCGCTAATCGGAGCGTTATTCTTGTTAATACCAGATATACGTTATTCCGAATGTTAATTCCGTAAAGTGTGATAGTGACTAAAGTGTTGTAATAATAATAATCTCCTAGCCCGTAATTCTTACGCCCACAATTGAACGCTTCCATGACTGATATAGGATGGGCCATCCTGCGTATATACATACAATTTGCCTTTGTTAAAAACTATTTTTTTTTTTTGTTTTCGAGGGGGAAACCTTCAAAAGGTACCTGACGCCGTGGGAGCAACGCAGGGTTATGTGGGATTTTTACCGCACTAAAACCCCCCCGGTGGCCATCCTCGGCGCTGAAAAGGAGGACTCCGGGATCTCGAAACGACTTCAACCGGAATCATCCGAGCGCGTTGCCCCATCGGGCTCCTCCCAGATGGGCGGCTGGGCCCACCGCTCCGTCTAGTCTTTGCGACGGTATGCGACCACACATACCGCCGTCCTTCCCGGGATTGCCTGACCGAACGGTTTGAGCTCCCACTCTAGCCGTCTGCAACCCCGGAAGCCCCTTTTAGTCGCCTCTTACGACAGGCAGGGGATGCCGTAGCCCTATTCTGATCCCGGAACTACAGGGCGTTGTTAAAAACTATTAGGCATCTAATTTTAATTATTTGTATTGTGGACACCCTTATACGTATAACGTACCTACATGTAATACCTATTGATGCTCCGTCTTACGCAAGACTGGGGACGTTTTCGCCCATACAAACTAATAATGGGTTTATATTATACTATTGTAACCATTTCCTGTATTCAAGATCCAAGCACAATGTCTAATCTGTCCTCCGAAACGTTCCCGTCCTCATCCGCTTACGGCACGAGCATTCGTCTTCGTAGCGTGTCACGAATATATTAGGTAGACTCTGGAGAAAGGTGAGTACATGTTTGTATGTTTACACTAGACAATAACGTTTGTTTAAATATAAGCAACTCTAAATATCACTCCACCAATTCGCACTTAGCCAGCGCGGTGGACTATGGCCTAAAACTCTCTTTGAGAGAAGACCCGTGCGCAGCAATGGGACAATAATGGGTTGTATCCTAACTCTAAATAAGGTATTTAAGAAAAATAAAAACACGCTTTCTACACTCATAGCCCCACAATAGGATTTTCTCCTGTGTCGTGGATACATTGGACACACATAGGACGAATACACAAACACCCAGACCCAGAACACTAATCTAAACTCATCATACAGATGTCTGGCCGGGAATCGAACCCGGGACCCATTGCGCGTCAGACCGGTATGCTAACCGCCCCGCCACGTGGGTCGTCAAAGAAGTAAAGATTGCAGGTGACTTGATGCGAGATTATACCATGCGCCAAAGGATGGTGTTCCATCCGAATCAACTGGAATTGTAGTGATCTATCTATCTTATGTGTAGTTATCTAATATGCAAGATGTGCAACTTAAAGTTAGTACAAGTCTTTGCGGTTCAACTCCGAAATCACCACAGCTACATCTATTTTTGCCTAATAACAAAACTGTTAAAGGGGGTCAGCGTAGTATGCGGTTGATTACAGTAGTCCGTCTCGTCAAGTCCAATAGTACCACCACTTACCATCAGGTGGACTGTAAGCTCGTTTGCTACGTTCATATATTAATAATACTCTTATATATTAATAATATTCATAATACTCTTTATTGTAGCCAAAAGGAATAAATCACATAAAGTAGCAAATTTAAATAACGATACAAAAGGCGGCCTCATCGCTAAACAATGATTTCTTCCAGACAACCTTATGGTAAGGAGTTAATGAATAAATAAAAAAAAAAAAAATAGGTGAGGTGCAATAAAAAAGTTTTAAGACTAGAATAATAAAATTATTTAAGAAAATAAAACAGCGATAGCAATGAATAAATAGGAAAGGACGTCATATACATATAATTATATAGCAATTACTTTTTAAGAACTAATCACTTTCATGTCGCTTAAGTTTCTCTCTCGTCGTTTCAGAAGTTCCGTATGTGAGTTAACAAGTTTCGAGTTCCAAATTGTTAAGTGGAAACTTACAAGTGCTATTTTAGTACATCGTGGAGTTAGGTGGTTTATGGACAGCGTTTTACTACGAGTAGATGCAAACATGAAATATGGGTTTATTTGCTCTGGAAAAAGCCAGAAGAGTTTTTCATATCTGATTGAAGTATCAAATCAGCATGCAGTTCACCTGATGTTAAGTGGTCACTGCCGCCCTTGGACATCTGTAAGCAACTTCATATAGAACATGGGTTCTATGTGAAGTCAATCACAGATGCATGGCTACTCCCGAGGACTATGATGGTCGCCTCATATAAAAGTGTGCCGGCAACCACACTCTTCTATCGAAACGCAAGAAATGCTTCACGCTAGAAATAGGTGTGGCGGTGGCACAGAAATAGGTGATTCGACCATCATAGTCCTCGGGAAGCAACGCATCTGTGATTGACTTCATGTAGAATCCATGTTCTGTATGAAGTTGACTACAGATGTCCATGATCGGCAGTGATCACTTACCATCAGATGGACTGCATGCTCGTTTGCTACTTCATTCAGATAATAAGAAAGTCTACCACGCTAGTCAAGCGTGGATACGTTGAGTACACAGAAGTTTTTCGTTACCTCACTGACAAACGAGACAATTATTTTAACCCTCGAACGTCGCAATGTATTTTAAAAATGTCCCGCAGTTGTGCCACTTACTATCGTGGATTGAACCTCGGTTATTATTTCGATACTTAAAACCCGCCTAACGACCTGCGTGGTGGAGCGGTTACCATATCGGTGACACGCAGTGAGTTCTGAAATCGATTCTCGGCAAGGCAGGTATTATAATTTTTTTTTTTTTTTTTGGTGCCAGGTGTTTGTGTATTTCTCTTTGTGTGTTCATAGCACCCAGGACTCAAGAGACAGTCGAATTATGGGACTATGAGCGTAGAAAGCGTTTTGAGATCTTTTAAGACTACCGAAAAACTGTCAATTATACCCCACATTTTACAGTTGGAGGTGACTCCATACATTACCAATAGCAATACGAACATTCTGTGCATACGACGTTAATATGTATCAGACTGTCTAGTGCAGTGGTTCTTAACCTTTTGGTGACGAAGGACCATTTGACAAAATATCTTTCTACTCATGGACCGACTAGGCCAGTGGAATCACAACATTACATTGAAATCTGATGACCATATACTTTAGTGCAGTGGTTCTTAACCTTTTACTAACGAAGGACCATTTGACAAAATATCTGTCTACTCATGAACCAACTGGGCCAGAGGAATCACATCATTACATTGGAATCTGATGACCATATACTTTTGACGCCCTTGTTTTTTTTATTTTTTCGTCATCATACTGAAATTTGTATACTTTTGACGGCCTTTTTTTTTCATAACACTTTATTATGTTCTTTTGTTGGCTTCTTATTTTCTTATCTTACAATGCTTCGAATGACTTCGCGGACCACTTCCAGACCACTTCGCGGACAATGCTTCCAGGGACCAACAATGATCCGCGGACCACCAGTTGAGAACCACTGGTCTAGTGGAATAAAAGATCAGTCAGTATAAGTAAGAATATAGTAGGATTTGTCTTCCTTTAGACGTGTGCCGCCTCATGTGGTTCTGCCCTAAGATATGCATATTTTTACCGCATAAGATCTTATCGTGGTTTGACTGGCATGAACTTGGAAAATATTGTTAGGAAGACTGGATAAATAATACTTTTCGTTTTTATTTTTTTATAAATTGAGTAAAAATAATAAAACAAATTAAAAGGTAATTATTTAATATTTCAATATTAGAAAAAGAAAATTTAACATTATTAGGTGCTCCGATATTTGAGGATTTATTTCGATTATAAATACCTTGATTTTGAAAATATTTTGAAACGACTATAGGAATTAAAACCTTATATGGCTCTGTACATATTACGCCTTATTCGCTCCTAAATTTTAATTAAAAGCTTCGTATAAATATGTCTCATTTCTGGGCAACAGTCGTTTGCATAAATGGCGTACCTAGAATCTCCTGAACAGACTAGAAGATAAAGCATATTATTCGTTTATCAGTGCCACTCTACTCACATGAACAGTGTCAAAACATTGTAAGGAGTTGTTGAAAACAAACATCGTACTCTATCTTGACATTTCTAATAATATCTTTCAGAAATGGACCCTAGCGTGGGTTCCTTTATTCTCGGACACAAACACGATATATGTTCCCAAAACAACAATGAATCTTCTAACTTCTAAGAGCTTTTATACATTACCTGATTTTATCTAACATGGCCTACTGTATCCACTCTCGGGAATATTATATGCGTGAAAATCTCCAATTTTCTAAGATTTATATTTTGCAAACGTTTATGCAAACGTGTAGCAATGATATCCCAAAGTTTGAAACTGCGCTCTTAATTGATAGAGCGTGGTTCAAATACGCAGCATTAATTTACTAAAATTGTGTGTTTATTAAACTTTACACAATTTTACAGAGAAATACATTGTAATATACACATCGGATTAAGATAATAAGACAGCGGGAAACCGTTGGATTCAGAAGGCACAGGACCGGTTGGAGTGGCGCCATTTAGGGGGGGGGCTATGTTCAGCAGTGGACATCAAAACATGATACACATCCGAGAGTACTGAAAATCTCAATCTCAAAGGTGTGTCCAGTATACCTATTAGCATTTGGTCAACACTATCGTTGACTATGGCCTAAAACTCTCTCATTTTGAGAGAACACATGCGTTCAGTAGCGGGACAATAATTAATTGATACTCATTCTACTCGTATGTTTAAACATTCTCAGTATTAAAGGATGTGTCAAATAAAAAAACCTATATCTGGCAAACGTTATAAGGGTTTAACCAACAATGGAACTGTTGATTGACAGTAAGATTCAAAAGTGTTTCCTCCAAAGATGAGATGCTACCGTTATAAATTCACCCAGCTTTAAATGCTAGCATACAATTGAACTCCTCCGTAATAGGCCCATATCATTTCTATTCAACTTACCTTCTGTAGGAAAAATGATGTATTTCATACGCAACTCGAAAGGGCAAATTATTTTTAGATACAATGTAATATTGAGGACAATATTTGCACGTTCTTGTCCAATATTTCATTGTTTGAGCTTTGATTGTTTTAGTTTTGACTTTTGTTGATGAAGTCCAACGTAAATACTTTTGAAATGTCTGGTTTAAAAACCTTATATAAAAGACAATTTGAAATTATCTTAAGGTGACATGTCACATTGTTCCATATATTCACAAGCTTAGTTTATTACAGTATTAATTAGCTATATTCAACATATATATCGTATATTGAATTGCGGTCTCCTTAGAACTTAATGTACCTCGAGTTACGCGATATATCGTTAATCTTAACAATGCGTACTATAAATCCTTTAACTAAATGTAGATTAGAGCTAATCTTGGTAAGTGTAACGTGTGTAGCGTATTCAAGTCGCAGATCCTTATATATTCCTTTGTCTTAAATTGTGCGGAATATAATTATCGCTTTATGCATTTATAGCCCCACACTAAATGTTGATCCTGTGTCGTTGCCATGGATACACAAAAAGCAGAATAAGTAAACAAATACGTAATTTTGGATATATTCGTATATTTTATGACGACCCGCGTGGTGGAGTGGTTACCACACCGGTCTGACGTGCAGTGGGCCCCGGGTTCGATTCCCGGCCAGAAAGGTATCTGAATGATGAGTTTAGATTCATGTTCTGGGTCTGGGTGTTTGTCTAGCGTCTTGTGTGTGTTTATGGCACCCACGACTCAGGAGAATATCCTAGGGTGGGGCTATGAGTGTAGAAAGCGTTATTTCGGGTTTAGAACCTTAAATATAAATCTGTTAGATCGGTACAGTGACTGCTCCAGCAGATCGGTATAACAAACAAGCATACAGTCTTCCTGATATTAAGTTACCACTGCCACCCATAGATATCTCTTTTTCATAATATTGAAGTAGCAAACAAGCATGCAGTCCACCTGATGGTAAGTGGTCACTGCCGCCCATGGACATCTGTAAGCAAATTTATATAGAACATACGTTCTATCTAAACTCAATCACAGAAGCGTTGCTACTCCTGAAGACTAAGATGGTCGCCTCAAATAAAAGTGTTCCGGCAACCACACCCTTTCATCGAAACGCAAAAAATGCTTCACGCGAGAAACAGGTGAGGCGGCGGTACCTCCCTGGCTGAACTACACTGGTTCTACCAACTGATTAAGTCATGCATGCAGTCTACTTGATCTTAAGTTATCACTACCACCCATAGATATCTCTATTGAACGCCAGATAATATCAGACGATAGATAGAAATCCAAGTTGAAACGCCTCAGACACTGCAACGCTTAAAACTGCTATCATTACCTTCGAAATGGTTATAATATATCACCGCAATTGTCCCTGTTGTTCCGGGATCAGAATAGGTCTACGGTATCCCCTGCCTGTCGTAAAAGGCGACTAAAAGGGGCTTCCGGGATTGCGGGCGGCTAGAGTGGGAGCTTGAATAGCCCAGCCAGGCGATCCCGAGAAGGACAGCGGTACGTGTGGTCGCATACCGTTGTAAAGACTAATCGGAGCGGTGGGCCCAGCCGCCCCTCTAGGAAAAGCCCGATAAGGCAACGCGCTCAGAGGATTCCGGTTGCGTTCTTTGGAGATCCCGTAGTCCTATTTGCAGCGCCGTGGACGGCCACCGGGGGGGTTTATTTCAGAAAAAATCCTCTGCGTCGCTTTTAAAGGTTTCCCCTCCAAAACAAAAAAAAACACCGCAACTGCATTACTGATTCATGGTCCCTGATTGTCCCTGATTCTGATAGTCCCTGATATTTACGAAGGCGCTGGCCTTCAAGGCCAGGGAAATAAATCTGTTTTCCATACGAACCCACAGATATATACGCTAGGAAATGTCGTTACGATACCAAATTCTGGAACAAGGTTGTTATCTGTACCTAAAGATGCACTTTTCTGAAGACAATACTGCAACTTTTATTTGTATGTACCTAGAAGTAAGCAACGAGCATGCAGTCCACCTGATGATAGGCGGCCACTGTTACCCACGGACGTTTCCGATCCAACATAAAACCAGTCTTCCCTGAGGTTGGTTAGGTTGTTGTTAGACATATCGCTACACTCGACTATGTTGAAACGTCTCGTAAGAGTATAACTCTTTTACAAAGATTCGTTTTTAAGATACTTACCGCAGACGGAGGAGTATGAAATTCTGCACAGTTATGTACAGAAAGATTGCGCAATGCTAATACTTTTTTCAAATAATGCATAAAACATACATAAAATCAACTAAAAACACATTACACTCACTACCTTGCATTTGACACAAACACATACATAATAGACGAAATAGAACATTCAATGTCTTACTATGAAAACACATAACGTCAAAAATATCATATGTCTTTGTTAAAATACCCGCAATTGTTTTTAAATCCAGCTCAGTTATTAAACCTCTTTTAACCTTTAATGGGTGCGTTCAAAATAACTTAAAAATTATTACAATTTATTTGAACTAATCACCCGTGCATTGGCCGAAATTCGACCGTAATTTAATTTAAAAACTAAACTTTATATTGTCCAAAGTAACACCAATATTTTTCTTATCTACATATAAATAAGTGAAGCAAAAACTTTAGCAGTATATTTAATCGTAACATATTAAATCGCTAATATGTCTCAACCGAAGCGCACCTTAAAAATATATTTAAACAAGAGCACATTCATTCCATTCGAGTTAATCCCGTACGCTGTCTTGTTTCAACTTGAGAAATTTCCAAAGCAATAAACAATACGCGATGTAGACACATAAAGTGTGCTCCAGCATAAGAATTTAATATTAGAAAAGTAATAAAATCAACCTCTTTTCTAATATTGTTGGAGAGACAAGCGTCTTTTATAGATAAATACAAATATAGATAGAGATCTATGCACGATATTTGATGATAATAATCTTGATCTTGATAAATATATCTTATTTATGGAACAGAATAATGATATCTGAATATTAATGCACTATATTTAGTTTCACAAGCTTTAAAGACTTTTTTGTATTATAACGTAAAGTAAACTTCATCATATAGAGATTAGAATAACTTTCCTAAAATTAATCGCTGTTTTGAACGGATTAAGGCATGGAAACATTGCTACATTATACGTTAGAATACAATACATAATACATACTTTATATACACATAGGCCCCATTAGTAGCCGCTCCGCCACGCGGGTTATCATCAGAATGGTCTGTAGTTGATCATTATAACCTTTGAAGGTGGTACAACCAATGTAGTTGGACCGGGAAAGTACCACCGCCACACCTATTTCTAGCGTAAAGCATTTCTTGCGTTTTGATGGTATGGTGTGGTTGCCGGCACACTTTTAAATGAGGCTACCATCATAGTCTTCTGGAGTAGCGACGCATCTGTGATTGACTTCAGATAGAACCCATGTTCTATGTAAAGTTGATTATAGATGTCCATGAGCGGCAGTGACCACTTACCATCAGGTGGTCTGCATGCTCGTTGGTTACTTCAATCAGATAAAAAAACTCTCGATCCAGTACACTGCAGCCCTACTTTGCTTCTTCACTCGACAAGGAGTTTCAAAGAAAATAATGGCATATTTAGGCGTTTAAATCTTCAAAATGCTGTAGATTCAGCTTCTGAAAATGGACACCACAATAATTCAGGCTGCATATACTATTGGACCCTCCTTTTAGGCACCAAGTAAAGCAATCAAGAAGAAAACATAGAGAAAACCATTTGCAGGCAGCTCTAAAATTTCACGTTCTACGTTTTGTTAAGGATTCAAAAGTGGCAAATATGTCGGCTGGTGCTTAATTTTTGGTCAGGGTGAAACACAGGGTGTGTTATGGGGGTAAGAGTGGGTTTGGAATAAACAGAATCCAAAGTTTGTCGTTACAGATCCTATCTTTGGGGATTTATTCTTTTCTCGTCTAACGTGTTTTATCTTAAGTCAATCACAGATGCGATGTTACTTCCGAGTACAAAGATTATTGATATAAAAATGAGCCGAAAAAAGGAGCTGTAAAAAACTTGCTAAAAAGCTGTAAAATGAAATACAAATATTAAAACTTTTCATGTTACAGATACTCTCAGAATAGAAATTGAATTTGGAAAGCGCTTCCCACGCAGCCAATCTCGGACGTGAATTGAAAACTGGTAGTATAGCAGGATAAAGTTTGACTGTTTTGTTTTACTATCGGCTATTTCTGGTCACCAGAAAATGGCTCTCTTTGAAAATAGCTTTCAAAAACTGGCTTTGCAAATTAAATGGCATGTTGCATTAATTGTAGAAATTAACGTTCGGCTATGAGTGCATCTCTGTTTTTTGTTCTCGAAGGGGAAACCTTCAAAAGGTACCCGACGCAGTGGGAGCGACGCAGGGTTATGTGGGATTTTTACCGCACTAAAACCCCTCCGGTGGCTATCCTCGGCACAATAAATAGGACTCCGGGATCTCCAAAGGAACGCCACGTTAAGCGCGTTGCCCAATCGGGGTCCTCCCAGATTCAACATTCAGGCATTGCTTTTCATAGATTTGGGCCCTAGAAGCGCTATGGAATGGATGCCAGCTCACTTACATGTGAACTGACCTTAGTCTTCAGTTCTGGTAAATGATCTATGATCGTAGGCTGCAGTGACCAGTTACCGTCAGGTGGAATGCATGTTTGCATGCTTCTTTAATTTTAAAAAATATTGAAGGTTTATGTTGGTTTTTTTTTTCCTTTACTTGTTACGATAGTCATGAAATTCAGAATTAAACAACTAATAAAATATAAATTAAAACAAACATTAATACAAACTTTAACATAATCAAAGCTCAAGCCTTTAAGACCAACATGCAGTAATGCAATTTGTTGGTTATTCTCCACTAAAGGGGTAAATTCAGGATTTACGAGAATTAGGGCGATCCCTTTATCCAAAAGTTGAGGTGAAGTTGGACGGAGCCAACACCTATTGCGTTAATTAAAATACTTTAAGGACATCCGAAGCTATTGAGACAATTGGGTATTGTTCATTATATGATTCGCAGATATATAAAATTTAAAAAAAAAAACATAAAACTAACTTGCAAACTTACTTTTATTATTACTTACTTAACCGTAAAATCAGTAAGTAAGTAAGCAAACTTACTGATTTTACGGATGACAAGTTGGACTGGACTTCCATCCGGTACATTGTGCGTTCTGGATTTGATCTCTGGAGAAGTAAACATATAAATATTTTTTTAATTATGAACAGAGTGAAAAGATGTGCGAGAAAATAATTGCACAAGGTTTTGTGTTAAGAAAAAGCACGCTTTCTACACTCATAGCTCCACACTAGAATTTTCTCCTGTGTCGTGGGTACCATGGATACACACAAGACAAATACCCAACACCCAGACCCAAAACAGTAATCTAAACTCATCATTCAGATACCAATCTGGCCGGGAATCGAACCCGGGATCCATTGCGCGTCAGACCGGTAACCGTTCCGCCACCCGGGTCAAATCGGATTTAATCTTCGCCGTGTCAAAAGATTTTAACTATTTTAACAAAAACATTAATTATCTAATTAACGTGTGCGATATTCGTGACGAATGTGTTCGTGACGAAAACATTATGTACACTCTATTTAATCATATCGAAAATATTGAAAGCAACGAGTTGAGAAACTTCGCCACAATGTGAGTCAGACGAACAGAATTTACTAATGGAACAACTCCAAATCTCTGAAGTTGACACGAAATCGTGTGTCAGTTTCCACAGCTATTGTTCTTGTGTAAGGATGGCCGCACAAGATATATTTTAATATTTAAGTTAAATTTAAGTGGCCACTGCCTATCTATCTATAAACACATTTTTTCTAATTTAGGATAATAAAAAGAGCATGCAGTCTACCTGATGGTAAGTGGTTACTCCCATATAAAGACATATGTAAGCAACATAATATAGAACAGAAATTTTGTCTGAAGTGAATCAGATTTCTTGCTTTTCCCGAGAATCAATATTATCACCCTATTTGTAATGTAATAAAAACTTAAAGTTCTCTGTACACTCACATCCTCACAGTAGAATTTTCTTCTGCGTCCTGGTGAGATGGACACATTAAAAAGAATACACAAACCCCCAGACCCAGTACAAGAATCTAAACTCATAATTCAGATATCTGTCTGGCCGGGAATTGAATCCGGAACCCGCTGCGTGTTAGACCGGTATGGTAACCGCTCCGTCACGCAGGTCGTCACAAAGAGGACTGCTACGCGTGTCGTATGTAAGATATATATCTAATATAGTTTGTGACCGATATAGCAAATGAGTGACAATGTACCCTTGTATTTGGGTTACATTACAATAATATAATAGCGGCAACAATTGCCAGCAGAAATCAACTACCAGAGCAGTCACCTTTCCGGTGTATCACGCAGTGGTTTCGCTTCGATCCTTGGCCAGGCAATGTCTAAATAATGACTTTAGATTTCTATTCTGAGTATGTGTTTATGTGCATCCATGCCACCCATGACTCAAGAATAAATCCTAGTATGGAGTTGTGAGTGCAGAAAACGTTACTACAAAGAAGGAAAATTGTCACGTATGGAGTTATAGATACATTGCTGCAGATGTGGCCTAAGTCCATGGCCAAGAGGTATCCCTATACCTCTTGGCTGTGCACTGGTAAACAATTAAACTTAAATATAGTATCACTTTACAAACTATCAAGTCATCAGAGTTACTATTCGACAAATTTTGGAAAAGTTGGACATGTTCCAGCGCCCTAAATAATTTGGAAACTTGGTCTTCATGTTTATAGAAACTAGGTATTGGTCGGAGCGGGACTTTGAGTGTTACTTTGCTTTGGGGAGAATTACTAACAATTTGAAGACTGAATACAGAATCCTCTGACTATCGAACCTGGTATTTTTTTCGTACCCACGCGCTACGAAAGTCACTTTCCTGCTAACCAAAAGAATCACGGACATAGACAAAAACGTCCTTCGAAAAGTTCTTATTATTGATGAATGTATAGAATAAAAATGTACTTTACTAAAAATCTTTTAGAAAATCTTGCTCGAATTTTTGTACTAAATCCTTAACATAATAGAAGCTAGAAGCCGCTAGCGTCTTCGAGGTCTATCGTTTATATGGTTTCGGTACTAAATATATTTTTCGTGATAATTGAACCCAAAAAAGTATCAACGCATTTACTGTTAACTTGAGATAAGACTCAAGCCTTATTTGTCGTCAACCCATTATTGTCTCATTGCTGGGCACGGGTCTTCTCTCAGGAATGAAAGACTTACAGTTCACCGTAGTGTTGCCCAAATGCAAGAACAAGACGAGACTTAGCCAGTCTTGGTCTTGGTCTTGCGCCAATACACCTGATCTTGGTCTTGGTCTTGGTCTTGCGCTCCCAGTCTTGGTCTTGGTCTTGGTCTTTCAGCAAGAGTCTTGCAAGTCTTGCAATTACCTATTAGTCTATTACTATTTATTAAAGTTTACTTTAAATCTTAGAAAAACGTATTAGAATTTGAACATTGTGAGCTTGAATTAACATAGCCATGTATTCATTTTCATTCTAAGCACTCTGAAACTTATTTATTCTTTGGAACACTTGTAGGTACTAGTATACCTACGCCCTATGGCGGCAATCAAATAGTGTCAAATGTTATGATTTCGGCGTGGCGGCAACGATTGTTTTAGATTTCAAAAGAAGCCGCCGGCGCGTGTATCATAACCATGTACTTCCGAAAAGCGGCAAATTTGTTTGAGAAATAAGTACAAAACCTTTGATGCCGCATTATTAAAGTGCCGATGGTTAAAACATAACTATGCATGCACTCAGTTTGATTTTAATAGATATTTTTTTATTCGCTATGTTTATGGTATTAGTCATAATGCGCATAGGTCCAGTTTTTCATATTCTTTGATACAGTTTTTTGCGTCTCATAGAATTCCTAAGCGTACCTACCTATACACCGAACTGTTACACCTAACTACTCAGTGAAATAGCGCTAAGTCCTAGCTGCAAGACGCAAGAGTCTTGCAGGCTATGTCTTGTTCTTGCTCAAGTCTTGCACGGTCAGTTTTGGTCTTGGTCTTGCTAAAAATACGCGGTCTTGTTCTTGGTCTTGGTCTTGCAAAAACGCAAGAACAAGACCAAGACTGCAAGACCAAGACTGAATTTGGGCAACACTAGTTCACCGCGCTGGCCAAGTGCGAATTGGTGGACTTCGCACACCTCCGAGAACTTTTTTTTTAAGAACTCTCGGGTGTGAAGGTTTCCTCGCAATGTTTGTCCTTCGCCGAAAAGCAGTGATAATTAATATCTAATACGCACATAGCTTCAGAAAAATCAGTGGTGCGTGCCTGGGTTTGAACCTCGGACCTACCGATCGAGCAGCAAGTTTCAACCATTAGACTATCACTGCTCTAAGCCTTATTTAGAGTTCCATATTTATTGCTTGCCAATTCCACTAAATATCTTCAATGAGGAAAACAGTCACAATATAATTTGGGCTTTCATGAAAAAAGTTGACTAACTTGTCCCAAATATACAGCGTTCCTCTATTAATCTCGTTGCAGTAGTCGTCACTTTTATTAGTTTCTGGAGAAATACTATCTCTACGTATTTGTTTCTGCGGTATAAAAGCTGTATTAGTGCCTATTTTTGGTTAAAAGGGGATGCTGCGGCGGTAATGACTCAAATTCCATCTAAAATTAATGACGGAAGTCCTTGGGTAGTTGTCAATTATCATCACACATGTGTGCTTCTACTAATTAACAATTAATGTAATACAGGAAACCTTCCAACTAACATCCGATAAATTATGATCGTAATGCCCCAATTTGGCAGTTATACGATATTATTTACCTTAATATATGTCTTATGAGTTGCCCGATGATTATCTAACTGGCAACATTATCACGGAAACGACAGATATCCTTGACATCGGAATATGATCCCGGCTATTTGTTAAAAAAGCTAAATAGAGTTATTACAAAATGATTGATTAAAAGCAGATCGTCCGTTTACCCATAAGAGTATTTTTTATATATTTACTAGCTCTTACCCGCGGCTTCGGCTGCACGGTCAAAGGGAATTAATATTAGCATTTGATAGCGTGATTCTGAACTTGCAAGCGAATTTTACTAACGCCATCTATTAACAACGTAACTAATTACGGAACTACTAAATAAGTATCAAGTAACAAAACATTGATATTCTCATGGGAATGAGAGAGCGCGGTAAAACGTAGCCAACGTAACTCTCCGCCCTCCTAACTATTTCCCAACATATAAACCATATCATATAATAGCTATGTGACGACGTGAAAGAGGAACAAACAAACATATTTTCACATTTATAATATTAGTATGGAAGTATGGATTAAAGTTGAAAAACGAGCTAAGCTCTGCGAAGTGGAAGGACGTATGTCGTTCAACCGGGCTGGACCAACGCTTCACCTATTTCTAGCGTGAAACAGTTATCGCATTCAGCTGAAAACGTGGTGGTTTCCAGCCCACTTTCATATGTTGTGAAATTTTAATACTCAAGAGTGGCAACTCTTCTGTGGTTGATTTCAAATAGAACCTTTGTTCTATTTGAAATCAATCTCACTGTTATAACGTTGCGTACAGATGGTACATTTACATGGTATGATTTACAAGGTGGTAGAACCCATTTAGTTCGACCGGGGAAGTACAATTTCTAGCGTGAAGCATTTCTTACGTTTTGATGGAAGGGTGGGGTTGCCAGCACACTTTTACACGAGGCGAGCATTATAGCCCTCGGGTGTAGCAACGCATCTGTGACTGACTTCAGATGGAACCCATGTTCAGTATGAAGTTGATTACGGATGTCCATGGGCGGCAGTGAACACTTACCATCAGGTGGACTGCATGCTCGTTTGCTACTTCAGTCAGTTAAAAAAAACATGTCCATGAGCGGCAGCGGAACAGTCCAATCACAATGTGTTTTACCAGTTTTTCTAGCAAATTTTTTCTCCATTAATGTAATGGAATTTACGTTGATATAACCCTTAATTCCAATTCAAAAATTTCGTTTGTGTAGAACTCAAAATTCATAATTACATATCATAATTGCACTATAGGCTTAATTACAGATTTCCAATTAATGCATTAATGATACAACCAAGTAATGAACGTGCTGATGACAGTAATGTTTGCATTGTAGTTAGAAATTCAATAAATAACACATGTACATTGAGATAGGACAATGAAGTGTAGTTCAGTGTCGTTGCAATACAATATAGGTTAAAATTTCGTTTTGGGGGATAGTAACTTGATGCAAACTTAAAGTTGAATTCTTATTATAATAGAATTGGTAGAACCAATGGCACACTTTTACATGAGGCAACCATCATAGTCCTCGGGAGTAGCAACGCATCTGTGTTTGACTTCAGATAGAACCCATGTTCTGTAAAAAGTTGATTACAGATGTCCATGAGCGGCAGTGGCCACTTACCATCAGGTGGACTGCATGCTCGTTTGCTACTTCAGTCAAATAAAAAAAAAACCAAATTGGGTATGTTGGTTGAAATTGTCAGTATCAGAATTTATGACGGACTCACTTTTAAGTCCGTCATAAGTCTTGCAACAAATTTAACCGCAAAATATAAAAATATATGGGTATATAGTATATAAATACATGGGTATGATACTTGAGACATTTAACAAAAGTCAAACGAATTCAGGGAGCTTAAAAAGAAATATATAATATCTACTACTTCAACTACTACTATTAGCTGCTGATATACATAAGTCACTATGTTATAATTTTGTACACCCTACCCTCTCTTTTATTTCTTAAATTATTTTTCCTTCTATCACTCTAAAGGTAGTCTGGAAAAGATGGCTATTTTAGTCATAAGACCTATGGTACCTTACATTGTATGTCTTTCATTTTTATTTGTTTTATTTTTGTGTTTAGTGTACAATAAAGCTGTTTTGTATTGTATTGTATTATATTGTATTGTATTGTATTGTATTGTATTGTATTGTATTGTATTGTATTGTATTGTATTGTATTGTATTGTATTGTATTGTATTGTATTGTATTGTATTGTATTGTATTTAAATGCAAGATAATCAAAAAGAAAATTGATCTCAGAGATCGTCAGACCCATGCACACTTTTAGTTTTTATTATTTGCTCAAATACTATTCAATTACATTTACAATGCTAGTTCGTCCACAGTAAATATATTTCGGGAATATTACCGTCAACATAAATAATTTGTCAAAAATTTTAAAGCCTTATATTTGACTCTTTTGTCCAAATAAGTTTAATAGGTGGTAGAACCAGTGTAGTTCGCCCGGGGAAGTACCACCACCACACCTATTTCTAACGTGAAGCAGTTTTTGCGTTTCGATGGAAGGGTGCGGTTGCCTGCACACTTTTATATGAGGCGACCATCATAGTCCTCGGGAGTAGCGACGTATCTATGACGACGTTCTGTATGAAGTTGCTTACAGATGCCCATAGGTGGCGGTCACCACTTACCTTCAGGTGGACAGCATGCTCGTTTGATACTACAATATTATAAAAAAAATAATAAAAAATAGGTATTGAAACATATCCAAGAATAGACTGAAAGTGTAACAGAATTATTTAACCATTATTACAAAATAAAATAATAAAACATTCTTCTGTCCGATTGAAAGTAAACCCAAACTTTGAGATTCAATATTGCTTTCATAACAATTCCATTATCAATCGCTATAATTCCAATAAACTTCAACAACAAAGGAATGACTTAATATGCAAAAAGCCGACAGGGAAAACGATCTTTGAGACCGTCAGTCACCTGCTCGTCCCCCTCATTTTTCATTAAAGCCTCCTTGTCGATTTTTTCTGCACATTTTTCGATAGGACCTCATAGCTCATATTATGGGCTCTAAGAAATTCTACCCACGACATTGTCTTGTTAGGACTTAAGAGAAATTGATACTACATATTTTCATCACGTCTCCACACAACATTATCAAAAAAATTATGTTCTGAATGCTTAAATGTTTAATATTTGATAGCCGTTCGAGTCAAATGAACGGTAGTATTTGTAATGTGTTTAAGTGAATTTAACGTATGCCTTATGTATTATTTGAGGAAAATATTAGCATTATTTAATCCTTCTCTACATTAACTATAACCGTGCGTAATTTCACACTCCTCCGTTTGCGGCAAGTATTTTAAAAACGAATCACAAGTTTTTGCTTCACGTATTAATATATAGATCTAAAGTCAACTTAAAGTACTTCACAATCTATATTATGAAATTGGCCATTAATACAAAGTGCTCTACTCAATCAGCTAAGTAAATCCTAACTCGTGGACAATTTCAGAAATTCCCTTTTATTCTATAATTGGTCAAAGAGGAAATCTGTATCCTAATTTATTTTATCTATAAACTCGTCAGATATATTTTCCCTTCAATATGAACTTGCCATTATTAATTTCCTTTGTACGATACTTTTGAAAAAAATGTTATCTAAAAATCTAACATTTTATTACATGATCGTAATTATTAATTAATTGATACAAATACTTAAATAGTTTTAGGTTTTCAATTCACTGGCTTTGCGACCCGCGTGGTGCAGCGGTTACGACTGTCTGACGCTCAGAGTGTTGTTGGTTCGATTCCCGACCAAACTAGTATCTTAATGTATGTATTTAGATTTTTTGTTTTAGGTCTGGTTGTTTGTATTTTTAATTACGCACTCCAATAATGAGACTTTAAATGTCATACAATTATACAAAATTAAGTAAATTTTAACAAATTTGGGGGTTAATATTTAACTATGTAAAAACAAAGTTCAGCTATAGCCCTAAATTGAAACAAAGTGCCAACTGAATAATGTTATCGCTTTTAACATAGTTACAAAGTAGGCAATATGGTATCACGTACAAAACTAAACAGAACTGTCGACTACAGAGCGCCTACAACTTTGCACGTGATCGATAACTTCTGTAACAATTGGGATAAAATGTTACAATTGGCGTCTTTCGAGCCCTGGGTGCTAGAAATGAAAATAAGACTCCAGGACCTTTTTTTTTACAAGGAGGAAACCTCCAAAAGATACCCGAGGCCGTGGAAGCGACGCAGGTTATGTGGGACTCTTATCGCACTAAAATCCCCTGGTGACCGTCCTCAACGCTGCATGAGGGACTCCGGGATCTCCAACCGAACACAACTGGGGTTCCCAGAGCGCGATGCCTATTTCAGGCTCTTCCCTGGTGAGCGAATACGCTCAACGCACCTTCTGTTATTTACGATGGCATGCGACCAAACATGCACCGTCCTTCGCGGGGTCACTTGGCTGGACGGTCTGAGCTCTCACTCTTACCGCCCACAACCCCAGAAACCCCTTTCAGGCGCCTCTTACGACAGGCAGAGGATACCGTAACCCTATTCTGATCCCGGAACTATAGGAACAGAGGCCTCAGGACCTGGTTGCTTTAAAGACACAAATTCGTGTTAAACAAAATTTCTAAGAACAATTTCAATGGAGGCAATACACATTAAGAGCCATGTTTTTTATGAAGTTCCTTACAGACTTACATTTCCATACACTTTAGTGTACTTGTAATCAATGCTTGTTCAACTAAAAATGGTAAATTCGTTAAACCTAATACCTACTACAAAAGGCTTTATATGTTAATTTAATTGTATTCTCTGTCCCTAATTAAATTTTATATCCGTAAAAGAAGCAATAAACCCCAATTTATTTAAACATTCAGTAGTAGTAAATAAGTAAGTCAGTAAGTAATTGATTGAACGACCTCAGCCGCTTAGTACCGGAATTGGAAGATGAAACAAAGAATAAAACGATGTATTTAGACATTTAACACAAATTTCAACACAAAGACATAAGATAGCGTGTTGCAAAACGAATATTTATGTTGTTTTAATAATAAATAGGTGTGACGGTGGTACTTCCCCGATCGAAGTACACTGGTTTTTTCGCCTAAAGGTGCATCTTAGCCATAGAATTTTGTATATATTAACAAACAGAATTATTTTAAAGTGTGTTAGCTCCGACGCACGACTGGAGTCCTCCTTAAGTTCATTTGTCTAAACAGACGCAAAGAGGTTATTTAACTGAAAAAAGATTGACACCATATGAGCTTCCTCCTGAGGTATTCTCGGAGCGCTATGACATGAAGCTCTTCAAGAAAGGTGCAAAAAGAGCTCTCCTTCAAAGCCGGCGATGCATTGGCGACTCCTCTGGTGTTGTCATCCTCTGTCCATAGGCAACGGTAACCACTTTCCATCAGGTGGCTCCTCTGCCTTATCGTTAGGTATAAATATAAAAAAAGCCAAACAGGAACATAAATATGTAAAATGATAAATTATCTAAGAAGCTGAGCCACAAATAAATTTTACATAGACTGCTTTATTTAAATGAGAATTTGGTTCCGTCTAAAAGTTGTGACAAGGAATTTTCGTCCTTGTCCCAGATACTTGACCTCGTATTATTGTCTCAGACCAGAACAATAACAATAACGGAGAATGGATATCTGATATGCCCGTCATTTGACAAATGTTGTCAATTTGTTCAGATATCGGAAAAATGTTATAGAGAATGTCATTGATGTAATGGATGCTGCATGCAAGTGTGCTATTTTATAAGACCAAAGTACCGAACACATGCTCAATTCACATGGTGTTCTTTTTTTATTTTATATGACTGAAGTAGCAAACGAGCATGCAGTCCACCTGATGGTAAGTGGTTACTGCCGCTCATGGTCATCTGTAAGCAACTTCATACAGAACATGGGCTTCGTCTGAATTCAATCACAGATGCGATGATACTTCCGAGAACTATGATGGTCGCACATGTGAAAGTGTGCCGGCAACCACACCCTTCTATGGAAACGCAAGAACTTCTTTGCGCTAGAAATAGGTGTGGCGGTGATACTTCCAGGTCGAACTACACTGGTTCTACCACCTTAATCTTTGTTGAGTTTGATTGTTCTTCGCTGCCCATGGACATCTGTTAACAACTTCATATTGAACAGAAGGGTTATCTAAGTCATTGACTACTCCCAAGGACCAAGAAAGTCGCGTATATAAGTGACCCGGCAACAACAAAATGGAAACATAAGACAAGAACTGTTTCTCACGAAATAGGTATAGTGGTGCTACCGAACCAAACATGTTCTACCACCTAGTAGATGCATGCATGATGTTCCTTCGATGTTAAATTGTCACCTTCATCGTCAACCCATTACTGCTCCACTGCTTGGCACGGTTCGCTTCTTAGAATGAGAGGGGTGTAGGCCCTAGTCCACCATCCCTGTAATTCCGGGATTAGAATAGTGCTACGGTATCTCCTGCCTGTCGTAAGAGGCGACTAAAAGGGGCTTCCGGGGTTACGGGCGGCTAGAGTGGGAGCTCGAATCGTTCGGTCAGACGACCCCGCGAAGGACGGCGTTATGTGTGGTCGCATACCGTCGTGAAGACCAGATGGAGCGGTGGGCCCAGTCGCCATGGGAGTCGCCAGTCCATCTGGGAGGAGCCCGATGGGGCAACTCGCTCAGACTCCGGTTGCGTTCCTTTGGAGATCCTGGAGTGATCTTTGTAGCGCCAAGGACGGCCACTTTTAGTTCGTTAAAAATCCCACTTATCCTTTTGGGCGCATTTTGAAGGTTTCCCCCTCGAGAAAAAGCCCTAGTCCACAGCGCTAGCTTTTGGCACATTGCTAGCTTCATACAAACATGAGATTTGATGTAAATCTCTTAAGCCTATAAGGTTCCTTACGATGTTGGACCGAAATATAATCTATGATTTTAATAAATCTAAATAGGATATTTCCAGGTAAAACACACTAAGACTTTTCGTATAAAAACTATTTTTTATCAAAAATAAGAACTAAATCCTCTCAGTAGTTGCCGAGAAAAATGGTAACCGACAAATAAGCCGGAGATTTTCTTGTGTACCAAATATGTAAAGGTGAGTTCTATCTTGTTACAACGGGTCCCAAAGCTTAGATTTCAGATAATCTGGTAACCGGATAATGATAAGAAATAAATAATACTACAAATGTTTATTTCATTTCGTATACCGTCTACTATATTTATGTTATAATAAAAAATCTAAAATGATCAGTGTTTCTCCACTATATCATACATGTATAATACATAAAAACCTTCCTCTTGAATCACTTCATACATTAAAAACTGCATTAAAATACGTAGCGTAGTTCTAAAGATCTAAGTATACAAAAGGACAGACGGCGAGAAGCGACTTTGTTTTATACTATGTAATGAAACTTTGACATCTCAACTATCAAAAACTATCTCAACGAACGGCTCGATTTATAATTTAAATTATACACAAAAGCAAAATATATAAAATTCCCATAAGCACTAAAAAGAACATGTCATACTTGGTACAATGTATTTAATTCAGTATAACTGTAAATAGTCTTTTTCACAGTCCGCAAAAGCAAAAATAAAAACGCTACATACCATGATAACTTTATGGCAAGTATAATACGACTTAATTCAAAGCCAGACTGAGAAAGAGCTGCCACCATAACAATGGACCCAATAGACGTGGAAAAAAGAGCAAATACTCTATTATTCTCCGTACAGACAAAGCTGAAAGAACCATTATTTCCTTTTGTAATGTATCATATTCGTGTTGCTTTGTGATAACTTGTTTTTAATTTAATAAACCGTGTCTAAAAATTAATCTTGTAGAAAATAATAACCTCAATTAAAGAGAAATTGTTCGATGATTATTTTCAAAAGACAGCAATAATATTTCAGTGTGTGATACTAATTTGGATGACATGTCGATCGGTTGTGCAAAAAACTTAGCATACAATTTTCAAAACTTAAAAACATTTTGTTGATCTCGCACTTATATCACCTTTGAACCTAAAATACGTTCTCGTCAACCCATTTTTGTCCCACTACTGGGCACGGGTCTTCTCTCAGAATGAGAGTTTTAGTCCTTAGTCAACCGCGCTGGTCAAGTGCGAATTGGTGGAATTCACACACCTCCTAGAAGGTGTTCTTTTAAAGAAATATGTATAGGTTTCCTCACGATGTTTTCCTTCACCAAAAAACAGTGATAATTAATTCCAAATACGCACAAAATTTTAGAAAAATCTGTGGCGTGGGTTTGAACCTCGGACCTCCTAAAATATGTATCGAAAACATAGACGAGTCTCAACAATCGTATAAAGGAGACTTACTAGGCATTTATATATTTTTTCTTTAATCTAAATATTAACAGCAAAACCTTGACTTCCACGACTACGTATTTCTGATCTCCAAAAAATATTTCTGGCAAAGATAACTTCCATGGCGGAATTTGCAATTTAATGATTCCATAACAGAGTTTTCTTTTTTATGCAAATGAGACACAAATAAGCTGCGCGACCACAGATATGAAATGTTTTAAGATAAGCAACGCATCTGTCTTGTCTTCAGATGTCTTTCTGTGATTGTCTTCAGATGGAACCCATGTTCTTTATGAAGTTGATTACAGACGTCCGAGGGCGGCAATGACCACTTACTATCAGGTGGACTGCATGCTCGTTTGCTACTTCAGTTAGATAAAAAAAAACAAGAAATAAGTTTAGCGGTGGTACAGTCAGCAGCATATAGTTAGTGGCGTTCAAAGTGTCCATATTGTTAGATACAATCAAAGTGTTCAATAATATCGGCACAACCTACGTGTTCTAATTGTTCGCAACATCTTAAACTTCCAAATGACAGAACATTCATAAATTCATAATGAACCACTCAAATTGTCACAATTTCAGCATCTGTTACGACACCAGCGGTAACCTAGCAACGAGACTGTTCGTAAATATAGGTACATTTTATAATATTATACCTTATGTTGCGGATATAAGGTTCCTGATCACTTACGGTATAGGACATGCTAACAATGACGCTTCTCTTCTCTCTTTTTTATATTAACAACTATCCTTTTCATATCTTGCAATGACGTCATTGACTGTCAAAGTCATAGAATCGGTCTAGGGGAACAAGAGGCATGATAAGACAAGACGAGAGGACGGACGAGTAAGACGGGTCATGCACACATACCGGAAACGAAACGCTTTTGCGAGATGTTGCTGCAGCCCATCAGAACCTGCTTTCAAACAATACTCAATGGACCATGACAATTGATTTACAATCAAATTTAGTTTAAATGCATAATTGATGTAATATTTTTTTATCCTTAATAACTACAGAAACAAGCAAGAAATAGTATTGAATTGATGATTATGTTCTCCTTTATTTTACGTTTTCCTTGAAGTTAATGGGCAATTTTAACACTGCTTTAGTCTTACCGTTATTTCATATTTTCTTTTAACATAGTAATTGGGGCAAAATGCGTAAATGTCACGGGGCATAATGGCATACACCATTATATTGCATTCTAATAATTCCATCGACAGAGTTAGTATCTCATCCGTGCTCAATTGCGTCAAGTTTTGTTAATGTTCTGTATATGGAAACATACACATATATTGCACCTGAAATACTTACCACGTCAAGTTCTACAAACCTACCCTCGTCAAGAAAAAGAAGGCCTAAGTGGGTTCATAACACACTTGAAAAAGAACAAGTTCAATCGATTGAGTCTTCTTCCTGTTCTCTCCGGAAATCAACGTTTGCCAGTGACACTATCTGATGCTGATTCACCACAACAACATTGTTCACAATTATTTGACGTACAAAAAAGAAGTTCCTCAGAAATTCGTTTTCACATACGAGCTTAAAGTTATTCGATCGTTACTAGCAAGGATGTTCAAAGGGTTTCAAAAGGATGTATATTAAAAAAAAAATAAAGACTGATGTATATTTCACAAACAATATATTTTAGCTAAAATATAATAGTTTTTCTGTAACCTCTACGGTTTTCTCATTTTTAAACTGATGAAAAGTATGTTCATTAAATTTTAAAACCCTAAATGAGATAAACATATGTCAATATTATCATTGCTCGCACAGTAAGTGATCCTTACAACATATTCGCAATATAAAGTTTAATATTATAAAATGTACCTATATTTACAAACAGTCTCGTTGCTAGGTTACCACTGACGCCGGAACATTTGTGACAATTTGGGTGGTATTAACATTATGAGTTTATGAACGTCCTGACATTTGGGAGTTTAAGATGTTGTCAACAATTAGAACACGTAGGTTGTGCCGATATTATTGAACACTTTGATTGTATCTAACAATATGGACACTTTGAACGCCACTAACTATATGCTGCTGACTGTACCTCCCCTCGAACTACACTAGTTCTACCACCTGGCAAACTCGTTCCTACTTTAAACTTATAAAGAAGTAAGTTCATTTGAAATTAAACATGGCTTCGCTCCAAATGTTAGGTTTTAAAAGCCATAAATCAACTTTACCTTCAGCTGCAGAAGAGAATCAAATGGAAGCCAAACAAATTGTACCAGAACAAAAGCAATCATTTCTTCGATTGGAATATCGGTACACCCGTATCGATAACTTTCATTCCTGTCCCAATCAACAAGGCAATTGCTCAAAACAGGAAAATATTACTTTTTACGATGTTCAATTCTTAAAAAACTAAACTTCATATTGTCCAAAGTAGCACGAATATTTTTCAAATTCAAATAAATTGTAATAATTTTTGAAGTTATTTTGAACGCACTCGTTAAAGGTTTAATTAGCTAAGCTGCATTTAAAAGCAATAGCGGGTATTTTGACAAAAACATCTGATATTTTTGACGTTTGTGTGTTTCCATTGTAAGACATATGTTCTAATTCGTTTATTATGAATGTGTTTGTTTCAAGTGCAAGGTAGTATGTGTAATTTATTTTTAATTGATTTTTTCTATGTTTTATGCATTATTTGAAAAAAGTATTAGCATTTCGTAATCCTTCTCTACATCAACTACAACCGTGCGTAATTTCATGCTTCTCCGTCTGCGGCAAGTATCCTAAAACGGATTACAAGTTTTTGCTTCATGTATTATTATATAGATGTTCATTGTTTGTCTTTTTTGCCAGTGTCTTTAGTGCTACTTTACATTTTCTTAAAACGATCACCGTTAATATTTTTATGCATACATTGTATAAACTAAAATGTAATAATACACATTATGGTCGAAATGGGAAATGTTATAAACGCTTATTTCTAGCGTGAAGCCGTTCTTGCCGCTCATCGATACGATGACCCGCGTGGCGCAGCGGTTACCATACCGGTCTGACGCGCAGTGGGTTCCGGGTTCGATTCCCGGCCAGTAAGGTATCTGAATGATGAGTTTAGATTCATGTTCTGGGTCTGGGTGTTTGTGTATTCGTCTTGTGTGTGTCCGTGAAACCGACGACACCGGAGAAAATCCTAGTGAGAGGCAATGAGTGTAGAAAGCGTGTTTTTGATGGAAAGGCTGCCGGCTCACATATATATGAAGCGACCATTTTAGTCCTCGGGAGTATATATCGTCAACCCATCATTGTCCCACTGTTGGGCACGGATCTTCTCTTAGAATGAGAGAGTTTTAGGCCATAGTCCACAGTTCTTGGAGGTGTGGGACCTCCGAGAACTATTTTTTAACGTACTCTCGGGTGTGTAGGTTGTCTTCATGATATTTTCTTTTACCGAAAAGCAATAATTAATTTCTGATACGCACATAAATCAGTGGTGCGTGCCTAGGTTTGAGCCTCGGACCTCCCGATTGAAAGGACTAATTTCAACCATTAGGCTATCACTGCACTTATTAGACTATCACTGCTCTTTATGTCCATGGGCGGCAGTGACACTTACCATCAGGTGGACTGCATGCTCGTTGCTACTTCAATCTAATAAAACATAAAAAAATAGTCGTACTCCGGGCACTAGACTGGTATAACGCATCGGTCTCTGTACCTACTGCTTTTCGACGTAGTGTTAAATAACGAACTTCTGGTATTTGTTTTCTTGGCAACCTCCCACAACTTGTCAAGAGATGGCGCCACTAGGATGATCTTCCACAACTCGTCAAGAGATGGCGCTACTAGTGTTCTGAATCACACTAACGAAGTATTCTCAGAATTCTGCACTCGTATACACAAGTCCCAAACAAAGATTGTCGGAGCACGGCCGCTCTCCAGGCATTATCACCTAGCCTGGTGGGATACTTCCTGCCGCCAAAGTTTAATATGTCCGTAACACATTAGCACTTCCAGAAATCTCATTATATTATTCATACAAAACTTCCCATGTGTAAATGTTTGTTATTGGATCATGGTAAACATTTGATCGAGTTCACAGGAAATTTGGTACAGTTACATCTTATGAAGTGTACTCAAACTTCGGAGTAGGTATCTATACTTATTATAATAATTCTCTAATTCTGTGCCTATTCTTCAATCCCTGCAACATCTGAAAGTCTTTATATCAAATTTTAGTTACACAAAATATCCGGAGGATTTTCTTAATTCAGATATTTTTTTTTATTTACGTACACTCTTTTATTTTTTCCTAGACCCGATTTTTGTTCATGCAGACAAGGTCGCGGATATCTGCTCGTATGTAACACGTAAAGAGTTAAAAGTATATGTTTATACTCTTTCAGGTGCTAAAACTCTAAAATTCGGCTGCAGTCGTACCACTGCCCCGCCTTTATAAAATTACATTAACGAAGCTCCGTTGTTATCGACAGATAGAAAAATCCAGACATTTTTGAAGTTATACTTCTTTAGGCGCGTTATGAAAAAATAAGACTGAAATTTTAAGATTCGTCACACAAAAATCACTATGTTTTTTTAATTTTTTTTTCTAAAAATAAGGCGAAAGATAAAAATTTTAAAAAGATTTTATCTTGTTACGCCAAAGAAGTATAACTTCTAACGTGTATACAGAAGTACACGTACAATCTTTCTTATTATTTTGTATCAAACTTGTTTACAACAAAAGTAAAAAAAAAAAACAGTGTTTTTCCACTATATTAAGCATGTATTATTACATATAAACCTTCATCTTGAATCACTTTATCCATTAAAAAACTGCATTAAAATCTGTAGCATCGTTTTAAAGATCTAAGCATACATAAGGACAGACAGCGGGAAGCGACTTTGTTTTGCACTATGTAATGATAATCATAATAATATTCAAACCCGGATGGAGTCAGGAATAATGGTAGTTAGACGTATAGAGAATAACTTACCTAAATTCCGCGGATGAAAGGGAAGAATGTCTTTTGACGGTCAAATAGAGTATATCTGTACAAAGCATCACATTCCTTACACAATATTGAGAATCAAATAACTTCACTATTAGGTTTTGGAATAAGTTATCCCTGTATTTCCGGGATCAGAATAGGGCTACGGTATCCCCTGCCTGTCGTAAGAGGCGACTAAAAGGGGCTTCCGGGGTAGCGGGCGGTAAGAGTGGGAGCTCGAACCGTCCAGCCAAGCGACCCCAGTAGAACGACGGCATGTGTGGCCACATGCTGTCGTAAACACCAGGAGGCACAGTGTGTACAATGCTCACTGGGAAGAGCCCAAAGGGGGCATCGCGCTTGGACGACTCCGGTTGTGTTCCATTGGATATACCGGAGTCCTCTACGCAGCGCTGAGGATGGCCACCCGGGAGATAAAAATCCCACATAACCCGGCGTTGCTCCCACGGCGTCGGGTACCTTTTGAAGGTTTCCTCCTCGAGAACAAAAAAAGTTTTTAGAATAAGTACACTATGGATTTTTTGTAATAAAATTTAAAAAAAATCTCAAAACATCGTGTGACGTCTGTATTCTCAAAAAATAATTTAAATGATAAAATTATTTTCGAATCACCTAACAATTAATTTCCCATAAAAAAACAAACGTAATTAAATAAATTACAACACTGGCAACGCTAATTACTTTCATTAAGTTCCCGAACTTAATAGGCTATTTTCTTTAATAGGCTTTAAAATGTACAAAATGAGTGAACGTGTATTTTCCCAATAACAACAAAACAAATTAACGCGACGACGCGGCGAGACTTGACTGGGACCCGGGGACACCTGTACAAGATGGTTCTAAGCAAGATCCGGCCATGGGTGCCACCGCTTGCGGAGACCCTGGACCCAACATTCGTTGACACAGTGGTGAACAGCCTGTTTCCAGGAACCACTGACGAGTCGGGCCCTTCCGCGGCGCCGCCGGATCCCTCCTCCTGGAAGGAGGATCTACAGATGACAGAGGGCTAACTCGACGGGAAAGACGTGGCTGTGAAAGCCATGGCAAGGCGTACCACGGCGCCGGGGCCGGACGGAATCCCAGGACGTGCATGGGTCTTAGCGCTGACGGTGTTAGGAGAGAGGTTGCACATGCTCTTCACTGTTTCCGCCATGGACGATTACAGTCGGTGTGGAGACAAGGGAGGTTGGTGCTTGGTGGTGCGAGGTAGGTGCACAAGTCAAAAGCCTCCCCTTCGGCGTACAGACCCATCTGTCCGTTGGACGAGGCGGGCAAGCTGTTCGAGAGGATCATTGTCTCGAGTACTGACCAGCTTGGGAGTCTCAGCGGCGGATCTTCGTCCAAAAGGTTGGAGCGGCCCTTTCTCCATGGCTATCTTCAAACATTGTCTACAAAACTAAAGTGGGTATTTTGCAACCATTCATAAGAATACTTTTATTATGTTCTTGGTCAATACCTGAATAAAATTTTATGGTTTTTGTAGGCGAATGAAAACTTTTATGCGCCAATTGAGGCAAAATAAGTATACGGTTACAGGTGATCTTAGCTCTATATTTTGTATGTTTATTACTCCATACTTGAGTATTTTACTAAAAGAATTACTATTATTATTTGTTAATATATGTAAAATTAAACGCAAAAGCCTGTCTGTTTGTTTTTTTCACTCTACATTATTTATCCGTGCGTGACGTACCTACTTGTCTATTCACCTTACGATCGAACATAATATTGGTTTTACTACATATATACAAAAGTTTATTTATTTAAGTGCAGCAAAAATTTATATACCGAAGGTAATAGACGTGTTACTTTGTAGATTCATCTTCAGTGCATTTTAGCGTTCCGTACGCGAAGGGTAATATCGGAACCCTATTACTAAGAATCCGCTGTCCGTCTGTCCGACTGTCCGTCCGTGTCTGTTTATCCGCCTGCCTGTCTATTCGCCTGTCCGTGATAGCTAGACGATTGAACTTTTTACACATGATGTAAAAATTTCCGCAAGAATGAGTTTTGTTCGTTGTTTAGTGATAATGGTACGGAACCCTCCGCACGCAAGACCCATTCGCACTTAGCAGACTTTATGGGATAATAAAAACCACTTTTCTTTATATAAAATACTAGCAGAATTCACGGGACTTCGTTCGCGCAGACTATAGCGTATGCGCTGAAATATTTTTTTATGCAATTTTATTACACCTTGACTCACTTTAATGAAGGTTTAGCTAGTACCCTTTACGTTTTCTGGTAATAAATAAAAAAAAATGGCGACGACTGCTTTGCGTAATTGTAAACTGATCATTGTGCGGGGCGTTGTCCAAATCTTTCGTAGATATTGATATGCTCTCTTATATTGTAGAACATTTCTTTTGTTCTGTTATCCATAGATATTGCAGTGTATGCAATGAAAAAAAAATTGAGCTAAATTTTTTCACTTTGAATCACATTACTCAAGTTTTAGCAAAGACCCCTTATATATTCTAGTAATAAAAATAGCCTTTGTTACTCAAAAATAATGTAGCATTCTAATGGTGAAAGATTTTTAAAATCGGTTCAGTAGTTTTTAAGTTAATTCATAACAAACATACAAAAATACAAAGTTTTCCTCTTTATAATATTATAGATATAGATATAGAAGAGGAAATGTCAAAACGCGATTCGAACGAATCTCTCTCAATGTCAAAGAAGGAATTAATATTCAGACTATAGAAAATAAATACGCATCGGTTTTAAGTATCCAGTTTCTTTTTGAATTTGAAACCCGAGAGAAAAACATCTTTAGATAGATTTCGGAATGAAATGATCAAATTTATTTTCTATTACATAATTTTTCCTTTCCGGGAGATTTTGTTTCTTTTGATAACGTGTTTGCCGCGTGGAATCAACAGTATATACCTACATATCTATTTTTATAAATGAAATATTTGATTATAGGTTGATATTAATACGCGAGACAAAATCTTGTGATTCGTTTATAAGATACTTGCCGCAAACCGAGGTGTGAGAAATTACGTACGGTTATAATTGGTATAGAGAAGGACTCGGAATGCTGGTATATTTTTTTAAATAATGCATATACACAAACTACCTTGTAGTACCCCCGCACCCGCTGCTCCTTTTTTTATTTGACTGGAGTAGCACCGACCATGCAGTCCACCTGATGCTAAGTGGTCACTGCCGCCCACGGACATCTGTAATCAACTTGATACAGAATATGGGTTCCATCTGATGTCAATCACAGATGCGTTGCTACTCCCGAGGACTATGATCGCTTCATGTGAAAGTGTGCCGGCAATCACACCCTTCTATCAAAACTCAAGAAATGCTTCACGCTAGAAATAGTGTGGCGGTGGTACTTCCCCGGTCGAACTACACTGGTTCTACCACCTTTCAAATAATAATAATGGTTAATTATTATAATGGTTACTGGTCAGGTGGTTTAGGTACGTTCCCTTATATTAGTTTTGTATTGATTTCTGGAATCTATGAATAGAATATTTCGTTAAAAACTTATTTTAATAAACATACATTACAAGTCTGTGATTCTGACATACTTTCAATTGGTATCAATATAAACGCACATAAAGGAGATGTTTCAAAATGTATAGACCTTTGGCCAGTTATCTGTACACCATATGATAAAAAAGCCAGTAAAGTATAGAACACTTTTTAACTAAGCATTTTATTAAAATCGACTGGGTTTATTGGTACAAGACTAGAATTTTAAGTTAGAATTGCAACACAATATAATGGCGGCGATATTATTTCATTTTGACAGTCGAGGTTAATAAACAAACTGTGACAATGACAATCATTTGTCAGTGATTATCTGAATTCTGATCCAATGCAAAAAAAGGAAAAACTTATTATTACATTATGTAGCTTAGCTATGATAACCTTAAAACTATTGTATAGTTATGGTTTTGTGTAAACAAATGTAAACAAAGACTAATCTTACCTCATAGCTAATAGTCAATTACAATTATGATTTCAATTCAAACCCGAATAAATCAGTTGATGTTTGGAAGTCCAAGTTGAGTATGTAAATCCTTTATTCACTAGCCTGGCCAACAGGTTAACCGATGAACAGTCCAAAATATGAAAGTCAAGTCAACTGAGGTAAGCAGCGATCCGAAATCCAAGATATGTAAGCCAGGGGTTTGATAACTTGATATAGAAACTCCAACATAATACGCACACAAAAATATTCCGTGAAAATATCTAAGAACAAGAAGACAGATGAATGGATCTAGTCAAAGAATCAATATGACAGTTGTCAGATAATGACACCTACAGTTTTGTCCACAGACTGTCTAAATCAGTTGTTCCGCCATATTGGAAAACGAAGAAAATAGTTGATTTTAATTGGTTTTGTACCAGAAAAGTACACGTTTTTATAAATTTTAAGTATTTTTTTCGGATTCTTGAGATTTTTTTCGATTTTTTGAGATGGTGTACATATACCTAGCCAAGATTGAAACATCTCCTTTAATTAACTCTTAGATACTAAGTTATTCGATACAAGGATGCTAATATAATCGAACCTACCGGAGCGTCCTAACTTTCGAGATTACAACCTCAAAGTATAAGGTAGTTATCGTTAGAGACTTTTATTGAGTTATCACGCCGTCCCCGAAACTCAAATACGTGGTAGGAATCGCAATTTGTCGCAAAGGGGTTGAAAATATTAGTAAAGTGCTTCAAGGTAACCTTTATAAGTGTTTGGTCTGGATAAACAACTTTCGGGAGTTACAAAAAAATCTCATAAAAGTTACAATACTATTGATTTATTTTGCTTTTGATCATCGTTTAAGAATAATACATATTTACATGGAGCAGTGATAGTCTAATGGTTGAAACTCTCAATCGGGAGGTCCGAGGTTCAAACCCAGGCACGCACCACTGATTTATGTGCGTATTATACATTAATTATCACTGCTTTTCGGTGAAGGAAAACATCGTGAGGAAACCTACACAACCGAGAGTTCTTTATAAAAAAAAAGTTCTCGGAGGTGTGTGAAGTCCACCAATACGCACTTGGCCAGCACGGTGGACTATGGCCTTAACTCTCTCATTCTGAGAGAAGACCCGTGCCCAGCAGTGGGACAATAATGGGTTGACCACGACGACATATTTACATTGGTATGTGTGTTTATATGTATGCACGTATGAATCAAACAGCTTGACGAATATATGACATATCATCAAATGGGAGAACCAGTGCAGCTCGAGCGAGCAGGTACTATCGAACAAATTGATTCATGACCCACCATATGCTTATTTTCCTCCAGCTATTCAAACGCAATTAGGTCGAAATTTGCCTCAACATTTGTTGTCTAGGAAACCGACTTGGACGCTGACAGTTACTGATTTCACTGACCGTGCTTTCTTTATAAATATTTTTATTGTCTTGTATGACACCGTTAAAATGAAAAATTAGTTAACATTGCCAATACCCAATAATAATTATCTTTATAAATATGTAACTTACTGTTGGGAAGATTTCCCAAGTCATTTTCAATTGTGAAATATCCGTAATTCTCGTTGTTCATCCCACTAATCATATTTTGCCGTATTGTATTAATAATAATATGTAGATTGATAATATTTACAAAATTTTGGTAATTTCCTGAAATGTCTTATGCCGGGTTTGTCGCTAACCTAGCCTTCAAAAATTAAATAATTAACCGTACTCTAAAGGCGCTCCCACATAGGGAGCATTCGCATGGAATGTAACGTTATACAGATTGTAACGTTATATATTAATGAACGAGCAGAACCGAACATTTTAATGTTACAATATGTAGTATCTTGATACAACTTGTAACATCAATGCGTTAGTTTTGATACGGTCAAGGAGGTAGCAGTGTAATGTAATGCTCAAAGTGGAATCTATAATGTTACATTACACGCGAACGCTCCCGGTGAGGGAGCGCCTTAATTTTCTTAAAAAGTCATTCTGAGTGATGTTTCTGTTGTTTATTAATATTAAAAACGTCATAAGTGCAACGCCACGCCCGACAAGAAAAGGAATTTGTCTTTGCCAAAATTACAAACGAACTGTCAGCAAGGTGGGTCATGATTCAATTTGGTCGATAGTACCACCGCCACACTTATTTCTAGCGTGATAGAGTTTTTGCGCTCCGATGGAGGGGTAAGCTTGTCGGCTCACTTTTATATAATCCTACCATCTTAGTCCACGGGAATAGCAACGCATCTGATCACAGATGCGTTACTAGTTCAGATAGAATTCTCCTTGTGTATAAAGTTACGTACAGATGTTCAGGGCGACAAGGACCACTCACCATCAGGTAACTGTATGCATATTACTATCGCAATAGGAAATTCTAATTTCACGCCATGATTTGCAAGTAGTCTACCCATTTTAGATTAACATCGTTATAGTTTCGCACCTTTTTTATCTGACTGAAGTAACAAACGAGCATGCAGTCCACCATGTTATGGTAGATTGTAGTTATCACCGCCGCCCATGGATATCTGTAATCAACTTCATACAGAACATAGGTTAAATATGGCCTTTAATGTCCAAAATGCGCAAATACAACGGATTTATATATTTTACGATTCTGCTGATCCTAAGTAAACAGCATCTTTGTTTCGAACTCAGTATTATTCCAAGGACAAAACATTAACCGAACTACAGAGACCCTCATATCGCTTACGTCGGCAAGGATCGAATCTCGGATCCTCTGTTTAAGTATGTACACATCAGGTCCATTTCACGATATTCTATGAAGTGTGTAGATTTATGGCAAGTACTCTACAAAATGATACCTTTATGTGCTTTTATACTTCCTATTAAACCAGGACAGAAATTCTTAGCACTAGTGTTAAAAACAGAAGTAAATATAAAGTCAAACCTCATAGCCTCCTAACATGTAAATGCGTGTGTGAATGGCCTTAATTCCGCAGGTACTTATTGTTTTCACTTCATTTATTTTATTGAGATGAAATGACTTTATTTAATATAGGCCTATGTAGGCCCCCATCCATCCATCCATCCATCAGCCTTTGAAAGTCCACTGCTGGACATAGGCCTCCCCTAATCTGCGCCACTTCGACCGGTGCTGAGCCAACTGAATCCAGTGGTTACGCGCCGTCTTTTTCAGGTCATCAGTCCAACTGGTCGGGGGGCGGCCTGCACTCCTTTTGCCGAGACGTGGTCTCCATTCGAGGACTCTTCTACCCCATCGGTTATCTGTCCTACGAACGATGTGGCCTGCCTATTGCCACTTCAGCCTCCCAATTCTGAGTGCTATGTCGGTAACTTTCGTTGTCCTACGGATTTCATCATTACGAATTCTGTCGCGCAGGGAAATACCAAGCATAGCTCTTTCCATAGCTCGCTAAGCGACTTTGAGCTTACGCACGAGGCTCACAGTAAAGGACCACGTCTCGGCGCCGTATGTCGTCACTGGCAACACACACTGCTCGAACATCTTCGATTTTTACCCTACCACCTAATTGGAACTCGGCCTCAATTAAGGAGAACAGACAAAAAATGTAATCAGTCATTATAGTATTTCGAATGCATGCATCGAAAGATGACTTCCCAAACTGTATTGTATTGCTATATACTGTACTAGGTTATTCCCGGAGCATCGTTCGTTTTGATCTCGTCTACCACGTTATAGAGTATACTAGTTGACCCGACGAACTTCGTTCCGCCTAAAAGTCAAAAACCTAAAATTTATCAGTGTTTTTCCACTATGTTATACTTTTTTTATCTGATTGAAGTAGCAAACGAGCATGCAGTCCACGTGATGGTAAGTGGTGACTGACCCATGGACATCTGTGAGCAACTTCATACAGAACATGGTTTCTATCTGAAGTCAATCACAGACTACTCTTGCTACTCTTGCTACCTTACCTTCTATGGAAATTACAAGTAAATTAGCTAGTCATAACTATACATAAGAAGTCAGAAAGAAAGAAAGAAAGAAAGAAAGAAAAAGAAAGAAAGAAGAATCCAATAGAGCCGATACAAAGTAGCCCCTTTCGTCAGTAATACCCCGTCTGAAAATTACTTCCGAGGACTCGTTTTACCAAATGACCTGATATCTATGGGATTTTCCCCAATATTCGGGAAAATGTCCTGACATAAATATTTAGTACTATTCTGAAGAAAGACGAAAATGGTACTTAACTTTGAAATTTGTATAAGATATACTCATACCTAATTGTCATTTACATTACCACATTGATGACAGCGGTCGGTTAGGAAATTAGTAGCGGATCTGTGAGCGTTATAAGAAATGACTGTGTTCTAAATCTAGTCCTTCTTTGTTCTCGTGTGTGTTTATAGCATATTTTGTGATATTGATTATATGGAGATTTCATGTTGTACATTAACATTTATCTACAATAATTTGAAATAATAATTTTAATGTAAACTATCAAGCATTACATTACAAGTACGTTTTTAAAATTTGGATTGTTGTTAAAACAGGAAGATATATTCATTTGAAAATTAACATAAGTAAACTTTTATTTATTTTGTACAGATTTATTTGGATCTACAAATGCGGTCCAAACGATAAACACATCATTGATTCACTGAGATAGTGGTAAGTCACAAAAATTGGATATCCGGAACTATCTATAAGCTGATTGGTCACCCTAGTCGTGATCTAAACGACACATATTTTAGTTTGTCCGCAAATATAAAGGTCAGAATTTGGTCTGCACGAAAATAAAGTTGTATTTCTATGTATCTGGAAATGTTTGGGATCAATACTGTATGAGGGGAAATCTATTGCATACTTTAACCCACGACGCAAATAAGTGTTTACATATCTGTCTGCAGCATCGCATTTACATTTTTTCAACAATTTAATTTATTTTATACGAGAATCGATTGTCCCGTGGGAATAAGATATTTTCCCACATTAAAAATTAGCCTATTTGTTAAGCCAGAGTATCAGTTAACTCACTACCAAATTTTATGAAAATCGCTCCAGCCGTTTACACAAGTAACAAACATACACACTCACAAACTTTCGCTTTTATAATATTAGTTCAATTTATCATCCATTTTAGTGCCATAATCTTAAATCTTTATTTACTCGTATATATTCCCATTAATAAATATCAGGCTACAGTTTTATACAGTATTGTTTTTTTACAAACCATTTATTCAAATAAAAACAACTTATCAGAAAGCAACGCGACCGTAACACATTACAAAAGAAAATAATGGTTCTTTCAGCTTTGTCTGTACGAAGAATGATAGAGTATTTGCTCTTTTTTCCATGTCTATTTGGTCCATTGTTATGTTGGCAGCTCTTTCTCAGCTTGGCTTTGAATTAAGTCGTATTAAACTTGGTATAAACTTATCGTGCTATTTAGCGATTTTATTTTCGTCTTTGCGGACGGAATATTGCTCATAAGAGAAAAAAATAAGTAAATTTATTCAAACGAAAATTATAACACTTTCACGTTTCTTCCACGGAGTTTATTATAATACTATATTTGTTACTATTGTACGTAATTTAAGTAAAAAAATCTACTAATCAAAGTGAAAAGTTACTTGTCGATACATACATATGTATGTGTGCATACAAATGTGCCTTATGCGCACTCGTTCGTGTGTATATTTGAGTGTGAGACCCAATTATTGTCTCACTGCTGGGCACGGGTCTTCTCTCAGAATGAGAGAGTTTTAGGCCATAGCCCACCGCGCTGGCCAAGTGTGAATTGGTGGGCTCTACACACCTCCGGGTTTTTTTAAAGGACTCATGGGTGTGTAAGTTTTCTCAAGATATTTTCCTTCACCAAAAAGCAGTATGAATTTCTAATACGCACATAAATCAGTGGTGCCTGCCGGGGTTTGAATATCGGACCTCGCGATTGAATGGGCAAGATTCAACCTTTAGGCTATCACTGCTCTAACATTACACAAATGTTTCTCTACAAGATTTTTCCGATATCTGAACAAATTGACAACATTTGTCAAAGGACGGCCATATCAGATATCCATTCTCCGTTATTGTTATTGTTTTGTTCGGAGACAATAATGCGGGATCAAGTATCTGGGGCGATGATGATATTCTTTGCCACGACTTTAGGTTAAGCCGATGGGGTAGAAGAGTCCTCGAATGGAGACCACGTCTGGCCAAAAGGAGAGCAGGCCGTCCCCCGACCAGGTGGACTGACAAGAAGACGGCGGGTGATCTCTGGATATAGATGGCTTAGGACCGGTCGAAGTGGCGCAGATTAGGGGAGGACTATGTCCAGCAGTGTACTTTCAAGGGCTGATGGATGGACGGATGGATGGATGGATGGATAGGTTAAGAAAATCTGTAGCTAAGTGGCTAAAGAATACTTCTTTCTCTGTACCCTTTTTGAATGAGCTAAGTTTAGAACTCTTTGTAGTTCGACTCTACAGGCATCGCACCACACCTATTTCTACCTAATACAGCGTTAAGCATGGCTGTACTATGGTCTAAGAGACATGGTAAGTGAAACATACTTATCCTTTTTATGTATGTGTTAGTGAATCTATACAGCGTAATATAATAAATAAATTACATACACGTATAATATGAAATATGGAGTAAGTGCCCACAACTCTATTGAAGTATTATCGATATCGGTAGCGGTACAACCGCTCTCCAGACATGTTCACATAGCCTGGTGGGTGACCTCGTTTGGCATCAGCATATTTGAAGAAAAATATTTGTACCTATTTCGATGTACTATTATATTCGAACCGGTAACCTTTTGTAAGAAAAGCCAAGATTTTTACCACTCAGCACTGGCATAAATTGGCTGATTGGTATGACGACATTTATTTGAGAAAATGCTGTCCTTGATACGAATCGAATATATCTTTCGAAGATCATAAATAATGACAAATTGCTACCTTTGTTTTCTGAAATAAGATAACGCTCACGACCATTTCTGATTGATGTACGTCTTATATCATATAACAATAACATTTGTAGACAAAAAATATAAATGTTGTAAAAATAGCGGATTTATACGCTACTTAGTTTTGGTAAGCAATATACAAAATAATTTCGGTCTATTTTCCTTTTTACGATTTTCGTTGCTATGAGTTAAGGACGAAATGTTACTCATATTATTTAGCTTATGAAAGTCATATAAGTATTCAACGATTCAACATATAATCCTCTAGTCTTACGGCATAAATCTTATATATAAAATTCTCGTGTCACAGTGTTAGTCTCGATACTCCTCCGAAATGGCTTGACCGATTCCTCTGAAATTTGGTAAGCATATTGGGTAGGTCTGAGAATCGGCTAACATCTATTTTTCACACCCCTAAATAATAAGGGTGGTCCACCCCTCAATTTTTTTTCATTTTTTTGACATTTTTTTATTTTTTTAATTTTTTTATGATACGATATTTAAAAATACATACAACCCTAAGTTTTTGCTCTTCTATCACAAACCCCTATTTTTTAATAATTATTTTAGTAATTTAATTAATTTTTAAAATTTTCCGCGCTTTTCCTCTGTATACTCATTGGCCAGACTATATTGGTGTAACTACCCAGTGAACAACGCGGAGTAGGGATGAGACCGAAGCCGGTCTCCTGTTTCTCTCACTCCCTCCACTGTTGTCGGCCATCATTAATGTATAAGTGTGTTTATGTATCAAACTTAGTAGTGACGTTTAGAATTGTTATTTTTTTATGTCAGTGTAACTCTCATTATCCCTACTTAATCCCTACTTATAATATTATAAATGCGAAAGTAACTCTGTCTGTCTGTCTGTCTGTTGCTCTTTCACGCCTAAACTACTGCACCGATTTTTATGAAATTGTGTACACAGATAGTGGTGAACTTGGGATCCATTATAGGCTACTTTTTATTTCAAAAAATGGGTTGGAAATGTTAAAATCGAGCATAAAGTTTTCTATGGTAGTGGTAAGAGGTGTACTAATAATTCCGTCAAGGGGTATCATAAATTTGATTAAAAACTTATGTGTATAATAAAACATTAAAAAATATTGATTTTGAGTCGACAACATGTATCCGTAAAACTCGGTATGTCGCGAATTTTGTTTAATTCCAATGCAAATGACAATCGCTATAATATTGGCTTTTGACATATAGGTGTACTAATAATTCCGTCAAGGGGTATTATAGATTTAATTAAAAACTTATTCCAATGCAAATGACAATCACCATATTGGCCATTTTGCCTGGACGTCATCGTGAGTTCGTTCAGAAATAATACATATTAATTGGTAACAATTAATTATCATTCAAATAGATGTGATATAAATTTGATTTAAATGAAAACGTATCTATAATGCGAAAGATACGATTGTAATTACGAGGAATTCCCGATGAGTTAAATATTAGGTATACTTACGCTATCTATCACTGTTCTGTTGAATTACGTTGAATGAACATTTGATAGATGGCGTTATCTACAATACAACTACGAAGTAATATCGATAAATTAAATGTTGATGTTGAATTACTAATTATTCCGTTAAGGGCCACGAAACACTGGATTGCAACATTAAATATAAAATAAATCCGCGATAGCATATCTCTATAAGTTATGGTTAAGTCACAATAATTATTTTTATGTTCCATATTTCAACTAAAAATATTACGTTATTTTCGAGTGTGTTCTCTTCTGTTCGGTATTAATCCTTATATAAATAAATGCATTCGTTAGCTTTTACACTATTTGCATCAAATAAATACTTTTGAAGATATTAGAGATTTAAAATTAAAAAGATCGCCCGACCGCGGAAGAGCGTGAATTTTTAGAGTTATCTGACCACTTGATAGTGTCCAGTGTTGAACAGGACGCGAATGTAAAATGAGTTTGTAAGACTAGCCTCTTTTTGTACTAGACCAGTACAAACGTTGCACTTCAAATGAGGCCAGGCTGGCGAGGTGAAAGAGCATGGTTTTGCCATGTTAATTAATAATATTACGGTAGCATTTGTTTCTATTGCCCTATTTTACAAAGTATGATTTTATTTAAACCATCCTTTTAAATATAAATAATCCCTAATTATTATCTCACAATAATAATAATATTTAAAACAAATAAAATTAAAATCTATTTTTTGTGGTGGTTGCATTTTGTTCACCTATAATCTTACTCAGAAATTTAAGTCCGATAAAATAGTGTTTTCCAAATCGGAAAAGTTAAAATCAATCTTTGTAATCGATGCGTTTAGGTTTAAATGTGGAGGAGAATTTATTTTACAGGTTGCTTCTTGATATTGGGTGACCACTTAGATTGTTAATTAGTTCAAAGAAAGGCGGTTTACAATCGTCTAATTTTAAAATTCTAATTCTAATTCGTCTAATTTTAAAAATATTTTCACATAACAATTATGATCTTATCCACAAATACATATCTATTTTAAATTCGTTTCTTTACTCTTTGTTTGTCCGGGTAATAACCTGAGCGGCTAAACTCATTTAGATCGGACTTTCACTATAGAAAAGGTTGTGGGACAACATAAAGACTATTTTTATCATAGAATTTCAATGGAGTCGAGATTTGTGCGGGAATAACTTTGCGATACACTCATTTTCACGCGGGCGAAGCCGCGGGTACAGCTAGTATTATTATAATATATTACTAATATTATAGATGCGAAAGTACCGCACAAAAACCCTCCGGCCGTCCTCTGAGCTACAAAGAGGAACCCGAGACCTCCAAAGGAACGCTCCTTTGCACGCGTTGCCCCATCGGGTCCCTTCCAGGTGAGAGGCTGGGACCGCCGCTACGACGACGGTATGCAAACACTCATACTGGCGTCCTTGCCGGGACGCCTAACCGAACGGTTCAAGCTCCCACTCTAGCCGCCTGCGACCCCGGAAGCCCTTTTTAGTCGCCTCTTACGACAGGCAGGGGATACCATTCCCCTATTCTGATCCCGGAACTACAGGTACGAGATAGTTTATGCCCTAAATTAAAACATGTTGTACTTATTAACATGGTAAACGTAATTATAATGGGCGCAGCCACGGCAATCAGCTAGTCTTCATATCATACTTCATACTAATATTATAAAGGCGAAAGTTTGTGAATGTGTATGTTTGTTACCTCTTCACGTTTTACCAGCTGGAGCGATTTTCGTAAAATTTGTCAGGGAGTAAGCTGACTCTCTGGATTAACATATAGGCTACTTGGGAAAATATCTTATTAACCCGAGACAATCGATACATCGATTTATTTTAAAGCGGGCGAAACTGCGGGGTTCAGATAGTATTTTATATTTTCATTTTTTATTATTAGTTTTTTTTTTTTATACGTTAACCAAACGATAAGGCAAACGGGCTACCTGATGGAAAGTAGTCACCGTCGCCTGCGTTAGTTTAGACCTAAAATTCTGGTAAGCCGCTGAGTTCATCAAATTTATTACGACTTTAATTACTTACTTGCCTATTTAGTATAACAAAACGTTTAAATAAATTGGGTTTTGTTGCTTTTTACGGGTATAAAATAAAATTAGGGGTAGAGAGTGCAATAAAATTAATTAACATGCAGAACCTTTTGCGATATTAGGTTTTACGGATTCTAAATAAAACTTTTAGTTAAACGACTTTTTTGTACGCTGAAGTAAATGGAAATGTATGAGGATTCGCATAAAATTAACTAGATTACGTAAATTGCAAAGAGAAAAATAATCACTATAACTAAGTAATATATTAATTTATATCATACTAATATTATAAAAGCGAAAGTCTGTGAGTGTGTATATTTGTTACTTCTTCACGTCTAAACGGCTGGAGCGATGTTCATAAAATTCGGTAGGGTGTTAGCTGATACTCTGGATTGACATATAGGCTACTTTTTACCATGGTAAAATATCTTACTCCCACGAGACAATCGATACATCGTTTTTTTTGACGCAGGCAAAGCTGTGGGATTCAGCTAGTATTAAAATACAGGCTATAGTGGTGGAATGGTGGCGGTGGTATATATAAGCGGTGACAAACGCAGTTACTGTTGATTTGATGAGTAAGACTTCGCTGTCCGTTTGTCCGTTTGTCTGTCACCAGGCTGTATCCCCTGAAATGTGGTAGCTAGACACTTGAAATTTTCACAGATGATTTCTGTTGCCACTATTAGAACAAATACTTAAAATAAAATAAATATTTAACGGGGGTCCATACAACAAATATATATTTTTTTACCGTTTTATAGATAATTCCGTTTTATACTGGAAGAGCATCTGGCTGCAAGACTGGACCCACCGCTACGACGATGGTATGCAAACACCTATACTGCCGTCCTTGCCGGGTCGCCTAACCGAACAGTTCAAGCTCCCACTCTAGCCGCTCGCAACCGCAAAAGCCCCTCTTAGTCACCTCTTACGACAGGCAGGAAGATACCGAAGCCGTATTCTTATCCCGGAACTACAGAGACGACGACCGTCTCCCCTAGGGTGAAGCAGTTCTTGGGGTTTCGTTTAAAGTATGTGTGTGCATGCTCACTTTAAAATGTCCTCAGGAGCACCAATTTATCTGTGACTGACTTCTTTATAGATATGTAACATTGAAGTAGCAAACGACCTTTCAGTCCACCTGTAGATAAGTGGCCATTGCGGCCCATGAACATCTAAAATAATTTCATACAGAACAAGTTCAATCCGAAGTCAACCACTTGCTGCTCCCGAAGACTAAGATGGTCGCAGCAAATGAAAGTGTGCGTTAATAAAGAAACTCTATCACTGTCACATAGTATAAAACAAAGTAGCTTCGCGCTGTCTGTCCCTATGTATGATTAGATCTTTAAAATTACGCTACGGATTTTAATGCAGTTTTTTTAATACATGGAGTGACTCAAAAGGAAGGTTTTCATGTTACATGCATAACATAGTGGAGGAACACAGATAATTTTAGATTTTTGACTGTTAGGCGGAACGAAATTCGTCGGGTCAGCTAGTCTATACTAATATTATAAAGTGGAAAACTTTGTATTTTTGTATGTTTGTTATGAATTAACTTAAAAACTACTGAACCGATTTTTAAAATTCATTCGCATTATCCCTGAGTAGCATAGGCTATTATAGTCTGCACGAACGAAGTCACGTGGATTCTGCTAGTTCTATATAAAGTTGTATACAGAAGTATATGGGCAACAGTTATTTTATAAAAAACTGCTTAGTTTCACACGCTCAGAACTCTTGTTCCACACGAACTTATGTCGTTTAAAAAGTATCCATGTCCTGGAGCCTCATTTTTATTTCTATTATCCAGCTCTGAAGGTACATTTTTTTTATGTGACTGATGTAGCAAACGAGCAGTCCACCTGATGGTAAGTGGTCACTGCCGCCCATGGACATCTGTAATCAACAACATACAGGACATGGGTTCCATCTGAAGTCAATCACAGATGCGTTGCTACTCCCGAGGACTATGATGGTCGCCTCATGGGAAAGTGTACCGGCAAACACACCCTTCTATCGAAACGCAAGAAATTCTTCACGCTAGAAATAGGTTTGACGGTGGTACTTCCCCGGTCAAACTACACTGGTTCTACCAACCTGAAGGTCCAATTGTTACATTGTAACCCAATTGTTATAGAAATTATCGAGCACGTTCAAAGTTGTAGGCGCTCTGTAGTCGACAGTTCTGTTTAGTTTTGTACGTGATACCATATTGCCTACTTCGTAACTATGTTGAAAGCGATAACATTATTCAGTTGGCACTTTGTTTCAATTTAGGATCTATAGCTCCACTTTGTATTTACATAGTTAGATTGTACCCTCAAAATTTATCTACTTTGATTTAGTCGCCAACCCATTGTTGTCCCACTGCTGGGTACGAGTCTTCTCTCAGAATGAGAAAATTATAGGCCATAGTCCACCGAGCTGGCCAAGTGCGAGTTGGTGGACTTCACACACCTCCGAGAACTTGTTTTTTTTTTTTTAAGAACTCTCAGTTGTGTAGGTTTCCTCACGATGTTTTCCTTCACCGAAAAGCAGTGATAATTAATTTCTAATACACATATAAATCAATGGTGCATGCCTGGGTTTGAACATCGGACCTCCCGATCGAGAGGGCAAGTTTCAACCATTAGGCTATCACTGCCAAGAAGCTATGGTGTGTGAAAATGTATAAATAAATGTTTGAAAGGGATACTAGTTTCAGAAGCCTATCGCCTAACGCTTAGATTCTAATAATCTGAATAATAAATTTATATTTATTTGCTGGGTCTGCGTATTTATATTTTCATCATTGTGTATGTCTGTAGCACACACGTGACATGAAATAAAACAAATATTATTTTTATTTTATTTATTTGACATGCCAACAGCATAACATACAGACATTTTACTAATCACATAATGTATTAGAATAAAGTACACTGGTATATAAGCCAATTACAGGCATGTACAACATTTACAATAAGGAAGACGTGAATTAAAAATGCAATGCGTGTAAGTTAATAAAAATTTAATTAAGAAAAATAACTCTATACAATAAATATACGCTGATTAGTTCAGTCTTAGGAAGCAAAACTATTGATGTAGGTAGACAATTTGTTTTTAAATAACTACATTTATCAGGAAAGATGTCTATGTCGGCTGATGCACACACTTGATTAAATTCAACAGAGATTCTAGGAAGGGTGGAATTTATGAAAAGGTGAGTTCTACTAGGTGGCACATGGAAGATTTTGGTAATAGAATTTCGTGAGTAATTGTATGTAACTGCTTTAACAGAAATGTTAGATTTAAGAGATTGTTGTACATGCCTATCAATTATAGGCATGTACAACAATCTCTTTACATTAAGCTTATACATTGGCATTGGCTTACACATCTTGGCATTACATATAAGGATTAAAATTATTATTCTGGTTGTATGTTAATGTAAATGTGTTTGTATGTTTTGCTGTTGGTATGTCTGAATATATAAATAAAAAATAAAAATAAATATGGAACATTTATATTTACTTAGTGCAATAAGTGGCTACAGGCTATATTGCCGAAAAAATATTTTATATCAGGCTATGAGTGTAGGATGAATTAGTAACGAGTTAATAAAATTATTTGTTGGATAAATGTATAGTTTTGCTGGATTTGAATACAAAATTAAATCAATTGAAATGGTAAACGAATCTGCATTTGAAATTAAATCATTTGAGTTTATAACTAAAGTGCAGTCAAGCGTTAAATCACAAAATGTTATTGACTTATAATAGTTACAGTGTTTGTGGTGAAATGAGTTTTATAAATATCTGTATGCTTTTCGGCCTTTATAATTTTATTCGCGCAGGCAAGTTTATTTACCAATATTAATGGCATTTTACAAAATTACTTAGCCACGTGTGTGTTTTTTTTAAATTTTAAAATGGCAACAAGCATGTAGTCAATCTAAAGGTAAGTGGTCATTGCCGCCCAAGGATATCGGTCAGCAACTCCAGATAAGATTAGAAACTTACCTGAGATTGGCCCCTTATGCTCTATTATTATCCTTATGTTTATATTGCTCCGAACTAAGTTAGAATGTCATATTAGTATGCCACACTTCCCTTTTTTTTTTTTTTTTTTTTTTTTTTTTTTTTTTTTTTTTTTTTTTTTTTTTTTTTTTCGAGGGGGAAACTTTCAAAAAGTACCCGACGTCGTGGGAGCGACGCGGGTTATGTGGGATTCTTACCGCACTAAAACCCCCCCGGTGGCCGACGTCGACGCTGCGAGGAGGACTCCGGGAACTCCACTTGACCGCCGCCGGTGTCCTCAGCGTGTGCCCCATCGGGCTCTTCTCTGGTGGGCGTGAACTGCTCACCACACCTTCTGGTTTTTACGGCAACATGCAACCACACATGCCGCCGTCCTTCCCGGGGTCACTTGACCGGACGGTTCGAGCTCCCACTCTACCCGCCCGCAACCCCGGAAGCCTCTTTTAGTCGCCTTTTACGACAGGCAGAGGGTACCGTAGTCCTATTCTGGTCCCGGAACTACAGGGACAATGCCACACTTACCTAACCCACATTCTTCAGACCAAAAGACAGCAACGCTTAATACTGTTGATATAAGGCAGAAAGTACCACTACCACACCTATTTCTAGCGTCAAGGTGGTAGAACCAGTGTAGTTCGACTGGGGGGAACCAGTGAAGTACCACCGCCACACCTATTTCTAGCGTGGAGCATTTCTTGCGTTTCAATAGAAGGGTGTGGTTGCCGGCACACTTTCACAAGAGGCGACCTTCATAGTCCTCTGGAGCAGCAACGCATCTGTGATTGACTTCAGATGGAACCCATGTGTGTAGTTCTGTATGTAGTTGATTACAGATGTCCATGGGCGGTAGTGACCACTTACCATCAGTTTGGGCTGCATGTTCGTTTGATAGTTCAGTCAAATAAAAAATAAATGTGACGGTGATGCCTCTAAAGCAACTGTAAGGGGTTTAATCGATTATTGCCCTCTGAATTAAGCGGGAAATCGTTGAAAAATAACTTCTTCTTATATATCTTATATAACAATTTTATCAATGTAATATATGTATAAGGTATATCAAGCCTACTTATCAAATAATAAATTAACAATCATATAAGTAATCATTCCATTTTTAGATTATCTTTCTTCCGAAGTATCTTACAAAGGAAATCAAGTATGGCAAGTGGATATTGAAGGAAAAAATGTATCTCAAGAGTTTATTGACAAAATAAATAAGGAAGGTACAGTTTTCCTTGTTGTCCAAATTAAAGAATGAAGGGGAATTTTTGAGATTGTACTTGCGAGTTAAGATTTATTTAGTTGATTGGAGTTGTGAATAGACATGAAGATCACTTAATGTTAAGGGTCAATTTATTTTAAGTCATTCCACAATCCAGATTGTAAAAGGCTTTCACTTGATGTTGATTGTAGATCATAAAAACGGTCTCTACACTCATAATCCCACACTAGCATTTTCCAAAAATGCTAGTGTGGTATTATGTGTTGTACACACATATCAAGACCCAGATCCTAAATCAGAACAGAGTACCAAATGTATCATTCAGATCTGTATGGCCAGTATCTAAACCGGAACCCACTGCTTGCCAGACTGGTATGGTGACCGCTTTGCTATGCTTTGCAGGACGTCGGTATCTTGCTATCTCTAAAGACAACTTGGAAGGTAAAGCACATCAGCCTTCCACGTCCACACACAGCAGAACTGTATTACATTCGTGTTACTACAGTAAAATAAGGAAACCGTGACAGGATTATTATTTTGTAAAGATTGAATACAGAATAATTATATATCAATCCATTAATGCTATTAACATTATCAATTCATGACATTTATGTCATTCGGCATATATAATTTTCTCAATAAGCATCAATTTAAATTTACATTTAATATTTCCACCCTTAAAACGAGGCGGATACTGCTCACTGGCTCAAGTTACGCCACACGGCACGTAATGTTATGCGCTACATTACGCGCTACGCTACACGCTACGGTACGCGCTACGCTTTGTGCTACGGGACGTGCTACGCTACGCGGTACGCTACGAGCTACGATATGCGCTACGTTACGCACTACGCTACCATATCGAAAGACTTGCGTTAAAGAATTCTACCACCTTTAATAATTAGCTGCCTATTATATATTTAAAATACTTATTTAGATATTTTATTAAACATTTAACACTCAATCATTCATGACCTTTTTTTTCAGTAAAGATGTGTGGAGAAGTGATGAAAATAGTATCGATTTTCTCTTGAGTCCTAACAAGACAACGTCGTGGGAAGAATTTCTTAGAACCCATAATATAAGCTATAAGGTGCAACTGAAAGATGTGCAGGAAAAAATCGACAAGGAGGCTTTAATGAAAAATGAAGGCGGGCGACGAACAGGTGACTGATAATCTTATAGATCATTTTTACTGGCTTTTTGCATTTTAAGTCATTCCTTTATTGTTGAGTTTATTGGAATTACAGTGATTGATAACGAAGTCGTGATTAAAACAAAATTAAATTGCAAAAAATTGCAGGCTCAATAAGGTGGAATATTTTATTACTTTATCTTTTAATAATGTTAAAATAAATCTGCTACACTTGAAATCTGTTCGTGGAAATATTGTCAATGACATGCACATTGACTTATTATTTGGAGAATAATGTTATGCTTTTAAAAATTACTGAATAAATTATGTGTCGTATAGACTATAATAGTCTATACGACACATAATTTATTCAGTAAATTTTTAATTAGTAATTTTTATTAATATTATGTTGTCGCTATACCGAAATACACTTCATTGTCTTAACTCAATGTTCATATGATATTTATTGATTTTGATGCAGACATTACTGTCATCAACATGTTCATTCGTTGCTTGTGATATTGAGAAATCAATTGGAAATTTGTAATTTAGCCTGTACTGCAATAGTAGCCGCTTAATATTTTTGTAGTTTTTTTGTAGAATTGAAGTAACAGACGTAGCATAGCATGCGGTTCATCTCTTCATACGGAACAAGGGTTCTCCTCGAAGTCAATTACAAACGCGTTGCCACTCCCCAAGACTAAGATGCTCGCCTCATATGAAATGCAACAACAATCGACCGTAAGATCTGTTTCACACCAGAATAGTCGTGCCGGTGGCACCGCCACCGTCAAACCAGGTTGCTCGATTTCTCTTTTTTAATATATAAAAAAAATATTTTTGGAGAAAAGGTCGTTCTATGTGCCTATTATGCAATTATTTTGAAATTACAGCTCTCTTGCGAACATCAAATAAAACACACACACACTTTCTACGCTCATAGCCCCACACTAGGATTTTCTCCTGTGTCGTGGGTACCATGGACACATACAAGACGAATACACAAACACTCAGACCCAGAACATGAATCTAACCTCATCATTCAGATACCTAAACCCTAACCAGGGGCCGTAAATCTAACCCTTGACCCATTGCGCGTCAGACCGGTATGGTAACCGCTCCGCCACGCGGGTCGTCAGGCTTCGTACTTTTAATATTTTAAATAATTACAGGAAAATTAACCTGGACATCATATCCTAACCTCAAGGATATCTACGCCTTCCTTGATGATGTTGCATCTAAAGGGAAGGGTTGCAGTTTATCCGTCATTGGGCAAACCGCTCACAAGACAGATATTAAGGTAAATGATATAGTATTTCAGACAAAACTCAGGCAAACAACACACACACAAACTCTCACACTCACAAACTTGGATATATAACGGTAATTATTTGCAAACGTTTTCTGAACAAATGTTTCATCGCTAAAAGCTGCATACTGCTTGCGTTGCTACGCCACTACATAAAAAAGATGCCTTCGTGAGCTAATGCACAACAAATTCACTAAAGATCATCACATGATCAAATGCATAGATTACGATTCTATAAACAACATACAGGCAAACATTCGTTTTTATATATAGAAGAGAAGAACCAAATAAATCTATTATCCATCTCAGGATAATTACCGCTTGAGATCAGTAAGACGTTAGTGATATCTCTGGGGACTAAATTGGAATGTCCCGTATGTTGTAATTGCTATACCATCCTATTTATAACTAGATGCATCCGTTAGTACAGCTGATGTTTCGTTAGCGTAAAACTTAATACAAATTCTATAGACCATTGTCGATGCTCTCATCTCACCTACTAATTGGCCACAACGGTGACGGATGGCAGACAGCTGCATCTGTCAAGCACGAACGTACGTCATCACTTGGGACGTACTCCTCTTCGAACGCTAACCGACGACCGAACGGACGCGCGCACTGCTAATCGTTACAATTTTCGAATCTCAACCGTTTTAAGAACATTCGCCAGTGTGTGTCATCATTTAGCTGTATTAACGGGAGACCTGAACCACTGCATCATCCCGAGCTCGTGGATTACGCGAAGGTGGAGATCATCGAGGCTGTACGCAGACAAAGGTACGTGCCGTGCTTTTGCCTTAGCTGCTGTGACCTATCAAAAGAACAAACGTCTTTAGAATTCCTCGTCCTGACTTCCATCAGTCCCAGAAGTGTGATTAAAGCCGCCCACCCTCTTGGTGAACGCGTATCCTACAGCTGCAATACAACAAAAATAGATAAAGAGAGATGATATTTCCCCAGAGACTAATAAAGGTGACGAGTACTGAAATAAGGATAATGGAGGAACGCTGTATACTCGAGATGCAAGTTTGTCAGGTTTTGTAATAGAGGTACAAAAACTCATTGAGACCGTTTTCCTCATTACTGACTACTAAGTCAGCAATGAGTTGAACGGAAACGTCAGCAATGAGGTGCAAAGACCACTAGGTCTTTGCAACCAATTGCTATAGCACTTTATTTGCATTTTGACGACCCGCGTGGCGGAGCGGTTACCATACTGGTCTGACGCGCAATGGGGCCTGAGTTCGATTCCCGGCCAGACAGGCATCTGCATAATAAGTTTATATTATGGGTCTGGGTGTTTGTGCATTTGTCTTGTGTGTCCATGATACCCACGACACAGGAGAAAATCCTATTGTGGCATATGAGTGTAGAAAGCGTATTTTTTTTAAATTAAGGCTTGAGACATAGATTTTGATGGAAAATGAACTTATTCAAATTGGGATTCTATTTATTGGGTTGAAACTATTATCACAAGAATTATAATTCACCAAAACTGACACCATAGTAACGATAGATACTTGCCCAGTGCCCCGCCGTGCGAAAAGTTTGCTTGATGATGCTGTCACTATATGAAGTTATTCTAAACGGATATTAAGCAATCTATATATTAATAGATGAAGCAAAAATTTGTGATTCGTTTTAAGATACTTGCCTTAAGTATGAAATGTAAAGTCATAGTTGATGTAGAGAAGGATTGCGCAATGTAATATTTTTTTCAAATAATGCATAACACATACATAACATCAACTAAAACATATTACACTCACTACGTTGCCTTTGTTACAAACACATACATAATAAACCAAATAGAACATTCAATGTCTTTCTATGAAAACACATAACGTCAAAAATGTCAGATGTCTTTGTCAAAATACCCGCTATTGCTTTTAAATGCAGCTTAGTTAATTAACCTCTTTTTATCTTTAACGGGTGCGTTCAAAATAACTTGAAAACTATAACAATTAATTTAACTTAGAGAAATATTGGTGCTACTTTAGACAATATGAAGTTTAGTTTTTTAATTTAAATCACGGTTGAATTTCTACTGTTGCGACGGGTCACTAGTATATTGTAAACACGGAAGGTGCTTCACATTTGGCTAGTATGATAAGTTTACATACAACAGTAGGTTAAAATGAAGCGTCCCTGTAGCTCCGGGATCAGAATAGGGCTACGGCATCCCCCTGCCTGTCGTAAGAGGCGACTAAAAGGGGCTTCCGGGGTTGCAGACGGCTAAAGTGGGAGCTCGAACCGTTCGGTCAGGCAATCCCGGGAAGGACGGCGGTATGTGTGGTCGCATACCGTCGTAAAGACTAGACGGAGCGGTGGGCCCAGCCGCCCATCTGGGAGGAGCCCGATGGGGCAGCGCGCTCGGAGGATTCCGGTTGAAGTCGTTTTGAGATCCCGGAGTCCTCCTTTTCAGCGCCGAGGACGGCCACCGGGGGGGTTTTAATGCGGTAAAAATCCCACATAACCCTGCGTCGCTCCCACGGCGACGGGTACCTTTGGAAGGTTTCCCCCTCGAAAACAAAACAAAAAAAAAAGGTTAAAGTGAAGAATTACAAAAGTTTCAATCTTCCACTGACCCTCATTGTATCCTTCATATTATTTCTCATCATAGTGTAATATTGTTTTAGATGATAAAACTGTCTAATGGCGTACAATCAAACCCAGCAATTCTCATCGACGGAGGAATGCATGCGCGCGAGTGGACGTCGATCGTTTCCGTACTTTATTTCATAGATGCCATAGCAAGGAACTACAGTCAGCAGCCTCCTTTCATTACTAATAATGATTGGTAAGTGAAATGAAATGTCTTTATTTTGCATCTAGGCATACGGAGGCACTAACATATTGTCAGTTACATATATTTTTTTTCACTACCACCGGATCTGAACACGACCTCAACAGTATTTGCCTTATTAAGCTACAGATTTGGTACAAAGAATTCAATCGCGATTTTATAAAGGACGCGCATCAATCAGGCACAAGAAATATTTAAAAACAATATTGTCCAATTAATTTGTATTATGCCTCTTGGTGGCTGCAGGGAGTAGGAAAATAAATAGCATAGCGCGAGGTTAGCAAAGCAAGATATTTTGAACATGTACACATATATGTAAATAAATGATATAGGGTAGTTTCTTCATCATGTTCAACGATACTAGTTAACTCGCCAGCAGACCTACACTTATTCAGGTCATCGGTCCATCACTGATTTTATGCGATGGTTATAAAGAACTACTTATTGAACTCGGTTTAAGTATATGTAACACCTGAAGTAGACAACTGGAAAGGATTATTCGGATGAATCAAGACTTTTAAGCAGTAGTAAAAAACTAAGATACCTATTGATATACGTATAGTTTATCTCTCGTCAACCCATTATTGTCCCACTGCTGGGTACGGGTCTTCTCTCGAAATGAGAGAGTTTAGGCCAAAGTACACCGCGCTGACCAAGTGCGAATTGTTGGACTTCACACACCTTCGTAAACTTTTTTTAAAGAACTCTCGGGGTTGTAACGATGTTTTCCTTCACCGAAAAGCAGTAATAAAATTAATTACTAATACGCACATAATTTTAGAAAAATCAGTGGTGCGCGCCTGGGTTTGAACCACGGATCGAGAGGGCAAGTTTCAACCATTAGGCTATCACTGCTAAAAAGGTAGACAATTTTACTTTTATATAACATGAAAGAGGAAAACAAGCATGCAGTCCAGTTGATAGTAAGTGGTCACTGCCCCCCAGTGACATCAATAAGCAACTTATATAAAGTAGGAATTCTAGCTGTTGTTTATCATTAGGTATCTTAAAATTGTCGTTGTTACCAGATTTTTTTTCCAGGTACATAATACCTGTCTTGAATCCAGATGGCTATTTATACAGTACGACAAAAGATCGCCTTTGGAGGAAGAATAGGCGATATTTCAGTGGGCCTTGCGACGGTGTGGACATCAACAGGAATTTTGAGTAAGTATCTTTTTTTTTAAAAAAAAACACGCTTTCTACACTCATAGCCCCACAGTAGGATTTTCTCCTGTGTCGTGGGTACCATGGACACACACAAGACGAATACACAAACACCCAGACCCAGAACAGGAATCTAAACTCATCATTCAGATACTTGTCTGGCCGGGAATCGAACCCGGGACCCATTGAGCGTTAACGGGTATGGTAACCGCTGCGCCACGCGGGTCGTCAGAAGTATATACTTCTGTGAATCTTAACCTATATCTTAACTTAATCTTAACCTTTATACTTCTGTAAATATCACATGATATTGACACGTTAATGATATTTGAGATGTCGTTCAGCCCCTTAATCCTCTTTCCCGCTTTCTCCCCTGTCCTGTACCACGGGTGTTTTAACATGTATGCATACTATATAAAGTATGTGTGTTTTTTTTATCTAACTGAAGTAGCAAACGAGCATGCAGTTCACCTGATGGTAAGTGGTGACTGCCGCCCATGGACATCTGTATTCAACTACATACCGAACATGGGTTCCATCTGAAGTCAATCACAGAAGCGTTCCTACTCCCGAGGACTATGATGGTCGCCTCATTTGAAAATGTGCCGGCAACCACACCCTTTCATCGAAACGCAAGAAATGCTTCACGCTAGAAATAGGTGTGGTGGTGGTACTTTCCCGGCCGAGCTACACTGGTACTTCCACCTTCAAACACGGAATTCTTGTAAATAATTATTATTTTAAACTATTCCATTCAACATAATATACAAATTGCAATTTGTACATGTCAAACTAAGTATGTAGGGATAATAATCCAAACTTAGTTTCTAATAAACTTACATTCTCTCGATAACGAAGTAACACCTAGCGAGTCCGCCTTTACAGAAACCTAGTTTCTATTAACATGAAGACCAAGTTCCCAAAATATTGAGAGCGCTAGAACATGTCCAACTTTATAATAATACCTATTAATATTCATAGACATGTATCAGTTATTTGAAAAAAACAACTCTGAATTTATTTATAGACAAGCGCTACTGAGTTCCACCTTGATTTGCTAGTCTAATTGTAGTGTAAGTGTATTATATTCTAACTTAGTCCACGTCGGTAGCCACGTTCTATAACTTTGTACAAGGGGGTAAAACCCATTATTGTCCCACTGCTGCGCACGGGTCTTCTCTAAGAATGAGAGAGTTTGAGGCCATAGTCCACCGCGCTGGCCAAATGCGAATTGGTGGACGCTTTATACAAGACTCCAACCTTATTTAAAGGAAAACTTTCTCCAATAACTTACACTTAGCATCAGGTGGACTGCATGCTCGTCTGCTACTTCTGAATTATAAAAAGTTTACAGATGTTCATGGGCGGCAGTGAACAGTTGTTATTAAAGATATTTAGTAAAACAAAATAACAAAATCAGCTTTATTCCGTTAATGCATGACATGCAACAAAAAAACCACAAAGATAAAAAAAAATATAGACACAAAAAATACGTACAAATAAAAAAAACATAATTAAAAAAAATTAAACAGGACATAGACACGTTATATTTCTTGATTGATTGTACCTTAATCACATAAAAATAGTAACATGAAAATAAAAATAAAACATTAAAAGTATTTAAATGTATAACGTGTATGGCCGCTCTTACACAAGAACAATAGCTGTAGAAACTGACACACGATTTCGTGTCAACTTCAGAGATTTAGAGTTGTTCCATTAGTAAATTCTGTTTGTCTGACTTACATTGTGGCAAAGTTTCTCAATGCGTCGCTTACAGTATTTTCAATATGATTAAATAGAGTGTATATAAAAGTCACGAACATATCCGTCACGAACACCGAATACGTCAAATTTATTGTTAGGCAATTAATGTTTTCGACTGAATTTATAATTAAAAAAAACTAAAATCCAGTTGGAATAAAATAGTTTAATAACTCACAATATCTACACACTTCATATACGATATAGGTATGTACTGAATAAATCATATAATATCACAATAAGTGATATAAGATGTATTGAAAATGTATTTTGTATACGCCTATCAGGACAATTAAAATACCAAACTGTCTCAACGGCTCCGGATATTCTAAAAGTATTTTAATTAACGCAATAGGTGTTGGCTCCGTCCAACTTCATCTCAACTTTGGAATAAAGGGATCGCCCTAATTCTCGTAAATCCTGAATTTATCAACCGTTTTAGTGGCGAAGTTACAAACAAATTGCATTTTAACTTGTTGGTCTTTAAATAGGCATAATCCTTAATTATGGGAAAGTTTGTTAAAAAAAATAAACACGCTTTATTTTTTTAACAAACTTTCCCCAAACACACTCATAACCCAACACTGGGATTTTCTCTTGTGTCGTGGGTACCATGGACACACAAGACGAATACACAAACATCCAGACGCAGAACATGAAACTGAACTCATCATTCAGATACTTGTCTGACCGGGAGTCGAACATGGAATCCATTGCGCGGCAGACCGGTTTTCACTTTCCGGACCGGAACAGTTTTCCCTATTTTCGTAAGTGATGGAACAAAACAATTTTGAAACAAACAATTTTGATCATTAAATTCTACAACCTTTGAATTTATGCAGCACCCCGTTTACTTTCATGACAGTTTTTGAATGCTATTTTCGTAGAGAAAGCATTTTTCTGGTGACGAAAAATAGATAGCCGATAGTATACGAAAAACGAACTTTACCCATTTTCTGGTGACCCAAAATAGATAGCTAGTAAACAAAAATAGTCGAACTTTATCCTGCTATACCATTTTTCAATTCACGTCCGAGATTGACTGCGTGGGAAGTGCTTACCAAATTCAATTTCTATTTTGAGAGTATCTGTAACATGAAAAGTTGTAATATTTGTATTTTATTAGTTTTTTATTATATTTGACGACCCGCGGAGTGGTTAACATACCGATCTGATGCACAATGGGTCCCGGGTTCGATTCCCGGCTAGACAGGTATCTGAATGATGAGTTTAAGTACGTGTTCTGGGTCTGGGTGTTTGAGTATTCGTCTTGTGTATGTCCATGGTACCCACGACACAGGGAAAATCCTACTGTGGAGCTATGAGTGTAGAAAGCGTGTTTTTAAAAATAAAGTTTAGCCTCAAGCCCCTTAGTATTTCTATGTAGTTATACTCTAGGTCTCTTCATAAAGGCTTCGGCTCTCGGGTTTTGGCTCATATAATAGGCGAAAATGTAAGTCCAGGGTAGTAAAGTCGCATCTGTGACTGACTTAAAATAGAACCCTGCCGAACTTGCCGCAGACGAAGGAGTATGTAATTATGCACGATTATAGGTGATGTAAAGAAGAATTGCGCAATGCTAACATTTTTTTCAAATAATGCATAAACATACATAAAATCCACTAAAAACACATTACACACACTACCTTGCATTTGACACATACACACATATAATAAACGAAATAGAACATTCAATGTCTTACTATGAAAACACATGACGTCAAAAATGACAGATGTCTTTTTCAAAATACCCGCTTTTGCTTTTAAATGCAGCTTATGAATAAAACCTCCTTTTACCTTTAATAAAATAACTTGTAAATTATTACAATTTATTTGAATTTGAGAAATATTCGTGCTACTTAAGACAATACGGAGTTTAGTTTTTAAATTTAAATTACGGTCTAATTTCGACCGTTGTTACGGGTGAGTAGTAGATTTGAAAGCTGTTGGTATATAGGATTTACTGTGTTTTCATCTTGATTTCAGCTTTACTTGGTGCCAAAAAGGAGGCTCCAATAGTATATGCAGCCCGAATTATTGCGGTGTTAGTCCATTTTCAGAAGCTGAATCTACAGCTATCAAGGTAAGGCATTTTAAAGATTTAAGCGCCGAAATATGCCATTCTCTCGTCAACCCATTATTATCTCACTCCTGGGCACGGGTCTTCTCTCAGAAATGAGGGAGTTATAGGCCATAGTCCACCGCGCTAATTATATATAACCGCGCAAAATATGCCATTATTCTCTTTGAATTTCCTAGCCCACTGTAGAAGCAATGTAGGGCTGCAATGTGTTGGAGCAAAAGTGTTTGATAAGACAAACAAAACATTATAACTTATTGTTTATGTACCAATGATTGCGTTAATCCGCCATTTCCTTCATCCGACTTTTTCTAATCCATATATTATACATGTTATATATACTATTCATACTATACCATAAAGTTTACTATACGTTAGAATATAAAAGGAGAAATACTTGATAATCTGTAAAACTAATTATCACTAAATAGCATTGACCAAAGTTGCTTTCCGCTGTATGTTGCTAATATGCTTAAATCTTTAAAACTACGCTACGGATGTGAATGCTGTTTAATAGATAGGGTAATTAATGATTAAAGAAAAGGGTTTTTATGGAATAAATGCATATAGCGGCGAAACACTGATCATTTTAGATTTTTACTTTTTTTTTTATTTCACTGAAGTAGCAAACGAGCATGCAGTCCACCTGATGGTAAGTGGTCACTGCCGCCCATGGATATCTGTAATCAAATTCATACAGAACATGGGTTCTATCTGAAGTCAATCACAGATGTGTTGCTACTCCCGAGGACTAAGATGGTCGCCTCATATAAAAGTGTACCGGCGACCACACCCTTCCATCGAAACGCAAAAAATGCTTCACGCTAGAAATAGGTGTGGCGGTGGTACCTCCCCGGTCGAACTACACTGGTTCTACCACCTGTGAACTACCACTACCACTGTGTTTAATTTTAGGCAAACGAAGTTCGCCGGGTGAGCTAGTAGTAAAATATTCAGATATTACATCAGTTTCATAAATAAATGTGTCCCTCTATCTATGCACAATCTTTTTATTTATCTATACAAGACGTTTGTCTCTTCAACAACATAAAAGAGGTTGATTTTATTACTTTTCTAATATTAAATTCTTATGCTGGAGCACACTTCATGTGTCTACATCGCGTATTGTTTATTTCTTTGGAAATTTCTCAAGTTGAAACAAGACACCGTACGGGATTAACTCGAATGGAATGAATGTGCTCTTGTCTAAGTGTATTTTTAAGGTGGGCTTTGGTTAAAACATGTTAGCGATTTAATACGCTACGATTAAATATTGGGTACAACCCATTATTTTCCTACAGCTGGGCACGGGTCTTCTCTCAGAATGAGAGAGTTTAGGCCATAGTCCATCGCGCTGACCAAGTGCGTATTGGTAAACTTCACACACCATCGATGAACTTTTTTTTTAAAGAACTCTCGGGTGTGTAGGTTCGCTACTTATTGTGAAAAGTACGAATTAAAGTTGCAGTACTGTCTTACTAGAAGTACACCTTTAGGTACAGATAACTCTTTGTTCCAGAATTTGGTATCACAACGACATTTCCTAGCGTACATATCTGTGCGTTCATATGGAAAAAAGATTTTATTTCCCTGGGCTTCGAGGCCAGCGCCTTCGGTGGATATTAGGGACCATATTAGGATCAGTAACGCAGTTGCGTCGGTAAGTTATATAAGTTATTATAATTTCGAAAGTGATGGAATTCTTTGTTGTCTGACTCCGCAAACACCACCGCTAAACCTATTTTTTGGCCTGAAGGTTTTGTTAAGAGAAACATACCTATATGTCCGAGAAGTCCAACGTTTTCCTCAGAAGTAGCAATTCATCTGTGACTATCCTTAAACTGATATTGTAGTAAGGACCTCTGTATTGAATGGAGCGCAATATATTTTATATCACTATATAGTATAAAACAAAGTCGCTTCTCGCTTTCTGTCCCTATGTACGCTTAGATCTTTAAAACTACGCTACGAATTTTAATGCAGTTTTTTTAATAGATAGAGTGACTTGAAATTGAAGGTTTCTATGTATAATACATGTATAATATAGTAGAGAAACACTGATAGTCTGAGATTTTTGACTTTTAGGTGGAACGAAGTCTGCCGGATCAGTATATAATAGTATTACATATATTGAACTCCATCCAATACAATTGTTCATGGTCAGCAGTGGTAACTTACTATCAGGTAGACTACATCATTTGTTACACATGTGTGAGCGACATCACCAAACCGATCTGACATACAATGGGTTTTAGGTTCGATTCCCGGCCAGATATCTGAATGACGAATTTAAAATATATTTTTGGTTCCACACCCAAAACCAGTACCTATCTGTTTACGTATTCTGCTTTTTATGTGTCCATGACAACGACATAGGACAGATCTTTACTATGAGGCTATGAATATAAAAAGCGATAAAGCGTTATATTCAGCACAATTTAACACAGAATTGTATAAAGGTCCGCGTCTTGAATACGCTACACACGTTACACTAACCAAGATAAGCTTTAATCTACATTAGTCAAAGGATTTATAGTTAGCATTGTAAGATTAACGATATATCGCGTAACTCGAGGTACGTTTAGGTTCTAACGAGACCACAATTCGATATACGGAGTTGAATAAAGCTAATGAACACTGAAACTAAGCTTGTGTATATATTGTATGTGATATTGTTTCTTTGAGGAAATCTTCAGAAATGAATATGTTGAGATAATTAATACTGACTTTCGTAAATGGTAACCATCCTATAAAAATATAGTTATAGTTTATAGTTATAGTTTAGTTTTTATAATAGTTTTATAGTTTCCGACCGACCACGTCTCGGCAAAAGGAGTGCAGGCCGCCGCCCAACCAGGTGGACTGATGACCTGAAGAAGACGGAACCCCTGGATTCAGATGGCTCAGGACCAGTCGAAGTGGCGCAGATTTGGGAAGGCCCATGTCCAGCTGTGGACATCAAAAGGCGGATGAATGGATGGATGGATGTTCAGCAGTGGACTTTCAAAGGCTAATGGATGGATGGATGGAACCATCCTAGTTCTTTGAAGTAGTAACGCATTTGTGATTGACATTAGATAGATCGTCTGTTTTAAATAAAGTTTCTTACAGATATCAATGAGCGGCAATGACCGCTCGTCGTCAAGTGGACGTCAATCTCATAGAAAACGTGCAATTCAATCGTACATAAAAAGTAGTTTACACTCTTAATACTTGTTGGATTTTCAGTATTAGTATTTAATATACACACACACGCTTTCTATACTCATAACCCCACTGTAGGAATTTCTCCTGTGTCGGTACCATGGACACACACAAGATGAATACACAAACACCCAGACCCAGAACATGAATCTAAACTCGTCATTCAGATACCTGTCTGGCCGGGAATCAAACCCGGAACCCATTGCGCGTCAGATCGGTATAGCTATACATATAACCGCTGCGCCACACGGGTCGTCATACGGTAACAATGGTATAATCCATGTTATTTCTAGGCAATGCATGCGGTAGCCAAAGAAACCTTCAAGACCGGTAGCATCAACCGTGCAGGGCGGGAGAGTGGCGCGGGGATGGCCGTGGACTGGACGTACAGTCAGGGGGTGGTGCACTCCTACATGATGGAGACCCGGGGGGAAGGTATCGGAGCGTACTTCCTGGAGCCTGAGCAGATTCTGATAGCTGCTAAAGAGGTGTATGCCGGTCTTCTAGAGTTTGCTAGAATTATGTAGTGTAGTTTATATCTAACATTGGTGTTTCAGAAAATATTTTGCTTAGATAATAATATTGTCTCTATTTTTATGTGGGGAGGGAAAAATACTTTAACATATGAGAATGTACATAACATGTAACATCTAACCATATTTAGGGAAAGATGTTTAGGAAAGTACTAATATTGTTAAAAAATATAACGAATTCTTTGCCGAAACAAACATTTTTATTCCTAAATTAAAACAAATTACAAACGTGAAAAGGAAAAACAGATGACCATTATACTCCTTATATACTCTACTTTTAAGACTAACCCACGAGAATGAAAAAAATATTACCAGTTTTTTCGGTAAATTATTAGTTAAAATGTATTATTATACATAATGTCCACCAATTCGCACTTTGCCATCGCGGTGGGCTATGGCCTATAATTCTCTCATTCTGAGAGAAGACCCGTGCCCAGCAGTGGGACTATAATAGGTTGAAGACATTATATATAAAAAACATCAAAGTAACATTAATTACGTTAATTTTAAGAGAAATCGTAATCAATTGTATGAAACTTAGCTTCTCAATCGAAAGTCCGGCTTTAGAAGCAAAGATATACATAACAGATTTTTCTAAAATTATGTGAATTAATTATCACTGCTCTGTTACTGCAGAGCAGAGAGTTCTGAAAACAAAAGTCTCTGAATTGTGTGAAGTCTACCAATTCGCAGTCATAGCAGAGCAGTGATACTTGCCTTCTCAATCGGGAGGTCCGAGGTTCAGACCCAGGAACGCACCACTAGTTTTATGTGCGTATTAGAAATTAATTATCACTTCTTTTTGGTAAAAGAAAACATCGTGAGGAAACCTACACACCCGAGAGTTCTTTAAAAAAAAGTTCTCGGAGGGGTGTGAAGTCCACCAATTCGCACTTGGCCAGCGCGGTGGACTATGGTTTAAAATGGCCTATGGCACTCCGAGAGAGAATCCGTGCCCAGCAGTGGGACAATAATGGGTTGACGAATTACCAATTTGCATTTGACTAAGGACTATGGCCTTAGAAGTCTCTTATTCTGACAGCAGTGCCCGTCCCCTAATGGGAAAATAATGGGTTTTCGTTGTTAATAATTCTATTTAAAACACACTTAAATAATATACATTGTGTTATAAAAATACATACGCTGATAATATCAAAGGAAACCTGAGAGATTTCCTTCATCATACTTGTAAGAAAACTCATTAAAACTGTTTTAATTAAAGACATCAGGAATCGTCTGAAATTCTAATTTATACAAACTGCCTTTATAGTTTACGCAGATACCACACTGATTATAATATTTTATATTCATAATGGGATTTAGTCAAGACTTCAATTGAATCTATCTTTTGAAAAGTAAATTAAATGATGTTCGTTATTCAACACTTCCCATCAATTTCAAAATCTTTATTCACACCTGGTATATTATGTGACATTTCATCTTGATGAATTCAGTTGCATGGCTCCTTCCCTAACTAATATGAATATACGGATTAACAAATAAACGTAAAACGAATATGTTTCGTTATCGTAAGATGTAAAATAAAATGTACTAATGTCGATGCTCTCATCTCGCCTACTGATTGGTCACAACGGTGACGGATGACATACAGCTGCATCAGTCAAGCACGGACGTACGTCATCACTTGGACGTACTCTCCTCGAACACTATCCAACCACCGAACTGACGCGTGCGCTGCTAATCTGAGCCGTTTCAAGAACATTCGCCAGTGTATGTATGCTCGTGGAAAACGAAGGTGGAGATCATCGAGCCTGTACGCAGACCAAGGTACGTACCGTGCTTGTGCCTTAGCTATTGTGACCTATCAAAGACCATCCGTCGCCTCCAGGATGAGATTCCCTCCTTCTGACTGACTTCGGTCAGTCCCAGAAATGGGATTAAAGCCATTCCACCCCTTGGTAGACGCGTATCCTACAAAATATATCACCATTTTTTGACTGTTAGGTGCGGGTCTTCTTTTAGAACAAGAAGAGCCTTTTTTTTTTTTTTTTTTTTTTTTGTTGACGGGGAGGAAACCTTCAAAAGGTACCCGGAGCCTTGAGGAGAGACTCCGGGTTATGTGGGATTTTTACCCACTAAAACCTCCTCGGTGGCCTTCCTCAGCGCTTGTAGGGGACCCCGGGACCTCTAAAGAAAACGCGCCAGTACCCCCTAGCGCAGCACCCCTCATGGGCTCGTCTCTTAGGGGACATGTAGCTGTCCCCCTGTATCTTCCGGTGTCTACGGCGACATGCAGCCACACATGCCACCGTCCTTCTCGGGGTTGCTGGCTGGGCGGTTCGAGCTCCCTCTCGAGCCGTCCGCAACCCCAGGAGCCCCCTTTTAGTCGCCTCTTACGACAGGCAGGGGATACCGTAGCCGTATTCTACTCCCCGGCTACAGGGAAGATCTTCAAACTCTGGCCAAATGGCTTAGTGAGGGAGATGTACTTATCCCAGTCGTTCCAACTTAGCCCTAAGAGATAGACGCGTCCCGGGAGGCAGAGTGGAAGCTTGAACCATCCAGCCTGACGACCCCGGGAAGGACGGCGGTAACGACCAGATGGATGGAGCCCCATCGGGCTCACCTGAGTCGAGCCCGATGGGGCAACGCGCTCAGAGGACTCCACTTGTGTTTCTCCGGATATCCCGGAGTCCTCTTCGCAGCACCAAGGATTATCATCGGGGGGGGTTAGTGCAGTAGTAATGCCAGTTGATAACGTGTCGTTGCCAAGGCGTTGGGTACCTTTGCCTCTCAAAAACAGGATAGCAACGCATTTCTTACTTGAGATTGGCTACAAATGCATTCTCCGTGTAACCGTTATTTACAGAATACTCCGTGCCTGGAATTTAGCCCTTTTTTTTGTTCTCGAGGGGGAGACCTTCAAAAGGTACCCGACGCCGTGGGAGCGACGCAGGGTTATGTGGGATTTTTACCGCACTAAAACTCCGGTGGCAGTCCTCTGCACTATAAAGAGGATTCAGGGACCTCGAAACGACCGCAACTGGAATCCTCTGAGCGCGTTGCCCCATCGGGCTCCTCCCAGATGGGCGGCTGGCCCCACCGCTCCGTCTAGTCTTTCCAACGGTATGCGACCACACATACCGCCGTCCTTACCGGGATCGTCTGAATGAAGCCCCTTTTAGTCGCCTCATACGACAGGCAGGGGATGCCGTAACCCTATTCTGATCCCGGAACTACAGGTAAGATACAGCTCTAACGAAAGAGCAAATGCGATCTGTAGCCCTACTGCCTCACTAGAACCGCTGAATGTTCTAAATTCACCTGAAATCCGACTTCACGAACTCAGATTACAAATCCGCGTGATTCTCATTTGAAATGTAAATGATTCGCATCGGCCCACGCGTAATTCCGTAATTTCACGCCGCGCTTTCCATCAGCTCTGAATACGCCAGCGGTTAATAACGAAATGCTAATGACATACGTGGTTTTGGTCGAAACAATATGGTGAGCTTGGTTGTTTGTTTTTATTTATGGATAAAATTTGAACAGCTTGGGACGTAAGGATATTTACAGAGTTTTATTGTCAACGTGTAGCGTATCTTGCCAGGCAAGCCTCTTGTATAGTCAAATACAAGGCAAAGACCATAAAGTAATAGTTTTATTCACCGTGTAAAAACAAGATTACGGCACATCTATTTAAAAAATACGAAGCCACCATGATCGCCGGATTTGCTTACTGGATCATGGTGATCATGTTAAGATCCGATGGTAAAGTGTTCAGTTGCCGTAAGCCATATAGATTATGGACATTATATTTCATTTTATTACATTCGGTTTTGCTATTAGAACCGCGTGTAGTTTTGTGACTTATGTAGATTTTCAAAATTAAGTAACTTGGTATTGATAACATCCTGCAAGTGGTTAAAATTCTAGAACCTTAATCATCTATCATGATTGACTTTAACGTAGCCATACTAATAATAGTATAGGTCAACTGTACTGTGACCTTATGGTCACAGTACAGTTGTGTAATTATTGCATATTCATGCCAACATAATTATGTGGAATTTGGATAGAATTTCCTTTGTCAACATATTTTAACGAGGGATATTGAAAGTATTAACGTTGATGGAAATTGGTTTTTAGTACTTAGACTAAAATAACATAATCAACATTTAAACAATGAAATATTGGACAACAACGTGCAAATAGTGTCCTCGATATTATTTTGTACCTAAAAATAGTTTGCCCTTTCGAATTGTGTAATACATCATTTTATTACCCATAGAAGGTAAGTCGAATAGAAACGGCACGGGCTTGTTACAGACGAGTTTTGTTATTGAAAAACTTGAAAAAATTAAAACGCTTTCTACACTCAAATCCCTACAGTAGGATTTTTTAGAGTCGTGGGTGCCATGGATACACACAAATACACGAATTCCCAGACCCAGAACAAGAATCTAAAGTTGTCATTCAGATACCTGTCTGGCTGGGAATCGAACCCGGGACCCACTGCGTGTCAAACCGGTATGGTAACCGCTGCACCACGCGGGTCGACAGTCGTTATTAGTCTTATTAACTTTAACCTACTACTTCTACTTTTTTTTAAAGTTTACTTTACTTTAAGACTTTTTTCCAAGGAAGCATCCCTCAAGAATTGAATGTGTAAGCAGCACAGAAGTTGCACCAACTTCAAAGTTGGTTCAAACCCCTGTCAAGTTGGCAAACGTTATGTGCCAAATGTAGATTTATGTATTTGACATATTTTTTTTATTTTAAAGTAGCACAAAGCATGCAGGCAACCTGATGGTAAGTGGCCACTGCCCTGCGTGGAAATGTGTAAGCAACTTCATATAAAACAGGGATTTTTAAGCTATGCATAACGTTTATCGCGGGCTTTTGAGCGCAGCGACCGAATCAAAATTCGGTAACGACAAAAACGTAACACCCCCCACTCCGCCTACCATGTAGCGCGGCCGGGCGTTCGCTTAACGTGTAACTGGACTCAAAATTACATTTACATCATTTACAACATTTTTCATATGTATACTTATACAGTGATTGAAGTATTGACAGTCAAATCGATGATTGATCATTTTCAGGATACTATATCATTTTTATAGTATCAAAGAAAAAAGCTTTAATTAATATGAAAGAAAAAAACACTGCATAAATAAATAAATAAATATAATTGCATAAGTCGATAAAAAAATGCTATGCATTAGTTTTACCGCGGCAGCCCCCGAGCGCCGCAAGTTTTTATACTGAAACGACCTCCCGAGGACTAAAATGGTCGCCTCATGTAAAAATGAGTCCGCAACTACATTGCATCAACCCATTATTGTCCCACTGCTGGGCACGGGTCTTCTCCCAGAATGAGAGAGTTTAGGCCATAGTCCACCGCGCTGGCCAAGTGCGAATTGGTGGACTTACTACCGCAACTACATCCTTCCACCGAAACGCGAGAATTGCTTAAATATAGTTGTAACGGTGCTACCACCCTGGTTAGACCATTCGATCTACTTTCAAACATCTTTGCAACACATCTTAGAAAAGTGAGACTTTAAGCATATATTATTCCTGAGATTATTTACAATAGGCCATAACATATAAAGACAATGTATCTATATATTAATACGTGAAGCAAAAACTAGTGAAGCATTTTTAAGTAATGTGCCGCGGACGGATTAGTGTGAAATTTTGCACGGTTATAGCGGACGTAGGAGTGCAGAATGTTAATATTTTTTACAAATAATGCATATAACATACATAAAATCAACTAAAACACATTACACACACTACCGTGCATTTGTCACAAACACATAAATAATAAAAGAAGTAGAACATTCAATGTCTTACTATGAAAACACATAACATCAGAAATGTCAGTGTCTTTGACAAAATACCCGCTATTCCTTTTAAATACGGCTTAATAATTAAACCTCTTTTAATATTTATCGGGTGCGTTCAAAAATACTTGAAAATTATTACATTTTATTTGAATTTGAGAAATATTCGTACTACTTTGGACAATATGAAGTTTAGTTTTTTAATTTAAATTACGGTCGAATTTCGACCGATGCTACGGTAACTAGTATATATAAAAGCTCGTAGTTGGAAGATTCATTATTGTTTTGAGGACATGTCTTATAGTGTATTTGTGTCCGAGAATAAAGGAATCCACGCTAGGGTAAATTTCAGAAAGATATTATTAGAAATGTCAAGATAGCGGACAATGTTTTCAGCAACTGCTTACAATGTTGAGACATTGTTGAAGTGAGCAGATCGCAGTGATAAACGAATAATATGCTTTATCTTCTGTCTAGATTCACGGTGTCTGGGGACCGGGGAAGTACCACCGCTACATCTATTTTTAGTATGACGATGTGTCGATTAATAACTATTCTAGTGATAATTCCGAGCTTTGAGGTTTTGATAAACAATTAATTAACCTCCATATTGAAATGCATTGTGTTTATTATTTAAAGGCCATAAATTACGTCAACTTAGACATACTGGAGGTCATCTAAAGGCGGTAGAACCAATCTAGTTCCCCTGGGAAAGCACCACCGCTACACCTATTTCTAGTGTGAAGCATTGCTTGCGTTTCGATGGAAATGTGTGGTTGCCGGCACACTTTAATATGAGGCGACTATCTTAGTCCTCGGAAGTAGCAACGCATCTGTAATGATTTCAAACAGAATCTATGTTCTATGTGAGGTTAAATACAGATGTCGATAGGCGGCAGTGAGCACTTGCCATCAGGTGGACTGCATGTTCGTTTGCTACTTCAATCAGTTAAAAAGATTGACTCGTCACAAATTAGCTAACGATCTATCTTCTTTCAATAATCCATACACAGAATGCCCTACAAAAAGACAATGTGTGTGTCTTTCCCACGAACAACCATCATATTGTCTTTTTTTTGTCGAGAGGGAAACCTTCAAAAGGTACCCGACGCCGTGGGAGCGATTCAGGGTTATGTGGGATTTTTACCGCACTAAAACCCCACCGATGACCATCCTCGGTGCTACAAAGCGGACTCCAGGATCCCCAAAGGAAAGCAACCGGAGTCCTCTGAGCGCGTTGCCACATCGGGCTCCTCACAGATGGGTGGCTGGGCCCACCGCACCGTCTGGTCTTTACGACGGTATGCGACCACACATACCGCCGTCCTTCACGGGGTCGCCTGACCGAAAGGTTGGAGCATCACACTCTAGCCGCTCGCAACCCCGGAAGCCCCTTTTAATCGCCTCTTACGACAGGCAGGAGATACCGTAGCCCTATTCTAATCCTGGAACTACTGGGACGGATACAGAATGCCCTACAAAAAGACAATGTGTGTGTCTTTCTCACCAACAACCGTATACAACAAAGTGCAAACAAACATGTACTCACATTTCTCCAAAATCTACCTGAGATGTTCGTGACACGCTACGAAGACGAATGCTCGTGCCGTAAGCGGATGAGACAGGGAACGTCCCGAAGGACAGATTACACATTGTGCTTGGATCTTGAATGCAGGAAATGGTTATAATAATATTCACCTATTATTGTTATGTATTATGCGGAAACGTCCCCAGTCTTGCGCAAGACGGAGTACCAATAGGTAACATGTATTATACATATGTTTAGTACATGGCAGTTCACAATACAACAAAATTTAATTCACACACACACGCTTTCTACACTCATAGCCCCACACTAGGATTTTCTCGTGTGTCGTGGGTACCATGGGCACACACATGACGAATAAACAAACACCCAGACCCAGAACATGAATCTAAACTCATCATTCAGATACCTGTCTGGCGGGAATCGAACCCGGGACCCATTGCGCGTCAGACCGGTATGGTAACAGCTCCGCCACGCGGGTCGTCAAACTAATTTAATACTAATAGGAGTTGTTTTGCGGAAACCCGTGTTCTATAAAGTTAGTTTTGGTTAAGTTCCCTTCCCACAATAGACTTGACTTAACCTTCTTATGTTCGGCTTTGAGGCAATCACGTGGATATTGCTATTACCGAAGACCCGCGTAGCGAAGCGATTACGGTATAGGCTTGGCACTCGATAGGTTCCGGGTCCGATTCCCGTGCAGGCAGATAACTGAACGATGAATTTAGATTATTGCTCTGGGTCTGCATTCATGTATTAGTTTTTGTGTGTGTTTATGACACTTCTACACTGGAGAGAATCCTAGTTCTATCTAATCTATCTAATAAGAAATAAGTGTGGCGATGATGCCTTCGGAGTAGAACCACATGGAGTTCTACCACCTAATTGTGTATGTCTATGTTAAAGTAATATATGACCTATATACCTATATTAAACACTATGCGTTTCAATATGAAGGTTAATTAAATGTTCATCAAAACCTCAAGGCTCGGAATTATCACTAGAATAGTTATTAGTCGACACATCGTCTCCTTGTGGTTCCAATTATATTTCGAAATGACTACATGTCTTCGTCGACAAGAGCCGAAAGTAATTATCTAACATAATCACACTCGAGAGAGTTTTAATATTATCGTTTTAATAGTAGTTTTAATAGTAGAACATAATATACAATTATCTGCAACAAACGATTACTAAATATGAAATATTTAAATTAATAAAATATTAATTAACATAATTATATGTATATACAAAATAATAAATTCAATTTAAAAAGAAACAAAATGCCAAATTAAAAATAAAAATCTGCATCCAAATTACTGTCCATAGGATGAGTTCCCAGAATGCTGGCAACATTACAATAGCAAGGCTCATTCGTTGACCGAGGTATGTGCCAGCTTTCTGATCATTCGTTGACTCTATTAAACGTTTGTAAAGATGCTTAAAAATAATTTTGCATTTAATCTCCACGGTCCCGTGGTTTCCACGCCAAAAGCCAGAAATAAATAATCTTTAATTATATGTGAATTTCAGCATCGGTCGCCACGACACCGGCTGCCCTTGAAGAGATATTAATATGAGAAGGTGCCAGTGTGTCAACACAAGTAGCGTCCCACACTAGACACCTTCCATTCTTCCAAGGATTTCTTAGATATTTTTAATGATTCTGTTTCGTCCCTCAAAAGGAAGCTTGCTTTATATTCTTTGTAAGTCACCTTAGTTTTTTTGTTTATATTCCACTACTTCTAACTCTATATATTATGTCTGTTATTCCTGATTAATTAAGCTCAAGCACGTCTTTTCCGAATTTTGGCGACTGATGTACACACCACTAATTGGCATGCATACTGGTCTATATGTTATGCTGTTGATGTGTCAATAAATAAATAAATAAATAAATAAATGTGTGCGTGTACTAGCGTACACTCGTAAGAAGTGAAACTTCTTTATGACGTTATTTTTCAAAAAATAATTTACCATATGCAACTTTACAGAAATTGGTTAAATAAAGTTAAATTAGATAAAGTTTAATAAAAGGCTTTTATTAAACTTTATCTAATAATCTAATCTATAATAATCTATCTAATATCACGCGCGGTAGGGATAAGAAAAAGGTGGCGCGTAACGGAATAAAAAAGATGGCGCGTAACGTAACGTAACGTAAAGATGGCGCGTAACGAAAAAATGTTACACTAAATTTTTTTCCAACCCCGATAAAGAAGTTTCTCTTCAATAAAAATTAAATAAATATAGGTATATTTTGTAGGTGGTAGAACCAGTGTAGTTTGACCGGGGAAGTACCACCGCCACGTCTATTTCTAGCGTGAAGCATTTCTTGCGTTTCGAATGAAGGGTGTGGTTGCCGGCACACTTTTATAAGAGGCGACAACCGTAGTCCTCAGGAGTAGCGACGCATCTGTGATTGACTTCAGATAGAACTAATGTTTTATATGAAGTTGGTTACAGATGTCCATGGGCGGCAGTCACCACTTACCATCAGGTGGACTGCATGCTCGTTTGCTGCTTCACTTATGAGAAAATCATTCAAGGCATCTAAAGAAGTTCTCTTTTCAAAAAATATTACCTTAAAATAAAGTGTATATTATTTTTATGTATATTATTTATTATTTTTATGTATATTATTATTAGTGTGTGTGTTTCTCACAACATATTATTAGACAAATATGAAAGGATTTGCATCCTTGGATTTATGAAAGGATCTAATTGCTTAGAGGTTCTTTCCTGAAAGTGTTTCCGTACAAAACGAGACCTTTTCCCGGAACGTGTCTTAAAATAAAAGTTGATAAATCTCAACCGAGCATGCATTGCGGCATTCTGCGGTCGTCCGCCGGAATGTAATTGGGAAAGCTGGGTCCTGTCACTAGTTATCCATACTAATATTATAAATGTGAAAGTTTGTTTGTTTGTTCCTCTTTCACGTCGCCACATAGCTATTATATGATATGGTTTATATGTTGAGAGATAGGAGGACGGAGAGTGACGTAGGCCACTTTTTACCGCGCTCTCTCATTCCCATGAGAATATCGATGTTTTGTTAGTTGATACAGGTTTAGTAGTTCCAGACGTTGTTAATCGATGGCGTTAGTAAAATTTATTTGCAAGTTCTGAATCACGCTTTTAAATGCTAATGTTAATTGACTTTGACCGTGCGGGCGAAGTCGCGGGTAAGAGCTAGTAAAAGTATAAAGACGGTGAATAACCTTATGGTTAAAAATCAGCCTCTCAATCGAGGGTCCGAGGTTTAAATCCCAGGCCTGTATCACGATTTTTCTCAAACGATGTGCTTATTAGAAATTAATTATGACTGCTTTACGGTGAAAGAAAACATCGTGAGGAAACTTGTACAATCTTTGAATCCATCAAATAAGTTCTCATAGGTGTATGAAATCTACCAATTCCAACTTGGCCAGCGCGGTGGACTTTCGTCTAAAATTTATTTTGAGAGAAGACATAATTAGAAGTTAGTATTTTGTGGCACTGGTCTATACGAGCAGTGATAGCCTAATGGTTAAAACTTGCCTTTTCAATCGGGAAGTCCTAGGTTCAAACCCAGGCACACCACACACACGACTGATTTATGTGCGTATTAGATTTTTTTATCACTGCTTTTTGGTGAAGGAAAACATCATGAGGAAACTTACACACCCGAATTCTTTAAAAAAAGTTTCCGGAGGTGTGTGAATTCCACCAATTCGCACTTGGCCAGCGCGGTGCGCTATGGCCTAAAACTCTATCATTCCGAGAGAAGACCCGTGCCCATCAGTGGGACCTTATATGATATAATTACGATAGATACGATTACGATAGATCCACGTCAATTAAAAAAATACAATTGGGATTGGAGCTCGTAGCACTAACATTAAAGGGCCAGAAGAATTCCACTTCATTGCTTTTTTATAATATAAATTTGAATGGCTTCTTTCGATTTCTTTAAGTGTACTTTGTCAACGTTTTTATTTTTAACGCCTCCCGTGGGATTGTCGGCTACGAAAAGCTTTAAAGGCTGACTAATTTGCATATATCCGCTGTGCCGAGTGATTATGTAAAGAACCCAGCTCTGCCTAAGTCGTGAATACTGTTGAGTCTTCCTTGCAAATATCAATATAAGGTATATACATAGAAAGAAAAAAAGAAAGATATTTGTTAGTCAATTTTTGGGTTACAATAATTTTGATTACATAAGATGTTTCAAAAGGGCGCCAAAAATGGAATATGCCGGTAAAGGCGTTCTAAATGTTTGGCACTCACATACTCGTATTTATCAATAAAATACTTACAATGAGACACTATATTACAATGTTGATAACTTTAGCAGATTAACATGTTTTTGTATTTTTATATTTTTAAATCATCGTTTAAGAATTCGTCATACATGCAATAGCATTTTTCTATTAATTGCTTTCTATACTCGGAATACTCCGAATGCGTTTCATTGGAGGTTCCGGATTCCTTTTTGCAGCGTCTAGATAGCCATCGGTTTTGTTTTAGTGAGGTAAAAATCCCGCATTACTCGGCATCGCTCCCACAGAGTCAGATACCTTTTAAAGTTTCCCACTTCGATAGGAAAATAGCTATTCATATAATCTATATATTAATACATGAGCAAAAACTTGTGATTCGTTTATAAGATACTTGTCGCAGCCAGAGGAGTATTAAATTACGCAGGGTTATAGTTGATGTAGAGAAGGATTGCGAATTGTTATTTTTTTCCAATAATACTTAAAATATACATAAAGTTAACTAAAAACACGCACTACCTTGCATTTCATACAAACACATTCATATAAACGAAATAAAACATTCAATGTCTTACTACGAAAACACAAACGTCAAAAATGTCATATGTCTTCGTCAAATTGTAAAACCTTTGTATAAAAAAGGTGACACCCATGACATAAACAATTATAGGCCTATTACCTTAATCCCCATCTTTTCAAAAATAATAGAAAAAACAATGCACATCCGAATGTTAATTTTTTTTAATGAACATAATATTTTACAAAAAGAGCAATTTGGTTTTCGGAGAAATAGCTCAACTACGTTAGCAACCTTTAACTTAGTTAAAGTCATTTCCGAAAGCCTAAATTATAAAACACCAGTAACAACTATTTTTCTTGATATGTCCAAAGCCTATGATCTAGTTGTCCACGACATTTTACTGGAAAAGCTTGACAAATATGGTATACGAGGTAACGCGTATAACTGGGTAAAAAATTACTTAGAAGATCGGCAACAACGGACAGAAATATCAAAAGTAGAGATGTGCAACGAACAATCAACGAAAGTTGTATATAAATCGCCATTTAGGAAAAACAGCAGTAGAGCGATACCACAGGGAAGTATAATTGGCCCATTGCTGTTTCTTATATATATAAACGATCTTCCCCACGCTACAACAAGCGAGTGTATATTATTCGCAGATGACACGACTTTAATTGTGAAAGACAGAAACAGGACAATGCTAAAAAATAAAATAATAAATTCCTTAAATGAAATAACAACATGGTTAAAAAATAACAACTTAACATTGAACGTAAACAAAAGTAAAATTATAAACTTTAACACGAATAGGACATATACAGATAACATTGACATAATATATAATGGGAAACAGATTGACGAAGTACATCATACTAAATTCCTAGGTATAATAATTGATAAGAATCTTACATGGAAATTTCACATTGACCACATCTGCAGCAAGTTAGATCGATTTATTTTCGCTCTTAGAAGAATTAGGTACACAGTATCAGAGCAAGCCGCATGGTGCGCTTACCACGGATATGTGTCATCGGTACTGAGTTACGGTTTGATTATTTGGGGTAATTCTTCATACGCAATACAAGCTTTTAGAGTTCAAAAAAAATGTATTCGCGCTATATGTAACGCACACTGGATGGACAGTTGCCGGCCGCTATTTAAGAAATATAAAATATTAACTTTGCCCTCATTGTACATTAGGGATATCTGCTTATTAGTGCATCGATATCCTGAATACTTTAAAAAAGTGTCAGACTATTCCACTAGAACCATAAGATATCCAAACAAGTTGCTAATTCCTAATTGTGCACTGCAAATCTATAAAAAAAACGCTTATTTTATGGCGATAAAAATGTATAATAAATTACCAGATTCAATAAAACACTTGACATATAACGAGTTTAAAAAAAAGTTGACATCGTGGATTTTAGATAAATGTTTTTATTGTATTAATGATTATTTAGAATTAAGATATATTGACATAAAAATTTGAATTGACTATTACATATAGATTGCATTTATTAAATTGATTTAGTATTCATATTATTGATTATAGTAACGTTATGAATTGTATTATGTTCAATTGCGAAAAAAATGCCTATTTAAATTAGAATTTATGACATTTGCATGCCTTTAAGGTAGAATAAGAGGATGTGTAATTAATATATAAGACCGCTATGTACCTTATTTATATGCAAATAAAGACTATTGATTGATTGATTGAAAATAACCTCTATTGCTTTAAATGCAGTTTAGTTAATAAACCTCTTTTTTACCTTTAATTCAAAATAACTTGGTGATTATTACAATTTATTTATATTAGAGAAATGTTGGTGCTACTTTGGACAATATGAAGTTTAGTTTATTAATTTAAATTACGGTCGAAATTCGACCGTTGCGACGGCAGACTACTTAGTAATTAAACGACCTTAATTAAGTGAAGTGCCATTTCAAGTGTACGAATTGTAGTGTCATAATGGTAGACTGGTAGTAACGCATTCAACTTTTAATTGTCTGTTTTGAGGCAGCTAATTGTAACACATATTTTGTGAAAACTTTAAATGTCCTATTAAGGTACAAGGGATACAGTCCTGTGTCATTCGGATGGACAGCGGAGACTTAGTAATAAGGTTCCGGTGTCACCCTTTGTGTGAGGAATCGTATAAATACTTTATATTTTATTTCCTATTCGTGACATAAATTTGTGAATTTCCACTACGTAATTGTGATTGGCTTCTGGGGTTGCGGGCGGCTAGAGTTGGAGCTTGAACCATCCAGCCAGGCGATCCCGGGAAGGACAGCGGTATACGTGTTAGCACGTCGTCGTAAAGACCAGACGGAGCGGTGGGCTCAACCGCTCATCTGCGAGGAGCCCGATAGGGCAACGCGATTAGAGGACTCCGGTTGCGTTCCTTTGGAGCTCCCGGAGTCTTCTTTGTAACGCCGAGGACGGCCACTGGGGGGATTTTAGTGCGGCAAGAATTCCTCACAACCCTGCATCGCTCCCACGGCGTAGGGTACCCTTTGAAGGTTTCCCCCTCGACAAAAAAAGGATGTTCTAATTCTCATGTAACGTATTATATTATGCCCTATGTAAAGAATAATACATTCTGTTTTCAGTGTGGTAAAAAACAAGGTTTCTAAAACAATACTTGGTAATTAATTACATTTAATGAACAAAAATTAAATTAACTAATCTTGACATAAATTTATATATTTTATTGTAAATGTACATTGTCTAACTATTACATACTAATTAACAAAAATATACCTTTAAAGTTAGAGTTAGTAGCAGATCCTAAGTTGGCTGAGCTTTTAAACCTTCAAGGTTTCAAAAAAGGCTGTACTTGATAGAACCTCAAGTTAAGTAAAAACAAAAGCAGCTCTTGTTATAAAGCAAGTGTCTCCGGTGTACCGCAGATGGGATAAATGAGCGCGCTGTGTGTTGCGACATCTGCAGATTTATTGTACGTGGTACAAGTTACAGGCTGTAACAATTTAAATAATATAGCGTTTAAATAAAGATTTATAGCTAAAGTATATAGATAGATAGCTAAAGTCAAGTATAGAAGAAATAACTTTTTTTTTATCTGATTAAAGTAGCAAACGAGCATGCTGTCCACCTGATCGTAAGTGGTCTCTGCCGCCCATGGACATCTGTAATCAACTACATACAGAACATGGATTCCATCTGAAGTCAATCACAGATGCGTTGCTACTCCCGAGAACTATGATGGTCGCCTCATGTGAAAGTGTGCCGGCAACCACATCCTTCTATCGAAACGCAAGAACTGCTTCATGCTATAAATAGGTGTGGCGGTGGTACTTCCCCGGATAATTTATTTAAATACTTTTCATTGATGTAGCAATGAAACGTATTTAAATAATATTGATTATTTAAATAACATTTTTGGACCAAAAAATTAATTAATTTAATTTAAAAATTTATTGTTATTTTTTCTGATTAGATTTTCCGCTCGGCTCCCCTTATTTTTAATGTATTGTAATTCTTTAAATCGTCTGGCAATAAAATGAATTATGATAATCATTTAAGCAGTTTTCAGAATTGAATAGCACAGACATATTTCAAAATAACTGTTTTGTATTTCTTCATAGTGCATTTACGTGGGTTATAATATTTCGGAGGTGGTAGAACCATACAAATACCGGGGAAGTACCACCGCCAAACCTATTTCTCGGGAGTGGCAACACATCTGTGATTGACTTCAGATGGAACCAATGTTCTGTATGAAGTTGATTACAGGTGTCCATGGGCGGTAGTAGCCACTTACCATCGGGTGGACTGCATGCTTGTTTACTACTTCAATCAGATAAAAAAATACCTAATACAGAATATTTAATTTCATAACTTAGACCATAACATTGTCCCAAACTGCTTTTATTTTTAGAAGGTAACCAGGGTTATAAAAATACATCGTGGTTTTATGCAATAGAGTCGAGCTTATTCCCAGCCCCAAGCCTGATTACGTAGAAGTGACTTTAATAGAAATAGCGCTGGAAAAATGACCTGAAAATTGCACGTCTAGGAATCTTATAAATTGCTACCAGGAAGCCTTGTCGCGAAACTGTTAGTAGATTCTTTGAACGTGTCGTATGATAGATGGGAATTTCATTATGTTAACTTACGTGCACCATATCATTGCTTGTAAGGCGTGAATTTATTTTATCGGACTTGTTATTATCTGTATAAATAACTGGATAAATGCGAGTCAGACAGGCGCACGAAGGGTGTCATAACATTACCTATAAAAAACGTCTCATAAATCACGTTTGTGATATATGAGACCTTTTTATTTGTACGAGGTTTCCCACCTTCTAAAGGTACCCGACGCCGTGGGAGCGATACGGGTTATGTAGGATTCTTACCGCACTAAAACCCCCTCGGTGGCCGTCCTCAGCGCTGCGTGGAGACTAGAGAGACTCCAGGATCTCCAACAGAACACAAATGGGATTCCTCCGAGCACGATGCGTATTTCTGGCTCATCCCTGGTGAACAATACGCTCACCGCACCTTCTGTGATTTACGATGGCATGCGACCACACGTGGCACTGTCCTTCCCGGGCTCACCTGGCTGGACGGTTCGACCTCCCACTCTAGCCGCCCGCAACCACGGAAGCCCCTTTTAATCGTCTCTTACGACAGGCAGAGGATACCGTAGCCCTATTCTGGTCCCGGAACTACAGAGACAAATTAGAACATCCTAGGACCGCGATTCCATACGGTACTAAATCTCAAACATTCCTGACAAGGAACCTTCCGTGTGCAGCCTCCAGAGGTGGTAAAAACCAACAACCACTGCAGAGAGATGGAGTATGGAGAGATGGTTTAAGAAAATTAACAATTTAAAAACAACACGTTTAGACAGTTGACGACTCGAATGGCGGAGCGGTCACTATACCGATCTGACACGCAATGGGTTCCGGGTTCGATTGCTCGCCAGACAGGCATCTGAATGATGAATTCTGTTTGGGTCTGAGTGTTTTTGTATACGCCTCTGTGTATGTCCATGGCTCCCACGACACGGGAGAAAATCTTAGTATAGGGCTGAGAGTGTAGAAAGTGTGTGTGTGTGTGTATTTAGAAAGTTGGATAACTGGTACTTGTAGGTTGTTGGTATTATTTTAATATTTTGTACAGATAATTTGATAACAGTTTCATGATACTAGACGTGGATAAATTAATTGCAAGCATGAGACTGATGAGCAAGTTATTAATAGTCGCCTCGTTTTAATTAATTTCTGAATAGCATTGTTTTAGTATGAAATAGAAATTTCATTTGAATAACAATTATCATAACATAGCGTCTAATTGTTTTAAGCGTTATTTCTTTACGGGAAATGGAAAATGAATGAGAACGTTCATTTGTAGTCTTAAACAGAGATCTACTAGTCCTTCGTCCCTGCAGTTCCGGGATTAGAATAGGGCTACGGTATCTCCTGTCTGTCCAAGACTAAAAGGGGCTGCGGGCGGCTAGAGTGGGAGCTTGAACCGTCCAGCCAGGCGATCCTGGGAAGGACGGCGGTATGGGTGGTCGCATACCGCCGTAAAGACAAGATTGGGTGGTGGGACCATCCACCCATCTAGGAGGAGCCCGATGGGGCAACACGTTCAGATGATTTCGGCTGCGTTCATTAGGAGGTCCCGGAGTCCTCTTTATAGCGCTGAGGACGGCCACCAGGGGGGTTTTAGTTCGGTAAATATCCCACATAACCCTGCGTCGCTCCCACGGCGTCGGGTACCTTTAGAAGGTTTCCCTCTCGAAAACAAAATATTATTGTAAACGTTGGTTATCTAAACACAAGATGTTTTGAATACAGTTCATACATTTTGTTGGAAGGACATGGCACATGTCGGGCTTTATTTTATATGAGGCGACCATCTGATTAAGATGGTCGCCTCATATAAAGTCGCCTCGGGAGTAGCAACGCATCTGTGACTGACTTCAGATAGAACCCCTCATTTGCTACTTCTATCCGATAACAAAAACAAAAACCTTTTGAAGGGTAAAATAAAGGGGAATATATTCGCACATAGTCTTAAGGAAAGTAACAAAATAAAATATTGCAATAACACATAAAACATGCTACTCATAAAACTACGTATTACCTCGCTAGCTTGTTTTTTTCTCTCATTGTACTTTTATTCTACAGACTTATTAAAGGTTAGTCTCACGTCAACCCACTATTATCCCACAGCTGGGCACGGATCTTCTCTCAGAATGAGACAGTCCACCGCGCTGGCCAAGTGCGAATTGGTGGACTTCACACACCTCCGAGAACTTTTATTTTTAAAGAACTCTCGGGTGTAGGTTTCCTTACCACGTTTTACTTCACCAAAAAGCAGTGATAATAATACGCACATATTTTTTTAGAAAAATCTATGGTGTGTGCCTGGGTATGAACCTCGAACCTCCCGATCGAGAGGGCGAGTTTAAACCATTAGGCTATCACTGCTCAAAACTTTAGTCTCAACCGTGGACAATTTTACTTTTGTGTAACATTTAAGTAGAAAACAAGCATGCAGCCCCCTTAATAGTAAGTGGTCACTGCCCCCCAGTGACATCAATAAGCAACTTTATTTAATTTTATTTTTATTCTATTATTATTATATATTTATTTCGAAACGCAAGAACTGCTTCAGGCTAGAAACAGGTGTGATGATCGAACAACTTCTGTCCTATCTTCCAAACCTTGTACCTTGTACCTTTGGATACATAAAATCGACTATATAGTCGACCCAAAAATGTCGAAAATTATCATTTATGTTTATATATCATCTTATTCCCATTATAAATGCAATATCGAAAATCCAACATTTGCTTCCAAATTAAGAGCTATTTCCATTTTTAACCGACTTCCCAAAGGAAAGAGGTTATCTATTCGTCACGTATATTTTTTTTTTTTTTTTTTTTTTTTATGTATGTTCGGGCGAAATGGCTAGAAATCGTTGACCTACCGACACGATTCATACAACAATGTATGCGACTAGTTTCACAGGCAGTCCCATATTGAGGAAAATGAAAACCTTCCGGCGGTTTTCCCGGAAAATTGGAAAATGTCGGTTTCTTAAAATCTTGAATAACTTGGGTGTTTATAAACCGATTTCCATTTTCTTTCTTTCATTTGATAGGAAATTTCGTCACGCAACTTTTTCTCTTGGACATGGGTATGCTGTGATGCTTAACTCTTTGAGTTATGGGGTGGAAACCACCACCACTCCTCAAGTTTTTTAGATAATTTGAAATAACTCGGCTTCTGCCGAATCGATTCTTATGAAACTTGGAATATGTATTATATATCTATGCTTATATAGGTTGACGAAAAATTTGACCTTCAACTCTTCGATCCTGATGATGCAGGGTTACAGCTATCCTAAACTATAACATTAGCTATTTGGTGCTTACATATATGTAACAAGACAATTAAGCAGAGACATGTGATGAAAATTTGACCTTCAACTCCTCAATCCTGATGATGCAGGGGTGCCTCAAGCCTAAACCATTGGGGTTGACCATTTGGTGCTTATGGGTATGTTATAACAATACTAAGCAAAGACATATTATAAAAAAAATGACCTTCAACTCCTCAACCCTGATGATGCAGGGTGCTGTAAGCCCAAGCCGTAGGTGATGGCCATTTAGTGCTTACGGATATATAATAAGATAGCAAGGCAAAGATGTACGATGACAAATTTGACCTTCAACTCCTCAACCCTGATGATGCAGGGGTACTGCAGGCTTAAACCATAAACGTTAGACATTTGTTGCTCACGGATTTGTAATAACATTGCTAAGCAAAGGTATACGACGAAAAATTGGACCTTCAACTCCTCAATCCTGATGATGCAGGGGTATTGAATGCCTAAGCCATAAAACTTAGCTATTTCAATCTTACGCATTCAAAATGATATTTAAAAAAATGTAAGGTAAAACATTAGAAAAATGGTTGTATACGGTGGAAAATTGGACCTTCAACTCCTCAATCCTGATGATGCTGGGGTGGTTCAAGCTTAAACTATAGGCGTTAGCTACATGATCGCTACGTATATCTGATAAGATTACTAAGCAAAGATATAAGATGAAAAATTTGACCTTCAACTCCTCAACTCTGATGATGCAGGGGTACTTCAGGCTTAAACTATAGGCGTTGGCCATTTGATGCTTATGGGTATGTAATATATTTACAAAGCGAAGACGTATGATAAAAAAGTTGACCTTCAACTCCTCAACCCTGATGATGCAGGGTACTGTAAGCCCAAGCCATAGAAGTTGGGGATCTGTTGCTTACGTGCATGCGATGAGATTACATAGAAAAGATATGACATGATAATTTTGACCTTCAACTCTTCGGCCCTGATGATGCAGGGGTACTTCAGGCTTAAACCATAGGCGTTGGCCATTTGATACTTATGGATATGTAATATATTTACAAAGCAAAGACGTATGACAAGAAAATTGACCTTCAACTCCTCAACCCTGATGATGCAGGGTACTGCAAGTTTAAACCATAAGCATCGGCCATATGGTGCTTACGTATATGTAATGAGATTACTAAGCAAAGATATGACATGATAATTTTGACCTTCAACTCCTCAACCCTGATAATGCTGGGGTCCTTCAAGTTTAAACCGTAGGCATCGGCCATATTGTGCTTACGTATACATGTTGTTGTTCACAATACCAACAATGAGTTTCGGAGAGGATATAATTATGATCAAAAATTCCACTTTGAATACAATTACCTGAAAGATGCAAGAGTACTTCCAACCTTTTTAAATTGGATGGGTTATTTTTATCAGTATCAGTTGAATTATACTCTTAGTTATACGGTTTATATTACTTTTTCTACTTTAAATATTGATAATTATAGGTCTATTCTTTAAATAAATGTTTACTCAGAAAAAGTTGTTTTATTCGGTTAGGTTAGGTTCGAACAGATTTTTCCAATTCAGAATCTAAGGGAGGGGGCGCGGTAGCGCCCCCGACCGGTTGTGTCAAAGAAGTCTATTTTTATATGATGACGTCAGCACATAATTTTATTCATCCGAAAATCGGACGAATAATTAATTTTATTCATCCGGTTAGCGGACGACTAGCAACAGCCATAACTGATTTTATCGTGACTGAAAAGCGTGAAAAAAAAATTTTTAAACAAAAAATACAACCGACTTCCATGCCACATAAAAGTAAAAAATAATTTAAATACATGTTGGTTTAGAGCAAACACAGTTCTTAGTACATAGTCCCGAAGTCGGCGCTCATATAAGATACATGTAGTTTCGTCATGATCCAGCAAAATATGGTGAGCGCCGACTTCGAGACTATGTACTAAGAACTGTGTTTGCTCTAAACCAACATGTATTTAAATTATTTTTTACTTTTATGTGGCATGGAAGTCGGTTGTATTTTTTGTTTAAAAATTTTTTTACACAACTATTATCGGAAAAAGTAATATCATTTGAACGTTATATGAAACATTTTACTGTCGCTGCTCATATCAAAATTGCTTTTATGTTTGCAGTTTCATTTTTAATAACAATGTTTTATTCCCAGTAGTAACGTATGCACGGTTTTTATCCTACAACACAATATAGACCTGTTCTATTAATTTAAAAACATTTATTGCATTCTATCTAACGATCGCATAGGTATGAAATGAAATTAAATGAAATGTTTTTATTTTGCATAGGCCCACGGAGGCACTTACAACCGGCACCGGATCGAAACACGACCTCAACTGAGAAGATCCAGCAAGAAACTCAGTGAGTTTGTTTTTTTTCTTTGTATATCTTTTTTATTGCCATATTGTTTTTATATTGGTTAAAAATGTTAGCTCCAGTATATTGCCTGATATTTGACTGCAAGAAGCATATCTGGCAGGATACGCTACACTTTGACATTCAATTATTACGGGAACGTATTGTTCAGTCCCAAGCTGTTTTATCTCCTATATAGTCAGAAATTTTATAATATGCTTTACGACTAAGCTTGATCTTAATAAATGTTTTAAACTTATTAATTGACAAATTTCTGATTTCAATTAGAAATTTATTATAAAAGCGTATAGATTGACCCATAAAAGGAAGATTAATTTTGTGAAGATTAGTAACATGTGCGAAGAGATTGTGTTTATTCCTTGTACTTATATCGTGAGTGTCACAAAATTTACTGAATTTATTAATATTTTTCTTTACATAAATCAAATTCTCATATATAAATTGGGATATTATTTAAAATCCGGTTTATTATACCATACGTAACCGACTAACACAGTAAGGCTGTATCCCCAGTAGGCAAACTACTAGCAGCCGACTGGATTTGCGACGTATCGGTTTAGTACGCCCTTTTATATATTTCAAATGGAGTGTTTAAGTTTTGCTAGTATGCACTCACTTTACGCAGTTTGCAGCGTTACAGCGTATAGCCTAAGGTGGGCATTCACGTTACAACGGTCGCGCGGACTGTCGCAACGACAGTTCAAGTTGAATACTTCAACGGACCTGCGACATGACCTTGGTCGCACAGCCCGCCTTGGAACCGCGTGTCAGACCGCTATGGTAACCGCTGCGCCACGCGGCTAGGTTTGAAGAATGTTGGTTTTCTTCAGTTTTTTGGTGGTGGTTGCCGGGGAATATCAATTTGGGCGACCTTTTTTTGTCGATAAAAGTGGACACCATGGTACCCACGACACAGGAGGAAATCCTAGTGTGGGGCTATGAGTGTAGGAAACGTGTATATGCGAATTTTGGTGAGGAATATTGAAGAATATATGTCCAATAACAACATTCGTTACATCACTACTTTCACTGTGATGTGTTGGTAATGTTGTGTTACTAAATTCTGACCAAGGTTAACTAGAGATGCGCTGAATATTCGGTTGTTTTTCGGTATTCTTCAGGTCATCAGAGATTATTTTTACGGCGGGTAACCGCTGGATTCAGATGGCTCAGGACCGGTCGAAGTGGCGCAGATTAGGGGAGGCCTATGTCCAGCAGTGGACTTTCAAAGGCTGATGGATGGATGGATTCGGTATTCGGCATCTTTTCTCTATTCGTATTCGGCCGAATTATTCGGTTGTGGTGCCGAATATATTCGGTTCGGGTAGTTCTATTTTGTTACCCACAAGTCACGGTATAGGAAAAAAGTCAAAACTTTTTAGGTAAATTTTTTGTCATAAATCTAAGAAATCCCATGAAGAGTGCGTTATTTGAAGCTAATAAAATAAAACAATAAAATTTTAAACCGATTTTTTTAAATTTCATTCACACTGCATTTTTTCCAAAGACTTATATCAATATTTATTTATAAACCTCAAATCAACATTTTATTTTTTCATGAACACACTTTCGTAATTGTTTTTTAATGCGAAATGGTAAGCCGAATAATTCGGCCGAATATCCGGTTCGGTAAAAGTCAAACCAAATAGTATTCAGTATTCGGTTATTTGGTGAAACTACTTTTCGGCGCATTTCTAGTTAATACTACTTTTTATGAACACACTTTCGTAATTGTTTTTTAATACGGAATTGTAAACCGAATAATTCGGCCGAATATCCAGTTCGGTAAAAGTCAAACCGAATAGTATTCGGTATTCGGTGAAAATACTATTCGGCGCATCTCTAGTTATGACTACTTCCGGCAAAAGGTAAGTAATTCGGCATTTTATCACCCGTAAACGTGTCCTCATAGCCACATAAAGTTAGTAAAAGCTTGTGTACATTTTATACCTTCTGTAAACCCAAGGAAAAAACTGTGATAATAATTCATCTTGTTACTGTAACATACTTTGTTTTTCCTGGAAATTTAATTTCCAATACAAACAACCGTAACGTATTTAACGTTTATAGCATCTTCAAAATTACTTTTTGTGTGCGCTACAAGCTTATATCCGTATTTTTTTTAATATATCCTTAGTGATGGGTAAATGACGGCACACTTTTATATGAGGCGACCATCATAGTCCTCGGGAGTGGCAACGCATCTGTGATTGACTTCAGATAGAACCCATGTTCTGTATGAAGTTGATTACAGATTTCCATGAGCGGCAGTGACCACTTACCATCAGGTGGACTGCATGCTCGTTTGCTACTTCAGTCAGAAAAAAAAAATATATTTTTAGGAATCGGAATAAAAAAGGGTTTACAGAATAACATTTATTAACTTAAATATTTTTAAACAAAATAATCTGAACTGATAAATACTATTTAACTAAAAATTGGTAATGGTAAACACCAAATTTATAACTAGAATCGGGCAGAGTAGCTACCGCGCGGGATAAATTATAATAAAGACTGGATTTTATAACGGGTGCGTTTCCCTTTATATAGACAGCCGGTGACGTGACTTCATTTTTTCATCGGCTGACATCTATCAATTATATTATAAATAATAACTTGAAGAGTATTCTGTGTGTTACATCAGGTCACAAATTATAAATGTAAGTATCATATTTTATCAAAATCCTACCTCAATAAACTACCATACCTGGTATACAGACTGATGCAGACATAAAATTCTTTGCAGGTTCTCTAAAAAATCTTTTAATCCATTTATTAATCTAGTCACGTTAAAAAATCACAAAGGGTTTATAAACCGTACTATTTCCAGCTCAAACGAACTAACTAATCCGCCGTCGGTGCGGGCCGCCTGACATGTACCCTACGTTTGGGACTTATGAAAAACTAATTGACCCGGCGAACATCGTTCCGCTTGAAAGTCAAAAATCTAAAATTATTTGTGTTACACCACTATATTATGCATCCATAAAAAACTTCCTCTTGAATCACTCTATCTGTAAAAAAAAACTACATCAAAATCCGTAGCGTAGTTTTAAACATCTAAGCGTACATAGGGACAGACGGGAAGCGACTTTGTTTTAAACTATGTAGTGATTTCACTATTAAATCTGCGTAGCAGCATAGCGCGGTCACGGAAGGCCGAAGGCTGCAACACTGCCTGACGGCAGCTCACATCACCGGTGGACAGTGTATCCACTGAGGGAATTGCCCGGATAAGGAGGGGATCCTCGAGGCCCGCAGACCTTACGCCAAGCGGCGACGCCACGGCGCGGCATAGCACGACTTTCAAAGTGATTTCATTTGTTCGGCTGCTCTTTGTTCGCGGCATATGTCGTATATCGACATGTTAAAGTATTTTATGTATTGTTAAAGGGTCGTGCTTTATCATTTCACATTTTTTCGCTATCTTAGACCTCGGAAGTAGCAATGCATTTGTGATTCACTTCAGATATAGACAAAAAATTATATTTAGCCCCTGTTCTACTAGAAATTGATTACTTTGCCATGTGGACTGCAAGCTCAGTTTCTATTTAAATCTAATAAAAATAGACTATAGCCAAAAACCGAAAAAATGCCAGATTAAAAGAGCGATTTACCTCTCAGGTAACCTGGCAATTATTTCTTCCACCATCGATTGAATTTTTTTTGCGAAGTTACATGTCGTCAACCCATTATTGTCCCACTGTTGGGCACGAGTCTTCTCTCAGAGTGAGAGAGTTATAGGCCATAGTCCACCGCGCTGGCCAAGTGCGAATTGATGGACGAAGTGGCGAAGTTACATAACAACCAAGTTACGAACAACCAAAGAATAATATAGCAAAGTCGCTTACAAATAATTCATACGTTATCCTAATTGATCCCGCTCTCTATATGACTGTAAGGCACGTAATATTGTTTCATACATTATTTGATTTTCAGTTAAATTGAGTTGATACTTCTAAAATAAGTTAATCTAAGCATTATGATCCATTGGAATATATGAGGTATATTGTGAGAATTTAGTAGATAATGCTATGTATAATGTGTATGTCTATGATGCGTTACTACTCCCGAGGACTATGATGGTCGCCCCATGTGAAAGTGTGCCGGCAACCACACTCTTCCATCTCGCGCAAGAAATGCGTCACGCTAGAAATAGGTGTGGTGGTGGTACTTTTCCATCCATCACCATCAATATTAACATTATTTACGACAATAATTTTCTCATTTCTTTTCCATAAGTATCTATATACTTAAATATTTATGAAACATTATTAGAAAACGAACCCGCTAAGCGTATACATAATTTGATTTTATCCTACAACTTTCGATGTCACTCTAAAATTTATCAAGCGAAGTAAGTGGACCATTATGCAACAAAGCGCTTAAAACTTAAGCTTTTAAGATTTATAATGCAAGTTTTTGACTTAGATTGATCACTCGCGGTTACCAACTTACCGCATACATAGTTAATCGGAGCGTTACTTTGTGGGAAAGTTGCGATAGTTTTATATTAAGATGAAATCATACTAATATTATACAGGCTAAAGTTTGTGAGTGTGTATGTTTGTTACTTCTTCATGTCTAAACGGCTGAAGCAATTTTGATAAAATTTGGTAGGCAGTTATGTGATACTTTGGATTAAAATATGGGCTACTTTTTATTGTTGGAAAATATCTTATTCCCACGGGACAATCGATTTTTGTTAACACTGGCGAAGCTGCGGGATTCAAGCAGTTTTTAATAGTACTTACTGAAAGAATTTACTAAGTTTAATGTACCGAGTAATTGTCACGTTGTAATGACCTGCTTTACATTTTACATTAAAACATAAAAACATATTTATTGACATATTTATACATTTCAATTATCTGATTCCCGAATTAGTTCGAGAAGCCTCTGATCCCCAAATTAGTTCGAGACTGTGTCTCGGGTATCAGTGTCTTCTCCCAGTTTTTCGTCGCTATTTAACAATATGTTCAATACAATGTAGTGTGTGCAGACGTCGTGTATTTGTGTGCGTTCGTGCGCGTGTTTGTGTGTGTGTGTGTGTTATGTGCTTGTCTACTTGTCACGCAAATATTATCATAATAACATACTTTCGATGTCATCGTAGTCCATTTGGCTGAGCCAATTTACACATTACATTTAACGTTACAATTAGTGTGTCAGTTCATGTAATAACTACATATTTGTGGCGTTTGGTGTTGAAACTCTGAGACCGTGGGGTCCAGATGCTTGGTGTTTCTATAAATGACTGTCAAGTCGTTTGGTTTGACGACGTTTCTGGTGATCCAAGAGCTGGCACGCATTTCGCTCAACGTATTGGTGTCCATTCGAAGAAGAAACGCTGCCAGCATCTTGGGAACCTTGCTCAGAGACAGCGCTGCCCATAATTTTTTATGGTAATGTTTTTGTTTATATATTTTTGTTTTTCTTTTTTGTATATATGTATGTAAATTATGTAAATATTTTTCTTATCACTTATACACATCTTCTATATCTTGTTCTTCTTCTATACTTATAATAAATCTGTAGAGAGGTAAATTCTGTACATGAAATATATTTCCAAAATAACTATCAGGGGGTGATTAGGGATCGATACTGATGCCAAAAATGAAATCAGTAAAATTGTTGTCTGTCTGTCTGTCTGTCTGTCCGTCTCTCTGTCTGTCTGTTTAACCGTTATAGAAATAAAACTACTCGACGGATTTTAACGAAACTTGGTACAATTATTGTTCATACTCCTGAGCTGGTTATAGTATACTTTTCATCACGCTACCAGCCACAGAAGGGCCCGTCTTAGACCATACGGGGGCCCTTGGGCACACAAGAATTCGGGGCCCTATTTGAATGTAACTAAAGAAAATATATCATCCGGGGATTCCCCCAACCATAGACAAAGTCGACATTTAAAGATGGCGGCATGACTTTGGCATCGGAGTGGTTAGCAAGGATGATCGCTAGATGGTGTGCTTAATAAATTACTTCATGTAAATATCGCTTCTTTATCTAACGTTTAAAACTCATACATTATTCCGTTTCATAGCAGACAGCATTCGCTGTAAACGTAATTCACTTGGTGCTCCAAGCGTCAGCGTTAAGCAATAAAAACGAATGTACGTGCCCTATTTCATAAGGCCTAGAAGTGTCACTGCAAATTGTAGTAACATTTGCTGAAATTCGTTCAGTGCCAGTACGAGTTTATTACGTTGTATCAAAACAATCATTGTTTACGTTTTCATCCTTATATAATATCATACTAATTTATAAAGGCGAAAGTTTATGAGTGTGTATGTTTGTCTACTAATTCACGTTTAAACGACTGGAGCGATTTTCATAAAATTTGGTAGAGAGTTAGCTGACACTCTGGATTAACATATGGGCTAATTTTTATTGTGGGAAAATATCTTATTCTCACGGGACAATCGATACTTTGATTTTTTTAACGCAGGCGAAGCTGCAGGGTTCAGCTAGTTGCAATATACCTTGCCTTGCAGGGAACTTTGCAATTCATGTAATTGTTTTAAAAAAATAAATTCGTGCTAAAGACAAAGCGCTTGCAGCGCCTAGTGATTATTTCATAGCCCTCGGGTTTATCTCTGCAGTCCCGGGAAAAGGAAAAGGCTACAGTATCCTCTGCTTGTCTTCTAGGTGACTAAAAGAGAGCTTCCGAGGTTGCGGGCGACAAGAGTAGGAGCTAGAACCGCGCGTCCAGTCACACTGGGAAGGATGGCAACATATGTATGTGATTGCATGTCGCCATAAAGACTACACGGCGCGGTGAAGCGAGCCTGGGTGGGGCCTTATGGGGCATTGCGCTTAGAGGATTCTGGTTGCATTCCTTTGGAGATCCCGAAATCCTCTTCGCAGCGCCGCTGAGGACGGCTGCCAAGTAGTTTTAGTAAATAAAAAATCTCCAGCGCCGTCTCCACGGTAACACCTACTTTTGAAGGTGAAAACGGGTGAATAAAGGATGAAACCAAAATAGCCCTCGTGTTAATATCTTTTTTTTTGTTCTCGAGGGGGAAACCTTCAAAAGGTACCCCACAACGTGGGAGCGACGCAGGGTTATGTGGGATTTTCAAGCGCTACAAAGAGGACTCCGGGATCTCCAAAGGAACGCAACCGGAATCCTCTGAGTGCATTGCCCCATCGGGCTCCTCCCAGATGGGCGGCTGGGCCCACCGTTCCATCCAGTCTTTAAGACGGTATGCGATAACACATACTGCCGTCCTTCCCGGGGTCGCCAAACCGAACGGTTCGAGGTCCCACTCTAGCCGCCCGCAACCCCGGAAACCCCTTTTACTCGCCTCTTACGACAGGCAGGGGATCCCGTATCCCTATTCTAATCCCAGAGCTACAAGGACTCGGGTTAATATCTACTGCATTTACGTCCAACGTTTCTTAATTTATACATAACGTTTGAAAACTGCTTTTAACAAACAACCCACACAGTTTCTATAAATAGCAGAACATTTACAATACTTTTTATAACTACATAACTACAGTTACGTAACTTATTATTCAAATAAGCTCGTATTTCATGTCCACTGAGCTCCCACGCGGGCTCGTCAATGAACAATATGAACGAACACCTGTCTTTCCACGAAACGGTTCTATTTCCGGATATAAGGCTTCGATCACGTTCGGCCGTTTTCCGATATCGACGTGTTTTTCAGTTTGCAGTAGCAATGTCGGCGCTCCTCTTTGTTCAGTTGCAGTTCCACTGCACTGGTACTGCAAGATTAGGAAAACTAAATATTGGCATGGTAATTAAATAATTATTCTTATAATCTTTTACTTTTTTCTGCGTATCATTTTATGATATTAATATCGCTGATATTAGCTCATTAATATCTGTATAATATATTGTATGAAAAAAAAAGGCTTGTATTCTTATTTATTTTTTAATTGTGGTTTTACAGAGAAATTATATTTCTGTTACATGAGTAGGTATACAACGATAGAGAATGTATCGTGATATACAAGGTTACTAGCGAAATTAAATACATTGATTCATGGTTTTCCGTCCCTGTTGTTCTGGGATTAGAATAGGGCTACGGTATCCCCTGCCTGTCGTAAAAGGCGACTAAAAGAGGCTTGCGGGGTCGCGGGCGGCTATATTGGGAGCTCAAACCGTTCGGTCAGGTGACTCTGAAAGGACGGAGGTATGTGTGGTATGTGACCTGCGTCGTAAAGACGGCGGTGGGCCCAGCCGCTCGCCTAGGAGAAGCCCGACAGCGCAACGCGTTCAGAGAACTCGGATTGCGTTCCTTTGGAGATCCCGAAGTCCTCTTTGTAGCGCTGAGGATGGCTACCGGGGTTTAAGTGGGGTAAAAAAACACATAACAATGCGTTGCTCCCACGGCGTGGGGTACCTTTTGAAGGTGTACGCAGACATCATTTTTTTAAAGTATCGTTAAACAATTGACATGTAAGTTTGATATATCTCTTTACTTTTTTTTCGCAGGGGAATGCCTTTATGACGGCAGCAGTAGAGGGTAGTGTCGGACTCACTGACGCCCATACAGAACTGGGCGTCAGAATACCGACTAAACCTAACTGCGGCGCTATACTCGTCTTTAATGGGGCGCCAGAGGTTCCCCGTTCCGGACTCTCTCTGACGCTCCGACGTTAGCTTGGCTACGACCTATAAGACGATCGTCTAAAGCAGAGGAAGGAGACGAGCGCATTGGCGTCGCCTCCTCCCTGGCCTTGCTCGGCGGAGCAGATCCGCACCAGCGTCGGCCTCTCGTTCCCGCTCCGCAGCCTCCTTCAGGAGCATTACAGCCTCACTGAAGTCGGCAACAGTTAAAATTATCTAATTCAATAACTTGAAATATATCTAAAATTAATATGCTCTGTTTCATTGATACATGTTACATTAATAACACGAGTCATTTCAAGTCCTCTTTTAATTACCGTCAGCAACAGTCGTTACAATAGTTGCGGTGAGAGCTTAAATTCAAACAGCTTTTGTATGCCGCCGCACTGACCGCTTGGCTTTAGAATGAAGCTTTTATTATCAGAATGAGCTGTAATTTATTACATGCTACATTTTGCTTACAGATTTACTTCCATAAAATCTGTTTATTTTTAGGTTAAATAAAATCTAGGATGTAGTTATTAAAGTAATTGTGTTAAGTGTCATACTGGTTCATATTTATTTTATTTTAGCATTACATTACATTAAATATTGTAACAGTTATATTAACTTTTATGTTACATTGTTAATTAATGAAATAAAAAAATAAGTATAAATCAGTCCTCTTAAAGCAGTCAGGTTTTTTCTTATAACAATTTATTTGTTAAACGACAGACTATTATGCATAATCAAATCGCACGTTGCATTATTTTGTGTGTTAATGTCACGTATAAAACGTAAATGATAATCGTATTTTTTTGTAATCTGCAAAATATTTCAAGACCAAAATCACTAAACGTACTAAACTCCACTATAATATAAACATAAGGGGAAGAATTAATTACAATTGATTAATAAGTTGAGCCTTGAAAACAGAATAATGAACAATAAACAACCTTTTTCAATGTTAAGAAATCCAATATGAAATGGTAGGGGTTAAACTACGTTTTTCTTGTGTGAAAGGCAAGTACAAAGGTGTTTAACTACTTTCTGTTCCATTAAATACAAGTATTAAATACTAGCAGTCATAGCCTAATGGTTGACAAAGTCTCTCAATCGGGAGGTCTGAGGTTCAAACCGAGGCACGCACCACTGATTTATGTGCGTATTAGAAATTAATTATCACTGCTTTTCGGTGAAGGAAAACATCATGAGGAAACCTACACACCTGTGAGTTCTTTAAAAAAAAATTCTCGGACGTGTGTGAAGTCCACCAATTCGCACTTGGCCAGCGAGGTGAACTATGTTAAACCTAAAGTTTTCTCATCCCGAGAGAAGACCCGTGCCCAGCAGTGTGACAATAATGGCTTGACGACGATGATTAATAAGTTGAGCCTTGAAAACAGAATAATGAAGGCAATAAACAACCTTTTTCAATGTTAAGAAATCCAATATGAAATGGTAGGGGTTAAACTACGTTTTTCTTGCGTGAAAGGTAAGTAGAAAGCTGCTAAACTACTTTTTGTTCCATTAAATACTGGCATTAAATACTAGTTTTACACTTTCTATGTAAGTATAAAATGAACTGTATTTTAGCCACTAACAAGTTCGCTTTTATTCTTGACTTAAAGCAGATATGGGTACCCATTATTGTCCCACCGCTGAGCACGGGTCTTCTCTCAGAATGAGAGTTTTAGGCCATAGTCCACCGCGCTGACCAAGTGCGAATTGGTGGACTTCACACACCTCCGAGAACTTTTTTTTTAAGAACTCTCGGGTGTGTAGGTTTCCTCACGATGTTTTCCTGCACCGAAAAGCAGTGATAATTAATTTCTAATACGCACATAAATCAGTGGTGTGTGCCTGGGTTTGAACCTCGGACCTCTCGATTGACAGGGCAAGTTTCAACTAATAGGCTATCACAGCTCTAGAGCAGATATACTGTAATAGATTGAACTCATTTGGAAAAACTAACGGTGGTAATAGACGGTAAAAAAGGACAAAGCTTAAAAGGTCTGGGTCAGCTGAAACGTCAATTATAACGAGAAAATGCCGGAAATGTGCGAGTACCGAAGGGTCTCCTAAGGTATAGGTCAGGCAAGTTTTTTTGATGTGAGAATAAAGTTATGTAGTTTCTGTTTTATTTTCTCGTAACACATGATCAGTTTAGTTTTTTCTCTGTAAGATAGTGTTAAATGAATTATCAGGCTAATTATGGCGACGTAGCATCTCGATTTTATAAGGTCCTGGGACTCACGTCTTTCTAAGAAATCTATGTCATTTTGGTTGAGATTTTATTGTAATATATTTTTTACTTTTAATACTAATATAAAAGACATTACATTTTGTTAAAATACCTGCTTTTAACAATAATTTTCATTACTTTGTAGGTGGGTAGAACAAAAATCGCCACTAATATTGTTCGTCTGAGGCGCATCTTGTAGTCATCGTCTTGAGCTGGGCGAGTGCTTACAGGTGTTCTGTGTGACAGTGTTCCTAATATCCTCCACGTAGCTACACGCTAGTAATTTCGCGTGTGCCTTATGACACAAGAAGATGATGGACCTACTTCTTTGACCTCGTGACAGCTCCGTGCCCATCACCTTTGAAGTGATCGGTTTGCACGCTCGTTTTTGCCACGGACGTGTAAGTTGTGGAATGAGCTTCCTGAGGTATTCCCGGAGCGCTATGACATGGGGTTCTTCAAGAAAGGTGCGAAAAGAGCTCTCCTGCAAAGCCGGCGATGCATTGGCGACCCCTCTGGTGTTGCGAATGTCCACAGGCGACGGTGACTACTTTCCATCAGGTAGCATGTCTGCCTTATCGTTAGATTAAAGTATATAAAAAAAAGTGATAATGGACCGCCGATCAACTTGAAAGGTAAGTTAGTTTTATCTCCTAGTGAATTTGCTCGAAGACGGTTTTTCTTTACTTTACAATCCATTTTATATCGAACCTTTAGATACTATCCATTTACACGTATTAGCCTGTCTTAACTACTGAACGAATATTTCAAAAGCCACTATTCCTTAAGTTGGAATAAATGTAAGCCGTAAAAAGTAATGGTCACAATTCGCTTGAAAGTTCTTCCGTTGATGTCTTTGTATTTCTATTTCTGTCGTATGAGGCGACTAAAAGGGGCTTTCGGGGTTACGAGCGGCTAGAGTGGGAACTCGAACCGTCCAGCCAGGCGATCCCGGGAAGGATGGTGGTATGTGTGTTCGCATACCGTCGTAAAGAGAAGACGTAGCGGTGGGCGGCCGGCCTGGCCCACCGTGGGCCCAGCCGCCTATCTAAGAGCGGCCCGATGAGACAACGCGCTCAAAGGATTCCGTTGCGTTCCTTTAGAGATCCCGAAATCCCCTTCAAAAAAAGGTTCTTCTTTTTACACCCTTGAAAACTTTATTCCTTATTTAAAGCGTTTGTAGGTTTCATCACGATGCTTTCCTTCGCCATAAATCAGTAATGATTAATTTCTAATACGCATATTATTTAAACAATCTGTGATTCGTGCACGGGATGCGAACCTCGGACCTTCGATTAAGAGGCCGAATTTCAATCATTTAGACATTGCTTCTTTCTTAATTTTACATATAAATTTCCTACGTGAGATACGAAAATAATATTTGGTATTCTACACGTAGCCACTTTTACTTTGCGTGGTTAAGAAAATATTAAATACAGTGTCTGAAAAATAAAGGCTTTATTACTTAACTTTGGGTGTAAGGAGATAAATAAAAGTAAGAGAACTTTATACTTAGCGGAGCCGTGGTATTACAACACATTATTTTCCATTAAATACTTGTGTTTTAGTACGATTTTTCAGTCGTGGCATCGCCCGCCTTTCTAGTTTTAAATTGAAGTATATCACAATACCTATACATTATATGAGGACCTACGTGGTGGAGCAGTCACAATACCATTCTGACACTTAGTAGATTCTGGGTTCGAACCTCGTCAAAATAAACCAAAAAAAATTATATACATATATCCTTGTATTAATCTAATACCGTAAATATTACATACGATACAATACAATACAATACAAACAACTTTATTGTACACCAAAATCAGATATAAAAACAAAAAATAATAAAGGACACATAAAAAAAAGTACGTACGAGAGGCCGTCTTATCACTAAAATAGCGATCTCTTCCATAATTCTATATACATAATAGTTCACAAACAGTAAATCAGCCATATTATCCCCGGTGTATAACTTTGGATACCTTAATACATACTACATGACTGGCTGATCACACCCTTCGGACTACAATATAGAACCGTTTTATTGTTGTATCAATATAACGACGCCACGATCCTAGTGTAGGCTTATAAGTGTTGTCCCTGTAGTTCCGGGACCAGAATAGGACTACGGTACCCTCTGCCTGTCGTAAGAGGCGACTAAAAGAGGCTTCCGGGGTTGCGGGCGGGAAGAGTGGGAGCTCGAACCGTCCGGCCAAGCGACCCCGGGAAGGACGGTGGCATGTGTGGTTGCATGCTGCCGTAAAAACCAGTAGGTGCGGTGAGCAGTTCACGCCCACCAGGGAATAGCCCGATGGGGCACACGCTGAGGACACCGGCGGCGGTCAATCGGAGTTCCCGGAGTCCTCTTCGCAGCGTCGAGGTCGGGCACTGGGGGGTTTTAGTGTGGTAAGAATCCCACATAATTCGCGTCGCTCCCACGACGTCGGGTACTTTTTGAAAGTTTCCCCCTCGAAAACAAAAAAAAAGGCTTATAAGTGTATTATTTGTGTGTGTATAGGTTTCAGTTACTATTGTTCGCAAGACATTATGAAGTAGGAATTTTATTACAAACGATATCATTTAATCTTCATATTAATACGTGAAGCGAAAATATGGGTTCCATTTTTAATAACGTTGCCGCGGCCGGAGGAGTATGAAATTTTGCACGGGTATAGTTTATGAATAGAAGGAGCACGCTATTCTAATATTTTTTTCAAATAATGCGTAAAACATACATAAAATTAACTAAAAACGCATTACACACACTACCGTATATTTTACACAAACACATTTATATAATAAACGAAATAAACATTATTAATGTCTTCTTTTAAATAAATAGAATAGATATTTTTTTTTATTTGACTGAAGTTGCAAACGAGCATGCAGTCCACCTGACGGTAAGCGGTCACTGCCGCCCATGGACATCTGTAATCAACTTCATACAGGACATGGGTTCCATCTGAAGTCAATAACAGATGCGTTGCTACTCCCAAGGACTATGATGGTCGCCTCATGTGAAAGTGTGCCGGCAACCACACCCTTCTATCGAAACGCAAGAAATGCTTCACGCTAGAAATAAGTGTGGCGGTGGTACTTCCCCGGTCGAACTACACTTGTTCTACCACCATCAATAGTTGCTACTCCCAAAGTGATCGCCTCTATGAAAGTGAGTCTGCAACCATACCCTTCCAAAATCATAAACCTCTTGACGCTAGAAATAGGTATATAGTTGTTAGTTTGCCTTTTGAAATAAACCATTACAATTTTTTAAAATAAATAATTTGACGACCCACGTGGCGGAGAGGTTACCATACCGGTCTGACGCGCAATGGGTCCCGGGTTCGATTCCCGGCTGATAGGTATCTGAGTGATAAGTTAAGATTCATGTTCTGGGTCTGGGTGTTTGCGTATTCGTATTGTGTGTGTCCATTGTACCCACGAGACAGGAGAAAATCCTAGAGTGGGGGCTATGAGTGTAGAAAGCGTGTTTTTAATTTCGGTAATAAAATTTAATACCTGTGATACTAATTTATCCAAAACTTTGTAAAGCGTCATAACCTCATTTATTTTTCCGCATGAGTTCGTCTCTTTAGCCTTAAAGTTTCACCAAATATTTCCTCAGAGAAAATACTTTATCGTTAGGCGAGCACGTCTGCAAATTATGTAAAGCAATAAAATAATTTCATACCTAACACCTAAGATGATAAATGAAATAAACATAAGTACTTGTTAATAAAATAATAAATAATACTAATAAACGCTTTCTACATTCATAGTCCCACACTTTTCTCCTGTGTCGTGGGTACCATGGACAAACACACACCCGAATACTCAAACAGCCAGACCCAGAACATGAATCTAAAGTCATCATTCAGATCCTGACCAGACCATCATCATACAGATCTATCTGGCCGGAAATCGAACCCGGGACCCATTGTGCGTCAGACCGGTGTGGTAACCGCTCCGCCATGCGCGTCAAGTATCTTATCGTCTCGTGAAAATAATAAACTAGTTAACCCGGCGAACTTCGTTCCGCCTAAAAGTCAAGAATCTAAAATTATTATGCATAAAAACCTTCCTGTTGAATCACTCTATCTATTAAAAAAACAGCATTAAAATCCGTAGCGTAGTTTTAAAGGTTTAAGCGTACAACAACTGTATCCGAAAGAGGGTAAAGTTTTTCAAGCATCGATATGTACCTATGTATGTCATCAGTATGTAACTTGCCAAAAAATAATTCATTGACAAGATCTTGAATCCAAACGGCTTAACGGATTATAACAGGTCGTATCATTGAAGTGTTCTCATTTGCCAGTAGTGATTGGCTATTTTTTTTATTCCGTGCCTGCGATCTAAAAAAGGGGTAATGGGACAATTTTATTTATTGACTTAAACAGGCTTAAACATTTATTTTTTTTGTCTGCAACAGGCAGACAAAAAAAACATAACTTGTAAAAAGTTGTATTATTATTTATGCTCAGTCCTCGATTCTATATTTTTTGCAAATGTATGCCATATACTGACACGCAGTATTTTCATTTTTATGACATGAACGACAAATAAAAAAAAAATCATCTAAATCGGTTCAACCAGTCCGGAGAAATGAGGTAACAAATATAAAAAAAAAAAAAAAAATAAAAATAAAAATACAGACGAATTGATAACCTCCTCCTTTTTGGAAGTCGGTTAAAAAACACAAATCATTCACAATATTCTCTTTTATAAGGTCAAGTAAATGTCTGTTCAAGACTACAAATGAACGCTCGTAGTCTTCCACTACTCACAAAGGAATAATGCTTAAAACAATTAGAAGCTAGTATGATAATTGTTATTCAAATGATATTTCTATTTTATGTAAGAAAACAATGCCATTTAGAAACTAAGTAATTTACATCTAAAGCATAATAATAAGTACATTTTATTTTCTAAAATTTACAATTATAAATAGAATAAATGAGCCAAATCGCCCCGTGGAAATGTACCCAAGACACTAGCAGCATTACCTCGCTGTATTGCTAAACTTATTTGTTGGCCGAGGTAAGCTCCAGCTCTCGGGTCACCGGAGGCGTCAATTAATTAAAACAATTAAACAAATTAAAACTAATTAAAACGAGCTATTATTAACTTGTATATCATCCTCATGAATCCAATTCATTTATCAACTTCTGTACAGACGTACCTACAACTTTTGTTGATATAGTAGCAACAAGCTATGAGCGGACTATCTCAACGGTATTGGAATTATTCTCCAGGTCCATTGTAGGACATTATCCATCCATTAGCCTTTTGATGTCCACTGCTGAACATAGGCCTCCCCTAAATGGCGCCACTCCAACCGATCCTGTGCTCTCTGAATCCAAATTGTAGGACATCGGCCTCCCCTAATTGGGTCTTTGAAAATAATTATCGCGCCTGGCATGCATATTGTTGACCGAGGCGACCATCGTAGTCCTCCGAAGTAGCAACGCATCTGTGATTGATTTCAGATAGAACCCACGCTCTATTTGAAGTTACTTACTGATGTCCATGGGTGGCAGGTGACCACTTACTATCAGGTGGACTGCATGCCCGTTTGTTACTTCAATCAGATAAAAAAAATTGTAGTTGCCTCGTGGGCGGAACCTTTAAAATTATGTTATACTTTGTTTTATTATACATGCATGTATTCTATGTATTTTATACGCAAGCTAAGCACTGTTCACTGAGGGGTGGAGAAATGGAACAAAATGAATTTTCCTCCTAATAAGCATTGACATGTTGTAGGGTAAACTGTCAGCATAATAAAATTCGCATCTATCACAACAAGACGTTCAGAGACATTACTAACATTTCTGCGACAAGGCTTCGTATGTAGTAATTTATAAGATTCCTTGACGTGCAATTTCCAGGTCATTTTTCCAGCGCTATTTCTATTAAAGTCTACGTAATAATGCTGGGAATAAGCTCGATTCTGTTGCATAAAATCACGATGTATGTATTTTTCTTCTAAAATAAAAGCAGTTTGAATCAACAGAACACGGCAAGGGTTAGGTTATAGTGGGTAATGATTCCTTTATTTATATTTACGATTAGCTATATTTATTGGAAATTGAATCGGGCGACCATTCAGGACTCAATCTCCGGCCAGATAATTTCTGGATGAAAACAATTATACTTCTGGTCTGGGTCTAGGATGTCTGTGTTTTTGTCTATATGTGTGTCCATACAATATGAATTGTTTTGAATAAAATAAACACTTAAAGTATAATATATAAACACTTAGACTATAAATATATGTAGTAGATTTTGTGTCTACGTTTTTAAAATGGCATTAAATCTTAATTGTAAAATAAATCAAGTATATTTATAACTATATTTTGAGATAACATGGACGATAAGAAGACATATTTTCGTCGTAAATCCATTATTGTGACTTCATTTATATCTGAAACTAGCTGTACCCGCGGCTTTGCCCACGTGCAAATCAACGTGGCACAAAGTTTTTCTCGCGCAAATCTCGACACCGTGGGATTTCTATGATAAAAAGTAGTAACATTAATATCGGTTTGGCTGCTCAAGGATTACCTGGTCAAACACAGAGTGAAAAAACGAATTTAAAGTGTGTATTTGTGGGTAGGAACGTATTGTTATGTATTTTTTTTAATTAGACGAATTCTAATATTGTAAATCGCTTTTTTGAACCAATTTACATTTTTAGTGGTCTAATTCACAATATCGGGATACTTTTTTCATTCAACTCCTCCACATTTGAACCAAAACGTATCGATTAAGTACTTATAAAGATTGATTTGAACTTTTCCGAATTGGAAAATACTATTTGAAGTAATTTTGGCGGATTCAAATTTCTAAGTAAGATTATAGCTAAACCTACTTTTAATATTAATTTGTGTTCAGGAGTTCCGGAAGGCATTATGGTATTTAAAAATTCTGTTGGATAATGTACAGCTTCCTTTATCTCAATGACTGTGTCTACCGAATAGTAGATCTGTGACGCTGCTTTAAATTTAGAAAAAAATAAATCATTTATTTTATCGACACGTTCATTGGTGGGTGGGTATATTGCCGTCTTTTGGAACCAATTTATAGTGTTATTGGTTGTATTAACAATATCGGGATATACTTTTTCAACCAACTCCTCCACATTTAAACGAAGACGTATCGATATAAAGATTGATTTTAACTTTTCCGGATAACAAAGCACTATTATCCACTTGAAGTAAATCATTAGAAAATTGGGTTATCACGGAACAGCGACATATATTTTAAGTTCATATTTTGTTTCATGTGGCCAAATATAAGATCTTTTAGGAGGTGCATCGGGCTATTTGTGTGCGTAAATCCCGCATTGTTCTTTGTAAAGCAGAAGACATAATCAAAACACTTTTACAATTCATACGAACAGGGCGCACCCGCTCGCAGGGCGCTACCGCACCCTGCTCGCTTATTTTCTATGTTTTCTTTTATGTTCCAACCTGACCTAACCCATCCTGTTTAAAAAGCTACAGCTAAATCCAACTCTTAACAATAACATGACAATACTCCTGCATTTTCAGGATTTAGGTATTCAAAGTGACACTTTTCATCATAATGTTCTCTCAACGGGTTGTAATGTATTGTAATCAATAAGTACCAAACTCATACGGCTTAAGTAGGTTGTGTACTTAGATTATCAGGGTTGATGAATTGAAGTTTAATTTATTAATCACATTTCAGTTTAATGAGCTGTCATTAAACTTATAATATATACTAAACACAACCGTAAGCATTATGTGACTACCTTTTATAATTTAGGCTTGCACTATCCCGCATCATCAGGGAGGAGATGAAGGTAAAAAAAAATATCCCATGTCTTTGCTTAGTATTCTTATTACTTATGCGTAAGCACTTGCGAGCCAACTTCTATAGCTTGGGCTTGCAGTACCCTGCATCATGAGGGCTGAGGAGCTTAAGGTCGGAATTGTCATCATGTGTCTTTGCTTAGTAAGTATATTACATACCCGAGAGCATTAAATGGATAACTCCTATGGCTTAGGCTTGCAGTACCCTGCATCATCAGGCTTGAGGAGCTGAAGATCGAAATTTTCATCTTGTGTCTTTGCTTAGTAATTATATTACATATCCGAAAGCACTAAGTAGCTAACTTCTATGGCTTAGGCTTGAAGCACCCCTGCATCATCAGGGTTGAGGAGTTAAAGGTCAAAATTTTCATCATGTGTCTTTGCTTAGTAATTATATTACATACTTGAAAGCACTAAATAGCTAACTTCTATGGCTTAGGCTTGAAGTACCCCTGCATCATCAGGGTTGAGGAGTTAAAAGTCAAAATTTTCATCATGTGTCTTTGCTTAGTAATTATATTAACTACCTGAAAGCACCAAATGCCCATCTCGTATAGTTGAAGATCAAATTTTTGTCCCATGAATTTGTTTAACAATCTTATTATATATCCATAAAAACAAATTGACTTACTTCTACGATTCAGGCTAGCAGTACCCCTGCATCATCAGGATTGAAGAGTTGAAGGTCAATTTTTTTAGGAAATATCTGCTTAGTAATCTCATTCTACATTCAACCCAATTGAACTCCTACAGCTTAGGTTTGGCCGAGTATCGCTAATTTCGTTAATTTGCTTCAAAGAAATGGATCCTATGATCAGAACCGTATCAAACTCATCAGAGTACCCTTGAAGTACATTCTTTCAAATAAAAGAAAAATCATCAAAATCGGTTGGCGGGAAATTGACTTATTCATCTATTTATCGCGCACATCGTTAATGCAAATATCAGACTTATGCGCTTTTCTTATGGATGCCACTGTCAAAAGTGAACTAAAAATAAATGGGACCCGACGACACGCACTACCCTTCAAATGAAAAAAAAAGTCATCCAAATCCGTTCACCCAGTGCGGAGAAATCGAGTAACAAATATAAAATAAAAAAAAAATACAGACGAATTGATAACCTCCTCCTTTTTGGAAGTCGGTTTAAAACGATGTTTTAACATAAAAATCAAAGCGAAATACTAAATTTTATTGAGGTGGCCTCAAAATTGACTGACTTTCATACAAACTTACATCTCCTATTTGGGTTAAATTGGGGGGGGGGGGGCAGACAATTCATTCTTAACTAACGTCTACGTCACAAAAGGAACCCCTAGTAAAAATCATATTCGTATCTTTAGCAGTTTAGGCTCTACGATGTTTATTCAATAGATGAGTGAGAGAACATCCTTTCGTTTTTATATAAGTATATATAGATATAGAGATATAGATTTGTATAGTATCAAATAACATAGGTACACACATAACCAATAAAAAATACATAACAAAGGAATACATTTTACAGACCATAACATGTTTATTTTCTACCAATTCAACTATGCAGTTACTTATCTTATTAACACTTATCGAACACAATAAATACTGCGTAGTTTTAAATTGACATAACTTTTTTATTCGTTAACCGATTTACATAAAATAAACACTAAATGTTAAGTGAAGTTTCCCACAACACATCAGTAAAAATTATATTCAAATTGGATAAGCCGTTTCTGAGATTAGCGTTTTCAAACACACAGACAAACAGACAAACAGATAAACAGACAAACAGACAAACAGAAAAGATTTCTAAAAACCATTATTTTGGGTTCTATATCGTATTAAAGACCTCTAGAAATGGTTTTCACCTAAATTTATTCCATGTACAGACAGCGACCTCTTACAGATTTATTATAGTATAGAAGAAGAAGATAGATTATTTTTGCTTTTTCCAAAGAACTAAGGTGTGTAGATTTTATCATGATATACACTGTGATACACGATATACATATATACACTGATACTGGCTGTCCCGGGATACGTTTTGCCATATAAAAATTAAAAAAAAATGGTAAAGGTGGACAACCCTTATGGGTTGAAAAATAGATGTTGGCCGATTCTCAGACCTACGCAATATGCTCACAAAATTTCATGAGAATCGGTCAAGCCGTTGCGGATGAGTACGGGAACGAACATCGTGACACGAGAATTTTATACATATGTATATGTGTATCTTCTACATACGCATACGTAGAAGATACACATACACTGCATTTCGTAGTAAAAATTATATACCATCTTATTGCGAGGCCCGCAACGTGTCACTTAGTTCTACGATGATATAATTGAAATTCTCACATAATATAAACACCGCTTCTAACATTAACCACATACATATGTACGGTTATGTATGGTCTGCAGTACGTAACTGAATTCCAACTTACTCTCACCACAGCACTGCTCAGAATTGTTGAATAGTGCACAAATTCGAGAGCCGGCAAATTATCCAAGTTGTGTCTCACGCGAAAATAGCTTTTTCAAATCTGATCAGAAGTTACTAGCTAGCTTCTCTATAAACATTTAGGATTAACTTTATGCAGTACGTAAAACTATGTATTATTTAGCAAAAAATAGCCTTTAAACAGTAGCCTTTAAACAGTGATGTAGGCATCACTACATAGTATTTATCAAGGTGGTAGAACCAGTGTAGTTCGACCGGGGAAGTACCACCGCCACACCTATTTCTATCGTGAAGCATTTCTTGCGTTTCAATAGAAGGGTGTGGTTGCCGGCACACTTTCACATGAGGCGACCATCATAGTCCTCGGGAGTAGCAACGCATCTGTGATTGACTTCAGATGGAACCCATGTTCTGTATGAAGTTGATTATAGATGTCCATGGGCGGCAGTGACCACTTACCATCAGGTGGACTGCATGCTCGTTTGCTACTTCAGTCAAATAAAAAAAAAAAAAAAAAAAAAAAAAATAGTATATAAAACAAATTCGCTTCACGCTGTCTGTCCCTATGTAAGCTTAGATCTTTAAAACTACGCTACGGATTTTAATGTAGTTTTTGATTACCAAAAACTATAGATAGAGTGATTTAAGAGGATTTTTTGTATGTATAATACATTCGTAATATAGTGGAGAAATACTGATAATTTTTCGATTTGTGATTTTTAGGCAGAATTAAGTTCGCCGGGTCAGCTAGTTATTAAGAATTCAACCAAATTATATTTTTAAATAAATCTCAAGTATATATATGCAGGATGCATTTATTTCACTAGCGGATTTCTTCCGCAACATATGTACACCATACTGAAATATATGTATAGAAATCGAACTTAGAACAGTTGTTCTGTAGTCCCAGAGAGCTAAATACTTACTGATTTCTGATCTGAGTTTGAATTTCTATAAGCCATTATTCAAAGTTGACTGCAGTCTGTTCACAAGAAGGCCGACGGCAGCCAATTAACATCAGGTAGACTGCATGCTTGTTTGCTCACCTCCATATTGTTAAAAACAAAACTTATATAGCGAAATAAATGAAAACAGTTGTTACACTAACTGATAAGACATCACCGTCGAACCACAAATTTATTACGTTCAAAACTATGCATGAACCAAATGCCTTGCATAGAGTAAGGGTTGTTCCGACATTCCGGTAATTCCGTGTTTAATAACGTGAAACAACCGAACGCCGCGAATTACTATCGTTAAATGTTTCAAATACCCCGAAATATATTATAACAATTTAGTTAAGGTGTTTGATCTTCATACTTTAAAATTAACTTTAATGTTTTATATGTCAATTGCTGTGTAGATCTTGAATAGTGCCATTGTCCCTTTCTGTAGATTTCGTATATGCAAAATTGATTATATATTCTTGAATAAGGGCAATTCTTTTTATCTATATACTTAACTGAGCGACTAAGGGACAAATACGGATTACTTCCAAAAGATACCAAAGGACCATCTTGGTCTTTCGGTGTGGCAACGTGACTGATTTCAGATAAAACCCTTTTTCTCCGTGAATTTCGTACAAATGTTCGTGTATAGCAGTGAACACTTGCCATCAGGTGGTCTGCATACTAGTTCGACACTTCAACCGGATAAAGAAAATAATAACGGTGTAATTCAGGAGATGTAGACAGCATCATCCTCTGTAACATCAACATCTAATATGTATGCCACGAGCGGCTCCTCGTCCCTGTAGTTCCGGGTTTAGAATAGGGCTACGGCATATCGGCCCCTGCCTATCGTAAGAGGCGACTAAAAGGGGCTTCCAGGGTTGCAGGCGGCTAGAGTAGGAGTTCGAAGTTTCGTCAGCCGACTCCGGGAATAACGGCGATATGAATGGTCGCATACAGTCGTAAAGACTAGACGGGACGGTGGACCCAGCCGCCCACCTGGGAATAGTCCGATGGGGCTACGCGCTCAAGAGTTCCTTTGGAGATCCCGGACTACTCTTTGTAGTTTTAGTGCGGTGAAAATCCCACATAACCCTGCGTCGCCACGGCATCGGGTGCCTCTCGAAGATATCCCCCTCTGTGCCTATTGACATAAACTACAATATGGAAGCCCTATGCAGCCCACTTCTGGAATCTGCTGCCACTGCCCTCAAAAGACAAGTAAAAGTTAAATTCACGAATAAAGAATTAAAGCTAAGAGCCACGAGAAAAAAGCTAGAATGTACGGTACTGAACCCGTAGGAGTAATTAAATTACTTAAACTTTACATTCTTAATTTTGGCACAGAACTCTAAAAGTTCTGGGTTCTTTACATAATTACTTAGCAGCGGCAAATATATGCAATTTAGTCAGCCTGTAAAACTTTCCGAAGCTAACATTTTCACATGAGGTATTAAAAGTAAAAACGTTGATGAACTGGATTTGAAGAATGCAAGAGAATATAAAAAACTAACAATATAGAAGAGCAATATAGACCACCAATGTCCACCAATTCGTACTTGGCCAGCGCGGTGGACTATGGCCTAAAACTCTCTCATACCGAGAGAAGACCCCTGCCCAGCAGTGGGACAATAATGGGTTGGCACCACAATATAGAGCAACAGAATGAATTATGGAATGAACTTCTAATCTTGAGTTCGAATCCCAGTTTTTGATTTTTAGTACATATGGAGGTTTATTTTAAACAGTGAAGGATTCGTGTTGAAACTAACATAGTTATGCATTTTTTTTAAATATTCTCAAATATGTGAAAAGTACCAAACTCTGTGACCAAATGCCATAGTACTATTGCCTTAACCCTATTTATTGACGAGACCGAGCGGTCACCATACCGGTCTGATACACAGTGGGTTCCGAGTTCAATACCCGTCGTGACAGATATACAAATGTTGGATTTGGAATTGTGTTCTGGGTCTGGGTTTTTCTATATTCATCTATGTGTGTCTACATTCGTCTACCAACGACTTAGGAAAAAAATACCAGCTGTTTTAAATGTAGAAAGTGTTAATATTTATTGTAGACTTGGGCGTTAGAGCTGTATTTTCATAATGTATTTTTCATTATTTTTTATTTTTCCTGCTGTTATTTTAAACTGTTGTATTATTATTATGCCATATTGAACACAACATAACATTTAACATAACATTTTAGTGCACATTAAATTAGAAGTTATGGTACAGCAGTAGGTACTAACAATTAATATTTTTTCAGTGTTGCATGTTTCACAATGTAAAAAAGTTTGGTTTTTATTAGATTTAATTTCAACGAACTTTCCTTCCCGTTTTTAACAGCCTTAGGACTATCAGAATATATTAAATACTTTTTATTATTATTGTTATAATACCACAATTTAGACAATAATATTTGTTATTCCAGCGTAGTTCAAAGTTCGTTGATCCTATGTACATTCTGATCAGTTATTTACTTAAATTTACATTTTCTAATTTACCCTCTTCACGGGTTTTAATTACTATTCAAAAACATTATTTGGCTTACTTTAGAAGATGTAAGCCTTGTTCGTCTGTCCAATATTAAATAGCAACTTTTGGATAAACCTCTCTCGCACGGCACGGCACGGACGAATGTTGCATGTTTTGGTAAAAAGTAAATAAAAAATAGGATAGAGTGCTTTACGCTCATGCCACCATTTTAAGGGACAATGCGTGCGGGTGATTATGCATTCCTTCTTATAAAGGTCTATTTCCTCCATTGCTTTAGTCATTGCTAATTTGGGTGTTTTTAAAGATAGGACCTTCAAGTCAAACTCAAGCCAACAAATCCTTTATCAGTTTGATAAAGGATTTTCTTGTGGTTGGCTAGCATCAGTTTCATCATTTTCAGCCAATCCAGTGGCTTTATATATTAAAATAAATTCGGTGGTCGCCAATGCATTTCTCTTTATCTTCAAATGCGTGCTGCTTAAATCGTGAGTCTAAGTAAGTGCACAATGCAATCGCTTGAATGTGCTCAATGTCCTTAAACTTTTTACACAAACTATTCTTCTAGGCGGTGATAAAATTTTTAACATGACTATAATATTGTTGCTTTATAAGATGGTTATAAACATGAATTCGGCACACATAGTCTCCGTCACTTCGTGAAAAGGTTTTAAAACTTCGATCAGCTGTTCAATGCAATGCCATTCTTCTAATGGTATGATGAGGAGATCTGCATTTAAATTGGGAATAGTTGCTCTTAACGTGAGCTCGAAGAAACGCTGCAGCATTAAATAAACTGAGTTTCAACGAGTTGGGACTGATAGCATCACTGTCATTAGCCATATTTTGTGGGTCATTTTGGGCGTTTATTTGATATTTTATTGATTTATCCTTTGCTCTTGCACTTCGTTTGAAATGAGCCACAGTTTTTCTAACCTTAGTAATTGTGGACTCTATTTCAGGGATAGCCAACCCTTCCTGGACTATTAAATTTATTTTGTGAACATAGCACCCAAAATGATCCCATTCGAGCATTGTTGCCGCGTACACCATATTTGTTGCACTAAAAAGTTTACTTAATCGCTGGTGCCAACGATTCCGTTATCTTCAACTCTTCCGAAATATTTGTGCCTGTATGAGGCCCTTTGAGTGAACTACACTGGATCAATACTGAGGTGAACACCTTAGAGTTACATACATTACACACACAGTGAGACCTTAGTATCACTGTGTATATAATGCCCAGTTACCGCTATGTAATTGCTCCATATTTCTTGACGTCCAGCAGTCTATTGTCAAGCAAAAAGATTTGCAGAAGTTTAGCAATTTGTTTTTAACCTTCACTAATTTATTTTTATATACAGGTGCGAATAATCTATTAGCTAAAGTTCGCCGACTCGGGATTTTATAGCTGAGAAATAACTCGTGACTAAATGCCCGGAATCCTTCGTCATTTACTGAATGCCTGAAAGTCCTTAGTGATCATTTTCAATAAGCAATTATCAATATTAGCTTTTTCATGCGATGTTATTCATCGCGTTAAATATGAGGATACTAGCCTTGGGACTTTTCTACCGCCGCTGAAGCTGCCGCCACCGAAGATGAGGTTATGGAAGTTGAGGTTGAGGAAGTGTATGCGGAGGTTGAGTCAGTCAGTCCGGAAGGCAAAATATTAACGGCATTATAACTGGCATTACGGCCAGCGTTACTACCACCGGGTATATTAGTCTCATGCAAGTTTATTCTATTATTTACATTATATACGTTTTTTACATTATTTACACTGCCAGTTTTCGGCGACATTCTGCACAAGTATATTACATTTTTTAAGTATTTTTTATATACATACGCACACAATTATATATGTTATTTACAACATCAATTATTAACATTTGTATCACTTATTACTTTATATTCACCTACACAACGTAAGTTCGCAATCAAAACAAACTTTCTAATGAAATTAAAAAATCGAAGAAATGAATCTATCGTCAAACGAATATAAAATTTAAATTATATTAGTTGTTATATTTTGATATAATTAAGGTTTGCTCTTGTTTATAACATGTTAAAGTTAATATTTGTGTAACGCTCTACGATGTGAAGTTAGCCAACATTATTTTTTGACTTTGAAACTCAGACAGTGTCGGCTACGGGCTATACCGATGCTTGCCGAACCAAGGCTTACGAACATAAATAATAAATATTACAACAGTCATCGTTGAAAATAAATAATGTCGTAAGAAATTTATAATGAATAGAATAATAGAGTTAAATAATACATTAAAAAAAAAGAAAAAGAAACATATGTACATGTACCGAGCATTACCATACGTCATTATTAATTGTTAATTTTCTCATTTTAAGTGACAATATACTTTATTTGAATGTCTTATGAGAAATAAAGATTCTGTAAACCTATTATCTGTTGTATGTTATAACGCCCAAGTCTATTTATTGTTGTCTCCTACTCCCGCCCAGCTGTCGGACTGTTTTAAGCTTATGATGCAAATATATTTTCACATAGGTACTCTATACCAAGATATTGTCTTTGTCCTTTTATTACCAGTGTCGTGAGCCGGCTTTATCCAATTACTGTCGGTCGGCCGGCCGCAGAATGCCGCAATGCATGCTCGGTGTGGATTTATTAACTTTTATTTTAAGGCACATCCCGGGAAATGGGGTTCTTAACATTTATTCCACGGACGCACTTTAGGGATAGAGCCCTTATATTGTATCCGTTAATATTTATTATATCAAAATTTGGAAATAGGACTTGATATTTTTCTTTTAAATGCTAAATCATTTTTGAGCATCTGTCCAAATGTTTGATAAGGTTAACGAATGATCAGAAATTTGGCACATACCTCGGTCAACGAATTAGCCTTGCTATTCAACTAGGTAATGTTGCTAGCATTCTGGGAACTCATCCGAGGGACAGTAGTTTGGATGCTGCTTTTTATATTTAATTTGGCATTTTTTTTTAATTCTTAAGTTATTCTGTTATATATACTAAAAGTTATAAAATTTAGTTATCTAATACATTCATATAGTCATTTTAAAATTAATAAATAGTTAAATTTCTTATAATTGATGTAACGAACGAATCTGCAGTCCAACTGACGGCAGTCCACTGCAATGTATAAACATCTTTAAGCAGCTTAATATAGAACAGGGATAGTGTCTGAAGTCAACCACTCATGCGTTGCCAGCTCAGAAAAATTAATTGAATAGCCTCGGATAAATTAAGTATGTAGTAAAGTTTAACACACTTTAAATTTACACAGCAGGAAAACTGCTGTTGTTAAGCAGAAATAGGTGTGGTGGTGATACCACCGAAATCGAATGTAAAGGTTCTATCTACCAACTTCATTTTTATGAATGAAGATTCGTTTGAACTCAGAATTACAAACAAAATTACAAATTACAAAAAAAAGATTTACAAAAAACACTCACAGAGAAAATTACAACTACAAAATAACAAAAAAAAATCATGGGTCAACTGACGTAGGTGATGATGAGGGTAGGTGTGATAACAATAAGTTGTTAAGTAAGTTGGATTTTTAAAAGCAAATCTAGGGAGTTGTTTACTTAGGCCTATGGCTTGGTGAATATTAACGTGGAATGTTTTTACTTTGCTTACGCCAGTTTATAAGTCTTTATAAAGAAATATGTAAAAACAGTACAATAAATATGTGTGTATGCTTGTAAAGTTATATCTATTTATGGAAAATTTAGGGAAAATTTAAGTGTATATTCTTTAGTTTGTATACGCCTACGGGAGCACTTACAAATTGTAATTATAGCTAGGTTGGTGAGCATTTTAGTATATGATTTGCACACGTTTCACATTGCGGTAGATTGCAGTTTATTGGTCCAGTCAAAATAGGGTATTAAATCATTTGCACACGTGTGCCTTTGCGGTTTGCGGTCACAATCATGCAGAAAACGAAGAAAATCGAAGAGGTAAAATAATCGTTTTCACAAAACCCCTTTTATGTGATATCGTCCTCTAAAAGTTGTTCTTATGACAAAATAAACTTATATTAGGTATATCAAGCTTTAGAAGTATAGGCTCTGTGTCGATTAGTCAAAGGGGAGTATCGTTTCTATACTTTCGTTTTTGCCTTCATAGTAGGATACATTATTGACTCCCCAAAACTCTTCTTTGCAAGTGGGATTCTTACCGCACCACGCGTGCATGCGACCACACATGCCGCCGTCCATCCCGGGATGGGTTGCGCGCCCGCAACCACGGAAGCCCCTTTTAGTCGCCGCTTACGACTGGCAGAGGGTACCGTAGCCCTATTCTGGTCCCGGAAGTACAAGGACAATCATTCAGATACCCGTCTGGCCGAGAATCGAACCTGGAACCCATTGCGCGTCAGACTGGTATCGTGGTCATCAGAAATCGATTGATCAAATTGATCTAGAAATTCGTTGATCTAGTGTAAAGTTTTTATGCTTCTGTAGAAAAGTGTAGTTGCAGGGTCACTTTCATTTATGCGACCATTTTAGTCCTCTGGAATAGCAACGTATTTTATTAACTTTAGCTAGGAACTCTATTCTATACGGAGTGGTTTACAGATGGAAGACAGTCTATGGAAGATAGTACCACTTATAATCAGGCGGACTTTATATTTATTGGCTACTACTGTCTTACAGAAATATATATGTTTTGCATAATATTGAAATAGCTAACGAGCATTCAATCTACCTGTTAGTAAGTCACTGCCGCCCATGGACATCTGTAAGCAACTTCATATAGAACGTAGCTTCTGCCTAAAATCTAACACAGATGCATTGCTACCCCCGAGGACTGAAATGGTCGCCTCATGTAAACTTGTGCCGGCAACCACATCCTTTCATCGCAACGCAAGAAATGCTTCACGCTAGAAATAGGCGTGGCGGTGATACTTCCCCGGTCGAACTACACTGGTTCTACCACCTTGTATTAGAACGAAAGCAAAAACCCACAGCTTTAAAAATGAAGATCGTGAATGCTAATAGTCTACGACTTGTCACGGACGCTGATGACCCGGTAAGAGCCGGTAACTGCCGGTAATTGCCGATAATTGCTCACTCTGAAGTCTTATCTATATTGCGGTGCCATCAACTGAGGCATAGCTTAGGGTGTTCATTTATTATAGGAACTTGAGGGCAATATTAACTTCGTATTTGAGAAGCGGAAATGTTACTCGTCTTCACAAAATTAGTAATTCATTTATGGGTCAATGTATACGCTTTTATAATAAACTACCAATTGAAATCAGAAATTTGTCAATCAATAAGTTTAAAGCGTTTATTACGATCAATCTTAGTCATAAAGCATCGCAAAGCGACAAACGTTGTTTTGTCATATAAAAAATAAAAAAATGTTAAGGGTGGACAACCCTTAAGGGGTACGAAAAATAGATGTTGGCCGATTCTCAGACCTACTGAATAAGCATATATAAGCAAGAAAAATTTGGTAAAAATCGGGCAAGCCGTTTCGGAGGAGTATGGCAACAAAAACTGTGACACGAGAATTATATATATTAGATAAAACAGCTTGCGACTGAACAATACGTAATAAATAAAATTTCAAAGTGTAGCGTGTCCTGCCAAACATGCTTCTTGTTAAGATATTGGAGCTAACTTTTCCCATGTAAAAACAAGATATCAAAAACGAAAAAAGACAAACCCACTGAGTTTCTTGCTGGATCTTCTCAATTGAGTGTTGCGATCCGGTGGTAGTGTAAAAAAACATGTGTAACTGACAATTCGTAAATGCCTCCGTAGGCCAATACAAAATAAAGACATTTCATTTCAATACTTCATACATTTTGATGTTAAGCTCTAAATTCATGGAAAATAAAATATTGGGTTAAAAAACCGGCAACTTTAAATGGAACATGGGTTCTCTCTGAAGTCAATCACAGACACGTTCCTACTCCCGAGGACTAGGATGGTCGCTTCATATGAAAGTGTGCCGGCAACCACACCCTTCCATCGAAAATATTATTACATACATCGTTTTATTCAGGACGAGGAACATTACATTAATTGTCTTATATTATGCTAACATAATATAAGACAATGTAATGTTCCTGTATCATAATATGTTATATTATGATAACATTTCCTGGATTTAAGATCCGAGCACATTGTATTGTCTGTCCTCCGCGACGTTCTCTGTCCTCATCCGCTTACGCCACGAGCATTCGTCTCCGAAGCGTTTCACGAATATATTGAGTGGATTTTGGAGAAAGGTGAGTACATGTTTGTGTGCTTACACTAGTGTCTTGTTTGCGAGAATAGCACGTTAAAATTGAAAATAAACAAACGGTGCCCCAAAATCAATATCGATAAACAAAAGATCCTATGATATTTTATGACGAGCCATATTCGTTATTTTTGGCCCGGATCATACATTCTGAAGTTAAATTATTTCTAATGTGAAAGCAGTTCCACTAGAGGGAAGTGTGCATACAGGCTTTTAAAATAAAACAATAGAAAAGTTCTAAATGAAGTCAATCACAGCTGCGTTGTTAGTTGCTATTTCAGAAGACTTAATGGTCAACTCATATAACAAATATGTTACAATAAGATATGGTAGTGGAACCTGCCCGGTCGAACCATGTATGTTTTTTTATCTGACTGAAGTAATAAACGAGCATGCAGTCCACCTGACGGTAAGTGATCACTGCCGCTCATGGACATCTGTAATCAACTTCATACAGAACATGAGTTCCATCTGAAGTCAATCACAGATGCGTTGTTACTCCCGAGGACTATGATGGTCGCCTCATTTGAAACTGTGCCGGCAACCACACCCTTCCATCGAAACGCAAGAAATACTTCACGCTAGAAATGGGTATTCTACCACCATTAAAACTGTGATTTCTCCAGCATTAAATGTTTGTACCTATATCATTCACCGTTCGTAGGTGACTTCAACTAGACAACATGATTGTAGAGAGACGGAGACTTCGGAGAGCTCTCAATTATACGGTACCTTTACAATTCGATTTGCAGCCATTAGCAATGGCAACGTAGCGGACATTCCGTGCAGGCGACATAAATATGGAACAGACTCTCGTGTGGAATAAACGACACTAGGTAGTAAGAATATAGTAATTTGTCTCTTTTTAGACGTTCGTCTCATGATAACTCGACCCGCGTGACCGAGCCGTCGTCGCCGCCGTGTCGGTCTGACATGGAATTGGTTCTGGGTTCAATCTCTGGCCTTTTCTTTTTCTTTCGTTGTCGAGGGGGAAACCTTCAAAAGGTACCCGATGCCGTGGGAGCGACGCAGGGTTATGTGGGATTTTTACCGTACTAAACCCCCCCCCCGTGGGCCGTCCTCGGCGCTAAAAAGGAGGACTCCGGGATCTCGAAACGACTTCAACCGGAATCCCACGAGCGCGTTGCCCCATCGGGCTCCTCTCAGATGGCCGGCTGGGCCCACCGCTCCGTCTAGTCTTTACGACGGTATGCGACCACACATACCGCCGTCCTTCCCGGGATCACCTGACTAAACGGTTCGAGCTCGAACTTTAGCCGCCCGCAACCCCAGAAGGCAGGGGATACCGTAGCCCTATTCTGGTCCCGGAACTACAGGGTGCTGGCCTAACAGATAAACTATAAATTAGAGTTCTGTAATGTGTGGTAATGGTAATGGTAATGGTCTGGCCGTTTTTGTGTTTGTCTTGTGTAGAATGAATAGAATGAACAGGAAATCCTAGTATAGGACTACGAGTATAGAAAACGTATAGGTAGTTTTAAAGGTGGCAGAACATTGTAGTTCGACCGGGGAGGTACCACCGCCATACCTATTTCTAACGTGAAGCATTCCTTGCGTTTCGATGGAAGGGCGTGGTTGCCGGCACACTTTTACATGAGGCGACCATCCTAGTCCTTGGGAGTAGCAACGCATCTGTGATAGACTTCAGATGGAACTTATTTTCTATATGAATTTGCTTACAGATGTCCATGGGCGACAATTACCACCTACCATCAGGTGGACTGCCTGCTCGTATGATGCGTCATTCGTCCCTGTAGCCTCGGGGTCAGAATAGGGCTACGGTATCTCCTGCCTGTCGTAAGAGGCGACTAAAAGGGGCTTCCGGGGTTGCAGACGGCTAGAGTTTTACCGTTCGGTCAGGCAATCCCGGGAAGGACGGCGGTATGTGTGGCCGCATACCGTCGTAAAGACTAGACGGAGCGGTGGGCCCAGCCGCCCATCTGGGAGGAGCCCGATGGGGCAGCGCGCTCGGAGGACTCCGGTTGAAGTCGTTTCGAGATCCCGGAGTCCTCCTTTTCAGCGCCGAGGACGGCCACCGGTGGGGTTTTAGTGCGGTAAAAATCCCACATAACCCTGCGTCGCTCTCACGGCGTCAGGTACCTTTAGAAGGTTTCCCCCTCGAAAAAAAAAATGATGCGTCATTCAGATAAAAAAACAGAAACCGAAACAAATATGTATACTAACGAAACCGAAAAATCAATTAGCAAATTATATAAAGCAATTAATTAGTCAATCACATTTTCGGAAAAGCAATTTGGTTTTCCAGTGTAAGTAAGCCTATTAGCACGAGTATTGATAAATTACTATAATTGACCAAATTTATTATTTGATGTTTAAACGGTGAGATAGATTGAAATAAATTAAAGTAGCCTTTATAGTCATTTTTCAAATTACTTGAGCTAATTGAATGGGAAATTTATCACATTGTATAGGTTTCTTTTTTTATTTACTTAATTGAAGTAGCAAACAAGCATGTAGCCCACCTGATGGTAAGTGGTCACTGCCGCCCATGGACGTCTGTCAAGCTTAGAACGGACAGCTACATTATAAACTTTGCTTTAAAATAAAAAAAGGATATTACCTAAACTAAAATGTTCAAGGGTTATCATCATTAAGCTGGCGCATTTAAAGGGTTTCAATTCATTTCACGTACATGTTTGCGTAATCGTAATTCTTATAGGTATGTACAGTATTTACAAATTTTGGTTTAAAAATACAAGTTGCTGCAGTTTTCTTATCCCCAGCCGAGATCGCCTTTCATTCAAAATATTTCCTGCAGCTGAGACCACTCTCTCGCAAGGAACAGAGGACGCCATTGCATTTAATTTAAGCATAGTCATGAGCATAGTTATTCATAATTATAATAATAGTCAATCATCTCAACCAATATTATGTTCATTTTTTTTTATTTTAATTTTATGTTGTTGTCCTAATTGCATTGTTGTTTGCGCCTATAATTAAGGTAACACTTGTTTTATGTCATATGAGGTTTTGTAACTATACTTATTGTTAGTGTTTTCCTTGTTGCCGTAACGTTTTAAAAAATAAATAAATAAATAGCAACCTTATACAAATGAGAGTATACACCTTTATGAGCCTTTCACCATTTTAGTGGGCATTCTTCCTTACCTAAAACTTTATCATCAAGATAACGCTGAACCTCCACTATAGCTCGAGACTGCAGTGCAGGTTGAATATTTTTCATTTGGTTAGTATAGTCCTCCCAAATGGACTTAATTTGTTTGAGTTCGCTTACAATATTTTCAGGTACAGTGACAATTAGAGAATTTTTATTTTGCTCTTGGACCACAAGTGCAATAATACGACGTTTATTGTCCTCTTCCGTCCCTTGATCTTGGAAATATAATTTGAACCTTGGGTCCAAAAACATGCACTTGGTAAAAGTTTTACTGCGGTTTAATTTTTGGAATCTATTTCCAATTGCCCCTATTATATCCTGACTCACTTTATCTACTGCTAAAATTATTATTTTCTAATTATTCGAGAGCTTTAATAAGACCAGTCGTAATAGGAATAACTAAGCTTCCTGTGACATATTTCTCCCCGCTGAGTTCCCTGGTTACCTCCTCACAGGGCTTAAGGACAATGCGTAATTCTTGACAAATAAGCCACTCGTAATTAGTTAAACATTCCATGGACAAATTGACCATGGCACTGTTGAAAGATTCTTTCAAATCTACACAGCGATGTAACATATAAAATTTCGAATTCCACCGAGTGGGAACCTCTTGAATCAGTCTCTTTCGGGTCTGACCCACCTGTTCCTGGTACTTTTTCAATTTTTGCCAAGCCACGTTGCTTTTTTTAAACAGCTTCACAATTGTTTTAATTTTATTTAAAACTGCAATAACATCATCTGCTTTTAATGCATCATTTACTGCCAGATTTAATGTATGGGTGTATCATGGGAAATGTTTCCACCCACGCTCTTTTTCTGTGGCATTCTTAGTATTACTGCCATTATCTGAGACACCTAATAATATTTTGGTGGATATTTGCCATTCATCACATTGCATTCATCAATGCATGATGATGCAATGGCATCATCACACTTGCTTTATGACTCTGGCCAAATTTTTAGCTGTGTGGCCATTTTCTAATAGAATACAGTCAAACAAAGCGTAGCGCAGCTCACATGTCTCTTCATTTATATAATGACCTGTGATAGCCATCATTGAATCATTGGCCAATGTCGACCAAATGTCGACTGTGACACAGATAGACTGCACATCATTTTTACGGCTACTAGCAGTCCAATCTTTGCTTTTTCATACATAGCTGGTAACAAATTATTGGCAAAGTATTTTTTTGTTGGAATGGTGTAGTTGGCGAATGCCAATTGTATTAAATCTCTAAAACCCCTGTCTTCTACTATACGAAAGGGTTGAACATCTAAAGTGAAGAGCTTCGTGATTTTTTCATACACTACTTTTTTTTCAAAGTTACCCCGACGTTTTGGCATATACTCTGTGATTGACTGGTGTATGTTCTAAACACTCGTTATAAATTATTTAGAATTTTCCCTAAATTAATATTAGTAGGATCAGTATAAGCAACTGCGTTAGTAATGTCAGTGCCACTATTGTTACTGGTGGATCCAGCACCACCACCATCATTGCCCTGGCCAGCTACCAACATGGTAGGATTGCTGCTCCCACTTACTCCACTTATTGTGACTGTATTACGACTAAGTAAATTTATCGTGGGGTGTTTGCGTTGTAAATGCTTTTTCAAATTTGTAACCAAGGACATATAACACATTTTCGTTTTGCATATGTTGCAAACTCCTTGCTAACCACCGATATCTGTAAAGTGGTCCCATACAGCACTTGTTTTTTTTTTGAATACATAATTACAATTATTTACAGTATTTACTTTATATTTTACACTTAAACACTGCCTAAATTATGGACTAAATATAATCAAACCTAAACTAGAAGATAGTAAACCGTTATTTACACAAATATTTATACAATTATTCACACTTTTTAAAACTCTTTTTAACACTTCATAAAGTTAGACTTTATTATAAACTTAAACAATTATTTTCACTTTTTATACTTATCGCAAAGTTAAACTTTTCCGCGCAGTTATCAGTGAAGTTCAAACAAAACAAACCAGTTTTCACGTTCAGAAACAAGTACTCGTCTATCACGTTCTTTTTCTCTTTAATATTTTTTTTGCACATTAACTTTAATTAAATAGGTACTGTATATAAATAAGTCGTGTTAATTTTACAATTTTTTTCTTAATAATTGCAATGATTCAAATAATAACACACATGGGACATGTTATATTCCAAGATGTGTGTGTATCCAAACGTATTTACCAGAGTACCGTACATATCGTTACTAAATAGTGACACTTGACAAGATCACTAGTCTGTGTACTACTCAACCACAACAATTAGGCTCATAAAACAAAAGCGGTTCCGAACCCCACACATCGCTTCTTTCCCCGCGAATCCCCTAGTGACGTGCAGTTGTGTATCATCTAGGTATTTACGTTAGCCAGCACGTGTTTAATGTCAATTCGTTATAATGTTAGTTTAATGAGTGATTGTTGAATTTTTAAAGTTATTAATACATTAGTTGATTATTCGTCAATAAAGCTCAAAATGGGTAGGAAAAAGACTATTCGTGGATGAGAAAGGACTCTTACATTCAAAATATGCATTTTTTAAACAAGGGAAGAGTATTGGGCTCAGTATTCCTGTCTCCCATGTCGAAAATCGAATGTGTGCTGCAACAGGCATCAGTCTCTTACACACATAAAAAAAGAAAGGAAATATTCCATGTCTGCGAATACATTAAACACATGAAAGTGCTTTAATAAATACTCGACTATTGAACATACACCACTATGGTGTATGTTTTAATAATGGTATACCTACACTTTTGGTATTTTGTAAAAGAATATACTTCGTATCGGGATGGGAAATCCCTAGTTCTAATGACGTTTCAACTGTCGTGCGCCTAATTGTTTTGGTCGAGTAGTAAAATACATATGAATGAAGCTGTCTCTTTTTCTTGCGCATATGATAAAGAAGAAACGAGCATGTTTCTCCTTTAACATATGGTATCTTCTTTCTCGGAACAGTTGGAAGCTGTTTCAGCTGGAACAAGCTCGATCTCTTTCCTATAGCATGCGAATATTATATTCAGAACAGAGCAGAGAAGAACTAGTTTCGTACTATTATGGAACTACGCGTGACTGTGACTGTTTTTTGGAACATTGTGAAACAGGAACAGCTGTTTCGATTCAGACGGAACTGTTTCGTGTTGCTACTTTGAAAAATCTGTTCTATAGAACTGTTGATTCTGATTGTCTCCTCATATAATTGTGTGCCGGCAACCAGACCATCGAAACGCAAAAACTGCTTCACGCTAGAAATAGGTGTGGCTGTGATACTTCTCCGGGCGAACTACACTGGTTCTACCACCTATTAACACCGTATCGAAGACTTTCCTTAACAGAGACTCAGGGACCCCTTAACACACTTAAAACCAGTTTGTTACTTCTACTAAGACTCCGGTGTCTGTCTGTCCGTCTATCTATCTGTCTGTCACCAGACTTATGTCATGAACCGTGATAGCTAGACAGTTGATCACACATGATGTATTTCTGTTAACTTTATAACAAGAAATAAAACCGTTAAAACGAAACACAACCGTAATTCCGATTTGTCCCTGTTCCGGTACTATTGAAACATTCTTATTTTTCTGGCATATAACAAATCTTGTTATATGATACACGATGTACACCCAATAAAAATGGTTGTAACGTTTTCCTTTTTCAGAAAACAAAGATAGCAATTTACCAAGTAATATGTCATGTAACAGGTAACCTAGTAAAGATATCTACTCTTTCATATACAACTTGGAGGTTCGAACACATAGATTTCATAAAATATTTTTAGTAATAAATCTTCATACACGTTCATTAAACAATTTTCATGAACGATAATGTATCTTTTTATGAGAATAAAGATCTTTAAACCTAACCTAAGCTTCCTTCGATTTTTAGGGTTCCGTATCCGAACGGTTAAAACGGAACCCTACTTCTAAGACTCCGCTGTCCATCTGTCCGTCCGACCGTCGTTTTGTTTGTCCATCTGTCTGTCACCAGACTCTATCTCATGAACCGTGATAGCTAGACAGTTGATCTCAGATAGGGATTGCAATCCGGAAAACCGGATCCGGTAATCCGGCGGATCCGGCACAAATATACACAAACCGGATCCGGTACCAATTCACCTCCGGATCCGGACCTCCACCGGATCCGGTGATTGTATATTTTGACAAAGATTTCACATTACAAAAACTTTTTTTACACTGTTTTAACCGTTCGATTAATGCCGCCGGATCCGGTCGGATCCGGCCGGATTGAAAATGAGGCCGGATTGCAATTCCTAATCACAGATGTATTTTTGTTGGCGTTATAACAAGAAATAAAACCGTAAAAACGAAACACGACCATAATCCCGATTTGTCATTGTTCCGTTACTATTATAATATTTATATTTATTCTGGCAAATAACAAATGTTGTTTGTGGTACACGATGTACATCCAATAAAAATGGTAACGCTATCTTATTTCAGAAAACAAAGGTAGCAATTTGTCATTATTTACGAGCTTCGAAAGATATATTTTTTCTACCGAATAAAGCTATTTCTCAGATAGGTTTCGTCAAATAATATCTCATGTAACAGGTAACTTAGTAAATATATCCGCTCTTTCATATCCAACTTGTAGCTTTGGATACACTACGCAGATTTTTGAAGATATTTGCATTAGTAATCAATAAATATATAAAATAATATAATATAATTTAAACTTTCTTAGATTTTTATATTCTTCACCAAGTTTTGATGTGACAACGTCTTATAATTCGATGGAGACGGCTGCTCGCACCAAAAAACATGACTCATGCGGCGTTACCTCGCTCTGAGGCGTTCCATTTAAGGTTTGAAGTGCAAGCGAGTGCGCGGAACGAACATGTCCATGGGCGCCAGTGACCACTTACTGCTCGTGGACTACAAGCTCGTTTGCTACTTCAGTCAGATAAAAAAAGGTAATAGTTCATACCTTATTAACAATCAAACCCGAAATCCTCTCCGTGGAATGCCAATAACTGTGACGCCAAATATCAAATATTACAAACTTCACTTTGGAAATTGGGAAACATTTTCTTCTTCCTTGAGAACGCTAGTTAATATTAATGTCCAAGAAATTTTCCCCAGTAATTAAGAAAGTCCACGGATATCGGGCCATGTGGTAAAACGAGTCGGAATAATTTTAGAACGGAGTATTATTGGTGAAATGTCCTACATTCTAATACCGTTAGCATGAAGCATTTTTTGCGTTTCGATGGAAATGTGTGGTTACCGGCACACTTTTATATGAGGCGACCATCTCAGTCCTCGGAAGTAGCAACGCATCTGTAATTGACTTTAGATAGAACTTGATGTTCTATATGAAGTTATTTACAGGAGTCCATGGGCAGCAGTGACAGTTATAAAAAAACCCATCATGCTACCATCACGGAGTATATGTATACATGATATAATTGCCTTATTTGCCTGTAGTAAGATAGGAGAATAATTTCTATATACTGCAAGTAGTAACTTTAGTAGTAACTTTCAGTATACAGAAGATATCAAATATCAATATTGGGCTCGTCAGCAAATGTTTTTTGATAATGAATGTTTTTAAATAGAATTTATATTTTCTAGTCACCGGTCATAATAAAAACACTGAATAAATGTAAGTCCAGCACAAATGCTATTTACCATTCACGAAACTGCCTATCCAGAGAGATACATGTTAAATATACACCCACAAATGTGCCACATGAAAACAAATAAATCTATCTAAAATACAAATTACTGCTAAAACATAGCTTCTGATTCGCTACGATGCAATTAAACGTCAGTAAATTTAGTTTATCTTTGACTCAAAGATTTATTTTGTTTACGTAAGCAAAACTTTAAACCGACTTTATATTTGACGATGCACGTGGCGAAGCGATTATCTTAGGGGGCGTCCATAGTCCCTGTAACCTCGGGTTCAGAATAGGGCTACGGTATACCCTGCCTGTCGTAAGAGGCGACTAAAAGGGGCTTCGGGGGTTGCAGACGGCTAGAGTGGGAGCTCGAACCGGCAATCCCGGGAAGGACGACGGTATGTGTGGTCGCATACCGTCGTAAAGACTAGACGGAGCGGTGGACCCAGCCGCCCATCTGGGAGGAGCCCGGTGGGGCAGCGCGCTCGGAGGATTCCGGTTGAAGTCGTTTCGAGATCCCGGAGTCCTCCTTTTCAGCGCCGAGGACGGCCACCGGGGGGGTTTTAGTGCGGTAAAAATCCCACATAACCCTACGTCGCTCACACGGCGTCGGGTACCTTTTGAAGGTTTTCCCCCTCGAAAACAGAAAAAAAGGGGGGCGTCCATAAATTACGTGAGGTGTTTTTTCGAATTTTTTGTTCCTCCCCCCCCTGGTGAGATTTTCTTCAAGCGCCCTCGCCCCGTCCCCTATCTCACGCGAGATTTTTCGAAATGTGGGTTGATAATGTAAACGAGTTGGATTATTGAAGAAAGAAAAAAAATAATTGCTTAAAAAAATGACGTGATATCTTTCGCCCCCCCCCCCTCTCTAACGTGAGATTAGATGAGATTTGGCTCGACCCCCTCTCCCCTTAAATATCTCACGTAATTTATGGACGCCCCCTTACTGGTCTGACACGCTATGGGTTCCGATTCATTTAAAATGTACAGTACAGTACTATACATTTAAAATGTATAGAACCTAATTTAAAAATATGATTATAACGTTTGACCTGGTAAGTGGTCACTGCCAACCATAAGAAATGAAATGAATATTGCGTAAGCCTAAATTGTCTGTTACATATATATTTTTTTACACTACCATCGGAAAATGACCTCAACTGAGAAGATCCGGCGAGAAACTCAGTGGGTTTGTCTTTTTTCTTTTTATATTTTTTCCATTTTGTTTTAATATGGGTTATACAAGTTAAGCAATTTCATAGAGAACAAGGGTAATTAAGTATGTTATGCATAGAACTGAACCTGAGATACGTTGCTACTCCCGAGGCTAAGAGGATTGCTTCACGTGAAAATGAAGCAGCAACCACACCATTTTAACAAAACGCAAAAATTAATGTCTAATGTCGTTTGTTCTTCCTAAAACCCCTCAGTAATGGATATCTCAAGTGAAGAATAGAATAGAATGAAATCTATATATTAATACGTAAAGCAAAAAATTGAGACGTGTTTTTAAGATACTTGCTGCAGGCGGAGGAGTATGAAATTACGCACGGTTATAGTTGATGTAAAGAAGGATTGCGCAATATTTATAATTTTTTCAAATTATGTATAAATCATACATAAAATTAACTAAAAACACCTTGCATATGAAACAAACACATACATAATAAACGAAATAGAACATTCAATGTCTTGCTATGAAACACATAACTTCAAAACTGTCAGATGTCTTTGTCAAAATACCCGCTAATGCTTTACAATTTATTTAAGTTAGAGAAATATTGATGCTACTTTGCACAATATAAGGTTTAGTTTTATTTTTCATTTTAATTAGGGTCGAATTTCGACAAGTACTCTTTATTGCACACTATAAAATATAAAAACATAACAATAACCTACAATAAAGATTAGTTGTATTGAAAAAATAGGAAAATCTTCAGACGAGAGTACGGATTTAGGACTTACATACATAGTACATCTTCTGCGTGGAGACTGTACTGAAATGTAACGTAGATTTTGCGATGCAATTACTTGAATCCATTAGCAGATGTTTGTGTTCCACTCCCAACTAATTGCATTCTATGTTTGATCTACGGTACTCCATACGTGAGATAAAACCTCAATTATTCAAACAAAAAGAAAAGCATTATGAACAAGATCTCCATCATTGCACCCGTTATAATATTTTGCAATTATTTTCCTATTTTCCGTTACATAGTCCTTCTTTTTTTTGCTAGGTTTTATTAATAAGATTTTACATACTCTTCTGTAGGTATTTGCATGAAATTCACCATATTATAAAAGATATAAACAACAACAAGCAATATATAAACACTCAAACCTAAATCAAACATTTAAATGTTTATTGAAAACTTTGCTTAACCCGGGATTCAAATCCAAAACTTTCGAGTCGATAATTTTCATTTAAATATGAAAACAATTAAAAAGATGAAAATCTCGCAGGTAAGAAAATTATTAGGACGGCGCTAATCTACCACATAACAGTCTCAAGCGTTCATGTGTTGCAAAAGATGAGGTAAAAGAGACATAATCCAAAACAGTCCAATTTAGTCTTCGCAGTTTATGGAATGTCATTTAATTTAAACTTACTACTAAAATTGTTTGTACTGCCTGTTACAATATGAAAATAGCTATACAAAAACTAATAAATTTAGCTGAAACTATTACAAATATATTTATGATCCACATATCGAGGTAACATTTAGTCTTTATTTAATTAAAATCCAAAATATTTTACAATTTAAAGTTATGTAACATATTCAAACCTAGGAACGCAGATGTGAGTATATATTGTAACTTTTATCACATTTGCAGTAACATCCCTCAAACTCTAACCAAACAAAACCCTTATCTCAAATGTTGCCCTTTATTAGCCCTACTTCCTATAAATATTCCTTGCCGGTAACTCAAGAACATTGTCCATAATGCCTTAATGGAACGCTCGTGAACAAGGACGCGTTAAAAAAATACTTATCTTGAAAAAATATGTGAAAAAGATTAATTATCATTATTGTAACTTTTCTTAGCATAAGACTAGGCTTATTCCAGTGGCTTCGCCCTCTTTAGTTGCGACTACATTGGTAATTAATATAGTACTTATGTGTTAATAGGTGTTAATGTGTTTGCAAAGTTTCAGCAGAATCTGACTGGTGATGTATTTTTGCGTAAAAGAATAAGAAACGCATATATCCTCGCAAACTTTTGTATTTATAATATCAATAAGCATTAAATTATCATGCAGTCCACAACTACAGCAACTAATCTAAAACAAAGGTAAGGCTTCTCCCAAAAACTAAAACGATCCCCTAATAGGAAATTAAGTCAGCAAAATAGCTTTTTCACCAAAATGCACAAATTGATTTTCGTATAAAGTAGGCGTGGCGGTGATGCTTTCCAGCTCCCATACACACCCCTTCTACCACCTTATAATTACAAAATCTATCTAATACGTGAAGCAAAAACTTGTGAACCGTTTTAAGATACTTGCCGCAGAACGAGGCGTATAAAATTACGCACGGTTATAGTTGATGTAGAGAAGGATTACACAATGCTAATATTTTAAATAGAGCATAAAACATACATAAAATCAACTAAAAACACATTACACATACTACCTTGCATATGACATAAATAACGAAATAAAACATTCTATGTCTTACTATAAAAACACATAACGTCAAAAATATCTGATGTCTTTGTCAAAATACCCACTATTCCTTTTAAATGCAGCTTAGTTAATTAAAACCGCTGCGACAGGTGACTAGTAAATAAAAAAGGATAAGATAAATTAACAGTATTATAACTTTTAGCATTTCTGTAACAGCCGGAGAGTTGTTTATCCAGACCAGACACTTATAAAGGTTACCTTGAAGCACTTTGCTAATATTTTCAACCCCTTTACGACAAATTGCGATTCCTACCACGTATTCGAGTTTCAGGGACGGTGTGATAACTCAATAAAAGTCCCTAACGATAACTACCTTATACTTTGAGGTTGTAATCTCGAAAGTTATTTAGGGTGCTCCGATAGATTCGATTATATCAGGGAACGTGTATCGAGAAACTTTTTTATTGATATTGACGGACATATCGACTTTATTTGTTCTCTATCTATCTTTTGGTAGCCCTCTGCTAAATATAGGCCTTCCCTAACCTGCGCCACTCCGAATGATTTTTAGCTATCTGAATCGATCAATCATCTATTGTCTTCTCCAGTTCGTCAGTTCACCTGTCATGTATTTAAATTATATAAGCCCAAATCCTGTCATGTATTTAAATTTTATAAGCCCAAGATCTAGGAGTCGTAAAATAGAGGATTTCTCACTATCAATAATAGTTAACAGGCTGGTGAAAATATTGTTTGTCGTTTTAAAGATGCGCTACTTAAATCACTCTCTGGGTACTCTCTTTTGCGTTGTATAAAAAGCAGTTCCGTGATAATAAGGTCGGCGGTAAGTTTTTCTTCAAAATTTTAACTGAACTTAGATCCTGTCACAACTCTCCTATGATTCATTTTATTCTTTGGTTGGTTGTAGCGTGGTTATTTTGGCAATATTTTCATTCTCCTAGGTCAGCCTAAAAGCAGCATATAACTTATTATTTAAAATAACTGCATATATTAGCGCGAATATTCTAATCGCTATTAAACTCGTAATGATTTTACATCAGAAAACATTATATAATATTCTACAGAATCAATCCAAAAAGCTACTATCTACTATGGACATAATGTGACGTCAACAACGAAGTAAAATGTACCGTTTAGATAGTTTACTAACAGTCTAAAAATAGTGAATTTTAAAATTTATTTACAAACTACCGAATTGCTATAAATTGATATTTTTCGCTTGAATTTAAACAAAATCAATGAAACATATTTTTACATTTTTCTGCATTGTGCGTAATATGCCATACCTTTTTTTGATTACGAGGGGTAAACCTTCAAAAGGTACCCGAAGCCGTGGGAGCGACGAGAGTTATATGGGATTTTCATCTTACTAAACCCTCCTGGTGGCCGTCCTCAGCGCTGCATGCAGGACTTCGGAATCTCCAATGGAACACAACCGGAGTCTTCCCAGCGCGATGCCCCTTTCGGGCTTTTCCCCGGTGAGCGAATACGCTCACCGCACTTTATACTCTTTACGACGGTATGCGACCACACATGCCGCCGTCCTTCCCGGGGTCGCTTGGCTGGACGGTTCCAGCTCCCACTCTAGCCGTTCGCAATCCTGGAAGCCCCTTTTAGTCACCTCTTACGGCAGGCAGGGGATACCTTAGCCCTATTCTGGTCCAAATACTACAGGGACAAATATGCCCTACCTACCATCCTATATTTTGATACGTGATTAGTGTGAAGTATTCCTTAACCTAACCGGATTTTTCTTGAAACAAGTTATAATTATCTATATCTACATATTACAATGAGATTACCCAACTTGCGGACGAAATCGCGTGCAAAAGTTAGTACTTAATTTTAATATCACGTCAAGTTATGCGTATTGAAAATGGCGGAATGAAATTGAAAAGGAAAAGTACATAATTGTACAACCTCCACCGTTCAACCGAAGCGAGAATTTAATTTCTGGGAATTTAACACGAACAGAATTTATATTTGACGCATCAACAACGGCGTCGTCGTATTATTTTCTTAGTTTTTTTCTAGGATTTATTTGTAACATATACTTAAGAATAATCCAATTATTTATCTTTTATCGCGAGCTTTGAGGGCAGCGACCGAATCAAGTATTTCCATAACGAAAAAATCTAACACCCTCCACTCCGCCTACCATGTAGCGCAGCCGAGCGTTCGCTTAACATGTGTGTTTGGTAAGACAGTACAAAGCTCGCACGAGACGAGCTGCTCGGAAGTCTGACGAATATGTAAGCAGCTGTTTGTGGGAAAGTATACAGTACCAAAGAAAAAAACTTGAATTAATATCATAGAAAAAATACTGCATAAATAAATAATTATAATTGCATAAGTAGATAAAAAATGCTATGCAATAGCTTTACCGCGGCAGTCCCCGAGTGCTGCACGTTTTTGATGTATCTAATGAAAGTAGCCTAAAGCCTAATAGCCTAAAGGTTGAAACTAGGTCACTTTAATCGGGTGCTAAATTTTAAAACCCAATCAGCAATATTTTTCTAAAATATGCATTTTACAAATAAGATATCACTGCAGTGCAGGAAACTATCATAAGAAAATTTATACACTTGAAATTTCTTTAAAATAAATACTTAAAATTTATGTGAAGTTTACCAATTATGGCTCCTTCCATTTTAAGAGAAGACCCGAGCACAGCAATGGGATATAATGGGTTGACGTTGGAAGTATTATCTTCCATACAATTTTAATAAGTAACGACTACTCGTAGTATGCGTTTTTCTTTTTTTCTGTTTAATTTTCACTAGTACTTGTCAAAGGTTTCTCTTTTCCGAGACCGCAGATTTCTCGTGACCACGACCCATACCATTCAGCATTCAACCATCTAACAGCCTTTTGAGATCCACTGCTGGTCATAGGCCTCCTTTAAATGAAGCGCCACTCCAGCCAGTTTCTCGCTGTCTTCCTCAAGTCATCGTTGCACCTAGTGGGGGGGGGGGGGGCGTCCTGTGCTCCTACTACTACAACTACTACAACTAGATCAAACTTAAAAATCTCGTATCGTGAAATACGTATTAAAATGAATAAATGTACTATACTATTTATTATACTAGTCTAACTCAAATAGTATTATAATACAGACCATGAAAAATTATATTCATCAAGAACTCAACGAGAGCTTCGTCGTCTTAAAAAAGTTATCTAATTTTGAATAAGTCTTTCAAATAACCATGTTGGAACTTAAGCCCAAACAGAAATAATAATTTTTCCATTGAAAAATAGTTACGTTATACATAAATAATAAAGAGCTCATAATAGAGCTCATAATTTGATAGAGTTCACTATATGGCGAAACGTAATTGAAATGTTTTCTCTAGAATTGTAAATACAAAATGAGTATACGGAACGTTTAACCTAAATTCGCCTCGTGCTTGTTTTCCGTACGAATTTAATTCCTTCTTTGACACGCAAAGTTATTGGAATAGTTCGAATCGTCTCTTGACGTTTCCTTTTATCTTTTTTTTATTTTTTTTTAATTTCACCTAACCACTTTAATATAAGAGTGTAATTAAGTTCAATATGTAATAGCAAGTTCATCATGAGTAAGTGAGTAATACTCATGTATGATATTTAGTAATTTCACATAGTATTCATTAGTTTAGTACTTCACCTGTTAATGACTTGCGAACATACCTAATATTATACACGTAAACATAGTGTTATATTTTTTATTGCATTGCAAACAAACAAGCGTGCAGTCCACCTGGTGATATGTGGTCACTGCCGCCCATGGACATCTCTAAGCTACTTTATATAGAACATGGGTTTTATCTGAAGTCAGTCACAGATACGTTACTACCGCTCGAGGACTAATATGGTCGCCTCGTAGAAAAATGAACCGGGAACGATATTACATAAATCTCACCTTTTGTTATAAAAACAACCCTCTTTGCCACCCTTTTAAGTCCGAGAACAAAATTATTCGACCACTAAACCACCTTGGCATATCTGCGAGAACAAATCTGAATAAGGTTTGAATCTTGATAATGGTAATGAATGCTAATTTAATTAAAATAACCGGAATAACTTCGCGTAGATTTCGTTATTACCCGACCGCGTTAAGAGAGTAATATTTTTCGAGCAAATGTTTGTATGTATGTATGGTTGTCTCTTTTTTGGCATAATTATCTCCAGGTCTTTAGTACTAGGGATTGCAATACGGCCTCATTTTCAATCCGGCCTGATCCGGCCGCTTTTTTCTCAATCCGGTCGGATCCGACCGGTTCCGGTCAGATTAATCGAACGGTTAAAACAGTGTAAAAAAAGGATCGATTTAGAACGGTAATTATTTTTGTAATATGAAATCTTTGTCAAAATTTACAATAACCGGATCCGGTGGAGGTCCGGATCCGGTGGTGATTTGGTACCGGATCCGGTTTGTGTAAATTTGTGCCGGATCCGCCGGATTACCGGATCCGGTTTTCCGGATTGCGATCCCTATTTGGTACGCATATTTCCTCTACATTTTCGTAGGACAGACAACCGAAGGACTAGAAGAGTCCTCGAATGAAGACCACGTTTAGGCAAAAGGAGTCTCGCATCCTGACCAGGTGGACCGATGACCTGAACAAGACGGCGGGTAACCGCTGGATTCAGATGGCTCAGGACCGGTCGAAGTAGCGCAGATAAGGGGCCTATGTCCAGCAGTGGACTTTCAAATACTGATGGATGGGTTTAGATTTGGTACACGTCAAAGTTCAAACTGCTTGATGGATTGTAACATATTAAAATCGTATCATTTTTATCTTTTTTGATGAAGAAGATTTATCTGATTGAAGCAGCAAACGAGCACTCAGCCCCTTGGTAAGTGGTCACTGCCGCCCATGAACATCTGTAAGCAACTTCATATAGAACAAGCGTTCTATCTGAAGTCGGTCACAAATGCGTTAATACTCCCGAGGACTAAGAAGCTCGCCTCATATAAAAGTGTGCCGGCAACTACACCCTGCCATCGAAACGCATGAAATGTTCACGCTGGACATGGGTGTGGCGGTGGTACCCTTTCGGTCGAACTACACTGGTTCTACCATCTGGAAAACAATTTTTGGATCAATTTGCAAAATCACATACGCATATCATATTTGGAAAATGTATACTTACGAGTATAAATTTTTAAATATGGCGCCTTGAAACAGAAGAAAGAGGGACGGGTCGATGATTTTAATATCATAACAATAACAAATGCAAATCTCAATAATTTTGTTGAATTTTTGAGAAACAACCCCAAGCACTTTCTTGGCATTCAGACATAAAGGTAAATCAGGAGCGCGGAGCAATTTGCAATAAAATGTGTTGCGCTAAACTCAACACAAGCGTAATTACACTGAGCATTATACGGTACTCTCCGTGAATTTTAAACGAATTTGCTTTAAAATGTAGAAATTGCATTCTTGGATAAAATTGTTGGGACTTACTTCATCGTACACGTGCAAGAAACGTATTTCATGCCTAAAAAGTAGTGAAAATTTCAACGCAAAGTTTTATTCACTGGTCTTAAAAGAGCGAAAGTGACTTATTTTGACACTTTGCGCGTGGTATTAGGTTTAAATAATTTATTCCTCATAAAGACAGTCACTTGCATGGAAAACAATATTTAATTTATAAGTAGCTAATTCTATTCGTCATTCGTTAGATGCATAAACAGCAGCTACCCTCATTTAATTCATTTTATCACTTGTTATGCTTAATTAATTATTAATGATATATTCCTTTAGTTTTATTTTGAATGCATTAAATGAGTCAGCTTTCTTAATTGTTTTTGGAAGTTTATTGTATAACTGTGCTCCTTCAAAGGTGATATTTCTTTTACCATAATTAGTTCGAGTCTTGGGTATTACTAAAATCCTCGCTCGACGCGTGGGTCGCTTGGTCGTTTCTTTAAATGGCGGTATTTTGAACTCTATGTTGGTAATAAGACCTCTTAAAAAGTCATTTACTGCTCTTTTACACGGTGCACTCAAAATTAAGCTAGAAAGTAAGACCTAAATTGGCACCTTTTCTACTTTGTAAATGTGCCTTTGTTACGCTATTGTTACATTTCCTCAAATTGATTACCGTTTAAGTTTTCCTCCATATATTGCAACGTTGCACGTTACCATTTTCACTGTCGAACATTCCTTGCAAAGTGAAAACATAAAGGGCGATCGATTTAAGGGAACATAATTAACTCGTACTAAGGGCACTGCTGCTAAGAGTTCTCTCAAAATGAGAGAGTTTTAGGCCATAGTCCACAAATTCGCACTTGACCAGCGCGGTGGACTATGGCCTAAAACTCTCTCATTTTGAGAGAAGATCCGTGCCCAGCAGTGGAACAATAATGGATAGTACCCAAGGGCACTTTACTTAATAAATGTCATAAATCATCGTTACAGTTTACCTTTATAAAACGTAGTTTATAAAATATAGAGCTAAGTAGGTACTTTTATAATGTTATATTTTGCCACAAACAGGACATCCACATCATAACAAAAATAAAATTTCGACATGTATGTATATCACGTATGAATATTACTATTAAGATTTTTATTATTATTACTACATATGAATATTATGAACAGAGCCAGGTTAGGCCTTCTCGCCAGTTGCCGGTTTACTTTCAAATTTGGCGACCATCTTAGTCCTCAGTAGTACTAACGCATCTGTGATTGACTTTAGATACCTCTGTTCTGTACGAAATACCACCGCGTCTGTAATTAACTTAAGAACCCCTGTTCATATAGGTACAATACAATACAAAAACTCTTTATTGTACCCCAATGACAGATATATAACAAAAAAATAAAGACAATGCAAGGTACATAAGGCGGCCTTATCACTAAAATAGCGATCTCTTCCAGACAACCTTAAAATGAAGGAAAAATAACTCATAAAAGTGGGTAGGGTGTACAAAAATGATAACAAAGCAAGTTAAACAATAAAAACTTTTTTAAAAAATATATCTACCGACTTCCATGTCACAAAAAAGTAACAAATAATTTCAATTAATTTTGGTTTAGAACATACTCAGTACTTAGTACATAGTTCCGAAGTCGGCGCTCAACATATTTCTCTAGATGACGGTGATGAAACTTTGTCCTGTATGAGCGCCGACTTCAAAACTATGTACTAAGTACAGAGTATTACGTGTACTTGTTTGTTTAGTAGTTATATTACTAAGCAAAGACACATTACGACACGGTTAAAAAAAAGTTAATATAATTATGAAGTTTCTTTAAGATATCCACAGGCAGCAGTGGCCACTTGCCATCAGGTGTATTGCACGCTCGTTTGCTACGTTAATCGGCTAACATAACCTTTAAAGAAATTACATTAAATCCAAATGATAGCTACGACTTTTATAGTATGAAACCCAATAGCAAATTTATTTGATTCTCAATGCTGTCTGTGCTCAGGAATGACATATGTAATGTACAGATAGACTCAATTTGACCCTCAAAAGACATTCTTCCCTTTCATCCCTAGAATTCCAATGAAATTCGATGTACGTTAAACTAGCGACCTCCGTTCATGTGCATATTTGTTTTCCTTATAAAAATACCTTTTGGTATTGAAAGTTCTTCCAGATTGACGTAACAAATTGACCTCTCTCTCGTCAACCCGTTATTGTCCCACTGCTGGTCAGGGGGCTTCACACAGAATGAGAGAGTTTAGGCCATAGACAACCGCGCTGGCCAAGTGCGAATTGACATCTATTAAACAGCTTTTGTTGGTAATGGGTTGAAGTTGTTAAGGGTATTTTTATACAATTGAAATAGCAATAAACATGCGGTCCACCTGATGTTAAGTAGTACCTGCCGCCCATAAATAGCAACCTCATATTTCTATATGTATGTGTGTTCGGACACTTAATTTTGTTCGAAATAATGCATATCATCTGGGGTTGCTGATAGATGATAGATGTCATATGCCTTTAAGTCGACTGCATACACGTATATCATTCTTAGGTAATAAAAGTAAATAAAAAGTTGTAAAACAAGTGTGCTTATTATTTGTTTAATCTTTATGCACAAAATAATTCATATTTTTTTTATCTGACTGAAGTAGCAAACGAGCATGCAGTCCACCTGATGGTAAGTGGTCACTGCCGCCCATGGACATCTGTAAGCAACTTCATATAGAACTGTTCTATCTGAAGTCAATCACAGATGCGTTGCTACTCCCGAGGACTGAGATGGTCGCCTCATATAAAAGTGTGCCGGCAACCACACCCTTCCATCGAAACGCAATGAATGCTTCACGTTAGAAATAGGTGTGGCGGTGGTACTTCCCCGGTCGAACTACACTGGTTCTACCACCTGCAAAATATATATGTCGGATTCGGTTATTTTGAATCGAAGCGGAAAGGCGCGTCGAGCGGTGCTAACTTCACATCGTCGCGTCTTGGCAGAGTCGTGAAGTCAGCCGAGGGTGGCAGACACATTATTGTGAACGTCACTCAAAAGCGACAACACGGAACTGTCTCTCCGTTTCGGTCTTTTATAAAAATTAATTACTATTGAATGTATTCGGTGCTGTATTTGTGATAAAAGTCTTTGTAATAATTATATCAAGAGAATTGACACCAAGATTTGTTATTTTGCACGAGACCCATGGTCGCCCACACCATCTATGAAGATATTGATGTCACATAGAAAACAAATGCCGACATATATAATAAATGTCACTTAAATGATTTATAAGAATAAAGATAGACATGCTATAAGCACTCTCTGCCAGCCATCTAACTTGTTTTTTTCAATCCGATTACTGTATTCTTGTTTCTACTATTTCTTTCTAAATGTCATCACAAAGTTCTCACACAAAGAAATCTTACCAACGTCGTATTTTCATATTTCTCGGGTTCAAAGCACTTTTTTATCACAGCTGTTTAAAAAACATTTCTTATCTGTGGTCGCGCAGCTTATTTGTGTCTCATTTGCATAAAAAAGAAAACTCTATTAAGGAATCATTAAATTACAAATTCCGCCATGGAAGTTATCTTTGCGAGAATTATTTTAGGAGATGCGAAACGCGTAATCTCTGAAGGAATAAATAATTTTCATCTAAAAATCGGAACTATCGACCGATATTCAAGAATAGTAGAAATAATTCAATTTCAAGGTGTAGTGTAGTATAGTTCGACCGGAGAAGTACCACCGCCACACCTATTTCTAGCGTGAAGCATTTGTTGCGTTTCAATAGAAGGGTGTGGTTGCCGGCACACTTTCACATGAGGCGACCATCATAGTCCTTAGGAGTAGCAACGCATCTGTGATTGACTTCAGGAACCCATGTTCTGTATGAAGTTGATTACAGATGTCCATGGACAGCAGTGACTACTTACCATCAGGTGGACCGCATGCTCGTTTGCTACTACAAACAAAAAAAAACCTTATACTATCTACTGTTCATAGTCAGCTGGCAAACTTTTTACTAACAGTAAAGAAATGCACTATTTTTGGTAGCAGTGACTTGTAAATATTTTTTGGAGTTTACTCCCTAAGAATCGATTTGCATATACCTAATATAAGGGCCCGGTATGAGAATAATGTGAGGAGTAAAATCTACTGATGAATGACCGCGTTACGTTTTTTTAGTTCTAAAGTTTTAACTAGATGGCGTTATTGAGTACCTATAACTATTTTATTAGTTTGCGTGGATAGTATGCATAGGTATCGTGATTACGTTTTACCGAAATCTCAATAGTCTTTAAAATAGTTAAGATAAGTAATGTAAATACTGTGTAAATACGTACAATATTAATATTTTAATACGTACTTATATATTAGATATAATTTTTCAAAATGAACCATGTATTGGTATTATTTATATCTTTAGGGAGTATGGCGCCATCAATTGATTTTATAAGCATTATGATTTATGATGGCGACTGCCCGCAACTCATCAAAAGGAGGGGCCGGTACTTCAAAAAAAAATGTGAAAACGATATTACGTTTTCACATCATTATTAGAGAAAAGTCCAGTTAAATAAACTATTTGCGTCTGTTTAGACAATCGGACTTAAAAGTAAACTCCAGTGGTGCATCTGAGCTGACACACATTTTTTTATACCGCTGTTGGACTCTTAAACTAAACTATATCTTCGCTCATGTTAACCATGCTCATCCTTACGACCAATGGAACAATCGGATACCAATTTGCCAGTTCTGTTACACAAAAAACTAGAGTACCCAGTTCCAATGACACTTAAGTACCGCAAATAAAATTTGGGAAGCTTAAATGTGCTTTGGCTTCATAAATGCAGTACAATGACAGTTCCCTGGGAAGACATCGTAAAAGAAATAAAATGTAGTCACATGTTGCGGTGGCGTTCGTAAAAGCAAACTAATAAATTTACGAGCCCCACTATTCGTGACTTGTTCGTTCCTTTATCCGGTAAAATCCACTAGAACTAGTTTACGGAAATTTGATGTTAGTACAGGGAAGTTGTGGCGACCTCCCGCAACTTATCAAGAGATGGCGCTACTAGTATTCTGAAACACGTGTGGCGACCTCCCGCAACTCATCAAGAAATGGCGCTACGAGTATTCTGAAACACGCTATCAAAGTATTCTCCATACCCCGCATATCTACAAATTCCGAACAAAGACTGTCGGAGCACGGCCGCTCCCTAGGCATGTTTACCTAACCTGGCCGGAGATCTCCCTTTGCCAAAAAGTATTTGATTACCTCAGAAATAATTCCAAAGCTTACTCTGTGAGATTTTTAATAGAAATGAAATAGCAAACAACAAGTGGTCACTGCAGCCTAGGCATGAAATTGATACGTATGTCATATCAAGTGCATATAAAACAGGGGTTATATCTGAAGTTTATCACAGTTATGACTACTGCTGAGGAAACCAAGCTATCAACAACCCTTTCATCAAAACGCAAGAACTGCTTCTCGCAAGTAATTGGCGTGGCGGTGGTACGAACCATGTGGTTGAACCATACTCGTTATATGACCTTCTATGTTTCATCGGTTTCATCTGTGTTTAAATACTCATATGTCAAATAGAGCAGTGATAGCCTAACGGTTGAAACTTGCCCTGTCGATCGGGAGGTTCGAGATACAAACCCAGGCACGCACCACTGATTCATGTGCGTATTAGAAATTAATTATCACTGCTTTTCGGTGAACGAAAACATCATGAGGAAACCTACACAACCGAGAGTTCTAGAAAAAAAATAGTTCTCGGAGGTGTGTGAAGTCCACCAATTCGCACTTGGCCATAATAGGTTCACGAAATGTCATATAATGATAAATTATTATAACATTTGTTTAAACATATGGATCGTAATTAAATCAAGAATTAATTAATTATTAATTTATTATTATTAAAATACTAATAATATGGTTTAGTGGTTTATGACTACATTCTATCCTTTAAAAAAAATTAGTATTGTACTCAAGAGTATTTACATGACAATATACGTTAAATAGAGACAAATTGAAGATTTTTGTATGTAAGTCCTACCAATTACTTTACAAAAACATACTTTTCATACCTATTTGTTCATGTCAGCTTGAACTCGTTGATTACAATAGCATAAAATTATAACTTTTGCAAACATTACACAGTTGTGTTCAAAGTTCTGGTTTCTAAACAAACTTTTATGTTTAACTGTTTGGAACTCTTCTTATGTGGAACATCAAAGGTGAAAGGGCGGGAGCCTTTTCATTTCCTACTATTTTATACAAAATATTTAAAGATCTCAAGGTTTTGTGATATGCAAAATACAAGCATTTGTATACTTACATTGAAATATATGAACACTCATTTCGTTAAAGGTGATAGAACCAGTGTAGTTCGACCGGGGAAGTACCACCGCCACACCTATTTCTAGCGTGAAGCAGTTCTTGCGTTTCGATGAAAGGGTGTGGTTGCCGGCACACTTTTATATGAGGCGACCATCATAGTCCTCGGGAGTAACAATGCATCTGATTGACTTCAGATAGAAGCCATGTTCTGTATGAAGTTGCTCACAGATGTCCATGGGCGGCAGTGACCACTTACCATCAGGTGGACTGCATGCTCGTTTGCTACTTCAGTCAGATAAAAAAAAAACATTATTTAATTACTCTAAAATTTACTTCGATACCGAACGTAAAATTTTCGTTTAAAAGATGGTTCGATAGTTTGACTGCAGCAGTATTACCATTGCCGCTGTAAATAATTTAAACATGTCGTAAGGAAGGAATATTTTTTTATCTTTATTATAAAATGGCACTACCAAAAGACATCCACTCCACCTGACAATAAGTTGCTAATACCACCCACCCATAGATATTTGTCAATCAGCTCAAACCCAGATAAGACCAGTAGTACCCTCGTCGTCGTACGAGGTTGTTCATATCTATGATATTTTGTGAGGCTATGCATCTGCATGGCCTCACAAAATATCAAATAAATATGTCTTTCATACCTCGCCTTTCAGATCAGATGACAGCAGCGCTTAAAACTGGTGTTATTAGGCATAAATACGCGTAGGGGACACCTAGGGGTCTTTATAATCTTTATGATTATTATTTTTATTATCATTTGAGTTATATGTTACTCGCTCCTTTGCAAGCAGTCTTCGCCTATAAATGTAGTTGCACTTAGCTTTTCTTTATTGTAAACTATTGTTCTTTTTAATATTATAATTGGTGTAAACTATGTAGTTGATCAATAAACATAAATAAACGACCTAAATAGTGACGTAGAGCAGCAAATAATCTGTCATCGATTTCTTATACATTTCTTCTATACAAATTAGTGACCATAGAAAGCGGTGTCAATTGAATCAGACGAATTACACTTTTACAACGGTTCCATTACAAAAATAGAAATAAAGTCACCTTTACAGAAATTCTACGAGTACATCTCCTTTATGTCGAAGCTTGTTCACGAGAGGCGAGACGTTTCGGATAGCAAACTTTATTTGTACCTGTCTTGTCTAAGCACGTGTGGTGTTCCAAATTGCTCCAGAACGAATGTGACATACGTCAATAAGCAAGAAAAAACATTATTTTTTCAGTATTTAAGTTAAGTGAATCTCTTGTCAACCCATTATTGTCTCACTGCTGGTCACAGGTCTTCTCTCAGAATGACAGAGTTTAGGCCACAGTCCACCGCTCTGGCCAAGTGCGAATTGATGGATTGTTAATTGAATACTAGGAAGTAAACTCATGGCTATAGAGCAGGACTAGAGTCCGAGGTACGAATTCCCGGCACCGACTACTATTTTTCTCTAATGTGTAGTAATAAACACTGCTTTCAAGTGGAGGAAATCGTAGTGAGGGACTTTCTTCATAACTGAGAGTTCTTTAAAAGTTCTTTAAAGTATCCGACGTCTATCAATTTGTACTTGACCAACGCATTGGACTATAGCCCAAAACTCTCAAAATTCTTATTGGATGGTTGACGATAAATTTATATCAGAGGTATCTGACATGCAGCATACTGGGACGAAAGAGCCACTTAGAGAGAAAATGTATGTTTAAATAATGCACGCGTTCTAATAAAAGAAACGGTTAAAAGCGTTTTGGAAGTAAAATTTTAAATAGAAGACCCCTTTTATGTCGATGAATTGGCAGAGATATAAATTTTAAAGTCGACTTGGACTTGGCGATTTATTTTGTCACCGATTTAAATCTTTTTCCCACTTGCCCTTGAAAAATTGGCTTGGCACTTCAAGTTTGAGCGTTGAGCAAATTTGACGAATTTCGTTAAAATTGAAAGTTTGGGGTCCTATAAAATTAAACAAGTGAACTTTATAAAACAACGACAATTTCAAGGCAAGAATGAGTTCGTCGGGGACCGCTGATCCTGAGGTACACGGCCAAGTCACCACTGCATAGAATGATAATAAAAGCACAGACATCTGAATGATGAATTTAGGCTAACGCCGGGGGAACGACGTCTGTTTATGTGGGATTCTTATCACACTAATGCTCTCCCGGTAGCCTTCCTCGGCGCTGCAAAGTGGACTACGGGATCTCCAAAGTTACGCAAATGGATTCCTCTGAACGCGTTGCCCCATTGTGCTCCACCCAGGTGAGCGGCTGAGCCCATCGCACCGTCTAGTCTTTATGGTGATATGCGACCACACATACCGCCGTACTTTCCGGGGTGGCCAGGCCGGACGGTTCGAGCTCCCACTGTAATCGCCCACAACCCCGGAAGCCCCCTTTTAGTCGCGTCTGACGATAGGGGATAACGTTGCCCTATTCTGGTCCCGGAACTACATGGACATCATTTTGGAGCTAACTGATACCATCTGACATCTTCATGACGATGTGGAGTTATGAGTATAATATGTCTTATTATTATTCTTCGTATCAGTTTTTATAATAAACTAGCTGACCCGGCGAACGTCGTTCCACCTAAAAATAAAAATATAAAATTATCAGTGTTCCTCTACTGTATTATACACGTGTTATACATAAAAACCTTCCTCTTGAATGAGTATATCTATTAAAAAAACTGCATTAAAATCCGTAACGTACTTTTAAAGATCTAAGCATACATACGGACAGACAGTGCGAAGTGAATTTGTGTTAAACTATGTATGTAGTAATGTCCGTTGCTGCCAATATGTTTAGGAACATAAAATACTAAACCAATAATATCCAGCCAGACGTAAATCTAACAAATTGATCGACGCGCGGGGAACGTACATGCGTCACATGTCGTTGGCTATCAATTCAAAAGAATCAGTGGTTTTTCAATATGTTACGCAGTTAAAAAATAGAAATAAATATAAAATCTAAATAGTTAATGTTATAAATATCGCTATACTGCTCGTAAAAAAGGACGCTGTAATCCTCATTTTTGTAAAATTGAGTTTTTGAAACAATGTTATAGATAACATTAACATTAACTTTCTTGCAATAAGAATGTCTACATTCGTATGCAAATGCTACAAAATAAAAGTATAAAAGGATACAAAATAAAAGTATATTTTAATTTGATGATATTCGGTTAAAATTTATTGATAAATGCAGTAGCCACTTGCGCTAGATCAGTGCATTATTAAGTGATTAGGATATTTCTTGAGTATAGTATCCTATTTGTGTTGCGTCATCGAAACACATAATGCCAATGTGAATGTAAATTGATAATGAAGTTACGAACAAAACCGAGAAAAGCCGTAAAGGTCAAAAACCGATAAAGTAGGAACTAACTTCTACGCTTCTGCAATACCAGCGAGACGAACCCTCCCTAATTGAATCGGGATGCGTTTGGGATCGTAAAGTTTTGACGTGTTCCGTACCAAAAAAGAGAGAACAACGATATTTTCTAAGCAAATTACTGACCAAAGTCATAAAATATTCAACAGCGTATACTCAGAACAAAATGTTTGGTTATTATAGCATGGGAAAAAAGCAAATAGACTTATAATGCAAAAACAAAAAAAAAACAGTTAAAAGTAAATCAAGCTAAATATAGTTTATCTTCATAAATAACATGTTTTAGGGACTATGTAAGCATACATTGCTATGCAAGTTTGAATAACTCACACAGAGGCGAATGCCCAAATAGATATCTCTTTGGTTAGGTATCGAATCTGGGTTCGATATGGACCTTCGTATGCGGGTATTATATCAGTTTAAAAAAAGTTGTAGCTATGTCGTCGTCAACCCAATATTGTCCCACTGCTGGGCACTGGTCTCCCCTCGGAATGGGAGAGTTATAGGCCATAGTCCACCGCGCTGGCTAAGTACGAATTAGTGGACAGTGTTGGATATTTGTGGACATTTGACGACATTGGTGGACAGTGTAGCTATGTAATGGACAGTAAACAATTTAAAGAATTATCCCTGTAGTTACGGAACCAGAATAGGGCTACGGTATCCTCTGCCGGTCGTAAGAGGCGACTAAGGGGCTTCCAGGGTTGCGAGCGTCTAGAGTGGGAAATCGAACCGTCCAGCCAAGCGACCCCGGGTAGGACGATGGCATGTGTGATGCCATGCCGTCGTTAAAACCAGGATATACGGTGACCTGAAATGCTCACTGGGGAAGAGCCCGAAAGGGACATCGTGCTCGGAGGACTCTGGTTGTGTTCCGTTGGAGATCCCTGAGTTCTCTTCGCAAAGCTGTCGACGGCCACCGGGGGGGTTTTAGTGAAGTCAAAATCCCACATAATCCGGCGTTGCTCCCTAAAAAAGGCCCCGGCGGCATTACTAATACAACTTAAGGCTAAGGTTTTTGCTTAAGGATAGTAGTGTAAAGCACTGTATTTTGGTTTGAAGGGTGTGGTAAATCTTTCCAACTTAGTCCAGAGAAGTACCACGATGCACAGCCAACCTCAGGTAAAACTCTGGTCAAAACTAATCGTAGCAACCCACCAAACAATCATGCAGTCCTTGCCACCCGTGATCAGTCACAGCTCATTACATCTGAGTACATCTACCCAGTGTTTACGTTTACGTTTTCTACACTCATAGCCTCACACTAGGATTTTCTCTTGTTTCTTGGGTACCATGAACACACACAAGACGAATACACAAACATCCAGACCCAGAACATGAATCTTAACTCATCATTAAAATACCTGTCTGGCCGGGAATCGAACCCGGGACCCATAGCGCGTCAGACCAGTATGTAAACCGCTCCGCCCCGCGGGTCGTCTTGCTAGGCGCTCGAATGAGCGTGATTTTTACATCAACACTACCGCACATAGAAATGATAAAAATACGTGAAACTACAAATTCGACCTGCACCCACCTGTGAGACAGTAAACGATTGGATATATTTCATGTACCCCTCCGGTAAGATTAAACACATAATGCATACATATAACATGCTACAACGTGTTAGATGTTAACGACACGTTGGAGAGATACACTTTAATAATAAATGTCTAGTTACCGTCTAGGGTATCCTATGACTACAATATCTACAGGCCGATACTAATGGATAGTGCTGGGATAGATTAATCTATACTGTGGTTATCTTGTCTACGGTTAAAGTTTTAAACTTTTAAAATGCCGGACTATTATGCCGCAATATTATGTATTTTTCCTGAAGTCATGATAAAACAAATAAATAATGGAAACGCGAAAACTCGTTACACCAAACTGCCCTCTTCTCCCCAAACGCTCAAAAAGCCTAAAAATCCTTGCATTAAATATCCATTGTAATACAAAAAATAGATATTGATAAGTAAAGAATAGGAATAGAATATAATTTTCACTTCTTTATACGCGTATCATTCCTGGCTATAACAAAAATAATACTATGTTTTTGCTATTATGAGGTGACTATCTTAGTTATATGTAACTATTTCATATAGAATAGCGATCTTATCTGAAGTCAATAGAAGATAGATGCGTTGCGAATCCCTTTTTTTTTGATATCGAGGGGGGAAACTTTCGTAAGGTACCCGACGCCGTGGGAGCAACGCCGAGTTATGTGGGATTTTTACCTCACTAAAACCCCCCGGTGGCCATCCTCGGCTCTGTGTGGAGGACACCGGGATCTCCAACGGACCGCTGCCGGCGTCCTCCGAGCGCGATGTCCTCTTCGGGCTTTTCCCAGTGAGCATGGTACTCAGTGCGCCTCCCTGGTGTTTACGATAGCATGTAGCCACACATGCTGTCGTTCTACACGGTGTCGCTGGGCAGGACGGTTGGAGCTCCCACTCTTACCGCCCGCAACCCTGGAAGTCCCTTTTAGTCGCCTCTTACGACAGGCAGGGGATACCGTAGCCCTATTCTGATCCCGGAACTACAGGGATATCGTTGCGACTCCCTAGGACTAATATGGCCTCATATAAAGGAGTGCCAGCAAAAACACCCTTTCATCGATACGCAAGAACTGCATCACGCTGGAAATACATAACTGTACCGGCGGTACCTCCCCAGTCGAACTGCACTAGTTCTGCAACCTGGTGTATTTGTTACGGTAAATGTAAGTAACCGGTAATTATCTATAATTACCTGTTATTATAGATAATTACCAACGCACATGGTAAATGTAGTAAATTATCCACATTTACCGGTAATTATATAAAACTTCCGCGCAATCGTGGTAAATGTTGATTTAAGCTTTGGAATGGAGAGCGAACGGCGCGGGAAATGGTCCAAAGGAATAAAATCTATTTAGTTTATGAAAAATAAAGCTCATCACTCAGGAATAAGCCGATATGAGGCTATCCTGCTATAGAAGTAGGAATTAAGGTACCAGACGTAGATCGAGCCAAAGCAGATGGCCGAAATATAATAGCCGTTGTAATTTCGATCGAGAATGAAAATCTTTACAAACTTGGTACGAAATACGGGATTTTAAGCCAATTGTACTCAAGAAACGAATTATTTACTACATTTACTAAAAGAGTATGGTAATTTTATATAATTTCCGGTAAATGTGATTAATTTGACAGTTTTTACAACCTTTACCACGAGCACTGGTAATTATGCATAGTTCCCGGTAATTGTACATAATAACCGTACTATTCACATTTACCGTAACATATATACCGTAATCTACTGTCGTTTCTCACGGTATTGCTGGCTGGATGATTTCAACTCCTTCTACCTTACTTCTTACCTAATCCTTCTTTTTTGTCCTTATCCTACTTACCCTACCTCCTGCCTGGCTCTTAGACAGGAAATACATACAACACTCATAGCCGTAGGTACCATGGACACACACAAGACGAATAAACAAACACCCAGACCCAGAACATGAATCTAAACTAATCATTCAGATACCTGTCCGGAAATCGAACGCCAGACCCATTGCGCGTCAGACCGGTATGGCAACCGCTCTGCCACGCAGGTCGTCAAAGATATAGGAGATACCGTAGGTCAACTTTAGTCCCGAAATTGTATGTACAAACTATGCTTATAACGTAATTTGTTCAAAAAGATGTAGCAATTTTCTTCAAGATAACGTTTCAGACATAACATAGAGAATATAAGCATAATAACTACATTATATCAGTAAAAGTAATATAAATTAATGAGCTTGTTTATACATTACCTCAGATTAAGCACTATACTTTTACAAGATATAGGTACCTAATATATTAAAACATATAACGCCCAAAATACTTCTACTACTAACATGAAATACAAATTACGAAAACAGCAAACAGTATTTTAATATTGGCTGCACCCCTTCTTACGGAGCGACAGAGAGAAAGCTCTTATCAATATAACATGCATTGAAGCGTACCAATATATCTATTTTTACAACCTTAATCTTTATACATATAAAATTGTTGTTCGTGAATACGTTGGAGGTTTATAGACTCCAACACTGTTTGATCATCGGGGTTTACCTTGGGCTGCTCTATGACTGTTTGAATGTTATCATCTTTCTTACACATCGTAATCAACACATTATTTTGACACTCCTGAGAATAGGTCTTTTTTTTTTATTTGATTGAAGTAGCAAACGAGCATGCAGTCCACCTGATGGTAAATGACCACTGCTGCCCATGGACATCTGTAATCAACTTCATACAGAACATGGGTTCCATCTGAAGTCAATCACAGATGCGTTGCTACTCCCGAGGACTATGATGGTCGCCTTATGTGAAAGTTTGCCGACAACCACACCCTTCTATCGAAATGCAAGAAATGATTTACGCTAGAAATACGTGTGGCAGTGGTACTTTCCCGGTCGAACTACACTGGTTCTACCACCTTGCAAAGTTCTCGTTTGAGAAAGAGAAGTAGGCGTCTATTTAGAGCCATTTAGGTGATTTTTGACTTATCATTTCCTCTACTAATCGCATGTAAGAGTGTTCTAAATTTGGGGTGAAACGTGCTAGCAAAAAACATATCCAAATTGGTACATCCACTAGGAGCTGCGTTTCAACAGTCTGCATCGGGGTCAAAAAAGTTGCCTATACCACTGTCGATTAAAGAGTTCAATGACATCGGATTTGTTAAAATCCGTCAAGCTTTTTGGGCTATACATCGTTGGGCCGTGCAGCGTACCAGAGAAATGTAGGTAGATACAGTCACGAGCAATAAGATGTGACTATGGAAGATTGGCAAAAGTATCTGACCCAACAAGATGTTCAATAATATCTGACTACACGAACACAGCAAAAATATCTGACATTGAAAGGCAGCATAATGCAGTAGCGTCAAAATTATGTGATCAAGATGAACGTCAAATAATTGTGACATCTTTCGGAAGCAAAAATATGTGACGACGTTCGTTCCAAAATAATGTGACCCACCACGGAATGCTAATAATTATTCTGTTTTCTAGTCAAACTGGCGGTCCTATGGTATGATTTGACTAGAAAACAGAATAATTATTATTCTTAGGTCAGATACTTTTGCCAATCTTCCGTAGTCACATCTTATTGCTCGTGACTGTACATGCATATATTTATATACATAGTCGTAAAACCCTTCTGACACATTCGGGTAAAAAAGCAATTTCGTATAAATAAGACCCTAGACATGCTCTCAATAACTTTTATCACCTGAACGTCTGACTACATGAACACTATGAATTTCAAAATAGGTTCTCATGAAACGATATCAAATTCACGACGTAGCGCACACTTTAGTGTTGTTAGTAGCCAAGAGTAGATCTAAGTACATATTACTTTGATGTAAACAGTATTACATTAAAGTAACTTAGATCTACTCTTGGTTACTTGTTACTAATTTTATTAAGACCATAAGTGATAGTCTTTTCTTTGTTCTCGAGAAGGAAACGTTCGAAAGGTACCTGATGGCGTAGTAGCGACGCAGGGTTATATGGGATTTTTACCACACTAAAACTCCCCCAGTGACCGTCCTCAGCGCTACAAAAAGGACTTCGGGATCTTCAAAGGAATGCAACCGGAGTCCTCTGAGTGAATTGCCCCATCGTGCTCCTTCCAGATGGGACGCTGGTCCCACCGCTCCGTCCAATCTTTACGACGATATGCGACCACACATACCGCCGTGCTTCCCGGGGCCGCCTGACCGAACGGTTTGAGCTCCCACTCTAGCCGCCCGTAACCCCAGAAACCCCTTTTAGTCGCCTCTTATCACAGGCAGGAGATACCGTAGCTCTATTCTAATCCCGGAACTACAGGAAGGAGAAGTGCTCACCATTGCAATTATTCCCAGCGTTACTTTTGTTTACTGATGGTGGAAATTCCATAAGTAAATTGAAGTAATCATTAAATTAATCCTCTCTTAATTAATTGTCGTTTAACTTATTTTTTCTAGCTACATTATCATTAGAGAATACAAGCATTAGTAAGACTAGTTGTGATGCAAGCAATCCAACTTAACTACATAAATAGTTCGGACCATGAGATTACTTTATAATTTTATCGGAAAATATAACCAGTTTATTGCCCTTCTCTACCGATATTACTAAAGTCTAAAGCAATGAAAGTTCACGTAACATCTTTCGATATTGCGCCAGTGAAGCGACGAATAAAAAGATGCATCAGAAATAGATTTTCCCAAGCACAGCTTGCTGAAGACTCCGAGCTGTTCTTAAATTGTCTCACCTGCAAAGTAGACTACGTGCTTGTAAGGTGTATTTTAATATCCTCGCTCAATATTCACTACAAAAGTCTAGATGCGCTTTGTGAAAAGTTAAAGCCAAGAAAACTTAGAACCGATGCGTATATTTAAATCTTTGAAAATTTGATACTGATATACAAAAGCCAAATGTCGGACACAATCGGTTCATTTCACAAAATAAAAAAGCCATAGAACAATTAACGTTAAGGAAACTTGGAAACATCGCTAAAACAATTTTAAACTATTCTTTACATCTTCTACTAATTACAATATTCGAGTAGGTACCGTCCACAAATGTCGTTTCATTGTGAATTTAAACTCACCCAGAGTCCCTCAGGGAGATGTGTTTAACAGTGTACCCAGTAAACGGCCAAACACCTCCGGGTTAATACTGTTTAACTGCTCTATTGGAATATTCAACGACAGAATTGCAACAAATTCCTTGGATAATACAACTTTGACCAAAATTTAGTTATTTTACTTACAATTGTTTTAGTATGTTAAATAAGTATATAAAATACTATAAGTCTGTTATTATTATTGTTATTATATGACTATTCGGCTGTCAATTTAACCACATATATGAAAATTGGTGTATTTTACAATGAATAACTGGAAAAAGTTTCTTACGATCACTTAGCCAGACTTTGATTCTTTAACTGCAAATGTTTCACTCAGCTATTCAACAGCTGATAAATTTCTATATTTTTACCTGGACGATTGAATATTACCTAGTGTTTACACCTATATTTGATCGTTGAATCGCTTTATCTGTCGTTTTTTGTTCTATATAATCGAAGACGCATACAAGTAAGCATTACATTGCAAAACAATTTTTCAAGGTGGTAGAATTAGAATAGTTCGCATTGATGCATACAACACTTATACGTATGTACAATACACGTACATACAACATACAAATGGCATTCAAATTCTTACAGGCGTATATTTGCGGTTAGAGAATTAAAAAATATGGATTTATATTAAGAGAAGATAAGTTTGAACGGTGATGAGGAACACTTAAGAAGAAGAATTATTTTAAAACTCAGCGAGTCTTTAGAACGACAGATAGTCAGGCTGAGAACCTGCAAGTATCATTTCACATGAGTATCAAGGGAAAACTGTAAGTCAGCGCGAAAAATGCTTTACTTTTGTTAAAGATGCCACGCCTAGTTGCAGAGAAATTTAATGATCCGTATGTACAAAGAATGAAAAACATAAGCGATTCACTCCATGCTTAAAAATGGTGAAGAGGTCATGATTGTTAAACTTAATGACAATAAAACCTATCATAGAATAGTAAGAACACATCATCATTATTATCATCCTCAACTGCGTCAAAAACTTCTTTTATTTCCAGTACAGAAAGTTTAAATATATTTCGAAATGTAAATAAATAAATAAATAAATATAACACTAATGGCAACAAAGAAGCGCCGCGATCTCCTTAGCTCAACTAACCCCTCTCCATATTAAAGTTGAGGAAGTAACAGCACTGGAACAGGCAAAAAATTTTGACAATTCACCTCTCCTCCCGGAAGACATTACCCAAGAAAAACCCGTAACCACTAAAGAACTCCTCCATCTTGCCGATAGCAAATCTATTAATTTTGAATACGCAGTCAGACTGAGATAAATAAGATATGTTCACCAGATTTTACCATGATTTGCACTGATTTCAGTAAACAAAATAACAATAAAGTAGGCGTGTCTTCGTCGCTCATAGCACAGATTGTACTAAGGTCATTCAGAAGTTCAAACTCCATGACAGCTGTGCTGTCTATCAGGCAGAACTGCTTGCCATTGAGAATGTTTGCTTTTGGGCCATACAAAATAACATTAATAACATTGCAATTCTTTCAGATTCCTTCTTTAGTCTTCATGAAATTAAAAATAAATACAGTAAAAATAAATCTTTAGCACTCATACATAAACGCATACACTCAATAGAAAACAATAATGGAAATGTCGTATTCATTTGGGTGAAGGCACACGCTGTCCTTGTCGGCAATGAAGAGGCAGACACAGCAGCCAAAGCAGCCACATTTTCTCACAAGCCATATGAATACGCAAAGTTCCCAATAAGTTATGTAAAACTACAATTAAAATCATTAACAAAATTAAATCAGATAATATTTTCAATTCAGGTATTCAAGGAGAACATACTAGAAAATTATGCAACAACTTGGAAACCATTCATAAATTATTTGAATCAACTTCACCGTCATTTGAACTTACACAAATTCTAACGTACCACGGCTACCATCTCTCACTTGCATAAATTTAAAATTTAAAAAAATGACCTATGTCGACGTGATTCTACTTCTCCACAAACAATCCAGCATCTTCTTGAACATTGCCCAAAATACCATAGAACCAGAAATGACCATATCTCCACTTGCAATATGGAAAATATTCTAAATCCATTCAACATTCCTAAATTTGTTACATTCAAAACTGCATCAAAACCTTTGAAAATCATTCAAAGTATGTAGAAAGAACGCACATCTCAAAAAACCCCTCTGCTTTTGTAATAGACCTTCTTTATGAATGTATTAATATTTAGAGAAAACATTATACTGTCCACCAATTCGCACTTGGCCAGCGCGGTGGATTATGGCCTAAACTCTCTCATTCTGAGAGAAGACCCGTGCCCAGCAGTGGGCCAATAATGGATTGATGAGAGATTATACTGTCAATTCATCGTCATTCTGATATGTAACATTTTTGTTAATTAAAACCTAATATCTAAAGGTTTTGTCGTTTCAATTCAATTTATCAAATGAAGGATAATTTTCTTAGACCCGAAAGATTTGACGTCGACCCAAGTAATACTTCCGCGGCTCGTGCATGGGAACATGGGAAGAAAACATTTGAAAGTTTTATTGAATTTTAACAACACAAAAAAAAAAATTACTTGAACAAAATTAAACGTCAACTTTTTCTTTTTATAAATCACATTTTTCCAAGCATATGTACTTTCATAAGTGACGTCAATAATTATGATATGCTTATTCTTATGTGATATTTAAAGTAACAATATTTGGCACGATATTCACGAGGCTTATGTGAAGGCATTGAAATGAAACAAATTATATTTGCTTATTTCTGAACCTGAAGGTTAAAGAAAGCCACGTACTCACTTTGGAAAGCGGGATACAAACGGTTCATCGGTTTTGTCCGAGTTTTCATCACGGGAAACGAAGAGGAAAATGTTTGACGATTGGGTAACTATCGAATCGGAACTTATGATGCAGCGAAATCATTTGATTTAAAAGGTGTTATAAATCATCACCCTTTATTGACCCACTGCAAAAGTCTCCTCTCAGAATGAAAGGGTTTTAGGTCTATGGCGCTAGTCAAGTATTAATAGGTAAACTTCACACACATTTGAGAACTTTTTTGGGTAATTCATAGGTGTAAATCGCAACTTTTTATTTACCGTAAGGCTGTGATAATGAATTTCAATACGGACGTTTTCATACCGATAAAGACTCACTAGTCTAACCAATACCAAAAGGCATAGTTTAATTGCTCCCCGGCTCTTCTGTAAGATTTGCGTTTTAGAGTTGTGTTATCTATATTCAATTCAAGCAGTGCCTGCAGTACGAGTAAATTAGGAACCTTTCCTCGAAACATTAATTGTTTATGTTTCCGTCCACACATTGCAATGAGGATTGCACAATAACGTTTCCGTTTCAGCCAAATCTTACAATATACTTTGCAATGACTGCGACAATGATCATTGTTTGGAGATTATTTATTTGGAGGAAAAGCGATAAACTCATACTAAGGGTACAAAATTATAGATGTTCTCAGTAAGTACACGGCGTTAGCGTCACGTCCCGACCAAGTCTTACGGGATTACGTTCGCGTCACATCACGCTTGTTGACACTGACTGCTTAACTAGATTTTCAGATTGCACAAGATTTGTGGTGAAAAAGTTACGAGTAGATATATCTTATATTAAATTTGAAAATGTTATTACCTTTATTTGCTTAGGGGGCAATCAATTGATTACGTTATGCTTTTATATATTTCTAAATGTTTATTCATAATTATTTTATTCAGACCCTACTTATTCTTTTTTTATAGCTTTACTTTAACTCCGCACCGTAAGGTTGTCTGAAGGAAACCGCTGATTAGCGATAAGACCGCCTTTTGTGTTCTTTTAAAAACTGTATTTTCTTTGTTTGTTTTTTTTTGGGTACAATAAAGTGTATTATTATTATTATTACGTTCCGTAAGTTTAATACTGGACACCTTTTCTCTCTTCTTACATATAGTGATATTTATTTGGGAAGATCTACACGTGGGCAGAAAAAAAATATTCTTTTATTAAAAGTCGGCTAAACATATAGAAAAATGCAGCACTTTTGTTAGATTCGATGATTATTGTTGGGTGATTAGACGATCATTGTTAACCTAATGCAGTAAACCACATTAGCAACAATTATGCAGCACAAAAATATTGCAATATTTTTTACAAAATCCGGTTATCAAACCGTAAATACATTTTTATTGTTATATTAATGAGATGAAGTAGAGATTTGGAAAAAACTTTCATCTTAACGCTATCTTTGCTATATTTTGCAAATACTACATTGTTCACCGGTTCACCGAAACGACAGAATAGGTGTAATTTTTTGGATTAAGTAAAGTCAACAGGCGTGCTGTGAATATAATCTAGTGGGATTCAGTTCGGACGTGACCCAAATATTCATTCCTCCATTAATCTTTTTTCGTGACCACTTTCTTGTTGATCTATACAATATCTATGATTGTTCTACGGTAGTCTAGTTTAATAGTTCTAGGTGTTCCACAAGGAGCAATCACTCCAACTATTTAAATTAGCAGTTATCGCTTTATCTAACACAAGTACTGTATTTTTCATTATTTTTTGACCGACAAAGTAAACAATATTTTTCTTCTACCCAGGTGTAACTAACGTTCATCGTATGAATTACGTAAAAATCTGAAATTCCATTTTTGCGTTATGTGTGATATTAGAAGAGCAGTATTGTACAGTAACACCAAATTTACAAGATAGGGGGAAGTAGGTTATAACCGCGTTAGTCGAAATCGCGAATATTGGGAAGCCTAAGAAAAAGGCAATTGAAATAAAAAATAGTTATGAAAATATTTAATGGAATAAAAAGAAATCGTACGGAAAATAAAACAAAAGTAGATTGCTTTGAGTATCTAGTTTTATCTCTAAGGACTGTTTTTTTTTGCATCAGCGGTTATAAATTTTTGTCGGTCTTAAAAATAGTCTGTTGATTTCAAAAAAAGGTTTTTGCCATTCGAATGTTTTTTGATATCTCCTTATAATTAATATTATTTTTTATAGTTGATCGAAGCAAAAAAGTTTATTTACATTTTGAATTTTTGACAATCAAATTACGCGGAAACGAATGATGTCATAGAGACACATAGCAGGGAAGAGAGGCTTCCGTCGAAAATCACCGTAACAAGCAATTTATGATGTTTTTTTTTTTACAATTTTTAATGTTTTTATCAATAAAATACTAGTATTTTTTTGTATTGATGTCGAGAATAAAAAAACACCTATTTAATCAAATAAGTAGTTACATATAAGTAGATTCATCCTTTACCTTCGAATGGAAATAATTTTCGACGAAGCGAACACACAGAACTCAGGAAACGCGGAGTTACTGTCTGTCTTCATAGAGATAAGTCGAGAACTTTGGATACTTATAGGTAGGGTGTAGTCGAACAACTTTGCTTTCAAAACTTCAGAAGCTCTTACATACCGGGTTAGATAATTCAAGAAAATTACTTCCATGTATGACGTAAGATAAAACAGAAATTGCTGTTTGTTAAACTTCTGTATCTATAGAATACATGTGTACGTAGTAACTTTTTCATGTGTTCTGTTGTCAATAACAAAGTCCCGACGGCTTCAAGTAATTCAGTGAAATACAGACAAATACTTACTGTAATAGTGAAACATGTAGAAATAAAAATAGTGCATAATAAGGTTCTGCACGTAGTAAGGAACATAGTTTTGATAGTATTTGTGTTTCTTGTACCTATATATCTAGAAATTTATTACATAATCATTGTATTTATTACCCATTCTCTACTGGAAACGAATCTTAATTTAGAAAGTCTCATGTAAAGAAAATGTTATATGACTACAAAGAAGTTACTTCCACAAAGCAGAAATAAACGTCTACCACTACGTTTATCAATCAGTCGAGCAACAAACGATATCTATAAAATCCTTATATGATCTAAAGATTAATTTTAACGCAGAATTTATACATTTTTATATGTAACGAGTGCTCACGATAATTTGTGATTTTTTTATTCTCGTGGCCATGATCCATAAATACTGATAAAAAAAATTAAAACCACACGTGTGAGCACCTGTTGCATATAACATAATAATCTAGCTTAACGACAAGTTCATAATAAGCTAGCTTAACGATATTATTCATACTACAGAGGTCCCCAACAGCAAACCAATTTATTGTCAACCTGTAATTAGGCAATTAATAGCTCATAGATACAACTAATTGCGAAATTAACGCGAAGGTAATGAGGAATATAATGTATCTTAATGTAATGATTAGTATCATTGCCGTGGCGTTAATTCATCATGTTAATTACACCCTAATCTATCTGTTAATGAGGGATTATAATGGCGATACGCGTAATGCGAATTTACCATATTCATTGGTTCGATATTTTGTAACGAATTGTAACGTTTAGGATAATGGGTATTGTAGAATGTTCCTAAACTTTAAAACGTGTTTAAGCAGTTTGCAGCTGCAAACGACCATGCAGTAACTTTGTTCATGAATAACTTTTTTAATCAATCTCAAATCGAACTGGAGTTCTAGTTGATATTAGGCCCAAGTTCGTTGCTATCCCTGAACCTGAAGATTCAGTTGGAATGCCTTGTGCCCTGGGCGTAACTATAACCTAGTTAAGAAGAGAGACCTACAACTGCGGTACCAGTACCTCAAATACTTCTGACCCTCTTAACTCGTATCTCCGCTTCTCTCTTTACAGAAGGCGGAAGGTTCGCAATAAGTAGACTCCGAATAATCATCGACAGCAAAAACTAGTGCCTAGAAAATATGGAGATAGAAGAAGAACAAGAATGTGCCTCTGATTTCACACCTAGTCAAGACAAAAATCCTCAACTACTCAAACAAGAGCAACTAAGAGTTAAAAGCAGGCATTTTCGATAGACCAAGAACTACTCAACTAATAAAAGACCCAGATTTTGTCGATTCTATAAACGAAATTAAACTGAGAACCTGGAAATGTTTCGTTTCAGTGATTAAAAATTTTCTTGAGGTTCGGATATCAGAAAATTATTTAAGCTTCTGAAGTGTTATACGAACATTTGAATACATCACTTACAATCTCATTTGAACCGATTTCCTGAATACCTTGGAGATAGTGAAAAGCTTAAGCAAAGGTTTTAACAGGATGTTTGCACGATGGAAGAGCGTTACCAAGGGACGTAGGTTATATGTATGATGGCTGACTACTACTGGAATCTTGGTTGAGATCTAATATAGGCGCATCATTCAAGAAAATATTATAAAAAACGATTTTCCCCCAACCATAGCAACTATTTCAAAAAAGTGTGTAAAAAGAGTATACTTTTCTTTAATTTTTTAACCTATGTGTAAAATAAAAACTAGAGCTGCTAGACAAAAACCAGTATTATTTTCATTATCAGCACACTTAATTTAACCGAAAACAAGTAGAAATACTCCAGATTTTTTTTCAGTGTTGACCAGTGCCTACCTGCACCAGTATTTTCGAAAAGCACGGTAGTCGTTGCCAAATTCATTCAGGCAGAGCAGTACCTATTGTATGTATTTATATACACTAGGTACTGTTCTACTAAATGTGTTGTGGACTAAATGAATTCAAATTCAATTCGAAATGTTTCAACATGCATCTATCCAAGCAGCGACATGTTTTTGAGGAAAAAAATTAAACTAAAAATACAACCGACTTCCATGCCACAAAAAAGAAAAAAATAATTTAAATACATGTTGGTTTAGAGCATACACAGTAGGTACTTAGTACATGGTTCCTAAGTCGGTGCTCACCATATATTGCAGGATCACGACGAAACTACATGTATCCTATATGAGCATTAAAATAGGGTCATAAACGGCGAAGTAATGGCTGTTATGGGTTGAGGAGTTCCCCTAATTTTCTCCAGTCTCCACACAATAAAAAAAGAATAATTAAAATCGGTCAACTAACGACGGAGTAATTCGCGTACCTACATACATAAAAAAAATATACCGGCCGAATTAAGAACCACCTCCTTTTTGAGGTCGATGAAAAAGAATCATAGTTGCAATGGGTAATACTTGCAGAGCCACTATCGAAAGTATTTTACACAATTATAGTTTGATTAAAACAAAGAAAGACATAATATAATTTATTTGGCAGTCAGATACAGTTATTTTAAATAACTACATTAGCGAGTTATGTACAAATATAATAGAGATTCAATTACAAATATATTAGGCGTTGTAAAGTCATCAAATAAACTTAATATAATATCGTAGTATAACTAGATTAAGTAAATGTCCTTAAAAATATGTAGAAGATATTAAATGACTAGAACATCCGTTCGGCCACGAACCATTCACATGGCGCAACAAGAGCGAATTTTGATAAATTTTAATAATTTAGTAGCCTTATGAGATTGCACATAGATTTTAAAAGGTAGGACGTTTATCCAACGGGGAGGGCCCACCGTTATAGCTCTCATTTCGACGGGCCCTTATAACAAAATCGTATATGAAAAATTACCAATTTACAGTATGAAGCTTTGTTGACTGTAATAGTTGATAGTATATTGCTGTTTAGGAACTTATTTAATAAGTTACTAATAGTAAATTGATATTTTTTCATATACGATTTTGTTCTAGGGGCCTGTCGATTTGTTCATCGCTCAATGTTGACGCTTGAAGCGAATGTTTCTTGGCCCTCAGATAACGGGTACATTGACTTGAAATTCTTATAATATCTAGTGACATAAATGATGTAATACTCGGTAATAATTTACATTTAAAATCAAGTTAGAGCCTTTACACTGGCCATTCTAGCGTATACGCAGCGCAGACACGACAACGCGACGCTTCTGTTGCGTTGTCGCGTCCATTACACACATCGGTAGATTTATTACAATATCACTTCGAGTGTGGATTACGTACTATTGAAATGTATAACAAAATATTATAAGTAGCGCAATCTGTCCTGTGGCTAATGTACCAAAAATTTACAAAAAAAATCTTCAGTTGTTATTCGCTCATCCTGCCTATCATTATAGGTAATGGATTAATCATGCTAATTACAAGTTTTTTAGTGGAAATATAGTGCAAAATGTCGTCAAATCTTACTACTACTATTGCCAAGCTAAAGGGTCGAGAAAACTACGAAGATTAGGCGTTTGCTGTGGAGAACTAGCTCGTATTGGAAGGCATGGAAAAGTGCATCACAACCGGCGGTGACCCGAAAAACGCGAAAGCGACAGCAACAATAGTTTTAACTATAGATCCCAGTTTATTTGTGCATATAAAAAGTGAATCAAATGCAATGAGATTATGGCAGAAGTTTAAAAAACTATTTGATGATTATGGCTTCACGCGACGCATCGGATTACTTCGCAACCTTATATCAATTCGTCGTGAAAATTGTGAATCTATGTTACAATATGTGACTTTATTGTTAGAAACAAGTCACCAATTGAACAACACAGGATTCAAAATGTGTGACGAGTGGATCGGATCATTGTTATTAGCAGGATTGCCTGAAAAATTTGAGCCGATGATAATGGCGGTAGAGCATTCAGGAATTGAGTTAACGGCCGACGCCATAAAGTCAAAATTATTGGATATGGAGGACGGAAGTGGTACGAGTTCACAGAACGCGTTCGCGTCGAAAAGTTGGCGGCATAAAGAAAAAACAAATGCATCGACAACGCGTAACGTAAACGACAAGTCAGATGTTTCAAATGTAAACAAATTGGACATTTCATGAATAAATGTAAATTGAACACTAATAACACGGAATTTAATGCGTTTAGTGCAATCTTTCTCAGTTAATGGTGCCAGCTGTCACTTAACGTCAAACAAGGATTGCTTGTTGAACGCAACAAATCAACACCAAATACGAGACATTATTATTATTGATAAGACGAAAATTCCTGTTAGAGGCCGTAGAGACATCCAAGTAACTACTCTTGTAGAAGATATTGAGCACAACAATACAGTTATGGGAGTGTTGTATATTCCAAACTTGGCTACGAACTTATTATCAGTTAGCCAGTTGATGAGCAAAGGAAACAATGTGACATTTGATGAGAAGCACTGTTATTTTTATAACCAAAATAATGAACTTGTAGCAATCGCAGATATAGTGGGAGATGTCTACAAATTGAGAATCAAGCAAGTAGATTGTTTGTTGACTTCTGTGTCCGAAAGTGTATGGCATAGAAGATTTGGTCATATAAACAGACCATAATGTGACCATAAAGACCATAATGTGATGAGGGATGGTGCTGTAAAAGGTATGTCATATCCGGACAAGGCTCAGGTCAGTAAGACAAGCTGCATTGTGTGTTGCGAGGGAAAGCAATCCAGGCTGCCTTTTAATCACGTTGGCAGCAGAGACAAGGAACTTCTCGAGGTATTCGATCGAGGTATCTCCATCTATCGGAGGAATGAAATAATAGTTGTTGTTCGTCGAAGACTGTAGTCGGATGGCATTCGTATATTTCTTGAAGACCAAAGATGAAGTATTTTTAATATTCAAAACAGAACGGTCTTTGCAAAAGGTACAATCGTACAGTCTTAGTAAAAGCGAAATGTTTGTTATTCTATGCAAGATTAGCAAAACCCTTTTTGGGCAGAAGCAGTGACGACAGAAGACACTGCAGTTTAACTGCGTAACAAGTCAATCGCACCAGGTTTAGACAACAAGACGCCAACAGAGATATGGACCGGGGCTAAGCCAGATGTTAATAATCTATGTATCTTCCGAAGTAAGGCATGGTAGGTACATATACCAAAAGAAAAAAGGTTAAAATTAGACAGAAACGCAACAGAGTGTATTCTTGTTAGTTACTCAAACAATGTAAAAGGTTACCGAGTTTAAAATCCCAAAAATAAAAAATGTGACAATAGCGAGGGATATTGTTGTGATTGAGGAGGGGATTGACCAGAAGCAAGAAGTGATACACACTGATATTAGTGAGGACACTAATGATACTCTTTCCTATAAAAAAGGATGGAGAAGAATGTACATAAGAAGTGGGGAACATAAAGCACACAAAAACAGAGCAAGACCAGGACCAGGAAGAAGTACTGAACCCCAAAATAAAATGTCACAGCTCTGATGAAGAGGGCTTTGAGGACTCTGAAGACATGTCAGTATCTCAACCTGCGGAGCCAGTGCTAGCCAGGCCACAACTTTCATCTCAGCCATGTTGCCAGTGAAGAAGCCGGCTAAGCGTCTTCGCAAGCAGCCTGATCGTTACGGTTTTGGAGTTAGGTGTGTAGGTCAAAACGGTGGAGCAAGTAATTATAGATGAAGCGTTGAATAAAGTGAACAATGGAAATTAGCTTTACAAAGGGAATTTAAATCATTTGGCGACAATGACATTAGTGGACGTTCCTCACAGTGTCACTGTTGTACCATGTAGATGGGTGCTTAAGCGAAAAATTGATAATGATAACGATGTCAGGTATAGAGCCAGGTTAGTTTTTAAGGGCTTCACCCAAAAGCCAGGTAATGACTTTGATGACTGTTTTTCACCTGAAGTTAGGCATTCTACTTTGAGATTGTTATTCGCTTTAGCAGTTCAGCTTCGTTTGGATAATTGTCACTCGGATGTAGATACTGTTTGTCGTCTGAAATTACTGTTTGTCATCTGAATTAAAAAAAAATGGGACTTTAAAAAAAAATAAGTATGGAAGTAACAATGGATAAAGAGAATGGTACTATAACTATAAATCAGAACGATATATTGATGAATTACTGCAAAAATTTAGAGCCATTTATAGGTAAACGACAGCCCTGAGGTCATGGTTCTGGTGCTTCGTTTTGTGAGCGATAAAATCTCATTTTTTGTATTATATAACATGTATTTTTGAAATTCGACACTTACACAGGTACATTTAGGCGCAGCAGAACCCCTGCTTACATCCACGTTACGTCACTAGCTTTCCAAACTTACTTATATCTAAGAGACACAATTTTTACATCTATTATAGCATCAATATATTGTGGCAGTAAGTGTGTTCTATTATGAAGGCAAATATTCATTCAAATTTAATTGACATGAACCAAATTATTAATGACATAATGCCTGGACAGTCTGCGTCTTACATTTTATATGCTCTATATGAAGGTTCGGGCCAATATTACCTGCATTAACAATTTAGTTCACAAATATAATAAGGCGTTGATCGTATATACTGGATTTTTACATCCTGTTACTATTACTGTATCCATAATTATATTTAAAGTATATCAATATGATAATAATAATGTCACCAGTGATGTATAATATAATAAAATAGCGTCTTACATACAATCATATCTAGAATTTTATAAGCAAACTAGCTGACCCGGCAAACGTTGTTTTGCCATATAAAATTTAAAAAAATGTTAAGGGTGGAAAACCCTTATCACTAAGGGGTATAAAAATAGATATTGGCCGATTCTCAGACCTACTCAATATGCTCACAAAATTTCATGAGAATCGGTCAAGCCGTTTCGGAGAAGTACGGGAACAAATATTGTGACAAGAGAATTTTATATATTAGATAAATAATTTCCGACCATCAGCTTTCTCTTCACGTGAATAGTAATAGGCTTCCCCCGAAAACGTTATCGTTATTTACTTCAAATAGAAAAAAAATAATTGAACCCCGTTTTTTATATTTAAATAAATATAATATCTAATTATAAATATAAGATATAATTTAAAATAGCTTTACCAAATTCACACAAAGTTGAGTCAAATTATCAACCAAAAAATTTGCAAAAAAATTTAAAGATAACTTTTTCAATTACGATTTTAGTTAAACATTAAAAATTATATACATTACTGGTGCCAAAAATACTGCTAAATACTTAGTTATAGAATGTAAATATTGCTTCCTATAAGAAATATATGGTAATAGAATAAGTCTTAATATTTTCATAGTCTACTTTACATATAATTATAGTGAACTTTGTATTTATGTTATAGTAGTAGATGTGATTAGGCATAAAAATAGAGATGACGCTATTTAAGTTTCAAGGATTTGGTAATAAGCCCTAGTTAGATAAGAGTTTCAAATTGTCCCCAGACATAGACGTAACTATAGCTTTATTAAGAGTCTAACAGAGCCTCCTTTGAATTCTCCTCTTAAAATCTGTCTCAGGAATGATTGGACCTGCTTACTGCTAAAAAATACCTGTTCACAGATTTTTCTCTCTCGCCTATGTTAAAGGGAGAGGTCCGAACCACTACCCCTACCTCTTCTTAAAATATTCTTACCTACCTCTACCCCTACCTCTTGTTATAAGACCTTTAAATTGAATTTTTATCTGCAAATTCATTTGGTTCCTTCAGATTTAAAAAGTTGCTTAGCCGATTTAAAACATAAACACAAAGTTCACCTAATAAGTAAGCAACACAGTAAACGCTCCTTATTCACGGTTTACGCATTCACAATTTCAGTATAGATCACGGATTTCACGGATAGAAAAAATATACCTGGATGTAGGCTTAAAAGTAAACACATTCAGCGCCTTCTATTTACGCGTCATATTTAATTATGAGCGGAATATTACCCCCGCGAATAAGGAACTTTTATCATAATATCAATAAAGACTAGAATAATATTTTATTATTTTTAACATTCTCTCTAACAGTGACCAATATAATCTGAGATCAAAAGTTACCATCTAAAACTAGGAGTATAATAATTCAATTCTTACAATTAAATAGGTCAACGATGTTTAATATTAATACAATAAAAATTACATAGAAAATATTTTAAGTTGTACGAATAACATACAGAATATATTTAAAAAAAAACACTAAATCAAGAACACATTTAAGTTGAAGATAAATTATTTTCGCTCATAAGTTTATGTCAAAATAAGATAAACACCTATACCACAAGTAAAGGGTAAAATAGGTATATGCAAAAATATTTTACTGTAAAAATGTGGTTAAATTCAATTAGTTTTTTTTATAAGTGGTAAAACATTCCACATAATTCTCCTCTTTACTAAAACAAATTAACCTTTTTTGTTAAATTACAATAATATCATATTTTTCTTAAATTTGCCAGTGAGTCACTAGGTAATATTTATAATGATCGTATTAGGTCTGTGTAAGTCCATTCATTTTAAGGAATTTTATTTTGTGTAACTCAAAAATTAGCTTCCAATAAATATTGTAGTTTTCAAAATAACACATTGTTTTTGTATAATTCAATCGAATATAAGAGAAGCATTTCATAAAATTCTATTAAATGCATTGTAATGTCGTTGTTATTAAGAAGTAGTGTGGCGGATCCAGTTTATGTTTATGACATTGATACCAAAAAAAAATATTGTAAGAGGAATATAAGTTTCTAGTCTCTGAAATTACTCAAAAGTGAAACAAAGTTCCTCATGTTTATATATTGTATATCGTCAACCCATTATTGTTCCAATGCTGTGCACGGGTCTTCTCTCGGAATGAGAGAGTTTTAGGCCATAGTCTACCGCGCTGGCTAAATGCGATTTGGTGGACTTCACACACCTCCGAGAACTTTTTTTTTGAAGAACTCTGGGGTGTGTAGGTTTCCTCATGATGTTTTCCTTTACTGAAAAGCAGTGATAATTAGTTTTTAATACGCACATAAATCAGTGGTGTGTGCCTGGGTTTAAACCTTGGACCTCCCCATTGAGAGGGCAAGTTTTAACCATAAGGCTATCACTGCTCCTCCTGTTTATAAAATTTTGTTATCCTTAAAAGGTCATGGCCATCTAAATTTTGGGGAAAATTGTATCTCCTAGCCCCTCCTTTTCACTGGATCCATGATTGTAAGCTGATATTATATGTAAAAGTTATAAATGCATTAAGACATAAAATTCTAAGATATTTTAAATTTCAGATCTATACAGAATAGAAATCTCAGACAGTTTTAAATCTATTAAGTCTATATGGAATATCAATTGATCTGACAGACTTTACAGACATTAAATTACATTGACAAAAACACATACAAACATTCATTTACTTTATGTATGTGTGTAAAATACTATAATTGTAATTAACATCTACACACATGCATCAGTTGTAGACAAACCTCCCCAAAAACAGTCTTGGGTCGCCATTATTCTTTTTTGTAAGTTATAACACTTTTACTAATAATACTAATATCAATAAATTATTTTTTTATACAAATAAATATAATTATCAGACTATGTCATCCAGCCATCTAAGATAACTAATAATTGTGCATACTTAAACCATGGTAATAGTATCTTAACACTGTGCTTAAACCTAAGGATAATTTATTATGTTAATAACTACACATGCAGAAAAGTACATTGTTTGCCTATCTTTCATACTTTGACATGTTACTTAAATAATAATTCATATAGCATACAATAAACAACACAAAGTATGAAATAATATTTAAGATTCTTTGGAAATATACCATAATGTTCTACTTAATATTTACATAAACACATATCCAAACTTATACATATATAACTAGATGTCCCCTGGAACACAAACATAGGTAAAACACAGAATGATTAGATCAGTAATAAATGCTTATTACCCATATACATAGGTCCTACACATATAGGTCCTGCTTAAAATTATAGACATAGTATAGAATATATCCAATATATAGTTAGGTCATATGTGTCAGTCAGCATATTGCACAATGAGAAAAAGGGACTTAATTACTTGCATTTTATAAAATGACAAAATTGTGTAAGCCCTTCCGGGAGTTTCTCAAATTGTGTTCTCATTAAAGAGATATAATATTTATGTTTGTGTGGGTTATTTTATGTTGTGTGTGTGTATTTGTCATTTTCCTGTGTGTCTACCCATTATTCTCCCATTGCTGGGCATGGGTGTTCCCTCAGGATGAGAGTTTTAGGCCATAGTCCACCAAAGTGGCCAAGTGTAAATTTGTGGACTTCACAAGACTGTGAAAACATTTTTTTTTAATAAACTGTCAGATGTCCAGGTTCCCTTGTTTTTTCTTCACCATAAAGCAGTGATAATTAATTTGTAATATGCACATTATAACAGATTGGTGGTCTAGGATTAGAACATATGACCCTTGATTGAGAGGCGAAGTTTCAACCATTAGGCTCTCCTCTCTCCTCAACCACTTTCTACGAAAGAAAGTGTTATTTTTGATTTTGTTAGCTAATGTTATTAAGAGTAGTTTCAAGTACTTAAGTCATTTTGAGTTCAATCCCTTCCATTCTCACTGTGTTGACTAAATGAAATTTAAAGCCAATAGTAAATCTCACTACATTACAATAGCAACATCCGGTACCATGATGGTGCAGTTGTCATTCAGAGCAGCACAGGGGTAAGTCTGGGTCTGCTTTGAGTACACTTGTTCAAAACCAAGGAGAATCCCTCTGCGTTTAGCCAGTTTCCTTATATGTGAGCGTTGTTTCATGTCCCTGGAATTTAAAATGACATTAGTTAGCTTGTTTAACACAAGAAGTGTGAGACATTTTGACACCTGTCTTTAATTTTTTGTCAAGAGGGAAACCTTTATAAAGGTACCAGATGCCATGGGAACATCGCAGCATGTAGGATTTCTACAGGACTAAAGGCGTGTGAAGTCCACCAATTTGCACTTGGCCAGTGCGGTGGACTATGGCCTAATACCTAGTCTGAGCGAAGACCCGTGCCCAGCAATGGGACAATAATGGGTTAATGAGAGATGAGAGAGTACAATTGAATTAATGATACTTTATTATTCCATCACTTTTTAATTTAAGGCCAATTTAATTACCAGTAGTTACAATTTTGACTGCTTAGCCATTAAATGAAGTTTTCATTTTGAAGTTGTTGAACTGAACAAATTGCGAAATATAAAATGAATTTGCATTTTTGTAACATTATTTAAAGAAACATTTTGTGTGTCTAATCAGACAATATTTAGGAGATGGGAGATGTCTTTCTGTGTCAGCAACACATATTCTCAATAATTATTGACTAAAACTCCCATTATGGGAGGCTTTTGTCTAGCAGAAGACCTCAGAGCTGACAGCAGCAAGTAAAGAAATATAAAAACAATTCACCTGATTTTTATGCAGACGCAGCAAGACAAGGTCAATAAGCTGATGATAATCAAAGCTACCAGAACCCATGTCATGGATTTACAGTCAACAAAACAACTGGCCATCGATTTCGTCAACCTAGTTTTAGTTATGTATCCAAGTTTGAGTGTTTTGTCCTAATTTAGTCTTCAAAGATCCGTTAACATCTTGATACGGCTTTTGGTGTGAAGTTTTAATTGACTTTATTATTTGTAAAGATAAAGAATAAAAGGATTTTGCCTCTTTATTTTTTTGAAAATAAATTTCTTGAATGAAGTAGAACTGTCATGGCACAGTGTTGCCAAGTTGAAGTTACCATGAAAATATGACATTAGCGGTAATGTGTTGCAAACTAATAGTGAAATAACGGAACTACTAAACTATCGGAATTAATAAATAGCTCAACACTAATATTTAAGTAAATTCTAAAGTTCTTCATGAAACGTAAGTATTCAATAAGGTAAAGTTTTATTCCGAACACATCGATTGATGGATATCTCAAATCTAGTTCACTTGCAACTGTCCGTGTCGATTGTTTTCTTTCTCATAAATAAAAAACCAATTCAATATTTTCACATTGTGATAAATATGAGTAAAAACTCATAAAAGGCATTATCCATTCTCCGTTAATAAGATATCTCTTAAATACGTTTAAATTCTCGCAGACACTTTTTAATTTTACATATAAAAAGATAAAGAATATATAGACAAAATCTCAAAACTATCATTTAATAGGCATTTTATTAAACGACAAATACGCCTGCATCTTCAACAATGATATTACATGTCTCTGATACTGGTTCTAGTGGTTTTTTCTTCATAGTTTTCCTAAATTTGCATTCTCTCTTCAATTTATCTGCTAACGCTTCCACATCATTCTTAAGCCGGTTATCGCTGTAATATTTATAAGAACTTATTATTTAAGTTATTTATTACTATCTTTTGCTTACTTATGTTCACAGTAAAATACTACAAAAACTCACATGATGTTTATCCGACAGCAATAAATACAAGCAGTAATAACGCATAGACATGCGCACGTTCCAAATAGGATAACAGCTATTATTACTCCTCGAAACACTGTTGTGATATCCTTTTCAATTTTATCTGTAAACATAGCAATAACATTGTTTAGCGTTAGATAAATTTAGCGCAATATTCTGCCGTAGCCACCGCCAGGGTGCTTTTTAGAAATACGTATTCTTTACAACTACTAAGCAATACTAGTCACCCATGGCAGCGGTCGAAATTCAACCGTAATTCAACTCAAAAAACGAACATAATATAACCCTAAGTAGCACGAACAGTTAAATTCAGTCAAAGTGTATTAATTTTTAGATATATAAATAGACCCGTTAGGGGCTAAATACGTTTAATTGAATATGCTACTTTTAAAAGCAATAACGGGTATTTTGATAAAAAAAAAAACATCTGATAGTTTTGATATTCTGTGTCGCTATAGTGATAATGAAAGCTTTTTTCGTGTGCTTAATGTATTTTTAGTTGATTTTATATGTTTTGTGCATTATTTGAAGGAAATATTACAATGTCGCACTCCATCTATATATAAACTATAATCTTGCAAAATTTCATTCTCCACCGACCGCGCAATGTGCCTTATAAACGGATCCCAAGTTTTTGCCTCATGTATTAATAATTACATAGAATATAGATATAGATAACATTTTAATATAGAACTATACATGTATAGCACGTAGGTTACAGAGTTGCGAGATAATGTAGTTGTAAATGTTTGTAATTGTACAATGAAATAGTATTGAGCATTTTTACTTTACATATCTTCTAATAATACCATACAGGGGGTGTAATTGACCTCCCACCCTCCTGCATCCCGCTGACGACGCGACGCCCCAGTAAGGATATTCACTCTCACATATTTTCACATTTATATATGTAATTAATAAGATTCAGCTTACCTTGGGAATTATGTTTTTCAGTCAATGTCTTTAAAAGATTTTTAATATCCATTAAAGAAGCGTTACCAATTATATTTCCGAATTCATCAGTGTTCTGATGGTAGTACATAATTCTAAAAATCAACAAAATTTATATTAAAACGTAAACGTACAGTATGAATACTTATACACATCATTTAAAGTATTTTTTCTACCTACGGTTCATGATTAGTATCGTTATGACAGTCACATTTGTCTTCGGTAATTATTTCAGCTTTAAGTTCGATACAGTCTCCATTTTCAGTACACTGCGATTTCTTTGCCTGAAAGCAAGTGAATACCTATAGAATACGTATCTATCGATACTAAAATAAAAGAAAAAATAGTTATTATTTTATGTAACCCGGTAGAGAATTTTATAAAATTTATAAATTATTGTTACATGTGTTTTTACGTACACTTTCCAAACACGTCGTTGGTCCTGCCACTGTTGAAGAAAATAGACATTCAATAATTTATTCAGAAATATTTTCAAATATTCAACATGTAAATAAATCACTTACAGATAGCACAGTATACACAAATGTAAACAAACATCATTAAGTTAAATATAGTTTTGTCACTGGACTGAATTTTGGAACTAAACATATTTATTTACGTTTAATTATCTTCCGGTAGCCAAAATAAATCTTAAAAACGCAGTTCTATTTACACTATAGTTACCGTAATTTAAATTTAATTAAGATAAAACAAAGTTATTATCGAGTAATGCTGGTCAGTACAATGAAATCTCAGTTCTAGCACAGTCACACTAAAATAGATCAGACGGACAATTTGACCTCGCACTGATGAGAGCAGCTAGACAATTTATTTTGGTATATCGTGAACCAAATTACCACGGTACATATGATAATAATACTGTGAAATTACATTCCTTAATCTACATATATTATTTGCATTTAGGCATTAGTTTAACGTATAGGTGAACGTATTGTAGAGGATATTCGATTTCTATTATGCTATTACAAAGGGTAAATAGTGAACCGGTGACCGAGACGACCAAAGTTCTTTATATTATGATGCCATTGAAATTACTTGTTAAAATTGAGGTCTGGAATATGCTATAATTAAGTACTGTTCATTGCAGATTGGTGCAAAACCTAACAATAAATAAATTATGACATGAAATTTTATTTTTACCGCTTATTCTGTTCTTGTAAATCGTTGATGTAAAACGTCATAAAATTACTTTAACTCATTATGGGACATCATATTCATGCGGCTCTAAGCATTAATTGCTCTCTTTCCGTAAATAACTTAAATGGCGAATAAACAGCGTAACCGAAAAGATGAAAAGCAAAAGACGTGTTACGCGGTGGAGAATAGTCATTTACGTATTCTACGCATATTGAATTATCGCGTTAAAGATGGTAAAATACTAGAGAAATTCTAATTATTTATTTTTGCATCCAATAAATTATGCGATCGAAAATATAAATTATTTTCGTGTCCGAATCTTCATAATTAAATTGACGTAAAGAATTTAACTTATAACAAGAAACAGACATTGTTAAATTATAATTATCAATTTGTAAAACCTTCGACTCTATACAATTATACATCAATAATTTAAACGTAACGATATTAATTTTAATCTAAGTGAAATAAACTTTGAAAAATTACGTTGCTTGGAACGGAACGTTTTCGATCGTTCAGAAATGTAAACTTTACTTCTGCATTTTTATTCATGAGCTATTTTTAAATTTAATTTGTCAACAATACATTTTAAGCTCATAAAAAAATAAACTTCAAATTTAATAAAATTAATATGAATGGATAAAGATGACAATCTTTCCTAAGAGTGATTATACAGATTTGACGGAGGAATATTCTTTACTCTTTTTATCTTGCTATTCGTTCTTACGTGCGAATGAGTAAAAAGCTGTTCGTCCGTTCACCTTTGTGAAAGTACGTCGTGGCGGTACATCAAGTTGCATCTTTTCTCTGTGCTTCAGTCAAACTAATCAAAAAACCAGTTTATTTACTGACCACAGTGTGTTCACGACGCGCGCGGTAAAAGTGACTGCATCGTGGTTCGTTGCAATTCATTGTTCGTGTTTTCCCACGTAGATAAATCAGTGTAAAGTAATCGGTACAGTTATTTATGTTATCCTTCATATCGGCGCGAAAGGTTGGAAATATAGTGTTCCCTTAGCCGGTCAGTTTAAAAAACATTTCTGTGATAAAGGTGTGTCGTAGTTTCAAATTTCGAATCGTGAGTGAACTTTTGTTTGTGCATTCAAGTGAAAACAAGTGTTTTGTTGCACTTTTTCGAATGTGTTGAAAAGAGATAAATGCATCGCGAATTCTTATTTGAATCGATTATTTTGCATACTTGAGTGGTCTGAATTCCACAGCCGAGATATTTGTGAAGAATGTGAGTACAAGCAACATCTACACAGTACCTAAACATAACTGTATTTTGTAGTGTAGATATGCCTAAATAAACGCTTTGAATACCATCGTACGGCGAATTCTAGTTCGAATGTTATTAGACTTTTATGACATCATCTTCTATTTATTCTTATTAGAACTATATGAAATCGATTCCCACATGAATAATGTTGACATTGACATCCTTATTATTTTTTAGTACGGTTATTGTGATAAACATTTTATTTTTTTTCACAATTTAATGGTTAATTTGTATAAATATTAAAGTTTTATGTAGTATATAACACTGATAGTTTTAAGTATAGAAAGTAAAGTATCTAATACTCTGTGAAGCATTTTTTTTTAAAGTTAGCTGAGAAATATTTCTAATACCTAAAAAATACACTATTTCTAAAGTAATAATATCACTAGATTCTCTATATTATGGGTTTTAGAGAAACCTAAGATCTATCAATATAATTTTTATCACCTATTATTTAGCATGGACATGTAGTAAGCCTTTAAACATACTATTTCTATGATAATGTAGTAAGTAGAGACCATTCTATCATAAAGATAGAAAATTATTGCACTGCAATGAATATCTTATAGCATCGTTTCTAAAAAAGGTTAATATTTTTCAATAATGAAGTTCTCAATTCATCAGTTTTCTTATAACATATAAATATCGAAAAACATTAAGTTTACTGCTAGTATATAACCACTAGCCCAGATAGCCTTGTGGAATTTAAACCGTTTAAACTGTTACCTGAGGTCAGACATAAACCCCTGATGCTTAATTTTTCTCTTATTCATTCTTCAACCCATCTTTTAATAAGTAGTGATAGGTCACTGTAAAAGCTGTTTACTTAAATGCTGAATGGAGTAGCATTATAACTTAGCAATAAGCATATTGGATATTTACTTTTATTATTGCAAAATATATTTATTGGTAAATCATGAGTACCTGTTACATATTAAACATTTTTTTTCTTTCCAGATGTCTCAAAGAGACGCTTACACGTACAGATCACTGAACAATCGTTCCTGATGTTGTGTGAACGGTACCGCGAGCTTGGCTGAGTCATGTAGTCATGGCTAGTGGCAAAGCACTGTATTCCATAGCAGTGGTTATCCTCGGCTTTTTGTGCTTCATCGTTGGCGCCATCGCAGTTGGACTTCCTAATTGGGGATACTTCCATAGCTGTAAGTATTTTTTTCATTTAACTTCTTACATAGGTTTTACAGTAGGTGTGTATATTTTTACAGTAGGGTGAGTTAGGGTAATATGGACTTAAAATTTTAGATTTAAGTCTGCCATTTTCTTTTAATGGGTGACTTTATCAACCATGCCATGAAAATGATTTATTAGTATCATGTAGTCCATTTAATAAAAAATGGCTACATTAGCCAACAATTTCCATTTTACCCCATGTCCGATATTATCTCAACGCACCTGACTTACACAAACTCAAAAAATATCCTTTTACAGTACTCACCAAGTTTAATATGTTTCCTCAATTGAAGCATTGTACTTGTTTTCACTTATTCATTGCAATGTACATAGTGCGCTTATGTTTTTGATTTCGGCTATAACATTCAATGTACTTTGGAATGATGACCGAAAACAAGAACAATCCTTGTTTTGCAGAAACATAATAGACTCATACTAAGGGTACTATGTATATGTACATACAATAATAATAACTAATAGATAATTATTTTTTGTGATACATATGTTAATGTAATGTAAATGTTGTGTGGGAAGGTCAATTATTTCTTGTAATATTTGACTGGTAATAAATAGTATTTGTTCCTTCAATTCAATATATTTTAATCTAACAAGTTACAATGTATATGTGGGCTTTGCTTGAACACCTATAAAAGTCACTGCCTTAATGTCATCAATTATTATAAGGCATCAATAGGAAACTGACTTATTAAAGTAACAATTCTGTATTATTACTAAAATTTTAAGAGATCTTTCTGGTAACCTAAGCTATCTACCAAGCCATTGGGTGTTACCTGGCTCTGTAATGTTGGCATTATTGTCTAATTAATGCTACACAGCAAACACTTTATTATCTACATAAGAATTTTAAAGAGTTTTGAATGTCTTAGTGCCTGCCAGAATAAAAATCCTACATAAGCCAATAAGTATGCAAGCCTATATTCCGCTTTTTTCATTTGCGTCACTCTCCTTAAAAATTACTTTACGAAAATTAACATTATAAGGTTACTATACTGTTTTGCTATATTTATGTTAACTATTATTTTTAATCCTATTTCTACATGTATACAAATCAATGACAATGTAAAGTTATACATGAAAAAAATGATTGGCATTAGCGATGAAACGAATATGATGTATCGAGTGTAAAGAATATATTATGATACGCATTCACGAATATTGGCATGGTTTTAAATATTCGCATTCGTATTTGCAAGATTTTTTTGCAAATACTAATTAATAAATAAATAAATTATAATGCTTCGCAAAAAAGTTCGTCAAATCTATCAAACTCGAAATCGAACTGCAGTTTGACGACCTAAAAAAAATTGTAGGTCCTTAAATCTACGTCCTTCGGCCCCCTATACCAAAAACTGAAGAAACCCAAGTAATGACATTCGTTACATCACCAATTGGTATATTTTGAAGATAGTGATGCTTTTACAAAGCAAAAATTCTCTTTCGTTTTTTCTTCAGAGATTCCTTACTTACGAGTTTACGTAATAAAAAAATATGTGATAAGAAAGTAAACAGAATTAGAATAGCTAGTTAAATGTAAATTGGAATATTGTACAAAAACACGGATTGAAATGGCAACAAGATATCTTCTTCTTCTTCTTTATAAAAATGAATGTTTGTCTGTATGTCGTCTATGGAATCGTAAACTATTCATTTGATCATGTGATGAACTTTAGCAAAGTTGTTATTAATGAGCCTGCGAAGTTTTCTGGTGTATTTTTTTTGTGATGGCGTAGCAACGCGCGCAGGTTAGTTGTTAATGATAAGTAAATATGTTACATATAGATTTAGATATAATTATGTATATACAATGTAAATATTGCCTATAATAATGTATATATTGTAGTACAGAGCAGTGATAGCCTAATAGTTGAAACTTGCCCTCTCGATCGGGAGGTCCGAGGTTCAAACCCAGGCACGCACCAATGATTTATGTGCGTATTGGAAATTAATTATCACTGCTTTTCGGAGAAGGAAAACATCGTGAGGAAACCTACACACCCGAGAGTTCTTAAAAAAAAATAAAAAAGTTCTCGGAGGTGTGTGAAGTCCACCAATTCGCACTTGGCCAGCGCGGTGGACTATGGCCTAAACTCTCTCATTCTGGGAGAAGACCCGTGCCCAGCAGTGGGCCAATAATGGGTTGATGCGAATGTAAATATTTAACTCATTTAATTGTAAATATAATAAGTAGCAACTTCTGGGCAAAGGCTTTTGCCGACTCATCCAGCTTTTATGTGCATCTAGCAATCGCAAGTCTGCTACCACCACACCTATTTTTCGCGTGACGGAAGTGGAAAGTTCCGTGGAAGGATTCGTTGCTGGCTCACTTTATATGAGGCGATCCTCTTATTCCTCGGTGATAATAATGGGTCGGTCTTCAAATAGACCCCCATGTACAGGTGGTAGAACCAGTGTAGTTCGACCGGGGAAGTACCACTGCCACACCTATTTCCAACGTGAAGCATTTCTTGCGTTTCCATGGAAGGGTGTGGTTGCCGGCACACTTTTATATGAGGCAACCATCTTACTCGTGATTGACTTCAGATAGAACCCATATTCTATTTGAAGTTGCTTAACCATGTTCGCGGGCGGCATTGACCAGTTTCCATCAGGTGGTATACTCGTTTGCTACTTTAATCAGATAAAAAAAACGTTTGTTTTGTATGTCTTGTAAAAAAGGCTTGCGATTACTAAACGCTTTTGCCCAGCAGTGGACATGCACTTATCACTAGACCCATTTGCACAATGCGCAATTACAGCAGACCTGTGGTAATACGACAATTTGCAAACTAGTTTCGAAATCACGAGTTTTTTGGACTAAAGACTAAAAGTTGACTAAAAGTTGACTGGATCAGGTAATCCAGTCAACTTTTAGTCAATGACTTTTTGAAAATACTTCCGTTTTATTTAAATAAAATTAAGTTTAAAATAAAATTAACACTGTACCTAGATTATTTTGTGATTTCAAATTTATTATAAGGGCAGCCAACATACCCATATACGATGGGTACCCTGAGGACAAGATAATCTTGTTTGGGGTTAACTGCAGATGTCAACAGGCGGCAGTGACCAATTACCATCAAATTGACTTTGTGCTTTACTATTTTTTTTATTAGAAAAAGTTGTAAAGTACAAAATAGTGGAGGTTTTTTTCATACCCAGGAACTTTGAATTTAGACTTCAAGGAGTGGCTTAAGAAAAGGTGGTCGGATTACCACAGGTCTTCTGTAGTTAATTTGTAAATATTATCAAAGCTTGTAATAGTTTCATACTAGAACTAATTCTTTCAGATGACTCTGGCCTATCACTCTCACTCCCATCATACTATGGTAAGTACTTTTTATGGAGTTCGGTTGTGGGCCTATTTTAACAATATGTTATTTTAGTACATAATATATCATAAGGTGGCCACGAAACATTAGTCTTGAGCGTTACCTCGGCGCTACAAGCGTTAGAGGATGAAAGAAACTCAACTCAAAATGTCAGCAAATGTGTTTATAACTCATTTGCAGAAATTTGAAAATATACGACCCTCTTGGCGGAGCGATTACTATGCCGGTCTGACGCGCAATGGGCCCCGGGTTCGATTCCCGGCCAGACAGGCATATGAATAATGAGTTAAGATTCGTGTTCGGGTCTGGGTGTTTGTGTATTCATCTTGTGTGTGTCCATGGTACCCACGACACAGGAGAAAATCCTACTATGGGTCTATGAGAGATTTGACCCATTTCGATGTTCTTCCTGTTTTAGTTCATATTTTATTATGCGTATAATTGTGTGTTTTATGTCTTTTCATGAAATATGATTATGTTATGTGCACGGGACTTCAACCACTTAAATGCAATACCTACACATTTTTTTACGTAAAACATCCGCGCTTCCAGGGGTGTCAAAAAGTTCCGTATTTCTAATGTTAAAATAGTTATCCTATTTATCGTCTAGTGAATTAAAAGAGGTAGAACGTATGTTTAAAAAAATGCGAATTTGATTGAGGTATCAAAAATTTTAAGTTCAATTGCTTTACATTATTAGCTTTATTGAACAAACTTCTATAGGATCTTAATAGGATTTCTTTGCTTATAACATAAAATTACATCTTACCTAAAAAATTCGTCTTTTTGTTCTATACATAATAATAAATAGAAATTTTCGAAACGAATATATTTGGCACTAAAACCGAATAATTCGGCCGAATACGAATAGTGAAAAAGATGCCGAATACGCCGAATACGGAATAACAACCGAATATTCGGCGCATCTCTAATAAACACAATATAAACGTTACGTTAATGTACAGCCAACGTCGCGGGTATAAATAGTATTAAGACTATATCTAATAGGTACTAGTTGGAACAGTTCAATGGTTAAGGTCGTAGTGCCGGTTGATTGCACATACGGTTACGGTTATATTATGCAACTCTTTCATTTCTTATTAACTGCTTTGTAATGTGACCTTTGGAGATTTGTTGAATACTGAAGAGACCTAGTCCTCATTATGGAACCTAAAAACAATTGAGGTGATATCAAATGAAATGTCTTTATTTTGTATAGACTCACTAGGGCACGTATAAATTGTTAGTGTTTTTTTACACTATCGGAACATTTTTGTAATCCTCTAATACATTTTTTTATCTCGTCTCTGTAGTTCCGGGATCGGAATAGGGCTACGGCATCCTCTGCCTGTCGTAAGTGGCGATTAATTGGGGCTTCCGGGGTTGCAGGCGGTTAGACTGGGAGCTCGAACCGTTTGGTCCGGCGATCCCGGGAAGGACGGCGGTATGTGTAGTCGCATACCGTCGTAAAGACTAGACAGAGCGGTGGGCCCAGCCGCCCAACTGGGAGGAGCCCGATGGAGCAACGCGCCCAGAGGATTCCGTTTGCGGTCGTTTTCAGGTCCCGGAGTCCGATTTCCTGGTGGGCGTGAACTGCTCACCGCGCCTACTGGTTTTTTCGGCAGCATGCAACCACACATGACACCGTCCTTCCCGGGGTCGCTTGGCCGGACGGTTCGAGCTCCCACTCTTCCCGCCCGCAACCCCGGAAGCCTCTTTTAGTCGCCTCTTACGACAGGCAGAGGGTACCGTAGTCCTATTCTGGTCCCGGAAATACAGGGACAAGATCTACATATACATGTACTATACTTAATTATATTTATGCATACAGTTAAGTGTTATAACATAATCTTAAGTATTTAAACTCGACCATGATGCATGCCGTGGTCCGTAATTAAGACAGCATTTAACTTAAGCCTAATCTAGTTCTTAGTTGTACGTGTAATGGTATGTTTTGTTGGCTACCCTTTTTAAATAAATAAATAAACACCGAAATTAGAAGATTAGGAAATAAACTCAGCGAGCGTGTCTTTTTACTAGAGATGAAACGGATAGTGGTTTGGCCGGATACCGGATACCGGTTATCCGGCTAGCTACGAGGCCGGAGCGCCGAATATCCGGCTACCGGATATTCGGCCCCTTATCAATTCAAATCAAACTGGTCGTGTAATCATTATATGGCGCAACCACTTTGATTTGTAACGAATGAAAAAAGATGAAACTCGACCCAACTTCACACGTGACCCTCATGACGTTTTTTGGGACACTTTCAATGAAGTGGCAATGGAAAATAATAGTAGTAGTTGTCGTGATGAAGAAAAACAAAATCCAATTGCGAACGAGATTGACTTTCTTTTAAGAATGTCTCAAATCGACTGCAATCACGACCCATACACTAAATATAGGTACATTTGGTGGTCAGTAAATTCCATTATTCTAGTAACCTGAATTGTCTAAGTTTGCTAGAATTTATCTTTCAACATCTAGCAGTAGAGTTTACAGGGAAAGGCTATTTACAGAAGCTGACTGGTACACGAAGACAAGCGGAGTCGCCTTTTACCAATAAATGCCTGAAAATTTGGTATTAACTCACCACAATTTGCCATTCGTTAATTATTATCAATACTAAATAAATTTATGAAACAAACATTTACTGTGATTTTTTTGATAACCATATTGCTGTGTGATTTTCTATATGTAAAATAGTGATCGTTTTTTTTTTATTTTACTATTCGGTATCCGGCCGGATAGTGCTCTTCTATCCGGTATCCGGCCGGATAGTGAAAACAGGGCCGGATACGCCGGATACCAGATAGTTACCGGATATCCGTTTCATCTCTACTTTTTACTTTGTACATTATAATTTATTTTGTCCCCCTTTTTATATTTTTTTGATTATTTTAGTCATAGTGTAAAAATTCGATTGCTTTTTAGAAATATATTATTCCTAAGTTCTCCGTAGTCACATTTTATGCTTATATGAAAATATGATTATGGATGTTAGATTTAACATTAGTAATTCATTTCATAGAATTTAATTATACCTGTACCTCGTTTTGAGGTGGATTTGATTACGGGTTTTAAAACTTTATCACCTTGTAGTACAAACGTAAATTAATGTAAAATTGAGTATGTCTCAATGCGTCGTGAAATTAACTATCTATTAATCTACTAATAGCAGTAATCACTTTTAATTACATTAATTAGTTAAACTACGACAGTGTACGTATCCTACAAATATTTCTTAGTAATGACGCTGCCATATTTCCAAATTACAGTATAAAATGAAGTAATTTCTGTTATTTTAATGAGTCTAACTAAGCAAGTAATAATCGTAGTATTATTGGCGGGATTGTGGTATGGAATTCGATCAAGCGTAGCGGCTGTAGGTACCGATAACGGTAAATACGAAGTTACTTCGCTATGGCAGTTGTCTGCTTATAATGAATTGTGTGAAAGTTATAAGTAGACAGTCTTATGAATCGTAGTACAAAATAGCTGCAAATGAGTAGTGGAAGATCCTAAATCATAAAATCTAAAATTATCAGTGTTCCTCCACTATATTGTACACGTATCATATACATGAAAACCTTCCTTTTGAATCACTCTATATATTAAAAAAAACTGCATTAAATTCCGTAGCGTAGTTTTAAAGATCTAAGCATACACAGGGACAGAGCGGGAAGCGACTTTGTTTTATATGTAGTGGTATATATTTTTAATAAAAAGTATAAGTATGATTTTTCTAATAGGTACCTATATGTGTACAAAGTTTCATGATAATCGGTTGAGTAATTTTAGTGTAGAAGCGTTACAAGCAAACTTACATTCTAATTTATAATATTAGTAAAGATAATAGTATTCTAGTGTAATTAGATTAAAAATTAACACAATCGTAACACTTCGTTTGCTTCTTTTTATCAAACAGTGTTTATTAAAGCGTGAATAAAGAAAAATCGTTTACATGTGAATACGTCATGTATTATTTAATCGTATATGGTGTTAATATGAAAAACAGATCTTTGTTATTTTCTACATAGCTGACTATTGTATCAAATTAGCATGTATTATAGGTATCATGTATTAACGTAGATTGTTACGGTTAGTGCGAAGTAAATACTAAGTAAATCTTCGTTTCTTACTAATAAAATAGTCACAAAACGTGTATATAAGAGGTACCTACTAGCTGTTTACCATGGTTTCACTCGCCTTTATTAATACTAACATGACTTGTTAGAGTATATTCATTTTAATGAAATAAGAAGTAAATGAAGGTAACGTATGGTTCTTATTTAAATATTTATTATATGTATAAATATAAGCAATAGACATACGTCCGATTCAATCCTTTAAGATGAATTCACTGGTTTTGGTTAGATGAGATTTCAAACATAAACAAACAGACAGACAGAAATTGTAGTAATGAAATGTTATAACATATTCTCAGTTACAACTTTTTCAACATGGATTTGTGTTACAAATCAACTGCTGCTGTGTCCAAAGTTGACCCGTATTCTGTAGAAACGAAATGAATATTATGCCTATCATGCAATGTAGACGAAAGGGTAGCTCTCTCATCAACACATTACTGTCCCAGTGCTGGGCACGGGTTTTCTCTCAGAATGAGAGTATAGACCATAGTCCACCGCGCTGGCCAAGTGCGAAAGGGTAGGTATCTATACTAATTTATAAAAAAATTAAACATATGGTGTGTGTTCTGTTTGTTATTACTTAAAAGGTGCGATAAAGCCTTTCCTTCAAAGTCGGTGATGCATTGGCAACTCTTCTGGTTATGCAAATGTCAATAGGCGACGGTGACTACTTTCCATCAGGTAACCCGTCCGCCTTATCGTCCGTCCAGTAAACTCCCTTCTAAATTTTATGAAAATCGCTTCAGCCGTTTAGACGTGAAGCGATGACAAACATACACACTCACAAACTTTTGCCTTTATAATATTAGTATGAAGAGTTTGTGAGTTAATAAAAATAAGTGTGTGCAGTGTGTGCACTATGTATTACCGGAATCACGTCATTAGATGCATGCATAATAGATAACTTAGCGCCTTTAACAAGTGTAATTATATTCCGCTCCTTATATAGTCGTAGATTTTTTTCTGCGCTCATAATTAAACAATTATTCTACGTATTATGGTTTCTTAATCGTATGCCTGATTGCAATTGAATGTTTTCAATACCAAAGCGTTAGATACATTCCCTGTATACATATTATTTAGTATTCATAATGTTACTTGTTACTAATATTATAGAGGTGGAAGTTGGTGAGGATGGATGTCTGTAACACTTTCACGCAACAATTACTAACGGGATGTATATAAAACTAGTTGACCCGGCGAACTTCGTTACCCCTAAAGTCAAAAATTTAAAATTATCTGTGTATCTCCACTATATTGTACATGTATTACACATAAAAACCTTCCCGTTAAATCACTCTATCTATTAAAAAAAAACTGCATTAAATCCGTAGCGCAGTTTCAAAGCTCTAAGCATACAATAGGGACAGACAGCAAGAAGCGACTTTGTGTTATGCTATGTAGTGATTTGACATGAAGATAGGCAATGACTTGGCTTTTCACATAGCATACTCTTAACCCGGGTAAGCGTGATTTCAATGGGCGTAGGAATATGCTTGTTATTAAAAGCTACGCTTTATGAAAATATATAATTTGTTTGATAGTTTTCTATATAAGAGTTCAGGAATTTAAACCACTAAGTTATGATATCAATCTTAAATTTCATAATCAATTTAAATGATCCATGAAATCGTCAAACAAATGGTCATCAAAATGCATAGAATCCTGGTATTGGAACTGTGTTTCTGAATTATTTGTAGCCGGAATAATATACATCTTATCCATATCGCATTTGGTTCATCAATTCGTCTTGTAAAAATGCGTAGATTCCTGGTTTTGGGACTGTACTATACTTCTGAATTAATTGTAGCCGAGGTAGTATACTTCTTATCCATATGAACAGCATATATCACTAGATTTTAATTTTAAAGGAATTGAAAAAATACATATCGTATGTACCTTATTGTCGCCTCACTTTTCAAATGAAATCTTAGTCTTCGGGACTATCGACACATCTGTAATTCAGAAACCTCGGTTTTACAGGAAGTTTCTTGCGATATCCATGGGTGACAGGCACCCTTTACCATAAGGGAAACTATAAGATCAGTTGTTACTTACATGCTATTTTTTTTAAAACTAACAGCACACCTTAATCTCATCCCGTAAAATAAATACTGTTATCGCTTTTCTATCCGTTTTAGGAGAAAGATCCGTCCTATCGGAATCGCGCTTAAACAAACTGTCTTATCAACTGTGTATAGAGAGAACAAAAAACCGGACCCAGCCAACGGAAGTTGCACTCCCTGGCGTCCGAAGTGGGTCGAACCGCTAGGGCAGTGATGCTCAACCTTGGATGCTACTCTGTGATCCTCTTACCAGGTCATAACTCTGGGTTTCTAAGTTATTATTACTCTATGGCCTTCTCATCACTCTGGGCTTCTCAATTTTGCGTAAAAGAGCAACGATTACCTTGCCAATCCTCGCATTTTGTAGTAAATGCTTAAATAGACTGTCTTATCAACGAATTTAATATGTAACGGGTACTCACAATATGCGATTTTCAAATTTCTTTATTAAAAATAGTTAACTCAGTTTGAGCATCTCAGCCCAGTATCTATGCACGAGTTGAATACACTGGTTGCATTTCGAAATCTCGGTACCTGATGGGATTAACGATACGGGGCTCTCTTTGATTACAATTATGTTGTAAAATACACGACATCTTGATTACTAGGCTTTTGTATTTCTCTGCCAAGATTTATAACGATCGAGTAGATCAAATTTCAGGCTCCTTATCTAAAGACAAATGTAAGGAGAAATTCGTAATTTGTAGAACTTTTCCACCGAGTAAGGAGGAGATAATACTTCAGGATATAAATAGACTAATTTATAGAAAAGGAGCTATATGTCTCTGCCTTTAACACATAAAAAAATACTAGTTAGTTAACGCAGTTTATAATGTCAGGCTAATATTATCGCGGAATTTGTACATTTTAATATATAACAGGTACTCGTGATATGCGATCTTCAAATTTCTTTATTCAAAATAACGCAGTTTGAGCATCACTGCAGTATCTATGCACGAGTTGAATACACTGGTTGCCTTTCGAAATCAGTACCTGATGAGATTAACGATACAGGGCTCTCTTTGAGCACAACGTTGTATCTCGATTACTTGATTGCAAGGTCTTTGTATTTCTCTACCAAGATTTATAATGACTGAGGAAATAAAACTTCAGGATCAATAGACAATTGTTAGGAGAGATTTTATTTATCTGACTGAAGTAGCAAACGAGCATGCAGTCCACCTGATGGTAAGTGGTCACTGCCGCCCAAGGACATCTGTAATCAACTACATACAGAACATGGGTTCCATCTGAAGTCAATCACAGATGCGTTGCTACTCCCGAGGACTACGATGGTCGCCTCATGTGAAAGTGTGCTGGCATCCACACCCTTCTATCGAAACGCAAGAAATGCTTCACGCTAGAAAGAGTTTCGTAGTTTGTAAGGCTTTCCCATCGAGTAAGGGAATTATGACCTTTATTGGGAGACAATTTAATTTATCCCTCCATCTTAAAAAATCTTAGAAATCAGGATCCTTGTATTTCTATAACTGACATGTATTAAATCTACGTGTTTTTATTCTATTATAGGTTTTTGTTATACATAAAATTCTCGTGTCACAATGTTCGTTCCCGCACTCCTCCGAAACGGCTTAACCGATTCTCATGGAATTTTGTGAGCACATTGAGTAGGTCTGTGAATTGGCCAACATCTATTTTTCATACCCTTTAGTGATAAGGGTTGTCCACCCTTAACAATTTTTTATTTATTTTCATATAGCAAACAACGTTTGACGGGTCAGATAGTTATATATATTAAGAAAATATTCGTTAGAATTCTATGGTAAACTCACTCTCCTCACAATTTCGCCCATCACAGCGAAGTGTGGGAAATGGGAAAAGCGACATTGTAGTGAAGAAACTTAACAAAATCGTACTAAACGTAGTTTTTAATGTGTATATAGCAGGGAGACTGACCTGTAACATCTTTAAAATGTTGTATTTATCAACTAAAACTGAATAACTGATTTCGTTGTAATAATTTAATAGTTTTACTTGTTATAATATGTTTTTATATACTTCACCGTTTATTTTATTTGAGTAGCTCCGTTTTATATGAATTATTAATTAAAAATCCTTCTATGCACCGGCACACTTTTATATGAGGCATCATAGTCCTCGGGAGTAGCAACGCATCTGTTATTGACTTCAGATAAAACCTATGTTCTGTATGAAGTTGATTACAGATGTCCATGAGTGGCAGTGACCACTTACCATTAGGTGGACTGCATGCTCGTTTGCTACTTCATCAAATAAAAAAATAAATAAAAATCATTCTATGCTAACTTTTTTTTTTAATTTTAGTCATGTCTAATTCTGCGCTAAACATACCGGACCATGAATTCCTAATGCCATAAAGAGTTGAACGGCCCGCGATAAAAAAATCTGATTACCATAAGCGCAACCGTTGGCACATCCCACAAGTTTGTCACAAAGGTCCCGGGTTCAGTGACCCGTTTGGCGGGCGTGCCGCATTTTTGGATGCATTGTAGTAGTGATGCGACTCGAGTAGAATTTTGCGATTCGAGTCATTCTCGAATTTTCGAGTCACTCGAATAAAATCTGATTACCATAAGCTCAGGCTGGCTATATCAACAAGTTGTCAAAGGTCCTGGCTTTAGTGACCCGTTTGGTTTGTGTGCGGCAGTTTTTGATGCATACTCGAGTCACTCGAGTAAAATCTCGAGTTGCAAGTTAGCGATTCGAGTAATATTTTGAATAGTAGGTACTTTTATTATTACACAACAATACTAAGAACATCAATAAAAGGCACGTGCAAAATTTTATTAAAATACGTGAACTACATACAACTTTAATCTTATTGATCTTGCTGTATCGGATAGAATCAACTGGGAGCGCCGAGTTGACTCACACGTACATCACTACATTGTAGGTAGGTGAGGTATGAGCTAAACGTTTTGTGTAACTTAATCTCTGATATACTACGTACAGGCGTCGTGCGACGATGTAGTTTGGAGTTCCGTATTGGATGCTGGGCTAAGAAGTTCGTTCTAAGTTTTATTGCCTACGATTTATTCAGCCAAAACCGAACGAAACCTGTATTTACAGTTACAAAGGCTACACCCCTACCGAAATCTAGACTTCGGGCGTAAAAAATAGTAATTACTTATTCGTTTTATTATACTATAGTTCTAAGTATAATGGTATTTTTGACTTTCAGGTTTTATTTTTTACAGTATAGATTTTACCTTAAATCTTTTTAAATAAAGTACTTACATATTTATACATAAATAGAAGCATATTTTATTGCATCTGTATAACAAATAAACTCGAAAAGTTTCATGCAAAAACGTTTTTTTACATAATAACGGTCAATTTATGTGCTTTAGTGAGAATAAACAAATTACATACTCCACATGCGCCACAAATTACTATGCAAACACGTAAATTATTTCAAGCTGTTTTTTTTTTACAACAATTAGAAGCTACCATATACTCATAACTAAGTGGCCATCAATCTGAACCCACGTTATAATAACGGGGCTTATAAAACTGTTAGAATAATGAGCTTAAGATTATGATTTCATCGTAATTTGTTCTATGTAATTTTTGCTGTCAACAAATAATGATAAGGTTAGTAAGCTATTCATTTTTAATAGGAAAAGTAATTATTTTTGGAAATAAACTCTGGAACAATACATAACTTTGGAAAAAATAGTTATTTTTTCAAATATGAACTCTAGGACTATACATAACTTTTTTTAACTTAATTAAATAAAAAATGATGGATAAATGTATTTGAAACGTCTTTGAAAATGTACAGTAAGTTAAAATAGAGTCGAAAAGTCCAAATTTGACTACTTATACCTGAGATAAGACATCGACCCCGGTCTACATCATTAGTTGCTATAATAAATGTAAGGAACTCTAAATACGAATGTTTTAAGATAATGTAACAGGAGCAGTGATAGCCTAATGGTTGAAACTTGCCCTCTCAATCGGGAGGTCCGAGGTTCAAACCCAGGCACGCTGATTTATGAGCGTATTTGAAATTAATTATCACTGCTTTTCGGTGAAAGAAAACATCGTGAGGAAACCTACACACCCGAGAGTTCTTTAGAAAAAGAAAAGTTCTCGAAGTCCACCGATTCGCACTTGGCCAGAGCGGTGGACTATGGCCTAAAACTCTCATTCCGAGAGAAGACCCGTGCTTAGCTGTGGGACAATAATGGGTTAACGTCGAATGTAACAATAAAAATGATAAATGTGAATAGATATCATGAATACCTAAATAATAATTGAGAAATTAGATGTAAAGAGAGGTGATTGTTTCCGGTAATGATTAATCTTTTTAATATGTCACGGTTAGTCGCGATATATGGTTTATTGAATTATTTTTGAATGATATTTTGACCCAGTTACATGGATCGTGGTCATGGTGAAATTGTGGTGGAGAGGAAATACTGTTAGCAAGAACTAGTGGTAGATTGACCTATCTACCCTACGTCTAGTTTTTTTAAGTTACATATTACGACACACAGCATCAATGATATTCTTCTCCCCAAATATAGCACTATTTGTGATTTCCAACAAATTGCCACAAGATTTTACCTTTGGTGAAAATATTAGTCTAAAATGTGATATTGTCCTTTATCGTAATTCCATCGCAATTACCGCTAAAGTAAAAAGAGAGCAAATGAATAATTTACACCTATACAAATTTGGGTAGATGTTCCCAAGGAACACTTTAAACACCATCACAATGGTACGTATATGATTTTTTTAGGTTACCTATTACGACACACAATACAAATGTATTCTTCTGCGCCCAAATATAGCACTATTTGCGATTTCTAAAAATTTGCCCCAAGTTTTTACCTTTGGAGAAAATATTAGTCTCAAATCTGATATTGACCTGTGTCGTAATTTCATCGCAATTACCGCTAAAGTAAAAAGAGAGCAAATGAATAATTTACACATATACAAATTTGGGCAGATGTTCCCAAGGAACACTGTAAACACCATCACAATGGTATACATAACTGTTGTTGCCGACGCGGTATCACGATAGAATGATAATGCGCTTTTTTGACTGACAACCACCTCGCATTATAACCATGGTGATAATGGCGAATGTCCAGTGATAGCTGCGATATATTTAATCTATAAAATATCTTTTGTTAAAAACATACCAATCGAATTGAGAACATCCTTCTGTTTGAAGTCGGTTAAAAAGTGGTACTTAACATTTTTTTTTATCTGACTGAAGCAGCAAACGAGCATGCAGTCCACTTGATGGTAAGTGGTCACTGCCGCCCATGGACATCTGTAATCAACTACATACAGGACGTGGGTTCCATCTGAAGTCAATCACAGATGCGTTGCTACTCCCGAGGACTATGATGTTCCCCTCATGTGGAAGTCTGCCTGCAACCACACCCTTCTATCGAAACGCAAGGAATGCTTCACGTTAGAAATAGGTGTGGCGGTGGTACTTCCCCGGTCGAATTACACCGGTTCTACCACCTTGATTATAACATTTGCCAGCGGCTAGTTTATGAATACAAAGGGCAATTCCATATGTAACTGACTCTACATTTGACCCAAAATGTGACTTATTTTGCCTCATATTTTGTGTACTCCTATACCCACAGTGATAGTTTGTGTATGATTATATAGTTGAATCTACAATTATCCCTTTGTAATATAAAATATCCATATAAAACTTTGTGAAGTATGACTTATTTACCAAAATGTAAATGTGACCGACACTACGTTCAAAAAGAACTCGTTTTTGAGAGTGTTTTTAAACTTCGAGAATGTTCCAATTTGCATGATTTAAAATTTTAAATTCTATCTTTGGCGGTTATATATGAATCAAATTGTAGGAAAATATTAAAATTAAGAACCTCGTTATTGATGAATCAAATTTATTCGAAAAATAAATCGTGACTGACACTACAGCCCAAAACGTGACTGACACTACCATCACTTTGGAATGCAAAATATTTGTAGTTTTCACAGAAACCTTAGAAAATAACTATACAGGGTACTGCATAAAACCCTTATAAACCATTTTAAAGATATAAATAAGTTAAAAAAAAAAATTTAACAATAAAAAACAATAAAAAATATTCATACCACATACACTTTAATATCAATAATATGCCGTTCGAGCTTCCCAAAGTGCACATTTTGCTTAAAAATTGTCGTATAATAACTGGTGAAACTGAAAACGCGTTCACAGCTAGAATCTAATTTTCATGGTACATATTTGCACAAACAATCATTTTAGTCCATGTAGTTCCGGGACCACGACAGGGCTACGGTACCCCCTGCCTGTCGTAAGAAACGACTAAAAGGGGCTTCCGAGATTGCGGTCGGCAAGAGTGGGAGCTCGAACCGTCGAGCTAAGTGACGTAAACACCAGGAGGGATAGTGAATACAAATTTTCACCAGGGAAGAGCGCAAAAGGTGCATCGCGCTCTCCGAAGCTTTCGGTTGTATTCCATTGGAGGCCCTAGAGTTCTCCACGTAGTGCTGAGGAGGGCCGCCGGGGGGTTTAAGTGAGTTAAAAGTCCCACAAAACCCGGTGGTGCTCCCACGGCAACTATATCTATCTATAACTTTGATAAAAAAACGTGACTGACCCTACGTGTTTCGTGACCGACTCTACAGCGTGACTGACACTACGAACTCCTTTTAAATTTTCGAAGAATAATTAACGAAATTTAGAACTTTTTAATAATGGCATTATGTAAGTTGTTATGTCAAATAGGACACAAAAAAATATTAGTTATCTAGAATAAGTTTTACAAAAGATAGAGAGAAACTTCGGCTAATAGTGTGACCGACACTACATCCCGACGTTGTACATTAATTCGCTAAATATCTCTTATTGCTACAATTAATACAAACATTACTGACTGTTTATCAGTAATTCATTAACAAGTGTAGCAATATATAGCATAACATTACAATAATACAAAAAACTTTTCCCTTATAAATGTATTTAAAAGTCCGCTGCAAAACGCGGCAACAGTTAACATTTATGACGCCATCTTAAAAATGTCCGTTTTGCCATAATTAAAAAAAAAATGTGTTGTCATCAATGAAACCTAAAAATACAATAGTTGTGCCAACAAACGGAGTATTTTTCAATGTAAATTACTGCAATTTTTTTGTTCAGTCGCAGGACACTTTTACGTGGAATTGCCCCATGAACTAGTAATAATAAAATAAACTTAGTAAAAAAAATCATCCAAATCCAATTATTATTAGTTCTTAAACAGTAAAGGACACGTATATAATATCAATTAATTACTATTCATAACATGAAAATCAAGATGAATTTGGATATTCTAGGTCGAATAATTAGTGAAAATGGATATTTTAAATAAGTATAATAATTTCTACTTGTTGCTTATGAAGTATCAGGGCTGGAATTCTGTAAATGGTCTGAATCTATTAACCTAAACGTTGATGATGGTTACAATAGAGAAAGTACAAATCCTTACTAATATTATAAATGTGAAAGTAACTCTGTCTGTCTGTCTGTCTGTGTGTCTGTCTGTCTGCTACTTATTCACGCCTAAACAACTGAACCGATCTTTATGAAATTAGGCACACAGATAGTGTTCACCTCGAGAAAGGACATAGGCTGCTTTTTATCTTCTTCTTCTATACTATAATAAATCTGTAAGAGGTCGCTGTCTGTACATGGAATAAATTTAGGTGAAAACCATTTCTAGAGGTCTTTAATACGATATAGAACCCAAAATAATGGTTTTTAGAAATCTTTTCTGTTTGTCTGTTTGTCTGTTTATCTGTTTGTCTGTTTGTCTGTTTGTCTGTGTGTTTGAAAACGCTAATCTCAGAAACGGCTTATCCAATTTGAATATAATTTTCACTGATGTGTTGTGGGAAACTTCACTTAACATTTAGTGTTTATTTTATGTAAATCGGTTTACGAATGAAAAAGTTATGGCAATTAAAAACTACGCAGTATTTATTCTGTGTTCGATAAGTGTTAATAAGATAAGTAACTGCATAGTTGAATTGGTAGAAAATAAACATGTTATGGTCTGTAAAATGTATTCCTTTGCTATGTATTTTTTATTGGTTATGTGTGTACCTATGTTATTTGATACTATACAAATCTATATCTCTATATCTATATATACTTATATAAAAACGAAAGGATGTTCTCTCACTCATCTATTGAATAAACATCGTAGAGCCTAAACTGCTAAAGATACGAATATGACTTTTACTAGGGGTTCCTTTTGTGACGTAGACGTCAGTTAAGAATGAATTTTCTGGTCCCCCCCCCCAATTTAACCCAAATAGGAGATGTAAGTTTGTATGAAAGTCAGTCAATTTTGAGGCCACCTCAATAAAATTTAGTATTTCGCTTTGATTTTTATGTTAAAACATCAAACATTAAACCGACTTCCAAAAAGGAGGAGGTTATCAATTCGTCTGTATTTTTTTTATTTTATTTTTTTATTTTATATTTGTTACTCGATTTCTCCGCACTGGGTGAACGGATTTGGATGATTTTTTTTTTTCATTTGAAAGGTAGTGCGTGTCGTCGGGTCCCATTTATTTTTAGTTCACTTTTGACAGTGGCATCCATAAGAAAAGCGCATAAGTCTGATATTTGCATTAACGATGTGCGCGATAAATAGATGAAGAACTCAATTTTCCGCCAACCGATTTTGATGATTTTTCTTTTATTTGAAAGAATGTACTTCAAGGGTACTCTGATGAGTTTGATACGGTTCTGATCATAGAATCCATTTCTTTGAAGCAAATTAACGAAATTAGCGATACTCGGCCAAACCTAGGCTGTAGGAGTCCAATTGGGTTGAATGTAGAATGAGATTACTAAGCAGATATTTCCTAAAAAAAATGACCTTCAACTCTTCAATCCTGATGATGCAGGGGTACTGCTAGCCTGAACCGTAGAAGTAAGTCAATTTGTTTTTATGGATATATAATAAGATTGTTAAACAAATTCATGGCACAAAAATTTGATCTTCAACTCCTCAACCCTGATGATGTAAGGGTATTTCAAGACTAAACCGTAAGAGTTGGCTATTTGGCACTTACGGTTATGTAATAAAAATACCTAGCAAAGATACACGGTAAAAATATTGACCTTCAACTCCTCACCCCTGATGATGCAGGATACTGCCAGCCTAAACTATACGAGATGGGCATTTGGTGCTTTCAGGTATTTAATATAATTACTAAGCAAAGACACATGATAAAAATTTTGACCTTTAACTCCTCAACCCTGATGATGCAGGGGTACTTCAAGCCTAAGCCATAGAAGTTAGCTATTTAGTGCTTTCAGGTATGTAATATAATTACCCAGCAAAGACACATGATGAAAATTTTGACCTTTAACTCCTCAACCCTGATGATGCAGGGGTACTTCAAGCCTAAGCCATAGAAGTTAGCTATTTAGTGCTTTCGGGTATGTAATATAATTAATAAGCAAAGACGCATGATGAAAATTTTGACCTTTGACTCCTCAACCCTGATGATGCAGGGGTACTTCAAGCCTAAGCCATAGAAGTTAGGTATTTAGTGCTTTCGGGTATGTAATATAATTACTAAGCAAAGACACAAGATGAAAATTTCGATCTTCAACTCTTCGAGCCTGATGATGCAGGGTACTGCAAGCCTAAGCCATAGAAGTTAGCTACTTAGTGCTTTCGGGTATGTAATATAATTACTAACCAAAGACACAAGATGAAAATTTCGATCTTCAACTCCTCAAGCCGGATGATGCAGGGTACTGCAAGCCTAAGCCATAGGAGTTATCCATTTAATGCTTTCGGGTATGTAATATAATTACTAAGCAAAGACACATGATGACAATTTCGACCTTAAGCTCCTCAGCCCTGATGATGCAGGGTACTGTAAGCCCAAGCTATAGAAGTTGGCTCGCAAGTGCTTACGTATAAGTAATAAGAATACTAAGCAAAGACATGGGATATTTTTTTTTACCTTCAACTCCTCCCTGATGATGCGGGATAGTGCAAGCCTAAATTATAAAAGGTAGTCACATAATGCTTACGGTTGTGTTTAGTATATATTATAAGTTTAATGACAGCTCATTAAATTGAAATGTGATTAATAAATTAAACTTCAATTCATCAACCCTGATAATCTAAGTAAGCCTACTTAAGCCGTATGAGTTTGGTACTTATTGATTACAATACATTACAACCCGTTGAGAGAACATTATGATGAAAAGTGTCACTTTGAATACCTAAATCCTGAAAATGCAGGAGTATTGTCATGTTATTGTTAAGAGTTGGATTTAGGTATAGCTTTTTAAACAGGATGGGTTAGGTTAGGTTGGAACATAAAAGAAAACATAAAAAATAAGCGAGCAGGGTGCGGCAGCGCCCTGCGAGCAGGTGCGCCCTGTTCGTATGAATTGTAAAAGTGTTTTGATTATGTCTTCTGCTTTACAAAGAACAATGCGGGATTTACGCACACAAATAGCCCGATGCACCTCTTAAAAGATCTTATATTTGGCCACATGAAACAAAATATGAACTTAGAATATAATTATATCGCTGTTCCGTGATAACCCAATTTTCTAATGATTTACTTCAAATTGGTTCCAAAAGACGGCAATATACCCACCCACCAATGAACGTGTCGATAAAATAAATGATTTATTTTTTTCTAAATTTAATGCAGCGTCACAGATCTACTATTCGGTAGACACAGTCATTGAGATAGAGGAAGCAGTACATTATCCAACAGAATTTTTGAATACCTTAATGCCTTCCGGAACTTCTGAACACAAATTAATATTAAAATTAGGTTTACCTATAATCTTACTTAGAAATTTGAATCCGCCAAAATTACTTCAAATAGTATTTTCCAATTCGGAAAAGTTCAAATCAATCTTTATACTTAATCGATACGTTTTGGTTCAAATGTGGAGTATCCTGATCCTGAAAAAAGTATCCTGATATTGTGAATTAGACCACTAAGAATGTAAATTGGTTCAAAAAAGCGATTTACAATATTAAAATTCGTCTAATTAAATAAAATATATAACAATACGTTCCTACCCACAAATACATACTTTAAATTCGTTTTTTCACTCTGTGTTTGACCAGGTAATCCTTGAGCGGCCAAACCGATATTAATGTTACTACTTTTTATCATAGAATTCCCACGGTGTCGAGAGCGCGAGAAAAACTTTGTGACACGTTGATTTGCACGCGAGCAAAGCCGCGGGTACAGCTAGTCGAAAAATATGGGTTGAAAGCGTTAGAATCGGGCATAAATGTTTGTATTAAAGTTCGTTTTTGACAAAGTCCCATATTGACAAGTCCGTCAAGGGGTACGATAGACTTACTTAAAACCTTATCTAAATAATAAAACATAAAAAAACATTGATTTCGAGTCGACAACATATATCCGTAAAATTCGGATTGTTGCGTATTTTGTTAAATTCTAATGTAAACATGTGTGACATGACAGTAGAGTGACATGACAGTAGCCATAATGGCCGCCCGGATGCCATTCTGAATTCATTCAAAAATAATACGTATAAATTTATAACTATCAATTATTATAAAAATAGATGTGATTCAAATTGATTTTAATTTAATGTATGAATTTATGAAATATTTCAATAATAAAAAGCATTCGTTGAAGCTCTGCGGCCGCGCAGCTTGCGACCTAATGTAAAATCGCTCTTAGAGTACAGGGATTCCCAATTGATAACAGATGGCGCGTCATACTATTATAGTAAAATAGTTATTCGAATCCAATAATTTAAAGGCGATAAAATGTTTTAACATTGTTTCAAAATAAAATTATCGATTCCATTTGTCATGTTCATGTTACATAAATAGTTTCTTAACTATTATTGCATAAATAAAGTTATGTTATTGACCACACCCGTACATTTTTAGCGAAAATAAATATTAAGGGCAAAATACAATTGATAGTCTTTTAAGCAAAATACTAACATTAATAAGTCGATCAGTATCTAAATAAGATATAACAATTATATCATGAATTATTATTATAAAGAAGCTTTTGCAACTTTTGTGATAAATAATTGCATTTATGAATATTGAAGCATGGTTGATGAACACTTGGCTCTAATAACAAACGAGCAATGTCAACATTATTGTTCTTTTTATATTTATGATATATTCATTATAAATAATGTTATAAAAAACATGCATTTAAATAACAACATATTTTAAATTAATTTTAGAATAACAAAGTGTGTCAAAATAAGCCAAAATAGATGATGTTCTTAACTCATAAGTATGTGAATTTCGCATCTGTTATTAATTTAAAATCGTAATAGCCGTGTGGTGCCAAGTCGAGCGGATTAGAAACGCGAGGTCTGGGGTTCGAATCCAGTTGTCTTATTATTATCATTATAATTTTAATCTGTAGTTTTCATAAATACTAATTTTAGTAATATTTTTTTAATAACCAGCTCATTTTTAAAAATTATTTAGTATCGGAAATGCAAAGCTTTGCATTTGTGTCACATATGTGTCACAAAATTTATATGAAATTAATAGAGGTTTAACCTCTGTCAGGTAAAAGTACAAAATAATTTGGATTTACCTTGCCGACAAATTCAAATTTTAATGTAATGAACCACAAACAAGGCTTAATAAAGATAAACTAAAAACATACCTGAGCGCCGCTTAAATGTTAGTAGAACCAAAATTAGTTTACGTATCAATGATACTGTCATTAGATTTTTAGTTTTAGTTAGATGCACTAGGGGGCACGGGTAAAACGTTTTTAATGATTTTACTATTAGCGAAAAATATAAGATCTGATAGAAAAATAGCTATTGCCGTGGCGTCGTCCAGCGTTGCGCCCACACTTTTAAAAAGCGGTCATAATGCCTGCCTATTCGCCTTTGAGCGTCCACTCAATATTTGTAGCAACGATTTCTCTAACATTTTTAATATTTCAAATCAAAGGAATACTGGAAATTCAATGCGGGATTGTTATTTGACTATTTGGGATGAAGATTCTGTAGATACAGCCATCGAGATCGAAGACATTATCCAACAAAATTTTTGGATTCCTTCAACCCGCCTCCCGGTACTCCTCCACACAAACTTTTTTTTTTAAATAAAAATACGCTTTCTACACTCAATAAAATAGAAAATTTCTACAATTTCAATTCCTACAATAGCCCCACACTAGGATTTTTTCCTGTGTCGTGGGTACCATGGACACACAAGACGTATATAGAAACACCCAGACCCAGAACATGAATCTATTCAGATTCCTGTCTGGCCGGGAATCGAACCGGGTGTGGTAGCTGCTCCGCAACGCGGGTCGTCAAGGTTGTCAAATTAATGTTAAAAGTAGGTTCACCTATATGTAATCTTACTCAGAAATTTAAAAGGACCAAAATTACTTAAAATAGTATTTTTCAATTCATAAAAGTTAAAATCCATCTTTATAATCGATGCGCTTTGGTTTAAATGTGGAGGCGTTGTTTGAAAAGATGTATTCCGATATTGTCAATGTGACCACTAAGGCTGTAAATTGGTTCAAAAAAGGGGTTTACGATATTCTGATTCGTCTTATTTTCATAACATTTTACATAACAATATACACCTACCCACAAATACACACTTAAAATTCGTTTTTTCACTCTGTGTTTGTCCGGGTAATCCTTGACCGGCTAAACCGATTTTTACGGGTTTTTTACTATAGAAAATGTTAAGGAACAACATGTAGACTACTTTTATCGTAGAATTCCCACTGAGTGGAGATTTGCGCGGGAAAAACTTTGCGATACATTGATTTGCACGCGGGCGTAGCCGCGGGTACAGCTAGTATAAAATAAAAATGCTTATGAAATATGAAAGAAGTTTTAAATTAAACTCACGTAGCAATACAAGGCGTCATGACACGTTTTAGTTTCAATAGCTATATGTGGTCGCGAACCGTCGTAAAGATTAGACGGAGTGGTGGGCCCAGCCGCCCATCTGGGAGGAGCCCGATGGGGCACCGCGCTCAGAGGATTATATTCCGTCCTCCGTCCGGTGGCCGTCCTCGGCGCTCTTTATAGCGCCGAGGACGGCCACCGGAGGGGTTAAGTGCGGTAAAAATCCCACAACCCTGCGTCGATCCCACGGCGTCGGGTACCTTTTGAAGGTTTCCCCATCGAGAACAAAAAAAAAGCTTAGCTTAACATTAACCAATTAGTCAGGGTTCAATAATATAGATTACAATTAGCTCCGCTTGAACTGTGCCGCGAGGTTTTGAAGTTTCTTGCAATAGGCTTTTTTCGCTATTTCTTTTTGCTAGCACGATTAGCATTCGAGGCTTCGTTGTCCATAACATTGATGCTTAATGAAACGTCAGTATTGTTAATGTGTTGAATGTATCTAGATTAGTAAAAGCTAGAAATAATTTTGAATTGATGGTTATAGAGCCGCCCTCGAAAGTTTTTTTTTTTTTTTATCAAACTTATTTCATTAATATTGACGAATTTAGGAAAGAAAAACGCCTTCTACATTCATAGCCCCACAGTAGGATTTTCTCCTGTGTCGTGGGTGCTATGGGCACACACAAAGACGAATACACAAAAACCCAGACCCAGAACAAGAATCTAAACTCATCATTCAGATACCTGTCTGGCCGGGAATCGAACCCGGGACCCACTGCGTGTCAGACCGGTATAGTAACCGCTGCGCCACGCGGGTCTTCGAAAGAATTTTATATTACTGTAACTTAATTGTAAATATGTCTATTCAATTAAGTGGGCAGTATTTTTTACTATTTTTCTATTTGTTGCTGAAAATGTAAAAAAATGCACGCAATTTTATGAAATATTCAGCTTTCAAATTTTAAATTCGTGCTCGTTTTTAGTAAGCTCCAATTATTATAAAGAAGCAAACTGTATAAATTATTTTATAAAATAACGCAGTCGGGTAAAAAATATATGCATCGATAGAACTTTGTCTTTTATTTTGAAGTTTTGTGATTTTAAGCAGGTACATAACTATATGTTTATTTTTTCTTCTTCATGTTCAATATGGAAATGTTGAAATAACATAATGGCTTCGTAGCACCATATTTGGAAACATTTTTGTCGCCTTACGATTATCTACACACGACCGTATATCAATTGTGTGGGTTGTTTGAAAGAAAAACATCGTTTAACCTTGAGATGCATATTCAAATTTATGAAAATAAACATGGTTAATGATCACGTGTGGAAGTTTTATGGATACCTCCTTAAGTGTGTTGCAATTTATCGTATATACTTTATTTATAAAAGGGTTTCTACTTTGTACCGCGTTGGTTTACTTTCACATAGCTACACTTATATGCCCCTCTTTTACGTGCTAGCTGTGGAATGAGTCCCTGTAGTTCCGGGATTAGAATAGGGCTACAGTATCCCCTGTCGTAAGAGGCGACTAAAAGGGGCTTTGCGGGCGGCTAGAGTGGGAGCTCAAACCGTACAGCCAGGCGATTCCGGAAATGACGGCGGTGGTCGCTTACTGGCGTAAACTAGACGACGATAGCCCGATGGGACAACGCGCTCAGAGGATTGCGGTTGCGTTCCTTTGGAGATCTCGGCGTCCTCTTCAAAGCTAACCTCCCCGGTAGGTTTTAGTGCGGTAAAAATCCCACATAACCCTGCGTCGCTCCCACGGCGTCGGGTACCTTTTCCCCCCTCAAAAAAAAGCAGTGGAATGAGCTACCTCCTAAAGTATGCTCGGAGTACTACGATTTAGGACCGACACTGGCGATCGACGACAATACATTGTTAGCAAAACGGAGATCTGCCGATAGATCTCACCTTTTTAACAATTTTGGTATACAAAGTAATTTTGTCAAAAATTCAACTTAAATCCGTTTTCACTAAAGGCGATATTCATATTTCTAGGGATAAAACAGTTAATCATTTCCAGTTAAGACCTATATCCCCGAATGTCTTCATTAAAACCAGTTAAGCCGTTTTCAAGATTAGCCCGTACAGACAGACAGACGGCATGATAATTTAAACAAGCTTTTTTTATAGCCTCGTATCAAATCAACTTTATTTATTTGTATTCAATAATACATTTTGTCTGCTACGCTGCATACATACTTTGAGAACTCAAACAAAACATTTTTTTTAAAACAAGCTTTTATTTCAATGCACTGAAAAGGAAAAAATAAATTTTGTAGTAGTCAAACCCATGATTTTGTTGTGGAATGATTCATCTACCTACTCAATTGTGACTCCGAGTATTATGCTGATGAAAAACTAGAGGAATATCTAACAATAGCAAAAAATACACCCAAAAACAAACTGTTCTCGTCCATTTACGTAACAGCATGAAAGTGCGCTCAATGATACATCAGATTCACAGAAAAAACGCAAATTTCGTTCAACAGTATTCAAGGTGAAAAAGTTGCGAAACTTAAATAACGCAAACGAACAGACTCGTTTTATATAAAATCTATAGAGAGGAACATCCATTGTCAGTGGCCAGTGTGGTGTGACGATAAATAAAAATCAGTCGATCAATGAATTCATAAATGATTTCAGTATATTCGTTCATTGAAGTCACCTCCGTCTATAATGCCTATATAGAGTCATTAGGTCATTTTCCAATTGATGGTTCAGCGGCGAGAGGCCTGGAATGGCATGATCACCTTCTGCGAGGACGTGATGTCAGCGAAGGAAGACGCCGAAAGGGCCGGAGAGCGCGCTAAACCCGCTCGGAGAAGGAACCGCTGCGGCCGCCGGTAACGGCGGCCTGTCGTAAGAGGCGACTAAAAGAATGAAAGTTCCGGGGTTACGAGCTGCTATAGTGGGAACTCGAACCGTTCGGTCAGGCAACCCCGTGTAGGACGACGATTTGTGTAGCCACATGTTGTAAACACCAGGAGGCGCAGTGAGTACCAATTGTCACTGGGAAGAGCCCGAATGGCGCACCGCGCTCGGAGGACTCCAGTTGTGTTCCATTGGAGGTCCCGGGGTCCTGCACGCAACGCTGAGAACGGTCACCAGTTTTTAGTGAGGTAATCTAATAATAACAAATAACAAAAAAGTGGTCGCTTTCCAAACTATAGTTAAGAACATATACCCCGAAATCTCTACAAGCATTTCTTGGGTGTGAATTATTTAGTGAGTAAAAATCCCACATAACCTGATCTTACCCGCAAGAGATCGGATTTCCCCGTATTTCCTTCTTGCGACAAAAAAGATTAATTCACTAGGGTTCGGTAAAAGGCATCAATAAATGTTAATGACCTTTTGTGTATCTAAAGTGGACTGCATGATCTATTACAATTTAATATTTTAATCCAGTTAAAGACAACTTAATTTATACTAAAATTTATGCAAACGGAGGGACAGACGGCAGCTAGTTAGTTTAGTAAGTAATCAGTTGCACAGTTGCAAAGGGATAATCGAAAAATCTAGCGAATTCAAAAGTGGTTTCGTGATAGAAAATGACAAACATAAATATGACGTCCCTTTAAAAGACCTTGCGCTTTAAGGAACTCCCCAAAATTCCAACATAGTTTGCTTGCTTTACTTATTATCGCCACAAAAATCCAAAATCAAAATGCAAAAATCCGCAATAAAACCTCTTTATTCTCATCGTGCAATATATAAGAACTCCACATTGTACGAATCCTAGTGTTCACATACCGACTTCTAGGTCTTGGAGTGCATTAAATCTGCATTACACATCTAGGCTATCGGTTTACCACCGGCAATCGTTAAACTTATCGCTTTACGACGCATTGTTTTGCGCTTTTTACTGCTTTGCAGTGGCGAGTGGCAATTGGCCTGGCTGTAAGCAGGTCAGTAGTGATCCGGTGTTGTTGGACTCTTTGTCTGATTAAAGTAGCAAACAAGCATGCAGTCCGCCGATGGTAGGTGATCACTGCCGCCCATAGAAGTGTTATATCCGAAGTCAATAACAGACGAAGATGGTCGCCTCATTTAAAAGTGTGCCAACATCTACATCCAACGCAACGCAAGAACAGTTTGATGCTAGAAATAAGTGTGACGATAGTACCTCTCCGGTGGAACTACACTGGTTCTACTCGTATCAACTGGAAATTGCGATAAATGCGTCGTTTCCTTATCTAGTTTTATTTATACTTTGGTACTTGGTTAGGACCTTAAATGTAGTGCAGGAGAATCTCCATCCGAAAGTTAACTGTAGAAGTGCGGACGTCCCAAATTTGACCCATTTCGATGTTCTTCCTGCTCTAGTTAATATTTTATTATGCGTATAATCGTGAGTATTATGACTTCTCATGAAATATGATCATTTAAGAGGTTGAAGTTTTTTACCACACACTTTTTTACCTAAAACATCTGCGCTTTTAGGGGTTTTAAAATGTTCCGCGCTTCTAGTGTTAAAATTGTATTATGGCGGTTATAGATATAATAGATGAAAGGATAAACTTGTCAAAAAGTCAAATGGTTCAGTACTATTCTATACTCTTCACAATTTAGATCCCAGCTAAAACCTGCCAAAGGGTAAACTCTGCTTTAAGGAAGAACTTGGAACAAATATATTGACTAATTTAATTGAGATTAGTGACAAATTTTAGTCGAGAATAGTGTAAAGTTGTAAGAATACGTGTTAAAATGAATAAATAAAATGGCTTGTCGTGATTGAATTTTAAACAGTCAATGAAACGACCAACTTAATTTCGAATTGAATTAAAAGTCGCACGATGATAAGTATGCCGGCATTGTTAAGACGGAAAATTTCCTACGTACTTAGCGATGAACGTATAATTTTAACGCTACACTCGTTCTTGACAGGAAAATAAAGTAATACATGTCACATGGCAGGAGTAGGACTGCAAGTGTTGAACGATACACGGTTATAAAATATTCAATAGTCATGTGTTGTATTTTTGCGATATTTTTCTACTTGGTTCTTTCCTTTACTATTTTGTCCGGCTGTGTCAGAAGACGGTTGATATTTTTAAGCTTACATATGAGTCAGCACGTATGTATGCTTGTAATATATGACGTTATGTTAGAGTAGTGATAGCCTGATGGTTGAAACTTTTCCTCTCGATCGGGAGGTTCCAGGTTCAAGCCCAGGCACGCACCACTGGTTTTTCTAAAATTATGTGCGTATTACAAATTAATTATCACTGCTTTTCGGTGAAGGACATCATCGTGAGTAAACCTACACATACGAGAGCTCTTTAAAAAAATGTTCTCAGAGGTGTGTGAAGTCCACCAATTCGCATTTGATCAGCGCGGTGTTCTATGGCCTTTAACTCTCTCATTCTGAGAGAAGACCCATGCCCACCAGTAGGACAATAATGGGTTGACAACGAATATATGACATATCAATGGAATTAATCGAGATGTAAGTTTGAAGTAGCAAACATGCTTCCAAGTCCATAGGTATGGTAAGTGGTCACTCCCATAGATATATGCAAACAACTTTATGTAAAACTGGAGTTCTATTTAGTATATTTAGTGAAAAAATAAGATTTATTTCGAAATCCTAAGATCATCAGTATCGATGGATGTGCCAATCTCGCACTCGTTCTTAATTATATATATAAAACAAAGTCGCTTCCCGCTGTATGTCCCTATGTATGCTACTATTACTAAAACTACGCAACGGGTCTTATTGCAGTTATTTTATTAGAAAGTGATTGACGAGGAAGGTTTTTATGTATAATACATTTATAATATAGTGCAGAAACTCTGATAATTTGAGATTCGGGACTTTTAGGCGGAACGAAGTACGCCGGGCCAACTAGTTTATAATAAAAAAGTGTAGTCTGATTTGTTTTTATTACTTTAAACTTAAAGTATGAAACATGGATGTAGTCTATCGGGATAGAAAGTGGTCACTGATGGCCATGGCCATCTGCACACAACATAATAAGGGGTTTTATTTCATTCATCTAGTGAAAACATACCATAACTATATTTCGAAATACTAAACTCAATCATCAGTACATCAGTAATATAATCAATACCAACGGATGTGACAATCTCGCAACTAAGATTATACCTACTTTAGAACTACTAAGAAGCGCTGCTCATCTCATTATCATTAGCGATAAAAACAATAGGAGATAATTAGTCACGTTGAGAGTACGTGTCGTAGGCACATAATCTTCTAAGCGTGTCTGAGAATCTTTTATGTGGAATCAATAAATTAATGTTACCTAATAGGCAATTGGCCAATTAATATGGTAATATAATTTAAAAAATATTGTGTTAATATTGAATTATTATATAGGTAGCAGTTTATATTATTATATCTTTTTTTGCGTTTCGATGGAAGGGTGTGCTGTTGCTGTTGCCGGCACACTTTTATATGAGGCGACTATCCTAGCCCTCGCGAGTGGCAACGCGTCTGTAATTGACTTCAGATAGAATCCATGTTCTATTTGAAGTTGCTTACACGTGTCCATGGGCGGCAGTGAATACTTACCATCAGGTGGACTGCATGCTCGTTTGCTACTGCAATCAGATAAAGAAAAAGAATAAAAGTAGTAGCAGACAGGCAATCCATCTGAGGGTGGTTTCTGCCGTACAGAGACATCATATAGGGGGGATTGATTATAATTAAACCCAGATAAGATCAATCTTATGCGTAGTAAGGCACGGGTGTGTGGCTAACCCTTTTTTTTTTCTTCTTTCTCTCGAGGGGGAAACCTTCAAAAGGTACCCGACGTCGTGGGAGCGACGCAGGGTTATGTGGGATTTTTACCGCACTAAAACCCCCCCGGTGGCCGTCCTCGGCGCCATGAAGGGACCGGGACCTCCAAAGGACTGCAGCCGGAATCCTCTGAGCGCGTTGCCCCATCGGGCTCCTCTCAGATGGGAGGCTGGGCCCACCGCTCCGTCTAGTCTTTACGACGATATGCGACCACGCATGCCGCCGTCTTTCCCGGGATCGCCTGGCTGGACGGTTCAAGCTCCCACTCTAGCCGCCCGCAACCCCGGAAGCCCCTTTTAGTCGCCTCTTACGACAGGCAGGGGATACCGTAGCCCTATTCTGAACCCGAGGCTACAGGGACGGAGTGGCTACCCCTAAGGGGACATGACTATATAATATATATAAGATGATATAAATGACATGAGACATGTATAGGGAGTCCGGTCAAATCTCATCAAATCTCACGTAGGTGGGATGGACGCCTCGGCATAATATCACGTGTTTTTTTGTACAAAAAGCCATGTAAAATTAAAAAAAAGTGGATTAAATGAAGAAATTTTTACTTTTTAATTTTAACAACTACGCTCATAGCCCCACACTAGGATTCTCTACTGTGTCGTGGGTACCATGGACACATACAAGACGAATACACATACACCCGCACTCAGAACATGAATCTAAACTCATCATTCAGTTACCTATCTGGCCGGGAATCGAAGCCGGGACCCATTGCGCGTCAGACCGGTATGGTAACCACTCCGCCACGCGTCGGTCGTCAAATGAAATGTACCTATATTTCTCCTGACTTTGAAAAGGCTAACGATCGATTAGTAATGACTAACCCCTAAAGAATAAGTAAGGATCGTCTCTGATAACTATATCTCCTCACACCACTCTTCAATGTAGAACACAGTAACGCTTAGAACTGCTGTTATTAGGCGGAAATTGACGGTGGTGCAATCAAACCTTGTCCCTGTAGTCCCGGGGCAAGATTAGGGCTTCGGTATCACCTGCCTGTCGTTCGAGGCGACGACAGGCAGGTGATACCGTAGCGTACCGTACCTTATTCGGGGTTGCGGGCGGCTAGTGGGAGCTCGAGCCGTCTAGCCAAGCGACTCCGGGAAGGACGGTGGCATGTGTGTTCCCTTCCGTAAATAACAGAAGGTGCGTTGAGCGCGCTCTCCAGGGAAGAGCCTGAGATAGGCATCGCGCTCGGAGGACTCCGGTTGTGTTCCGTTGGAGATCGCGAAGCGCTGAGGACCACCACCGGGGGGTTTTAGTGCGGTGCCATCAAACCACAAAAAGTTCTACCTTTCATTCTACTATTTACAGGCACGTGTGTTCTGCTCATAAATCAGTAGACGGTATAATAAGCTGTTTATAAAAGCAATACATTAGAAACGTAAAACTTTCTTTTTGTAATAGAACGAGGTAATAAGTCACTATGACATCGGCATCCTCATAGCGCCAGTAATAGATCAGCTATCTTATATATGTTAGCTTGACACGCTTGGAACTTGTACTGGCGCCGGGTTCTACATATAATGGAATAAAAGTTTGTATGTGAGTTTGTACTGATATTTCTTGTCTTATACATCTACATATATATTAATACGTGAAGCAAAAACTTGTGATCCGTTTTTAAGGCGCACAGTTATAGTTAAAAATATGTGATCCGTTTTTAACACACTTGCCGTGGACGGAGGAATATAAAATTATGTACGGGTTTAGTTGATTTAGAGAAGGATTAAGTTATGCTTATATTTTTTTCAAATAATGCATAAAACGTACATGTAATCAATTATAAACACGTTACACATACTACCGTGCATTTGACATGAACACATATATAATAAACGAAGATAAACAATGTCTTACTATAAAAACACATAACGTCAAAAATGACAAATGTTTTTGACAAAATACCCGCTACTGCTTTTAAATGAAGCTTAGTTAATTAAACCTCTTTTTTAACCGACTTCTACCTTTAACGGATGTATTTATTAACTTGAAAATTAAAGAATTTGAGAAGTATTCGACTCTTTTAGACGTTGCGACGGGTGACCAGACCCTTGTAAATATACAACTTTGCTGAAAAGCAACAGATTGCTATAACAAGTATGTGCAAAAAGATAACTGTACATCAGAGCAAAAAAATCATAGAATTTTAAACTAAAATCTATGAAACCATTCTAATGTCACTGTAATTAACTTTATGCATGTGATTTAAATTCGTATTTTTAAAACATGTCACAGGTGCGTCTTTTCGCGTCGGTATAAGTGTGTCTGTGCGTGTGTGTGCATGAAAAAATTATATTCTCTATTATTTTTTCACGCACACACACGCACAGACACACTTATAGACCTCATACATGCACAATTGCAACACAGTAGTCAACACTTAAACACATGCCTTATCACAATGCTACCATCTAGTAATCGCCCTTAGAGCACAATAATGATGAGATTAGTCATGTTGACATGACACCGCTGCACCTACAAGGACAATTGACATGTGCCACGTGACTCACACGGTGTTTAATGAGGTGCAAATGTGAGGCGGGTCGTCCCTTCCGTGTTACTACGTGCGTGCAATTAACTGTGACCTTATTGTCTCTTATGATAGTAACTAGGTAATTAGCATTTTCTAACTAATTTATATCAAAAAATGGCTGGCTGGAGGCTGAAATTTTTGGAATTACATAAATTATACGTTTCCACAACAGAGTTTTCCGTATCCAATTAAAAAAATGACACCTTTGGTTATAAAAAAAACCGGTTTGAAGAAAGAAATTACGAACATACAGATACCGAAGTTTTATTTAATCTAAGGTTTTAGACACCTACTGCATAACGAGAAAAAAGGAATAGATACTAAAACTAGGTCAATTTTAAAATATATGTGTTACGGTAAATGTGAATAGTGCGGTTATTATGTACAATTACCGGGAACTATGCATAATTACCAGTGCTCGTGGTAAAGGTTGTAAAAACTTTCGAATTAATCACATTTACCGGAAATTATATAAAATTACCATACTCTTTTAGTAAATGTAGTAAATAATTCGTTTCTTGAGTACAACTGGCTTAAAATCCCATATTTCGTACCAAGTTTGTAAAGATTTTCATTCTCGATCGAAATTACAACGGCTATTATATTTCGACCATCTGCTTTGGCTCGATCTACGTCTGATACCTTAATTCTTACGCATTGACCTACTTCTATAGCAGGATAGCCTCATAGAGGCTACGGCTTATTCCTGAGTGATGAGCTTTATTTTTTATAAACTAAATAGATTTTATTCCTTCGGACCACTTCCCGCGCCGTTCGCTCTCCATTCCAAAGCTTAAATCAACATTTACCACGATCGCGCGGAAGTTTTATATAATTACCGGTAAATGTGGATAATTTACTACATTTACCATGTGCGTTGGTAATTATCTATAATAACTGGTAATTATAGATAATTACCGATTACTTACATTTACCGTAACATATGCATCACAACTACCGCCCTTTCTGTGTACCCAACTCTCAAATGAACTCAAGATATTGAATGTAGGGAGAAGGTAAAATATGTACCCATAGAAGATTTTTTTTAGAAAATCTCAGTTGACTTACATATTGATTTATTTCCAGGCTTGTTCATGATAAGCCAATTAACATATTTAAATTAGGTGTTTTACAAAAAGTTCCAGTCGAAAGTAGAGAACCATCTCAAACACTTCGAGTTCAAAGACGTGCAAAACTCAGTGTCTTTAGGATTTCTGTTTATAACTTAAATTTAGACTCGAGGGACAGAATAGATCAGGGATTTCCAATGTCCATGATATTTGAAAGGTTTCTTCAGTGTGTCCATGGCACCCGTGTCACCGGAGAAATCCTAGTGTGGGGCTGTATGTGTAGAAAGCGTTTGTTTGTTGTTTATATGTCATGGATACTAAGATGGATATAAGGTTTTTTAAATTCTTTTTACCCAAATTTCAACCGTGAATCCGCTCACAGAATTACTTAAGTGAATCCTGGCACAAGCAAAACTGATTAGAGATTAAAATTATACGTGAAACGTGCGATGAAAAACAGTGGTATTTCACAGCTAATCTAGTTTAAAACTAATAGCACTTCTACCTACAATCCATAATAAAATGTTGGCGGCATGGTCGCAATATTTGCTAAATAGATATATAAAGTGTTCTGTTTTAAAAATTCCGTCAGTTTTAGTCGTCGTTAACTCTTAGCTAAGTCTAGTACTAAGGAAGGCATCCAATTTGTACCGCGCTATCAGTTGAATTAGCGTGCCGGTGAAAATCGTGACGCCCTCCTACGAGCCTCTTTCGGTTCCAGTTCGTGCGAATCGGAAATAACTTGCCGCTGCAGATGCTGCAAAGGCAAGAAATATATTTTTAAAGGAACAAAAAATACTTTTTTTCTGATTGTCAATGTCCTGTACCTTCTATATGTATATTCTGTCAAAAGCTGTTTAATTATTATCAATATAGACAAACACTTAAATATTATTTATCAGAAGGCTTGTAAGTCCATTGAAAATTCTGGAACATCCCTCTTACATCATTCTTGAGTACTTAACAATTCTATAGGACAAGTAACATAATTTAAAAAGCTGAATGTGCTGCACGATCATCATACAAGCTGATATATATTTTCAAAAATAATGTTTTAATACACTTTAACAACTATTCGTATTATTGACTTTGATGTATTTACTGAAATAGATCATGACAAAGAGACCGAGGATACTAAATTTGCCACAAAGATAATACTGTACTGCGAATGAATAGGGTTGTCACTCTTACTTTATTTGGGAAACTTGCACTTTATACTATACTAGCAAAATCGCCGTGACTCCGCGAAGACTATAATGTAATCTATCCAACCATTGTACATTTGTGCACCACTCCTGGATATGTCATTCCCCCCGTCCGTAATGGAGGTTTGGTCAATCAATGACATGGGGTTCTTCAAGAAAGGTGCGAAAAGAGCTCTCCTTCAAAGCCGGCGATGCATTGGCGACTCCTCTGGTGTTGCGAATGTCCATAGGCGACGGTGACTACTTTCCATCAGGTAGCCCGCCTGTCTTATCGTTAGGTTAAAGTATAAAAAAAAAAAAGTCATAGTCAGCAGTGGGTATTGATGCTATTCCGATAGTAGTCGCAAAATATTTGCGACGACTGCTTCGCGTAAGGGTACACTGATCAATGTGCGGCGGCGGTGTCCTAGTCTTTCGTAGATATTGATATGTTCCATTATATTGTGGAACATTTTTTTCTATTATCAATAGATATTGCAGTGTATGCAATGAAAAAAATATTTGTGCAAAATATTTGAGCACATTACTCAAGTTTTAGCAAAGACACCTTATATATTCTAGTATAAAAAAGGCTATGTTGCTCAGGATTACTGTAGAATTCTAATAGTGAAAGAATTTTTAAAATCGGTTCAGTAGTTTTTAAGTTAATTCATGACAAACACACAAAAATACACATTTTTCCTGTTTATAATATTAGTATAGATAAAAAAGGACGCAAAAATGATATATTTGCATGATTCGGGAATAAAGGAAAAGTATAGCCACTTTGTTCAGAGAATAGTAGTCTCTAATGAACTTTCTCTTTAAAAAAGGGGTAACCCTAACTTCGAATGACTCAATCGCGCCTATCCCAAATTCATAGCTATCAGGTCAACTAAGAATAGGCTTCTAAAAAAAAATTTTAAACAAAAAATACAACCGACTTCCATGCCACATAAAAGTAAAAAATAATTTAAATACATGTTGGTTTAGAGCAAACACAGTTCTTAGTACATAGTCCCGAAGTCGGCGCTTACCATATTTTGCTGGATCATGACGAAACTACATGTATCTTATATTAGCGCCGACTTCGGGACTATGTACTAAGAACTGTGTTTGCTCTAAACCAACATGTATTTAAATTATTTTTTACTTTTATGTGGCATGGAAGTCGGTTGTATTTTTTGTTTAAAATTTTTTTTTTCACGCTTTTCAGTCACGATAAAATCAGTTATGGCTGTTGCTAGTCGTCCGCTAACCGGATGAATAAAATTAATTATTCGTCCGATTTTCGGATGAATAAAATTATGTGCTGACGTCATCATATAAAATAGACTTCTTTGACACAACCGGTCGGGGGCGCTACCGCGCCCCCTCCCTTAGATTCTGAATTGGAAAAATCTGTTCGAACCTAACCTAACCGAATAAAACAACTTTTTCTGAGTAAACATTTATTTAAAGAATCGACATATAATTATCAATATTTAAAGTAGAAAAAGTAATATAAACCTTATAACTAAGAGTATAATTCAACTGATACTGATAAAAATAACCCATCCAATTTAAAAAGGTTGGTAGTACTCTTGCATCTTCCAGGTAATTGTATTCAAAGTGGAATTTTTGATCATAATTATATCCTCTCCGAAACTCATTGTTGGTATTGTGAACAACAACATTATGTATACGTAAGCACAATATGGCCGATGCCTACGGTTTAAACTTGAAGGACCCCAGCATTATCAGGGTTGAGGAGTTGAAGGTCAAAATTATCATGTCATATCTTTGCTTAGTAATCTCATTACATATACGTAAGCACCATATGGCCGATGCTTATGGTTTAAACTTGCAGTACCCTGCATCATCAGGGTTGAGGAGTTGAAGGTCAATTTTCTTATCATACGTCTTTGCTTTGTAAATATATTACATATCCATAAGTATCAAATGGCCAACGCCTATGGTTTAAGCCTGAAGTACCCCTGCATCATCAGGATTGAGGAGTTGAAGGTCAAATTTTCATTACATGTCTCTGCTTAGTAGTCTTGTTACATATATGTAAGCACCAAATAGCTAATGTTATAGTTTAGGATAGCTGTAACCCTGCATCATCAGGATCGAAGAGTTGAAGGTCAAATTTTTCGTCAACCTATATAAGCATAGATATATAATACATATTCCAAGTTTCATAAGAATCGATTCGGCAGAAGCCGAGTTATCTCAAATTATCTAAAAAACTTGAGGAGTGGTGGTGGTTTCCACCCCATAACTCAAAGAGTTAAGCATCACAGCATACCCATGTCCAAGAGAAAAAGTTGCGTGACGAAATTTCCTATCAAATGAAAGAAAGAAAATGGAAATCTGTTTATAAACACCCAAGTTATTCAAGATTTTAAGAAACCGACATTTTCCAATTTTCCGGGAAAACCGCCGGAAGGTTTTCATTTTCCTCAATATGGGACTGCCTGTGAAACTAGTCGCATACAATGTCGTATGAATCGTGTCGGTAGGTCGACGATTTCTAGCCATTTCGCCCGAACATACATAAAAAAAAAAAAAAAAAAAAAAAAAAAAAATATACGTGACGAATAGATAACCTCTTTCCTTTGGGAAGTCGGTTAAAAAATAGAGACACATATTCCATAGTTAAATTCAACAGTTAAATATTAAGGGGTTCGTGGTCATATTAAAACTAAGCTTTCATAGTAAGGTACTTACATAATAGCAATGTCTTGGGTTTATTAAATTTATATTAAAAAGGTAATTATATCAAAAAAGTTAGATAAAGATTAGAATATCACTTTTACGCTTTTACAAACTTTTTACTATGAAATAATAAAAACCTCAGAAAAAATCGTTAAGGCAACATTTGGGTATCTTGTTACTACGAACCTTTACAATATCACGAAGTATGGAGTAGTACAAGTACTTCCAATTGGCCTTTATAGTAATCTTAATGCTGTTCGTGTTTCGTTTAGAAATCCGTACAACTAAGCTACGGCCAGACTTGATGGCGAATGTTCAAGTTCGCGTTGTCACGATATAAGTTCGTGTTCGATCCATGACGAAGTGCTTGGCCACATTAAAAAATAAACTTCACGACGTCGCAATAATGAAAAACTTCGAGATAATTCATTAATTCATAATTTTGTATAAACTCTAATGCGCGCAACGTGTAGCCAACCGCACGAACTTTGTCGCGACAAAACTCTTTGATGTGTTGCAATTTACCGATAGCGGCGCGAAGGACATTCGTATTCGCGAAGATGATTCGCGACAGGGCGAAAACATTGGCCAGACGTGTCGCGATAACGCAAATCTTCGCGTTATCGTTTTCATGTGGCCCCAGCATAACTGATGGCCGATACCCTAGTACCAAGTAATCCCTTTCCAAATGCTGTTACAGTATTTACATTGATCTTTGGAGATTAATCTTGTTAATTATTAATCATTTATTTATTAACCTACATAGTATCTCATTGATATTATAAATGTGAAAGTTTGTGAACATGTATGAGTTTTGGTACTCTTACTCGTATAAACAGATCGCATACTATATTTTGCATTTTGTAAACTTGAACGTAGCTGTCTGGGCCACGGAAGTAAGCTAATATATATCATACTTGTTGACCCGGCGAACATAGTTCCACCTAAAAGTCAAAAATCTAATATCATCAGTATTCTTCCACTATATTATGCATGTTTTATACATAAAAACCTTCCTTTTGAATCACTTTATCTGTTAAAAAACTGCATTAAAATCTGTAGCGTAGTTTCAAAGATCTAAGCATACGTAGGGACAGACAGCGGGAAACGACTTTGATTTATACTAGGTATGTAGTAATTTTAATAACTATCTAAAGTTTTGAGAGCCCTTAGTCATTTAACTGCGGACACCAAAGCCATTTATTTATGCGTAATAATGGAGTTAAACGCTGCTATGTTTCGATTTTAAGGGTGTGGATAGGGAGACAGACATACTTACCCCAAGAGTTTCATTTTATATTTTTGAAGGTGGTAGAACCAGTTCGACCGGGGAAGTACCACCGCCACACCTATTTTTAGCGTGAATCATTTTTTTGCGTTTCGATGGAAGGTTTGGTTGCCGGCACACTTTTATATGATTCGACCATCATAGTCCTCAGGAGTAGCAACACAACTGTGATTGACTTCAGATAGAACCCATGTTCTATATGAAGTTCCTTACAGATTTCCATGGGCGGCAGTGACCACTTACCATCAGGTGAAATGCATGCTCATTTGCTACTTCAATCAGATTAAAAAAAACTTCTTAGGGATAGCATTATCGCTTAACCTCATGTAAGACATTAATCTTATCTGTGATTGACCACAGATGTCTATGGGACAGTAGTGGCCATTTACCATTAGGCGACCTGCATGCTCGTTTGCTATTTCTTCCTAAAAAGCTGTATATTTTGCATGCCTATCTTCTTGACAAGAATCCACCTTACCAATTGTAAACAAATGAATAATATTTCGTATAACTCAAAAGTAAAGGAGAAAGCTTGTACTTTGCTACTACGAAATGCTGTTAGAGTTTATTTTTTTTTAAAGATATTTTGTAACAAATGAAAACCGTTCATCAGAAAGTTATAAAAAATGTCATGAAAGTAGATAGCATAGTATCTATACAACTATCATTTTGGAGCAAATTATTATTTGGTAATTTTAAATTTAAAAAAATTCATATAATTTAGACATACACTTTTTTACTGTGATATTTTTGTGAGTATGTGATATTGAAATGTATTTTGTTGTTCACAGTGGATAACCCGAACTTCGACCAGGGGTACTTCGGGCCATGGCGTGTCTGCAAGAAGTTGCTCTACAACAGGGAGAAATGTGGCACCGATGTCTCGAAGTTTCGACCGTCCAGTGAGTGATACATTTTTTATCGTTTACTAGCAGAATCGACGCGACTTCGTTCGCGCAGACTATAATGTAATCTATCCAACCGTTATACATTTGAGCACCACTGCTGGACATGTCTGATAATGCAGTATTCTAATGGTGAAAGAATTTTTAAAATCGGTTCAGTAGTTTTTAAGTCAATACATGACAAACATACAAAAATACAAAGTTTTCCTCTTTATAATATTAGTATAGATTAGTATAGTTATTATAGTACGTTTGACGTGTGTCGCAAGGAGTAGACGTCAATTTAGTTATCAGTTCATGGGACGTTCCAACCTAGTTCTCAGGGGTTAAAACGCTTTATTGACCAACATCAGGATCATATGGAACTGTGATCTGTTGGACTTGATTATAAATGTCCTTGAGCAGCAGCGGCCATCAATCAGTCCATTAATTAGTATTAGAGATCTACTGCGGGATACTCTAAACCGAGGAGGGTCTTAAGTTTATTGTAGGTGTAGTTATTGTAAGTATTCACCATGCCTGACATACTTATTGGTGATCAAAGTAAGTGTTGTCGTTAGAGACGAAGATGCTGATGCCTATCCAGAAGATATCATATATCTTCTGAATAGACAGAAATCATAAGCAGCAGCATCTTCCTTGTGTCTTATTGGTCTCTAACGACATCCAGGAAAGTTTCGATATTTATAACCGACTCCACAAAGCGCTTATACGCATATCGGTGACAAGTTACCATCACGTACACTAGATATTTTTGATGCCATGTCTTAAAAAAAAAAAAGTTTAGCGAGACGTAGATTTTAGGCATGAGAATAGCGCGTTAGCGCTTTGGATTTAACTCAGCTATAGAAAAGATTGTATATATCATAAATTCATATAAAATCCATATTTATCATAAAGAAAATATATAAATTATACAACTAAGAGAAACAATTAGTAACAGATGGTCAAGATAAAAGGAGTTTTGTTCACGGCTCAATTTTGTACCGATTTAAAATCTTAAAGACGCCCTTGAAACGTTTCTGTTTTGACTTCAAAGAAGTTTGGGCGTATTATAATATTATCGCCTGTTATCCGTTTTATATAATAGACGTTATGTGTTATAATAAGTGTATGTATAGCCTTGTTCTACTTGTGTACGTATTAAAACGATTATAAACATTTTACTTGCGTTTCTTGAGATTCTAGAGAAACACTTAAGATTTTATACAGGCATCGCTTGTTAAAATATTCTTATTCGAAAAACATTTGTTTCCTTTTACACTGATAGTCAAAGATATCCATGCCGGCACACTTTTATTTGAGGCGTCTTGATCTTCGGGAGTAGCAACAGATCTTTGATTGACTTTAGATAGAACGGCAGTGACCATTTACTATTAGGTGGACTGTATGGTCTGTATGCTCGTTTGGTACTTGAAATAAAAAATATTATAAAAAAAACATAATAACATTATTTCAGGGGGGCTCTCTTGAAGCGAATTTTTTTTTCTTTTCTATCTCAAAGATATCACATTTTTATAGACCCTAGACCCTCGAAGGTAGAAGTTTTAGGAGTAAAAAATTTAGCACTACCTTACACAAAGCGCAATGCTAATATTTTTTTCTAATAATGCATAAAATACATACATAAAAGAAACTAAAAATACATTACACACACTACCTTGCATTTGACACAAATACATACATAATAAACGAAATAGAACATTCAATGTCTTACTATGAAAACACATTGCGTCAAAAATGTCAGATGTCTTTGTCAAAATACCCGCTATTGCTTTTAAATGCAGCTTAGTTTATAAACCCCTTTTTACCTTTAACGGGAGCGTACAAAATAACTTGAAAATTATTACAATTTATTTAAATTAGAGAAATATTGGTGCTACTGTGGACAATATGAAGTTTAGTTTTTTTTAATTTAAATTACCGACGAAATTCGACCGTTGCGACGGGTGAATAGTAAAACAATTCCTTATTTTGGAAGAAGTTAAAAAAGTTTGCGTGTAAAAGCGTGGCGGGGGTGGTGGCACATTTTAGGGGGCAATTGACCTAATTTTGGGGGTCGATGCCTTTACATGATATACCGTAACCTATATCGCCGGTGATATTTATTAGTTTCAAATAATGTAGTTTAACTAATAAAAACAAATGTTATAATCCAGTTTTATTTTAACTTAGAAAAGTATAATGAATTTCTGGTAGACAGTCATGACAGATGTATATTTGTGCACTTTGAGAACGGGTATAAGTCTTTTTTTACTAACTTGAATTTCTATACCAAAATTTTTAATCCTGCGTGTTGTATTATTTCTGTGTTATTTCACTCTTATTTATTTATTTATTTAACTCATGAAACTTATATCTACTTACCTTGCTTTATTAGTAGACGCTATTTAATAGTGTTTTGTATGTTTCATAATAATTATTTTAATGAATTGCAGTAAATGTTTATTTAAAAGGGACAAACGTAATTACAAACGCTCGAAAAACAGTACAGTCGGGTAAAATAAATAAATGAATTGAATTGAATTGAAAAAAAAAAACAGGACATTAAGCATATTTACAGTAGCAACAAAATAATATTGATTTAACTCTATTTAGCCGCCAACACTCCCCATGACGACTAAATTTAATTTAATTGTCGTACAAAGGTGTTGTGGGAATCTTCAATTAGTATTTAGTAAGATCTGTAATGTTTCGTATTGAAACTCACAATGTATTAACGCTTTACCGAATACGCTTAGCGCGATTCATTTTCAATGTAACTTTGAAAAAGAGGAAAAATCCTCATTTCGAAAACTTATAATATTTCTTCCTTGACGACCCGCGTGGCGGAGCGGTTACCATACCGGTCTTGCGCGTAATGGGTCCTCGGTTCGATTCCTGGCCAGACGGGTATCTGAATGATGAGTTTAAATTCGTGTTCTTGTTCTAGGGGTTTGTGTATTCGTCTTTTGTGTGTCCATGGTACCCACGACACAGAAAATACTACTATGGGGCTATGTGTGTTAATTGCCTTAAATTCGAGACTTTAGACTCATGAGTGATAACTTATTTAAGTCTGAATTAAACATCAGCTTAAACCCTTGTGCAAAGTGAAATTGGTTATACGTAGATAGATTATTCATGGGTGGCATTGACCATTTACCATCATGTGGGTATTTCTAGTGGCTGCTATAGAAAAACTACAGTTAAATACACGACATATAAATACCTAACCCCTGGAAAATAGAATATGGCTAGATATAAAAAAGTAATTTGTGTCTAGTGTTAATCTTACAGCACCAATAGGTGTCGAGGTGACGACACAACTCAATCGAAAAATTGAAATCTTAACGAACAGGAATGGGAAAAACAGACATTTCTGAGTAAATAAATGACTTCTGTCTAAATGTTTTAACTCAGTACTTTTATCAATTACTAGCTTATACACACGGCTGTGTCCACTACGGTCACGTCTGCCACAGCAATGTACGTACTAGGTATTGTGTTCATCTTGGTTATCATAATATACCATGTGTCTACCAGACTATATATTAATACGTGAAGCAAAAACTTGTGATCCATTTTTAGGATACTTGTCGCCAGAATGAGGAGTATGAAATTACGCAAGGTTATAGTTGATGTAGAGGAGGATTATGCAATGCTAATCTTTCTTTCAAATAATGCATAAAATCAATTAAAACACATTACACACACTACCTTGCAATTGACACAAACATATACATAATAAAAGAAAAAGAACATTGATGTTTTATTCAAAATACCCGCTATTGCGCTTAAATGCAGCTTAGCTAATGAAACCTCTTTTTACCTTTAACGGGTGCGTTCAAAATAACTTGAAAATTATTATAATTATTACAATTTATTTGTATTTGAAAAATATTTATGCTACTTTGGATAATATGAAGTTTAGTTTTTTAATTTAAATTACGGTCGAATATCGACCGTTGCCACTAGTGACTAGTTTCAATAAATGAGTGACATCCACATACATCCTCACAAGCTTTTGCCTGTACATTGCCTGTATCGTAGATAAACTGAAACTGTTTTTACTAAACTGAATGTATAACAAGTAAGCCTGTTTATAATTCACAATCGCAAACTGTTGATGGAATTTCATGCTCATTTGCAACTTTGTGGCGTAATAAAAAGCACATTAACCATTTCTATAGGCCCTATAAGTAATTGGATTTCTCTTGGTTGCTTGATTTCTAGTACAGTACTATTTTTACGTTTCTTGCGTGCCATTGACCGGTCTCATCGGTTCCGGATGTCTTGGTGATTGATGGATGAAATCTGGATTAATGAGTCCATTTAGCGATGAGAAATGTACCGTATCGCGAGCACTGCTATCGTTTCGAAAGCAATTTACGTCTCCAATTCGTAAATGGGTCAAATACGCTAAATCAGTATTGGCTATTTCAGATTTGGCTACTTCGTCCATGGCTCTCTTTTTATTAAGCTTTAAAGATCTTTATTCTCATAAAAGATACATTATCGCTTACATGAGAATACATTTGATTACAGTTATTAATGAAAGTCTGCTGTCGCATTGGATAATACGATTCCAGTCTAACTTATAACTTTAAAGCAACATTTAATTATTGAGTATATATTGACATAGATTTTTTTTTTAAATATTTAATGATTGAATGTCGTGGGCTATCTAAAACCAACGTTTCAAAGATTTAAATGGTTTTATTTATTTATTTAATACATAGGCTTAAAACTAACATCACAGGTCATCCCAATTCGTTAGTGCACCTAATTTTCTCATTAATGATTCTAGTAATGTTAATTGATTAAATTAGCAACAAAACAATCATTTCCTAATATTTTCTTAATATTCAATAAATAATTTTAATAATGCTTTAATTTTATTTAAATGTCATCAATAAACGGCAGTTATTAATCAATAATAATAAAAAGAAATGGAAATATTCTCAATGGATTATAAGATAATACAAATAATTCCAAACAATGTTATAAATTAAATTAACTATAAACAATAATGCAATCAAATGATTCAGAATACGTATTCTGTAAAAACCAAATGTTTTCTCAGAATACGTATAATGTACTTCAAACAGTATTCCCTTTTTCGGTTTTAATTTCACGAAGTTGTATGTTCATTGAGTTAAATCCTATCCTACTTAATATTATAAATGCGAAAGTTTGTGAAGATGTATGTGTGTTTGTTATTCTTTCACGCAAAAACTACTGAACGGATTTGGTTGAAACTTTACAGTAGTATAGGTTATACATCAGAATAACACATGGACAATAATTTATACAATTTTTTTTGTAATTAGGTTATAATATAACGAGAAATATCAGGTTAGTCGCTAAAAAAGTTGTCCTCTGAGAGCTATCTTCGCGTACGCTGCCTAAACCTTTGGAGATATCCTAATATAATGTACCATGGGATTGTTTGACTCACATAGATCTAAATAAAAGTCCGCGACAGCATATGTCTATATTTTATGTATAACCCACAATAACTCTTTTTATACTTTGAAAATTAAAAAAATGTGAAGTTGATGTTTCCATGGGTTTTATAGAAACTAAATATTAATCCTTATCAAAATAAATGATTTCAAAAAATCAAGCATCTAATGTAGATTGAATCTACTTTTTACACCATGTAAATTGGATAAGTAGTTTAGAAGATATTACGAGTATAACATATTGCGTAGTCAATTGATTGACCGGCAGTACGCGCGTAACGAAGTTCTATAAAAATAATATTTGAATGGTTATAAAACACGGAGCAAAATGGGGAAGGTCAATGTGAATGACGTCCCTGTAGTTCCGGGATCAGAATAAGGCTACGGTATCCCCTGTCTGTGGTAAGAGGCGACTAAAAGGGGGGCTTTCGGGGTTGCGGGCGGCTAGAGTGGGAGCTCGAAACACCCAGTCTGCAACTTCGGGAAAGATGTCAGCATGTGTGGTCGCATGCTGTCGTAAGAGCCAGGATGCACGGAGCTTGAACCGTCCAGCCAGGCGATCCCGGGAAGGATGATGGTAAACGTGTGGTCTCATATCGTGGTAAAGACCAGAAGGAGTGGTGGGCCCAGTCGCTCACTTGGGAGGAGCCCCATGGGGCAATGCACTCAGAGGACTCCAGTTGCGTTCCTTTGAAGATCCCGGAGTCTTGGTGCGATATTAATCCAGCATAACTCCCACTCTCACGGCGTATGGTTTTAAAGGTTTCCCCCTCGACAAAAAAGAAAAAAAAAGGGTCAATGAGAATGAAAAAGTGAAAAAGGTTAAATATGCTATTCAATCGTCATCGACCTTTTAATGTTACACAATTCGGCACATATGTCAGATTAGCAGTAGTTTAGGTCGTAGTTGACCACGCTAGCCAACTACGCGTTGGTAACCGTCACGGGTTTTGAGACCCTTTTTTAAAACTTTTAATTTCAGAGTAAGCATTAATATCTGTTGCCGACAAAACTAATTCAAATTAATATAAATGCGTGTGATTTGAAATTTGAATACACACATTTAGGAAGTAGGGCAAGGGTTCAATCTGAAGTCAATCACAGATGCGTTGCTACTCTTGAGGACTATGATGATCGCCTCATATAAAACTCAGCCAGCAGCCACATCCTTCTAATGAAACACAAGAACTGCTTCACGGTAGAAACAGGTGCGGCGGTGATACCCCCCTGATTGAACCATTGCTCTACCACCTTGCAAAATTTATATGGCAGACTAAATTCCACGCGAAGCCGCGGGCAAAAGCTAGTTTCATATAAATCTGATACAAAATCATATATAGACCAGGGTCGATAATTTTTAATCGTCGATAATTTTTAATAATTTTTAAAAATTATTTTTCCCTTCATTTCTATAATATTCCCCTCCTTTTCTAATGGGTTTCATCCTACTGCGATTTTATTTCACCTTTTATTATTTTTAAAGGCTTCTACCCTGGTCTAATAAGCAAACAAGATGTTTAAGAACTCAGTTCATATCATCATAGATTCCATTACGTACGTACTATTTACGAATATCATTTCATTACGTAATACGTAATGGAATAGTTACGGCAATACTGTTTTAAGTCGAATTTCACTTTGGATCAATTAAGAATGCAGAAAGGTATATCTGGAAGCTTAATTGATCCGATATCATAATTGCTCAAGGAATACCTACTTTTTTATAACCACGTCCTGTAACCTGCGCAGTCGTTACAACCGCAGCACTTATTTGCAAGGAAGGTATTTACCCAACTGCTTCAGAGGTAAAAAAATATCTAGCTTATGTATGTCTTTTTCTTTGGCACGCGCTATGACATGTTTTATATCATTGGTATTGTCTCAGTTTGGAAAGTATTATCGTCAACTCATTATTGTCTTACTGCTGGGCACTGGTCTTTTTCGGAATGAGAGTTTTAGGCCATAGTCCACCGCGCTGGCTAAGTGCGAATTGGTGGACTATACACACCTCCAAGAACTTTTTTTTTAAAGATCTCTTGGGTGTGTAGGTTTCCTCGCGATGTTTTCCTTCACCGAAAAGCAGTGATAATTAATTTCTATAGCACATAAATCTGTGGTGCGTCCCTGGGTTTGAAACACGGACCTCCCGATTGAGAGGGCAAGTTTCAACCATTAGGCTATCACTGCTCTGTTTGGCTTGGTTTGGAAAGTGACTAATGTTATATGATGTTTACATATAGCTTCTGCGATGAGAGCCATTCTCTCATATATATATGGATTCTGAGATGCGGGATGATGTTTTTGCTCCGACTGCTATTTTACATTTATCAGACTGTTTTTTTGTTGAAGTGAAACTTCTTTATGGGGGTTGGAAAAAAATTAATGTAACATTTTTTCGTTACGCGCCATCTTTTTCTGTTACGCGCCATCTTTTTTTTTTCGTTACGCGCCATCTTTTTCTTATCCCTACTACGCGTGATATTATATAGATTATTATAGATTAGATTATTAGATAAAGTTTAATAAAAGCCTTTTATTAAACTTTATCTAATTTAACTTTATTTAACCAATTTATGTAAAGTTGCATATAGTAAATTATTTTTTGAAAAATAACGTCATAAAGAAGTTTCACTTCTTACGAGTGTACGCTAGTACACGCACCCCTTTTTTTTTATAATAATTTCTTGTTCTAACATTGTGGATATACAACTTGTGCAGACGTTTAAACCACAGTGCCTATTTACGATGAAGGTATTTTAATCACATGTCTTATCTTAATAACTTACTTTCCCATAACTACACTTACCGTAGTACCCGTTGGTCGTGATTAATGCCTGTACGTAATCTAGATATACCTGTCCTATGAGACACTCGTAAGAGGTTAGTGTTATAATTGAGTCACTTTACGATGACCTCGATGCGAGATTGAAGTAAACATCGTAGGTTTAGTAGAATGCTTTGAGTAACATTAAGATTTTTATAAGAAAGACGACTAAATGGAACTCATAGTATATAAAGATAAGAAATTTGGAAACGTAGAAATATTTAGATAGAAAATCAGTTTACAAGCTACTAGCTTAATTTTATATTTATTTTTACCTAAACTAATGTGAAAGGTCCCAATGTTTCCCGGTATAACTATATTTTCTATATAGGTTTGTGTATATGTTTCACTAGCTGGTAGACCAGTGTAGTTCGACCGGGGAAGTACCATCGCCACATCTATTTCTAGCGTGAAGCATTTCTTGCTTTTCGATGGAAGGATGTGGTTGCCGGCACACTTTCACGTGAGGAAACCAACATAGTCCTCGGAAGTAGCAACACATCTTTGATTGACTTCAGGTAGAACCCATGTTCTGTATGAAGTTGATTGCAGTTGTCCATGGGCGGTAGTGACCACTTACCATCAGGTGGACTGCATACTACTTCAGTCAGATAAAAAAAAAATGTGTCTACCCTATGCCGTTCTTGCATTTCTGTAAGGATGAGGATACTGGATTAGAAAATGATCATCTCAGTTCTCAGGAGTGTTAAGAGTCGCAACGATCTATGATCGACTTCACTACGTAGTTTAAAACAAAGTCGCTTCTTGCTATCTGTTCCTATGTACGCTTAGATCTTTAAAACTACGCTACGCATTGTAATGCAGTTTTTTTAATAGATAGAGTGATTCAAAATGAAGGATTTTATGTATAAAATATGCATAATATAGTGGAGGAACACTGATAATTTTAGATTTTTGACTTTTAGGCGGAACGAAGTTCACCGGGTCAACTAATGAACTATAATGCTCTGTTTTACACGGAGTTGGTTGCAAATGTTCATGGGTAGTGAGCTCTTACCATCCAGGTGGACTGAATGTTTGATTGGGAACGAACAGGTAACACTTTGCTTTGACATAGTGTTATATTTCTCTTGAGATCTTCAGGATAGAAAGAATATATAAACCTCTTACACAACAGAAATACATCGTTGTGTAAGAAATTCAAGATCAATTGACTATCTATTGTGGGGACAACTGTATGGAAGCTGAATTTTTAAGTATAAAGAAAGTAGGTAGTAGGTATAATAAATTTTATGAATATAAACGAAAATTAAACTCAAAAAGACATGAGAGCAGGATTTGAACTAACGACCTCGGCCGGTCTTAAGTGCATTGACACGAACGCGCGAAATGTAATAATATAAAATTCGTTGATCAGTAGGTTGTAATGCGGTACAGAATGCGAAAGGTCACTAGTTCAAACCCCGAGTCGCACAGAATTAAATGACGTAGCTGTAATCGTTTTCACTATTACATTTGAATGTGGGTACAACCTATTTTTGTTCCACTGCTGGGCATGGGCCTTCTCTCACAATGAGAGAGTTTTAGGCCATAGTCCACCGCGCTGGCCAAGTGCGAATTATTGGACTTCACCCACGTCCGAGAACTTTTTTTTTAAAGAACTCTTGGGTGTGTAGGTTTCCAAAGCAGTGATAATTGAACCTCGGACCTCATGATTGAGAGGGCAAGTTTCAACTATTGGGCTATCACTGCTATACTATAATATAATATAATTATACATTTGAATGTATTTGAGTATAACCTGAAGAAAAGTAGAAATTCGCTTAGGAAGGATTCCGGAAGCCCTGAGGGACTAAAAAGGTATATATAACAACATATTCTATCAAGCAAGTCAATCACAGATGCGTTGCTACTCTCGAAGATAAAGATGGTCGCCACCTATAAAAGTGAGGCCACAATTTCACCTTTCAACCGAAGTGTTCTGTTCACGCTAGAGAAATAAGTGTGGCAGTGGTATGTTCCCGATCGAACTACACTGGTTCTACCACCTAGCAAACGTTATTGGTAATGCCCTCGCTTACTCTGATCGGAAACCAATAGTCAGTGTGGGACAGTTCTGAGTTTATGACGAGATATTAAGTCCTAAAAACTAGTACCTTCACTCTGTTTTTTTATCTAACTGGAGTAGCAAACAAGCATGCAGTCCACCTGATGGTAAGTGGTCACTGTCGCCCATGGACGTCTGTAGTCAACTATATACTGAACATGGGTTCCATCTGAAGTCAATTACAGATGCGTTGCCACTTCCGAGGACTATGATGGGTCACCTCATGTGAAAGTGTGCTGGCAACCACAACCTTCTATCGAAACGCAAGAAATGCTTCACGCTAGAAATAGGTATGGCGGTGGCACTTCCCCGGTCGAACTACACTGGTTCTACCACCTTGTAGATTTACTCTACATCAGATTTTATTGCTGTCAAGTGTTTCTATAGCAATCCACTGATGCAGGTTAATTATAAGTTGATAATATTCATAGTATTTTTTGTGTATCTATAAAAATATGTTATGTATGTACTGAGTATGTATTTTAACCCAATTGTAAGTTGATAAAACCATATTATAGCGATAAATTAATAGTGGTATTAATTTTTCGGTAATGTAAATTTAATTCTCACCATAAATTACCACTTTCCCCTCAACATTGTTACAAAAACAAAAAAAATATTACTTTAGATAGCTTCAATGTAATCCCCTACCTAGTTATTAAATATTAAATCAAAAGGTTATGATATGTTAATGGTCCTCAACCTTAAAATCGGTCATGTAATCCATACAAATAATAAAAACACATTTCCACGTAATTATAGCTCGCAAATATTTGCAAAGAGATATATAATAGTTTGGAGAAATTAAAAAAATTGAAACTTCTATACGGTACCAGTTTTTAAGTTTAAATTTATATCACCAATAGATTTTGTTCAAGATATATTTTTTATAATTAATATAGGTAAATGAATATTTAAATATAAATTTCTATAATTAATAGAAATATCTCTTTATTTGTGTGTTTGCAATCACATCAAACCAAAGCTTATCAAAGGTTACTACTGCATTAAAATTCTAGCAATTTACTATGTCGAACGACTAAGCAAAATTAACTTTAAGTCAAATATCTATTAGATAAATCTATTTTATCATTTTCAATACTCGACTTGGTCTATGGTTGAGTACTGCTGCCCTTCTATTTTTGTATTATTTTTGTCACCCATTTTTTATTATTTTTGATACCCGAATTTGCTCAATAGTTGAGCACTGCTGCCCCAGAGAGCTCATGAGGCGTGACCCGTGGGGCGTTTTCATTAGCACCTTGACATATTTGACATTATTACGACATTCGCATGCCACGAGCATGTCACGAAGGTGTATGTAATTTTTCCGCCGTATTTATACTGTGATTTAGGGGACTATGCTAAATGAGAATGAAGGTGAAAATTGCCTTTGGATGTATTAAAAGTCGGTCAATGTTTATATAGCTTCCTCTCAGCTGAGGTCGTGTGGTGTTAGATGTGCCGGTGGTAGTGTAAGAAAATATATTATAACTGACATATTGTAAGTTTAAGTAGGTCTATACAAAATAAATACCTACATTTCATTAAAATAGGATAAATGAGAATAGATTCTAGAACCAAAGCAATCTATTGAATTTGTAGAAGATGGTAGAGCGAGCACCGTTCAAATCACTACACCTAAGCGTCTGTCCATTAATCACGTGAGGCTCGAAAGGGGGGGAGAGGGGTCCATAAAAAATCACGAAATGTCACAAGGGGGGAGGAAGGGTAATGTAATATATCACGTGTACTTATTTTTTCGGCAAGCGCGCGATACTCAACCGAAAAGCGGCGTTACATGTATTTATTTTTAGTCAAACGCGTACAATATATAAAATAAAATTAGATGATACTTATACCAGTGTTTTTTTACAAATAAAAAAATAGATTCATTGCAGGTACGAATAAGTCGTGGAATAGGGGGTGGGGGGAGGGGTAGTCAAAAATGCCAAAAAAAACATCACGTGATTAATGGATGGCCCCTAAGTATGTATATTAAGCGTGAAACAATTCTTGCGTAGGAGGATGTCGATGGCGGCTCAATTTCACATGAGTGAAATTGTTAACCCTCAAAAGTAGGAATGATTCTGATAAAGTTCTATCAAATCAATGAATATCAAACAATCAACTTTCATTGCCATGTAGAAAAGAAAAACAAGATTGTAGTTAAATTTAAAAAAATTGATATAAATAAAAAGAAAGACAAACCCGCTGAGTTTCTTGCCGGATCTTCTCAGTTGAGTTGAGGCCGGTGGTAGTGTAAGAAAAAAATGTAACAGACAATTTGTAAGTGCCCCCGTAGGCCTATACAAAATAAAGACATTTCATTTTTCATTTCATGTCATAAACCCTAGATATATAAACAACCACCACCATACATATGACTACTTACTACTAGGAGGATTGCGTGCTTTGCTACTTTAATCTTTTAGAAAAATGTACACGGCCAACTCTTAAAGATTACATCGTTCCCACCCCAAATAGGATAGGTGTTCTTTTTGAGCGTATATAGTAATAAATCGACTCAATATCCATTATTAAGGCTATAAAAACCTCGGAAGTACCAAATTGAATTTGTATGGACAATAAAAATTCGTGATCAGTTACAACATTCGTAGAAACATTATATTGAAATTCATTCGTTTCATATTATTTGCTGAATTTCTACGATTGTCAAAATCACGAATTACTCATTCAATCCATTACTTCCGTTTAAGATGTTTCATTTATAATATCACTTAAATAAACTTTGGTGAATTAATGAAGTGAATATAACATCCTGAGCACCGACGATGCGCGTGGCCGAGCGGTTACCATACCGAGTTGACGCGCAGTGGGTCCCAGGTTCGATTCCCGGCCAGACAGGTGTCTGAATAATGTTTTTAGGTTCTTGTTCTGGGCCTGGGTGTTCTTGTATTCGTCTTTGTGTGTGTCCATGCCACCCACGACACAGGAGAAAATCCTACTGTGGGGCTATTTAAAAAAAAAAAAAACATTTAAGAATTAAAATGAAAAATAAAAGAGCGGTCAACGATATGTTGATACCCAATGGGCTCATGGTTCCATCTCCAGCTAGAAAGATATCAGAATGGGCGATTTAGATTTATCTTCTGGGTCTGGGTCTTTGAATATTCGTCTTTGTGTCCATGCGACCACATCAATTTAATGCATACTTCTACTTGAATTGTATTTTTGTTTTATTCTTAAAATATAATAATAAATCAAAGTTCAATAGAATATAGGATGTGTTCAAAATTGAAAAGTGAAGCTAATTTTACATACATACACAAAAGAGAACATTGTTGTGGTTGGCGACAGGTATAATCTGAAATCTAGGTAATGAACTCATTACGAAGCTGGAAGCTTTCCAAAGATAACACTAGGTGACAATGACTCAAAAACCCATGAATAATCACCTAGTACCACTTGTTCACAACTATCTTATTACGGAAACATGGTCGGTAACATTTACGTGTTGACACTTCAGACATGACAACACGTAAATTTCTTTACTATGATTTTTTTTGTGTTAAAACACAATTTCGTAAATATAACGTAATGGTGCTGATAAATGTAACATTGTAATCCATATATTACTAAACTGTACATATGATACTAAAATAACCATTATGAAAAATTTTAAAGTGAAAGAACTTGTGGTTTGAATCCTATGGCTCTAACGCCACACCACTTTTTCACAACGGGAATGTTAAGCGCCATTGTCTTCTGGTTTAATGGGGAGAATGAGGATATACTCATGCAAGTCAATCGAAACCCTTCTGGGCCAGCAAAGCATTTATTGCCAACCTCAAATAAACGTAAGATAAGATCAATTGAGCCTCGATAACAGATAACCATAAACATTGGCCACTTACTATCAGAAGGACTGTTTGCTCATTGCTATTTTCTAGAAATAACAACTATTTCTAGAAATAGCAATGAGCTAGAATTTTTAAATCATGCAGTTAGGAGCTTACGTCAAAACTCACAACTGCAAGGTTAAAGGTACATAAAAAATCCAACAAAAATCAAATGTTCGATTGCCACACAAGCCACCGATTTGTGGAACGTGTGATTGATGGACAAACAGAATTTCACGCGACTATTTACATTACAGTACACGATGTTACATCAGCAAGACCTTCACAAAGCAGTATTGTTTGTCTAGCTCGTTAGGCCATTTACACTTTCCAAACTGAAGGGTTTACCTCATAATGTACTAATGCAAAGTAGCTGCATAATTTTGAATTTTAATATGAAAGACTCCATGTACAACAATTTTATTATTTTTCGGGTTTTTAATTTCATTATTAATATTTCGAACCAGTTGCATCAATCGTGATCAAAACTTAGGAACATCTATCGTAAGTATCCAATACATAATAAAATGGATCATTTACATTGCAATATTAGACTAAAATCATATATTTGTTTTAGTCTCTACACTCTCTTCAACTCGTTAATACTTGTAACTAATTCCATGAATATTTCTATGGATGGAAGAATAATGAGCAAGAAGAATTGATGTTTTGATCGTTCGTATCTACTATCCGCAGTTTTTTTATGTATAATATTTTTAAATTCACGTTGCAGCAATATGTCGAATCAAGTTGATTTACGAGGACCTTGTTCAACATTTGTACGTACTTAAACCTGCAAATTCTAAAATGTGCAATTCTGGAAAAACAAATACCGAAGAAGTTGCTTCGCAATCAAAAAATTGATTGAACATATGGCTGCTATGTGAGTTTTTAAATCTTTTCGATAGACGACGGTAAAGCAATATTTTCAATTGCATTACCACTATTAGCAACTAAATCACATTGTCTCAACTAGTTTGTACGGCTCATCAGTGTTTCCACGTCTCCATTTTCGAGCGCGTTCGTTCTCGTTAGCACGATATCGGAAAGGACTTGTCCCATTAAGATTTGTTATATATCCGTCAGTTTTCTCAGCCTAAGTTCTGATAGTAGACTCGTTAACTAATTATTTATAGAGATAAGATACAGTGCGATGGAATTTTAACACCAAAGGACAATGACCATTTTATGAGGGGCTATGACTTAAAACAATGAAATGAGACAATGTGTGCGTTTAGTCCTGTTATATATTTAGTGTTTTAATTTTATGACGTGTAACCCGGAATTTTATAAGTTCATTCATAACCGTTGGAGATCTTTATTTTTAAACAATTTAACTAGCAAATGATCATGTATGTAGTCTACCTGATGGTAAGTTGTAACTGTCAACCATAGAACGGAAGTAAAAGTGTGTGAGAGATTATCTGAAGTCAATCATAAATGCGTTGCCACTCTCGAGGACTAAGATGATTGCCTCATTTGAAAATTAGCCGACAACCACACCAACCCAAAGCACGAACTACTTCACACCAGAAATAGGTGTGGTGGTACTTCTTCAGTTGAATCGCACTCGTTCTACGTTACAAACTTGGAGTAATATAGATCAGAACTTTAATAAAAACTAAATATCATTCCAACGAAACTAGAATCCAGATCTACTAATGGTGCTATAGGTATATGGAAAGACGAACGTGCAATTTGAAAGCGGTCACGACGCAAAGTCGTGAGCATTCGCGGTCAGATCGCACGCGCCACTTCTCTCACAATACGCCTTTCATTTGGAGCACATCACACAATAAAACACAATGGCTTTGGGAATTTGTCTCGTATCAACTTTAACCTGAGCTTTTGGATTTAATTGTCGTAATTGCACGTCTATTTATCTCAACTGCCAACACTGAGTTAACTGTCCAAACGATAATACTCTTGAGATTCAGAACACGGTACGAGCTAAGCCATAATTATGTGTAAAGGATCGTTAAGCATTAGTAAGCACAATGAGATGATCTTCTTAATTGCATGTATACGATTGCTCATAACCTCGGCTAAGCTTTAAATATTTCACACCATATTATCATTCGGAGAATATATAAATCCCACAAAAACATTTCATGTTAAATGTTGCCAAGACGAGACCATATAGCTCGCACTGTCAAAAAGTAATCAGATCCCGTGTAGAGCCAAGTTTCTAACCCTACATGCCCAGACCTAAATCGATAAGCCCTAATTTCACACTCAAGTTACGGGGAAATTCTACAGCCATAGCTCGTACTGCGTTGTTCGTAGCGCGTAGCAGAGTTTTTACGCTATAATCTCGTAGGCGTGCAAACCTTGGACGTAACTGGCGAGATGGCCGCACGGAAAGAGTTTAGAAGATTGAATAGATTTTTAAGCTCAAGCCCATATGACGAATAGCAAAAAGTCCGTGCGGCCGACTCGCCAGTTACGTCCAAGGTTTGCACGCCTACGAGATTATAGCGTAAAAACTCTGCTACGCGCTACGAACAACGCAGTACGAGCTATGGCTGTAGAATTTCCCCGTAACTTGAGTGTGAAATTAGGGCTTATCGATTTAGGTCTGGGCATGTAGGGTTAGAAACTTGGCTCTACACGGGATCTGATTACTTTTTGACAGTGCGAGCTATATGGTCTCGTCTTGGCAACATTTAACATGAAATGTTTTTGTGGGATTTCATTTCTTTTTGTAGGTTGCTTATGATAGAAAGATAAAATGAGCGACAAATACAAGTATTTTTTTGTCGCTCATTTTTTCTTTCTTTTTTTGGGGTATATTTCTTGTGCATCTGAGATGCCTTTTTTATAGCCCATTCTCTATCTTTGCCTTTATTTTTCGTTGGCTTACTATTTACAATATGCGATAGTTCAGGGTGATACTTGGATCTTAGACGATTATATTCGACTATCGCAGTCTGTTGTGCCTTAATACTACTGAAGTCTATATTTATAAGGTGAACACCTTGTAAACTAGTCACTCTAGAGAGAGCTAATATTAGGCAAATGGTTTTTTTCTCCGCGATAGCAAACTTTTAAATCACCGAAATATTCCGAAAATTTTTCATTCAACGAGACAACCGTCAACGACGTCTGCCCTCGCGCGTCTGCCCGCGTTCGGGTGCCGCGCTCGCTGACGGGCCGATTATTTTTAGCTACTGCGCGGGGACGAGGGGGCAGGCGGCGGGCGTTGGCGCATACTATACTTACGATGCTTATGTTCAAAAGTATAGGTTGATTAATAAACACTTACCGAAGTGAAGTGTAGTAATATTATTCATATCTAAGTACTTATGGGTAGGATAATGTTTTGATTTGATGAAAAGTTTGTGTTCTATGTACTTGTGTATAATTTTCAGATCTCAAGCAGGAAATAGGGAATTAAGTTTCCCTATTTCAGATTTTTACCCCTCCGCGGCCGCATTCAGACCTCTAGCGTCAAAAGTTGCGGAAGTCTCGAACAAACTTTCACCCCCTAGTTTAAGGGGTTGGGGGGTAAAAGTTCCAAGTTTTAGGATTTTTTTGTTGTTTGGGTACTAATACTAGCTTACATACCAAATTTCAGTTTTCTAGGACTTCAGGAAGTACCTTAAGAATTTTGTTGATCATCAGTGAGTGAGTGACGAAATCGGGGTATTTTAGATATCAATAAAATCTAAAGTATAAGAGCTATGCAATTGAAACTTTAGAGGTTTATTAAGTCTACCACTGACATTATATCCTGAAAATTTTGTTTGGTATAACCCAACCAAACTCAAGTTATGAAGGTTCAAAAATACGACGAAGCGCTTCGAGAAAAGGTAGGTAGTGCCCTTGCGCTTGCGCTTCGCTTGGCTCGTCTTGGCGGGGGCACTACCGTGCCCCCAGATTCGGAAGTCTGTCGACAAAAAAGACGTGAGTGATTTTTTGTCGAGAAACTTCCGATTTTGTTTTTTCTTTCTTTCTGGCGCCTTTCTTCTTTCTGAGCAAATACATCCACCGCACCTTCTGTTCTTTACGACTCTTTCCTTCCACGGTCGATTAGCTCCCACTATTATAGCTCCCACTATTGCCGCCCGGAACTCGGAAGCCCTCTTTTAGTCGCTTCTTACGACAAGCAGGGACATAGTATGTCCCCGCTGCCACATCAAATTATATATTAAAGTCTTCATACAGACATCAAATAAATTGAGCATTTGAGCAACCATGATAATTATAATCATTGCCCCCGCATTAATGCCGAGAACATTGAATCAGAATACAATAGCAGGTTTGAGAACACAAGACTCGAATTAGTGTCTTGGGCATTGTACTAAGCACTATTAAATATGTCTTAGAACCAGTTTGGGGCGTACTTGTACGATAGCATTACCAACGTTCAATCGTAAGACTTAGTACAAAATATGTTTTTATACATTTGATCATGCAGTACTCCTGATGGTAAGAGATGACTGTCGCGCATGTACATCAGTATCTTCATAAAGGGGCTATATCTGAAGGCAATCTTACGTGCGTTGCTTCTCCCGAGGACTTTCCAAGGAGAAGGTTGCTTTATTTGAAAGTGAGTCGTAAACAAGCAACACCATCCTTCCATCGATATACAAGAATTGCTTTACACTTGTAAGAGATGTGTCTTACATGAGTTGGGACACAGGTGCGTTCCTCGGGAGTTCCTCCTTTGAACGCTTCCGAAATATTGCTCTCTTACGATAGACTTGAATCTCGAACACTGCAACGCTTAACATATTTATCATTAGACAGAAAAAGTGTGACCGTGGTGCCGACGGAATTTAACCACAAATAGTTCTCACTCTAACTTTTATACTGTCTCTTTCAAACTTTCATATTTAACAGATTAGCAAAAATTAATTGCAATTTTATATTTATCACTACCGTAACATCATATCGAGCCACGACGAGTCGTAATAATTTAAATTTATTATTATTATATTTTATTTTAAAAACGATATTATGATATATCTGCAACTTCGTCAGCTTTGGTCATGTCACGGTAATAAGTATTATATGTATTAATCTAGGTCTAAAATTCGTAGTATTTGGATGAAAGAGTACCAAACACTCCTCCACATCCTCACAAACTCGCATTAATAATATCATTTGTTTTATTGGCAAACTTGCAACCGGAACACTGGTTATGTTTGTAAGAACTGAACAGTCTGCAGGCCGTTTACGATGCCTACGTAACGTCAAAACAATGTCATTGTCATCATTGTTTGAGGCCGAAAAGTATACACTGCGATGTGCATGCGCTCATTGTTTTCATACGGTCCTTATGCATTCAGATCGGTAGATTTATTAGAAATGCTAAGTTTGTTTGATATAAATACTTTGTTTACCTAATTTATTGCTCAGATCCGACTCCGACCATTCTGCGTGAGGAATGCACTGAGAAAATTTAACGGTTTCGCTCAGGTCAAAATTATGTCTTGTACTCTTATTGCCTTGTAAATTTTAAAAGAAATACCCTGACTTAAATATGAGCTGACCAACTTTGTTCTCAAGAATAGCAGCGCAGGTTTAATTAGAGCCTATGTTCTATATGAAGTTGGTTACAGATGCCCATGGAAGGCAGTGCCAACTTAGCTGCATGCTCGTTTGCTCCATAAAGTGGTGGTTTTACCAGCATAATAAACAGTTATTCATAACTCTATGGACAAAGGTGGGACGGATACAGACAATTGAGTCTAAAAATTTTCAGTCACATACACGTGTGTTTATATAGATAAGTAAATTCAAATGCGCCATATATGGCTAACGGTGTTCTCAATGCCATAAACAGTACAAATGAACACCTGTGTTTTTAGAACAACTGTTAGTATGCGATGCTCGTCGGTTGCACTCATATGAGTCAGGTATTTGACAGGTGTGGAGGGGAATAGACGATATGAGTAACTCGTTCTAATAAAAAATGTATTTCGAGGTGGCGATTTTTGTGTTACATTAATTTTAATCGTGCAATAAGTCATAGAAACAACTAAATGAAAATCTGTACGTACAAATATTACCCATAGTAAATTATGCTATATTTTTATTCCGTTACTACCTTCACTTTGGTGCTCCACTCGCATGTACTCTTTTGTAGTATGTTTTTTTCAAAAAAACAATAAAGTAGCAAACGCGCATGCAGTTCACCTGATGGTAAGTGATCGCTGCCGCCCATAGACAACTGTAAACAACTCCATGTAGAACATAGGTCCTATCTGAATTCAATCACAGATGTGTTGCTTCTGCCGAGGACTAAAATGGTCGCGTCATAGTGTGCCGGCAACCACATCCTTCCATCGAAACGCAAGGAATGCTTCACGTTAGAAATAGGTATGGCGGTGGTACTTCCCCGGTCGAACTACACTGGTTCTACCATCTCAAAAATGTCATTTTTTTTTACTCTATTTAAAGGAATTTTCCAGATAAAATGTGTATAGCATGTACGTACTGTCTTAAAGATAATTGCGTGAAATGCGTTGGTATTGGTAGTCGCCTTAGTATGAGACGTAGACAAATAAAAAAAAAACTGCCGGTATATTAGCGAACTAAGACGTGGACTTCCATTTTTTGGTTAGCCAATAAGCGACGTTATTATGATTTCGCAGTTCTGCAAATGGACCAGACAAACATTTATATTTTATTTGTATTTGCATTTTACTGTTTGCGACCCTATTACATCTGACCGTGACCTCTAATTTCGATCTAGATAATATCATTCGATATCATACACATTAATATAATCGGATTTGTTTGTGATTTGAAAGAAAATCTTTATTCTTAAGCTTATATGACACCCAATTGTAGTTTTTTCGACTATTTTTTTCTATCTGACTGAAGTAGCAAACAAGCATGCAGTCTACCTGATGGTAAGTGGCCACTGCCGCCCATGGACATTTGAAATCAACTTCATATAGAACATGGGTTCCATCTAAAGTCAATCACAGATGTGTTGCTACTAGTGTTGCCCAAATTCAGTCTTGGTCTTGCAGTCTTGGTCTTGTTCTTGCGTTTTTGCAAGACCAAGACCAAGAACAAGACCGCGTATTTTTAGCAAGACCAAGACCAAGACTGACCGTGCAAGACTTGAGCAAGAACAAGACATAGCCTGCAAGACTCTTGCGTCTTGCAGCTAGGACTTAGCGCTATTTCACTGAGTAGTTAGGTGTAACAGTTCGGTGTATAGGTAGGTACGCTTAGGAATTCTATGAGACGCAAAAAACTGTATCAAAGAATATGAAAAACTGGACCTATGCGCATTACGACTAATACCATAAACATAGCGAATAAAAAAATATCTATTAAAATCAAACTGAGTTCATGCATAGTTATGTTTTAACCATCGGCACTTTAATAATGCGGCATCAAAGGTTTTGTACTTACTTCTCAAAGAAATTTGCCGCTTTTCGGAAGTACATGGTTATGGTACAAGTATACAAATTGTCAAATGTTCTTACTGTTAGAAAGACGTATATATATCAAGTCCTAAAACGATATCATGCAACTGTAGCTCCGTATTTGCCCAAGACGAATAAGCGCCTAGACAGATTTCCAGTTCCGCCTGCCCGTTGTAAAATTACCAAGAGGCACTTTAAAGTGGCTGCCCCTCGTTTGTACAACAAAATCAACAAAATATTAAAAATTAAAAACATGACTAGAAACGGATTCAAAAAAGAAATTCATACCTGGCTCAGCCAAATGGACTACGATGACGTCGAAAGTATGTTATTATAATGATATTTACGTAACAAGAAGACAATCACACACAAACACACACACACACACAAACACACACACACACACAGCCACACACACACACACACATTCAGTCATTACTACAAAATTCAATACGTCTGCACACATTATATTGTAATTAACATATTTTTAAATACCGACAAAAACTGGGAGAAGACGCTGATACCCGAGACACAGTTTCGAGCTAATTCGGGGATCAGAGGCTTCATATAATTTTGATGTAAAAATATGTCAATAAAGTCAATTTATTATTATTATTATTATTTATTATGATACACGCGCCGGCGGCTTCTTTTGAAATCTAAAACAATCGTTGCCGCCACGCCGAAATCAGAACATTAGACACTATTTGATTGCCGCCATAGGGCGTAGGTATACTCATGCAAAATAATTTCGAATTTTAAGAGTACCTACAGGTGTTCCAAAGAATAAATAAGTTTCAGAGTGCTTAGAATGAAAATGAATACATTATACTGATCACGCAAGTAGTATTATGATTGGGATAAAATGGTAAGGATAGGTAGTAGATGTCATATTAATTCATTCTAGTAAGTATATATTATAATATTGATTACTTATATGGTTTTAAACTAATTACTTAGGTACTATTATTGTACATTTAGTCATTATATTTCTTAAGTTTTTACAAGAAAAAATAGCAAAAAAGTTTTCAAATATCACCCCGCACCCGTTTAATAAATATTGTAGCCACTTTTAAATATACTTGAAACGTGTAAAAAAATTCTACAAAACTAATAAAATAATATAAATTTCTTATAAGTTGAGGGTTCAATCTCTTTCTAGACAGATAAGTATTGTTCTTTAAAATACAGTCAAGTTATTGTAATTAATTTGTTTTTTTACATGTTTTAGCAAATGTAAGCTTATAAATCATAAATGTTTATTAAGAAACAGTTACTTCCATGGAAAACGACATATAGGTCAGTTGATTTTTCGAATTTCTTATCAAATCTTCAGTTATTTATTAATCTGCTTGATCTTTACTATGGCTGTGTTAATTCAAGCTCACAATGTTCCAATTCTAATACGTTTTTCTAAGATTTAAAGTAAACTTTAATAAATAGTAATAGACTAATAGGTAATTGCAAGACTTGCAAGACTCTTGCTGCAAGACCAAGACCAAGACCAAGACTGGGAGCGCAAGACCAAGACCAAGACCAAGATCAGGTGTATTGGCGCAAGACCAAGACCAAGACTGGCTAAGTCTCGTCTTGTTCTTGCATTTGGGCAACACTAGTTGCTACTCCCGAGGGCTATGATGGTCGCCTCATGTGAAAGTGTGCCGGCAACCGAATTTGCTATTCTTATCCAATCATATTGGATACAGGAAATACATAGTTGTGAGATAGACGACTTTAGAAAGATATTAGATTGCTTTATGTTAGATATTAGATTGATATTTGATTGATTTATGTCATATTTTAGAGTCTTTTAATTATAGCAACTTAAGCATAAATGTAGTCTTGAATGTAAATAGTACTTTCACGTGCACTTTTCAGGAAACATAACCTGTTGACGAGTGTTGAACTGGTTTTAGATAATATTGAAATCTAGTTATTGAGATCTAACGGCATTTGGTAAGGAAATTAATTTTAATTATAGTTTATATTATTAATAGGAATAGGTGGGAAGTTAATTTCTCCGAGTACCTCCTACCGGTTTGCATTGAAAAGTAACTGTAGAAAAGACGCATATGTAGCACCGTTACTTATCTATAAACATTATTACAATTCGAAGTCATAATCACTACATAGTTTAAATCAAAGTCGCTTCCCGCTGTCTGCCCTATATATGCTTTAAAACTACGCTACGGATTTACATGCAGTTTTTTTTTAAAGATCGAGTAATTCAAAAGGAAGGTTTTTATATTTAATGCATGCATAATATCGTGGAGGAACACTGATAATTTTAGATTTTTAACTTTTAGGCGGAACAAACTTCGCCAAATATGAGCACATTTGTAGGCGACACATTTAATTATTCATATACTTAGATGAATATAAAACCTATGTCCTAAAAGTAAAGTAAAATATATTTTTCTTTTTAGTAATCACGTTTTATTTCGAAAAAGTGTATCCCGTACAACATCTGTTACTGGTTTCACATAAAACCACTCTTTATATGATTTTACTTACAATTGTCCATGGGCGGCAGTGACCACTTTCCATCAGGTGACCATTAAAACAAACCTTTACGCCTTAAAACTTAAAGAGCAAACTTACTTAATTTGAAGATGTACTTACACATAATAACGTCATCAAACATCATAGAACCCAAAAGTAAATTACATGAATTGAAATAACAATGCAATGAGCTAATACTAATCAAGCAAAGCCTTGGAATGTAGCAGGCAAAAACCTGAATAATTATCGCTGGCACAATTATCTAAATGATTTACTAAAAGACTCCTTGATTATGGTCGTTTATAATTGAAATTAATTCGATACTAGGAGCATGACTCACTACATGACATGATTAGGGTTGCCACCTTTTTTTTCAACGATTAAAGTACATTGGCTACAAAAGGTATAAAGAAAAAAGGACGTAGCTTCAAAATAAAGTACTATTTATATTATTACTTAATTTTTGGCTCTGGGATACTTTTAGAACTGTGTGAGGTGATAGTAAAAAAATGTAGATAGTAACTTGACGCCCATATTTCTAAAAAAAAGGTGACCAAATGTAAATGTTCTACTACTTTCTAAATAAGGTAGCTACGGAAACCTTGTGATTAAAGGAATTTTAGTTTACTGATTATAATCAAACTTTTAAATCCCAGATATACAAAATAAAGTATTTTCGCGTACTTTATTTTCCTCATAAAGTATAAAGTACAATTGCCCCGAATAAAGTACAATACTTTATAATAAAGTACAGGTGGCAACCCTAGGCATGATACGTGGAAATATGTCGATAATCTATATATTGAAAGCGTAGTTGTATTTTTATGCTAACATTCTAAGGACAATAAAAGCACGTTTTGTTATTCGATTGAAACAGCAAGCGAACATGAACCTGGTAAGTGGTCACTGGCGCCCATGGGCTGTACGCAACTTTATACAAAAAAAGGTGTTCTAATTGAAGGTGATCGCAGATGCGTTGCTCACATGTAAGTAAGACGGGATGTATCATGCTTTGCCACCGAAACAAAGAATGCTTCACGGTAGAAATAGGTTTGGCGTGGCGTGGTTCTCGAATATGGTAGAACCAGCGTAGTTCAACCAGGGAACTACCACTGCCACACCTATTTCTCGTGAAGCATTTCTTGTGTTTTGATGGAAGGGTGTGGTTGCCGGCACACTTTCACGTGAGGCGACCATCATAATCCTCGGGAGTATCAACGCATCTGTGATTGACTTTATATAGAACCCATGTTCTGTATGATGTTGATAACAGATGTCCACGAGCGGCAGTGACCTCTTACCATCAGGTGGACTGCGTTCTCGTTGCTACTTCAGTCAAATAAAAAAAAAAGTTAGACGGTAATCATACCTTGCCACCGAAATAAGGAATACTTCAAGGTTGAAATAGGTGTAGCGTGGGATGGTACCGCCCGTTGCATCCATACTCGTTCTATACATATCTCTTAATGATATTGTAAGAGAAAAAAACACATCATATTATATTTTAAAGGCACGTTAATATAATGGACCTTCAAGATGGGCTATATTTAAAAAAACCGGCCAAGTGTGGTTCTGTTTTGCGCACGGAGGTTTCTGTACCATCATATTTTTTTTAGCGTTTGTTGTTATAATGACATTAACTGTCTACCTTTCGTGGTTTATCAGATACAGCCTGATGACAGACAGACGGACAGACAACATAATATAAAAACTAAGTAAAACAATCCTCGTACCTTTCGAAAGCAACATTCAGTTCCTTTATAAACAACCAAAAAAGAGATATAAATTATGTAACTTCGTGGACGAAAAAGAAGAAAGATGTGTTCTTTTTAATCTACAACCGGCTACTTTCTAGTAACTAGCGCTTAGTGATAATGTACTATTTATATTGTGGTTTACCAATGATTCAGAATTAAAAAGGTAGATGGCTCAGGTAACAGTGAGTAACACCAGAGGTGTTGCCAAATGCCAGTGCATTGCGATCACAGTTATTACTTCAGTGGTGAACTTTCATTGTTCTGTGGTGCCAAAAACTGCCATAAACATTCCCTTGAAAATGAGCATGAACAATGAGACATTAAGGCTTCCAGACCCTCCCTTCTCCTTTAAGCTTGGACGACAATATAAATCTTATGACAAGAGGATCTTGTTTTTTTGTTTAGAGACTGTGTGTTCCTGACCCCTCTCTTAAATAAAAGTTGAAACCTTTCGATCTCCATTAAGCCATTGTTTTTGAAACATTTCTCTTACTCCCCTTCCCTTTCTCCTTACGAAAAAACTATACCTTAGCTGAGTTTACGTGTTAACTAACAAGGGTCAATAAACAATCTATATTTGGTGTCTTCAATATTTCAGTCCGAGGAACTCCCACTTAGTCTTCGGTTAATGATGTAACGAATATTCGCATGGCTTAGATATTCACATTCCCGACAATTGATGCGAATGTTTTGCGAATATAAACACACACACACACGCGCGCGCTTACTACACTCATAGCCCCACAGTAGGATTTTCTTCTGTGTCGTGGGTACCATGGACACACACTAGACGAATACACAACATTGAATTAGAATGCTTCGCAAAAAAGGTTCGCCAAATTGAAATCGAACTGCAGTTTGATGACCTAAAAAAGTTCGTCAAATCTAGATTCTCTGGCCCCCTATTCGAAAACTGAAAAAAAAATAACATTGGGATACGCAAATGTGCAAATAATGACATCGTTGCAACACTATCCTCAGTGGTAGCAACTGATACGGCAAGCATAAACTACGAAGAACAAGTTTTGTAATAATTCGTCAATTCTATACAATAAACACATTTTGCGGTTATATGGGCACGAGAGTGGAAGCCATCCAATTGTGCATTCTTCCCGATCCTTTGTCCTTTATCCGGTGGACTGATGAGTGCTTCCTTATAAACGCACCCACGTTGCAACCTTCGCTGAAACATAATCTTTATTGATATTGACATGTTGGATGACATCACTCTTGACATGATTGCGTTGGTATAACATCATAGTTTTACACCAACACATACATATGTATGTAAATAAGGTATCGGTGTCCATCGGTGACGAACGTAACTATAGTTTATTTAGAAGGCAGGGGTCCAACAGAGATGGTCTGTCAAAGAAAGATTAGTGTATGTTTTCTTTCTTAGCAGAGTATAAGAAAGAAAACATAGACTAATCTTTCTTTGACAGACCATTTCTGTTGGACCCGTGTCTTACCCTCTGCTAAGAAAGACGCCTGAAACATTGTGACACGAGAATTTTATATATCAGATAAATGTAAGTTTGTGAGGCTGTTTGTGTGTTTCTCTTTCACGAAATAACTACTAATAATATTCCGCTGAAAGATAGTTTATTACCTAGATTGGTACATAAGACACCCATTACCGTGATAGACGTGACCGAAGCAGGCAAAGCCACGGGAATAAACTTATGATGATCTAAATTCATATTTTTCTCATCAACCCATTATTGGCCCACTGCTGGGCACGGGTCTTCTCTCAGAATGAGAGAGTTTAGGCCATAGTCCACCGCGCTGGCCAAGTGCGAATTGGTGGAATTCACACACACACGAACTTATTTTTAAGAACTCTCGGGTGTAGGTTTCCTCACGACGTTTTTCTTCACCGAAAAGCAGTAATAATTAATTTCTAATACGGACATAAATCAGTGGTGCGTGCCTGGGTTTGAGCCTCGGACCTCTCGATCGAGAGGGCAAGTTTCAACCATTAGGCTATCACAACTCTTCAATTTATATTTAAGAGGTGGTAAAACCAAGTTAGGGAGGTATCAGCGCTACACCTATTTCTAGCGTGGAACATTACTTGCGTTTCGATGGTGAGTGTAGTTGCTCTTTTATATTAGGCGACCATCTTAGTCCTCGGGAGTAGCAACGTATGTGTGATGAACTTCAGTTAGAACCCATGTTTTATATGAAATTGTTTACAGATGTCCATGGGCGGCTGTGACCACTGACTATCAGGTGGACTGCTCCTTTGCTACTTCAATGAAATAAAAAAAAAGTTATTACAATTTCAGCTTGTTAAAGTTTATTTAAATACGAGAGAAACCGCGGGCTTCAATACGACGAAGTGACTATTATCGTACATGAATATAAAACAACCGTCGCGCGCAGAGGCTACCTAATTATTTAATAAAACAATTATGCTACGACGTTGCATCGCATCTCGTGCAATGGAAAACACCCGCGATTATACAATAGTGATGTGACTCGAGCCATGTTTTTCTAGAGTATGTTTTAAAGGTAGAACCAGTGTAGTTCGACCGGGGAAGTACCACCGCCACACCTATTTCTAGCGTGAAGCATTTCATGCGTTTCGATGGGTGTGGTTGCCACTGTCACATGAGACGACCATCATAGTCCTCGGGAGTAGCAACGCATCTGTGATAGACTTCAGATGGTACCCATGTTCTGTATGAAGTCGTCTGACTGACGATAACAATGACTAGTTGTACTTGTACTCGATTTAAAAAAAATACTCAGGTCTCTATGCACTAGCATAGCATAGCAAGAAAATTGATTGTTAAAAGTGTGAAATACGCGTAATTTTTAAGTATGTTGTTTGATGATATTTCCAGTATTGGTGAAAGTGGTACTAAAAAAAATTTATGCGTGTACTGGTGTACACTCGTAAGAAGTGAAACTTCTTTATGACGTTATTTTTCAAAAAATAATTTACTATATGCAACTTTACAGAAATTGGTTAAATAAAGTTAAATTAGATAAAGTTTAATAAAAGGCTTTTATTCAACTTTATCTAATAATCTAATCTATAATAATCTATCTAATATCACGCGTGGTAGGGATAAGAAAAAGATGGCGCGTAACAGAAAAAGATGTTACACTAATTTTTTTCCAACCCCGATAAAGAAGTTTCACTTCAAATCTCACTCGAGTAACACACTTTCAACTCGGTGAGATTTTACTCGAGTGACTCGAAAACTCGGGTTTAACTCGATGCTATAGTAAAATTGCTCGAGTGACTCGAGTCACTTTATTCGTGTCGCATCACTACATACAAGTGGATGCAGTTCCAATGTCACGCTATTGTCACGACGACGGACGGTGGTTTTTTACGATTCTATTGTTTGTACAATATTTAGCATCCATGGATGTTCCATTGTAGCTTTTTTACTAAGCGTCTTTTTTTTAATATATGAAGTAGCAACCGAGCATGCGTTTTAACTGATAATTAGTAGCTATTGCCGCCAAAGGAATGTTATCTTCAAGGTGGTAGAACCAGTGTAGTTCGACCGGGGAAGTACCACCGCCACACCTATTTCTAGCGTGAAGCATTTCTTGCGGTGTGGTTGCTGGCACACTTTCACATGAGGCGACCACCTTAGTCCTCGGGAGTAGCAACGCATCTGTGATTGACTTCAGATGGAACCCATGTTCTGTATGAAGTTGATTACAGATGTCCATGGGCGGCAGTGTTTTATACTATTTAGTGATGATGCGCGTAAACGTAACAATGATTGTTTTGAGGAAAAATAAAAAAAACTCGTACTAAGGGTACATAAGTCCAAAACCCTAGTGGTATAAAATAGAAATAGAGGTGACCGTAGTACCGTTGCGATATAACCACGAAGAGTTCTAGATTATCTCATAGAATCTTCATTTTAATAAATCTAACCTGTTAGGTATATTTCTGAGAACTCCGAAAGAAAAACATTCTCAAAAAAGACCTATAGTTGATTATTACAGCAGGATCAACGACATGGTATTCCAAGAATATTCATCAATCGAAATCAAAATATAATTAATATGGCATTCCGAAAATTTGAAGCGTGTTTTTTTTGGTTCTAGTAATTTCACGCGACATTATCGCTAGTGATAATGTATTTGATCATATATTCGTTTTGAGAAGCCTACTGATTAATACTGGAGCTGGATACTGGAGCTAACTTTGTTACCCATGTAAAAACAAGATGGCAAATGAAAAAAAAATACAAAGAAAAAAGACAAACCCACTGAGTTTCCTGCCGGATCTTCTCAGTTGAGTTCGTGTTCCGATCCGGTGGTAGTGTAAAAAAAAATGTAGGTATGTGTAACTGACAATTTGTAAGCGCTCCCGAAGGCCTATGCAAAAAAATAAAGACATTTCAAGACATTGAAATAACTGCACCGCCAACCAGTGGCGGTGTGAGGCGTGGGCAGTGTTAGCCTCCGTCATAAGGCCTCGCGGTGCAAAGGGCCTCACACCTCACAGCCACAGGGCCTCCCAAGACTTGGTGTTGGGGCCGGAGGATCCTATTGGTCGTCAAATTGCAGATCGACTTTAATGTGTATACATTTGGCGACCTTTTTTTGGTTAAACTGCAATACGACTTTAATCAGAGGGCATCTTGAATTGTACCTCCACATTAAGTTTAGGTGGAAGGTGGTAGAACCAGTGTAGTTCGACCGGGGAAGTACCACTGCCACACCTATTTCTAGCGTGAAGCACTTCTTGCGTTTTGATGGAAGGTTGTGGTTGTCGGTACACTTTTATATGAGGCGAACGTCATAGTCCTCGGGAATAGCAACGCATCTATGATTGACTTCAGATGGAACCCATGTTCTGTATGTAGTTGATTACAGATGTCCGTGGGTGACAGTGACCACTTACCATCTGGTGGACTGCATGCTCGTTTGCTACTTCAGTCAGATAAAAAAGGGTCTTGTGCTGCCTACCTACCAATAACTAATACCTTTTTTCATAAACTGTTTCCTAAACATATATTATGCCATGACATGGTGTCATAATATTCACTCGCGTATTCATGAAAGACAGCATTTCATTAGGCCTCATTAGTTAAATAGCAACATTTACTAAATGACCCGAAACATGTAACACTACAACACTGGCAACCTTGAAAAACGACCCAAATAGATGTTAATACAGTATTACGTTTGTAATTAGAGAGAATATACGTAAAGTCTGAACTTAAACCGAAATGCTCGAAGCGAAATTTTGTCATATATATAAAACAAAGTGTGTGTACTTATGTACAAGCGTTAGAAGTTATACTTCCTTGGCGTAACAAGATAAAAATCTTTTTAAAAAATATATTTTACGCCTTTTCTACGGAAGTAGAAAAAACGACACCAACAATAGAAAAAATGGTATGAACCTATATTCACGACTTCTGTAAAAACTGTTACGTACCCCTGTTCACAACTTACGAAAAATCTGTTACCAATCCCTGTTCACCACTCTTAAAAACTAGACTAAACTAAAAGGAAAAATGAGATGGTGTGTGTGTTTCTTACTTAATCACGCGAAAACCACTGACTCGATTTACGTGAAATTTTGCATAGATGTTGCTTATTTAACTGGTCATCAACTGGAAACAAGAAGTAGCCTATCCTATATAAATAGGCTTCTTGTTTCCATACTTTGCACTACTTAAAGATGACAACTATTTCAGTTACATTTATGTCACGTAGCGAAGCGTAGTTATTCAACTAGTATATAATAAAAACCACTTTATAAGTAAAAGTAAAGTATAATTTATTCAAAATATTATGTACCTATTATTATAAGATTCGAAACTTATGAAAAAACATACTATCACCGGTCTCCAGAAGAGTGGCGTCAATTTTTTTCTCACGCCAGCATCTCGCCTCGCACACATCAAAGTGCACTAAAAATACACTAATCACTATTCATAGCATTGTCTAACGAAACAAGCGGATCATTTCGTATGCAAGCTCAGGTCCGCAGGATATGTGGTCGCGTTTGTGAAACAGTGAGTAAGAGGAAAGTTGTGCTCGTGAGTCAGGATAATGAGCTGTGACAGACGTGTCAGTCTGGCGCGTGGAGTTTAAAGAGCAAACGTCCTATTTTTTTTAATTCGTGCAACCGCGAAAAATATTATATATTATTTGTTGCTAGGGCAAAAGTAAAAAAAATGGCGTTTCGTTGCTAGGGCAAGTGCTTTTTTTTCCTTTTTTGGTGAAATATTTATTTGATAGTGCAGCGTCTCTTTTTCGTATTTTTTTCTTTGACCGGTTGTCTTATTTACAAAGTGAAATTGAAGTAAAGTTTTAAAAGTTAATTCGAAGTGTAATACGGTAAAAGTAAATAAAGTATTTTTTGAGTGGAATAGCGTTTTTTGTCTTTTTCTTAGGCGTGTCAAAAATAAACGCCTGTAGAAAAATTACACGATTGCAAAATACACTAGAAATGCAATAACAATACTCTTTTTAACAATACTATTACAATAGTGGAAAGACGATACAATATATGTTTATTATGCAGTCGTTAACAGAGTGGAGTGCTAAATGCTGTTCTATGCTGTGAAAGTTTTAGAACTTCTTATGTGTGAATAATGAGAGTTTAAGTAATGTGTTTATGGCCAATGTAATGAATACATGTGAAGTGCCATTACTATCAATCGTTGTAAGTAAACCTGTTTTAGTATGCTTACTACAATGTTAAGTGCTGTTTTGTTTTTCACTAAAAATTTACACGTGAAAACTGAATGCATAGAAAAGAGATAATAATAAAACTTTCTACACTCATAGTTCCGAAATAGATTTTTTAATGTGACATAGATACAAGCATATCTGTATACACCTGCACCTAGACCAGCGTTGCACGTTTTTTTTAGTAAGTCGGGATTTAGTAACTTCTTGAGTAAAAAAGCGGGATTCTACAGTCAAAAGCGGGACAGTAGCACTCGCGGTACAAATGGCCTCACGCCTCACAGACACACAAGAAAAATTCTCCCAGGTTTTTTTGTCGACAAACTGCTGATTGACTTAAATTGGTATAGACTTGGCGACCTTTTTGCTTGGTCGACAAACTGCAGTTCCACTTAGATTTGCAATTGGCGACCTTTTTTTTTTTGCAAAAGTCCAGTCCTTCCCAAAAAGCGGGACTGAGCCTGTCCCGCGTGGGACATTTGATTTCGATTTAAAAATCGGGAGAGTCCCGCCAAAAGCGGGACGTCTGGCAACCCTGACCTAGACCCAGAACAGAAATTAAAAAGATTATTAAGATATCTGTTTGGTCGGGAATCAAATCCGGGACCGACTGCATGCAAGATCGGTATAGTAACTGCTTCGTCGTCAACCCGGTTATTGTCCCACTGCTGAGTATTAGGGCAATGGCCACCGCGCTGGCCAAGTGCGAATTGGTAGACTTCACACACTTATTAGATTTTTTTTTTAAGAACTGTCGGGTGTACAGATTTCCTCACGATGTTTCCTTCACCGTAAAGCAGTGATAATTGATTTCTAGTACGCACATAATTTTAGAAAAATGAGTGGTACCTGGTACGTGCCTGGGATTTGAACCTTGGACCTCCCGATCGAAAGCAATTTTCAACCATAAGGCTACCACTTGACATCACTATGACAAGTAGTAGCCTTATGGTTGAAAACGTTCGCTTTGCATTGTTGAATTAGTAAATTTCGCTATAAGTTCTGTTATAGGAAAAAAAAACTATACACCTAATTGCCTTATCTTTGTAGTGCCTTAGTACCAGATTATCATGTTTACTCGAAACAACCATTGTTCTTGTAAAGTAACATTTTACAGGGTAACTTAATTAACTATTTAGGCTCCTGCCGGATATCGAATCCCGAACTACGTGTTACGTTGGCGAGATATCATCGATTACTTTAAATTTGCTTTATATAATGGATCTTATCAAACTCAACACAGATTTGTTGTTAAACAAACGTCTAGATAATGGATATTACTTGCCACTCCCTTAGTTGGCATTCGAGTTGCCTGGGAGTGGTATTGTTAATTACCATTACTTCCACGCATAGTATCTTGCACGTTTCAATATTTATGATTTATGTCCCTTTTCAATATAATGCGGACATTTTTAACAACAAAAGTATAAGACCAGCTTGCAGTCCACCTGATGATAAGTGGTCATTGCCGCCAATGGATATCTCTAAGCAATTTCATATAAAACTTTGGTTCTATCTGAAGGTAATCACAGATGCGTTGCTGCTTCCGAGAACTAAGATGGTCGCCTCATAAAAGTTCCTTCCTTCGACACACCCTTCCTTCGAAATGTGGCGGTGGTACTTCCCCGGGCGAACTACACTGATCTACCGGCTTAAAATGTTTTAGTTTTTATATTAAAGAAGTAGCAAACGAGCGTGCAAACTAATTATATAACGTTTCTTTTAAAAAATAAACTTTTTTTTTCTACAGCGGCGGTGTACATAGCCGGTGTGGTAGCGGCGGTCGGTGTCACCGTGCTGGGAGTGTTCTGCATCCTGTCCATCCTGCAGCTCGCCATGATCTCCTCGAAGGAGAAGGTCGGCCTCAAGTATACTCACCTGGTGATGGTGAAGTTGGCGCTGGCGTTACTAGCTAGTAAGTTGTTGGGTATTTTTATAAGACAGATAGTAATAGATCATGCAGTGCACCTGATGGTTAATGGTACCAACCATTACCATTTACCATCAGGGGACGGGCCATAACTGTTGTCCAGGGACCTCTGTAAGCAAATTTATAAAAAATGCATCTTTGATTGACTTTAGATGAAACCCTATCTAAAGTCTATTACAGGTGCGTTGCTACTTCCAAGGACTTAGATAGATAGCCCGCTCACTTTATATAAAAGTGAGCGGGCAACCACACCCTTCCACCAAAACGCAAGAGCTGCTTCACGTTAGATACAGGTGTGAGCTACCTTCCCAATCGAACCATATATGTTCCACGACCTTGCAAAATCAAGGAATAACATTGGACCAAGCGACGTACCTTGAGGGAGGCTTATGGTATCAATGAAAAAGATCTTACTTTAGGGCGCTATTCGTACAAATTTAAATAAGATTAGTGTATCTTTTCCTGTTAATGTTGGCATTATTATTTAGAATTGTGTAAAGAAGTAATATTGGTTCCAATAACAGACCTTACGGAATTCCGTATCAAGAACCATAAACAATGATAATAGAAGGCTTGTAATGTATTGCTTAAACATTACAGTAACATTTCAATAAAGTTAGGCTTAATATTTATATGATTTTTTTTTTCGTGATATAATAATATAAGACGCGTATATAAAAATATTTATTTATTGTACTGGATACAGACACGGTTACGGATATTAAATTAGTTCGCATTATGCCGATTATTTCGCATTTCGCGTTTATTCGTATTAAATTTATATAATTTCGACGATTTGATTTGCCAAATCATTCGCATTGGTTCTCTTATTCTCCCTTTTGTTATATAATACATGCCTTACTTTACCGATACCTACCTTACTTTTCCAGCTTTGCTGTCAATAGCCGCAGCCGGTCTGTTTGCTATCCAAGGTGATGACCGGGGTTTCTACTTGGAGAGAGGAGAAGCGTTCTACGTACAGGTATGGTCGCTTACTATTTTAATCCTAATGAATTCGACTGAATTCGACGACCCACATGGCGCAGCGGTTACCGTACCGGTCTGATACGCAGTGGGTCCCGGGTTCGATTCCTGGCCAGACAGGTATCTGAATGATGAGTTTAGATTCTTGTACTGGGTCTGGGTGTCATGGCACCCACGACACAGGAGAAAATCCTACTGTGGAGCTATGAGTGTAGAAAGCGTTTTAAGCGTTTTTTTTGAATTACATCCACAAAATGTACCAACCTCTTAGGTTCGAAAATTCTGGAAGGTCTGCATTGGTTCTGAGAAGTTGTCTACAATGAGATACAGAGTTGTGTGATATATTTTAAGACTATGTTTATAAGATTTAAGTAGCAAATAAGCAAGCATTTAACTTGATGGTAAATGGACACTGCAACTCACGGTAATCCGTAAACAACTTCATATTGACCAGAGGACCATTAGAAGAGCAAACGAGCAAACACCATCAGATGGACTACATGGTGAATGATCACTGTCGCCCATGGACATCCGTAGGCGACTTCATATAGAACGTGGGTTCTATCTGAAGTAAATCACAAATGCGTTGCTACTCCCGAGGACTAAGATGGTCGCCTCATATAAAAGTGTACCGGCAACCACACCCTTCCATCGAAACGCGTTCCTGCGTATCGATGGAAGGGGGCTTTACGCTAGAAATAGGTGTGGTGGTGGTACCTTCCCAGTTAAATTACCCAAAAAAATATTAAAAAGGGCTTTTAAAAAGATGTATTTCACATAATAATTTTCTTATAAATATCTCTATACTAATATTATAAAGGCGAATTTTTGTGAGTGTGTATGTTTGTTACTTCTTCACGTTCAAACGGCTGGAGCGATTTTCATAAAATTTGGTAGGTATAGTTACCTGACACTGGATTAACATATAGGCTACTTTTTACCGTGGGAAAATATCTTATTCCCACGGGACAATCGATATATCAATTTTTTAACGCGGACGAAGCTGCGGAGTTCAGCTAGTATAATATAAGGGTTATATAAGTAGTTTTAGTGACATTTAATATTCTTGAACTTCTAACCTAAACCTAGCTGTCTCACCACCTATATTAATACTTTAACTTAGTTACGCCTATGGTGAGGTACAGCCCATTATTATCCCACTGCTGGGCACGGGTCTTATCTCAGAATGAGAGAGTTTTTAGGCCGTAGTCCGAGCTGGCCAAGTGCGAATTGGTGGACTTCACACACCTGCAGGAACTTTTTTTAAGCACTCTCGGGTGTGTAGGTTTCCTCATATAAATCAGTGGTGCGTGCCTGGGTTTGAATCTTGGACCTTCCGATTGAGAGGGCAAGTTTCACCCATTAGGCTATCACTGCTCTACGCCTATGGCGAGTCTATATTAATTCGCTTTTGTAATATTTCAGATAGTTTGCATAGTTATAAACTCGCTGCTGTTCATAATGTCTGTGTACGACGCGCTGTTCTCGCGGCGGGCGGGCGGCGACCCCACCAACCCGTTGGGGGAAGCGGAGGGCACGACCATCAACAATCCTGGGTTCAAAGAGGGCAGAGGTAATGTTTCTTTTTTCTGAAGTTGAACTAGCGAGGAGCTAGTATTTTACCTGGTGGTGGTCACCGCTGCTGGTGGACATCTGTAGTGTCTGTGTTTGTACAAGACACTAACACTACAGATGACTTAAGGGAAACCCGCAGTAACTAACCTAAGATGAAACTGATTTGTCTAGGGCTGTCTACAGAATTCAGATGTCTATGTTGTGCGCACGCCGTCACGAAAAACCGACACCCTGATGTTAGCTATAGTCAACATATTAGTTTTACGATGCGCGCGCACGCCGTCACGAAAAACCGACACCCTGATGTAGCTATAGTCAACATTTTAGTTTTATGATGCACGCGCACGCCGTCACGAAAAACCGACTCCCTGAAGTTAGTGTAGTTTTTTCCTACAAATGAAGATTAAGACGAAAGATAAAAATTGTAAAAAGATTTTTATCTTGTTACGCCGAAAAAGTATAACTTCTAACGCGTGTAGACACACACACACTTTCTTTTTTTTAAAACATTAGATACTTTTTGAGTGAAAAGTATCAAAGAAGGAAAATAATGGTCGTGTCATCGTCGCCGAATACTTGCCATGAGCGTTCAAATAAATAAATAAATTTAAGTGTATAATATGTACATAGATATATATACCTTAGTGCGTTATATTTTTCGGTTTCTATATCTCAAGGGTCCCTTTTTTAGTAAGTTGAAAGCGGAGGAAACTCAACATTCAAGGGTTCAATGAGGGCAGAATTAATAGTCCTTTTTTTCTGAAGTTGAAGTAGCGATGAGTTAGTATTTTACCTGTTAGTGGTCACTTCTGCTGGTGGACATCTCTAACAAACCTATCATGCCTTGCTACTTCCATATTATGAAGAAAGGTTCTAAATTAAGTAAATTAAACATATATGCCACACTTGACTATTGAGATGCTTGGCAATTAAATTAGCCGGCATCCACACCCTTCCAACAAAATGCAATAACTGCTTAACCAAACTTGAATGTGACGATGCTACGTCCTAAGGTCGTTAAACAATATGATGCTCTGTTCCAGGCATTTCAATGACGGACGCGTCAGGCAAGCCCTACAGTACCAACGGGCACGGTAGCGTGGCCTCCATGAACACAACAGCTACGACCCTCACAGGCCTCTCCGACGCCAGCACCATCACGAGATCTCCCCTCAGGTCCTCGCTGAAGAAGCCCAGGCCTAGGGAAGGGGAGCCAGGAGGCCTGGGCATCCACAATCCTGGCTACTCAGGACACTCTCCACCGCTGAACAGGAATGGTAGCCAAAAGAAAGTCCGTATACAAACGCACAGCACTGAAGTATGAATGTTGCCAGTTATGTCTTAATAACAGTGTTGCCCTATAATTGAAAAGGCGCAATTACCAAGAAGTCAAAACCGGTATAACCACTGCTAAGTTAATGCCTTTTACGTCAGTGTTGAACTATAATTGAAAAGGTGCATTTACCAAGAAGTTAAAACTGAAAAAAAAGTTCGAATAAATTAAACTGTAAATGCTTCGCAGTTCCTGATTATAGTAAAATATTGACATATAGAAAGTTGGATATAATGGTGATCATAATTCTTGGCTATATCTTCAATTGAAAAAAATATATATTATTATATATTACATATTGTATTATGCCTTTATTATTATTGGTGGCACAGTGTGGTCAATACTTTCCCTCATTTTTTTTATATTTGCAAGAGGTATTCTGGAAACAAAATATTGGATAATTCACATGGTACAGCATAATGTTTTACCATTTATTTATGGGTTTTGATCAACAGATATAGATTTTTATCAGCACTGATTCGATTTTAAGAGTTCGAAATAAGGGGAGAAACAGCCGATTTATTATGGTAATAACCCTAATTCGATTGCGATTTTTAAATTTTAAAAAATTAACAAAGTTAAACGATATGAAAAAGAATTGAGTTTTCCATAAATAAGGTATTTTACGATTCACTTTTCAAGTATGTTACTTTATATTAATAGAGACATTTTACGAAAAAAATGCATACATATTTGAACGAACTGCCCGTTAAATAATATTGAATTTATATTTAAAATAGGGTATATTGTATATATGGCAAATTTATATTATTCCTAATAATAATGGAATAAATTAGCACTTTTTTGACATAAGTTTGTACAGAGGTACAAAATAAGTCAGTTTAAGACATTATTTAAATGTTCTATACTAAGTCCTTTAAAAAAATCTCTTACTATTTCTTCATTTTAATTAAAAAATGTATTAATAAATTATTACTAATGTTAATTACTTTGGGGTTCGTATTAACAATGTACACTAAGTACATTAAATATATTTTAATTAAATTGCAGCACAAAGTATATTTCGAAAGTCATGTCCATAGAAAATATTACTCTTAAATAGAGCAATTGAATGACCGATTCTCCTTTGACTATCAGCGTGGTGAAGCGATCACCATCATCTGACACGCAGAGTTCCAGGTTCAATTTCCGGCCAGACAGATATTTCAATGATTTTAGATTTTTGTTCTGGGTCTGGGTGTTTGTGTATACTTCGTATATCTATGACATCCATTTCACAGAAAAAATATAATGTTCAAGTATTAGTATGGAAAGTGTTTTTCATTTACCAATGATTTACTTCAAACTTACCACAATTTCTGTGCCGTTGATGTTTATGCATTCTTTTTGCCTCTCAATTCATTATTTTAATCATAATAATAGTATATTAATTATTATACAATACATTGTTATGTATATTTTGCATGAACAAAGTTCTGTAATACATGTATATTATATACATGTGCAGCACAAAGTGTTGTAATATGAGAAAAATACAAATATTTCTACACATCTTTTATATAAGTTTGTTGTATATTTTGATGTAATACAAATATTTTAAGATTATTATATTAGTTGCAATATAGGTTAAGTTCGGGAAAATAAGATTAGTGTTGTAAATAATGTATTAATATTTTAAATCAAACCCACCAGGCTTCATTCCTTGATCGTCATTTTGTTACTTTTTATGTAACTCAGTGGTAAATATTGTAGAATTTGTAACTCAATTTTTGCTTAGTTTTCATAGTGGTTTTATCTTTTTATCGGATCGCAGTAGGAAACAAGCGTGCAGTTAACCTGCCGGTAAGTCACTGGCGTTTGGACATCTGTGACGAACTTCATGCAGAACACGGCTGTCAGAAGCTAATCGATGCGTTGCCATTCCTGAGGGCTAAAATTATCATGTCATATAAAAGTGAGGCGGCATCCACACCCTGAAAGGGTACCCCGAAACGCAAGGAGTAGTTCACGCTAGAAATAAGTGTGGCGGTGGTAGCCCCCGTTGCGACTACACCGGTTCTACCACCTGATAGGTGGTAGAAACGGTGTAGTTTCAGTCCAGGTTCAATTTCAATTTTCAACGTCGAAATTTCGAATTCGGTCGCTTTATCGAGACTCTGATTTCAAATTCTAGGCACACCACTGAGAACCGCTGTACGGTAAAAAAGCATTGTGTGGGAGCCCCTCTGAGAGTGCTGTAAGAATATATGTTCTCAAAACTGTGTGAAGTTTGTACTTCCTCGCCAATTCGTACTTGGTCAGCGCTGTGGTTAAAGGGTCCTTTGCTTTTAAAGGAAAATTACAGTTTAATTATTTACGATCAAATAACTAGAAACAATTCTACAATATTTACCTCAATTCTCATTTTTCACATTTTCTACATTTTTATTTGTAAATCGTAGAGTCAAGTTTATTTGTGTATTTTATTTTATATTGAATTCAATGTAAAGAATATTAAATCGACGCCCCCTAGAACAAAATCGTATATGAAAAATTATCAATTTACAGTATGATGCTTGGAGCTTGTGGACATACAAACATTGATTACTTACGCCAAGAAAGATGATCTATGGAAAATTATTGTAATAGCTATATAAGAACTTATTAAATAAGTTCCTAAATAGCTATTACAATCAACTATTACAATCCCTAAAGCTTCATACTGCAAATTGGTGATTTTTCATATACGATTTTGTTCTAGGGGCCCGTCGAAATATAGTGTAATAAATCATTTGACCCTTGATTGCTCATTTCTGTCGTAAAATAAATTTGGATGGGAAAAATGTTAATTTTCTAGTAACTCATCGTTTTAATTGAATATGACATTGAAAATATTAATTATTTATCGTTTCCAAACAAAATAATATTGATAGGAATGAGCACTTATAGATTTCAATGCATTTTGATATATAAAAATATCTTCATTGTCAACATTGTATTTCCTATACTTCTGTCCTTAAAAATTGAACACCGTAACCATATGCCATGATGTATTTATGCGCTTTACGCGACAAGCGACAGCTTTGGGCGAAACGCAGCTATTTTTACTGAATATATAAATATTTTTTGAAATTACACTTCTTTAAGCGCGTTATGAAAAAATGATGAGAGTCAAATTTTAAGATTCGTCACACAAAAGTCACAGTAGAAGTTGAAATGAAAATGAGGATGAGAATTGAAATTAAAATGCTATGCAATAGCTTTACCGCAGCAGTCCCCGAGTGCCGCATGTTTTTTTGAAGTTATATTAATTTAGGCGCGTTATGAAAAAATTATGAGAATACGGCGAAAGATATTTTTTTTAAAAGATTTTTATATTGTTACGCCAAAGAATTATAACTTCTAATGCGTGTCCGTAAGTACATACACACTTTTTATTTTATTACTATATGAACTAAAAAAAATAATATCGTTTATCCCGACAATTTACACCTGTCGCAAATTTTACAGCTACCCAGCGTTGACTAGTAGAGAATGCCATCATTATGCATGCCTTTGTTATATTTATTTTATAGAGCTTTAGTGAATAAATAAAAAATCCCTGGCCTTATAAAATGTGACTTGTACGCTCAAAGCTGTCGCTCCCAGCATTAGCGTCAGGACCTCTGGACCAAGTGCGATATTTTTTGTTTGGAGATTATTAAGATTTAATACCCTTTTGATACTATTGATACCAAAATTAAATTATTTAGTACCCGACGAGCATTGAAAAAAACATGAAAAGAAAGTGGCCAGACATTATGACGTCAGGTTGTCTGGACCACATTTTTTCATATGGTTGGAGACAATATCTTAATTATTTATTTGTAAATATTTAATACCTTTTTAATACATAAACGTACTTTTCAACAAATTTCATGGCGTCTCAGGAAAAGTTACGGATGAATGAAATTCTTTAGGAAAAAAACACTTTTTTAAAAATCTTTTAAAAATGGTCTCCAAACAAAAAATATCGCACCTGGCCCAGGGGTCCTGACGCTAACGCTTCCAGTAGCAAGCAGATGCTGGGGAATCAAATATTTACACCAATAAAATACCAAACTTATTCATATTATAAAAACACTTATATGGTTTTTTAGGCATAGCTATGTTGTCTTTTGCTGCTCTGTAAGCAACTTTGGTTTCTCGCCTACCCTGTAGTTGAGTGTAATACGACACGCGTTAGATAGACCAAAAAAGTTGAGTCTTCTGAAAAAAGTTTCATTGCAATAAATCGTGCAAACATGTTATGTACGACATTTTTATTGATGCATTACGAAGTGTTCTTTTTAATGTTATGTATTAGTGACATTATATGTATGTTGACTATGAATTTATTTTCCATAAGATATTAAGTAAGATATTAGTGCCTTGGTCCTCAGGAGAATGTGCCTTACCTACGCCTTTCTCAGTCTTCTGTAGTATTATGAAATTATTTATGTTATGAATCCTCGAGCAATGCAATATTTTTTTGATAGCTTCAAAGAAGGCCAATAACATGAAATGTTCCATTGAATTGAAAAAGTTATATTTACCACATATTTCTTTCTTATAAGTGCTGCGTTAAGTGCTATGCTGGTCAGAAAGGTGTCTTCTTTCAGAGCAGAACACTTACCCCGGGGATTCGAACTTAAACCCCATGGGTAGCAATCTGTAAATGAATTCTAGTAGGTCTGTAATACTATAAATCTGTGAGGTGAGTTGGGGTAATATCGGACATGGGGTAAAACTAAATTGAAAATGTAGGCTAATGTGGCTATATTTTATCAAATAACAACGTCATACACGTACATTATTTTCATGGCATGGTAGATTAAGTCACACATAAAAAGAAATTGACTTACGTCGTATGGTTTTACCCCATGTCCGATATTACCCCAACGCACCTTATACAAAGATTACTTTACTATTTCCAATGTCCTGCAATGAAGCACATTAGCTTACGAAATGAAAGAGTATTACAAACCTAATAAAATGAAAAACTAGACTTGTCAATTGTGACTTGAAATTAATCTAAATATTGCATTGTCTAAAGGTGTTTTGAGTAGTTTTTAATTTAAGTTAATTTGCTGTCCGTCCAAATTCTGGTCTTACTTAGTTTGACATACCTACTTAAATGAATGTATACCTATTTCTGATTTAGTGTAAGTATAAAATGCCTATTCAAATGTTTATTATTGTTATTTTGTGTCGTTGGAACTATGTCAATGATTTGCCAAGCAAATATTATGTTTGAATTTTTGAATCTAAATGTTATTTGAGAATACATACTTTAAATTTGGTGTCCAATATATTTTTATTTTCTATATGATAGAAATAAGGGTTGTTTAATAACATTATTATTAAAACAAGTCAAGTAATCTCATTTCTATATTATGTGAATAAATGTTAAGAATTAGGATGATATTTGTGAAAGTGTCAGGCTATTTTCATTTTTACTGCGCCTTTAGAGAGCAGAAATCACTAAAGATATGTTTTATTTTTGGAAATCTGTATGAAGACCACTGGAATATCGACTTGACCAATTTCTCCAAAATTTAGAGCATCCAGTATAATAGTAGGGGAGCCCAAGAGGGGATTATGGGACATATTCGAGCACAGCGGATTACTATGAAGGAAGATACTTTATATATTGATAAGTACCTCTAGCCAGTATGAGGCCTTAGTATAGGTGGGTGCGCCCAGGGGAACTTAGTAACCTTCCCACACCTTTAGGTGGCGCTCAAATCGTCAGATAAGCAAATTGGACCCATTTCAGGTTCTAATTCACCTCCGCTTATCCTAATCTGGCGCGCTTGAGTGAGTCAGGACGTCGTTCTAATTATGCAACTTTGTTAACCTCCTAGGATACACTCAAATCGTCAGATTAGCAAATTTAACACATTTAAGGGTGTAATTACCTCCCTTTGCCCTAATATGATGCATTCGAGTAATTCCATATCATAGATTCTTTTTTAAAAATTTGAAAATCTGTCGACGCTTATCCCACCACTCAACGAGAAAACATTATAGGACCACTTATTCTTCCTATCATTTAATCTATCAAACCTAATAAGTTTCCGCGACGCTCGAGTAACTCCACATTTTGCATCGTGGGCTCCCCTACTATAATTGATCAACCGTTAAATATGTAATTAATGTACTAAATACATTATTTAGTGTCACACTGCATGCCTGACTTCGGCTAACATGAAACTTATTTTTCTCAAATTGTACCTTTAGTTTTGTATTGCAGATAATCTCCGTCCGATGTTATTTTATTGACAATAAGGTTCTGATAATAAATATGGTGAATACCTTTTCAACTTTAATTATTTATAGTTTCATTATGTGTCCTTATTCTTTTCAGAAAACTACTTGATGGGTTCGTACAATAGTGTAACATACTGTTGAAACCAACTTTGTTTCTAATTATTCAAATAAGCTACTTTCAAAATATGTATTGTCATGTTCCACTGTTGGGCACGGGTCTTCTCTCAGAATGATACAGTTTAGGCCATAGTCCACCACGCTGGCCAAATGCGAATTCGTGGACTATACAGACAGTGCTGCCTACTCCGCGTTTATTCTATGTATATAGGGGCTACTACGGGTGTATGGGTGTATTTTAGAGAGATAAAATTTTCCGGATTAAATTATCTATCGCACCGGCGAACTTTGTTCGGGCTAATTGCAGACAGAGAAAAAAATCTTTGTGCAGCAAATAATGTAGCCTGCCTAGGCACCATACTTTTCACCATTAGTTTCCGAATCATATTTAGAAGTTTCAGTTGAAGTATAGGTAGGAGCTTTTAAAATTGTTTTGGCGGAAAGTTATCAAATAGCAACTTTGGATGGCCCATTACTTATAGCCCATTACTATAACTAATGCTAGGGGTAAGGAAGAGGTCGTCCCTGTTCCGAATTAAAATAGGACTACGGTATCCCCTGCCCGTCGTAAGAGGCGACTAAAAGAGACTTCTGGGGTTGCAAGCGGCTATAGTGGGACCTCGAACCGTTCGGTCAGCGATCCCGAGAATATGACGCGGTCGCATACAGTTGTAAAGATTAGACGGAGCAGTGGGCCCAGCCGCCCATCTTGGAGGAGCGATAAGTGACAATGCGCTCATTGGACTCCGTTTGCGTTCCTTTGGAGATCCCGGAGTCCTCTTTGTAGCGCCGAGGACGGCCACCGGGAGTTTTAGTGCGGTAAAATCCCACATAACCACGGCGTCGGTATCTTTTGAAGGTTTCACCCTCGAAAACAAAAAATGGTAAAGAAGAGGTACTTAATAAACATTGTGTTGCTTCTTGTTTTTCATTGTTGTATAAAAATCGCTTGCGACCTGCGACTGCAATATTATCATATACCCATTATCATTATATATTATTAATATTATATTACCTAGAACAAGAGCCTGTGAACCTGAAAGTTTTAGTTTTTATAAAATAATGAAAGGTGCCTATATACTAGTCCACATTTCTCGTTTCGTTGGATCAAGTTGGGCTAAAAAGTAAGAAACCAAGGCTATTAAAACTATAATACCTAGAGTAAATGTCAAATTATCATTAATAGGGATGTCCACTTTCAATATACATTGATGTTTTTTTCCGATGCATCGGTTAGAAAAATCAACGTTTTCCGATTACGGGTATATTTTTTTAACGATACATCGGGTATTTTTTTTTAATTTTTGCAGTTATGAGAAAATCGCGTTTTGTTATTGAATCGATTCTATAAATAAAATATTTTTTTCATTCATTCAGTTCATAGGACTTATGAGATTCGCGTAAGGATAATTATATACCAAAACTGCCTTACATTTCGGCAATGGGTTCTAAAGTACGACGTTCGGTTCGAAAAATAGTTTGGTACTAAAAGCAGTGTGCTCTAATGATTAAAAATCATACTTTGATATATATAACATTTTAGTAAGTATAAATTACTGTTTATGATAAAAATACATAAAAAAAACATTGATCATATTGCATAGTAGTAGAATGAGTGTAATCCGGGAAAATACCACTGCCACACTTATTACTAGCGTGAAGCAGTTCTTGCGTTTGGAAGGGCGTGGTTGCAGACACGCTTTTAAACGAGGCTTTTATATGACTATATTAGTCCTTGACGTCAATGAGCACTTACCAGCAGGTGTACTATTTAAGTATTTACTCGTTTGCTACTTCAATCGGTTAAAAAATCGAATGGTTTTCAATCGGATAAAGTTTGCGTCACTTAACGTTCTATATAGTAGTTTACATCAAAGTAAAATAAAACTATTGAGATATGTAAATGTAAGATATGCTAATTTTAGTAACAGTAGGTAACAATTGATTTTTTTGAAATATTTACTAACTCTCATTTAATGCCATATTTAATATTATAAAAGCTTACCATCCTACCATTTATTTCTGTTCGCAGACGCCATATTTTAAAATCATATAGCCCATCTCACTATAACAACTGAGAGGATTTGAGTCATATGTTAAATGGTTCAATCTGTCAAGCCGGGTTATAGAGCGTGCCAAAGATATGAACCGACATACAGGCATTCATACAAAATTACGCTCAAAATGTTATCCTCCATCTGATACAGTCAGTTACAATGGAATGGAATCTGTTTTTATGTTTTTTGTCGATATTTGGCATATCGGATGAATTAATTCGGTTTTTATATCGATACTAGACGATTCGGTAATATCGGATTGAAACGATATTTTATACGATATCGATTTATTTTCTGTGCATTTCTAATCCCTATTCCATCGACGCAACCGCAAGCTTGCCTTTGAGAAAGAATAACGAATTCGTTGTGTTGTAATCGCTGTACAAAGAAAGGACGCTTAAAACAAAATGGTATTGTATTAACGAAAAGTCTGTGAAAGGGAACTGCCATTTCTGGTAATTTGTGCACATTAGAGTGATAGTAGCTTGCTCCAAAATTAATAGAATATGTTTTCAAACAGTTCTAAAGAAGGTATTTACTCAATTTTAAAAAAGTATGATGGCTTTACATCGTACACCTCATTTTATTTCGATACTTTCTGATTAATCATAAGATTGAAAGTTGACGCCATGTTTTTAGATATTGTCTGTTATTAAGTCTGCGTTAATAAAACTAAACCAAAGTGCTTCAACATTTCTCCGAGAGTTTGGAAAAATGGGTAAGACTGAGTATTTACTATTACCGTCAAATGCCCTAATTTTGTCTCGCCATTAGATTGGCTATTTTACTAAATAGTTAAACAGGGCGTGGCTTATTCATAACAAGCTGCCGTAAATAACATTTCCCCGTGTAAGGGATCATCTGCTCGTTTGCTGAATATCTGGAACTCTTCGCAGCCTTTTTTAACAGCGTTAAGAACTGTACTTATCAAAGAGGATTTCCTGCATCTTGAACAGTGTTCAATGTGAAAGTCAGTTCGCAAAAGAGAGTATCTGTCTCTTGTCATTGCAGAAGTTATATTTATGCTCATATTCTTACGCCAATACATAGCATACCTATCGTAAGAAATACTCATGAGGAGGTGGATTCCATGCAATCGTTTTATCTCCTGTTTATTTGTATTTAACCCTGCCGGTATATCTCATGTAAGAAAAATTAGTTCAGAAAGCCATATTTTCATAAAATTATCATTGTAATATTCAGAAAAATAATCAACAGGTGACCAAATTGTGTTCCGTTTTGGATGGCCAGAATAGTTATGTGGATTATTAATATAATCAGTTTTTTTCCAGCGACGTCTACGTTGCCCTAACTTCACTTTTACTTGTTTTGTTTGTTTACACTGTTTTTCAGTTACTTGCTTCTCTTTTGTTTGTTTACCGGTGATGGATCTTTTGCATTTCGGGGTAAAGAACTAGAATGTCTCTTTTTCACGGAAGGGGATACCTCTTCTGAGGCCTCTTTTCACTTATAGTTGTAAACAGTATTCATTGTTGATGTCATCAATATCTATTTCTGAGCATTCCCCATCATTATGTCAAGTACCAACTCATAATTCAATAGCAACCCTAAAGATAAAAAAATAACTCATTTATATTTTCGAAAGAACAGTAAATGTATGAAACTCATGGCAGTGAGTAGGTATAATAATCCTGACAGCTCCTGTAAATGAGTTCCTTTTTTGTCTTGAGCTAGATTGAATATTAAGAAAGTAGGTATTAACCCTTTATAAGGCCGAGAAAACTAGAGGTAGTACAGAAATGAAATTTTGATATGTTAATATGGGTATTTTTAATTGATTTTTAAGATTTTTTTTAAATCGGAAAAGTCTTGGGAAATGTGTGGAAAATTTGGTGGCAGTATATGTGCCACTGCCCATACTATGAGGGTAATATTTCTGTAAATTAAGTAAATTCCATTTTTTTTTCAATGTTTACATTTTATGAAATTAGAAATAAAACCATGTAATAATTATCAACACAAAAAGATTTATTTTTAGATGCTTTTCTTTATAAAAATATGCTTAGGTCTAACTAGTGAACATTTGAGATCTTTTGAAACTTTGGTTCTTTACATTTAGTATTATTATGCTCATCAGTCAATATTTCTTATAAAATAACACACATAAGAGCTAATTCAATCTTCAATTCTTTTGGTGAAATTGAGTAAAACAAGGGAAAGCACAAAGAAATACTTTACAAGTCGTACATGACAACTTGGTTCTTACGTTATTTGTCTTTGTACTACACAAACGGCATCTGCGCGGTGTGTCAGACTTGTCTATCAAATGTTTTCCAACATCTTGGAAACGAATGTCGTCATGCACTCCTACGACTTTCTGGTAGTTGGTACTGCCTGTAGCTCTCTTCTTCTTTGCAATAAAATTGGGTTCGCTAGAAAGGCTCCTCTTTCTCGATGTGTAGTTTCCGATAAGCGATCTAGCAATCGAGATGCGAAACTGTAGATTCGATGGGGGTCCATGATTTCGCGGTGAAACAGATTGTAATATGAACGCATTTGTGATAGCTAGATCGATTAGGAAATAAAAAATCCGGCACCACCAACGCCTATTCCGTCGTCCAACCTCATATGTGCCTCTTTTTTGATCGAACCTATCGACTCCTCCCATCCTCTTGGTGTATTCAGTGATTGCCAAAGGGCAAGGAAAACTCTTCTTTGTGCCATCCTTCATCGTTCGTTGACAAAAAGTTTTTTCCATAGGATGAAAAGCTGTACTCAACACTGTGACGTTTTTTGTATCCTTCCAAATCATGAACCCAACATTATTCTTCACTCTCCATTTGTAGTTTCCGCGGTCAAGCTTTACTTTCCCTTTTTTCCCTTTTACGAATTTCGGTAAGTCTGCTCTATTTACATTTACGGTGGCAGTGGAGTAAATACCATGTTCATAAAGGTATTCCATCAAAGGATATGAGGAAAAAAAATTGTCGAAAGCAACATGAGCTTGAACTTTCTCGTCAATTAGAGATTTTGTCAGGGCTTTGACAACATTGGCACCCAAACCTAACTCCGGTGTATTATTGTCATTTTTACCGGTGTAAATTTGAAATTCATATACATAACCAGTTACACTATCTGCGCGAACCCAAACCTTGAATCCCCTTTTTATGGGTTTAGCTGGCATGTACTGTTTTAGAGATGATACGCCTTTGAACCGTATCATAGCTTCATCGATGCTCTGAGAAGTAGTTTGTTTCGCTTCTCTTTGGCATGCACAATTCAATAATTCCAAGACAGGGCGAACTTTGTATAATTTGTCATATTCCTGACTTGTTTTTGCAGGAGTCTTGGAATTATCATTCAAATGAAGATTTTCTAAAATTTTTTTGAACCTTTTACATGCCATTACTTGCGCAATTTCGTCCACTCTAAAAAATGGGTCACTAGACCAATATAGGTCTATAGATGGTAAAACATGTATACCCATCAGAATGATAATTCCCAAAAACGCATCAATATCCGATTTTCTAACAGGTTCCCAATTTTGGGTCTGTTTTTGAGAGGCATACAAATTAGTTTGCTCAACTATGTGATCAACTACTTCTTCAGAAAAATACCTTGAAAAATAAGCCACTGGAGAAGTCCTGCTCGGAAAAAAAACTTTAGTTTTCAAGGTGGCTTCGTCAAATTTATCAGCACTTGGCCTGTCCGACCACATACCTTTTCTCCAGTCATTGTCGTCCTCATCTTCTGAAGAAGAGTCTGCAGAAGATTCCGGAGAAGACTCCAAAATATGCCGAGAGCGCAGATTCGATACTCGTGAAGGCCTGACTGGTCGCAATATTTCTGCGTCTTCGCTATTTTCAATATCAGGTACTCCTATGTTAGGATCAATATTTTCTATTTCACCTGCATTAGGAGAAAGCAAACCCACATCTACTGGACTCCGTCTTGATGGTCCAGGTGTTGGACTTCCTTGATTTTGAACAATATCTTGGTCTTCTAACATCGCACGAATATCAAAATTGGTTTCTATACCATCTTCGCCCTCGTACTCATCTTCTGAGTTGTCAGGATCTTCAGGAAGTCCAAACATCTGCTCAAGTTCATTTACAATATCTTCATCACGCAAGTACGCCTGCAATACAAACAGGCAATGGCATTTATACTGCCACCAAAACATGTCAGTGAGCAGGCAGTGGCATAGATACGGCCACCAATAAAATTTACAATAAAACCAATTTCAACACATTCATAGCCAAAATTACACGTAAAACGTAATAAATAAAAACAAATGAATAAAATAAATTACTTTTCTTACCATTTTAGCCAAAATCTTAGAAGATGCAACTGGATGAAAAATTCTAACCGAAAATCACAACTTTCAAGCGATAATGGACGACTTCAAATTGACAGTTGTCAAGCATTTGTCAAAAGGATGCTCATTTTTGACGTAAAAATCATTGATGCTGCCATCAATAAAAAATAAAATACCGGTGAAAGATACAGTCGAGAATAAAAAAATATTTTTTTTGGTGGCATGTATACTGCCTCTACCTTGAAAAGGGTTAAAGGTAAGAATAAAACATACATATGATTACCTACGGTTCTTTGTATGAGGATCAAAAAGAGTGGCCATTTTGTTCGCATGAACAGTGACACTGACGGTTGTATGCCGCGAAACTGTTTGTGATTGGTTATTTGGTGTGCTCACGATCATGCGGTTTCGGGCGCGTTCGATATAACAGATTTCTTGGGAGTTATGGTTGTTATGGTAGTTAAAGGTTTTGAGAGTCCTTCGATGGAGATGCAAAGACAATATGTAGTAGAAACATTTAGTATTTATTACTTGTTACTTGACAAATTAATACATGTATTGACAGTAAAAGAGCGAGTTCGAGAGTGTTCTTATTCTATGCACTATACATATACGCACACAATGTCACATCACTATAACACGCGCTTACAGATTTTAAATATGAACTTACGCTCACTTAATTTGAAATTCGCGAAATTTTGAGTGAATATTTAAAACAAAACAAGGGATTTGAAGTAATGTACTGTATGTTGTTGAATTGTAAAATGTTTACGACAACATTGTCCACGTACGACAAGTGCAAATAGTCATAGCAAAGCACAGGATTGGTGGGAATATCATAGAAAATAAACAAACCTACCAATGTTTTCTGAGACAGACTTTGTTATCCATAATTTTTCATTTATCCTGAGTATTTCCATTGAAGGTTTCTTATTCATCTTCCTATCACCCTTATTATTCAAACACCACACTAATTATAAAATGAAAAGTAAGATAAAAATAATAATAACAGATTTTTTTATTAACATAGTGAAAAAGGTGTGTTACCATTGAGTTGCATAAGAACCTCATGTGTGATGAGCTCAGGGGCATCGCCAGCGTATGATGAGACCACTTTTGCCCATAGTGCTTCTAAGCCAGATTTTAGTCTGCTTAGGCTGTCAAAATTATATAGCTCTATCATTCATATTGTGTATGGAAGAGCGATAATTTTTTTCATGTTGATAAAGAAGATTTTTGCCTTTTTTGGGATCGTTTATTTTCCCAGAATTGCTGCCATAGCTCGACATCAATTATTATGTTTGTCAAATAATAAAAACGAGTGATTGTTTCACAAGTTTCTGTCAAATTTTCGACTGATATTTGAATTTGCACAGGGTGTAATTTAGATAAAGCAAATGATGGAGTATTTTCTTCAGCAAAGCCTATTTGTAGAGATGCAATAACGGAGTCGAAGTATGGTATTATCAGTGATCTTTACCAGAATTCGGATGGGCTTTCTGATGAGAGATTGTTTCCATGACGTTGTTTCCCAATAACGCGTGGAATCGATGTGATGTCCTTTTCCGGGGTGACTGTCTCCGCAACAACAGTAACATTGTTTATATTTTTATCTGTAACTCTTTTGGGATTGTCATTTGTCATGGTGGCACCAGCAATTGGAAAATGCATTTTTTTGTGGTTTTATGTGCGATCAGTCCTCGATTATAAGCAAATAAGTTTGCTTATTGGCATGTAGGATGCTCCCAAAAAGCCGAACCCCTTATTTAACCCACTCATCGCCACATAAGTTTTAAAAACATCACTTGGGTGCCACATTTTGTTTTTTGGTTGCCATAGGGAAGGCGTTGTATATTGTGTTTTTTAATTATTAAAACTCCATAAATGACAAAAACCATCTAAAAACAATAAACGCACCGAATGCGTTGGTGGCACTGGAAATAAACACAATTAGACACTAGTGCCACTCAACGCGCCGTTTGCGCTGACCGTTGTGCTCTAACTCATTGACATCGTCGTTATTTTTAATAGACCTCCTAAACGCAGGTTCAACTGAGTTTTTTCTTTTATTGTTACATTGGTTGAATATTTGGACACAGCATCCTCTTTCTGTTGGATCATTGGATTGAGGGAATAATTTGTAAACCTTACAACATTTACAGATCTAAAGATTATGTATGCTGTGTAGGATGTATGGCTAGGTCCTATTGACTTCCGTATGGTCTAGTGGCAGTTAAATAAAACTAGTGGTTACAGAAGGCTGAGGCTTGTATGGAATGGTTTATTGAGAAATGCACCTTGTATTTATACTCCCGGCTACAATATCGATCGACCAATAATAAGTTAATTAATTTCACAAACCAATAAAATTACACGAATTTTCACCAATAAGTGATGCAAACAAGTACATAGTAATAGAAATCTAGGCACCGAGGACGGCCACCGGGGGGGTTTTAGTGCGGTAAAAATCCCACATAACTCTGCGTCGCTCCCACGGCGTCGGGTACCTTTTGAAGGTTTCCCCCTTTGGGAACAAAAGAAAAGGCCGTCTCGCTTGTGACTTCGCTGGTCGCGCTGTCGCCTCCTGGCTGGCAGCTTACTCGATGCTATAAATATAAGCGGGTTGCTAGCGCGCGCATTCTCGAATCAACGGCGGCGACGTGTGGATATCTCTTGGCGGAAAGTGTTCCAGCAAAGCGGCGCGAGTTCTGGCGATGATGCTGCGTGAAGAAGATTATCCATGCTGAAGATAATTTGCCGGCAATGGAGTTGTTTCTTGTTTCGAAAACAGTGTCAAATTATTCTGAACGTCTTCGGATAGTTTCCTCTTCGGAAGAAATCGGAACATCATTGTAACCATAGCCGGGGGTAGTTGCATAATAAATGTTTAGGTCGGTACTTGATACACAGTCATTGTCACCATAGCCGGGGGTAGTAACAAAATAAATGTTGTGCGGTACTTGCTACATTATCAATGTTAAAGTAGCCGGGGGTAGTGATATATTAAATCTTATGTGCGGTACTTGCACTGCCGCTACAGCTGTTATAATGGTTGATAGACAATATACTATCCAGGATATCGTTTTTGAGATAAATGAATTCTCGTCTTTTCTTTTTTTATTATTTCGTCATTTAGATTCTTTAACTTTATTGATACTAGATTCGAATTATCCAGTTGGATATCATTTAATTGAACAGGAATTAATTCCTCTTTGTTTTTATCAAATACTGTTACTTTGTTAGGTTTAGAATATATGTGTATCCATAACCATCCATTCATTAACTTTTGCCATATTAAAAGTTTCCAAATAAATTTTTTGTTCGACAATCCGAAGGTAAAGTTCTTACAACTTTTAGTTGAGATTCACATGATGGTTCAAGATGGTAGAGTATTCATTTAATTCTTCACATATGAAGTGTTCTTTAGTAATAGTTCTACAATTACTAAGGTCATCGAATTGCACGTAAGACTGCTTATTTGTAGTAATACCAATATATTTTCTATTCGGGTGCACTAATGCAAATACATCTGTGTTTTGACTGTGAGGTGCCGGTAATGGTAAGACGTGATAAAAATGATATATTCAATATAAATACTATTTTAAAGTTTATACAAAATACGTTTAATATTGATATATCAATTAACAAGTGTATATCTTCAATATTTAAGGGTATTGGAAATTCTTTATTTTGTTTAAGATATTTACGATTACTTATTAGTTCTTTATGAACTTGACTTGGGGTAATTATATATGGGTGTAATACGTTCTGTTTTGCAAACGAAATTGAATTTCATAACATTTTTAATATTCATAAAGGTTTGTACATAGATTAGTTAAAATATTAAAGTGACTATTGATAGTAGCCTTTTGACGACCCGCGTGGCGCAGCGGTTACCGTACCGGTCTGACACGCAGTGGGTCCCGGGTTCGATTCCCGACCAGACGGGTGTCTGAATGATGAGTTTAGATTCTTGCTCTGGGTCTGGGTGTTTGTGTATTTGTCTTGTGTGTGTCCATGGCACCCACGACACAGGAGAAAATCCTAGTGTGGGGCTATGAGTGTAGAAAGCGTTTAACCCTTAATTTGGCAGAATTTTTTTTTTTACATAAACCGATTTTTTTTATTGAAATCGGGTTTAAGACGTTTTAAGGCATTACAAAAAAATACGAAAAAATATCTTTACGTTTCAGTTTTCCTGAAAACTCATGTATGACACAGCATACATTGCCAAGTGAATAGAAAACCAAGGGATCAAAGTCGTGTATGCTGGGATATACATTGCCAAGTGCAGTGACTAATGAAATACCGACGGAAGTGAGTCTTAAAACTTATGAAATTTCGACGGGAGTTTATCCAGGAGCAGGAATAGCAAAAAAAATACAAAAGATAATAATAGTATAAACGTTTATTGAACTGAAATGACTAATTTACGCCTTTACATGGTAATCTAATTGACAGTTTCTGGGATTCTTCCCTGTTACGAAACATAGCCGCACTTTGCATTTCATGCACAATACAGTGGTAAGCTTCTGACATAGCTTGCACCTGCCTTGAGTGGTCATTATCATAAAATGACCAATGGCATCGTATCGTAACGATTCCACTGGGTTAGCTCATTTTTATCAGCACGACCAAATTTTTTCAGGCCTTCGTATATTTCGTACCTAAAATCTTTTAGAGGTATATATTGCTTGCTTGATTGAGCTTGATCCCGCCTATATAAAAGCCAGGCATTATTTATGCATATGTCAAGTATTTGAACAAAAATACCTATGTACCAACGCCTACTTTTAAATGGTGTTTTATAGAGAGATATAAGCATGTCGGCTAAGTCGACTCCCCCCATATGTTTATTATACTCCTTGACTATTTGGGGACAGTCGACATCGATTTTGCTTTTTGTCTCCTTACAGTATCTTTTCATTTTTTCGACAGGTTCTACGCCTACATATGAACTAATTAGGGTAACAGGTTTGTTATCGTTCCATCTCACTACCGATAATCTATTTTTGTTGCACACTACTTGTGAATAACTTCCTCTAGGCTTCTTTTTCATCTCTTTCTCTGAAGGCAACACTTTTTCTGCTCCTCTAAGTCTATTGTTTCTTATAGTCCCCAAACCAAATATACCGTATTCTTCGCGTAGAATGTAAAACAGCTCAGGGCAGGAAAAAAAATTGTCACAGAAAACAAAAGCCGGTTTGAATTTTATGCTTTGACATAAAGCGATTACAATTCGTCCTCCGAAACCTATAGAAGCTTCCTTATCTGAAAACGTGTAAAATCTGAATGTATCTTCGCCACCATAAAGAAGAAAATCATATACCATGCCTGAGACTCCGGCGCGGACATAATTTTTGAAACCCCACTTGTTGGGTTTGTCCTTCATATATTGACGGCGTTTTCCAGCTTTGGTTCCTTTATACGGAATCATCATCTCGTCTATACTAAACGTTCATTTTCCTGTGCTAGACAATTTTGTCTTACTTTCTGCACAAATGGCCTCACTTTGTAATATCGGTCGGAATCCTGTATATTATTGTCAACGAAGTGCAAATTGCGACGTATTTGTTGATATCGTTTTAGTGTCATCAAATCTGCTACTAAGTTATACCTGTATCGTAAACTCCAAAAGTCCGTATATGCTGGCATATTCACGACCCCCATTATAATATGTATGGCTAGAAAATCGCGAAGCTCATCTTCCGTCAAACCAAGTGAACGTCCAGTGTTTCCTACTGAGTAAGAATTTGTTTGCTCTACGATATCTGTTAGAATGTCTGGCGAAAAAAATTTATAAAAATAATCCATCGCTGATATATCCGGAACATCTGTATAATTGGAGTCTTCTTCTATAATAGCTCTGTGTCGAAAAACGGCTTTTTTCCACTGATAGTTCAAAGTAAATTTTTTCATTAGTCTCGGTCTTTTCAGGACAGGAACGGTGGGCTGACGACGTCGGGATCTGGTTTTTGGATTTGGTGGATTTACTGGAGTAAGAGGAGTTGTTGGGAGTGACGGAATATCACTCAGCACCGGTACTTTATTGCAATTTGGTTCTAAAGACGGACTTGAATATACTGTTTGAAAAATAGGCGTAAGTGGAACATTGTCGCTGTTGTAATGTTCGTCATCATCTACAATGTTTAGTCTTTCCAAGGAAGAATGAATAGAAGGTGCTGGAGAAGAAAATGAAGAAAGCGGGGTGCGTACACGAAATTCCTCTTCGACATCTGAGCGCTCGCTATCGTCAGAGGGTGCATTTTCAGCAGGCACAAGAGCTAATATTCTACCACCTCGAGTTAGTAGCGTTTGCTGGCAACAAAGAACCAAAAAAACATGCTTCAACCAAAAATAAAAAGCAATCCCAAATCACAAATACATGCGGTATCTTGCAAATTACAAATAAAGCATTTCATTACAAACTTGGCAATGTATGCTGTGTCATACAGATAAAACGAAGGGTCTTTCATTACGAATTTGGCAATGTATGCCACAGCATACATCAGTTTACCGACCAAAATAAACTCAAAACACAAAGTCACCATACACAAAAACATATCAAATCCATTCGATTATACTGTTATGCATAAAATATAGTTCATAAAAACACCACAAACCATGTCAAACCAAGTTAAAATAATATAAATACCTTAGTCAACACAGATGAGCTACGCCGGGCCGCCATTTTCGAGACCGAATGTCAAAATAAGTGTTGCCAGAGACGTGTTTTATTTTTCCTTATAAAAATAATTAGTATTGCAATGAATTAAAATGATTTGTGACACAGACATTTTTATTATACTATGTCAAATATTTTTACAAAGTTAATGTATGCCAGTACATGCACTGCCAAGTTAAGGGTTAAAGACATATAATTAATTGCGCTACTGTCATAAATTTATGAATTGTATCAAAGTTTTTGTTATTTGTTTTATTGTTATGTGCCAACTTTTTAAATGTCGAGTTAAAGTTTGCAATTGCGGGTTGTGTCTCTTGAGTTTGGTTTTTCATCAAACTACATATTTCTTTAGCATCAGTGTAGTGTTCACCTAGTGCACTGGCTCGGCAACTCGCGATGTGCGCAGGCGGTGCGTCCGTTCTCGCCTGTGTCTGGCCGTCAACTGGACCACTCGCCTACCACACCATAAGCACGAGACAGTGTATAGCTACTACTATTGTAGTAGCCCCACTACATACACTACTATCAGTTAATACTTTCAAGAGCTTCGTCATAGTAGACGGCGCCATTTGAATCCATGGTTCCGAAGATTGTTTTTAATATTGAGCCAATGCCATCGAATCATCCTCTTCTAGATCGTTTAGTACTTATCAAATGTGAAAGAGACGAATAGATATTATTTATTTTATCAAATTGTTTTTACAAAGATCTTTGTCTTTCTACACTTTACTGGTAAATTATTTACTTTTACACAAGTTGCTTTGGTTGTCCTAATTTTATCATCTAAATAATTGATTGTTTTAGGTATCCTGAAACAGGATTATCTTTTATTACTTTTGTTTTGTTTCTACATTATTCGAACCAGTAGCTAATTTTAATTTATTAACGTGTACTCGTAAGACTTTTCCTTTTTCGGTTTTTACCATTACATTTGCATTTGGTTTTATTTCTGTAATCACATGGTCCTTTCCAATTTGGAATTCATTTATTCGAGCTTTTATAATTTAAATAAACCTGTTCCTGTATGCTCTGATACAATATTCATAATTATAAATTATGAATATTGTGTTATTCATCATAACGAATTATAGATCTTTCTTTGCTTTGTATAATTATTAGTAATTTTCGCGTGCGACAGAAAGAGTTTTATTTAATTTATATTTTAAATATTGTATTTATGTTTCTTTACGGGTCCGATTGAACTTGGTAAATTAGGTTTTTGTCCAAATACTAATTCGTAAGGTACAAGTATACTTGCTACTACTATGTATACTAGAGTTATAAACGAACATAGGGCTATGTAGTCGTCGCAATCATTTTGATCGCTGGAAATATTGTTTTAAATAATCCTTGAGAGTTGAATGACTTCTTTCCAAGGCTCCGTTCGTTTGTGGATGATATGCTGGTGAAGTTATTTTTTTTTTATTTTAAATATATAAGCTACTTCTTTCAAAAGATTGGACATAAATTCGGTACCTTGATCTGAAAAAAATGTTTTTGGTACACCGAAATCACTGATAAATAATATTAACTTTCCTGCTACTGTTTCAGCATCGTGAGAGGATATACTAAATGCTTGTGAAAATATCGTCTTATAACGTAAGTGTATGTATATTTATTCCCATTTGAAGTTTCAGGTAAAGGTCCTACGATGTCTAAGGTGCCTCTTTTAAATGCATATAAATCTTGTGGTTATTATCGCCGGTGCTTTGATTTTCTTTCTCACAGTTTCATTTATTTGGCACTGTTTACATTTTTTTATGTATGTATTTAATTATATCTGATGTCATGTTTGGCCAGTAGTATTTTAATTTTATTTTTGCATACATCCTAACCCGAAATATCTTAAGTTTCGGAGTATATAAAATATTATTTGTTCAACTTTATCAGGATGAAGAGAACTATATGCATCTCTTAAGTTTGGTGAAAATATGAGGGTAACTTTATTTTTTAATAATTTGTTTCTTAGATTCCTTAGTATATAAAATAAATCTTTGGGAGTTAACGTATGTACCTTGATATACATAGATATATATTTTGGGTATCTCATGAAGTCTTGTAGATTTTATAGATTTCGTGTGGTTGAGAAAGTAGAAAATCAAAATCGCTCTTGGTAAATGCTTCTAGAATATTCGGGTCTTCTTCATCAAAATTACTATTTGTAAAATACGCTGTTTGCTTACGGATTCTTGGGTACTGGGAATTTTGTAATTGCTTTCGTTTTTTCTGGGTCTGGAGGGACTCCTTCATTTTAAATAAAGTGTCCTAAATATGCAATTTCAAGTCTCATGAATTCACATTTGTCCGATAGGAGTTTTTATTTCTCAACGTAATCTCCACCTAACTCAATGCATTTCTTCCATCTGGTTTGCAAGGCTTCTAAACCGGTTTCAAAAAATTATTCTTGTAGGTCTGCAAAATAATGGTTCACAGCGAGTTCAACTTCTTCATTCGAGGAAAATTTCTGCCCACCAAGGTGTTTTTTTAAGTTAGGAAACAGATGAAAGTCGGAAAGTGCCAAATCAGGCGAATAAGCTGGGTGGGTGGGGCAGCAGTTCAAAACCACAGTCGCGAATTTAAGCCATCGTTTCAAAAGACGTGAACGCGTGCATTATCCTGGTGATATAACACTTTCTTCCTCAGTAATCCCGGACGTTTTTCCTTAATTTCTTCACGTAGACGACACAATAAGGTGCAATAGTACGCTGAGTTTATTGTTTGTCCTTTTGAAAGATAGTCTACCATTATTATTATTCCACGAACATCCCAAAAAACAGACCCCATCACCTTGCCAGCCCTTATAATTGTCTTTGCTTTTTTTCCACTGCTTGGAACACTTTATGGATGTTTTCTTCGGTTGTAGACGTTGTAGGGCGGCCGGAGCGAGGGTCATCTTCAATGCTCTCCCGTCCACGTCAGAACTTCCCCGCCAGGAGAAGATGATTCCGAGGGCGAAGTCTAAGTCCTCTTTAAGAGAGGACTCCGGCAGACCCCGTGGTTGGGATTTAGGGATTTGGGAAGCAAGTGAAGCCTGCTTTGTCGGCTTAACGCACTTAACGCACCTGGGAGTAGTAGAACAGTTTGCCGCTGCGTTGCCGTAGAGCTGGCAGCGGTGGCATTGTCCGGGGAAACCCCTACGGTTCGGGGGCTCTACTCTGGCCAGTGAAAGGCCGCAAACCTCGCTAACACCTTTGAAGATGTTGCGAGCGGAGTATTGGACAGGACTACAAGGGCTAGCGGGTACTTAGTCCCGGAGCGGCTGTGCAACTTGTGCACCGCCTCTACTGGGAAACCCTTCGCGATGAGGTCATCCTGGATGGCCTCATTGGGAAGTTCATGTGGCAGCCCATGAAGGACTGCTCGGACTTTACGGCCCTCGGGAAGGGCGTAAGTGTGATAGGCAATCTGCCTGACGGAGAGGAACCTCGTCAGGGCTCGGAAAGCGTCCGTGGACGAAAGTGTTATTTGGATAGCCTCGCCGGTATTGCGGGCTTTAGTGAAGTGCACCTTATTTTCGGCGCAAAGTTGTGAGACCGTCTGCCACATGGCCTTATCCCAAAGGAAGACCGGGGGTGGCGGTTTGTTTTTCAAATGGGCAGGGGGGCCGCGGGAAGCGGGCTTCCCCTGAGGTCGGTTGGGAGAGGCAGGCTCAGTGCCCGGGCTTGCCTTAGGGGCACGTTTGGTGAGGCGCTTAGGGCGCTTCCCGACTTGGGTAAAATCCTCGTCGGGAGTGATGGTGCTATCGTCCTCATCCTCATTCAACCCCTGAAAGGAGTTGCGAGTTGGGACTACTGGAATGGCAGCGGTGCGCTTGCGCGGCCGCGAAGTAGAGGCATCAGAAGCCTCATAATCGGACGCCTCTGCGGCGGGATACGCGGCTGGGGCGTAAGCGGGGGGCGCATCTGGGGATGCGGGGGGGTTTGCAAAGGCAATGGGTTTGGGTTTGGGTTGAGTTTTATCGGACATTATTTTTCGGATAGTCTCTTCAAGAGACTTGACGTGTTTGGCCATACTGGCTGGAGCCTCCCTGCCTAAGGCAGGGAGCGACGAGGTGGGAGGGTGGGGCTAATCCCCGGCAGAATGCTGCCTACCGTCACCCTTGGGTCTAAACCCAAGTGCAGTGGGATCGGGTCAGCCGGTTTGCTTAAGCCAAGAGGCTTAAGGAGCGCACCGGGCCCGCGCTAACTGGCTTCGTTGTCACCGTTAAGTTTCCACCAGTTGGAATCGAATTGAAAACTACTCGCGGCGCGACGGGCGTTCCTCTATTTATTTCCAATAAATTGGCTATAAATAGATTCCCGCCCGAACGACGTGAACAGTCGTACGGTTTAAAGACGCGTATACGTTACGAAATGACGCGTAGCACGCAGCGTAGCTCGTAGAACGAAGCGTAGCTCGTAGCACGGGGCGTACCACACGGAGCTCGTCGGATGCGGAGCGGAGAACCGAAGCGGGCGTTCGCGCAGGCCGGAATCTCGTCGACCACACCACTTGGTACTCGCTTCGGCAGTACATATACTAAAATTGGAACGATACAGAGAAGATTAGCATGGCCCCTGCGAAGGGTGCGTTGCTTACGGGGGTTTATATAGGGGGTGGCACAGCGCAACTCGTTAGTACTGCAGGCAGCACTTACGTTTATACCACGATGTTTTCCAAAGTGGTGATTGAATTAAAATGATAAGTATGTTAATTTTAAGGTAAAAGAATAGTCTTAAATAAAAATATATATATATGGGACAGTCGATTCGGTTACACGCGAGTGTAGATAAATATGCGCCCTTTAAGAACTGTGCCCTCGATTATTCCTTCTTTTATTTGAGGATTAACTATGTTGGCTTTTACCAATGTTTCTGTCCTTTCATTTACCGTATATAATGTTATGTTGGGATTATGAAACGGAAGTTCTTTATTATGGAAAATGATTTTTTGATATTTATAATCAATACCACCATCAACCCATTATTGTCCCACTGCTGGGCACGGGTCTTCTCTCAGAATGAGAGAGTTTAGGCCATAGTCCACCGCGCTGGCCAAGTGCGAATTGGTGGCCAAGTGTGAATTATAATCAATATTTGATTTAGAATCTGACAGTATATCGTTTCCTATGATCGCATCATGTTTTGAATTAGGTAAGTGTTTTTGTTTTACGACATGAAATATTTTAACTCGTTCATCGAGATTTAAATTTAATTTTACGTAATTGTACGTTCCACACCGGATGGCATCGTCGGTGATACCGTAAATATTTAATATTTTATCAATCGATACAACAACTTGTGCTTATAGATTTTCTGCTCTTATTAATACACTCGCTTGTGTGTCGATTAGAAAATTTAATTGTATTTTTTGAGGTAATTGTTAAATAAATGTTTAATTTATTTGTGCCTGAATATGTTGGATGCTCGTTGAGGCGGCACCGTCCGCGAGTTGATTCTAGTTTAAAGGCCTATTTTAGATTGTTTCTACGAGTGAAACTTTAGTCATATAAGGTTGAACCTTTTAGTCATATAGTTGGTGTTTGTTTTGTTGTTGAGGTTGGGGTTCATTTATGGTTGGGGTCAAATTCATTTCATTCTGTCAAAGTTATTGGCAATTTGCCTTCGATTATTATAATTTATTTTGGTTGTTATAGAAGAAATTCACTAAACGGGGCGGAGGAGATCCATCAGGAACATGTCAATTATTATGTCCTTCTCGATTACATTTCTTACAAAATAAATTATATTTTATAAAGAAACTTCTTTTAAATGGAACAAGTTTTTTTTTTTAATTTGGATTATCTCGATAACTCAGTGTTTGGAATTCTTGATTATGATAGTGATTATTGTTTTGTGCTCGGTTAAAATTATTTTGAGCAAAGTTTTCATGATTATTGGGCTTGAAATTATTGGTGCGGCATTGCATCGTAGTATGTATGCTCTACTTTATGACATTTGTTACAGTAACGGTTTTTAGACATTTGCAATAAATAGGAAACATTATTCCTCTTCTAGCTCCATATCGAAAGCATCATTTAAGTTATTCGGATTTCTGGATCTTATCATATTAGATATTAGAGGATTAACCCTTTTGGGGGCGAGATGGTGGATAGGCTCACTTATTTTATATGTGTAATGGCAAAAGGTATATAATTATTAAAGTCAAGCTTGACTTTACACAATTTTTATTCCACACACCCAACACATTAACAGACTGAAGGAGAGAAGGAGAAATGTACCGTCAAGGGACAGATAGTTCAGTATACACAAATCATATGTAGATTCTAGAAACCATGATAATAACAGTATTCGCAAAGCGGCGCGAAAGCAGAGTGGCGTGGTGTAGCCGTGTAGCGATTTAATACCGACTGGTTTGGTGTTCTGTAAACGCGGCTCACGCGCAGGCGGCCGCTCTGGAGGGATTGACCGCGCTCAGACTCGCTCGGCTCCACCGTCCGCAATAACGCAACTATAAGGATATATGTAAATCTGTTTGTACTTTTACGTACAAACATATTTTTTCTTGTTAATTTATTTTTTACTTTTACATTTTATTTTCTTATTATTATTATTTCATTGTTTTCTTTTCAATTTATTTTATTACTGTTTTATTTTTACTTATTTTAAATGTTGTAAATTTAACACATCCACTACACCCCAAAAAGAAAGTATGTAATGCCAACTGATCGGTGTTTTCAATCTGTTCTGAAAGTAATGTTTCATCGGAACAAGATTGTTTAATCGCGGATAGAAATTTTTTTAAGTAAATTTCTAATCTAAAGATGAATTATGTCATGGTCTCACTCGATTGTTGTTTACAACTTTGAAGTTCAATTAACAAGTGTGTCTGATGCTTTCTGTTATCGAATCTTGACTTTAAGAACTCCTTTAATTGAGGCCAGTCTTTATAGATGGTGTTGGAACATACAGATTGAGCGCAATCAGTCAGTTTTGTTTGCACGTATGCGAATAATATATATTCCTGGTTATCTGAGGCTAATTGGAAAGCCTTATCGCAATTGCTAACCAAGAAGTGAGGTTGACGCGATTTCCGTATGAGTCGATGAACCTTGCTAAAAACTCGATAAATAGTTTGACTATAGGATTGGCGTTCTCTGCTACACAATACGAACCGTTTGAAGAGGTCTGTAATGCCATTGTATGATTTTATTATTATTATTATTATTATATGCTTTAGTTTGTTAAATTAATTGATAATAATAATTTGATTTAGAAAAAAAAACGTTAACACTCGTAGTTATAATAGCATGACTTACAAAACTAGGAGCATAGTGAAAGAGTTGGCTGCACGTACTGCTGTTTCCTTCCCTCTGAAGTCGGTTGCACGTACTGCTAGTTCCGCTCTTCAAGTCGTACTCGTCTGCTACCGGTTTCGTAAAACGAAATATTTCGGCGTGCCTCTTGATTTCTTCTTACGTTGCTCGAAGCTTGTTTCTGAAGATTCCGACTACCAGAATGTACTGAATTCTTCCTTTCTAAGAGCCTGGAGGCTGCCCTACTGGTTTCTTCGTTTCTTTACCCCGCAGGTGAACAGAAGTATCCCCCTTCTGACACCAAATTTTGTTACGTGCGGGGGTGGCTGTAGTTATCTGGTTTTGAATAAAAAACTTATTTACGACGAATCGATTTTTATTTTGTGCTAATCTTAATGATAATTTATGTCTCGTCTCTGAGGGGAGACGCACGCTTCGCGCAAACAGCGCATGACTTTAAGGTAGTATTCCTTATTGACCGTACGACCTTGGGGCAAGAATTCAAGATGCACCACGCCATTGCAGTCGAAGAAAACAGTGAGCAAAAGCTTCGTATTTGATCGAACTTGATGTGCATCTTTCGGTCTTGGCTCTTCTGGACGCTTCCATTTGGATGATTGGGCTTTGGTTTCAATGTCATAACCATACACCAATGATTCGTCACCAGTTATGACCCTTTTGAGGAAAACTGGATCGTCGTTGACGATGTCCAACAGTTCTTGAACGATGTCCATGCTACGTTGTTTTTGCTCAAAATTTAGCAATTTTAGAACAATATTCGCTGCCGCACGTTTCATGCTTAAACATTCGTAAAAGTTACTTGGCATAAGCCGAACGATATGTCAACATCATCAGCAACCTCTCTGATAAGATTTTTCATAATATAAATCATACAATTTGCATCTACTTATATAAATACCCCTCTTTGCCCATACACTAAATTTCGTTCGTCCATCATTTATGGTCTTTGACTTAACTTAACTTTTCCAAATTCAATACTGATTAGGTTAAACATCGAGTTATATAAAATATCAGGGTCATTGTGTATAGGCTACAAAGACAATTTTTAAGCCAAATTGCTTTTAAATAGTTCAAGGCGGTCACTTTTTATAGGAACAATCTTAATCTCCCTTTTTTCCGTCTTATTGATTTTTCCAGGGAATACTGCTAATTGCCCACAATAATCTGAGTCTATCTTGTTTATAATCGATGTATTTAATGCTTTTAAGTTTGTAAACATATTATCTATACATGTTGAGCTAGTAGCAGTTATCCGAGTAGGTTCATTAAAACTGTTGTATAAAATATAGGACTTGAAGAGCAAAATAAGTTTTCTTGTTTGAGCCGTATTTTCTAGAATATTAATATTGAAGTCTCCACAGACAACAATCCCCTTATTAGAGCGGCGGAGCTTTAAATAAAGCCTCTTCCGTAAATTTTTCAAATTCCTCATAAGGTGCAATGGGGACCTCGCATATACGCTAACAACCAGGAACTGCTCAAATTCTATACATGCAATTTCAATAACTCGCTCATCAGACAGGTTTACAATGTCTTTCCGTTCCTTAAATTTTATGTTGTTGTTTACAATTATAAGTGAACCACCGCCTATCATGTTTATTCTGCTGAACGAGCTGGCAACCTCATGCTTACAGAAGTTAAAAAGGATTATTACGTTTAAGGGTTACTTCTTCACGTAGCTTTAATAACCTCACAATGCAGTAGCGTAATATTGTAGTAATAAAGAACTCGACGATGACGAATGGTAAAACATTTGTTTTTTCAAAGCGATTCCATCCTTTTCTCCATTGTTTGCGACTCGAGTAAGCTGCCGGCCGTTGCTTCTTTATTTGGCGCGATTTCGACCATAATTATGGTGTTTGTAATAGAGTTCAATCGATCGTTCGCTGTTTACGCTCCTTTGGATGTTTATTGGCTTAAAGAAATGTTAATTGTGTGTCACTTTTTAGTTTGCATAGGCGACTAAAAATAGATAAATAATATGAATATTGTAAAGTCAGATAAATGAACGCGCACTAACTTTGTTGAACTGTTTTAAACCTCATTAGTGTACTTTTAGGAACAACGTTATTATTGCAATTACAAGTCACGCAATGAATAAAGTTCAGTGAATGAGATTTCATTAAAAAAAATTGTGTCACATTAGCCCAGGTAAGTAGTTTGAAAAGATGGCTTATTTAGTCCAAAATTCAAAATAGTACAACACTTGTCACTCGTGTCTCCTTCATGTCATGCTAAAGATTTGTCTGAGGCTTCCCTTTATCCGAAATGATTGTCTAACAGTATCTGCACTGATTCCATAAAACTCAAAGAATTTCTTTCTTTCAAATACTTTGATTTATGATAAGTTTAAGTTAATGAAAATACTTGTATATATATTTTTTAATTAGAAATGTAGCAAAATGAAGGCAGGGGTATGTAACAGATATGTTACACTGTATCATTCTCTTCCTCAAGATGTATGGAACGCCTTGAAACAGTTGTTTTGTTTATTGTAACATAATGCTACGCCACTTTTTTCGCAAATAGTTTGTGACACATCGGCACAGTTTCGGTATTTGCAATGGATCCTTTTTCAGCCCATGTAGGCCTGCGTCCAACTTGATCCTATCAGACAGCTGCTGTTGGAATGTATTGGGCACGACCCTTACGTTTTTTTTGCCTGAATGCAGGTCTCAATACTTCGACGTGTTGTATTTGCCTTCGTCCCTAACTTACATAATACTGTACCAATTTTCTCATGGACACATGCTGACAATAGCTGCGTGTCTTTTATGTTTTTGATCTTGCGTACCCGTCTGTCTAACCCGTCTGTCGTCAGTAATACCTTGGCCTAGAACGTGGTGCACCATTTCTCATCTCGTCTATCCTGGTATTTATACGTGCAATTCCAGCAATTAATGATGCAATAGTATCGGAACTTGCACTCTGGGATACCTCATTATTGGGCAGTGGTCGTATATTTTTGATGATTTTGTCTGCCACTCTCGCCAGCTTCTCCAAGTCAGAACTATCAGCTACGGTAACTACAGCGCGCACTGCTTGAGGTAAATGTCCTTGCCAAAGTATCCTTAGTGTTTTACTGGATATTTTGTTACGGGCCAGGTCATCCATTTTCGCCAATAATTGTGTAGGTCACTGGTCCCCAAGTTCCATTTCTCCTATAAGTTTTTTAACCTTCGCGTCTTTGTCTCTTCGAATATCGCAAGTAAGCGCTCTCTCAACTTATCATATCTCTTCCCTTGCGGTGATTTCAGCAGGAAATCGCTTACTTGAGCAACAACCTCTTTTTCCAGTTTAGTTATGGTCAAATTATATTTGGCCTCATCTGACAGCTTCTGAGGTGCCACAATTGCGTCCATTTGAACGAACCACAACCGCGGCTGATCCGTTGAAACACTTGAACATAAGTAAACAGCCTAGATTCTTTCTTTCTTAATTAACAAATCACCTATAAGAGTTTTCTGACACACTGGAAATTTGGCGCCTTTATCCCCTAAAATACAGTATTTTACAGCCTTTGTTCGTTTGCTTTAATTTTTCATACGTTTTGCTCCTTGTACTGAACATAAATTTTGGGTAATTTTGGTGGAACATTTGTAGCAATTTTCGTAAAAAAATCTTATCATTTGAATAGTCACTTTCTTACTTAAATGCATTTTGATTACATGAAGGATATTTACATATATGAAGGATATATATCGGTTCTATAAGGATCTACAATGTGCGGAAAAGTACCGCGATGTAGGGGCGGAGTGTTTTTTTTATGGTAGACTAATCAAACTGTGATACTGTATCTGTATCTGTAAACCGTGATCTGGTTTATTTGCGTACTAATTTACAAATAAAGAGACAAAAATATGCGATTTCATGTACGATTACATAAGAATATAATGGTTTCATCTTACTCAGTCGATTTCCTTTACACTTTAATACGTTTTAAGGCATAGCTTAAGCTTAATCAATGCTTTGAACTAATTCATTGACAAATTTCTGATTTCACTTTGACCCATAAAAGAATTATTAAATTTGTGACGATGACTAACAAATACAGATTTTATATGTTCCAATAATTATGCCCAACATATACCTATTGCATTCTATTTATTAAAGAATTAAGCACTGCCATACCATGCATGAAATCATCTTGGCTACTGGGCACTGATGCACCAACATGAACACTTACATCACCATCATCAGGTTGCTCAGCAATATCAGTAGGTGCTGGTAGACGGGCTGTTAATGCAATGTTATGCAATACATAACATGCAAGAACTATTTTACTAGCAACATGAGGATGATAATGAAGGGTCCGGTGCTTAAGTAGACACCTCCAGCGTGCCTTGAGTAACCCAAAACAACGTTCAATACAATTTCGTGCCTGTACATGACGTCTTGTATATTCCTCTTCCCTGAATCTAGGAACAGCATTCAATACAGGTGTCATAAGCCCGGCCCTGCATGGATATCCAGAAACACCTAAAATTAAATTGAGTTTAGTACTAATTTATTTAAGGTATCTTCATTATGACTTTTTATAATTTTTGTATAGTTCATTACCTAATAACCATGTTTGTTCACCATTAAGGTGCAGCTCACGTAAAAATGGTTCCACATCCACTTGGCTGGTTGACCATATAAACGAATCATGGGTTGCTCCTCCATATTTCGGATTTACATTTAATATTTTTAAATTGTGATCACAAACCTGAAAATTCAAACATTTTATAGCTTTTAGCTAGTTATCCATTACCTATATATTACGATTTCCTGTAGTGCATAGTAATTTTACAAGTTAGTAAAATATTTTAAAAATCGGATTTTAAAAAACGGATTAAAAGTCCTCATATTGGTAAATAATTATTGCGGTCGATGGATGACCACACATAAAAGACTAAATGAAGTTGGTGTCAGATGTGTGAAACTGAATTGTGTGAGTTCTATGTTCTTTTATAAAATATATAGACTTACCATTTGCACTTTTAAAGAATGATATCATTTTCTATTAAAAAAGAGATGTTCCTCTTGGTCAGGTTTTATTATTGAGATATAAGTGCAATCTATGCACACTATAATAACGGGTAAACAATACCGCCTCTGAAACCTATAAGATTATGTAAATAAAATGAGTATAAAGTTAACCTGCTGCAAGTTACATGAATCGAATTTTACTTACTGTTGACTTTCTTGACCTTTCTTTTTCCGTTTGAGGAAATTTTATATATTTGGCCAAAATTTAATTATTGTTGAGTGTATTAACAACTTCTCTAATGCAACGACTTGCTGTAAGTTGTGTTAAATGTTGCGTTATATCCACGATCCTTTGGTATGACCCTGTGGCTAAAAAGCTTACCGCGCAAACCTAAAACAAATTTAATAAAAGTAATAAAACATATAAAACAAAATTCTGATAGGCACTTTAGGTATTTAGGTACTTACACTTATAAAAATATAATCATATTTATAATTCACCTTTACTTCTATAGAAATTTCATTAGTTCCCCGCAGTGTGGTATGGGCTCGTAAATCCACGCATAGTCGTTTAAATGTTTCTTTGTCCAATATAAACCTCTCCATGAACACGGCATTCGGCATTTCATTATTTTTTTCCAAACGTTGACAAGACACATTTCTACGATTACGCCTGAGCCACACTTCTTTATTATGTGCAGCCCACAAAAGTTTAAGACTGTGCATTTTTATTAGAATTATATAAAACTGCTAATGACAAGAACAAACGCCGCTTCAACAGCTGACTACAATCGTACAATCGCCATCTTGTTTTTTCGTTTTCTACAGGGTTTTAGCGTTTGACAGAACATTCGCTCGATTTAGCTATTCTACTGTCAAAACTTGCCTTTTGTATTGTATTGTTCGTTACGATTCGTTTTAAGAATAGAATTGTTTGACACTTGACTACCAAATTGAAGTTCGATACGCTCAATAAAAATATCTAGCGTAACCTTATGTCAATCCCATACAATTATTAGTCTATTCGTTTAGCGTTGATGCCATTTGTCTAGGCCCACTGGTGTGACGCTTCGTCGGCACGCAAAGGCACATGATCTACGGTAATTATGTTACCGTGACCTAACAGATGGCGCTAAGAGGCATATTATTGATACACACATATGGGGTCAAATTTGCTACGTTACAAAGTGATCAAAAAACGGATCTGTAAGGTGCCGTTGCCGGTGCCTTTCAATTAAATATCGACATTCGCAGTAACAACATTACTTTCTTCTCCCCCTTTATACAATAGGGGCTGGCTTGAAAGGGACATTTTTGCTGTGGAACCTCTAATAAATATGTGACATACTATTTTTAACAGGTTGGAGTTGAATGGGAAGCCTCCATTAGTTTACTATTGAAATAAAATACAGTAATTATTCATTCTTGCTGCCAAGTTTTTTTTTTTTGCAGTCTTCAAAAATGTATGTATTGTCCCTTTCATAAATATCCTGTTTCGAAAGGGGCATGATCATTTATGAAAGGGACAGTATACAGGGTTTCCCAGAATGAATGGATAATCCTGGAGTGCCAAGTAGTACAGCTATCGGGTGCTCAAAAAAAATATCAAAAAAAATAAAATCCTATCGGTGCCCAAAATATGATTTTTTTTTTCAAAAAACACGTTTTTATTGACCTTACTGTACGTTCATGTACACCAAAGCCTCAAAATAAAGAAATTTGTTGCGTTTTTGGTGTTATCTTATTCCCCACAGACATTCCTAATAGAAGTGCAGTCAATTGTTTGAGTACCTATCATAGTTTTTTGGAAAAACAAATTTTAACTTTGAATTTTAACATGAAATTTGATAAAAACATTATTTAGGGAATGTTTGAGGGACTTTGGTGAAAAAAAAATGTATGAAAATCTAAGTGACCAAGTATTTAAAAAACATGTGCAACTAATACAGTTTATAAATTGGTATAATACATAATTTTATTTCCGGTAAAAATGCAATAATTGCTAAAACATGCAAAAACAATAAATTCAGCTGAAGAAATTTTGTCTTTAATAGAAATAAAATAAAAGAGTTCAGTTGAACATAAATGTATTATTTTATAATAAATGTTCAAATTGTTTGCCGCCAACTCTAATACAAGCTCTACATCTTCTAACAAATGCTCTTCTAAGTTGTCGTACGTAGCGCCGTTCGGTTATTTTTGAAGCAGCCTCCTGAACACGACTGCGTAATTCTTCTAAATTTGAAATAGGGTTTGCATAAACTTGTTCCTTTAGACAGCCCCAGTAAAAAAAATCTATTGGATTTAAGTCTGGGGATCGTGGCGGCCACAAAATAGGACCTAAACGGCCAATCCATTTATTTGGGTACGTTGAATTTAAATAAGCACGGACATTTGTAGCATAATGTGCAGGGCAACCATCATTCTGAAACCAGTGGGATTGCCTCACCTCCTCAGGCACCTCTTGCAATAAATTTGTCAATTCATTTTGCAAAAAATACAAATAACTCTGGCCTGTTAAGTTTCCGGGCAGTTCAAATGGACCAATTATTTTTCCATTTAATATACCAGTCCAATAATTTATTTTGAACTGGTATTGTGATCTCTCTTCTCGCATTAGATGCGGATTGCTTAGTTGCCAGCTATGTAAGTTATGCATATTAAAGTAACCGTCTTTTTTAAGAGTGGATTCGTCGGTCCATAGAACTTTGTTAAAAAATTGAGGATCTTGTTCTATTTTTTCAAGCATTTCTTGACAAAAAAATAATCTTGCCCTGTAATCTTTCGGTTGTAGAGCTTGAACGCGTCTAATGTGGTAGGGATGAAACTTATTTTTTTTTCAGTACGCGATGCACGGTTGTCTTTGAGATCCCAGTATATCGAGCTATAACTCTAGTCGAGGTGGACGGGTCTTGCTGAATTTCGTCAAGGACAATCTGTTGTGCATTGATATTCGCAATTCTGCCAGTACTTGTACCGCCAACGCCGCTGCCTGGTGTTCTCCCCTCCGAATAACAACTGTGCACTCTTATGAATACACGGTAATCGGGATGACGTGCGGTAGGGAATCTTTCCCTATAAGTGGCTGCAGCAGCACTTGCGTTGCCTTTACATTCACCATAAATTAAGTGCATGTTTGCGTATTCTTGTGCCGTATATTGAATACGCGGCATCTTAACACACAAAAACAGTCCAGATACAAGCCAAGTCGTCGTAAAATCACCAAACAAAGTCCAAATCAGAAAGTAAAACTAAAAGTCCAATAAGATAGCCAGAAGTCGTAGTTATAACACTGATTCAAAATCAAAGAGAAACGTAAAGGTATGCACATGCGATGCTCAACAAGTCAAACAACGCACTAACTACTTGTACTTGTGTTTGTTATGTACCCCATGGCTGAAGAGATAAGAAACAATAATTATTGTTAGCATTAAAATATTAATCATTGTTCTTTATCTCTAGTCTTGTCCCGCTCGCTCACACTACTAAACTCACCTATCCCTGTCTAGTAATAAACAAAAGACGGGTGACTTGGGCCGCACTCAGGTAGTAAAACTAATTATTATTTTAAATTGACTTAAGACACAGTTATGTATTATACCAATTTATAAACTGTATTAGTTGCACATGTTTTTTAAATACTTGGCCACTTTCATTTTCATATATTTTTTTTTCACCAAAGGCCCTCAAACATTCCCTAAATAATGTTTTCATCAAATTTCATGTTAAAATTCAAAGTTAAAATTTGTTTTTCCAAAAAACTATGATAGGTACTCAAACAATTGACTGCACTTCTATTAGGAATGTCTGTGGGGAATAAGATAACACCAAAAACGCAACAAATTTCTTTATTTTGAGGCTTTGGTGTACATGAACGTACAGTAAGGTCAATAAAAACGTGTTTTTTGAAGAAAAAAAACATATTTTGGGCACCGATAGGATTTTATTTTTTTTGATATTTTTTTTTGAGCACATAGCTGTACTACTTGGCACTCCAGGATTATCCATTCATTCTGGGACACCCTGTATAATATCATAATAGGTATTAACAAACATTATTATTTACATTACATTATTATTTTACTAACTATCCTAAACACTAATTAACAGTCTTCTTTAAGTTTGGTCTTTAAGTCAGGATCTTTAAAATAATCATAACAATCAATATTGTTTTTGATGATTGGTGTGGGTCTAAAAAGTCATTAACATAAAATTAATAGATTGTTAGTGACAAAGTGAGAAAAAAAAATTGCCTTTAACCCTTAATTTGCCAGAATTTTTTTTTTTACATAAACCGATTTTTTTTATTGAAATCGGGTTTAAGACGTTTTAAGGCATTACAAAAAAATACGAAAAAATATCTTTACGTTTCAGTTTTCCTGAAAACTCATGTATGACACAGCATACATTGCCAAGTGAATAGAAAACCAAGGGATCAAAGTCGTGTATGCTGGGATATACATTGCCAAGTGCAGTGACTAATGAAATACCGACGGAAGTGAGTCCTAAAACTTATGAAATTTCGACGGGAGTTTATCCAGGAGCAGGAATAGCAAAAAAAATACAAAAGATAATAATAGTATAAACGTTTATTGAACTGAAATGACTAATTTACGCCTTTACATGGTAATCTAATTGACAGTTTCTGGGATTCTTCCCTGTTACGAAACATAGCCGCACTTTGCATTTCATGCACAATACAGTGGTAAGCTTCTGACATAGCTTGCACCTGCCTTGAGTGGTCATTATCATAAAATGACCAATGGCATCGTATCGTAACGATTCCACTGGGTTAGCTCATTTTTATCAGCACGACCAAATTTTTTCAGGCCTTCGTATATTTCGTACCTAAAATCTTTTAGAGGTATATATTGCTTGCTTGATTGAGCTTGATCCCGCCTATATAAAAGCCAGGCATTATTTATGCATATGTCAAGTATTTGAACAAAAATACCTATGTACTAACGCCTACTTTTAAATGGTGTTTTATAGAGAGATATAAGCATGTCGGCTAAGTCGACTCCCCCCATATGTTTATTATACTCCTTGACTATTTGGGGACAGTCGACATCGATTTTGCTTTTTGTCTCCTTACAGTATCTTTTCATTTTTTCGACAGGTTCTACGCCTACATATGAACTAATTAGGGTAACAGGTTTGTTATCGTTCCATCTCACTACCGATAATCTATTTTTGTTGCACACTACTTGTGAATAACTTCCTCTAGGCTTCTTTTTCATCTCTTTCTCTGAAGGCAACACTTTTTCTGCTCCTCTAAGTCTATTGTTTCTTATAGTCCCCAAACCAAATATACCGTATTCTTCGCGTAGAATGTAAAACAGCTCAGGGCAGGAAAAAAAAATGTCACAGAAAACAAAAGCCGGTTTGAATTTTATGCTTTGACATAAAGCGATTACAATTCGTCCTCCGAAACCTATAGAAGCTTCCTTATCTGAAAACGTGTAAAATCTGAATGTATCTTCGCCACCATAAAGAAGAAAATCATATACCATGCCTGAGACTCCGGCGCGGACATAATTTTTGAAACCCCACTTGTTGGGTTTGTCCTTCATATATTGACGGCGTTTTCCAGCTTTGGTTCCTTTATACGGAATCATCATCTCGTCTATACTAAACTTCCGTTCATTTTCCTGTGCTAGACAATTTTGTCTTACTTTCTGCACAAATGGCCTCACTTTGTAATATCGGTCGGAATCCTGTATATTATTGTCAACGAAGTGCAAATTGCGACGTATTTGTTGATATCGTTTTAGTGTCATCAAATCTGCTACTAAGTTATACCTGTATCGTAAACTCCAAAAGTCCGTATATGCTGGCATATTCACGACCCCCATTATAATATGTATGGCTAGAAAATCGCGAAGCTCATCTTCCGTCAAACCAAGTGAACGTCCAGTGTTTCCTACTGAGTAAGAATTTGTTTGCTCTACGATATCTGTTAGAATGTCTGGCGAAAAAAATTTATAAAAATAATCCATCGCTGATATATCCGGAACATCTGTATAATTGGAGTCTTCTTCTATAATAGCTCTGTGTCGAAAAACGGCTTTTTTCCACTGATAGTTCAAAGTAAATTTTTTCATTAGTCTCGGTCTTTTCAGGACAGGAACGGTGGGCTGACGACGTCGGGATCTGGTTTTTGGATTTGGTGGATTTACTGGAGTAAGAGGAGTTGTTGGGAGTGACGGAATATCACTCAGCACCGGTACTTTATTGCAATTTGGTTCTAAAGACGGACTTGAATATACTGTTTGAAAAATAGGCGTAAGTGGAACATTGTCGCTGTTGTAATGTTCGTCATCATCTACAATGTTTAGTCTTTCCAAGGAAGAATGAATAGAAGGTGCTGGAGAAGAAAATGAAGAAAGCGGGGTGCGTACACGAAATTCCTCTTCGACATCTGAGCGCTCGCTATCGTCAGAGGGTGCATTTTCAGCAGGCACAAGAGCTAATATTCTACCACCTCGAGTTAGTAGCGTTTGCTGGCAACAAAGAACCAAAAAAACATGCTTCAACCAAAAATAAAAAGCAATCCCAAATCACAAATACATGCGGTATCTTGCAAATTACAAATAAAGCATTTCATTACAAACTTGGCAATGTATGCTGTGTCATACAGATAAAACGAAGGGTCTTTCATTACGAATTTGCCAATGTATGCCACAGCATACATCAGTTTACCGACCAAAATAAACTCAAAACACAAAGTCACCATACACAAAAACATATCAAATCCATTCGATTATACTGTTATGCATAAAATATAGTTCATAAAAACACCACAAACCATGTCAAACCAAGTTAAAATAATATAAATACCTTAGTCAACACAGATGAGCTACGCCGGGCCGCCATTTTCGAGACCGAATGTCAAAATAAGTGTTGCCAGAGACGTGTTTTATTTTTCCTTATAAAAATAATTAGTATTGCAATGAATTAAAATGATTTGTGACACAGACATTTTTATTATACTATGTCAAATATTTTTACAAAGTTAATGTATGCCAGTACATACACTGCCAATTTAAGGGTTAATGCCACAGGGTTCGTGTGCTCATTTCGTGCATATTTTACATTGATACCAGTCTTCAGTGCTTTCTGAATACATTTTCTTAAAGACATTGATTATCATCTCCTGTTTTATCATTTCTCAGGCTGCGATTTCTTAATCTTCGCTACTGCTGCTGAAAACAAATTTGTGCGAAGGCTTCTTTTTTTGAGAAGTTTTAACAGATTTATTTGAATTTATTCTTTTTAGTCTTTCCCTTACCTTTAGTTCTTTTTCATTCTTGTTTTTTTAAATTGCATTTGAAAATTTGTTTTACATGTTTTAAATTCTGTTTGTCAGCTTTCGGCGTATTCTTTTTTAAAATGTCCAACATATTTTCTAAAAGTAATCTATCTTTTTCAGGAGTTTCTATAATTGTGGTTTTACCTTTACGTTGCCTTCCAATAGATTTTCGAGGTGGAGTTTTAGGATATGGTCTATTGGTTTCTGGGATTATTGGAACTTCTGTGAAAATGTTCGATAATTATTTTAATCTTTTTTATGAGTTGCTCTAGTCTAGACCCTTGTAGTCCAACACATACGACAATTTTTTCATATTTGTGAACAAATAATGATTGCAACCAAAATTAGCTTTGGTATTATCAGCACTTAACCCAGACACATTATGAAAAGATAATTTGTATTGGACTAATGATTTTTGAATTGCTTCAAACATACCATCGGCAGATTCGTTGCTATTTTCATAAAAATCCAACAATTTGTTTTGAATCCCATTTCTGGCCGTAAAATATTGTATCACTAAAGGAAACAGCTTTATATCTGTTTGTAAGCAGTAAAACAAATTATCCCTATTAATACCATCTATTACATTTTGTATAGAATATGGGCCCAACACCTCTGTAACTAGTGCTTCCATTTTTGTTCTAGCTAGATGAATTGCTGTAGCTGCAGATGAATTGACATAAATAGTTTTATTCAATTTTATAGTACAATCCATACTATTGTAGGACAAATTATGTTTTACGGTGTGATATGTTAAGGCTAACTCATACGCAAGTTGCGTAAAGCAACAACATTGTCTTTATCACTGCATGTAGATGATATGGATGCAGAAGAAGAAACACGGAATTTCTCGAGTACTCCAGATGTTCTCCTCATTTCTAATTTTGATTTGTGTTGTTTGTTGTTTGCTGGTGTTGTTTGACCTGAAAATAATAAGAATAATCCCGTCACCTTACCCATCACCACTAGTCAGCTCACCATCAAATATTTATACTTCCAAAGTGATTGTGAAAAAACTACATAATTACTAGCTGACCCGGCAAACGTTGTTTTGCCATATAAATAATTTCTATGTACTTTCTAGTGCCGACAGAAAATAACTAACCTATTTTAAGTGTGTTAGGATGTGGTATATGCACGAAATAGGTGTGTAATGCTGTGAACGATAAGGGAATATAGAAACAACAAACGCCAATCACTATATTTATTAATAATTCATCATAATTAATTTCTGTAATATATATATATACGTATCATTATTCGATAAGAACGGCAACACTATCAAAAAATATCAGTCTCTTAATGCTACAGCGTGAACAATATTTTTTGTTAGCCCATCTTTAGCTAACACAAACAAACTTGATGGTTTACCCACTCGAGAGCATGCCACGTATAATTGTCCGTGTGAAAAACATGGCGTGCTTAAATCTAAGCCACAAACCGACATCGTTTGACCTTGGGTATCTTACGTACGTAAGTATTAATTATTAATAATTATTTATTAATTATTATTATTATTTTTTTTTTTTTATTAGTAATCAAGTTTAAAATGAATCAAGTACCTGATACGAGATCGCGTTGTTTGATATTTATGCAGTATACGTCTTGTTCCTTCCAGAACATTAGCGGATATTGGAGAGCATCATATGAACGATGTGTATCAGCAATGAACTGAAGATTATTACTGCTTCTACGAACCACAATTTCTCGTGCGCCTGTACAATCGCCAACCATGATTCCCGCAACGTCGTCAACAACACCTGTTGTTGACGACGCACCTGCATTAAATCTACGAATATGCTCTACAGCTGGTGTTTTATCAGGATTAATGACAATAGCGTGGTTATCGTTTTGTAATTTATGCATGTGTGATTTGAATATTTTCAACAATTCATTGTGCTCATTCAGTAAAGCGTCCAGTTCGCTCACGATGCGTTTGGCAAAAAATGAATCAAGGTTGTTATAGTCACAACGTGCATTCACACGATTGGCAAGTGCGCTTCCGGAATCCTCGCCGCCCATAAAGTAGATTTGTAAAAAATTATGTGCTTCGTTTGGCATTGGCAGTAATGAGCCTATTTTATGATAAACTTTGCCTCTAATTTTAAATGTAGAATTGTATTGTTGACCAAGTGAATTAGTATTTCGAACTATTTCTGTTGCTCATTTGAAAGCATGAATTGAATGTTCGAATGGACTTCAAGAACACGTTAGAATCTGGATCCGTGCCGATAAGTAAACCGTTCAATGGTTCCGGTGATGTTTCAATGTCGGGTAGTTGGACTTTTCCTGACGCGCAACACATCCCAGCTGGCTCGTTTTTAAATTTAAGAGCATGACAATTTGAACATTCTTTGTTCATAGCACCAATCACCACTTTTGTATGGGCATAATATTCCACATCAGGCTCATACTGGAATGCTAGCCGCATATGTAAATGCTCGGTGTACCTGTTGGCATTGCTGGTTGTTTGTTCTGCGTCTATTGGCTGTGAATCGGCGTGATTGTCGTTGTTGTAATCTTATCACTTCATTGCGTTCAGCTCGTGTATCTTCAGATTGTTCTTGACGCAATTGCGCCATGCTCACACGTGCATCAGTATTTTCTTGCTGGATTTCTTCTTCAGTTCTTTCGGATCTTAAATTTCTCTTGCTTCTGGTTTCACTTGTATTACGGCTCAAATTAGCCCCTTTGAGTTTTCGTGGCATTGTTCGCTGTACAAAATACACATAATTAGAACTAACAAAATGACTTTAGAGTGAAAAACATCGTAATTATATTGTTATTAACAACAATTTGAGTATAAAAAAAAATTTACTTACAACAACACAAAAGTCGTTGTTGGTAGGAGCCCCTGACACGCGTTGAGTATTTTTAGGTTATAATTAATAATAACAGATATTATTAATCTTATCTTATATTATTAATTTACTATTAATTAATTAATTGTATGATTAATTTAAGAGAGTTATTATTAGTATTAATTTATAATTAATAATGAGAAATATTGACACTGACATAAAAAATAACAATTCTAAACGTCACTACTAAGTTTACATAAACACACATAAACATTAATGATGGCCGACAACAGTGGAGGGAGTGAGAGAAACAGGAGACCGGCTTCGGTCTCATCCCTACTCCGCGTTGTTCACTGGGTAGTTACACCGATATAGTCTGGCCAATGAGTATCCAGAGTAAAAGCGCGGAAAATTTTAAAAAATAATTAAATTGCTAAAATAATTATTAAAAAATAGGGGTTGGTGATAGAAGGGCAAAAACTTAGGGTTGTATGTATTTTTGAATATCGTATCATAAAAAAATAAAAAAATAAATTTTGTCAAAAAAATGAAAAAAAAAATTGAGGGGTGGACCACCCTTATTATTTAGAGGTGTGAAAAATAGATGTTAGCCGATTCTCAGACCTACCCAATATGCTTACCAAATTTCAGAGGAATCGGTCAAGCCGTTTCGGAGGAGAATTTTATATATAAGATTTATTTAAAATAAAATCAAATCATTTTATAACATAGCATAGTATAGTTTAGATATTTAATGCAAGCATACTAAACCAATACACATACACATATTCATTACAGAGAGAGAGAAAGAGAGAAAAAATGTTTTGTATATTCTTACTTGGCCTATTCCTGCTGAAGCGATTGTAAATGTAACTCCACACAATTTGCATTTTCCATTATATTCGTTTTGTGGATCATTAATTAACCAATCACTATGTTCGATTTACAACTGACTTTTATACTTCTGCATCGTTTATTTTTCTGCTTCGTCGTATCCTTTTTCTTAAAACATTTTTTCGGTGTTACATATTCGCTATCTGTTTGATCCGTTTCACTATCAAAATTACGTTTTTTAGGCGTATGTGGAATATTTATGTCCATTATTTTCTATATATGACATGAAATCTATAAATTCTGTAATTCTTATTGCACTCAAATCGCTTAGCACAAAACAAACAAGAAATTATGACTAGGAATGAATGACATGACATGGTTGATATTTCAGGTTAGCTTGCATTCAGAAATTGTTAAAAACGAGAGCTTAAGTGATGTGGCGCTGGCGAGCGGGAACATCGATTCAGCATCAATCGATTTATTTCGTTTAACGAAAAAATACTTACGACTAAACTTTTCAAAATCACAAAGAAATCAAATCATGCGAAATAAAGTATTTTCGTGTACTTTATTGTTCTCATAAAGTACAGAGTACTATTGCCTGAAATAACGTACAATACTTTAATATAAAGTACGGGTGGCAACCCTACGGGTACGACCCAACTTGGGTCATACAAGAGTGCGCGCATTACTTCTTAGTACACAGGTCGCAAATATACAGTCCTTTGCCTAAGTAGGCGGTACAGTTTTTGTGCCACCACTGTTGGCACACCGAACATCCAATCCAGTCTTCTGTTATGGGCTCTTTATATATTTCTTGACACCCACCGCACCTCCATATCTTCTTTTTTGGTGTAGTGTTAGGAATATTGAATTGCTTATGCCGAGTATTCTTTGTATCCAGTTTTAACTTTGGTTTTGTTTTAAGTGCCATTTGTTTTTCAATCTCTAATTTGTAGGGTGAGCTGCTTATGATGTCCGATTTCTTGCGTTTTCTGTTAATAGCAATCTTTCTATTGGCAACCTTGGGAATTGGAGAAATATTTTCCACTGCTTTTAAAATACTTGATTTCTCAGTAGTATCTATAGCTCTGTTAACAAATCGTGAGTTTACTTCAATTGAATGACACGTGGGTGGCTGTGGCTCAGGCTCTGAAATCACAGCTACAGTAGTTGGCAGTTCTTTGTTCGTTACACAACTTGCTAAAAAAATCGGCTTCCGTAAAAACATCGGGATCGTAAGGCTCAATGCCAGTAACTTTGAAACTCTGTGCTGCACATGATAATGTTGCAGCTTTTAAGTATGTTGGCGTAAAGATTCCTACCATTTGGAACACCGTTATTGCTCTGCCGGGATAGTTACGCAACCACTTGTCGCACTCATTTCCATAGTAGTTTTTAAGGATAGTATGACAGCCACAATCAAGGGGCTGCAATTTATCACTAGCATGTAGTGGCAAGGTTAAAGCAACAATGTGATTTTCGCGGTAGAAATTTATAGCGCTGATAGAGCAATCAAGTCAAGTCAAGGATAAGGAGAACTGGATCTTCCTTTGATGGTTTCGTGTGATCCTTAAAACGTGTCAACCAATCTAGAAAAACATCTATATTAATAAAACTTGAATCTGACACCATTCCGATAGAGCCTGTAGGCGCACCATCTAAAAGCTCCGCTTTCATTCTTTTTCTTCCAGATATGAAGGCGGGTAGTACAAAAATCCCCGTCAGACTCATAGCATATATTTTATAACCTCTTTACAACTAATCAGTCATTTATAATGAGGCGTATAGTTGCAAAACCCGCTATAACAATCCTAGACAAAATATGAGGAAGTTTTTTTTACTTTATGGCTTATTATTGCACAGTAGTAATTGAACCTGCTAACATTTTTATCATAAGAAATAATACAGCAACACTAAAGAAAAAAGTAGAACTATTAAGTTGTAGAAATAAAAAAGATTAGTTAAAATTGTAACATCCTAGTGGCTTTTGAAACTCATCGTTCATTTTAGTAGGATTTGATTTAAACTCGCAACGTTCTAGGGGATTTTGCAAGCAACATAAAAACAAACTTGGATGGTATTATGCATTAAATTTTTCAGTTTTTATAGATTAATGGTAGTCAGTGTTAGAGCGTTGTAATATAAAAGAAGAATGCATTATAACTTTTTTCAATTAGAAAAATACATAGAAATTAAAACTTTTTATTAATCAACAAGATTGCAAGGCTACACAGGAATACATAACCTATAAAACATTAACATTTTTAACAAAGTAATGAGGAAGGTATTCTAAACAAGAATAGAAAAATACAATGGATAACAAATATTTTTTGCATCCCTTAAAAATAAGATATGTACCTAAATAATCTGTATGGTAATGCCCTACATAGTTGTAACTCAAATCATTACACATAGCTATTATTTTCTGTAAATCCAGACTCACACAAGTCAGACAAAGTACAATTTTCAGGATTTTCAAATCATATTTTCTTGTAGTTCTTGTGCTCTTTCTTTAATAGTTTTATAAAATTTTAATACATCCAAGGATTTCCAATTATCACCGAAATGGGTTTTTAGTAATTTTAAAACATCTTGTAATTTGTCAGCATTCGGACTTATTTCATTGGGTGGAATAATATTAGGATATAACATAGTGATATTTTTTTTTCTTAGTAATCGTCATTTTTGCACCATTTTCTACTCGATAGTTAACCTCACCTTGCACAAACACATTTTCAGTCCTAGTACGGGTAATAAAAACTCGTTTACACTTCCTAAAAGCAAAATGCCAACTAGTTGTAGGCTTTATAATATTTTGATAACTGGTCTTCCAATCATATACAGGAATCGAAGCTAGATCTGTACATTTTGTATGCTCTTGCAATACGGACACATATTCAAATGGTGATGTAATGACTTCTTTAGTTTTAAGAACCCTTTCAATTTTGGCGAATACCCTGTCTGGGGGAATAAAGGAATGACCAACAATTGGGTAAATCAATTCGATCTTTTTGAGATGCCTTGGCGATTCTAAGTAAAGCCATTTACTGAGCATTGAGATCATTCCGGTGTTCTTGTTTTGTCCAGAACATCCATCTGATATTATTCTTAACACCTTAATATTGTCAGTTATATTAATATTTTGCAGAAAGTGGTAAACGGCACTAATTATTTCATTACTGCCTTTTGCATGGGTTGTATCATCCCAGTAATAGGAAAAAACATTATTCGGCGTCAATTTTGCATTCGAGTTTCCTGATACAATAGCGAAGTAGTAGAAACTAAATTGTCGACTATAATAGGCAGACTGATCTGGTAGTTTAGGAAGTGCTTGGTTTTTTTGACAATCGAATGAAATTGTCAAAAGCCCATCGGCTTCCTCTCGCAGTATGCTGTAAAATGCTTTGTATTTCAATCTGTGAATTCGTTTCTCAATCATTAATTGTTTTTCTTTACTCGCATCTGTTTCGGCTTTTAATCTTTCACTAATCTCTGTACACGTTGAACAAACGTCGGTTCTTGGTGTTCCAAACCCGATATTACTATAATAGAGATCTGGTTAAAGATTTTTCTGAAAAAAAATTGTTTTACTTGCAAGTCCAGTTCATGAGATTGATTATACATGCGCCACATTTTACGAATGTTGAGTTCCGACGAAAGATACACTCTATTCTTGTTTTTAGATCGACAATAGTGACTTTCTTGGCCTTTAAATGATTCAATGAACTTCTGAACTGAGAGTTTTCTTTCGGTAAACCTTTCAGATTTTCTGTCCCCTCCTCGATTTTCTTGAGGCATTTGACCCCCACTTTCATAGAATCTTTTCAAAACACCCTGAATTCTATCTTTCTTAACTAACAAAGCACCCATAAATGTTTTCTGACTCACTGGAACTTTGGCACCTTTATCCCCTAAAATATAGTATTTTACAGCCTTTTTTCGTTTGCTTTCATTTTTCATACGTTTTGCTCCTTGTACTGAACAAAATTTTAAAATAAAATTGTCTTGGGTAACTTTGGTGGAACATTTGTAGAATTTTTCGTAGAATTTTCTGATTATTTGTATAGTAAGTTTCGTACATATGCATTTTGATTGTGATTACATGAAGGATATTTTGGTAAGCCAGCAGGCTTGTACCTGAAAAAAAACAAATAAAAATGAAAACTATATAATCATTGTAAGATAAATGATATTATCCACATAGAAATAATTTTGACATTTGTTCCGCTTTTAATAAGTTTTTCGAGAAAAATTTTAATAAACCCTGTGATATATATTTACAAGATAAGTATAATAATCAATTACAATTTGCAACTATACATGATATTAAAATTACCAAAGAATATATTTTAAAGCTAATTAAAAATCTCGACACATCGAAAGGCGCGGGTAGCGACAATATTCCTACAATATTTTTCACCAAGTGTGCAGATTCTCTATCTCTCCCTATCTCACTTATTTTTAATCGATGTTTTCAGGAAGGCTACTTTCCTCACATCTGGAAAAACAGCTCATATTGTACCAGTTCATAAAAAAGGCCTTAAATCAACAATCGAGAACTACCGCCCCATTTCGATCCTGAACGTACTTAGTAAACTATGTGAAAGAGTAGTCGATGCGCATATATATACGATAATCGCCAGTTCAATTCCTTCTGAACAACATGGATTCATAAAAGGCCGGTCTACTGCTACTAACCTAGGTATTTTTATAGACTATGTATCTACTGGTATAGACGGTGGGTCACAAGTAGATGTAATATATACGGAGTTTGAGAAGGCATTTGACCGTGTTGACCATAGTATCCTTTTACTTAAATTATCTGAACTGGGTATCCACGGTAATTTGTTGAGATGGTTTGAGTCATATCTGCGCAATCGTTCTCAAGCTGTAGTGCTAGGTAGTTCACGCTCCAACTTTATAGAGATTTCATCTGGGGTACCGCAGGGTTCCATCCTGGGACCTCTGTTATACGCCACGTACTTATATGATGTGGGTAGATGCTTTAAGTATGCAAAATTTTTAATGTATGCTGACGATACAAAAATCTTTAAGAAAATTAATGGAATTGATGATTGTATTAACCTTCAAGCCGATCTAGATAGGTTAAACGCATATTATATTAAAAACCGTATTAGAATAAATTTAAAAAAATGTTGTCTTGTATCATTTACTAGAAAAACTAATCCAATTAAATACAATTACAAAATAAGTAATTTTACTTTATCTGAATTAAATAGTGTACTTGACCTAGGGGTAAAAATGGACGCAAAATTAACACTCTCCGAACATATAGATACAATCGTGGCGAAAGCATACAAAAATTTAGGTTTTGTTTTACGTGTCAGTGAGCCCTTTTCAGACATAGGATGTTTACGGGTACTATACTATGCTTACGTGAGAAGTGTTCTCGAGTACTGTAGCATAATATGGAACCCTCAATATGTGACGTATATTCAAAAGCTTGAGAATATTCAGTCAAAATTCTTAAAGCATTTATATTTTAAATTTTCCCGCCGATTTTCAGATGACAGCGAGTCTCGCCTCCACTGCACTTGCATGCCTCTTCAAGCTAGACGAATCTTAAATGATATGTCCTTTCTACATGGCATAATATGTAATAATTACATAGATTGTTGTGAATTAGCCTTACAAATTTTAAGTTTCTGTGTTCCAAATACATGAACTAGATATACGGCACTTTTTGCTACTACCCATAAAATAACCAATTATGCTCAAAATTCGATTGTCAATAGGCTCCACAGAATTTATAATAAAACATTTAATACAATTGATATCTTTCACTCTAGTAAAACATCATTCAAACGTGAAGTTGCTAAGGTACTTTGTAAGAATAGGTCAAATTATAAAATAATCTAAAATTTAAAATGTCAAATAGCAGTAATATAAAGGCAATAAAGTTATCATTAGCAGGTACTTATTGGGTATATATATATATATATATATATATATATATATATATATACATCCCGGTTCCGTTTCAGCGTCCTCCCAGTTTACATCAATTTTGCGTCCATGTGTTCCAATAGCATTTGTCTTAGGGCCTCTTTCACCATCTACAAGTAAAGTGTTGATTAGTTACTTGTCAATTAACGTTAATTGGCAAGTAAAACTTACAAGTATCTTCAGTCAATTTCACAAGCGAAAATAAAGCTCTGAGTAACTACTTGACGGTTAAGTGAATGACGTAACAAATCGTACATTACATTCGTTCAATTTTACGTCAACGTTAATCGTCTGACGTTGTCATTGGCGCGTCGGCTGTCATTTTAGTTACGATTTGCGTGCGCGTGTGATTTTTGTTTGTTGCTTTTGGTGAAAGTGTTTTAATATTTTTCAATAACTATTATCACAATGGATAAAGTTAAAAGAGACAGAAGCGCAAACTTTTCTCTACATGAGAGGGACCTTTTAGTGTCCCTTATACGGAAATACCAGTCCGTATTAGAAAATAAACAAAGTGATGCTTCGACCTGGAGAATGAAAGAAGCCGCGTGGGAAAGCATCCAAAATTAGTTTAATTTACTCACCTTTGGGTTTTTGGCATTATCTTATGCTTTATTAAGTTATGCACTTGGTGCACTGTATACTTCGATAAACGAAATCTAGCCAAAAATTCAGTGTCATCGTACGTAAAATAATCAACACGTGATCTAAACACACGAATCCTCGATGTCCGTTGCAGCGTGGAATAGTCCAATTCATCTAATTGGTGATCAATTAAATCAAATAAATCCATTTTTAGACAACAGATAGACAAATTTAAACTATGATTGAATTTAACCGTCAAGTAAACTCGCTAATTGGCAGACGAAGTGGCAAGTAAGTTACGGGACAGTTTAATCACACGATTAGTGCTACTTGAGCGTCGTGAAATTGACACGTGCAGTTACGGGTGACTTTAACTGGTGATTAGTCTACTCGACACTTTACTTGTAGATGGTGAAAGAGGCCCTTAATATCTTTGCATATATTGGTTTATAACCCTATATTGTGTTGTGTGATGAGTTTATCATTACAAGATTATAGTTATTTATCAATATACAATTTCTATTCATTCTGGTACCTATTTGGACCCACGTTTATATCTACTCCTATATGGCGTCATCGTATATCTCGACTATTCCCCCTACTTTTATGAACGATTGACGTCCTTGCTGTACATACTTTGTTGCGTACTGTTATGAAACGTTGTAATTTTTTTTTACATAGAACTAAACCAAAGGCAAAGGGTATGGGGTAGGGGAGGAGGGGAGGATATTCGTTAACTCATCAAAGGACTGAGACAAATCCTAACATATAACATCATCAGTTAGTTGCTATCTAATACACCCTGGTGAGACAACGTCCAAAGTATCTACCAAAACATAATTGTTGTTGAAAGTAATCACTGCTTCGCGTTTTTTTAAATATGGCGTATAATGAAGAGGGATGCTGGGCTCCTCCAAATTCACTGAATCTCTCAGACAGAACTGACCAACTAGGTGAGTAAACTAATTTTAATACATTTATTTTTATTTCAGAAGAAGATAACATTTAACAGCATCACATACATTGTTTTGATCCTACGGTAGGTAGAAAGCATAATCAACGATAGCAGATGACAAATTACACAGATCCAAGGAAATAAGGATAAATCTATATTATACTGACTCGCCCGGAATCGAACCCCAGACATAGAAAAATGTCGCGATGTGAATTCCAACATATTCACCTTTCAGAATTGGAAGTCCTCAAATAACTTTACGTTGGCATTATTTATACCAATATTATAAACAGTACAAGTTATGTATTTTTTTGTCAGTAATTCTTATATCATTAGAATGCTGAATTTTCCCTGAGTAACATAGGCTGTTTTTAGCGGCATATACGCGAGAGGAGCCGCGAGCGATATTCTAGTAATTAATAAGTTTTTAGTTTGTATTGCTCCCGAAGGGATCAAGTCACAAGTCTGACAAGTGGTTATAATAGACAGAGTTAGTAAATATTTACTAGCTCTAGAAGTGTGCCGTAATTAACAGCTATTAATTTTGTTTTACAGGCGCAAGCAGCGTAAGCAGTGCAGACATCGAGATGCACCGGTCGCAATACATAGAAATGATGCCAGAGCCCGAACCGCAGCCCCTAACGATTCAACCCCAGCATCTACAACCCAGCAGAGCAGTAGTGATGCAAGAGGGCGGTGGGCTAGAGCCAGCTAATGCAAATATAAGCACTATAACTGTAAATACTATGACTGTGAATGTTGCTAAATTCCGGCGTTTTATATTATTGTTTGTTTTTTTGACGATTAATACCTTACTATTAGATTTTGTATTGATAATAATATTCATTTACTCATGATTTGCAATATTTATTAACATTTGATGTCTAAATCGTTTATTGTGGCGTGAAAACCAAGCAATAAAAATGTTGATTTGTAAACATGATGTTATTACTCTCCCTGCTCCCTATCTTTTGTATTTTAAACACTCGGAATGAGGAACCAAATAACAACGGAATTATGATTTTTACATCAGAATAAGATGGCTCCGACTTTTTATATTTTAAATATATAGCATACTAGCTGGTGCCCGCGACTTCGTCTGTGCAGAATAAGAAGAATTCACACAATATCATTATAATTTGTAGCCATATGTCTTATTCTGATGTATAAGCTATATTATTATAAAGTTTCATTAAAAACCATTCACTAGTTTTTACGTGAAAGAGGAACAAACATCCATCCATCCATTCATCCATACAAAGTTTCGCGTTTATAATATTAGTAGACTTAGATCAGTTTTAAATGATCAGATTTTTTTTTATTTCAAGAGCATAATCAGAAAGCAAAGCAAGCAAGTGAAACTTCTCAATGCACTGATTGCCAAGGAGCCGGATGTGGACATATTTTATATGCCATATTCTGAGTTCCTTAATGAGTGCATAAAATTTTTTTGTACGAATTTTATATAAATACGAAGTAAATAGATTTAATTTTTAAGATTATTAGGCTAGATAGATATTAGATATACATATTATAGATAGAATTATACATATTATTATGTAATTTATAACTTGCAGTGCGCTTTGCCATAAGCTGTAAGCACTGCAAGTGGGATGAAATAAATAAACACGTCTGATAAAAATAGTCAATTTCACAAAAAGGTACTCTAAATGCTTAATTTTTAATGTTCTCTCTAGTTATAGTGAAAATACCGCGGAATTAGGTGCTTTTACTTTAATAGTTCTAAGAAATTCGTTTTAAACTGCTGTCTTCATCAAGGTCAAGATGTAGGCATAATATAATACCACCGGAGTGGTAAATGGCTCGAGTAAATTCCAGCCACAACCCTGGAAAGCTCGAAGGGCAGATGGGAATAAAGGGAGTATGGTAAGGGTCAAGGTATCGTAACAAATATTGCAATATCTTAGTTGATATTAGATAATAGGAATAAGAGATATGACCTATTGATTTCTAATAATAAAATTTATTTACCAAAAAGACTATCAAGATTGAAAACATAATTAACAGAGTTAATTAACAAAATTAAGCTAGATTGAAAATTTAAGATTGGTTTAATTAAATTTACTCCAAAACCAAACTTAAACTTAAAAAACATTCAACATTATTTTTCAATTATAACATTATTATTTTTCAAATATCAGCTATCGAAAGCGATAAGGTACTTAAACACTGCATTAATTAATAGAATAAAAGTAGTTGAAGTAATAATACTTATTGTTTTGTATATGTATTCTGTACAAATACTTTAATTTTTAACCAATCTTTATTGTTTAGAAGTTCTGGATATTGACTTCGTAAGTTTTCACATTCGTCACGTTTTGGAGGTTTTCTAGATTTGATGTGTTTCGAAAAAAAATTTAAAACTACACGTTTTTGTTGTGGTGTCCAAGGAACTAGCACACGCTTCTTTTTTATTTCCTTTTGTTCAACTGATGTTTTAGAACAAGATGGGGTTGATTGTTTAGAGCATTTAATTGAATTAAAGGAAGTTTCGTTTATAGGAGTGGGTTCTAACATTTCGAAATCGAGAATTTCCTCATTTTGAATATCGTCACCAATTATTTCCTTCTTCTAAATTGATATTTATTTCGTCTAAAGTGTGACCTTTATACATATCCGCATTTCCAGTTTCCATTAAAAGTAACAGCTTTGAAATTTTAGCGGTTTGGAACACATCATCTGGTAATCTATAATTTTGTTTATGAATTGACATTGTATGGCCCATAAATGAAGCCAATTGTTCCATGTCATTTTCGGACATGTTAAAAAGTTGGGTTAAAGTCGCTAAATGTTTGCGAAGTCGAGTCGAAGTTAAAGCTTTTGGATTTTTTGCACCACAAGCTTTTGCGTATTTTTCTATGGTCTTATAACCACATATAATTGATCCCCCAGCTTTAGAGAATAAAAAATCATTATCTGTGTTTACATATTTATGTCTTATAGAAATTAAGGTCTCTATATCTTTTTGAACATCTTTGCTAAATAAAACTAGAACTCCTCTCCCTCTTTTCCCTCAAATAACAATTCGTTTCAAACTATTTACTAGTATTTTTTCCGTTGCTGATAGTACTTTATCAAATTCTTCATATTTATTATTTTCGTTATCTTTTTTATCATAATTTTCGTAAAAACTCAATTGTAATCTCTGAAGTTCCCCGGGACGGCGTCGGTTTAGTAACAGAATTCGGCAGAACACTGACTCTAATAATTCATTGAATGCATTGCAATTTAATGAATTATTTGATTCCGTTAGCTTGACTAATGCGTGCGCAGCAGTTTTATTTAAATGGTCTTTTACACATTTTAAATCAGATGCTAATGGGACAATTGTTGTTTTATTATATCGTTTCATATTTAAGTCGTCAGCAGCTTGGCTCGAGATGTCAAATTTCCAATTAGATTGAATTATACTTGTGAGTGTTTTAAGATCTGTTTGAATTTCTGTTCTATTAATACCAGCTTCCGCTTTGTAAGACTCAAGTAATGCTATATTGCAACATTGTTTTAGTGATGTTGCAATATTCATGGCATAAGTAGGTGAATCGTAACGATCTTTAGAATTATAGAAACTAGCTGCATTTTTAGTAGCCAAGACTAGTGTTCCATAATTTTCCGGCTTCAAGGCGTCTAATAAGCTATTAATATTAGGTTTAATTTTTTTTATTCCTATTAATAATTTACCAAGCTCACGCATTTTTCTAGAAGTTACATTAATAAAATGTTTTTCTCTATGTGTCCTAAGATATTGGAATCCAAAAGCACAGATCAAAGGATCTTTTTTCGCAATCATAGATAAAATATCTGTCCGGTCTCATACGTGGAAAAACATCATCTTTTAATTTTTGATTTACTTTGATGTTACGAAGCAAAAAATTCTGTGCATCTACTTGAACATTTGATGTGAGACTATTACTATCACATAGTTTTTTGTGCTTCCATAGTTGTTTTCGAGAATAAAATCCTAAGCATTTAGTACAAGGTAAATAGTCGTCATTTGTGCTGTATTTGTTTTTTTTCATTGGCTTAAACGAAGAGTTTTGAGTATTGGTAATATAATTTCCTTTCTTACGCAAAAGTGTAAAAATTTGTTTACGAGATTTACTATTTTTTGGCATCGATAACGCCTTTTGAACTTCCGGTTCATGAGAATGGTTTCTTATAGCATGTCTAGCGAAATTTAATATTAAACTTTCACAATAGAAACAATAATCCCTCTGTCGTATCCTCTTTTTGTCACCCTCTTCCTTTTCTTCAGTAAAAAGATCTTCAGTTTGTTTGTTTTCGGAAGCTTCATCGTGAATTTCAATTGAAACCTAAAAGAAAAAAAAATATTACAAACTTAATCAATGGATAATGGGTACATAATATTTCACGTGTGTGCTCACTTATGCATGTCTAGCTTAACGGTTAAGTTTAACTGAGGATTTGCAACGCGAACTTTAACTTTTATTGCTTATTTTTATAATAAAATTAATTTATAAAATTTTCTGGGTCCTTGATAAGTATGTAAAAATAATTAATTCGACGTTAAAGATCTTGAAAATGGAGCAAGATTCCATTACATACATACAAAAGCCAAGCTAGTAAAATCGCGTTAAAAATACAACTAGAGAATACTGTAGTTATTACTTTCCGAAACTATCCGTCGCACTATGGTAAAATGGGGCCGGTTTCGTGTCATAAATCTGTATCTTCTTTATTCCTAAAGGTATTTCAATGATATTTGAATATGATGATATTGAGTGTATGTGCTTACAAATAATTTTTTTTTTTATTATAAATATTTTTTGTAGAAATAAAATAATATTAAAAAACATAGAATGAATAAAATAAAAACATAGAATGTGTAAATTATCAAAACTTATATTTATATTAATTGGATGTACCTTTAACGTATTGTTGTAATATTTGAGTTGTACCATATGATATCTATCATATTTTTATAAAGAAAATTCTAGTATAATAAGTAAAATCATCATCAATCATATGGCGCATCAAAGTCGCAAGATTTTTTTTACTATCCGTAAATTATAATTATATAACCTACAAAAAAACAGTACTCGGCAAATGTCGAAACTTTAATTGAAAGTTTAAAAAATGCTAAATCGACTTGTTATGCGATGTACGTCTCTGGTAACTATATTTATGAAGAAAACGCATATTTTCTTTTTTCATTAAATTGTACTATTATTGAGCTTTCTAAAATGGTATAATATTAATGGAATTACTTTCTCCATATTACTAAAAATCATGCTAAATAATCACAATTTTAGTATTAATCTTCGAAAGTTTTTAATGTTCTGTGTTTCAAAGCTAATTATTAATAAATGATAATGAACATAACCATAACCTAAGTTTGATTAAAGATCCAAGTTTTAGCTACAGTTTCAGGTATAATACATACATATATCTCTGGAGACTTTCGACAAAAGTATTTTTGGCATGGCCTTGTTAGACGGTATCCCATAGTGCGTCGTGAGAGTCTGAGAGTCGTGACAAATTAGTGTATTTATGTTTTTTTTTACTTACCTGATGTTTCTGCTTAGAGTTGCTGATAACTGAGGTCGCGTCATAAAAATCTGACTCATTATCAGATTCGTCAGTGGTTTCTGGTATATAAAGATTATCGCTTGAATCACCAAAGTCAGCATCGTCATCACTTTCTGGCACATTAAAAGATGTTCTTTGATTTTCTTCAGTGTTTACACAGCATTCAGGACTACTTGTAGTATCAATTATATCACCCTTTTCGGTAGCTACGTGATTAATATCTTTATCAAAAACGGCACTACTTATGGTACTATTTTCACGTCGATGTCCGGCGCTAACGTGATCTGTATCGCTGGTTGAAGCTACGCTTATTGCTGTTCCTTTTTCTCCAAATTGATCCTAAAAAAACATAGGAATTTAATTTGTAGAGACATTTTTTAATCTTTTTACCTTTTGTTTTCGAACACAGGTATGGCGTGATAATTAAAAAAAATGAAATAATAAATGAATGTGTTTACACACATAACATACATCCGATTACATATAATGTAATCGGATTAATATTACATTATATGTGATCATCCGATTACATTATCGTAATCGGATTGACTTATGTATGTTATGTTTTAATTTAGTTCCCCTACATAGTAGTTATTAGTTTTGAAACTGACCTGAGCTAAAAAAGTACCTAACAAGAGTTACAAAACTTATGTTATACTTATATTTGTTCCATACAAGGCAATCTGAAAAATATTACAAAAGACAATTTTACAACGTGGATACATACCTTATATATTTTTTGTATTTTGATTTTTTCTTTTAGATACTGCAGGGATTTGTCAATATTTTCTTCATAATTGCTTACATTGACCGCTTGCTTGTTTGTTTTATTGCTTCTCGTGTTATATGCTTGTACTTGACCTAAAAAATAAATTTAATTTAGTCACAAAATATGATGATATGATTATTACATAATAAAATATAGTAAGTAGGTATTGCTATCTTTAATATTTACAAATTAGAGTCACCTAAGATCTAACAATAAATACCTAGTTTGCCTGATGACAATATTCGCACTCATCTTCTGGGTAATGATCGTACAGAGCAAAGGTACAGTAACTGCACCAAAACCATGATTGTTCAAGTAATATGAGTACATTATGACCAAAATTTAAATCAATAATCATGTGTTGTGGTTGCGTAGGTAAAATATTAACAACAATATATATATATATATATATACCACGCCACGCCACGCCACCTTGCCGCCAAACCCGAGTACTAATATGTTACTTTGTTACTATCTTGAGACAATAGATGGCGCTTTTTACATTTTTCTACATCTACATACTGAACCGAATGTATGGATAAATCAATACCGTTTCAGTTAGTCAGTTTTCATTAAGTTTTTATTTCAAATTCATTAAAACAAATACGGTATTGATTTATCAATCGATAAAATTAAGAGGAATAAAATTAGGAGGAAAGGAAACAACAATATTCATTATATTTATTTATTTTTTGCTTTTGTGTTTAACAAAATATCTAAACGCCTTTTCTTTTAATGCATCGTTTATATCATACACTGTATTTTAACCACATAATAAATTATTTATATCTCTGCACCAATCGTTAAGGATTAAAAGTATTCCTTTATTTATAGTGAAGTACACATTTGGATGATTTTTTCTTTAGCGATATATATTTGGAATATGTAGCTTCACTATCCCCTTCTAAATCATTTATGCATGTTAAACAATTTGTACAGTGTCTTTTTATAATTTTTATAATCCAGCCACTACAATATGCTGCTGCTGCAAGTTTTTCCACATCCCTCGGCAATTCGCTTTGTATCATTAAATTGATATCTGTCAATTCAATGCTCAAGTGCTCTTCATTGATAATTATTTCTTCCGGTAGGGGCATGGCGATATTTTGAGTTAAAAATACTTTAAACTTTGTAAACAAGTTAAATTGTCAATTTCGCAATTGGCCTCTACCGATTTGGGCGAAATCATATTATTAATTAGTAAAGTTTTGTAGGACGCCTCAAATGCTATTGTACTTGGCATTATATTTCGTTGACCATGAGCTCTTATAGAGCCAAAGAAATTTTCTAAAGGATCCTGGTTAAAATTGCGCAGCAGCAAAGATCTAAGGCCTTCGTTGTGCAATTTTTTTGTTATTTGCTGAAATGCTTCTAAAGTTTTAATCCAGCTGGAAATAGATGGAACCATGCCTACCCGTCTACTAACAAACTTCATTGTTTTTAAAATTGGAATGCTTTTATACCATAACTTATGATGTGGTGATTTTGGGGAGACTGCTGCTCTATAAAATTTTCCATTTTCAATTTTATTATAATTTCCATTGACAGAGTCGAATAATTTGTCAAAAAAAGTAATAATTCTGCTGTGTCCTTGCACTCTCTTGGAATTCTGCCAGTACCTGAAAATAAGACGCTCAAATTAATATTGGTTGTTTCAAGAATTACAAAAAAGAACAAGTTATTTCTCATTTAAATCCAAACAATCTGTATTGTATTTACAAAGTATTTATATATCATATTATTATATTGTTATATATTCTTAGTACATATTGTATAATTATCTTCTATGTATGTTATGTATAACCATGGTATATATTACCTATAACTCCTATAATACTGTATAAATGAATAAATAATACTATTTATTCATTTATAAGTAAAATCGGCTGCATGAGTTGGAGTAAGAGATATTTTTTAAGGAGCAAAAACAGATATTTAAGTGAATGCAAAGTAAAGTGAACCTTATGATTTAGTTCTAAAATGTTACAATATGTCACATGAGGCGAGGAAGGGACTAATTTCTTTAAAAATTGCGTTACGTAATTCTTGAATGCTCCCTAACTGCAAATTAATTCGATTATAAAATTTTCAAATGCACCTAAAACATTTATATTGGCATCAGCGTAGGTTGACGGGCAGAGAATGCTGTTGCCATTAAGTTCATTTATGTAAAATTTTTGTGGTACAGTTAAATAAATGAAAAGGAGTAATTTTGAATTTACCTGCAGTGAACCCCATGGCAACACTGACAGTTTTGCTGAACACTTGCGTGCAGTATTTTACTTTCATCTTTGGGATGAGGTTTGGTATTGCATGGCGTGCAGTTAATTTCGGCACCAACCGCATGCCCTTAAAGCCTGGGCCTTTTTTATAAAGGGCTTCTATGTGGCTCCATTTTGCCGTTCTCTTTCTTCCGTCCATGATATACTCAAGATCTTTTGTTAGCAGATTGTTTCTAATCCCTTTTAATAAATGTGGTGGATCATATACAGGGTGTAAATGACAGCGTACCGAAAACTTAAATGGTAGATTTGTGACACTAAATGAACTAAAACTAACTCATCAATTTTCCTCGGAAATTATTGGTTCCCGAGTTGGTCATTTTTGAGCGCGCAATGTACATCGAACAACCCGCGTACCGATCGCCGATCGCTTATTGTATTATAAGTAGTTATTCCCCGCACGTGTTAGAAAATACTAGTGTACCTAGTTCTATTAAAGGACAAAGCTATATAATTAAATCTAATGTGTTAGGAAAATATCAAAGAAAACGATAGTATTATAACATATGTATCAATTTATTGGCATACAATACAATAAACAATCTAAACTGAACTAATCAATACTAAATGAATAAAAACTTTAAATGAAGTGGACGAGCATAGTCATAACATCAATAGAACATAGCGAATAGGAATTTTAAACATGTGATTACATAAAAATATATTTTACATTAAATGGACAAAATCTAGCCCTAAAATAAATAGAACATAGTGAATGGGAAAGTTAAACATGTAGGTACATAAAAATACAGCAATTAGAACACAATAGGTATAATATAATTAAAGTACTTAACTTACGTAAGTAGTAGCTGTTGGTCTCGTTCTGAATAATTTCCTAATTTTGCAACCCCCTTTTATACTCCCTGGATTGTAGCCCCTCTTACACACGATGTGAACCAATCAAAAACAAGGATACATTATCTCTCAATAAATATTTAGTACTTTAATAATCCCCATGTGTGATATTCAAATATTGTGTTAAAACACAATTAGAAGCTTATTATCATTATTCCAAAAGTCTTAACATTTATTTAATAGGTCTAATTTTAATAAATTTGTTATTAAAATTATTATCCAATCAAAATGCAATTTAGATCAATATCAAATTAAGTTTTTGGTAATGAATCAAATTTACTCATTGTTTATTTTTACTATCATATTAATTGACAAAAGTTAAAACATTTAAATAAGAACCATCTCAAATAATATATTTTTTTATAATTATTGAATCATTATTTATAAAACAAAAACAACAATAAACACATTACTTGTAAATCACTTGAGGTACATATAATTATTAAAATATTCAAATCAAAGTATAAATGTGATTATAATTAGTTACATAATTTATTTATTTCTAAACACAATTACACATAATCTATTATGATCGTATTATGACATTATTGTAAATAATACAATGAAAAAGAAACTTGAAACTTAAACTTCCTTCGGAAGTTAATCTGAATCGGAGATCTTTTTTTAGTGCCATCTAGTATCGAGTAGGAGACATAAACAGGAATTGTCAACCACATCGGTCGCTTTATTATAAGTTATCACGGCCATTCTGATATTTACTTCGTCCCCGAAGTAACATATTCAATTATTTTGCTGCTCTTACATATAACCAACACATTTTAATAATCCATCTCCATAATCTCTTTTTATACATTAAGCTTAACATATTATTCCCATATTTTGGTACTATAAGACTTAAAAATATATATATATAACTATTTTTGGTACATCATAACATTGTTCCTCTGTCACTTCTCACATTAAGTTAACAAGAAACAACGGTCAGTTGCTTTAGTAACAATGTCTCTGCCCCACACCTGCTGCACATGAGACGGGCAAGAATAAAGCAAAAGACTTTCAGCAGTTCGCTCACATTCAGTCTACCACTTTGGTAACATTTCCCTTAAAATATTAGATACATTTATCATTGTTCCTGTCACTTCTAACATTAAGTAAACAAGAAACAACGGTCAGTTGCTTTAGTAACAATGTCTCTGCCCCACACCTGCTGCACATGAGACGGGCTAGAATAAAGCAAAAGACTTCAGCAGTTCAATTTCAATGTTCAAATATAACATCCCTGTACTAAACAATCATAACTTGATTGATAATATTAGCATTATATAGGTACAATGATAAAAAAAAAACTTGTTTAATATTCCAAATTATATCACATATATATAGCAAGTTCAAAAATAAAAGTCAAAATAGCACTTACATAAGGCTTTCCCTAATATCTGCGAAAGAACTTAAAATACACTAAAAACTACACAGGGCACATTTTCAATTCTAGGATAATAACAATAAATAATGAATACTGAATTATGAGAATCAAAAAATAACCTTTTACTTTTTATCAAATGTCAAAGACTGACTTGTCAAATTTATTTTGTTTATGGGACAGTGCCGTCCATGATTGGTACTCCGATATCGATATTTATACACCATAATGTTATCTCTAAATCAAAGTTGTCACAAATTTCAATCAATTATGCATTACTATAAAAATATTATTTACAATTGCTTAATTTAAACCAGAACTGTACATTGAGAACAAAAATATAATATAAAAATAAAGCTAAAATGAAAATAAAAGGTTTCGTAATTATATCTCTAAAAATTAATTATTTGTTTGTTCTTCATCAACCCACTCACCAGGCCATAGTCTCAACTTATCTTTTGCTACCGTTATATTTCTCAAATTACCTATTCCTTTAAGATTATATCTATCGTGTGGGAGTAAAGAGGAAATCTCATATGGTCCTTTAAATCTAGGGCTTAGTTTGTCATGACGCCTATGATTTTGATTTACATATACTTTGTCACCGATCTGAAAGTTCCTATTGTTTCTTCTTAATTTATCAAAACGAGTTTTAAAGTTATTTGCTTGTGAACATAAACGTTGGTAAGCTATTTCCCGATCCGTTCGTAAATCTACATTTTGTTCATAAGCATTAACGTCATTGAGGCGTGATTGTATACATGGAATATTCGCATTACATCCGATAAGTAAATGAATTGGTGTGAATCCGGTAGACTTTTGAATAGTAGTGTTAATAGACTGTTGTACTTTCCATAATCCGTTCGGCCAATCTGATGAACCATTACAGCTCGTATTCAACATGTCAATAACAGTTGCAACATATCGCTCTACCTGACCATTACCTCTAGGGGTACCCGTGGCCACCATATGGTGTTCAATTTCTAATTCCCTAAATAGAAGTTGAATTTGATTTGAACTAAAATTTGTGCCCCTATCAGTTATGACCTTTGAAGGTGTGCCAAAAAGAGTTATCGTTTCTCGTATAATAGGTACTAAGTCTAGGGAGTTTAATGTTTTTAGGGGTTTTAATATGCAGAATTTAGTAAATCCATCCAACATTAGTAGGATATATTTATATCCTTCAGATGTTCTTGTAAATGGACCTGTGCAGTCTAAGTGAATCGTATGAAAAGGTATAGGAATTTTGTCTATTGGATGTAGTAAGCCTTGGTTAGGACCAGAATGATTTTTACGTTCAATACATATCAAACAATGCCTTAAATATTTTTGTATAAAAGAGACCATGCGGGGAAACCAAAAGTGTTCACGGAGTTTTTCTAAGGTTTTATTGAAGCCTATGTGACAATTCTCATCGTGATAAAGTTTTAAAAGATTATATCTTGACCCCTTGGGAACATAAAGTTTAGGTTCATTAGGATGAATTTTGTAATACAATAAATTATTATGTAAAATATATCGATTCTCGTCAAGTTCACCAGCTTCAACCATACTAATTAAATTTTGTGTTTCTGTATCATTATGTTGAGCTGTATGTAACCAAGATGTACAATCCTCAATTAAATTTACAGATAATTCGGCTATATTTTTCGATATGGGTGTCGATTGACTAGTATTATTTTCGATAGGGTTGCGACTAAGAAAATCGACATGACTTATGAACTTCCCTTTTTTATATACAACCTCAAAGTTATAATCTTGCATATATGTCCACCAGCGAGCTACTCGTGGGGAGATATCTTTCTTATTCATAGTAGATTTAATAGAATTGCAATCTGTAAATATTTGAAATTTAATACCTAATAAATATACTCTAAAATGTTTCAATGCGTTATATATAGCTAATGTTTCTAAATCATATGAACAATATTTGGACTCCGCCGGCGTGGTCCTTTTGCTGTAATAAGCTATAACCCTTTTATGTTTATCCACTCTTTGTATTAAAATAGCCCCATAACCTATCGAGCTTGCATCGGTATAAAGTTCAGTTGGTAGTGCAGGATCGAAAATAGATAACAAAGGTTGAGATGATAAATGCTCAATGACATATTTCCTAGCTGTATCTTGTTCGTAACCCCATTCCCATTTTTGATTGTTTTTCAATAATTTAGATATACAAGCTGTGCGTGCCGCAAAACATGGTATAAATTTCCGAAAGTAACTTGCTAGTCCCATAAATTGGCGTACTTGTTTGATATTTTTGGGTATAGGAGAATCAACCAAAGCGGCTATTTTTGATTTACTCGGTCTTACACCCTCTTGTGATATATTTCTACCTAAATATTCTATGTTATCTACAAAAAATTTACATTTTTCTAAATTTATAGTGAATCCTGCAATACTTAATGCCTGAATGGTTTCTTCCAAATAACATAGACCTTCTTCTATTGTTGAAAATGGAATGAGGATATCATCAATGTATACTAAGAGGTATTTTAAGTGTTGTACTGCCTTTGCTATGGCTCGTTGAAATACAGGTGGTCCATTGCAAATACCGAAAGGCATTTTTATAAATTCATAATGACCGCCCGGGGTTACAAAAGCAGTGTATTTAATAGAATCCGGCGACACTGGTATTTGATAGAAACCATTTTTCATATCTATAGATATAAAATACTTAGCCCTTCCTAACTTGTCTATTTGATCTTCAATTAGAGGGAGCGGAAACCTATCTTTTTCTAAAATTTTATTTAAAGCTCTATAATCTACGCACATTCTATCACTTCCATCTTTCTTTTTTACTAATATAACTGGGCTGGCAAAAGGTGAGTCGCTCTCTCTAATTATTTGTTTTTCTATAAGTTCTTTTACGATTTGGTCTACTTTATCTCTTTCAATAGGAGCCAAGCGGTATGGGCGATAATATACTATTTCATTTTTTTGTAAACGCAAATGTAATTCACCAGTTTTTACAGTACTAATTTCATCCAAAACCGAAGGGTATTTATGAAAAATAAATCTAATTCGATCTTGCAGCTCTGAGTTCAAATGTTCTATTTTAGGAATTAATGGTGACAAGTCAGATATAGTAGACATCAGATTTATTTGTGAATTAATTGGAATAATCTTTCTAACTAAACGACTACCTAATGAATCCGTTACTATTTCTACATCTGGATATTGAACTGCATTTCTGCCTATGACAAGGTCGTAATTAAAGTTATCATCTCTCGTTACATGTATATCAAGTTCTAAACAAATTCCGTTGAAACATACTGTTGCAGTAATAATAGCAAAAACGAATATTTTACTCTGCCCTATTCCGTTTATGTACAAAGATGTAGGCGCTAGGTGACAACCCAATTGTTTTGCAATAGATTCTTTAATTAAGCTAACGTTAGCCCCGGTATCAATCAAGGTATTTATTTGTTTATTATTAATTAAAACTTTAGTAAGTTTTAATTCCGTTTGTCTAAAAAATTAGCCTCTTTAGTTGGTACTATGGTTACTGATGAGGGGTTTTTTGATTGAACACGTTGTTTATGATAACAAACAGATTCAATATGACCTGTCTTTTTACAAAAATTACAAACTTTTGACTGAAAATCGTTAATCTTGGCAACTTGATTTGGAAAGCGTGGAGTATTTTGAATAAATTTATTTTTTAAACATTGGGATTGTACATGTCCGAGTTGGTTGCAAATAAAACATTTTCTTTCTATACTAGGTTTGGGTCGCTTCGACGGTCCGGCAACTTCAGATTGATCCATTGATCTTTTCCTCCGTTTTACGTAAGTCGACAATAAAGTAATAAGAGCAGAAGGCGTAGTAGCACCATTATTCAAAGAAGCCATGCGGACATCCACGTCATCTATTCCGCCGCAGATTAGTTCTATTAACTGTTCGTCAGAAAGAATTATTTTGGTATTTCTAAACAACCTAATCTTCTCCCTGACATATTCACTGTAGGATTCTGCTGCATCTGAACTATAGAGAACGGCTTTACTGAGTTTTTCCGATAAATTTCTCTTTTCTGGATAAATATCAATTATGTCCCTACGAAAATTTTCCCAGGTTCTAGCTTCAAGAGGTTCCCAAGTTTCAAACCACGTTAATGCAGAGCCCTTGAGGGCCTTACCCGCTTTAGCTGCTGTTTTGATACTGCTCCAGTTGAATTCAGTGGCGAGAAGCTCGATGCTGCTACACCAGCTCGCAGCTCCGCAATCATTCTTTTCAGGATCGAAGAGTGGCAGTGCGACGTCATCGTCTCTTGGTGGTGGCGCCTGATTGGAGACAGCGTCCCGAATTGCCGCAAGAAGATCGCCAATAGCTCCAGCATCCATTCTAGAACATAGAAATAAGATTAGTAAAGGTTTTAACGTATCCCACTTCTGATGTTAGAAAATACTAGTGTACCTAGTTCTATTAAAGGACAAAGCTATATAATTAAATCTAATGTGTTAGGAAAATATCAAAGAAAACGATAGTATTATAACATATGTATCAATTTATTGGCATACAATACAATAAACAATCTAAACTGAACTAATCAATACTAAATGAATAAAAACTTTAAATGAAGTGGACGAGCATAGTCATAACATCAATAGAACATAGCGAATAGGAATTTTAAACATGTGATTACATAAAAATATATTTTACATTAAATGGACAAAATCTAGCCCTAAAATAAATAGAACATAGTGAATGGGAAAGTTAAACATGTAGGTACATAAAAATACAGCAATTAGAACACAATAGGTATAATATAATTAAAGTACTTAACTTACGTAAGTAGTAGCTGTTGGTCTCGTTCTGAATAATTTCCTAATTTTGCAACCCCCTTTTATACTCCCTGGATTGTAGCCCCTCTTACACACGATGTGAACCAATCAAAAACAAGGATACATTATCTCTCAATAAATATTTAGTACTTTAATAATCCCCATGTGTGATATTCAAATACTGTGTTAAAACACAATTAGAAGCTTATTATCATTATTCCAAAAGTCTTAACATTTATTTAATAGGTCTAATTTTAATAAATTTGTTATTAAAATTATTATCCAATCAAAATGCAATTTAGATCAATATCAAATTAAGTTTTTGGTAATGAATCAAATTTACTCATTGTTTATTTTTACTATCATATTAATTGACAAAAGTTAAAACATTTAAATAAGAACCATCTCAAATAATATATTTTTTTATAATTATTGAATCATTATTTATAAAACAAAAACAACAATAAACACATTACTTGTAAATCACTTGAGGTACATATAATTATTAAAATATTCAAATCAAAGTATAAATGTGATTATAATTAGTTACATAATTTATTTATTTCTAAACACAATTACACATAATCTATTATGATCGTATTATGACATTATTGTAAATAATACAATGAAAAAGAAACTTGAAACTTAAACTTCCTTCGGAAGTTAATCTGAATCGGAGATCTTTTTTTAGTGCCATCTAGTATCGAGTAGGAGACATAAACAGGAATTGTCAACCACATCGGTCGCTTTATTATAAGTTATCACACGCATCTAACAACAAATCGCTTATTCTATTTTATTAACTTAGTACCTACCTAGACTAAGACCCGTGCCGATTGCGCAATACTCGAGCTGCGGTGCGTGTACCTAAGCGCGGATTTAGACGCACGGCTTCCAAAACATTACCCACCACACGTGCTCTCAACATTCTTCCGGCACCTTCCTGCTGCGGTACAATCGGCTGATTATCCAACACTCGTTGGTACGCCCGAGTAATCACACGACTGTCCGTTGGATGGCGAGCATAAGGGTACCTCTGGATGTACAGATGCAGAGCTTGCTGTGCATTCCCACGTGCTTCACCATAACACATTAGCATTTCCCCGTATTCACGAGCATTGAACTGCATTTTGCAAAAACTAAATAACAATAAAAACACTAAAAACACAAAACTAAAGCAATAACAAGTAATAATAAATAACAGTTCACACACGACACGACTAACACGAAACCGAAATTTGCAGAGCATCCGTCTTCCGCAAGTGAAAATCACGAACTGTGACAATTTTTCAAATTTTAAATAATATCCGAACTATCAAAGAAAACCGCCAATACGCCGCTCCGTGACGAGTTACTACTAAGCGAGTGCATTACACAGATTCAATTAAATTCAGATATGACACAACCTTTAACTTAAAACTGACAAATCAATTACTTTTACTTGTCCACTCGTTGTTTTGTAATTTTAATAAAATACCAAATTAGGTACATTATAAACATTATTCATGTTAGTTCAAATTAGACTGGTTTACTTCAAGATTCTAAATACTTTAAATACATAAAAGCAAATTAAAATTTCATAAAATAACAACATACAACATAAAAAAAACGAAAGTATAAAAAGCTATTATAATATCAATCAATAACTATTGATATTCTTATCACAGAAACTAACTCATCATCTCGAGTACATGACCTACGGAGAACAAGTACTTTATTAGCCACATTGAGTTATCTTTTTATTGTTTATTCTGTGTGCGGCGTTAATCCCGCCTTTCGGCAAAGGACTGAAGAGCCGCACCGCGCTGTATGTGTGAGTGTACTGTGTATGTGGAATAGAATTTTGCATGATACATATGTACCTACATCATTTCTTTAATGATGTTTCCCTTATGTTTGCTTCTGAAACAAATACGTTAAAATGTTAATCATTATTTGTGATTTATTTTTATTTGCCCTAAATAAATGAAGAAGTTTTCAATCATTAGGTACACAAAAATAAACAAAAGAATAGGTATTTAGTATTTTTCCGAATAATGTTTTCATTTATTATTTGCGTTAAAATGTTTGAATTAGGTATTGAATGTTTTTTGGAAACTTGGTTCCTAAATTGGTGGAAGTCGGTGCGGCGGAGCGCGGGGCGGCCCGCCGCACGGCCTCAGCCGCGCGGCGTCATTGACCGGACGTCGAACAGCTGATAGCGCATTCATTATACATTGCTAGTTTTCGTGAAAAACACTATAATGAGTGTTTTTCTTTTAAATTCATGTTGCATTATGCAGTAGTATTGAAATACTACCAAAATTTGTAAAAAAAAGTGCATAAAAAAATGGAAAATCCGAGGAAAATCCGATGAAAAATTCCAACGCCATAAGCACCAGAATCGTGTTAGGAATCCATATTTTTAATATTCGGTACGCTGTCATTTACACCCTGTATATGATGGATTTGTACACCATCTACTTCAAAAAATCCTCCTCGAAAATCTTTCCCTTCCCTTATGTAATTAGCCTTTGTTATATTAATAAGTCCATTAATTGCTGCCATATTAGTGGTACCTTGGTCTGACACAGTGGCACAAATTTTCAAACCCGTCGACAATACTTTTCTTATTATTGTTATTAATTGTTGTTTTAAGCTTATTGTTTTTGTGCTTCCAGTACAAAAACTATAAGCAACAGGTTGTTTATATTTTTTCATAATACCTCTGACCATAAAAACCATAACATGGTCTGAAAAAGATTTTTTGCGTTCTGCTCCGTCATCGCAAAATCCTTTTATTTTATCTTCCACTTTATCGTATTTGCACTAAATCGAATGTTTGCACTAATAGACATTTCGTCAAAAATTAATGTGCAATATTTATGAATATTTGACATTCTATCGACCCTTTTCGTCAAATGTTCAAATATTACATCATTTGATCCAGGCATCAGGCAAATTTTCGCCATCAATTTATTTAAGGTGCTTTTATTAGGTAAAAGACATATTTTACTTAGCAAACGATATGCCTTTGGACTTGGCTTGTACACTTGGCTTGGATTTTTTCGTCTATAGTGAAGCGATGTCCTTTGGGATTCTTATGGCCTTGTTTGATTTGCATATCAAAAAATATTTTTGCAGCTGGTGATTAATGCTTTGTCACAATTGTGTATGCATTTGAATGTACAATTTTTTTCAATATTGTTAATTGTTGCGCCATTCTATTTTTTGCTTCTTTGCTTCTTTTAAGATCCCTCTGAGTTTTAGCAATTGTTTTGAACAATTCAATTTCATCAGAATAATAATGAAAAGGTTCACCTGAAATTACGAATTCAATTGTTAATACATTATTTACCTACTTATGTAAAACCAGATGATAATACGGATAAAGAAGGTAGTTACTTCTATAAGTTAACATTTCTACTGGTAGATGGTTTTGGTAAAACGTTTCCTGAAGCAGATACATTTCTACTAGTAGATGGTTCTGGTAAAATGTTTCCTAAAACCGAAACACTTTCTTCAGGAATACCTGCGAACAAATTTAAAATGTTTGGATACTGTACAGATGAAACTGCCATCCATGGGATAATAAGTAGCCTGGGTTCTTTCCTGAGGTCCAGAATACTATGTATCAAGTGTCTCATCAAAATTGGTACAGTAATTAAGGTGAGAAAGGGTAACAGATAGACAAGTTACTTTTGCATTAACATTTAAGTAGGGACACATAAAATAGACATTATACCAACTTTTATGTTTACAATGAGCCTAATAATTAAATACACTTACCTGGGAAATTCAGTGTTGGGACAGCTATTTTGCTCAGCCTGTTTTAGGGTAGTGATAATTTTTTTCAAAATGTTGATGGCATATTCTTCGATTACGGAATATATAATCCTCATCCTCTCCAAGCAGACCAGCATTTGTGACCCATTTTAAAAATTTGTCATGTTCAGTTGAAGGGTTTGGAAAGGTGTGTAGTACAGCACCTATTGGCAAAGGAAAGAATGTAAAAAAAATCACAGTATGTATTGTTTAATAAATTAATTAGATTAATAGAATAGACACTACCCGATATTATATTGCACAACAAAAACGGCAGAAAACACAATGAGTGTTATATAGAAACCGGGTTATTAATTAGGATTTGTTGTCATAGTGGCAACAGTAATACAATCATCTGTAAATGTTTTAACTGTCTAGCTATCGATTGAAATACATATACAATAATAAATAATAGGTACATCATATCTTTTGTGATAATAAAAACAATTATAGTAACATGGGTAGTTTATAAACATGTGGTATTTATAGATATTGGTAGTTAGGGAGGGTAAAGACGAGGTTACCGGTGTGAGTCGGTGTAATTTTACAATAACTATTTTATGGTACTAACCTTCCAAAAGGGTGGATTTGCAAGAACGGATACAACACGTTCTCTGAGGCATTATAGTCACTATTTTAGCACTATAAAATAAAGAGTTACTGTCTCAAGTCACCACACTAATAATAAGTATAAAATCACAGTCTCAACTGAAATCCAAAAGATGCAAATGCATAGAACGGACCAGGAGCCAGGAGCACAAATATTCGATTCAACGTACTTAACCATCAAGGGCAAGCGAAATGAAGCGAATGCGGAAAATCGAAAGAAAGTCAACGAAAGTTTTTAAACCATAGATAAGTATAAGTTACTGTAGTTTTAAACTTTGAGCCAACTTCTAAAGTTAGAAGTTTCAAATTATAGTAATACCATCATTGATAAATAATTTCTACCATGGCTACCAAGGTACACCTAATTTGTAATAGCAAGTGTAAATTAAGCAATAGGTTTATCTGTATTTTGTAAAATTTTCATATCAATTTACTAAAAAATTTTTACTTCTAACTTATAGCTCGCTCAACTATTTTTAAATGCGATGTAAGAGAAAAGGAAAATATTTTATAAACAAATTAAACTACCAATTCAATTTTAATTTATTACTGGCAACAATGCAAATAGGAGTAAATAATATGGATGCGTTCAGTTGGGATGAAACTTATTAAGTATTTTTTTTCAAATAAACAACAGATTTACAATCAATTTGGGTAACATTGAACTGCGGTGTAACTTTGAACAAAGTTGTGAAAAAAATATATTAATTTATTACATGGAAACTTCTTGTTGTTTTAATATCGTACCTGCGTAAAATGGATCTCCAAAATGTTGTAATAGCAATGAAAGTAAAAAAAAGGTACCTGTCAATATCATAATTTTAAAAAATACCGCCTTTTCCGTAGTGAAGTTGTTGCAAGTGTTTGATGCTCCGTTTTCAAATAGCAATTATAATATACAACTTACCGTAAATAGGTGTGTTTTGGTGTTTATCTTTAAAATGTATATTGTATATTATTATTTTGAAACTGTACTATCCGTATCCCATGTTGAATATTGCGTAAAACTGTTAAACTTTTGACGACATCGAAATTGGATGTTATATGGGTAACTTTGAACGGTTCAAAGTTACCTGTATCATAAAAAAAAAAATTTTTCGGAGGCTCAGGGTCGCTCAGCGTGCTATGGAGAGGGTTATGCTCGGAATTTCGCTACGAGACATGATTCGCAACGATGAAATCCATAGACGAACGAAGCTTACCGACATAGCTCTCAAAATTAGCAGGCTGAAGTGGCAATGGGCCGCCACATCGCTCGTAGGACCGATAACCGATGGGGAAGAAAGGTCCTCGAGTGGCGACCATGTTTAGGCAAAAGGAGTACCGGTCGCCCCCCTACCAGATGGACCGGTGACCTGAAGAAGACAGCGGGAAACCGTTGGATTCAGAGGACACAGGACCGGTTGGAGTGGCGCCATTTAGGGGAGGCCTATGTTATGTCCATGTTCCGTCCATCCTTTTTTTTTGTTTTCGAGGGGGAAACCTTCCAAATGTACCCGATGTTCCGTCCATCCTATGGATGGATGGAATAAATAATCAAAAAAAAACTAGTAGCTTATTTTACCACCAAATAGATCGAACTTGATTCATATGGCAAGACCAAGTTGTCTATTGTATTTATATATAAAAATAAATGTATTTTGTATAGATTTGGTTTTAATTAACAAAAATATGTTAATTAATTTTACTCAGACCTTAAAATATTCGATTAATGACGGATTTTATATCCTCAAAAAATTATATTCAAAGTTACCCAAAACTAAGGATAACTTTGAATTTGAGTTTTAGGGGTAATTGTGGATAGTTTAATTGTTTTCTCCGTAAATTTATTGTGTTAGATTAATAAACCAGCTAAAAAGGACACTATTCATTTAGTAAAAACAAGGTGCAATAAATATAAAACAGATTATAATATCACAAATATTGTAAAAAATGTTCAATGTTACCCAAATCGAGGTTATAGCTATTTTATATAATTTATTTTGTATATGTAATTTTTCATACTTTATAGAAAATATTTATATTTGATGAACTAATTTTGAACGCATATTACATTGAAATGGTACCGGGTGTGGCGGTTAGATGGCGCTAGTTAACCATTTTTTTTTTGTTGATGTAAGAGAGACAAACTAGCATGGTTATATAGTTATTCTTGTATTACGTTCACGCACACACTCACTCACACACACATACACACACACACGTGCACACTCTTCCGCAATTAAACATTTGTCGAGCGTTTTCTTTACTTGTAACAAATATATTTTTCTTATATTCATACATCTACTAGTAAGAAATATGATGAATACTTTGTGATGTTTTTTTTTTTTTGCTAAATAAGTATATTGTAAATCCGTAATTGGCTTCAAGATCTACATTATAAGTTTAGATCGTAATTTTACTGTAATAAGCTGTGGATTTTGTGAATAAATAAAATAAAATAAAATGTTAATATACCTATCATTGATTTAAATATGTATATCAATGATATATAAGATAGAAAAAATAGTGGCACACACTAACATTCTTGCTATCGCAAGCTTGTATAACATCATCCTAGACTAACAGACCGTACATTTTTAGCAAACATTCAACATACCTTTCTTCACGTGTTACCTCTCGTTTCCACTTGAATTTGCTAACACGACGTTTCCTAGACTTATCAGGATCAGTTTTTTTAACAAATTGCATTAATTTATCCATTATTTACCACTAAAACACAATAATATCGCGTGTACTTACTCCACAAGAACAAAAAAATCGCCATATTAAAAGTGAATGAATGAAGAGCTGTGATTGGTGCATTTGGTTTTAGGGTCTTGAAATAGAAACAATTCGTTTTAGCGGTATTTGCTACTAAACACGAGTTAGCCTTTGTAAATTTGTACGTTTATAGCGGGATTTGCTTGGTCCTGTTTTACTTATTCCAAAGAGAATTTGAAATACTCGCCGTTGCTGTCAATAAATCTATTTGTAAAAAAATATGTTTTAGGGGGTTTTGCAACTATACGTCTCTATTATTTAGTATTAATAACAAAAGAGATCTCAAATCGAACTTAAACACTTAGAAACTTCTCTACATTAAATAATAACAAACTTAAACATTTGTGGCTCATTCAACTTTTACGTAAATATCTCTAAAACTTATCTGTTATATCAGGGGTTCCCAATCTTTTGAAACCCGCGGCGCAGTTACAACTTTCATATTTTTTCATGGCGCCCTCTCCTAGTTAACTAATTGAGGAAATGGTCGAAAGAAGTAGGTACCTACAATAATAGTTGGTCGTAACGAAAATTAAAACACCAAAATACAAAATTGACTTTTTTTTAATATAAAAGAATTTTAAAGGAAAACAACAAGAAAGACTTAAGAAAAAAACAAAAATTAAATACGATATTTACTCAGTCAAATCAATGTGGTAATCTCCACACAGTTTTTCAAAGCGGGGAATCAGACTTGACACTGCTACTCTCATTTCTTGCTCCACATTGATCTTTGAGCGATATTTGTTATTTATCACAGCTACAGCTGAAAACCCAGCTTCACATAGATATGATGTTGCGAACGGAATGAAAAATTTTAATGCTTTGGAAGTTAAATTTGGTTATTCATTTTGAATAGATAACCAAAACTCTACCAAATCGACACTCGCGAATCTAGTTCCAAGGCTGCTGTCGCAAGAGAGTTCAATGACTTCATCTTGTGATGTAAGTCCTTGTGGATTTTGTGCATGGAAAGGGTCTTAGATCCACGCAAATTTTTCAACATCATCATCTGCAAAATACCTTGAAAACTTGGTGAGCTTCGCTAGGTGTTCCGTGAAAAGGGCGATCAGGTCTTGTGAAATAACCAGTTCATTTGATGCCGCATAATTATACATACAATTGCGGGAAGCAATCTTGACCGCCGCCTCATTTCAACTTTGTTTTAGTATGTGCGTGTTGTTGCCTTGCTAAGACAGATTTAAATTGTTTAATTTCTCAAACACATTGCATAAATATGCTAGCTTTAGCAAAACATCAGGTTCAGTAAAATATTTTCTTGACGTTCTTGTTGTAAAAATGTGCAAATTTTTCGCGTAATTCAAACACACGAAAAAAAACTTTTCCACGTAAAAGCCATCGTTAATTACAGTAGTACAGCTCCCATATCTAAGCATAGTTTTTTTAAAAAGTCTGCCCTTTAGAGGCCTAGTTTTTATGTAATTTACCGCACTAATTACACATTCCAGTAGGGGAAACCGGGGCAATGGGGGCCCCTTAAGGTAAGTCATGAATAAAATCTCAGAAAAACAAGATAATGACGAAAATCAACAGGCATTTATTAGTCTTATTAATCCTTATTATCATTAATCTTTAACAATTATCTTAGGCTGCCAGTCTTTGGTGCTAATCGAAAGTAAAAAAAATTAATAAGCTGCGAATTTTGCCCCGTGTCCGGGGCAAAATGGCCATATGCGGGGCATAACAGGCATATTGCTTGCTCGATTTTAAACTTAAAACCGAGCACAAAAAGAACAAATGTGAAGAGATTCGTCATCATTATCCTCTTCACCGGCGCAAGAGCAGTGGGCCCATGTCTGGCATGCACGGCAACTAACCCAATCTGTAGATTCTGAGTACAAATATCCATAGTATAAACATTCTACATCTTCCTCTGATTCGTTCTCCTTATTTTCTTCACTTTTCTTCGTCTTTTTCTTCCTTTCTTTCTTTTCATTAGCCACTGGTTTCCGTTTATGTGATTCTTCTATACCCTTTTTATAAGGTGAACTGGTTATTAAAGCAGTTTTTCCGCGCTTTCTAGTGACTCTTTTTTGGATACGTACTTTGGGTTTTGGCATGACATCTACAGGCGACATGACATGAAAAGATGTTCCAGGTTGTGGAGTTGCACATAGCTGTAACATGGTTGATGGACCCGGAGAAGATGGCTGCTCGATTATAGATTGTGTCATGGAACCACTTAAACTTTGTGTGGGATTAGGCATAGCCTAAGTTTGTGGTTGGGATTCTTGATTCAATGATGATGGTGGTGGTACAATCACATCATCCATAGGCAGATCTGTAGTGTCAGCAGCTATAAAATCCTCATCGCCAAAGATCTTTGGGTTAACAGGCCATATGCCTGTTTTACGACATCCATTAATTGCTACAAGCATTGTAGCAGATTTAAAAAAAGCATTGCAAAACAGGGTAGCTACTTGATAATGGGCCACTACACGCCCTGGATTTGATCGCAGCCATTTTTTTACTTCTCCATAATAAGCATTCAGTGGTTACATAAAACTAACATCCAGCGGTTGAAGCCGGTGCGTGCAATGTGGCGGGAAACAGATAATATGAATATGGCTAATGGGTTGTGTAATTGAAGCCACTAAATATGTGTGCGTGAGGTAGCGGAAGTGTGAAGGAAGTTGAGAAATGAAAGTCTGAACACACGAAGAGTTTATTGCACAGGAAACACACTGTCAAGCACACAGAATAGAAAGAATAGAAGGAGAAACGTAGAAGCAGTTTATAGAAGGCACAGAGAGTATAGCACGAGTAAAATCAATATACAATAGGTATCGTAAATGGGCGTATTCGCGGGGGCGCATGCTAGCGGCGTGTACGGTGTAGCCGAAGGTAAGATTCCGACTGAACGAGATAATAATGACTTGACCCTGTCGGGCATGAACTCATTTTCCAACAACTCTTCCATGTGGGTGTCAAATGTTACGTGGATTGAGGCAAGATCGCATGCGTCAAAAAACAGGGCATCTTCCCCCAAATCGGCTCCCGTCCCGCCGAAAAGCGTGGTCTTGGATGTGTGTGACTTAGTCTTGGATACACATATGGTGTATGCGCCACTTGGAATGAGTGAAAGCCCATCAGTTAGAACTATTGGGGAGTAAAATCGCCAAGAATTGATGTCAGATGTTAAACGGACGTGAATAACAAACATATCTCTAAATTTGTTGACATATGTGCTGTTTTGAAGGACGAACAGCACCAGTATCCTCGAGTACCTGTTTCGGTATAACGACGAGCATATAGCCTTCATTGTGGCAGGCTCGGCAGGCTTTGATGGAGTTGAACCCGTTGACATCGGTTGGGTACTGCACAAGATAAAATAAGCCGAACAAACTTGGCAGATCGATGTATTCGAGTTGGACACTCAACGCTGACACACACTTCTCGCAGACGTTTCAAGTCATAATCCATAGATTATGACTTGAAACGGGTATTAATCAGTGGGTATAACATATTATACCCACTGATTAATTCCCGGATTAAGTTGAGTCTTGGTATATATACGTCCAAAGGATTTATGCCTCTAATGACTTCCAGTATGGTTATAGACCCCATAATCCTAAATGCAGAGTGTGACGATGAATCTTACGTGTGACGATAATATGAAAACGAAGTGTTGTAATGAGATGCCTGCAACACATCAAATTCATACATAAGTCTGGGTGTATCTAACAAGTGTTGTACACTCAACGTAAAAGAGCTGCTGGAGTCAAAAAGTATAGCTCGACCCTTCGGGTCGGCTTCGGATCGAGACGTGTGAGTGTATGTGGCCCTCCGGAATCGAGCAGAAGTACCTCGCCGTGACCTCAAGAAATCATTGTCGTAACCAGCGACGGCACTCATATCTGGAACGTATCCTTTCTTGTGCTTGAGGAAGGGAGAAAACGCAGGAAACACGTCATTAAAGTAGGCTACGTAGTCGTTAATTATGTACTTGGCTGGACCGCTGTAGAATAATATAGACTCTCTCGCTTGTGTGCCTAGTGTTTAAAGACTATTTTTAGTGTTTAAGTTTAGTGCCTAGGACGCTTTCTATCGTTTCTCTCTCTCCTTCTTTGTTAATTATGGTAGATTTAAGTATGGACAATTGTTTAGTTTTAATTAGTGTTAGTGCATGCTATGGACCCTAAGGTATTATTGTGACCGCGCAATAAACTCTTATTTTAAGTGGACTTGTGCGTCATTGCGTTTCACCTTTTCCTGCACACGCCTCAGACTTTCTCACCACACACACCCATCTCCATAACATCACGTCGGGGTCACCACCTTGGCAAAGGGAGATCTCCCGCCAGGCTAGGTGATCATGCCTGGGGAGCGGTCGTGCTCCGACAGTTGATGTTCGGAACTTGTATATATGCAGGATTCTGAGAATGCTTCGATAGCGTGTTTCAGAATACTAGTTGCGCCATCTTTTGATGAGTAGCGGGAGGTCGCCACAATGAACAGCGTTTGATCTGGCAACATCGATGAGTTCTAAATGTTTTGCATGGCAAGCGAGTAATAAAACTGGTTGTTCCTTTGTAGCTTTAGACTAGGTCACAAACTTATTAAACCATTTCAAGAAGATTTCCTTTGTTATCCAACCTTTCTCATTACATTCTGCCCAAGAATTGGGAGGAGCTCCATCCATTAGTTCAGGGTTCAGTCTCTGACGTGGAAAAATGAACATTGGCGGCATGAAAACATATCATCATCATCAATATACTCTTGAAGATATTCCAATAAATCAGAACTATCGTTAACCCTTAGTAGCCTGATTTACGAAAGTGTTTTTTTATATATTACTGTGTTTGCTTAAGGGTCTAGATAAAGGGAAAAATAACTAAAACACTATATATATTTTAGATATTTATTTAGGAAAAAAAACAGGTATAAATTTTTGATACTGTAGGCCTTAAGGTCATAAAGAAATCAGATATACCTATGCATGAAATAATGCTGCTTATGTGTGCATTATATTCTTTTATGATCCGTGGACATGATACTTGAAAATTGGCGTTTAGTTTTTTTTCGTAGCGGGCTATAGTATCCGCTGGTTCAGCGCCAACATACGTGGAAGGTATTGTTTGTTCTTTTTCCAACTTGTGGTGGAAAATTCTTGGCCTTCGTGAGAGGCCACATTTTCGTCATATGTTCCTCTGGGTACGTTAGACTTCATAATTTCCCGTTTTTCCTGCAATTTGCACGACTTTCCAAGCCTGTTTTTCTGTACTGTTCCAATACAATAAATACCTTCGTTGGTCAGGTAATGTAGCAGGGGAATATTCGAATAAAAATTGTCAAAATAAGTTATATGATTGACGTGCCTTGGTACTGGTCGTAACAATCGAATAACTGTATTCGATACAGCTCCGAGGTCTAGTTCGCCAGGTAAACGGTCTATGTCCTTAGCTCCTGAGTAAATCTCAAAACTGTAGGAATACCCAGACAGAGAGCATAAACGTATAATTTTAATCTCCACTTACCGGGCCAATTAAATATATTTTATAAAGGAGACATGTATCGATATCAATTATATTAAAAAATCAAAACCGCCTACACAAAGGAGAACAATACAAGTACAAAATTATCCAGGACAAGCACCAGACATCTTACAAGTCAGTACAATTGGCGCAGTAGATTTACGATCAATGAGAAGAAAACAAGATTCAATACAAAAACCAGAAGAATTAATACAACATTCCCCCCGCCGGCCGCGCGTGTGAGATAACGTACTTGTTAACGCTCCGTAAATTATTTGACAAAACTCGTAAAAAATGGAAAAGTTTGGAACTGCAGATATCTTAAAAGTAATGCAGAGTTTAGTGCTTCCGATGGAACTTAAAATTAACACATTGGTTGATATGGTTCGTACATTAGAAACCAAAATAGATTTGCTATTAACAACGGATAGCGAAAAAAAAGATACTTCGAAGACGGTTACTGTGGATAGCAATAGTGACGATATGAATCATCGGACACAACGTAAGAGTGAGAGGATACCGCCGTCAACTCCCGGGTTGCAGCTTAATCAGCGGGAGAAAAAGAGCCAGCCGATAATGACCCGGCGACAACGCGCTCGACTCGAAACCGCCACCGACGACGTCCGAGTTACGGCGACTACCGCCGACGACGACGCAGCGACGAGTGCCGAAACAGCAACGTATGCGGAGACGGTTGCAAATGCAACATTGTCTGCTTCATCCGTCTCGTGTAGTCGTCCTGCTCTGGCGCGTACGCAAGTTACACCTTCTACATCGATGTCGCACAACCAAGACGTAACAAACACGGCAGTACAAAAAGAGCAATGGACAACGGTACGAAGGCGTAAACAATTATCTCGGCCAGTTATTAAAGGAAGCGGGGAGGTAGATGCGGGCCTAACAGCTGTTGAAAAGACTCGTATGATCCATTTGTGGTCTTTGCGTTGTGACACAACGATAGAAAATGTACAAGCATATATGCTAAAGAAAAAGAGTTGTGACGCTAACTATGCTGTTCAAAAATTATCACTAAAGCATAACAATTACGCTTCATTTGTGGTTACAGTGCCTGAAAGTATTTTCTCGTTTTTCATAGCACCAGAAAACTGGCCCCCAAATACGAGAATAAATGAGTGGTTTCGTAAACAAAATGATAGCCATCGATAAACTAAATAAAGTCATAAAAGGACCTCACGCAACAGACAAACATTTTTTGATATACTATCAAAATGTCCGTGGATTGCGCACTAAATTACACACTCTCACTACCGAGATAACAGCTTCGCAGGCAGATGTCTTCCTCCTATCAGAGACTTGGCTGACTTCGGGCATTTGTGATGCGGAGGTCGTTCCCCAAGGGTATAATATACTCAGGGTGGACAGATCAGACTCAAGACGTGGAGGTGGAGTCGCTATCATAGCCAAGCCTCAACATCGGCTGCGACGTGTTGAACTTAAAGAAAGTGTATTAGGGTGTGAATTACTGTGTGCCGGTTTATATGTACATGATAGGTTAATCCTTACATTGGTGTGTCTGTACATTCCACCAAATGCAAACGTCGAGAAATATTTTCTTATGTTTAATATGATTGAAGTTATTTGTTTACATTATGATAAGGTTTTAATATGTGGAGATTTCAATTTAAATTCTGTTAATATGAATATTAATGCAAGTTTTAACTATCTACTGGCATTCTGTGAATTACGGCAGGTAAATTCGATATGCAATAATTATAGTAGCATGCTAGATTTGATCTTGGCCAGTGCATCGTTGAGTGAGGTCGCAGTGCAGCGAGCTATGGACGCGCTGATCTTACCAGACGCCTATCACCCACCTCTGGAGATATCAGTGAGTCATCCAATACATACTTACGATAATAGTGATTTAACGCATAGGGGTACTACTACCGAATGGGATTTTCGTAATACTGATTACTTTATATTGTATGAAAGTTTAAAAAATCTGAATTGGCAGTCATTGTTTAATATTGAGGCTTTAGATAATGCTGTTTCTGAATTCTACACCATATTAAATAATTGCCTTGATAGCTGTGTTCCAAGTAAACCGCGTATGGCAGTTCTGCCCCGGTATTCTTACCCTGTGTGGTACTCGCCACTTACTCGACGCAACATTAGATTCAAAGCGCACTTTCATCGTTTATACAAAAAAACCTTATGTAGTAAATACAGACTTAAATTTTCATATTACCGAGCACTTGCAAAGTTGAGCATTAAAGCTGACTTTCGTGACTATAAATTAAAATTGAAAGTGACATACGAAAAGATGCATCGACCTTTTGGCGCTATATTTCTTCTAAACGGAAGAAGAAAAAAAATCGTAAATCAATTTTAAATAATGGTAAATCTGTCCCAGATGCAGAGTGTGCACAATTATTTGCAAATTTTTTTCAATCAGTATACTCCAAAGAATCTCCTAGCCTTGATGTACAAAATGCTGTGAAATCATCAGAGTGTTCAAATCGACGCATACATATCGCTTCCATAAGTATAACTGACGTTGAGTGGGCACTGAACAAACTAAAACCCAAAAGATCAGCGGGTCCTGATGGCATTCCACCGTACATCATTAAAGATTGTCGTTCAGTGTTCGCAAAACCACTTCACTATATTTTCAATTTGTGCATTAAGACCTGTACTTATCCCGACGTATGGAAAGTAACGCGAGTCGTGCCCGTTCCAAAAAATAATTCTAGCTCAGAGGCAAGTGATTTCAGACCTATAGCTGTATTATCCGTGTTTGGTAAATTATTTGAAAGTGTCTTACATCAATTAATAGGTACCCAGATTGAAAGCCAACTGTCAGATGCCCAGCACGGATTTAGAGTGGGTCGCTCCACCACGAGTAATTTACTATCATTTTACTCATATACTGCTGAGGCTGTGGATCGCGGTTTTCAGGTTGACGCTGCCTACTTTGATTTCCGGAGAGCGTTTGATACAGTCGATAATGATTTACTTCTTCATAAGTTTGCAGCTGCCGGATTTACTCCTGCTCTACTACATTTCTTCTCCTGCTACCTCCGTAATCGGAGGCAGTATGTGCAGTATAATGGACATTTCTCCCATCCGTATTACACGTTCTCCGGAGTAAGCCAGGGATCGAACCTAGGACCGTTGGAATTTTTAATCTTCATAAATGATTTGCCAGATGTTGTTAGTGCGGCTCGTTGTTTGTTATTTGCAGATGATCTAAAATTGTTTTTGGAAGTCAAGAGCACATCAGACTGTCGTTTATTACAAACTGACATTAAACACGTCAGCGAATGGAGCAAACGGAATAAGTTGATGTTTAACTGTGCAAAGTGCTCGGTGATAACATTTGCGCGTACACTTGAACCAGTGAAATATGAGTATCGGTTAAATGCGGAAGTCCTAAAAAGACAAGAGTCAGTGAAAGATTTAGGTGTTCAAATACATCTGAGTCTTAGCTTTGTCGACCATATTTCTACTGTTGCAAATAAAGCCTACAGGTCACTGGGGTTCGTATTGAGGCAGTCAAAAGACCTTGAAAGTGTTGCTGTGATGAAAACTCTATATAACAGCTTCGTTAGAAGCACGTTAGAAAGTAATGCAGTTATCTGGAGTCCGCATGAAGATAAATACAAACTCATGTTGGAGAAACTCCAAAAGAAATTTTTGAGGTGGCTTTACCACCGACAGTATGGTTATTTTGTAGGGTATCCGCATTCATATCCTAGTTTATTTCTGCTTGGAATGTTAGGATATGAATCTCTTGAAATTAGACGTAATGTAGCACTTGTTGAATATTTTTATAAGTTAATTAGGGGTCATATACATAACCCATCGGTATTAGCGCTTATATCGTTAAATGTCCCCATTAAATCCATTAGGGTCAGTAGATATAAATTATTTAGGATACCTAGCTGCAGATTGGTATTGGTAAGTGAATCGCCCCTCGTTCGTGCGCTGACTTTGCTCAACGGTGTCCTGTCTTCGAATCATACACTAGATTTGTTTTATTCTGCACCTGCCGTATTCCGTAGCACGGCTGGCAGGTATATCCAAACGCTTTGTAGCTAAATAAACGCATTAGATAATTATATCTGTAATGTTTTTTTGGCGCTAAATGTAATGTAATGAATAAATGAATAAATGAATAAATGAACAATTAAGAGACTTTATTATAGAAGATGATGCATGAAAAATATATTATGATTTAATGGAAAGGATACAAAAAAATGAACATGATTAATAAAACATTTTTTTAAAAAACATATTTTATTTACACATTACATACTTCATACAAAGGTCTGAGGCAGATAGAACAAAACAAGGATGTCTTGAAACAATCCTGGAAGAAGGACACAAATTCGTAAAAAATAAAACAAACAGGTTTAAAAATCGGCCACACCACGCTAGGCACATAAAAACATCGCGAGGTATTGATACACGAGGACATTAAAAAACAACTTAAATTTTAGTCCAATATCCAGGTATTCGCCTAAGATTTTCGTAAAAGCGATCCATTAATTCCAGGATAGGATCATTTTCAAAAGGATCGCTATTTTCATTGCATCTTAACAAATTGTAATAGGAGAAATCCGGAGAACGTGACAGGCTTGGTGTCTGCTCTGAGTCCGAGTATGGCGGTGGAGGATGCCAAGGAGAAGGCTCTCGGTCCGGCAGCGATGAACTCGGCACAGGATCTTGGTGCATCGGTGAAGGCTGTGGTTGGTTCGAAGGTAACGGCGGCGATGACACAGGAGCTGGGTACGTAAAAATCACATTCGGAGGTCTCGCCGGGGCCACACTTATGGGGGGCTTGTTTGATAAGTATTGTTTCATAAAATGTTTTATTTTAGTGGAACACATTTGCTCGTCTAGTGATAGACGATGCTCAAATGGTACAGTAATAAATTTCTTGTATCACTGGTCTTACTCTATGTAGTCAGTCGTGCAGGGGATGATCAATGGGCAAATGCTTGGAGTCGTCATTCATGTGAAAAAATTGTCTAATTTTATCAAATCTGATGCGATTCATTGATTGCGCTTGGGTTCAAACTTTGTAATGTTTGACCAGTATAACCTGACACTAAGATAATGATATACACTAGTAAATATAAGAATTCCAATAAATTTACGTAATTCTAAGACAGTTACAGGTGCTGTAAAGTTGAGATTCTTTTGGAAGGAATATTTATTTGACTCGTCCACTAGACATCTCAAAATTTCTTCACCGAAAAACTGAAAAGGAGTGTCTAAGTTCATAATAATAATAAAAGCCTTTATTCACTGACCAATTTAACCTTATAAACTAATAACAAATAATTAAAGTAAGTACTGCACTATAGTAAATATTTAGCAACCACTTCGTTGGTCAGGTTGTCTATCGACATAGGCCTCCCCCAGTTTCTTCCATTTCTCTCTATCTCTAGCTGACCTTCTCCATCCTTTTGGTAAATCGTCCTCCCATCTTTTGATTTGGCCTCCTCTTCGCCTTTTCCCATTCCTAGGATACCATTCTATTACGTCCTTCGTCCACTTTTCTTTGTTAGTTCTCATTACATGTCCAGTCCAGTTCCATTTTAGTTTTCTTATTTTTTTCAGTACATCGCTGACCTTTGTTATTTTCCTTATCTTTGAAGTTGTCCACCGATCCTTTAATCCTTTAACCTTTAGTCTAAGTTCATAATTTCTTGTGAATACTCAGTTTTTCCAGCAAACTGGAAAGCATTTTGGATTATGTCCATATTCTTTACTCTCCACACTCAGTCTCCCACAAAGAGTTGAAACATGCAGGTTGCAGGTTGTTCTGGCTGCTAATTCTAGGAGTTGGGTTTCGTTCAACAGTCTCTAAATTATCTTGCATGTCGATATCTACGCTTGCTGAAGGCGGATCTGCATCCAAGTTTGGGTCAGTGGGAAAATTACCTACATCCTCTTCATCTTCTAGCTCCATCAGACGTTCTCTTTGGCTCGAATAGTAGTCGAATAGTGTCATCTTCATTGTCGGTAGAATCGTCTTCCGAAATTTCACCTTTTTCTAACCGCTTTAATATGCTCTCAATCTCTTCTGGTCGCATTTTTGATAAATTTCTATAATAAAATAAAAATAAAAGTAATCCCAACACCAAGCTATGCAGAAAAACCATGAAACGGAAGTTCAAAAAGTTTTTATAGCTAAAGAATTAGTAGGTAGGTTTTATGTAGAGCGGAATGACTGAATTATCAAAATTGATACAAAAATTGCACTAGTTTCTTTAAGTAAAACATGCACTCGCAAAAAAATATTATATCATAGTGAAATAATATATTCACTTACCTCAAAAGTATTTATATTCTTCAGAAAAAGAAAATATATCAAGTATTCAACATTTTTTTAGTAAAATGTGTTTACTTGTTCACTTTGCCGCGCAAGTAATATGTCAGAATATTATACAACAGTAAAATACGTACAGCCAACCTATAAAAAAAACTAATAATAATAATAACTAATACTAAAATCCCATTAAATATCACGGTTTTAGTGTTTCTTATACAGAATTGAGTGCTTTAGTAACTAAAAGTTGAATACAGACATTCATTTTTGCATTTTTTATTCAATTTGAACATGGAATGAGTCCAACAATAAACTACATCGAGACAAGAGGGAGTAATGGTATTGCAAACCAACACTACAAGGCAATACAAATTTAGAGTAGTAGTAGTAGCAGTCGTTTTGAATCTCCTTGAAATAAAATGTGCCCGTGTTTTGTACGATAGCTGTCGAATCGTCAAGATATCATTTTGATGACAGTTTTTAGAAATAAATATTCCACATGCACTATTGGTAAATTTATTCAGTGCTGGACATTTTTTTTTTTTTATGTGATCGTTACACTTAGTTTTATTTTTTATACCTAGTTTAATTATTATGATTGTTATATTTATTTTTTAATTTTAGTATATAATTTAATTTCTAAATTTAGTTGATACTTTATTTATTACAGTTCATGTCACAGGTGCCTGGTCCAAGCAATGTATCTACGTTAATTAACCATACTGGCGGCACGTCTTTTGATTTTGTTCAATGTCCATACTGCTCCCATACAAAATTACTAAAAGATTCATCCATTCATCTAGTCCATCTCATTTTGATAATATTTCCAATGAAGAGCCCTTTTGGAAATATTTATACAAATTAAAACGATTCCTTCACCAAAAACATCAACCCTGCAGGAAAATATTACACAAGATGCACCCAAGATGGCAAATAAATCCATTCAAATGTATATTACAAATAAATTCAGAAGTAAAGCTGTTCAAACAGAAATTAATTCAGTAGACCAGATGACATAACCGTTGAGACCTCTTTGTCAATCTGCTTTCACTTCACCATTTAAAATCAAAAAAAGTAAAACCGCCAAACCATCAACATCCATCAAACTATCTACCTTACAGAAATGTACCAAGAAATTAATTGCTATACAGGCAGATTCTGGCAGTGATATTTCATACACGCCATCTGTGGCACATAGTGAATCACCATCTGTGACATCTTTAAAAATGAAATCATCTTCAGACTGCAGCCAACTAATTGAATATGATAAGAAACAAGAGGCATCAAGAATTTTGGGATATACATTGCAGAAAATAGTGAATAACCCACAGTCTTACATTGGAGTTCCTAAAAGTTGTTACTATTTAATAGATTTAATTGGAAAAAAGTTAAATATTCCCACACATCATATAATATTGTGCTTAAAAAAATTAAACTAAACAATAGTTTCGGAGAGCTTTCTGATGATTTTTCTATGTCTCCGACTTATGCCAGCAAAATATTTCTGAAAATTATACCACAGATAGCTAGTTTGATGCGCCCTTTATTGTTGCATTAGATAAGGATTCCATAAGAAAAAAATTGCCTATGGCTTTTAGGCATAAATATTACAATGTCAGTTGTATTATAGACTGCATAGAAATTGAGGTACAAAAGCCTTCAAAAGCATTGAACCAGTCTCTCTCATGGTCAGAATATAAAAAGTCAAACACCATCAAGTATCTTGTGTCATGTACTCCCAATGTATTGGTGGACTATATTTCTCCAGGATGTGGAGGAAGAATTACAGACACATGTTTAGTTGAATCATGTTATTTTATAAAGTGTTTGCTACCAGGTATGTGTGTGATGGCTGACAGGGGGTTTAAACATGTAGAACAATATATAAGAAAACAGGGAGTGCACTTAGTACGACCTCCAAGTGTTGCAACTGGTACAAAGCTATCAATACATGAGGCGGGAGAAACAAACAAATTGCAAGCTTAAGAATTCATGTTGAGAGAGTGATTCGACGCTTACGTGAATTCAATATGCTAAAGCCACATGCATGTGTGAATCTTAATCTTGTCAAAGTACTAGATGATGTTATTACCATTGCCTGTGGTTTGATTAACTTGCAAGATTCTTTAATTAAAAATACATAAGTATGACCTACTTTCTATATATATTTATTATGTAAACATGTAAATATTTGACGATATTATGTTTAAACCAGTTGTGTGATATAAAATGTTAAATAAGTTATTACTTTTGGTATAATCATTACACCTTTAAAACTATCATTAACTATTTGTAAACTGCTCGTTAGAAACCATTGCTAGCTCTGTTTACTGTTTCATTACTATTTCAGTTAAAATAGATTTATATCTATTTTGTGCAAATGTAGGATTATTTATTAAAATTTATATCATATTGTAGGTATATAAAAATGTGACACGTGTAAAGAAAATGAAACAAATATACATTTATCTTCAAATCACAAACTTGCTTTTTATTTATTAACAGTTTTGTACAATAATGGATATACATTGTCTTTCCACAAGGGAACTATAACCTTAAGAAAATTTGATACAAATTTTTCATCATAATTAATGTTTATTATATCTACTTTTTTATTGGCCTTATAGTTGCAATCAGCTACGCAGAAGTAGCCATTTTTATGTTCTGTCAATAACATTTGAAGTTGCATTTGCACATAAAACTTCTGGGTTGGTTTCCCATTATTGATATAATTTTTCACTGCTTTTTCACTCATAGGACACTTAATTTCAATAATGCTACTTTCACATATCCCATCAGGTCAACCAGCTAGCATGGGATAGTTTCTAGACAGCATTAAACCACATATTTTAATTTTTTTTCTCAGGTTTGCCAACCTAACAGTTTTTCTCACATCATCCTCCAATATTCTACCCCGTTTCATGGCTGTCGTGTCAGGAATTTTTCCACCCATTATTACTGCTATCAAACTGCCATCACTAGTTTTACACCTACTGAATTCATAAGCTTTTGAAGCGGTCACTCTGCCATACCTTAATTCAAACCAAAGCCTGCTTTTATGTTGGTCCCTTGTTTTTTCTTCAACGTTGTAAATTGTACTACAATTTGTAAATAATATTAAACCATAACTATATTATTTAGATAATTAATATATTTAAACATGTTATAGTAATTTAATTATAGTTTTGTGCCTTGGCATCAATAATACCAACCTTTTTCGTCAGGCAGTTCAATTACATCTGAATTTTCTTTGTTGACGTCATCAGAAACTGAAAAACATATAATTTCTGATAAATAAGACTTTAGTAGACTGTGTGGAGTTAATTTATATGTAAATTCAAGTATTTACAAAAGATTGAGTAACATATACAAAAATTCACTCACTTTCAATTGTGTTTGAATCGATAACGCCTGGCACTTGCAAATTGATATGCGGGCATATTATATCAATTATATTAGAAGTGCCTGCCTGTGGAGGACCGCCATCCGTTCCCATCATGTAGGCAGACTCTTGAGATAGCTCTTTTTTTCTCTGTGTCTTTATATTTTCCCAGCATCTCTTTAACTGTGTGCTAGTCCTTTGGGAAACATATGGTTGCGAATTGTACGCTAGGGTCAAATCTTCCCAAGCCTGTTTCTTTAATTCTACGTTTTTCGCATTCGTTTGCTTACATTCTATAATAGGCCGGTCACAAACTAATGCTATGATTAGTTCCCTTTCAGAACTGGAAAAAAGTTGTTTTTTCGTACTGAAATAAATGATATATAATTCGTTTAATAACGCTTGTATTAAATGACACAAAATAAACATAACAAAATAATTACGCAATGAAAGGTACCACCTCTTAGGAGTTTCTATAATATTGGTCGTCATTATTACTGATTTACTCACAAATAATTGAAACAATAGTAGATTAAACAATTGTAACCATCTATTCTGTTCACACTAGGTTATGAGTTATGCGACAATGACCAAAGAGAATATCAACACTACGTTAACAATGACAAGACCGTGACCTGTCAGATTAGTCAAATCAACTAGAGTGAATTCAGCCGCAACAGATAAACCAATCACAGAGCCCGAATCAACACTATGACATCTCATAGTAAAGTATTTCATAAGTGTTGTTTATGAATTATATGGCTTGTCGTAACGAACGCATAGATAAATACCGCTCTTTGCATAGTGTTTCACCGTTACTTATGAAAGTATTGTTCTTGAATACGAGTGTAAGTATTACTGTCGCCATCGATATAGAAACCCTAGATACACAGTCTCGAACAAAAATGACACCTAAAACTGTCGTCAAATGTACGTAGTTATTTATAGATGGTCATAACGACCATATGTTTTGCCAGTACAACCTTACGTTCATGACTTTAAGTTGTATTTACAACGCTTTAACAAAAGCTATACAATTTTCGACCTTACTACGGGGGTGGAGTCTACCGTAGGACATGGCATTCATGAATGGAGTGGAAATTTATTCATATTTTTTTGATTTAGTTTTTTAATGTTTGTAAAAATTATATATTTGTGTTCTAAGGACCTACACATATACATATACATTAGGCTAAAATGAAAGAAAAAAACAAACAAATTAGAAGAATACTGAAACAAAAAGGTTTACATAAAGTTTAATAAACAACCTTCATCATTCTATCAAACAAACATTAGGGTAAGAGCTAGTAACGTTATAAAGTAAAATACGGAATCAACAGAATGTTATTAATTACCTTGAAATAAATTGAGCTTATTATATAGCCGTCTTTTTGATCGATTTTTGTTTTTTTCCGTATCTTTTTTAGCTATGTAATGCAATCTTATTTTAATGTATCGTTCGGCAATAGACCTTATTTTAATAATTCTATGATTATTATCGCAGCACTCGGATGAAAAGATGTCATCACCTAAAAATGATGATAATACTTTGGTGGAAATTAGAGAAACTAAATTCTTGTAAGCACATGTCTGGTAAAGCCTAATTAAAACTTCTGTTTTTTTGCACACACGAAATACATCTAGAGATGAATAAAACAGACCGCCTAAATTTTTCACATCAATAAGATTGTGAAAAAAAAGTCTATCCTGAGCTAACAAACTACTTACACAAGTGTCACATTTCATAGTTTTTACTAAATATCTTACTACGTTACCAGCTATATATCCCACGATTTGGTCAACATATTCAGATCTACACTCGGATTCATTGAGTTTCAACGACAATATTTCACAGTTTTCTTGAATATTTATGTCATCTGAGTTAATGCCGGAGTTAATGATATCTATTTCATTTTCTGTTCGATATCCTACTGAAGTATAGTTAAGGTTCGATATTGTATTATTACCACTTAAAATTGGAATATTTTCCAGGGATATAGCATTTCCTGTAAACTTATCACTTAGCTCTAAATGCATTAACATTTTTTTATAAGCGGACTGTAGCTGTACTGCATTAGGGTTATTATTATGGCCCCCATGGCTTCGTAAATGGCTAAAAAATAATTCGATATGATCTTGGCTGAATTTGTAACTAAAAAGATAAGAAAGGGTATTAGATTCTACTGAAGTCCTAAATAGATATATCAGGCTTTCAATACAGATTAAAAGACCAATCACACCAGTATTGGCTTGACATTTCCATAACGGAGTATTATGCGAACTATATACAACTCGCGTTCCGTTTTTTGTTTTAATAGTTTTTTTACGACGGATATCAATATTCAAAGATACTAAATATTGCTTAGCTTTGATTAAATAGGGAATAATTTGGTCAGCGTTACTAGCACTTAATGGTTTTTTATATCCATGGTGTTTATTATTACTACTATTTAAAATGTCAAAAATATTATTTAAAGTTAAAATGAACTCTACAGTTGCGCTAGCGTCTTTAAATTCGGTAAGTTTTAGGTTTGCTTCACAAAACTATTGAGTTTTGTGAAGCAAACCTAAAACTTACTACTTTAGCAACACTTCGGCTCAAGAGTTGAGTAGCTAATTTGACCTTCATTATTTCATTTCTGAATGCTATATGGCGATAAGATAATTTGTTAGCAAGATGTAGTCCTTTTTCTTCCTGCAACTTTTGAAGGCGAGCAATAAAATCCCATTTAATAGGATTGTGATCGGCATCCTTGATAATTTTTTTGGACTCGAATGTATTGCGCATTAATTTTAACATATGACATGCATCTAGAAACACCGCTACTTCATAGTTGCCTGAAGGGTGTTTAAAGTGAGTTTTCATATTTGAACAATCGTCTATTTTACAACCCAGGATTCTCATACAAGAAATATTTGATTTACAACCGTCAAAAGTTAACGATATCACTTTTACACCAACTGAATGACATTTTTCCAAAGCGATCTTAAGTAAATTTGCCTTTACTTCAGCTGTCAGGCTTGATATTAAAAAATAAGCTAAAGGGACTTTAAACGAATCATTTACCCCTACTAACATTATGACGTACACTTGACTGGCAATATCATTTGTGTCATCGGTGTTGCCAAGACCCATGTCAATCAAACCTACATAGCGTTTACCAGTCCAGATTTTTTGTTGCCGTATCGACATTTCGTCAGCGATAATAGCACCTATTATTTCCTTATTCGCTATTTGTGCTTTTTCTTTAAGTCTGTCAAATGATTCTCCTGTAAATCCAGGCTCAGCGTTTATACTTCTGTACCAGTTACATAAAGTATTTGGGTGAGGTAGACAAGTGTCAAACATTTTTCGTATGTATTTATACGCAGCTGGTGAATAAAAGTGTAGCGTAATTGCGAATTTTCTTGCTCCTGGCGGATATTGAGCAAAAGGTCGTTTTTTTTCTTTTATGTTCTTTAAATACATCGCATTAAATGTCTCTGTTACTTCTATGTGTTTAGATAGATCATGAAGTAAAGACTGATCTACTGTTTGACGTTTATTTAATCTAGTCATGATACCCTTCAAACTACTATATTTTTTCTTTAGTCTAATATTTTGTTTTCGTAAATTAGATATTTTATAGTTTTTTAGTTTTATAAGTTTTTTGCAAGCAAAGAGTTCCTTTTTTATACGAATTTTTTTCGGTGTGTCCAGAATCGACCCAATGCTTAATGATGAAGTTGGACTTTTCAAAGTGACAGCAACTGTTCCTTCATTTTTTTCCTGAAAATAAACAACTATTGTAATATATGACAAAAAATAATAACTTGTAAAATGTACAAAACATCTCCAGCCGATACATATATAGATATGGTTATTTTTCTAAACTACTTACTTGGAGTTGCAAGGTACTTTGTTCAATAGGTTTTTTGCCAACAGAAGACTCATCTACATGATAATCATTTCCTTTCTATGAACAAAAAAATCATAAATATCAATCCATGTTGAAAGTTAATAACAGAACACAATATGTATATTTAAATTCGACATACTATTTGAGGTACAGCGGATTTGTGTAGTCTTTTGATGCCTTTGTTGGTTATACGAGTATATCCATCACTTTCAAGAAAATGTTTCGAACAGATAACGCTTCTTTGAGCTGGCTTGAAGAATTCCTCGCATCTTTGCCTTGCTACAACAGATATCCACTCTCCACACCGCACGGGATCTCGAGGAAAGCTAAAAAATACTTATATCAAATAAAATCTCACAACTTTGTTTACTCTTACTCATTTACTATTTACGTTTGGTATCTAAAACTGTGTAAACTTTTGGGAAATAAAAATATTAATGTATATTGTATGTTATTATTATATGTATGTTTATTTATCATGCAAAACAAATATTTTTTATAATACATACTAGTGACGATGAAATTTATTTTGATTTTTTTATATATTTGATATTGATTTTTAGTTTACAAATTGTAGTTCGATTTTATTTGTATAGAATTCAATATTCGCAAAACATTAATGCGAATTCGAATATTCGTTACATCACTAAAGCTATTAAATATACTATTAAAAAAAAATAATAACAGAGTCTCCACGAAATTAGAACATAGTCACATTTGTTACCCGAACAAATCAAGTGGGCATGCGATAGTAAGAATTGTACGTTTACGAACAGACTTTACAGTTTAAGCGGTTCATAAATTCTTCCGATAATTTAGAAAACTTAAAAATAAATTATTTACGAAGGAAATATCAGTATTTATAATAGAGAGATAGCAATTACATACTCATAATATGAATACTTACCGAAAATATGATATTCCATCCTTTTTTAGCATCCTAGATGTGTGATTTTTGCAATTTTTAAACGAGCACTGAGGCATGTTTACGCTCCGATCGTTCAAACACTACTAACGTAAACAAACACCCGAATCTCGAATTGGGTGTCCATTTGGTGAGGTCATTTTTTGTCGCTGATTGTGTATCTAGGGTTTCTATATCGATGACTGTCGCTAACACACTAACAATGTATGGATGTACAAACCAGGGATGTAACGGAGCTCCGATTCCGGTTCTGATAAGTCGGAAGTTCCGATTGTAAATGCACCTTCGGTTCCGATTACGGTTCCGAAATTTTTATATCGGAGATTTATGTCGGAGGTCGTCTGAAGAGAATTTGATTTAGGTAATTTGTTAACTGTTTATGGGAAAATGTTAATAGGAAACATCCCAACTCTTGTGGTCGTCGTGTTACACACACTTTTTTTACTGTCGCACGTTGTTACTAGCAGTTCAATGATGTATCATTGAAATCGTCACAGTTTACGGAATGAAATAAGCTATAATTTTTAAATATGAAAAGAAAATGGTGGATTAATTAAAAAGAAAACGTTTCTTCTTCACGTTTCTTTAAACTGCGTTACAAAGAGGGGACTGTCCTTCTAGCATAAGAATGTACCAGCAGAACCCGCAACTTCATTCGCACAGAGCACAATATGTTTCATCCATTACCATTTTGTCAGTAGTCAACAATATATTGCCACAAAGCCAAATACTAAGTTTCATTAAATTTGCATCCAAATTGATGAACTTTCATACAAACTTTCCTCTACATTTTTATCCCATTAAGGAGTAATTTACAAAAATTCTATCCTGGTGCTCACCTACACTATAAAAGTAAACAGTGCAAAGGGGAATGCCCATTATTCATAGATATTCGGGCCCAACTGTGGACACCATGGTAACCTATGGAATTGGGTACTAAACAATGTCCTTAGTGATGCTGAAAAGGATTTTTTGAAATAAAAGTCGGGGTTTCAAAAATATATGCACTTTATTTTTCCCATATTCATACTAACAATATCAATAGTTTATACTTCATTCATGAGTTAATTACATTCATGGGATATGTAACAATTATTTATGACCCAGCACTATTCCATATGTAGTGTATTTGATGGGGATACACTGACAATATCCTATTAGTTAAAGATATTATGAATAGGTGCGTAGGAATACTTCTTGTTTATTATAAATTCATCAAATTGTTGACTTATTTTATTCTTAGCTTGCATCATAAACAATAAGAACATTGTCAAGAAATTGAGCTGGGGGTAGAATATTACTTTGATGCCGTGCCCATCCTAGATACCATATGACTGTCATTACATGGGCACAGCATCCTACTGTTCTACGGCCAACAATACAATTGCAAGAATATGTTATTATTGCAGCACGACCTGAACTATTATTATTAATTATTATGTACACAAAGTATGTTTTTCTATTTATGTGACGGCTTGCAATTCTTGCCCTAACCAAACTACAGTTAGGGCCAAATTCGATTAATTCCATTCTGTCATTGCATACTTCTATAATATAATTATCATTACCTCTTGTATGTTCACCATAATAGGATCGTGCTTGTTTAATTTGATATGTTCCACAGGCTATTAATATTAAATCATGATAAGATAGTACTGGAAATTGTAAATCATCAGCAACTACATTTATACTCCTGAAATTGGCCCTAACTCTGTTCAGGTTGTGCTGCAACACATAATCTGCTAAATTATTATTCAAATGCATATTATTTTTCACTATCTCAAGTATTTGAGCTGCATCATCCCTGTCACTTATTTTAGTGTGGAATTTATTTATTAAAGCTCCTGCTATAGTAAAATCTGTCATCAGGTGAGTGGAAGCCTTATTAAAATAATTCTGGCGGAATATTTTAAATCCAGTTTTAAAAATGCCATTTACTGCTTCCACTACCCACCTACATAATGTCACTGCACGAGATTTGTTCGCATCCGTAGTCGAAAGTTGTGATTCACCAGCTCTAAGTGACAAAGGCACATGTGTAACATATCCGCAACTTTGAAGTAGATGCAAGGAGTCCCTAAAGCCCCTGTCTAAAATGAAAACATCTCCTGCTTGAAAATAGTTTCTGCATGTTGAATTTTCATTAGTAAACTCATGTTTAATTATTTCTGCATCTGAGGTTGTCGCAGAGTAGGGGCCAAGTATATCAATTATATAGCCATCACTGCATACAAATAAAAAAGGTTTGATCAGATTGCGATATTTATGCAATGAATATGTTTTTTTTTGATACAGGTAATTTGCACTCTTCTCAATATAAATATAAGTTCCATCAGCTATTATGATAGGCCTCCTGTCTTCCCCCCCAAAAAGTCCATTTGGAATTCGAAGATTTCTTTGTCCTATTTCTTCTCTTGAAATATGGTTAAATCCCAGATATTTAGGAACAAAGTCCTCCTTTAAATATTTTCGAGCCATATTCATAAGACGCTCCAATGTGCTTCTTGGTGTTTTGAGTAAAACTGACATTCGTTTGTTGCTATCTCCTGTCCTTATCTTAATTAAATAAGCTGCAAGTGCCAAGGCATCTTTATTTTTAATAGCTAGTCGAGGAACTTCTAAAAGAATCATATTAAACTGTTCTTTTGTAAAACCCAGATAATAGTTGCCAATATGTTCTGGTACATTGTTCATATCGGTGAAATCTAAATGCACTTGTCTATTCCTCTTCAGTACAGAAGTGAACTCTTCTGTGGCGTACTCCTCCGGAACTCTGGAACCTGAAACATAAAAATAACACATAAAAATAATAAATATAAATTAGTAATCATTAAATTAAATAAAACTTAAAAGTACTAAAGTAATAATAAATTGAATAATAGCATTGTATAAAATTTAAAGTCACTTACCAATATTATTGTAATGTCGGAAGGCCACCGCGAGTATCTCGTTGCGACTAAAAATCGTATCGCATAAAGATCCTCACTTGCAATATAACATAACTGCATATAGACGCGCTTGCACCGATTCACTCGCCGCCGCCTCCCGCAGTGACCATTACGCTTTCGCAGTGAACGCATGTGTCGCTTCTAGCTGTAAATGCCTATTCGCTTGTATTCACGTATACATTAAATTGTCATCGTAAAATATAAATACTGGCTGTATCATTGTGCTTCGGTACGAAATTGTTTTATCGGTCGATATTATCGATCGGCTCTTCGGTATACCACCGCATCATCACACACAACAACCACTTCACTGGTGACCCCGCTGAAAAAGAAGAAAGAAATAATATAAAAACACAAAAAACCGTAAGCATTATTTTCAAAAATATTACAACGTGTACAAAATGCAAGCCAAAGATGGCGGGAACAAATCCGATGCAAAAGATGTGCCGATGGGGCACTTTACACCTCACGACACGACTGAAGTTTTTCGTGTGGGAGTACGACCTCCACCATTTTGGCCTGAGGAACCAGCAGTTTGGTTTTCGCAGCTGGAAGGCAACTTCATGCTATCCGGAATACGAGACGACGACACAAAATTTTATTACGTCACGTCGACACTGGAGCAAAGATATGCCGCCGAAGTAAAAGACCTCATAGTTTCTCCTCCGAAAACAGGAAAATATGAAAAACTTAAGAGCGAATTGATTAAAAGATTATCCGCATCTAGGGAAAAAGAAGTTAAGCAATTACTTATGCACGAAGAGCTCGGAGATCGGCGACCATCTCAATTCATGAGGCATCTGCAACGCTTGGCAGGACCGTCGGTCCCTGACGACTTTATAAGAACCATTTGGACCAGCCGCCTCCCAACTGCTCTGCAACCCATTTTGGTGTCACAGAAAAACTTGGATCTACATTCTTTGGCGGACTTAGCAGACAGTGTCCACGAAATCGTCCCCAGCACGCCACAAGTTGCTTCTACTACACTGACGCCAACGCTACAATCCATGGCCCAGCAAATTAGCGAACTAACAAAACAAGTAAAAGCTTTATCCACGCGAGACCATCGACCTAGATCAAGAACAAGAAGAAGTAGCACCGAGCGAAAAGCGAAGCGATCTCACTCAGACTACAAAAAATTTCCTAACTGCTGGTATCACCATAAATTCGGAAATAGCGCGAAATACTGCGTTAAGCCTTGCGACTACGCGGAAAACTGCAGGAGCAGTCAGTAATGGCGACAACTGATTGCCTTAATACGCCTGGTCGCCTATTCGTTACTGACGAAAAATCGAAGATGCAATTTCTCGTTGACACGGGTAGCGATCTTTGTGTCTACCCCCGGACAGCACTTCGAGAAAGACGTTCTCCAACCAACTACGAGCTCTACGCTGCTAATGGTTCTACAATTTTCACATATGGGTTTGTTCATCTCGAGTTAAATCTTGGTCTTCGTCGAGACTACAGCTGGCGGTTCGTAGTGGCAGATGTCACAAAAGCCATCATAGGAGCAGATTTTTTATCCTACTACGGCCTTATGGTGGACTGCCGCAACAAACGCCTCATCGATACCACTACGACCCTTACAACAGCAGCGAAAAAAGTAACATCGTCGACCACCATTTCTTCGATAAAGACATTGATCGGCGATTCGACCTACATCGAGCTTCTACGTCAGTTTCCAGAAATAACACGGCCAGCTGGCACTGAACGTATGGTGAAACACAACATAGTTCACTACATCAAGACGACTCCCGGACCTCCAGTATCCTGCGTTCCACGTCGTTTGGCTCCGGACAAATTACTTATTGCCAAGAAAGAGTTCGAAGCCATGATTAAAGATGGAACAGCAAGACCTTCAAAGAGCCCGTGGTCCTCGCCACTTCACCTAGCTGCAAAGAAAGACAATGGATGGCGTCCATGTGGGGATTACCGCATGCTCAATGCGAGAACCATCCCCGACCGATACCCGATCCGAAACATACACGACTTTACTCACAACATATCTGGTTGCCAAGTTTTCTCTACAATAGACCTCGCAAAGGCTTACAACCAGATACCGGTGAGCATTGAAGACATCGAAAAAACGGCGATAACGACCCCGTTTGGATTGTACGAATTCCCGTATATGACATTCGGACTCAGAAACGCGGGTCAGACTTTTCAACGATTTGTTGATGAAATGACCAGAGGCTTAGATTTTACATACGCATACCTAGACGACTTCATAGTTTTTTCTAAAGACGAAGAATCACATAAGGAACACTTACGCCAACTATTTGGAAAACTCCGTGCATATGGCATGGTGATAAACACAGCGAAGTGTGTATTTGGAGTTTCAGAAGTCAAATTTCTAGGATATAAAGTGTCAGCACATGGAATCACGCCCTTGCAAAGTAAAGTGGAGGCAATAATTAATTTTCCTACTCCAAAGACGGTTAAGGAACTTCGACGTTTTTTGGGAATGCTGAACTTTTACCGCAAATTCATTCCCGGCGCCGCAAAAATTCAAGCCCCACTTCATGCACTACTTACAGATAAGGTAAAAGGCTCGCATCCAGTAAACATTAACGGCGACGCACTGACAGCTTTTGAAGAGTGCAAAGAGAGTTTATGCCGTAGTACTCTATTAGCGCATCCAGATTTAGATGCAAGAATTGCTGTAGTCACTGATGCATCAGATACAGCTATTGGAGCCGCGCTACACCAATATAAACAGGGCGCATGGCAACCACTTGGATTCTTTTCTCGAAAACTTACCCCTTCGCAAGTAAAATACTCTCCTTACGACAGAGAATTGCTGGCGATCTATGAAGCTATCCGACATTTTAGACATATGCTTGAAGCCCGTCATTTTACGATTTATACAGACCATAAGCCCATCTGCTATGCATTCACAACCCGAAAAGAAAACTGTTCACCACGACAATTTCGCCACCTAGATTATATATCTCAATTTACCACAGATATTCGTCATATATCAGGGAAAGAAAATGTCGTGGCGGATACATTGTCCAGAATAGAAGAACTTTCTCAACCTGTAGATCTTTTACTCCTGGCGAAGTCACAAAGCAACGATTCGGAGTTAAAGCGGTTATGCGAATCGGAAAACACTTCACTCAAACTGCGAAAAACAATGATTCCTGGGACTCAAACTCAACTCGTCTGCGACGACAGCCAAGGAACATTAAGACCGTTTGTAACAGCACCGTATCGATATCAAGTATTCGAAAGTTTACACTCACTAAGCCACCCTGGCGCTAAGGCAACTACAAAGCTAGTAACTCAGCGTTTCATATGGCCTAACGTAAGAAAAGATTGCCGTGAGTGGACAAAGACATGTCATCCCTGCCAAAAAGCTAAGATTACACGACATGTATCAGCGACGCCGGGCACATTTAAACTCCCTCGTGCTAGATTTACCACTGTCCATATAGACCTCATAGGTCCCATGCCAGTATCAAATGGATACAGATACTGCTTGACGGCTGTGGATAGATTTACAAGATGGCCAGAAGTAATTCCAATCCAAGACATAACGGCAGAAACAGTAGCAAAAGCTTTGATTTCCGGTTGGATAGCACGCTTTGGCTGCCCCATTACCATAATAACAGACAGAGGACGCCAGTTTGAATCAGTTCTATTCAAACACTTGGCTCAAATGATAGGATTTGAACATAAGCAAACAACTGCTTATCATCCGGCATCAAATGGAATGGTTGAGAGATTCCATAGACACCTAAAAACAGCCATTGTTTGTCACTCAAACTCAAACTGGACAGAATCACTCCCACTGGTATTACTAGGAATACGAAGCGCCTATAAAGAGGATATTCAAGCTTCATCAGCAGAATTGCTTTATGGAGAATCGCTTAGATTGCCTGGAGAGTTATTTGAAACATCTAATAACACAACTGATGATATAACAGATTTTCTGGCACGACTTAAATCGTTCGTGAGAAATTTGCAACCGCAGCCAGGTTCAAGACATACCAAGAAATCTATTTTTATATTCAAAGACCTTGCCACTACCACTCATGTCTACCTAAGAGAAGACGCCCTAAAAGGAGCACTTCAACCATCCTATACAGGACCGCATCAGGTGCTTGAGAGAAATGACAAAGTCTTCAAGATAATTGTAAAAGGAAAACCTACCTCAGTAACTATAGAAAGATTAAAACCAGCATATATACTTACTAGAGGTGATGAACCCAGAGTTAACATGCAACAAGCACCTGCTCCACCTGAAAAAGAAACAAAAATTATAAAAAAACCTGAAAAAAAGACACGTTTTGGAAGAACTGTCCGAGTACCTGATTATTATCGCCCGTAGGACGGTCTCTGGGGGGGAGTGGTGTGGCGTACTCCTCCGGAACTCTGGAACCTGAAACATAAAAATAACACATAAAAATAATAAATATAAATTAGTAATCATTAAATTAAATAAAACTTAAAAGTACTAAAGTAATAATAAATTGAATAATAGCATTGTATAAAATTTAAAGTCACTTACCAATATTATTGTAATGTCGGAAGGCCACCGCGAGTATCTCGTTGCGACTAAAAATCGTATCGCATAAAGATCCTCACTTGCAATATAACATAACTGCATATAGACGCGCTTGCACCGATTCACTCGCCGCCGCCTCCCGCAGTGACCATTACGCTTTCGCAGTGAACGCATGTGTCGCTTCTAGCTGTAAATGCCTATTCGCTTGTATTCACGTATACATTAAATTGTCATCGTAAAATATAAATACTGGCTGTATCATTGTGCTTCGGTACGAAATTGTTTTATCGGTCGATATTATCGATCGGCTCTTCGGTATACCACCGCATCATCACACACAACAACCACTTCACTTCAATTTGCTCTGCATTGAAAATTCGAATAGGGTTTTGTACTAATTCTAATGAGTGCCATTCATTGCTCCTCAAGTGGTAAGCACATATACTCTACAACGTTTAGGCACATAATAATTGTAACTAGAAAGTAGGCTTACCCTTAGTGCTGATGGCACAATAAGGCGATCAGAATTATTGCATCCAGGAAAGAAACAGTGTTTCTGTGTTTTTGGTGCTCGAGCATAGTTAGGCAACACAATATTTGTTGTGTTGCGTTCATTGACCTCCACTTCTATTAAAGGTAAATTATCACCTGACACTTCAGGTTCCAAACTTGAATTAAATTGTCTATTGTTTCTCTGCCAACATGGATGGCAAATATGAGCTGATTGTGGCAACTGTAACAAAAAGAAATGGAGGTTTTATATACTATTTGCCTATTTGCAAATATATTAATGGATTGGACATTAATCGGCCACTGCTAAGCCAGGTCTCTCCTCACAAAAGCAGAAGGTTTGGAGCATACTCCACCACGATTTTCCAGTGCAGGTTGGAGGAGAGTACAGGCTAATATGTTTGTTTTTGTAACTATTGATTTATCTAATATGTTTTCACAAACATACTACGAGGGGTGGTCCAAAAGTTCGCGGAATGGAGGGGATGGAGTGGGGATAGGGTAGCTCGCTTAGTGTCATACTAATTAGGCACTCATAATTAGTATATATTTAACATTTCAACCCTACAGCGCCATTCGTTTACGAGTACTCGCCTGCTAAACAAGTCAATCCGGAAGCAAACTGCAACTATGGAGAAAATTGAACATCGCGCTGTAATAAAATTCCTTACCAAGCAAGGAAAAAACGTTCAAACCATTTTAAATGAAATGGACGCCGTTTATGGAGATCAGTGCCCTGGTAAAACAATGGTTTATAAGTGGCATGGACTTTTTAAACATGGTCGAGATTCAATTGAAGACGACTCTCGCTCTGGGCGGCCAGTTGAGGCCACCACATCAGATATCGTCGAAAAAGTTAAAAAATTTGTACTCGAAGACACACGTTTGAAGAAAAAACAATTATCTGCATTAGTTGGAGTATCAGATACAACCATTTTGCGGATCCTGCACGACCACCTGGGCATGTCAAAAGTCAGCGCAAGATGGGTGCCGAGAATGCTCACGCCGCTTCAAAAACAGCAGCGCGTCGACGCGTCTAAGCACTTTTTGGAGGTGTGTGGAGACGAACCTGTGCAGATTTTGGAGCGGATTGTTACTGGAGATGAAACATGGGTTCATCACTTTGAACCTGAATCAAAACAGGAGTCCATGCAATGGCACAAAAAGGGTACACCACCTCCCAAGAAATTCAAAGTGTCAGAATCGGCTGGAAAGTTGATTGCCACTGTTTTTTGGGATTGTGAGGGAATATTACTGATTGATTATAAAGAAAAGGGTACCACTATAACCGGAGAATACTACGCAACGATATTGGAAAAGTTAAAGGAGGCAATTAAAGAAAAACGTCGAGGAAAATTGGCCAAGGGTGTGTTGCTTTTGCAAGACAACGCGCCGGTTCACAAGAGCCGAGTTGCCATTACTGCTCTGCACACGCATGGATTCGAACCACTTGTTCACCCACCCTATAGTCCAGACCTGGCCCCTAGTGATTTTTATTTGTTTCCGAATTTAAAAAAAGAGTTAAGGGGAAGGAAATTTTCCGACGATAACGAAGTGAAGGAGGCAATTTCGGCGCATTTTGAGGCCAAAGACAAAAAATATTTTTTCGATGGTTTAGAAAAAATAATTCATAGATTGAATAAATGTATTAGACTTAAGGGTGTTTATATTGAAAAGGAAAAATAAGTTTATTGTTATATTTTATTAACAACCCTTTCATTCCGCGAACTTTTGGACCTCCCCTCGTACATACATCAATGATGTGATTTTTTTCCATTCCATAACATCATATACATTTCAACTTATTAACACAATTAAACCTAAATAAAATGTATAAATAAGCAGTCGGGTAATAAAACTAACTTACTTCCTGTGGTGCAATTTGTAGCGCTATAGCATTTCTTATAAAATTCTCCCGAGGAATATCTGTTCGTAGTAGGTGGGATCTTATTCTTAACAGGGACCTGCCACACCCAACGCAAACATGAGTATGCACTCCGGTTGTACGGTTTTCTTGGACACTCAGTTGTCTTATTGCATTCCAAGCTGAAGTCCAACATGAATGACACACCAGACTATCATTTGACACTTGAATCTAAAAAATAAAAAAGTGTTGTTAAAAAATGATGTACATAAACAAACGTTATGATAGTGCATTGTATTAATCCACGTATTATTATATAATAAATACGATATATACAAATTGAAAATGCATTACCTGACGAGGTTCAAGCCAACGTTGTATCAGACATCTAACTTCCGCGATCTCTAACAAATGTCTTCGAAGTCTGGATAATTTTAATCCACAATTCACACAACGTACTTGTAGTTGTGTATAATTCACTGTGGTGCTAGTGCCGGGTTCGTCATTTATAACGGGAGATTCGGAGTCAATATTCGTGCCGGGGTCGTCAAGAGAAGCAGAAGCGGAATCCATATTCAAGCCGGGGTCATCAAGAGAAGCAGAAGCGGAATCCATATTCAACCCGTGGTCATTAGGATATCGATATTCGAGATCGAAATGTCTTTTCAAAAAGTAAATCGATAACTCCACTATGTTATCCTTTCGACAAGTGCATGCGGCGCAAGTTTGATCAGAGATCGTTTAAGTATTTTTAATTTAGTTGTAAATATCCCCATCTTTGTTTGTGAAACGGCATAAACTGTAATCCTGCTAAAAATTAAATATATTTTTTAATCAAAATTATATATTTGTACGCTTTGGGGCCCAAAATGGGCATCCTTCTTTCTAATTACATTCGTTTGGGCTGTGCGACAGTATTTAAGTCACATGTACAAATTTGCCCGAATAAAAAACTTTTTTTGCCATAATGTTTATTGACTGATAAAACCTCCGATTCCGGTTCCGATTCCGATAAAACGAATTTAAAAACTCCGATTCCGACTTCGGTTCTGATAAGTGACCTGCGTTACATCCCTAGTACAAAGGTCTGAAATAAAGATGATTATTATTATTATTAATATATGTGCTGCAACAAACGCGAAAAGGGTCAAACTCAGCTATTGTCATGAGACTCATGAGCAGGTAGCTGCGTCATGACGCTGGTTTTTTTTAAATTTTTAGTTTGCCTTTGCCAGTGACTCGAGGCAGTTCGGACGGCTGTTCGTGCATTCGCAACAAAAACCATATATTTTACAATATTAAAAAGTGTGAAGCGATGAGTAGGAATGGAAAATATCATGAATTCTGATGTTGTGAGTACTACTATATTAATATATACGAAAAATTATATATAACGCAGTGGGCTTGGCGTTAGAAAGGCCAGGGTCTTCATTACTATCCATTCTTGAAGATTCCAATCAAAACGCAGGAGTAATTCTTCTTCGATTTATTCAAAGTGAAGGAAGTACGATCGCTTCGACGGTTGTACTAGAATCTTTTTATACCCTCAGAACCTCAGATGCTTTTATAACAAACTTGGGTGAGGAGACATTAACAAATTTATGTAGGATAATACTAAATCTTTTGAAATCACTAAATATTGCTAATTTAAAGTAACTAAAATAATTATTTTCGGCAACGTGTTTTTCATAAATACGCGGTGTCCCACCGACATATATAATATATTCACTTTATTTGAGCAATACGTCATAAAAAACACTACTTTATCTATTATTTATAGGAAGGAAAACGATCCAAGTGAGAATTTAATACCTACGTGTGACGTTGACAATTGGACTATCGTATCGACTGCAATACGCCACTAGTGCCACTACTGCGCCCGAAATAAGAAACCCCGCTTCTATGCCTGTGTGCCTAGAGTTTTATTATTTATAATACCAAATATAAGCGTGGCATTACTATTATTATTAATATTTACATATTATGGCTTATGAATAGGATTTGGGATAGCTTTTTTGAGTCTAGTCTTGTTCTCCTGTCATTTAATGTATTTATTTATTTATTTATTTATTCTTATATACCTAGAGTGGTACAAAGGCGGACTTAATGCCATAGGCATTCTCTCCCAGTCGACCTTTAGGTGAAGCAGAAATCAACGAAGGCGGTATTTTATTAAAGTAAATTTTAATAAAATGAAATAAAAGAGCCAAAAGAGATATTAAATATAAATATGCAAGTATAATATATTATAAATAAACACTAATATTTAAACATAATATATAAACAATATTGAAAACATACATACATAGGAATGAAATAATAATAATAATAATAATAATAATTTTATAAATAATTCGTTTCGGTAAAGTTTCTTAAGATTACCTTTGACTTTATCTTTAAATGCCTGCCTGCTCATTATCTTCTTAAATTGTAACGGGAGGATGTTCCAAAGGCGGGCAGATTGAATGGCAAAAGAGTGAGATAGAAAGTTAGAACGGTGTAAAGGGAAAGACAAAGTGAGAGAATCAAGATCGCAGCTGACGTTCATGGGAATCACAAAGATATTGAAACTTTTGCTTCAAATATCTCGGAGCAACCGAATCGAAAAGTATGGAGTGAAGAGTATTGAGAGATCTGACCTGTCTACGATCACGGATGGGAAGCCATTCGAGTTGGCGACGATAGGATGAAATGTGATCATATTTGCGTAGACAGAAGATAAAACGAATGGCATAATCTAAGAGTCTATCTAATTTGTTCAGCAGCTCTCCACTAATTTCGGAGCAACACACATCAGCATAATCGATGATCGGGAGTATGAGAGCCTGGACAAGGGTAACTTTCACCTGTTCAGGAAGAAAGTTTCACAGTCGATTAAGGTTGTGCAGCGCAGCAAATACCGACTTGTTTAGCCATTCAACCAATCATTTTGGCACTAAATTCAAAATTAAACTTATGGTATTTAGACGACGGCACGCTTGGAGGTGAAGCAGAAACTGTTCTGGAAGATTTGAAATTTCTTATACAAAATTTTCAAAATTTAGGTTTAGATTTGAATTTTTCAAAGTGTGAGCTCTATACACCCAACTCATTATGTGATTTGGAAAAAAAACCTATCACTGACAAATTTCACAATGTGACACCAACTATTCAGCTTCTGAATAAAGAATCAACGAATTAGCCTTGCTATTCAACGAGGTAATGTTGCCAGCATTCTGGGAACTCATCCTATGGACAGTAATTTGGATGCAGATTTTTATTTTTAATTTGGCATTTTGTTTCTTTTTAAATTTAAGTTATTATTTAGTATATACATATAATTATGTTAATTTATATTATATTAATTTAATTTTAATTATTTTGTCATATTCAAATTCAAATTCATATTCAAATTAAAGGATCAATACATTATTTTAAAGTATCCATTTATTTTAGACCATAGAGGTCATTATTCTGGGATCTTTTTTTTCATGAATTGCTTGACATTTAATGCCTATGTTTCGAAATCGACAAAGTGGGTCGACGTGGCTTCACAATAAATATAATTCATGACGAGGGCATGTAAGGGTTGACAATAATCAATTTCACAATTTTCTTGACGGATGTGGACACTGTTTAATTTATTATATTAATAAAGTTATGAAACTAGATTCAAAATGAGATGTTTTGGATTTCTGTGCGAATACGATCCTTTAATTCTTCAAGAGTTACTGGGTTGGTGTCATAAACTTTAGCCTGAAGATATCCAAAGAAAAAAATCCATTGGGGATAGATCCGGGCTACGAGACGGCCAGTTAATGCTCCTCTTTTCGATATCACTTTTGCGCCAAAAAATTCTCTAACTGCGCTTAAAGAGTCATTACATGTGGCTCCATCTTGCTGAAACCATAAGCGTTGATTAAAACCATCAAAATCCTGCAGCGCTGGAGCGAAAAAGTTTTATAACATGGTGATATACCGCTCGAAATTTACCGTAACCACAGGTCTTGAGTCTTTATAAAGTATGGACCAATAATGCCTATTACTGATAAAACCCATGTAGGATACGCGTCCCCCAAAGTGGTGGACGGCTTTAATCCCACTTCTGCGACTGACCGAAGTCAGAGCGAGGGAGTCTCTAAAGACGTATGTTCTTTGCTAGGCCACAACATTTGATTTTATTTATTTATTTATTTATATCAGGCTGCAAAGGCCCATAGAAACTAATACACAAATACAAGTAAACAATTAAACAAATTAATACATAAAACATAATAAAACTATGATACTATACAAAATAGAAACTAACTAATATAAAATATTATAATACTATACATAACAAATATTTGTAACACGAATGTGCGGCGTCGTGTTGCGCGCGGTGTCGGGTAGCCGACTATTTGTATAAAGGTAGTTCACATTCCGAATACTTCTATTCAAAGCCGCGACGGAGACCCGTGTCGAGTTTCGATAAAATGTGATAAACTAGAACGAAATCCCACTGATCGATAGGTAAGTTAATTGTTTTCAGAATACAAAGTTTTCCTCAAACAAGTCAAGCGATTTACGAAATTCGTCAGCATTGTTACATTTAAATTCAATGTTTAAAATGTCGCGCCAACAAATAAAAGCTAATTCGCGTTTATTCTTATAACGCGCGATAAGCGCTTCATATGCATCACAGTAGTACTGGTGAGTCATCGGAAATGTTTCTTTAACTGCTAGTGCAATCCATTGAGATAATATGTACTAAAGTACTATTTTCGGTGGTTTTTATGCGACAATACAGTAAACATCTTTAAAAATGCCTTGGTGTGTATTGAGATATTGTAAGAATAATTCAAGAAACACTAAAAAGTGCACAGGAGTAACTTTTCATCGGTAAGTAACAAGTAGTCTTGGTTTTAAAAGTAAATGTTAACAAAATAATTAACACGCGCTATTTTGCTCTCTTTGTCATAGACTAACAACGTTATAGTAGTGAAAGAAGTAACGCCATACAAAACAACATCTGTTAAGAATTATCAGTTTTGTACGCTGCCGTTATTGTTTTATTTCTTAAAGAATATACTTTGTCCGCGGTCCTTCTTGCTTAACGTTAGTTTATTTATTAATTTATTTGTTTATGAATATGAGGGATAACAACAGCATTTACAATACCTATATACAATTTCTGTTTCAAATCAAATACTTATGTGCCAATATTAGTTATCCACGTTAGAATTACAATACGTGAGTAGGTTCATTTCAATATTAAAGTTAAACTAAAAGTACACAGTAAGTGGATCAATGTATGTCACCATAAATAAATATAATAAATACATACAAATAATAATGTGAAATATATAATGTGAATATAATTAAATTATATAATAATATGTACATATAACAATTAATTTAATACAGGTATTAAATTAATTGTTATATGTACATATTATTGCAGAATTATGTTACTACTCATAGTTAAATTCATTTGTATTATTATTAGTGATTTATTATTAAGGCTACTACACACAAGGCCGCCGGCTCGGCCGCCGGTACTGCCGCCGGTGTGCCGGCGGGTATTCCTTCCGCCGGACTTGCCGCACAAACAACACGCCGGCATGGCCGCCGGGGTGTGCCGGCGGGTTGCGCGGGGTGGTCAGTTCGTTCCTGGCATTCGAGTGGTAGTGTTGTGCGGTTTGATAAAATTAGTATAAAACAAATAAAAATGTCTTTTAATTGGGACGATGAAGCTGTATTGCTGTTAATTGAAAAATTTCATGAAAATGATATTTTATGGAATCCCAGAAATACAGATTATAAGAACAGAAATAAACGAATGGACGCACTGCAAATGATTGCAAGTGTATTTGACATCGATAAAGGCGAAGTAGAGAGAAAGTTAAAAAATTTAACTTCTCATTATTTTCGAGAAAAAAAGAAGGTTGAACAGTCGCGTAAATCTGGTGCAGGCACAGACGAACAGGAACCAAAGTGGTTTGCTTACAAGGCATTAAATTTTTTGCGTGACAAAAATAAACCACTACCCACAGTAAATAGTGAAAATGATGTAAGTATATGTTTCCTATATTTCTTGTTTATTTTATCATATTTTGTATAGCTATACAGTCTATACTATACAAAATATGACCACGTGGAGTAAGTTAACGATAACGTAGCATTCTAAAGCCTCCTACACACAGTGCCGGCGGCAGTGGAAACTCATAACCCCACCTTTCCGTTTTATAATATTAGTACAGATAGATTAAATACCTTCCACGATTCTAAAAAAGGTGATGAGTTTATCGTATAATTTTTTTATGTTGAAGTACCAAACGAGCGTGCAGGCTACCTGATGTTAAGTGGTCTCTGCAGCCCATGGACATCTACATGCAGCCTCAATCAGGACCTAACTAAGCCCTAGCTGAGATCGCCCGTAGATGCGTTGCTACTCCTGTGGACTAAGATGGTCGCCTCGCATTTAGTCTACCGGCTACCACCCTTTCCAACCGAAACACAGTAAATGCTATTACGGCGGATTATGAGGGTGGCGGTGGTACCTCCCCGGGCGAACCATAATGTTCCACCACCTTCCAAAATTATTGTATTTCTATTATTGTATATTATTGTATATTATTAAGTAATTATTATTATTATATTATTATATATATTATTGTATTTCTTTTATTTACAGATGCATTCTCAGCAGCAAGATAATGCAACAGCGACTAGTTCCCGGAAAAGAAGATGCGGTACTGATGGAGACAGCGATATTGCCGAAGCTCTACAAGTTTTGAAAAATATGTCAGCTTCGACATCTGCTCGCGACGATGCTTCGGTATTCGGAGAATATATTGCCACTAAAATTCGAAAATTGGATCCTATAACAATAACTACAGTTCAACATCATATCCAAAATATTATTTATCAGGCTGAAATGGGTGCTTACTCAAGACCTGCCACGATGGCGGCAGCTCAAGGATATTATACCACATCGACACCTGAAAGTGTTCGTCCTTCCACTAGCCATTCTAATTATACCGATAATTCAGATACACAGGATAGCCTTTTTTCATATTTGGAAAATAATTAAAACTCTTATTGATTTACTGGTACATTAAGGATTTAATGATTAAAACTTTTTTGAATAATGGTGATACATCGTTTTGATTAATAGTGAGATTAGTGAGTCGAATACAGACTAAATATTACTTTAAATGTCCCTTAAAATGTTACTAAGAACATATTATAAATATATAGATAAGTATATGCTAAATAAATGTCGTTCCCTATAAAAAATATGTTTGATTTATGAAATGTAATTTTGCCATGGAAGCTGTCCTTGCTCTGAAAGAAAATAGTTCATCAACTCATTTCTGACCATTGAAGGTTCCAAATTTCGAGTTGTTTCAATATTTTGTGCCGGTATCGTTATCATATCCTCAACATCAACGTCATTTCTTCGAATAAAATTATGCAGGCATACACAAGCCATTGCTGCAATTTTTATTTTCTCTGGCTGTAAATTAGCTATTGAATGAAACATTCTAAATTTTTCCGTTAATATGCCAAAAGCATTTTCAACGACTCTCCTTCCTCTACAAAGTCTGTAATTGCATATTCTTTTCGAAGATCCTCGCTCATGTTGTCCAGAAAATGGTGGTTGAGGAAGAAAAATGGCACATTCATAGACCGTCCAGGTAAAGGTCTTGGTGTCGGTAGATTTATAGATTCATTTCGCAATACTTCGTAAAGCGAGCTATTTCTAAAAACACCTCCATCCGAGATTCTTCCTTGGCAACCAATATCGACGTATAAAAAATTATAATTGGCATCGACTAATGCCAGTAACACAATACTGAAATACGATTTATAATTGAAAAATTCTGAACCGCTATTATTAGGGCATTGTATACGTATATGTTTCCCATCAATTGATCCACAACAGTTTGGAACGTTCCATTTCTTGAAAAACAAACGTGACACCGCAAGCCATTCTTCCTCTGTGTTGGGCATCTAGAAGAAAAAAAAAGTAAATAAAATTAATTAAAACTAGCCGAATTCACGCGACTTCGTACGCGAAGAAGTTTTAGCAAGGACGTCTTATGTATTTAAAATAGCGACGAAAGAAAATTTTTGTACACCTTGTTTCACGTTACTGAAGTTTTAGCAAGGATCTCTTAGTTTTTCTAGTTTAAATATAGCCTATGTTGAATCGGAATAATGAACCATTCTAGTGGTGAAATAATTTTTAAAATCGGTTCAGTAGTTTTTAAGTTAATTCATTACAAACATACAAAAATACAAAAATACAAAGGTTTCCTCTTTATTATATTAGTATAGATTAAGCATACAAAAATAAACATATATATGGAATTAACAAATGTGCTTGAAAGCATAAATATAATGCAATAATCAAATATTATTCAACAATATCACATACATTCAGGTCAAACAGATAACCTCCTTTTTTTGAAGTCGATTAATAAGGTTAAAAATTTCATAAGTAATAGTTTTTATATCAATATTTACCGTAATTTGAAGTTTTGATATCAGTGCTAGACATACTTCAGGAATCAGTGAGGAAAGAAGTTGTGGTGAAATTTTAAACAGTTCTCCAAGGCTGAAATAACTTTCTCCTGTAGCTAAAAACCGCAACGTTACTGCCAACCTCTCTTTAGCGGGTATAGCCTCTCTCCAGCCAGTATTTTTTTTGCTAATGTACATTTCAATACTCTTCAGCAAAAATTCAAAATCTTCATATGTCATTCGTAGAAACCCAAAGAACATACTATTGCGCAAATGCTGACACCCCACATCATCTTTTTTATAGTTTTCTATCATTACAGTACCGTTCTGCCATTTTCTATACTGTAAACTAGGACGCACCCAAAACCTCCTCCTTTTGTATTTTTTTCTTATTAAAATAAAGATTACAAATGCGACGGCTGTGTTGATGATTTCTTTATTCATTGTAACCAACGACAAAATATGCACTTCACTAGCGTTCTACACGACTGTCACAACCGGAATGATGTTTGGCGGCTTCGCGGCATGTGCCGGCGGCTTATATATGCCGCCGGCATAGCCGCTCGGCATAAACCCGGCGGCACTGCCGCCGGCATTGTGTGTAGTAGCCCTTAACTAGGCGACCTATTGGCGTATGGCAGTACGAAAGATCATGATGCGGATTGAAAAGTTACTAATTGAATAAATTGAGAATGAAGGTTAAATTAATAATAAAAAAAACTATTGATTCAGGATGAATAAGCGTACTCTGCGTTTAAAATTACTCTTAAGAGCTAGTTCAGACATGGCGGAATCCGTGCGGATGCAAATCGCGCGGTTAGACCGCGCGGATCTTATTTACATTAGCGCCTATAAATTCGTTCATACCTGTCCGCGCGGATTGACAAACCGCGCGGCTACCGCCACTCAACCGCTAGAAAATGAATTCGCGCGGTTGCCGCTCGGATCTATTTACTTGACGTACCTAGAGCGCGTTCAGTTGCTCTGCGGAAGCCGCGCGTATCGGACGGTGACAATGGATCGCTTCGACACCGAGCTATTCATCGATGAGGTGGAAAAGAGACCTGCTTTGTGGGACATCCAATGTGCAGAATATTCCAATAAAATTATTAGAAACGGAGCTTGGCAGGAGCTGGTGGATATTTTTGGAGAAAATGAGGATTCTTTGGAAAAAAAGGTTCTTTTTGGTCAGTATGTATTTAATTTTACATTTATCAGGGTAGTTTACATATTTTGTAATTGACAGTCCACCCCAAATAACTAAACTATATAAAAATGTTGTTATTGTGATTGGAGGTAAGTATCGGGCGCGGGAAAAATATCACGTTAGCATAGTAACGGAGTAGCTAGTGACTATGTGCAACCGACGCGACGCCATCTTGAGTTTAGTTATTTGGCGCGAACTGTAACAAATTTTAATTTTGGAACGAAGTTCCTTATCGCGCGTTGTGAAAGGGGGCTAGACGGAAAAAAATCTCACGATTCTCACGCACGCAAACACCACGCCTCGCTACTCGCCTCTAGTACTCGCCTCCAGTGAGGTCAACTTCGTTCTATCCGGGTGTCCCTTGACACCTCTCAAGTTTTTATATTTTTGTGTCTTGCCATTCTACACGACCCTCATTTACAAAGTAATTAGATATTTGTCTCTAATATTTAATGATGACGGTGTACCCCTTCCTGCATGTAATGTATTAAGATTACTCATTGGCCCAGTATATAAAGTATCTTCAAACTGTATACCATCTCTAGTTCTAACAAAATTGTGTAGCACACAACAGGCCTTTATTATGTCTTCGGCAAAGTCTATATTAACGTTTATAGGCCTATGAAAAATGCGCCACTTGTTTGCCAGAATTCCAAAAGTGCATTCAATATAACGTCGAGCTCTTGATAACCTGTAATTAAATATATTTTTTTCGTATGATAGCCCTCTACCTGCATAGGGTCGCATTACAGTTTCGGATAAACCAAACGCTTCATCGCCAACTATGACGTATGGCAATGGCGTAGGATCTGTGTTAGATATTGGTTTAGGTTTTGGTATGTGTAATGACTTTTCTATTAATCTTTTATAAAATACCGAATTTTTAAAAATTGCAGAATCACTACTTTTTCCATATGATCCAATATCTATGAAAGAAAAACAATAGTTACTATCACAAAGTGCCAACAGCACTATGGAAAAAAAAGTTTTGTAATTATAATACAAAGATCCAGAATCATTGGGTTTTGTAATCCTTATATGCTTGCCATCTATGGCGCCAATGCAATTGGGGAAATTTGCATATTTTTCAAAATCTGTAGCTATTTTCTTCCATATATCTTCGCTGGGTTCAGGCATGACATTTTTTGCGACTTTTTCCCACAGAGCTTCACATACTTCACGGACAATTCCTGTAATTGTAGATTTGCCAAGACGAAAGTTGTAATGCAGTTCTCCAAAGGAACAACCAGTACCCAGATATCTGAAACAATATAATCTTGATCTGTATCGTTTTGTTAAAAAAGTTGCAAACTTTTCATTTATTAATTATAAGTCGCGGGCACCAGCTAGTTTAAAATAATGAGTGTCAATTATTTTATTTTAAATTTTTCAAATTTTTGAGTGTCTTCAATTATTTGACCGCTCCTGTATTTATAAGTCTACAATTTTGTTAAAAATACTGATTTCTGTTCCAGGTGTAACTTTACAAAAAAAGTGGAAGAATATACGGGATGCTTATAATAAGGAATTCAAGAAAGGCAAATCAATTCCTTCTGGTTCTGGTGCATGTAAAGGTTCAAAATACATGTATTTTGACCGGCTTTCTTTTCTTCAGAAGACAGTAGAAAACAAAGAAACGACATCAAACATACATGAAGCCAAAAATGAAGGAATTCAAAACATTGACCAAAACCAAGATAATTTTGTTAATGCACGTGAAATACAACCAGTACCCAATAAAAGGAAGAAGACTAAAATTACTTCAGAAGAGCGATTGGCTGACATATTAGAAAATAGCATTGAATCAAGGGATAAAATACAGAGACAATTACAAGAAAGTATGTCAAAGCAAGATGATGATGATAAGCTTTTTTGTATGTCATTGTATAAAGAGTTAAAAAAAGTTCCAGAAAATAAGCGTTTGGCTACTAAAATTGAATTACTCCAGGTAATACAGAAAGGGCAGAAATTACCAGCGCCTATTCATATCACGAGCCAGCAGAACACGCCTAATGAAGTATTTTGGCAAAACCAACAATATTCAAACCCACAAGGATATTTTACAGGATATTCTACAATCGTACCAGGAGAGTCTCCATCGCCTTTATCATGCAATAGCACTGACGACTCACAGTCTTCTATAGTACAAAACATATATTCTGATGTATAAAATAAATATCTTACCTTAATGTAATCACGAGTTTTTCTTCTGGGGCCACGCTTGACCTCATATGGGTATCATTAGATGCAATTTGTTCACTGATCATTTCTAATAATTCATCAAATGAATTTATCGACATTCTCAAATAATTAAAGAATTTTGGTTCAAAACTTCTTAATTTTGGATATAAAGTCAGAAACTGACCATGGGTGAGCCGATCACGTAATATTGGATGCACCCAATACTGCCGTTTCTTCTTTCTTTCTTTTTTACGGAGCAACAAGTACACACATATTGCTTCTTCGACTTCCATGATTGGACTAGAACGCTGTCACTCTATGCGGATTACGGCACTCCGCATTTACATCCGCGTCTGTCTGAACACTTGCGTTTAGAACCGCGCGATTTGCATCCGCACGGATTCCGCCATGTCTGAACTAGCTCTAAAGGTTAATTTGTTTATATTTTAGCCTAACTAACATAGTTTTTAGTGTTGTACATTTTTTCTCTTCTGTCACCGTAGTTATTTGTTACTATTTCAATTAATATTATTTCTATATATTTTTAATATAAAATTTATTTTTAGGTTAATATCTCTAAAGGTCAAATATTGAATTGCGTAATATAGTAATAACTATAATATACCTAAAATAGCTTATAATAAGGAATAAAAAGAGCAGTGATAGCCTAATGGTTGAAACTTGCCCTTTCGATCGGGAGGTCCGAGGTTCAAACCCAGGCACGCACCACTGATTCATGTGCGTATTATAAATTAATTATCACTGCTTTTCGGTGAAGGAAAACGGTGAAGGGAATTTTTGGGGTAAGTTTCAGCCAGACTACTGCAGTATTCATAGGCGCTTGTTTCGGCAGCTAGATTTGTTAACTTTTTCTTCAACGAGAGTATAGTTGGTAAAAATATTCCATAATAGGTTGCGTTTTCTCCTTGAAGAATGTCAAGCGCATCGGCAATTGGTTGAGTACATGACAGGTATTCTTTTATATAGACAAATTCACATTCACGTAGTAGATTTTTTATATTTAACGCTCATTGAAGTGCTACAGATTTATCTTTTATAATAGCTATTTTTTTAAAGCGTCATAAAGGCTGTTCCACCTTGTTTCAACTGGTCTATTTAGGGTGTAGCCAAGAATATTTTGTAATATTTCAGCAGATTTTGGCCTATTTACAGCTTTCCACAATGTGTTACATTTTTTTTAATGTTTGGTCATGCATTTTTGATACTCTGTTTCTTGGCTTTCGAGTATCGGTGGCACAAAGACTCAAAGTATGTGAAGCACACCTAAGGTGTAATGGCAAGCGAGTTTCCAAATAGGCGATTGTAGGACAAACGTCAAACAAATTCGGTAATTCATTGTCTATACTATCACTATCGGAGTCTTCGTCACAAGAATTGAGAGTACGTTGCTCATTTGTAACGTTAATGTGATTTACACCGAAACTTTTAAAAGCTTTAACAAAATTGCTGCCATTGTCTGTAACACAAGCCACAACGTTTATGCTATTTAATCCATATCTTAATCCAAATGTTGTCATAACTATGAGTGCCTTTAAAGCGTTGACATGCTAGTGTGCCCTTGAAACACGTTTTAAGCTATGAGAATCAATCCAGTGCGCAGTAACACCTAGAAAACTTCGTCGACTTCCACACCATATATCAACTGTCGTACAAACATAGTTCGCTTCATTTATTTCTTGTTTTATTAATGTAGCTTCTTCATTAAAGAATTCTGTAATCATTCTTCCGAGTGTGCGCCTGCTCATGATTTTTAGAGAGTGCGCACCTATATTTAAGCGACGTAAAATTTGTACAAAGTAAGGGTCTTCAATGCACTTTAGAGAAATCATAGAGTTGAGGAAATAGTTTACAATATCTCGATCGAATTCAGCTTGAGAATATGAAATGACATTAGCCGACCTCCGTCGTGACAACTCGAGTGACGAACTCGAAGTACGAACATTTCGCGATCTTTTACTTTTGAGATATTCTCCGTATTCAATTATAGCATCTTGTCCATGTTTACGTGTTAAATGTGTTCTGATATTAGACGTACAAAGTCTCGTGCTTTTTATTTTTACTTCATTAGGCAAACATTTCTTGCAAATGGCAACTATTTTATCAGTTCCTGATTTATCATCGAGTATTTCAAAGAATTTACCGTCAAGTATAGCGGGTAGTATGGTAGAAATATTGCGTCGCGACGGTAAAGTAGATTAATGTGCAGACATTGATTCATCAATTGAACTGTCATCTTGTGAAAATATTCTTGCCGTTTCATTCATTGTTGTAGCTTATGCGTATCACTCAACGCAAACTACTAAATACTTTAATAGAAGCGTGAAGAAAGTTCGAAAGAAGAATGTCTGAATCACACACGAAGAGTTTTTTACACAGAAAATACGTAAAGATATAGTAAAGCACACAGAATAGTAAGAACAGAAGGAGAAGATTGGCAGTTTATAAAGTCACAGTGAGAATAGCACGAGTGAAGTAAAAAATAAAAATAGAAAGCGTAAATAGGCGTATTCGCGGGCGCGCAAGCGGCGTATACGGTGCGTAAGACAGTTAGATACCGACTGGCGTGGTGCTGCGATCGCTGCATGCGCGTGCGCGTCGAAGTCCCGTTAGGCGAGACTTACCCGGCGTTGTCTCTATCTATTTATTTTAATTATGATATTTATGTTTTTGTGTGATGTATGATTGAATGTGTGTGAGTGATGCGTGGTTGTATAAATATAAACGTAAATATAATAAATATGATATAATAAAATATATTTTGTAATATTTAAATATATAAAATATAGATATATTAATGAAAATAAGATATGCGTTGCCCACAATTGTATTTAACACAAAATTCTTTGCACTAAACACCAACTTAAGATAAATTTAAATAAAATGTTCGTGCTTATATTAAACAAAATGACACTCGGCGGCACGTGGATGCGGGAGTACAATTTTACTCCCCTCTCCCCGCATAAATCTTTCGTACTTGCCGAAGTTGCAGACCGTGCCTGCTTTACCTACAATCCTACATACGCTACTACACTAAGCGAAGATGTTATATTTTTATTTTATTTAATATTTAAAAAAAAAGTTATATACGCTCATTTCTAAAAAAAACATGTGGGGTAAACCGTATAGCTATTGCCCACTTAAGGACTTCAAAAACTTTGGCTTCAAACAATAAAAAAAGTATTATACCTTTCAACCATTTATTATTTTTTTCTTACATCTTAATAAAATCTCAATAAAAGTGTTAACGGTTTTTAGTCAAAACTTACATGGCTTAGAAAATAATTAAACAAATTTGAAATTATCTTAAAATGTACAGTTATTGCCCAATGCTTACACTAATTGCCCACATCACAGCACAGTAATTGCCCAGTACCTTAAAATTATAAATTAGACTAAACTTTAATAAAATAATCAAAACAAAATGTTAAACTTAAATCTACTACAAAGTCTTAAAATAAATTGCGTTTGGCTTTATTAACCATATCAAACATTTCTTTCGCTGATGTTGATGAGTCAGAATCGTCACAATTAGAATCATCTACTTCAAAACAACGATGACACAAAAATAAATGTAAATCGGAGTTGTCTGGTATATGTTCCTTATATTTTGGTGGGATGCAGCGCACATGAAAGATTTTTGAACAGACATTGCATGTCAATTCATTTTTTATCACGTTGAAATGACAAACTCCACAAGTAGGCTTTGGCAGAATGTTACTACAAGAAGGTTGTATTAAAATATTACTTAAAATAGTTATCTTTTTATTTGCTGACATTTCTTCTTTTTCTTCATCTTCTTTTTTTATCTTCTTTGGTGTCGGTTCGAGTTGTTGCTCAAAAGCTTCAAATAGTTGTTGGCTATTATCCTCTAAACTCGTATCTATTTCCTTAGATTTAACAGTCTCACTAACTTTTTTTTTAGACTTTGTGTTTGCATTTTCAGTCTTTTTCTTTTCTTTGATCAACTTTTTCTCTTCTTTTACTTTCAACAGATTTTCTTTTTCTTTTTGCTTCATATGTAATGCTGTTTTGAAATTTTTTGAGCTAATAGCATAAGGCTGTCGTTCGGTTTTCCTTTTTCCTTTTCTTATTGGCTCCCTTCCCTTTCTGGGTAAGCTAAGTATTCTCCCAAAGAAGATTTCTTTTTAACAATTATTGGACTTGGCAGCTGAAGTGAAGAAGAAGCACTCCTAACTAATGAAGTTGAAGACATTGGGACATCTTTAGATAAATAAACTTCAGGCATGGATGACGTGAAATCAAGTGACGCATCCATAAATATATTTTCTGCCTGTGAAGAACGTAGATCATCTAATTCATTTAAATCATCTTTCTGTTTTTGTGGTGTAACGACTGGTAAACTTACTTCATGATGATTAGTATTATTTGTGGTGTCAGCATCATGAAATGCTTTCCACACTTTATATAATATATCCAAGTGTTCCGTAACTTCTTGGTGGGGCATATTTCGATGACGGTTTTCGAAATCATCTTTAATAGATGGTCCAATGATGTTTTTAAAGGTTGAGTAATTTATAGTTGTTGAATCAGAAACTGGTATTTTGTTCTTTGTAGCAGTATTAAGGCTCGTAGCACCAAGGCATTTTTCATAATTAATCGCATCCGGGTTGAATGGATATAGGCCACAGGCTTTGAAGCCGTTGACCAATATTTCAGGTTTTAAACTCATCATAACAGCTTCATTAAGAACAGGAGCAAAATTCAATTTGGTGACACCTTGATTATTATGATCATTTTGCCATTTTCTTAAAGTTTTTCGCCATCCTACTTTGAGAGGTCGGAATGCAGCTACGTCCGCAGGCTGAAGGATACGTGTCGCATTAGGATACAGAGCGATTAATTCAATTTGAAGATGAGTACAAAGCTGGCTCAAGTGAAAATTCAAATGAGTTTTGTGACCGTCCACATAGAGTATCACTGGCAGTTTAATGTTGTTGCTGAGGAGATAGGGGTGAAATACATTGGCAATAAATTCGTAGAAAACTTCTGTAGTCATCCAACCAGTGTCGGACTTGCCAATACCCCAACCATCAGGTACAGATTCAGATATTTTTTCTGGTAACCTTTGATACGGATAGACAATAAATGGACAGCAGACATTTCCAGCAGCCGAAAAGGTGAACAAAACTGTTATAGACTCTTTTGCTTGAGATTGTTCAACGTTATAGACATTTCTTGCACCTTTTTCTGCTAACACTTGGCCACTTTTAACGCAAATTTATGTCCCGGATTTTTAATATAATAGCGGAGACTGGACCTCGAAACACAGTATTTTTCAGCAATTTGCCTTATAGACAAATTGTTAGAAGCATCTTGAACAGCCTCGATAGCTTTCTGTAAATTTTCTTTGCTATATTGCACTTTCAGTGTCTTTGGCATACTGTAAATAAAACAATAACAACCAATAAAACGTTGTGCATAGCGATTATAGTATGGTATTTGCTATATTGTCAATATTATTGCGTGTCTGTGGCAAAAATATTGACAATATTACATAGTGAAAAAAGCTAATAAATGTAACGGTAACATTACTAACTTGATCAAAAAAGGAGATGTTTCAATCTTGGCTAGGTATATGTACACCATCTCAAAAAATCGAGAAAAATCTCAAGAATCCTAAAAAAATACTTAAAATTCATGAAAACGTGTACTTTTCTGGTACAAAACCAATTAAATTCAACTATTTTCTTCGTTTTCTAATATGGCGGAACAACTGATTTAGACAGTCTGTGGATAAAACTGTAGTTGTCATTATCTGACAACTGTCATATTGATTCTTTTACCAGATCCATTTATCTGTCTTGTTAGATATTTTCACGGAATATTTTCGTGTGCGTATTGTGTTGGAGTTTCGATATCAAGATATCAACCCCTGGCTTACATATTTTGGATTTCGGATCGCTGGTTACCTCAGTTGGCTTGACTTTCATTTTTTGGACTGTTCATCGGTTAACCTGTTGACCAGGCTAGTGATTAAACGATTTACATACTCAACTTGGACGTCCAAACATCAACTGATTTATTCAGGTAAAAATACAACCTATACTGAAATATCATTTTATTTTAGCTTGTTTACTTATTTGTTTTATAAACATAGAAATCAAATAACAACACTGTACAATCATTCCTGTATTCTTGTTTTAGGTTCACAATAGTGCACTATTTTAAATGTAATTCAGACATAAATGAAGATGGCCCTTGATATCTTTTTTAACCTGACATAATTGTAATTGGCTATTAGCTATGAGGTAAGATTAGTCTTTGTTTACATAGAACCATAACTATACAATAGTTTTAAGGTTATCATAGTTAAGCTACATAATGTAATAATAAGTTTTTCTTTTTTAGGTTGATGAAAATGCTCAAATATGTAATCACTTATTATCAAACATGCAAATAATGTCAGTGTACTTGTAGTGAAAGACACACAAAGTGAACATAAATAGTTTGAGTTGCAGCATTTTCATGACCAACATGTTTGTATGTGGTCTCAACTCTTTTCATATCAGAAGCGTAGGTACTCATTCCCTTCCAGAGTGTGGGAGAGACATTTGATCTCTGACAAGATTTCAAGTCCAGTTATAAGTATTAACCTGTATTTGTAAATAAACAAAAAATAATAAGGATATTATTTTCAGTATATAATATACTCTGATCTATTTTTGTTGTAGATATCTGACAATAGAATATTTGTGCTGGGTTAGAATCACACGCATTGTGCAAGGAGAATAGGAAGAGGTTGAAATAAAACAAGGAGGAAGAGCCAGTAACACAAATATTCGTGCATGGAGGCTTTTGCCCCTTAAATAGAAAGTCAATCCATACTAGCTTTTAAAACACAATGGATCATTTCAGGTAGAAATATCTCAACATCTTGAAGCTGTGTCAAGGAACAAGTGTGTTCTTGTGTGTGAGACAAGGAAATTGTTGGGATGAAAAATAATAGGATATTATTGCAGCTATAATGCTGAAAAACCAAAAGTATGTTGCTGTCCTTACACAATGACTATTGTCTGGTGTTTATGCTGGACTCTGCATCAAGCTAGTATTACAGCACCTGTTCCATTTTTGGATGCTATATTGGCAAGAGAAGATTCAGATTTTAATGAATAAAAAATACCAATAAAAGAATTTTTTTTATTTACATGACGTCCCATGTTATTTTTATTATGCAATATGTATATTTTGCAATTAAGATAGCGGAGAAGTAGTCTTTAACAATATGCAAGTGGATAATGAGTTGAAAATGTGGGCAGTTTTTTTTCATATATATTGTTAGCAATCTTCCTGAATTGCTTGTTTGGCTTTAAATATAAATCAGCTGTTCAATTATTTCTTTAGACTCATTCTTTCAACCTTATATAAAATACTTTTGCAGTATGTAGTTATGTCTTTGAAGCGCCCATGTCCCTGAGAGCGGTGTAGAACGCATGCAGCAAAAAAACTATACAGCGAAGTAATATTCAATAAGGGAATCAGATCTTGTTGGAGGCCACATAGAGAGTTTAAAAATATGTGATAACGGGTTGGCAACTAACCCATATCTCCATCAACCTGCATTGGACTAGCGTGGTGGAGTAAGGTCCAACCCTTTCCTCTTATGGAGCGAGACTAACCTCCAGCAGTAAGACACAAAAAGGGTTGCAGCCAATTACGATTTTCTATCAATTGACCATCAAATAACTTGAAAGCAGTAGAACTGTAAAATGAATGCGTGAAGTGCAAGTCTAAAACGTCATAATTATTTATTATAGTTGACAAATAATTTGAGTGCGTTGGATCAGATGATCATTGACAACTGATTGTCATTGTAACAGTTTGTTTATTAACTTCAACTGTCAAAAGGCAATATTACCGCCGCCATTTTTTTGTGTTGCAATTCTAACTTAAAATTCTAGTCTTGTACCAATAAACCCAGTCGATTATAATAAAATGCTTAGTCAAAAAGTGCTCTATACTTTATTGGCATTATTATCATATGGTGTACAGATACCTGGCCAAGGGTCCATACATTTTGAAACATCTCCTTTCCGATAATGATTGCCCTGGGCAATAACTATAGATATTAACCATGGCAATCACTAAAATTATGGTGGGCAATAACTAAATATATGCCAAAATACATACAGCGATTGCCCACCGTTAAAAAACCGTTGAATCTAATCTGATTTCAAATATTTTCATTATAAACATAACATAACACTTATGATTTCGTCATAACCATACACCAATAATGAAATAGCAAATAAAATGCAAAAAAAAATTAACCTCTAAGCAAGTAATTCCTTAAGAAAATTGCTAAATTCTTACCTGTTTGAGTAACACGTTCACTCGTCTTGACAAAATCCGCCATTACTGTTTCAGTGTTGCCACTTGTGAATTTTAAATCTACTATAAATTGACCATAGAGTAACCTAGTAAATTATATTTGAAACAAGTGAGAACACAACCTTTGATTCAGGTTTTTTTTCTAAAAACGGGCAATCACTGCCTGTGGGCAATTACTCTCTGGTTTACCCTGTATCAGATGTTTTGTTGAAATATTAAATACATCTTGTTTTGATTATCATTGTAAACAAAAAAACATTACAGATAGAAAAAATAAATATATTTCATATGCAAAGTTAAGGTTACAATTAAACAGATTACTAGGTAATTAGGCCATGTTATAATTAAATTATTTTGTAATTGAATATATTGTAATCAGTTACATTTCACGTTGGTAGTAACTCAATTACAATTTAATTGATTATTGTGTAATTCAATTACATTTAATTTAATTACTTTGTAATTTCGTTATTAATTACATTACATAAGTAACTAGTTATCTTTGATACTAATCCACACTTCACATGGCGACCCTGCAAAAGTGCAGTGGTCAGCCCCCGCGCTAGTAACATTCCATTCTCCATGTATGGGCCGGACGCTGCGATGAAATTTAAAACTCTTGTCGTGATCTGTCTTTGTTTGCGCGTGGACGAGTTTTACGATATCGATATTAAATCTGTATCAATTTTGCATTAAAAATGGGAGGTAGCCAGACCAAGGAAGAGGTGGTCATAGCCCAGAATGCTGCTGGAGGAGCAAATGCTGCAACCGTGGAACAACTGAAGGCGAGCCTCGGCACAACAAACATAATGCTGCTGGTTGTATTCATTCTGATAGTGCTGGTGGTGACCTACGGAGGATACCGTATTTACAAAAAATGTCACATGCAGTGGATCGCTCAAGGTATCACGCATCATGCACTTCGGCGGTCGTTGTTATGTGCTCCGAAGCTAGAAACCGGCACGTCAAAGTGAGGGTTTGGTGACAAGTGCGTTTTATTTTAACATAAAAGTGCGTCGAACTAAATTTCATGTTTGTGTATTCGAAGACTGTAAAAACAAAAGTAACTACAATCCATAATGGCATGAGAAAATCGCGTGGCGTATTTTATACAGTTCCTAGTTGAACAATGAATTAAGTGGACATTAAGTGTAAGTAGAGTTAGTAAAATAAATAAAATGCATTCAGAAATAATACAGTTTTGTAACAAAATTATGGTAAGTAATGGCAGATATTTTGCGCAAATTGTGTGATGAAATAAAAGGTATTAGAGTTTACTTGATAAAAATTGGTAAAAATCGAAAGGAGAATATTTTGCTGAAAAAGTTAAACGAATCTAATGAGCTTCTCTCTACGTTTCAGTCTTGTTTGAATAAGATCAGTAGTGACATTAAGGAAGGTTGCTTAAAAACTAGTGATACCAGAGTTATTGATACATATGTAAGGGAATTTCATACTATATACGCTGAAATTACTGAGTTGTGTAAATTTTTGGAGTCGTACGAAACCACAATGTCGACTTTTGATTTGAAGGTGGCGTTGAGCTTAATGCCGCTTATGACAGATGAGGAGGTCAATACGAAACAATTAATCGATAACAAGGTTTACTCCATATGAATTAGTTTTTGGGAAAATTTGTAATATTCCGAGCAACTTAAACAATAATTTAGTCGAACTTTTATATAATTATGACAATTATTCTCATGAACTAAGATATCGCTTACAATTATCTCAAAAAGAAGCGCGAGACAACTTACTTAAAGGGAAATATATTAGGAAAAGTGTATACAATAATTATGTTAATCCTATTGTATACAAAACATACGAGCTGTGCAATCCCAAACAGGCTACTTATGGCGCTTCGAAGTCCACGCAGGCCACAACACCTCAGAGTCACAAGACGGTCCTGTTTCCGGGGTTGTGCCGGCTCTTGTACTTAGACTTGTAGATGGTCTTGAGCACAGGGGTCACACGATCTGGATGGATAATTATTATAACTCTCCCGCACTTGCGCGAGAGTTAAAACTTCGAGGCTTTGACTGCGTGGGAACGCTTCGGACTAATCGTCAGCTCGTTCAGCAGAATAAACATGATACGCAGTGGTTCACTTATAATTGTAAACAACAACATAAAATTTAAGGAACGGAAAGACATTTTAAACCTGTCTGTTGAGCGAGTTATTGAAATTGCATGTATAGAATTTGAGCAGTTCCTGGTTGTTAGCGTATATAGACCCCCCATTGCACCTTATGAGGAATTTGAAAAATTAATGGAAGAGGCTTTATTTAAAGCCACCAGCTCTAATAAGGGAATTGTTGTCTGTGGAGACTTCAATATTAATATTCTAGAAAATACAGCTCAAACAAGAAAACTTATTTTGCTCTTTAAATCCTATAACTTATACAACAGTTTTTATGAACCTACTCGGATAACTGCTACTAGCTCAACATGTATAGATAATATTTTTACTAACTTAAAACCATTAAATATGTCGAGTATAAACAAATTAGACTCAGATCATTGTGGGTCACTAATATACCCGTATTAACAACAAAAACTCTGAAGTCGTCCTCTACTTCTGCCGAGTCCTTACTTAAAGAATATGTAACTGAATGTAATACAGGTTTTGAATTTTCAAAGGTTAATGCGGGAGATATCATTATTGCTTTTAACAGCCTAGACCGTAAGAAAACGGCAGACTTATGGGGACTTTCTGTTAGGGTTGTTTCCTCGATTATTCATCTTATTGCACCGCATTTGGCTACTGTATTCAATGCCTGTGTTACTTACGGTGTATTTCCTGACCTTATGAAACAAAGTAAAGTTATTCCAATATTTAAATCAGGTAGTACTTCAGATCCAACTAATTTTCGACCGATTTCTATACTACCAACGTTAAGTAAAATTTTTGAAAAAATCATCCTAAATGATTTGTTGAATTATTTTAATAAAAACCAAATACTTCATGATAACCAATTTGGCTTTAGAAAGAACCGCTCTACTATAGATGCAGGAACTAAACTACTGAAAAATGTATTCGAAGCCTGGGATGGATCACGCGATGCCCTAGGTGTATTCTGTGATTTATCCAAGGCTTTTGATTGTGTCCACCACGATACACTAGTCAGGAAATTACACCATTATGGGATCAGGAACAAGGCTCTTAGCCTTTTGAATTCTTACTTGAATGACAGAATTCAAAGGGTTGTAATAAATGGTACAAAATCGCCCGGCGCATGTGTTACAATGGGCGTTCCGCAGGGTTCGATACTCGGTCCATTCTTGTTTTTAATTTATATCAATGACTTGCCTCATTATATAGGAGATAATCACGAGATTGTATTGTTTGCTGATGATACTTCATTATTATTTAAAATTAAACGACAACTGGATAATTTTGACGAGGTAAACAATGCTCTCTCGAAAGTTGTACATTGGTTCAACATAAATAACCTTCTTCTAAATGAGAAGAAAACTAAATGTATCAAGTTCTCGTTGCCCAACGTGCGGCAGGTTGAAACCAATGTACAACTCAGTGGAACGGTGTTGGATCTTGTGGATTCATCTGTCTTTTTAGGCGTTACTCTAGATGCCAAATTGCAATGGGGTCCCCACATTGAAAAAATGTCGGGTAAACTCAGTTCGGCGGTATATGCTGTGAAAAAAATTAGGCATTTAACTGATGTTGAAACAGCTAGAATAGTTTATTTTAGTTACTTCCACAGCATTATGTCTTATGGTATACTGCTGTGGGGTTGTTCTTCAGACCTCAATTCTATCTTTGTATTGCAGAAGAGGGCTGTTCGAGCCATTTATAATCTAAGTCCGAAATCTTCACTTAAGAGAAATATTCAAAGAAATAAATATTCTTACTGTTGTATCCCAATTTATATATGAGAATTTGATTTATGTTAAGAAAAATATTAATAAATTCAGTAAACCTTGTGACAATCATGATATAAATACAAGGAACAAACACAATCTCTCCGCACATGTTACTCGTCTCCACAAAATTAATAATTCTTTTATGGGTCAATGTATACGCTTTTATAATAAACTACCAATTCAAATCAGAAATTTGTCAATCAATAACTTTAAAGCATTTATTAAGATCAAGCTTAGTCGTAAAGCATATTACAAAATTTCTGATTATATAGATGATAAAACAGCTTGGGACTGAACAATACGTAATTAATAAAATGTCAAAGTGTAGCGTATCCTGCCAAACGTGCTCCTTGTTAGGCCAAATGTAGGGCAGGATACTGGAGCTAACTTTTGTTACCCATGTAAAAACAAGATGGCAAATATAAAAATAAAAAAAAAGATATACAAAGAAAAAAGACAAACCCACTGAGTTTCTGGCCGGATCTTCTCAGTTGAGGTCGTGTTCCGATCAGGTGGTAGTGTAAAAAAATATATAAATGTAACTGACAATTTGTAAGCGCCCCCGAAGGCCTATGCAAAATAAAGACATTTCATTTCAGTGGAACTAACGAATCTGACGAAAAAACGCATGTCTGTTGGCCAAATGAGTGGCACATCGGGGGATGTAGATCTCGTGGTATGGAAAGATAGAAACCGCGTGGCTTTTATCTCCACATATCATGGGATTGCAACCACGATGTGTGGCGACACGTTAAAGCCCACCATCGTGTCCGATTTTAACATATGTATTTATTTATTTATTTATTTTATGTATGGGTGGAGTTGATCGCAAGGACCAAATGCTTGCAATGTATCCCTGTGAGAGGAAGCGGACACGAGTATGGTACAAAAAACTTTTTAGAAGGCTTTTAAATATTAGTGTACTGAATGCCTACATACTTTACAAGGCACACAACGACATCAGTCACAGGAACTTCCGGGAGGCTTTGATCCAAGATTTGGTATCAAAGCATTCCGGAAGTTCATCTGCCCCTCGGCCCGCACTGCCAACTGCGGGCCATTTTCCAGCTCAGTACGGGCTTGTGGCCGGTAACAAGCTCGAGCACATCTGACGTACCTGCACAGTGTGCAAAAAACACACAAATGTATATTGCATATCTTGCAATGTGCCTTTGTGAGTTTTTACTTGTTTTGTGTCACACCACACTTCACAGTAACACTTTACAAAATACTTTTTACGGACAAAGGTTATTTAGGTACTAATATTTAAGATGCGGACGTTAAGTGGTCACTGCCGCCCATGGACATCGGTGAGCAACTTCAAACAGAACATGCGGTGAGCAACTTCAAACAGAATATGGTTTCACATGTCGAAACTATTTTTTGTTTACGGTGAACAAGAGTTATTAACTTATCATATAACATTTATAAGTTATGATACAAAAACTGAGAAAAGGTGTGGTACCGTTACGTCCTGACCATTACCAAATGACTGGTAACGTATGAGCCGGACTAAAAACGTAACGGACAGGACAGCTTAAACATATGGGCACACTGAGAGAATCCGTACTACTATGAAACTGCATAATTATGTGTTTTTTTGAAACTTGATAAAACGAAATGTTTGTATACAAGAAAATAAATTATCGATAAAATTTTAAAAATATTATTTTTAGTCAACCGTTTCGAAAATCAAGATACTTAAATGTTTTGTTTTATGAAACCTATTTTTTTTTGTTTTCACTTAGTTAATTGGTATACGGTGAATTATCTCCAAAATAGTGTAATTTGAAAGCTAGGAAGTTTACCTAGTTAATCAGATAAAAATAACAATATCAAACGGAAATAATGAAAAAAACATGTACTTATCGGTAGATGACTAGAAACCTACGTACATTTCATGATTAACGCCGTTTAGCGTAATAGTTCGTAATCTATTAACATAGACAAGTGAGGGTAGCATCTAACTTCTCTTAACGCAACGCTGAGCGGGTAGACGTGGATTATGTCGTGCGATCGGAATGCATAATAAAATAATATTAAAAAAATATTTTTCAAACAAGCTTTTATTTCAGTACACTGAAAAGAAAAACAATATGTTTTGTAGTAGTCAAATCCATCATTTTGTTGCATCATGCAATTTTCTATCTTTAAAACAGGGACCTAGAGGTAAACTTTTTTGCATGTTTTAATAAATTTTATGGTTTTCTCTATAAATTTTCCAAAGTAAACACCCTGTAGCCTTTTTGATAGCGACCGTAACTGCGAAGCGAAGAGTCCTGGTTCGATTGTCGGCCGGGACAGATATTTTATGTGACATATAAATATTTGTACTCTGGTGTATTGTGATTGTGATGTGTTATATGCGTCGTCCATACAACTTGAGATATAAGGTATAAACTAATGTGGGGATATGAGTGTATTAGTGCCTATCCTTTTTTAGGATATTCACTATTAATGTTCAGACATCAACAGGCATTGAAACTGAGTTAAATTACAAATTTTGAAATTTTTTTATTAAATAACGACAAAAATTGTTTCTTTTTTCTATTTTTATCTTATATCTTACATCCAAGCAGTTCGATTGAGCAATTGAAAATAAAACACTATACATTTAGGAAAAAGTTTGCACAATTTAAATCATGTAGATACATACAATTAATTACATCCGTTAACTAACATACATACATAAAATAATTACATCCGTTACTTCATTCTCGTAGACCACACTGAATTTACATAACATGGGGTTAGAGTTGAAAGAATTAAAATTATCTACCTATATGACATAGAGGATATATGTTTTAGGTATCAGAATGGCACTTACCGCTGCAGAAAATTATCGTAAGAAGGATATAAAACGCCTTAAACGAAGGCGAACAAACATTTCAGAATTAGATGAAAAAGAAAAGAAAATTCAGAGAGACAATTGGGCAAAACAGAAACGTCAGCAACGTTCTAAACATAAAAAACAAAAACCTACTGTTACAGAAGTAAACGAAAAAAAAGATGAGACTAATGAATTTCAAAATTATAGTTATAAGGCACAAAGTTCAAAATTGAAATATTTAGCAACAAAGTGTGCAAAACTAAGTAGTATGTCTAAAAAAAGGAAGAAAGGATAAAAAACTTATAAGTATATGTGATAAACTGAGAAAAAGAAACTATCGATTAAAAATAGATTCAGAAAAACAGATACAAAACAGAGAGAGAATTAATGAAAAAATAAAAGCTCGAGAACAAGTTCTAGAAGATACTATGAAGAAAACTTACAAGGCATGTGAAAGACGCTCTCAAAAAAACAATACTAAGAAAGTTGGTTACAAATTCCAAAGTTAAATCGTACGTAGCTAAATTAATAGGCTTAAGAAGAAATTTCAAGAAAGCGAATCCGAATAAAGCAAGTATTGTATGTGAAGAATTGGTTAAATTTTACGTTAGGGATGATGTGAGTCGTTGCACAGCTGGAAAAAAAGAATGTCGCACATACAACATACCTTTATTTGAAGTATAAAGACGAAGGTGGTAAATATAGATTTACCACTTTTTATAAGCACAAACCATTTTATGTTTTGGCACCACACTTAGGATCCAGAAATACATGCATATGTGTTAAGCATAATAACATCGAACTAAAATTTACATGTTTAAAAAACATTCTGTGCTTGAAAACAGCAATATAAAAGAAATACTTGCATTACAAGCATGTGACCTAAAACGTTACGAATGCATGCGTAAATGCACAAAATGCAAAGACGTTCCCATTAAATACGGCGCAAATCTGCAATTAAATCAAAACGTCACCTGGTACCAATGGGAGAAAATTGTCCATAAATACTCCATAAAAGAAGGATCAAAAATTACAGAAAAGATAACGAAGAAAACTGTAAAAACTGAGAAAAACGGAACCATTACTGAGTTACTACGAGACTTTGAAAATGATATTAAACCTTTCAAGAAACATTATTTTAATAATTTTCATCAACAAGATAAATAGCAGTATATTATAAATCATCTAAACGAGAATGAAGCGATAGTTATATGCGATTTTTCGAAAAATTATGAGACAAAACTAAGCGAAGAAGTACAAAGTAAGTATTTTGGTGCCTCTAAAAACCAAATAACGCTACACACTGAAATGGTATATCTTCGAGGTATGTCACAATCATTTTGTACTGTATCTGAAAACAACATGCACCAACCGCCAGCTATTTGGGCACATTTACTTCCTGTGCTAAAGATGATAAAGGATGATTTTCGAGTAATGACTGTACATTTCTATTCTGATGGCCCAACCTCACAATACAGACAAAAAAAATATTTTTTATCTGATGGACTTGTTCACTCAAAAGCTAGAACTCGAATATGTGACTTGGTCATTTTTCGAAAGTGGCCATGGCAAAGGAGTTGCTGATGGTATAGGCAGAACGGTGAAAAAGAGTTTTAGATTGACAAGTTTGCTTTGGAAAAGATATTAGGAATGCTTTCGATGCTTATCACATTTTAAAAGATTCTATGAAAACTGGCAAGAAGTTTATCAAGGACGAAGAAATAAATAGCATTGTTTTGATGCTATCAAATAAAATTACCACATTGACGGGAACTATGCAAATTCATCAGATAATTACAAAGGGAAACGGTGTCATATCTTACAGGAATATTGGATGTTTCTGCGGAGAACTCAAAGGTATATGCAGCTGCTTTGGCTTGAAAGCTCATAATGTCAGGTCAAACACTGAAATTAAAGAGCCAGCGAAACCAATTTCCAACTTATCTAATGATGAAATATCAACACGAGAAATTACAGAAAGAATCCTGAATTTTCCTATAGAACTCATCACCCCGGAAATTACATCAAAAAACCTAAATTTGCCTATAGAAGATGAAGTAAATACGCTGGATATTACACCAAAAAATCTGAATTTGCCTGAATCTGAATTAGATACCCTGGATATTATATCGGAAGACCTGAAATTGCCTATGGATGTTGATTTAAATTTAATAGATATTAATTTATTACCTACAGATATTATACCTGACGTAGAGTCTCGTTCTCAAGGACCAACTTCTGTTGATCATGAGATCAAACAGAAAAGTACATCGATAAAGACTGTACATATTTTGCCAAATAACACCCATAAATCATATCATCCAGGACCAAGTTCTACTAAACGTGATATATGTTATTGCAACGAGGAAAACAAACTTGTACTATGGAACAAAAGAAATACAAAGAGAAATACGTTGGGATCAAAAAAGCACATCAAATTCCTAAATTGCAGTGGTTGTACTTGCTCAATACTTGGCGAAAGGGCAAAATGCATGGCTTGCAAAAAATTATATTGCTGTGACTGCGTTAGGTGCCCTATAACTAATGATTATTTGTGTAATAAGTGCTTGGGAGACAGCGATGATGGTAATTTAGCTTGCTATAGAGTTTTGCTTAGAGTAAATTTATTTATTTATAAACTTTTTAATAAAATTTAATATGTTTTTATTAAATAACTTCTTTAACTGTTACAGATTGAACGTCCTACTCTCGTCAGTAATCAGGATTCTGTTTTGTCAAAAGTTAATTGCCCTTATCAAGAAACACCACAAGAATGGTAATTATTGTGAATATCGACAAAATTTTAACAAAGGAGGATCTACTGCATTATTTTTACTATGGATTGGAGTGGCCATGGGTCAAAATTTTTTTTATGTTTTGAACACAAACGCATATTATGTTTATGTTGGTATGGTATTTATACATCTATAGCTAGTTATTTAATTGATAAACACAAGTATTACGATTTCGTAAGAAGTAACGATCATGATAATTTTATACAAATTTCTAAGGAAATATTTCGCACACATATGTGTTTTGTGTTTTATTGCTATACAGCACAATGTCCACCAATTCGCACTTGGCCAGCGCGGTGGACTATGGCCTAAACTCTCTCATTCTGAGAGAAGACCCTTGCCCAGCAGTGGGACAATAATGGGTTGATGGGACAGCACAATGAATTAACCCATACACAGCAAAATACATTCAATCGAATGTTCAGTTTCCTTTCAAAACCAGTTTATTGTCTGGTAACGGTCATGACCGAAATCTATCTAAGTTACTGTTTCTTTTTATGTATTATTTAAAATAAGAGTTATATAATAAAACTAATACATTTCTAGTGAACATTATTAAATTTATGACTGGACTAAACCAAGAATTGGCTAAAATATTTAAAAAAATAGGGGAAATACTATAGTTATTGGCCCCCACACAGTTATTGGCCATTTTGACTTTGACGACCTAGAATAAGCAAAACTGTACTATAATAGTAGTTTTAAAAATGCATCAATGGCAACACTTTCATTAACTGTCAAATAGTTTCAATAAAACTCCGCTAGGTGAAATGGTTCCTTTTCGTCGAGTGATCTTTTGCCGGGAGGTACAATGTAAGTAATTTGCTAAAAAAATGTTAAGACTGTTACTTTTTTTTAATGCAATATTTTGTTAAGTATATGTATTAGTTTCGATATTCAAATTCTATAAAATTGTGTCTTGAGGAGTGCTATAAACAGTTTCAGGACGTAAAATAACCTACTTTCATTATAACCTCAAAATGGTGTAGTGGCCAATAGCTGTCACAATTATTTGAATGACTTATAGTTATTGTTACCAATTGCCAATTGCTATCGTTAAAACTAAATAAATAAATAGCGTTGTTAATGAAAACAACGTCTTCTGTTACAATAATAAGCGTCATATTCCATTACCATTATTTTAAAATCACTGTAAACAGTTATTGGCCTAGGCCAATAACTATGTTATCCGTCAAAAAAACTTGTAGAAAAAGGAGGCCAATTACTATATACACTTTTATTCATTTTGAATAAGTTAGTTTAAAATTACTTTCTTTCTTTTATATCAGGTCCATAAAGGAAAAACAATGCCGAAGACACCACAATACACAAAAGAGGCCCTTGACGAGGCTTTAGAAAAAATTAATACTAAAACTATGTCCTTGCGAGCAGTTGCAAAAAAATATAATATACCGAGAGCTACTTTACAATTTAAACTAAAAAATCCTACTTCAAAATCTCAATTTGGACCAACACCGTATTTAACATTTGAAGAAGAAAATGCTATTACAGAATGGTTGATTAAAATGGCACGTAAAGGCTTTCCTAGAAAGTCAGATGATGTTCTCGACACAGTTCAAAAATTTTTGACTGACAATCCACGCGTTACTCCTTTTGTCAATAACCGACCTGGTCAGGGATGGCTAAAAGCTTTTTTAAAACGTCACCCTAGTTTAGTAAAAAGAACCAGCGAGGGAGTAACTAAAGCCAGTGCCTGCGTGTCTGAAGCTGACATAAAGAAATGGTTTCTTGAAATAAGAAACTACTTCACGAGTGAAAACCTGTTAGAGGCAATTCAAGATCCAAAACGTGTTTTCAACGCTGACGAGACGGGATTTCAGCTCTGTCCATCTACTGGTCGCGTGCTTGCTGCTAAAGGAGACAGAAATGTTTATTCTGTGGAGCTAGGGAACTCCAAGGAAAATGTAACCGTATTATTTACATTTTCTGCTGATGGCACAACTTGTCCTCCTTTAATTGTGTTTCCCTATAAACGACTCCCTGAAAAAATTGCTTCCTCAGTGCCACCTAAATGGGGTATAGGAAGAAGTGATACGGGATGGATGACAGCGGATGTTTTTAACCAGTTCATCACCGAAATATTTGCTCCATACCTCGCTGAAAACAGTATCATAAAACCAGTTATCTTATTTATAGATGGTCACAAAAGTCATATCACTTTACAGCTTAGTTTGACTTGTAAAGAGCTAGGTATTGAACTAATTGCTCTTTACCCTAACACAACCCGTATCACTCAGCCTGCAGATGTTTCCGTCTTTGGGCATTTAAAAAAAATGTACCGAAACGCAGTTCGAAAATTTCAATCAGAAAACATTGGAGAGGTGGTAACGAAGTTAAATATCGCTGTTATTCTAAAAACTGTCGTAGATGATTTGAAGCCTGAAATTATAATAAATGGTTTTCGAGCATGTGGTTTGTGTCCCTTTGATGAGAATGCAATAGATTACTCCAAATGTACACTGAAAAATGCAGAAGAGTACAATGATAAAAACAAGCTCATGTCCTTAAAAGAATTTGAAAACATTGTAGGAGTAGACATGATAGACAAGTTGAAAGTGCTTAAGTCTCAAGGTGTCACCACGAATGATTCATCTCCTACATTATTTAAACTCTGGTCCTTTTTTGAAAGTGGTCACCAACAGAAGGATTCGACTGACATCGAAATACAATACGATAATAATACATCAACAAATGTAAATTTTACCAGAGAAAACCACGTGACTACACTAAAAATTACTATGACCCCTACAAAAATTACAAGTTTGAGCCAGCCTTCGACTTCTGCTACTGTTACTACTTTACCAGAAACTGCACATTTCAACAAGTCAATTAATGATTATTTACCTAATGCACCAGAAAATACGAGAAAGTTTATTCGAAAGACAGAAAAGAATCCATTTGCCATTACTTCTGATAAATTTAGGTCAGTTATTGAGAGAAAAGAACTAGAAAAGCAAGAAAAGGAGAATCAAAGAATGGAAAGAAAAAGAATAAGAGAGGAGAAGGCAGCTGAACGGCAACAAAATGCTTTAAGGACGAACAAAGGAAAAGGTTTAGGAAAAAAAACAAAAAAAGGAATACAAAATAATGACGACAAGACTGAAGTTAAAATAGAAAATATGAAACCAAAGATACTGTCGAATATTGAAGTAGTTACTTGTGATACGTGCCATCGTCTAGTAGCTAAAAATAAATCCCTGTTATGTGATTGCTGCAACAAATTTTATCATCAGCATTGCATTCCAAGCAAACATAAAGAGCACATACCAGATGATGATGAGCTGTCTGGTTTTGTGTGCCATAAATGTTTTTTATTAAATGATGATGACTCTGAATCTTTTGAGAATGATGATCATCAAGAAGATATGTTTTAGTTATTAAAAATGTTCAAGTTTCGATTTATATTTTATATATTTCAATGTGGCCAATTACTGTCTGATCTCATGGTCAATAACTACAATGTTATGGCCAATTACTGTAATTTTAAGTTTTAAGTTTTAAAGTTAATTTTATTTTGAAAATGTTTGATAAAAGTGTATGTAAGACGTTATAACTAATAAATACATTAACATTGAACCATATGTCATGACTTTTTCTTTTATTTTCAACTTAGCGTTTTAATTTTGATAAAATTTTTAGATCTTAAAGTCGCTTAACTGGCCAATAACTATACCGTTTCCCCTATTAGTAAGTGATTTTCAAAGGCAGGTGGCATTTCAAACGAAAATGCCCTTATATGGTGTTACCGTTTAGAAATAAAATAATTACAATTAGGTTTAAAATACTTTCATATTTTTTTTAATTGCCAGCTAAGAGCACCAACGTCACTGGAAAAGTAATTACAAAATTCATTTCGTATAAGGTGTGGGCTCATAGTAATTTCGTTTTGTGTCGTCGGTTGCAACCTTTGAAGATCAGAATCGTCGAAGATAATATCATCAGATGCTTGTACCCCATCGCGATTCAGAACAAAGTTGTGTAATACACAGCATGCCTTGATGATGTCAATCGCAAATTCATATTTTGAATTCATATCTCGATGTAATATGCGCCATTTATTAGCAAGAATGCCGAAAGCGCATTCCAATAATCTCCGGGCACGACTCAACCGATAGTTGTAAATCCTTTGTTGCACAGATAAATGCTTACCCGAGTAAGGACGCATAACATTGCTTGAAATTGAGAATGCTTCATCCCTCAAAAACAAATGGAAGAGCTCTTTCAAAACCTGGTAACGGCTTTTGTGTTGGTACAGGTAATTTACCTGTCAATAAATCATAAAGTTTAGAATTCTGGAAAACGGTGGAGTCACTTTCTTTTCCATATATCCTATATCGATAAAAATAAACCTATATCTAGAATGAACTAGAGCCAATAAAAGTACGGAATTATAGCTCTTATAATTGTAAAAAAGAGATCCACTCTGCGCTGGACTCCAAATTCGGACATGTTTGCCGTCGAGAGCTCCTAGCCATCGTCTGCGCGCGCGCATCGTGCCAGTGGTCACCCCCGCCGTCTCACACCTCACCGGCTCAAGGCTTCCCCGCTCCAGCCGCGCCCGCTCGGCAGTCGGCTAACCCTCGTCTCGCGCTGTACCTGTGTCGCTCGTTACGCCAGACTACTCGCTACGAACTCCGCGTAGTGCTTTTGCAATTGCCTAGATTTGCTATCCAGTGCTTACGAACAATATAGACTATCGCTTGTGTGCCTAGTGTGTAAAGACTATTTTTAGTATTTAAGTTTAGTGCCTAGGACGCTTTCTATCGTTTCTTTCTATCCTTCTTTGTAATTATGGTAGATTTAAGTGTGGACAATTGTTTAGTTTTACTCTTAGGTTAGTGCATGCTATGGACCCAAAGGTGTTTATTAGTGATGTGCAATAAACTCTTGTTCAAGTGGATTTGTGCATCATTGTGACTTTTACCCTTTCCTGCACACTAAGACTTTCTCACCACACACATCTCCATAAAGGTGAAGCCCATTTTAGACCACCTGAACAATAAATTCTCGTCGTTGTATAATTTGTCAAAAATGTGGCCCTCGACGAGAGCCTTACTATGTGGAAGGGGTGGTTAGGCTTCAACCAGTTTATTAAAAATAAAGCGGCTGCGGTGGGTATTAAGACATACGAAGTTTGCGAATCCCAGACAGACCATGCCTTAGTCATAATGATTAAGAGCCTGAAAGGCAAAACAGCCTATAAGTTTTGTTTTTTGACAAAGTTCAACAACACAAGCCGAGTTAAAAAATGTTCTTATAAATATAGTAAAACTTATAAATGGCACAGGATTAAAATTCATTGCCACTATTTGTGACCAATCCACAACAAATATTAGAGTTATAAACAGTCTACTTTCTGACACGATAGAAAAATATCTTAAAATGGAAAACAAAGAATACAAAAGTAATGCTTTTGAATTGGATGGGTAAAAGATTTTTCCAATATATGACCCACCACATCTACTCAAGAGTATACGAAATAATTTATTAAACAAAAAAATATTATATGTACAAAATGGAGAATGTAAAGAAGCAAAGTGGGAGCATTTAACAGTTATTTTCTGTAGATACTGGAGAAGATGATGTTAGGCTTGTCAACAAATTAACAGAAGCACACATGAATATTGAAAAAAATGCCCAAAATGAAGGTGAAACATGCATCACAAGTTTTCAGCCAACGAGTTTCAGCTGCTGTGACATTTGCAGCAAGTATGTTTATATATTACATAAATAAATCTGAATTCACTAAAAGTTTATGTTTTACATGTTTAAAATAGATTACATTTTATCTTACATTAAGCCATATATTTATATCAGAATAGTAAAAAGCGACCTGAAAACTGCTCTAAAACATTGATATATATTAAGCTTTAAGTTTTTTTTTCAGTATATCTGAACTATGTTACAAAACATGTTATTAGAAAGTTACTTTATTATATTGTTCGATATGTCAGAAATTACAAATACATTTATATGGGAACTTCTTAAATTTACCAATTATAACTCACTTTTATTCAGATTACGTTTTTTTCAGGTCACAACAATCTTCCAAAAGAGTGTCTCGGAACTGCTGATTTTTATTAACTATGGACAAACTTTTCGACTCATTTAATAGCAACCAATATGGCCTAACAGCAAAAAGTATAGATCATGTTTAAAAACTATATCGCCACACCATAAATTATAGGATGAATTGTTACCAATTTTAAAATCTATGAAATTTATCCAAGAAAAAGCGGGAAAAAAAATGTATTAAGGTACCATCCATAAAAAATTGGATATCAAATATATATGTTATAAAAGAAATGTTTAAAGTTCTTGAAGAAAAATATAACATAAGCAGTTGACAAGAAATTTAAATCAAGACCCTTTAGAAAACTTTTTTTGCAACATAAGGAGCAATGGGGTTCGAAATATATCCCCCACATGTAATCAATTTATAGGGGCATATCAAACTATTTTAATAAACAACTTTATGTCACCACACTCTGTTGATGCCAACTGTGAACAAAATGATGGCAAATTGTTGAAGCCATTAAAATGCTTAGTTAAAATGAAGACAAAAACAATACAGGAACCTGAAATTCCAAAACCAAATTTAAATGTAGATTCTTTGCTAGATTTGTTTTCTAAAGAGTAATTTCGGCAACCCAGTAACATAGTAAATAAGGAGGCTAAATGCTATGTTGCTGGGTACATAGCCAAAAAGTGCATAAGGAAAATTGACAAAAATTGCAATAATTGCAGAAATCAATTGTTAAGCACAATGCCTCCAAGAAATAATGATTATATATTTATAAGACATTTTACAAGAAAATCGTGCTATTATCCATCGGAGGTATTGTGCTTATTTTTAGATAATATATTTTTTATAACACAATCGCAATTACAAGAGCAGCCCTATGTTAATAAAATTAAAGAATGTATAAAAGGAAAATTAAACATTTTTTGCAATTTTGGGTTCCTTAATTGTAATGAGCACAAAACGCTAGTGTATAATTTTTAGTAGGCTTTACAATAGAAGTGATTGTTCACAGTTGGTGTATGAACGTCAACAGGCTGCTAAAAGGTAAAATAATGTTAGTATCAGAAAATGATAACACGAAAAGACAAGCTAATAGGTACTTCTTAAGCCATTTACGTAAGAAAAATAAATAAATAAATATTTAAAAGAATACCTTGTTTTATTTGTTTATTTTACACAAAATGCTCGTTAAGACGGTATATAATGTTATTTATTCTTATATACTATTTATTTTAAAATATTAGGCTTACAATTATACCGACGTTTTGTTTACTTTTGTGGTTTTTATTGAACAGTAATGCATTTAGTTGAAATTTGACATTCTAGCCGGACGGTCTGTAAGTTTTTTTAACTTTTTTGGACCATTTTTTCTATTATTTTAGATATTTTATTTCCAGAAGTTTTAACTAAGTGTACATAATAATTTACTTTTACAGCTATACAGATATCTACAAAGTGGACACACATTCGAGATGCATTTATGAGAACCCTAAAAAACGAAAAACAAAAAAAGCTATTTATAAGAATCAGTTGTCTTTTTTATTGAAGGTAACTGAGCCCCGTATGACCTTCGATTCATGTTATGAGCCTAATAATTCTATTGATACATTCAGTGATGCAGCACCTCCTACTCAAAAGAAAACTAAGACTGACACATTAGATGATAAAATGTCACAATTTCTAGAGTATAAATTAAATAATCAAGAATACCCACATGTATCTTTTATTAAAGGTATTTTACCATCATTCGATGATGATGACAATTTTGCATTCCAAGCGGGTATTATGCAACTGATCCAAAAAAATAAAAATAAACGCCGTGGTAATCATTTATATGGTACTTATACAAACTATGGTGGTTATGAAAACCATTTATCACAACCAAATGGATATTTTACACAAGAACCAGGTGCATCAACTTCGACTACCAATCAAGTTATGAATCCGGCTGCATCACCAAGTTCTAACTATACTGATATCACTCAAGATTCTTTTAATTTTGACGATATATAATTTAAGGATGCCTTTAGTTTTTGAGTTTTTAGGGTATTTGCCATAAGAAATGTTCACCCTGCACATTAATAATAATATATTTTTTTATTATTTTCCAATAAATGAAAAATTACTATACAATTTTCGCTTTATTTATTTACCTTAAAGTTATTACCAATCACTATTTCTGAAAGGAGAATGGCGAGTTTGGCCTTAGTTGCGTATATAGTCAAAGACGTGTGAAAAAAAAACTTATATTAAGTTAATATTTATACCGTAATTGAATATTTTTTCCATCCCGCAGTAGTGCATAAAAATGAAAGAATACATTTTATTTTTTGATCTAGAACTTGCATGTGAAAGGGAACGCAGTCAGGTATACGTTTCGTTGTAAATTAACAGTTTTTAAATCTTTAATACGTTTTCTCTATGGAATGAAACGCATATTTACGAAAATTACAAAATCTGGCATTTTGTAATTTTCATTCAACTGTCAATTACCAATTACTGTCACTGATACCCGGGTAAGTTTATTTCAATACTTTTCTTCGTCTCGTGACAAGTATTACGCGCTTTTAACTCCCTGACTTGTTGTGACTACATATAACGACCCCCTGCTTCCCCACGGACTTCGATTTCTCCTTATCACGCAACCCCGGCATTTAAATTTGGACCTTTGTTAATTACCTTTTGATTTGGTTACCATGGAATTGTGCATTAACTGTGGTATCTGTTTGAATCGATTAGAGCGGCACTTGGCTTTGGAACGTGATACGGAGGTTATTACCCTTTTTTCTGAATGGATAAAGCCTAGAATCGTAAGTAAACCATCATACCTTTTTTCATGTTTGATAATGTACTTAATACCATAATTATATTGATTTAACATATTTTCAAACTGTTGTAGATTTTGGAATCAGACTGCGTCTGCGCAGCTTGTGGTAATCTTGCTTTGAGGTCAATTAATATGAATTTGTCTGAGGAAAGTGGAGCAAGTACGTCTCATGCTGTTGGCCATGCCAAAGTATGCATTTTGTGTGGTCGATCTGTACTGCAGCGACAGAGTAAACCTGTAGTAAGAGCTCGTCCAACATCTGCTCAACAAGCCATTAGCCGCGTACCCACCTAGCGCACAGGCTCGCGCGGCAGCCTCGCGAGCCAAACGCGCGGCTGGTGTGGATGTGCCTCGGCCTGCCTCGGGCGCGCGTTTGCTCGACCGAGCACGGCTCGGCCCCGAGCCATCTGTTGTCGGTAAACTTTACGCAGTCAAAGGTGCCTCAGTGAGCGCTGTGCGTTAGGTGGAGACGGTTATGTTCTGGCTCGCGCGCGAAGCTACTACAAGTTTTGTCTCTTGCCGTGTTTGTCTTCTGTAATTTTGATATCATGGGCAGTCAGGAGGAGTCCATTCGCTTAATACAACTCTACAGCACGTACAATGCGCTTTGGGACCCCAAAGATCCAAAATATTTAAACAAAAATCATAAAGACAGTTGGCGACAAATATCTGCTCAAATTAATATGCCCGTTAAGGAAGTGAAAAACAAAATTGTGTCCTTGTGTGGTTCTTATCGCCGAGAGAAAAGCAGGGAGAAAAAAAGTCGCATAACAGGTTCAGGTACGCATTTTTATACTTAAAAATATAAACTTACAAATTATTTGATAAAATGATTACTTGTTATACACGAATTATTAAATTGAAGAAAATTTACTTATACAATAAAATATTTTAAATTATGGAAATATAAATTTTATTTTTGTTCTGTTTCAGGCGCTTCAGATGTTTATAATTCGAAGTGGTTTGGATATCCTTATTTCCATTTTCTTAAGGATAAAAATGAAACTGGTGACACTCAAGAAACGATGCAGAATGTAAGAATTTTTAACTATGCATAATGATTTTGAAATGGTATAGAACCATTAGTTATAAAATGTTCTGCCAAGTGCAACCGTATTTCTATTGCGTTATTACAACTACGCCTTGGAATCGCTGCAATTGGTGCGAATGTAACTTCATTTATTTGATTTCTCCATTGGCCAGGAATCAGTGCGCCATCAAGTTCTCTGTCAAACAATTCCGGTGAAATAAGATTAGTTGAAGTATTTTTTCGGATGTAGTTGTACAAATATACAGCTGCTAAGACGACCTTTGTTGCCTTATTTGGCTCTAGTAAGATAGGTTTTCTAAAAACGCGAAATATGGCACTTAATATACCAAACGCATTCTCAAGGACACGTCTAGCTCGGCTAAGGCGATAATTAAATATTCTTTCTTTAGAACCATTTTCTGGGTTGCCCTCAAATGGTTTCATGGTATATTCGTTGAGTGCAAAGGCTTTATCGGACAAAATAAAATAAGGAACTTTTGTTACATATGGTATTTCCAATATCTTCTCTTTAGGCACGTTCAATTCTTTCTGTTCTAGCTTTTTATACAACGTTGTGTTTTTAAAAACACCACCATCAGAGATTCGCCCTTTGCTACCAACATTTACATACAAAAAATTGTAGCAAGCATCAACTAAGCCAAAAAGCACGATGCTTGGAAATTGTTTGTAATTATCATAATCAATGTCACTGTTAATCGGTGCCTGCAACATAACATGTTTTCCATCCATCGCTCCAATAGCGTGGGGAAAATTCCATTTATTTTCAAATTCTTTTGATATAGAAAGCCACTCTTCTTCTGTAGATGGGATCTGTAAAAAAATTTATAGAGTACACAGCATGACAGGACCCTCCGCTGTTTGAAAGTATTCAGACTAAACGTATTTGGCCCCTATGAGTGGTTGTATTAGGTACTATACACTACTCCATATTCGGCCCCTTTTAGTGGTAGTCCGAAGACGTTAAAGAATCCTGCTAGAAAAATATTTAAGATATCGCTACTAAGCTACTTGAAGGTATTAAATACTACGGACGTTAAACTTTAGCTTCAACATAATCAATCACATTAAACGTAGGGTCCTGCCACATTATATACATATTCACACTGCACACACAAATTGATCTTTTAATTAAAATTATGTTTTCAGGAGGCAATACCGGAATCTTCACACACTTCTGACGTAGAGAGACACACAGAGACTGAAAACGCTCCGACCAAGACGCAATTGCCGGAGGCTAGCATCGAGAAAGCGCCACCACAACAACAAGACCTAACCTTGGATGCTAGCATGCCTTCACCATCAGAACCTGCTCGTAAAAAAAAACGACATAATCCGAAGAAAACGCAGCCACAGGAAGATTCGGCAGATATCATGCTCGCAGAAGCCCTTGAATACTTGCAAAAGTCTTCGACCGACATCAATGATCCATACTCTTCATTTGGAAGACACATAGCCAACGAGCTAAGAAAATATGATTCGCACACATTAGCGTATGTTAAGAACGCTATGAATAATATAATTTTTGAAGCCGATTTAGGGAAATACTCACAACAACAAATTAATACAGGATACTATACATAGCAGTACACTAATTTCTCTACAATAGACTCACCTAGCACTTCATCATCAGCATCACATACCGCTACGTCTTCTCATGCCATTACACAATCACCTAATGCCAATGTTGGATTCGAAACTATCACTGAATTGTAATTAAAATAAACAATTGATTTTTAAACTTGTCAAATCATTTTTATTTACCTTTACATAATCCCTTAAGGCTTCAATAATAGCGTCACAAACTTCTGGAACTATTCTTGAGATACTCTGCTTCGATACTCGAAATAAATATTGCAAGCTGCTATAAGAATCTCCGGTTTCTAAAAATCTTAAAGTTATTAAAACTCGTTCATTCGCAGTGATTGCTTCTCTATATTTTGTATCGCACTTTTTGATTTTATCAGACAACAATGAGCACAAATTTTCGAACTCTTGTACGGACATTCTTGTAAAATTATGTACAGTCTGATCATATACTAAATCTCCAAGTAATCTATTTCCATATTGGTGGCGACGCTCGTAAATTTTTCTAATCCAAAAGCGTCTAGGTTTTTTCTTGATACGTGACTGTTTTCGTTTCTTTAAACAATAAGCAGCTAGGAAAATAGCTGCAGCTGAAAATACACGACTGTCCATTACGAATACTCGCGGACTTATGATGGCTCAGCCTGCCTCGCGAGCCGGCCTCGTGTAAATTGAACAAATCTACTGAGGCTGCCGCGCGAGCCTGTGCGCTAGGTGGGTACGCGGCTATTGCAAGTATTGTATCAGATCGGATACAACCTCGTGAGGTAATTATTTTTATACTAACAAAACACCATAACACACAAATGAATACACTTAACAATGAACTTAGTTAAGATATAATGTCAGAAGGAGTTTGAGTGACATCTCTCAGTACCCACCTATTTCATGTAGGGTGTCTTTGTTTTAATGCCATTTATTATAAACACAAGAGATTACATTATCCACCACATATATAACTTATATCATAGTATCACAATCTCGCTATCAATTTTGAATAATGCTGTTACATAATGATAAAAGGTAATGAAGTTTGCATTATATAATTAAGTAGTGACTGCCCGTGACTTTGCAATATAATTTTTTTGCAAAAGTTTTTTGGCCCTCAATAAATGGACTATTCAAACACAAAAATAATGTCTCAATTTTAATTATTAGTTCACTAGATTGGAGTGTTCAAACAACTTCTTCAGCATTATATTATTAGTAAAGATGAGGTTTAGCAGCAGTAAAAAATTCTATTAATCACGACCAGAGGTTTTTAAACAAATGATTTTAATAACAGCTCTCTTTCAGGTGTCTATCTCTTCTCGCTTATGCCAAGCATGCTGGTTGAAAATGAAAAGATTAGCATCTCGGCAGCAACAGAGGATACATACAGAAGAAATAGCAGAACAATTAAATGAAGACACAAATGTAGTGGATTCTACTGCAAACCTAACCACAGAGCACTCTGACCGTCTTCCTGCTGTGGAGCAGTCTTATAACGACCTCTTTTTGAACATACTTTTTACTCTTCAGAAAAATATATTTTTATAATTTTATATTTCGAATTTAGAAGAATATTATTTTATGACATTGTAGAAAAGATGATTGTTTTGTGAGTTTTAGGCCGAACGTCCACCGCCAGCTAAAATAAGTTAGTTTAGTTTAGCTCGCATAGTTGAGCCAGTTTTTCATACACGTGCGTCCACCGCAAACTATGCCAGCTAAGCTAAGTAAAATATGTCAACTAGGTCTAACTAACTTAGTTGTGTAGGCCGATCCGAAGCTACGCGAACTAAGCTAAGCCCCTCTCACCCCCCTCGCGTTACCCCTCTGCCGCCTTTCGCTAGTGTTGTTTTGTAATTTGTAGTCACTGTTGCCAATTTAGCGACTTTGTCGCTAGATCTAGCGACATATCGTTTTCTACAGCGGCTTATATTTTGTGTCTAGCGACAAAAAAAATCTAGCGACTATTCTAACGACTTCTGGAGTTTAAATAAAAAAGAAAAGAATTATTTTAATTATGTTTATAAAATAAGATCGACTAATTTCAGAGTAATATTTATCTAATTTCGGAACGTTGCCGTAGATTCTTCTGCTTAACCGGGATTCCCCCAATGCTGTACGTGTGAACTTATAGGGGAATCCCGGCTCTGACGTGACTTTTAGGTATTGCATATTTGAGTATTCATTCGTTGAACGTTGACGGAGTGTACTGCGCTCTGTAGGGTAGACTGGGTACGGTTGTGCCAGGGTACGGTAGTGACAGTCGCTATATTATCGAAAATATAGGGATTAGCGGGGAAGTGCAAGGGGAAAGACGAGCGCCTTGCACGTCTCAACCTGTGTCACAGTGTTGCGTCATCCGATGCGAAGAGTGTACGTAACCAGGAGCACATTTTGATTTTCGAACGCAAAAAGTAAGTATTTTGATTCATTATTATTTCGTAATTGCTATTAGATGTATACTGATAGGGTATTGAGTGTTGTTCATCGATATAAATCAAATAGTAGCAGTGTAATATCAGTGGTTACATTTATTGTAGGTTATTTTGTTTTGACGTGGTGGTGTTTCTTTTATTAAAACGATCTGTGGGTACAGTTGTGACATTTTTACTGGGTACGGTTGTGACATAAGTAAAAGCTGTTGTTTATTGTTTTAGATGCCTAGAATACGCAAACGAAAGACTAAAAGAGCACAGTGCAACTTGAATCAGTATGAAGATGCTTACAATGAAACTAAACGCGGGACTTCTTTGCGACAAGCTGCGGAAATGCATGGTGTTAATCGCATGTCACTATTAAGGTATGTTCGAAAACGCGATAATGCCAGCACGGGCGATAATGAAAACAATAGCATTAGCATGGGGTATGTTGCTCACAATAAAGTGTTTTCCGAACAACAAGAGCAGCAGTTGTCAAAATATTTACAGCGTTGCGCGGACATTTATTTCGGACTTACTCCAAAAGAGGTGCGGAAGTTGGCTTTTGAGCTTGCAACTCAATATAACCTAAAGCGACCTGCTACTTGGGATGAGAATGAGATGGCAGGCAAAGAATGGTTCCGTTCATTCCTGAATAGAAATCCTTCTCTATCTGTTCGAGTAGCTCAAGCTACAAGCCTTTCAAGGGCAACAAGTTTTAATAAAACAAATGTGGAAGCTTTTTACGACAACTTGCAAGTTGTTATGGATAGACATCCTTACGAGCCACAGGATATCTACAATGTCGACGAAACAGGCGTCACTACGGTCCAAAAACCTGATAAAGTCATTGCAAGACGTGGTACGCGGCAAGTGGGAGCCGTTACTTCTGCTGAACGGGGCACGTTAGTTACGGTAGCTTTTGCAGTGAACGCCTTGGGAAATACCATGCCTCCGTTTTTTATTTTCCCCCGTGTTCGTTACCACGACCACTTTGTGAGGGACGGACCAGTTGGATCTGTTGGAGCTGCAAACCCTTCCGGCTGGATGCAAGATCTATCCTTCTTAGAATTTCTTAAACATTTTAAGAAATTTAGTAATGTTTCACTAACTCACAAAGTGTTACTCGTGCTTGATAATCATTCATCGCACATTCATATTAACACCTTAGATTATTGTAAAGAAAACGGGATCACTTTACTTTCATTTCCCCCACATTGCTCTCACAAGCTTCAGCCTCTCGACCGGTCTGTCTTCGGACCTTTAAAAAAAGCTATTAACACTGCTTGCGATGGATGGATGCGAAGCCACCCTGGTAAAACGATGACAATATATGATATACCAGGTATCATCAAAATTGCTATGCCTCTGGCTCTTACACAGGCGAACATACAGGCTGGTTTTATGAAAACTGGGATCTGTCCATACAACCGTAATCTGTTCGGAGATATTGACTTTGCACCCTCTTTCGTAACCGACAGACCAAACCCTGATACTGAAGACAATATTCCTGCAGTACCGTCACCTGGAAGAACTAGACCAAGTCCTGACACTGAAAATAATGCTTCTGCAATACCATCTCACACAACAAGCAGAACAGACACCGAAGATATTTCTCCTGCAGCACCATCATCTGTAATAAGCAGACCAATCCCTGACAATCAAGAGGATGCTCCCATAGCACCTTTTTTAGTAAATATTGCCAACCTTGACTGTATTCAAGAAGAAAATTTTGCTATTAAGAATTTTGGACCTAATAATAAAAGTCCACCACTTTCACCTTCTATATTAGACAATACACCAAGCCAAAATTTTAGCAATGTTCAACCATCTACTTCTGCCATACCATCAGTTTTTTCTCCTGAAATTATTCGGCCCTTTCCAAAAGCTTCCCAAAGAAAAACGCGAGGATCTAGAACCAAGAAGTCTACGATTTACACGGACACGCCTGAAAAAGAGGCAGTCAGGCAAGAATATGAAGCAAAAGAAAAACGACTGAAGGCAAAGGGCATCAAAAAAAATCTCAATGAGCCGAAAGGAAAAGGAAAAGGTAAAGCAACGAAAAGGAAACAATCACCATCAATATCAGATGAAGAAGAATATTTTTGTTTGGTGTGCTTTGGTCCATATTCTGAAAGTAGGCCTGGCGAAAAATGGATTAAATGCCAAGGAAAGTGTAACCTTTGGGCCCATGTAGACTGTACAAATGGTAGTCGGTATTATATTTGTCACAACTGTGATGAGTCGGATTAGTTATCAAACTTACTTTTATAAATTTTCACATGCTACATTTCTAAAAAAATATTTGAGTTCCTGTTTAAAAGATTTTGAGCACGTTGTTATGTTTTGAGTTTAGTTTCAAAATAGAATAGAGTTTAAGTTCTAATGTGATTATGAACATGATTAATATATTATATTTGTTAAGTCCACTTTAACCGTATCCGTGCGGATGATGCCGCACAGGCACCATGTAAATCTTTTGCGTATGGCGTATGGTGCCCGAGAGGGTACAAAACTAAAACTTAAAAAAACTCGGCTAAAACAACATTTGTCAAAAGAGTCCCTTAAATAAAAGTGTCTTTATTTGTCACCCATATCATGCCCACAGTGTTCGTTTCTAGTAATTTCGTAAATTAGCAGACTTCAGGGGTTGTAAACCAAGTATTCGAGTCATATTTTATTATTGGTCATAATTCCAACAGCCAACTTTCTGGAATGTTTCTCAAAAAATCAAATGCTTTTGTTATTAGGTAAATTTTTGCCTCAAAACAAACAATGGGTTTTGCCCATTTTTTATTGCTTGAAACAATGCACCGTTCATAATTGTTTGCGCCGGCGCATATTTTTTTCATCCCGCACTTCTGTCTTGCTACCCTTAGTAAACAGACGTGATCTTACTGCTTATATTATTGACGACATTCGCTTGTGCACTTGGACTCCGTGATTTTAAATTTGTGACGACTTTGGCTTGTGTTATTGGACTCTTTGATTTTACATTTGTGACGACTGTATCCTGTTTACCAGAAATCCGAGATTTGAGATTGTCATTCACTAATTTCGCTACGTGCCGTGCATTAAAGGTAAGTTTTTGGTTTTATATTTATAATAATTGACGTTATGCTCCCCAGAAACCCGTAATTTATACATTTTACCTATTTATTTGTACCAATTTTTCGTAAGAAATTGCAAAAAAACAATATTTTTCATAAAATGTATCTATTATTTTTTATATTAACTTTTGATATGTTTATAATCAAGATATAGATATAGAATTACACTAAAAATAAAAGCAATAAGTTCAATAAACAAGCAGTACGCGAAACGCTATTACGGTGATAGTCATGTCACTGTCGCCTATAGTATAATAGTCGTTTACTGCGACATTATGAAGTTGAATGATTCAAAAAATTATTTATTACATTAGAATATTTATTATGTACATTTTATATTATATTAGAAATAGTGTACCTACTTAGAAATTGTGATAGTTAGGATGAAAAAATTACGGAAGAAACTTTTGCGCAGTTCTAATTATCGGAGTTGAAAATTTAGGTGACTTTTGGTGCACCTCTAGTAGCTTATTCTGGTATTTATATTTCAGTTCCTAACGGAAATGTCTGCGAGTCCACCATCTCCTCAACCTGGGCCGTCAAACTGGGATGTCTTGTATACGGAGTTGTCTGGCATAATGTCTCCCCAAAATATTGAGTTACAAGAAATGACGGGTTTAAATGTTGAAACAAGTGACGCTGATCTCTACGGGATTTTAGCAGAAAATATGGACAACATCATTGACGAATGGGTCAATGAAAACCCAGAAGTCGAAACAGGTGACTATAACGCAGAATTGCCAACACAGACGCATGAGAACACGCCTGAAGCACCGAATACCTGGTATCCTGGTAATCCTAACAGTATGATTAATATTCCTTTTACCGGTACACCAGGCCTTTTACCGCCTCATAACATGCATGGTAAAAATTATATAGATTTTTTCTTTTTATTTCTCAATGTACATTTATGTAATTTAATTGTAGAGAGTACAAATAAACGTGGCAACAAATTAAAAGCCGAAGTAAATACCTCTCGCGCTAGGTTTGCTAAATGGAAAGATTTAACAATACCTGAATTAAAAGTGTTCATCGGTGTAATATTGTTTATGGGTACCGTTAAATTAAACAGAATGGCTGATTATTGGTCAACAAATCACTTAATGCGGCTTAGCCCACATTTATTTATGTCAAGAGACAGATTTTATTTAATTTTAAGGGCACTAAACGTTCAAACTGACGAAAGACCTGAAAGCATATTTAAAATAAAACCTTTGATTGATTTATTTAACCAATCAATGTGTTCCATTTATTACCCGGCAAAAAACATCGCGATCGATGAATCATTAATATTATGGAAAGGTCGCCTGTCCTTCCGCCAATATCTAAAAGGGAAAAGACATCGATATGGCATTAAATTATATATATTAGCTGACATGCATGGGATCATACAAAAGATACACCTTTATGCTGGTTCTGGGGATCAATTGGTGGGTGGCAGAAACCACGTGAATAAAGTGGTAATGTTATTATTAGAAAATTATATTAATAAGGGACATTCAATATATGTTGATAACTTTTATACGAGTGTGGGACTCGCAGAGGAGTTATTAAATAAAAAAACATATATGACAGGGACTCTTCGGGCAAATCGCGTTGGCAATCCTAATTTTATACACAACAAATTAAAAGCCGGGGAATCTTGTATAATGCACAATAGCAAAAATATTGTTGTTACCAAATGGTTGGATAAACGAGAAATATTATTTTTGAGCTCTGAACATGACAGTAATTATAAAAAGACTACTAGTCGCCGCATACGCACAGTAAAATATAAGCCTGCGCCGCAAGTAGAATACAATAAATATATGCGAGCAATTGACAGGCACGATCAACTCTTGAGTTATTACTCATGCGAACACAAAACGATGCGCTGGTATAAAAAAATTATTATACATATCATCCAAATATGCGTAGTAAACGCTTTTTTGTTATATCGAAAAGTTAACAACTCAACCATAGAACTTTACGATTTTAGAAAGGGTATATTAGAAAATTTATTGCCAAATGTCCCAGGGATTGCTCGATTTCCGAAAAGTGAAAGAATACATTTGCCAATACTACTCCCAAGGCATGGAGAAAGGGTTAGTAGAAAACGGTGTAGAATATGCTACAAAAAAACAAAAAAAAACAACCAAGTTTTGTATGGGTGTCCTGATTGCCCAGGATTCCCAGGCTTGTGTCTCACCCCATGTTTCCGGGAATACCATAATTATTAAAAATGTTATACTGCGTGCCGGATCAAGAGCCCCCACAATGGCTTTGTGAGTAATGTTTTGCGGTAGACATAATAATATGTCAAAAGTGTCAAGGCTCAATTAAAAATGGAAACACATTAAAATTATGACTTTTTTTTATTTTGAAATTGTTCTCTCACATAATCAGGCACTTACATATTGAAAAATCAGTCTCTTACATAATTATAATAATTAACCTTATTCATAAGTTGCACATTGTACGTAATTAAAATATTAATAAATCTATATAAACACTAAACCTGGTTTCATTTTACTCTTATTCATCAGCTCTATCCTCACACAATCACACATTACTATACTTAATGTTGGTAAATGATTATTTCAGAATTTCTATAATATTTTGCATAATTGCATATCTTTCATTTATACCAAATCGTAGCAATTCGTTGGACACGAATTCTCCAAAATACTTGCAACCATGCAAATCAATTGTTGATGGAATCCGCCGCTCATCTATTTCTTCCCGGGTCTTTTCGGTGCTCGTGAAATTATCTTTTGTTAATTTTTCTGTGCATGTTGCACATTCCTTCGTTGTTTTTTTTATAGTTCCGGTATCCTTATTCACTTCTGGTTCCCAATCGTCATAAGTTTGTGAATTCTCATAAAACACGTCGGCGTCGTCGTCGCATTGAGTTTCGACTTCTGATTGAGGAATACATTTCATTTTTTTTCTGGGTAACTCTACAACAAAATAAAAAGGTTGTTAATTAAACGCTGAACAAAAATCCAATTTTTTAAATAGACATAAATATTTTTTTAATTTATCAATAAATATACATTTACATTTTTACCCAAATAAAACACTTCATAATCGTGTAAGTGTTTGTAGGTACGAGTAGAATATTTTGGATTCATTTATTTATTTATTTATTTATTTATTTAATTACATGCCAACAGCAGTACACACAATACATTCTATAGTACAACTATTATAAATACAAGTCTGGTGTGAGAGCCAATTATAGGCATGAACAGCATTAATGCTTGATAATAACTATATGATATGATAACTAGGCTGACAAATCCAAACTATCTGCGACCGTTACAGACGGCAATTGCAATTGCATTGAGGACTTGCATGTAACGAGTAGTCTGCAATTGTCACATGCTAGTTTCGACTTGTGCAGTTACAAATATTACATAAGTGCTACAATTTTATTTTTTAAAGCAGATAAATTATAAAAGAATATGTCGAGATCGTTGTCTAAACAGCACAGTCGGTTGTACTCAGCACAAATTCGAGGAAGGGGGGAATGTTTTAAAATGTTTGTCCTACAAGCAGGAATATGAAAAAGTTTACGTAAGGGATGGCGTGGGTATCTGTATGGGACGTTGAGTCTCACTTCTTTTAGAAGACTGCTCGAGACTATGGTTCCACTCAAGAGTTTTTTTAAAAAAACGATATCCATGAGTATGCGACGGTTATATAACGATGTCATCTTGAAATGCTCTAGTCGTAGATCGTAAGGTGCTCTGTGTGAAATATGAGGTGCATGGAATGCCAGGTGTCTTGTGAAAGAACGTTGGATGCTTTCGATACGCTGCGAATGTGAGGAGTATTGAGGATTCCATACAACCGACGAGTACTCAAGTTTACTCCTTACCAAAGCATTGTACAGAATTATTTTTGTTTGAGAGGATAGAAATCCTTTGGTGTTTCTTTTGATAAAACCCAGCATAGTAGCAGATTTCTTTACAATGGTGTTAATATGAGATGTGAATTTAAGATTACTGTCTATTGTCACTCCAAGATCTCGGACTTCGGACACTTCGGCCAAATACACTCCGTTCATGTGATAGGAAGATTTCATGGAGTTGTGTTTCCTAGTGTATTTGATGTGGAAGCATTTTTTAGGGTTCATATTCATACCGTTTAGTTTACACCACGTGTTAATTCTGTCGAAGTCGTCTTGCATAAGTTGAGCGTCATTTACGGTCTCAACGATTCGAAAAATCTTCAAGTCATCAGCAAAAAGCGAAAATTTACAATTTTTGATGGCTGATACAATGTCGTTTATGAAGACGGAGAATAAAATAGGTCCCAGATGAGATCCCTGTGGAACTCCTGACTCGGCATGAAATTCTCGCGATTTATATCCATTGATTACCACAACAAGAAGTCTTTTTGACAGGTACGAACTAAACCAGTCCAACAGGGAATTTTGGATGCCGCATTTACTTAACTTATTTAATAAAAGATGGTGGTTTACTTTATCAAAAGCACTAGAGAAGTCCGTGTAGATGGCATCGACTTGGTGGCCTTTATCAATTTGCTTGGTCAGATAGGTAACAAGAGAAACTAAATTAGTTTGGGCAGAGCGACCGGTCCTGAAGCCGTGTTGATGATCAGATAACACCCGGTCTACCTGTCGAATGATGAAAGGACACACGAGTGATTCGAACAGTTTTGAGAAGCAAGATAGAATTGAAATTGGTCGATAATTTTTTGTGTTGTGAATGTCGCCTTTTTTGAAAATAGGAACTATTTTTGCCCTTTTCCATTCGTCCGGAAATATGCCGTCTTTAAGGGATCGATTAAAAATTATATAGAGTGGAAGAACAAGAGCTGGCTCACATCGCTGGACAAAAACTGGTGGAATCTCGTCGGGACCAGCCCCTTTACAAATATCGAGCTTCTTGATGGCTCGAGAAACATCTCTTTCGCTAATTGCAATGCGGCAAGAGTCGTTTGTGTGATCTGAGCAGCTTATTTTTTTCAGGTCTGGTGTCTTACCAAATGCTGAAGAAAAGTTACAAACAAAGAGCTCAGCAACATCAGGTCCCGTTTTTGCCAAACGATCGTCTAGGTACATTTCTGATGGAATCGTTGAGTCACCACTCCGTCTATCTTTAATAAAACTCCAGAAAGTTTTTGGATTTTTTGAAATATTAGATTCAATTCTTATCTTGTAATTTTTGAGACACTGATTTTGTAGTTTGTGACTACGTTCACGGAGAATTTCGTATTCCAAATTATCGCGTGGGTTTTTGTATTTGCGATATTTTACCCTTGTCTTCTCCTTTTCCGCAAGCAATCTAATAAGCGGCCTGGTAAACCATGGAGGAAATTTAGAGTTTCTCGGCGTGGACTTTGGAGTATTCAACTCTATTGCTGAGTTAAGATATTTATATAAGATACTGGTCATTTCGTTAATATTTGAGGATATATCGAATTCGAGATTCCAATTCACATTGTTGAGTTGTTTTATGATGTTTGGGTAGTCTGCTTTAAAATAATTATACCTAAGAGATGAAGAGGGTTTGATGAAGTTAGGTTTCTGGACAAACAAGGAAATAAGAAGAGATGGATGGTATGGATCGAGTTTGGTTATTATATTAGGCGATTTAGCAACATCAATCGTATTAGAATTGGTAAGTACAAGATCCAATATTTTTTCTTTTGTGTTGAGTACACCGTTCATTTGTTTTAGGTTGTTAAGTGATAAGAAATCAACTAGTGTGTGTCCTAATTTATTATTGTAATTAGTCGGAATATAAGACGAACCATCTAAACAGCGCGTCCAGCCAATAAAACTTAAATTAAAGTCACCAACGATTATTGCTTGATCAGATTGTTCAATGACATTATTAGCGTTGTTCAAGAATAGCTCAACAGTTTCCAATTTAACAGGTGGGGGAAGGTATACTACACATATTGATATAATCTGTACAGTACAGTTGATTCTTAATTCTATTGACACCCAAATATCTTCTCCTTCAGACTCGTGCTTAAGAAGGCGACAAGAATGAATATTTTTCGATACAGATACATTCATTAGAATCGGACTTCCTATTCAGTTATAATTGTTCTATATTACACTGTATAACAAATAAATATCACCTCGATGCAAACTCAAAAGGTACGTGAACAGATTCTATATAACACTCTTGAATAAATAAATTCATAAAATAATGCAAAAAGGTTTACAACACCTAATAGAAATTAGTCACTTACCTTCCATTTCCATAAAAACACACAGATCGTCACTTTTAAACGCACTGAACGTATTTACTGACCGCTTACTTTCCATACACAATGGCATATGACTCTTTAACAAGTGGAAACACGAGAACAAGCTAAAAGTTACAATTCATGGCGGATGATTCCCTAGGGGAATCATCAAAGTCTCTGGCGTTAGATGCCCCAGAGGCATCACGGAATTTTTGTTTGACGCCAGGCACTAAAGATTGCTAAAAGACCTCCGCACGGAATCGGTTAACTAATTTTAAGTGCAGACTGTTATAAATACTTTAAGGTACTTAAATAGTGGGTATAAATGAAGACTGACTGTACTAATGAAGACTACTGATTGTAACCAAAGATCCTATAGTGCCTTATATGTTGTAAGAGATTAAAATGTTCAAAGATTTTATTTCTTTTGTTAGGAAAGTATAATTTAGTTGATTGTCATATAAAAATAAATAAATATTTCTTGCAATTAAAGTGTTTTATTGGCATTTTAGAGTATTTTTATCTTATTTTGTGATCATATTACAGTATTTTCATCGTGTCACTATTGACCCCCAGTACTGTCACAACCGCCCTTGGGGTGGGCTCGGTTGTGACAATTTCCCTTTTTTTTTAAATTTCATTTTATGAACTAACCATTTGATTTAGACATATAACTTTCATGTTTATACGTTAAGCAATGAATAAACTTCATTAGAATATATTTTTTGTTCAGATTAATAGCATAATTAAAAAGTTATAGGCAATCATTTGAAAATTGTCACTACCGTACCCAGTCTACCCTAATTGTAGAATATTAGCGTTTACTTATTAAATTTACTACGTGTTTAGGAAGGTCAACCCAGAAATATAAAGTATAAGGTCAGTGATTGAATACGCTTGTTAAAAAATGGAAACACCTTTAAAGAAAAAAAGTTACTCACAAAAGTATAGAAAAGAGTGGGAAGACAATCCAGACTTCAAAGGATGGTTCAAAGGATGGTTCGTCCAAGGAACTGATTTAAAAGGTATGTGTCGCTGGTGTCATGCTGAATTTTTTGCCAAAATTAGCGATATTAAAAAACATTCTGAGTCTAAAAAACACAAATCAAAAGCGGAAATAATAATAAATCAAAAACCTTTGCTAACCTTTCTGCCAGTCGATAAAATAAAATCCTCGAGTAGAGCAGAAGCAGCTATGGCTCTTTTTATTGCTGAACATTGTTCCCTGGTGACAGTAGAGCATTTGGGTGAGATGTGTAAAAATCTCTTTTCAGATTCTAAATGCGGTCACGATATACATATACATAGAACTAAATGTACTGAAATAATTTAGGTATGAAGTATTGGGACCACACTTCAAAGAATCGCTCAGGTTAGATATCGACGACCAAAAATATAGCCTAATTCTAGATGAGTCAACTGACATCAGTGTCCTGAAATACTTAGGAATAGCAATAAGATATTTCAGTAATTCACAAAATAAAGTTCTGTCTACATTTCTGGCATTAACACCTATTACAAGCGCTGATGCAAAAGGGCTTGCTGAAGCAGTCATAAATACATTGAACGATAATAATTTGAAACTAAAAAATTTAGTCGGTATCGGTACTGACAATGCTTCAGTGATGACTGGTGTGAATAATGGCTTGCATCAAATTTTGAAAAAAAACTATGGATTGCCTAATCTAGTACTTGTACGATGTGTATGTCATTCGTTGCAACTAGCAGTAAGTCATGCTTCTGAAAAAACCTTGCCACGTAATATTGAATACATAGTAAGAGAAACGTATAACTGGTTTTCTATATCTCCCAAACGACTGGATGAATACCGACAAATATAAGAGACCATCAATTGAAAATTCTAAAAATGTGTACTACACGATGGCTATCAATTTTCCCAGCAGTTAGTCGCATTTTACAACAATGGGATGAATTGAAGTTACATTTTTCGCTATGTAAAGTCAAAGAAAATTGTTACACAGCAGAACTTCTGCATGCTATGTTTGAAGATAATAGTAATTTGCTATATATGACATATATTCAAAGCATATTAGGAGAAGTTCAAACAGCTTTGAAAGTATTTGAAAGTGAAAATGCTGATCCCACAAAATTGCTCGAAACACTTACGTTTTTATTGCGATCAATTTGTAACAGAGTCATTTACTCTCAGACAAATATAAATGTACTAACTACGACAATTCAAGAAAATCACCTGAACCCATATGCAACGCTTGGATATGCTTTTGAGTCTAGAGCTCGCCAACTTAATTTAAATGAAGATCTCACAAATAAAATCAGACAAAGATGCGTTGACTTTACAGTAAAGTTAATTAGGGAATTGCAAAGTAGGCTTCCTCCAAACATTGATATATTGAGCAAAATTAATAAATTATCCGTGAGCGAGGTTTTGCGAACGAAAAATCAAAATGATAGCATTATAGGTTTGGCAAAAGAGTTAGGGGTTGACGACGAACAAAAATTGGAAAAAATTGATTTACAGTGGAACAACATAAATTTTATTAAATGGCAAAACATTAATAGCACACTTGATTTTTGGGCTGAAGTAAATAAACCAATATAAAGATGCTGCCGACAAAAAAACATTCCAAGAATTGTGTGATCTGGCATTAACTGTGATATCATTACCTCATTCGAATGCTGAAATTGAAAGGATATTTAGTGCCATGAACATTACAAAATCGAAGCTTCGAAATCGAATGTGTCTCAAGTCACTAAACTCTATTTTAATGATTAAATACTCTTTAAAAAGAAACAATAAAAGCTGTTATAATTACGAAATACCAATGGATGTGCTAAAGAATATTGGGACCAATAAATCATATTCATTTGCAAAACGTACATCACAGTCTCAGCCATCAACTTCGAATATTAACTTCAGTTCCAGAACGGATACAGATGTTCGTATTATGAGCGATAGTTCTGATGTTGAGTGAAGAAACTTTTTCATAATTTTTGGTGACGATTGATTGACGATTGACGAATTTATCATTTCATATCAAATAATATTTTTTTTATGTCATATATCATTTCAGAGTAAATTTCTTAACTTTTTGTTTGTTAAATAATTGTTCTTTGTAATTTTTTATTGTTTTTATAACGATTACAAATACGTAAGTAAACAAAATTATTTTCTTTTGTTTCAACAGACCGAAAAACTATGCCCCATTTTGTCGTTCGTAAAACAATATAGAATCAGAGGTATGTGACTGACGCCCTGTATTGCGTTAACGGTATTGTGCTCAGTTTTCATCCCTAGCGCTCAATTTATCATTTAGTGACTTCTAGCGACTTATGATCTTTGTCAATAGTTAGCGACTTCTAGCGACTTGTCAAGCGTACGTTAGCGACTTTTTGGCAAGTAGAATTGGCAACACTGTTTGTAGTGTGTGATTATACGCAGGCAGCGAAACACGTATTTGCAGCATGGAGGTATTTATTGAGTACGTCAAGCAATATCCTATATCGTATAACTCCGGGTTAGGTATACAATATAGGATATTGCTTGTCACCGTGACGCAATTAAAAAAGAAGGTATATGGAAAACCATAGTGGATGAAATGAAAAACCCGGAAATCAAAGACGGTAAATTTTAATTTATATTGTCATTGTTAAAATAACTACAAAACGATTCTCTTACACGAAATGCTTCTCTTGTTGGTCGTAAGTTGTCGTCGTATAAATGTGCCACCGATTGAAGTTGCTCAGCTACAGCACTCGTTACATCAAAAGCTAAGATTGTCTGCTTAGTTATAAGATAATTATGTAGCACACAAGCAGCTTTTGTAATTTTATCAACTGAGTTGATAATGTTGATTTTGTAATTTTATCAACTGAATCGACCAATTTGCACTCCAAAGGACGACGAAATACTCGAAATCCCATTGATAATATGCCAAATGCATTTTCTACCACGTTTCGTGCTCTGCTGAGACGGTAATTAAAGTGCCTTTTTTCTCTACTGTCACGACAAGCACTTTGCGGGTATGGTCTCATAAAATGTTTTTGTAAGGGAAATGCCTGGTCTCCTATAAATACGTAAGGTATTGGAGTACCACCGTCTAGTAAAGGTTGATTATTAGGCAAATGTAATTGGTTATTTTTTAACTTTTGTCCAAATTCACTGTCAGCAAAAATCGCCACCATCGCTAAATCTGCCCATGGAGCCAACATCTATAAATATAAACCTCTTGTTGGCATCAACAACTGCGAGTAATACTATGGAGTGAAAATGTTTGTAATTACAAAATTGGGAACCTGCATTAGGTGGGCATTTTATTGAAATATGCTTGCCATCGACTGCACCAAGGCAATGTGGGAATTGCCATTTATTCTTAAATTTTCGGCAATTTCTCTCCATTCTGTTTCTGTTGGTACACTCATATATGTGTGTTGCAAATTATCCCAAATTGCGTGGCAGACGGTTTCTACTATTCTAGAAACTGTTCTGTCGCCTACTCTATAATTATAACCAATCGTTTTATAGGAGTCCCCTGTTGCCAAAAACCTGCAAAAGATGAATTTTTTTTTATTATTCCAGTTAAAACGGCGAAAAATGAATGGAAAAAATTACGGGATGGGCATCGAGAATCATTAAAAAGAATGAAAAGCTTTACTAGTGGCCAGGCTGCTCCGTCAACAAACGTTTGGAAATACGCCAGTCTACTTGAATTTTTATTGCCTTATATGAAAAACCGCATAAGGAGTAGTAATATAAATGAAACCCAGAATACTACTACAAATACTTCAGTCGAATCTGATATCGCAAATGACAGTCAGGTTTTCTTGTATTGGTACCGCATCGCCCCCACCGCCCAGAAGCGCGGAAAGGCCAGCGAGGCGCAAGAGCGGTTGATACATTTCGTAAACGGTTACGACTTACAGGTTGGGGCAGGAGCGGCTACCTACCTCATGGGGATGGGGGACTTCACTAACGCAACAGGCGTCAAGCATTACCTCCAGGCTCGTAAGCCAAATGACCAGGGACACTTCGGTGAGGTTAATCACCAGACCCACCACGACTATGAGACGCTGATAGCACCAGCAGTTTCTATTAACAGAGTCCTGAACGATTGCGCCCATACGGTTAACCACCAGGGCAAGGTAATGCCACCCGGCATTATGCCAGCTCCCGTACGTCCTCAGGCAGAGGAACGTGCTAACCCGGAACCCCAGGTCGAGCTCGCCCACGTAGGCGGGAGATCACGCTTGATAACTTATAATAAAGCGACCGATGTGGTTGACAATTCCTGTTTATGTTTCCTACTCGATACTAGATGGCACTAAAAAAGATCTCAGATTCAGAATTAACTTCCGAAAGAAGTTTAAGTTTCAAGTTTCTTTTTCATTGTATTATTTACAATAATGTAATAATACGACCATAATAGATTATGTGTAATTGTGTTTAGAAATAAATAAATTATGTAACTAATTATAATCACATTTATACTTTGATTTGAATATTTTAATAATTATATGTACCTCAAGTGATTTACAAGTAATGTTTTTATTGTTGTTTTTGTTTTATAAATAATGATTCAATAATTATAAAAAAAATATATTATTTGAAATGGTTCTTATTTAGATGTTTTAACTTATGTCAATTAATATGATAGTAAAAATAAACAATGAGTAAATTTGATTCATTACCAAAAACTTAATTTTAGATTGATCTAAATTGCATTTTGATTGGATAATAATTTTAATAACAAATTTATTAAAATTAGACCTATTAAATAAATGTTAAGACTTTTGGAATAATGATAATAAGCTTCTAATTGTGTTTTAACACAATATTTGAATGCCACACATGGAGATTATTAAAGTACTAAATATTTATTGAGAGATAATGTATCCTTGTTTTTGATTGGTTCAAATCGTGTGTAAGAGGGGTTACAATCCAGGGAGTATAAAAGGGGGGTTGCAAAATTAGGAAATTATTCAGAACGAGACCAACAGCTACTACATAAGTTAAGTACTTTAATTGTATTATACCTATTGTGTTCTAATTGCTGTATTTTTATGTTCCTACATGTTTAACATTCCTATTCACTATGTTCTATTTATTTTAGGGCTAGGTTTGTCCATTTAATGTAAAATATATTTTTATGTAACTACATGTTTAAAATTCCTATTCACTATGTTCTATTGATTTTATGACTATGCTCGTCCATTTCATGTAAAGTTTTTATTCATTTAATATTGATTAGTTCAGTTTAGATTGTTTATTGAAATGAAATGAAATGAAATGAAATGAAATGAAATGAAATGAAATGTCTTTATTTTGTATAGGCCTGCGGGGGCACTTACAAATTGTCAGTTACATTTTTTTTTCTTACACTACCACCGGATCGGAATACGACCTCAACTGAGAAGATCCGGCAAGAAACTCAGCGGGTTTGTCTTTTTTTCTTATTTATATTCATTTTTTTTAATATTATTACAATCAAGTTTTTTTTACATGGTAATGAAAGTTAGCTCCAGTATCTTGCCTTGCAGTTCAGTAAAAGAGAGCCCTGTTTGGTAAGATACGCTACACTTTGACATTTATTAAATATACTAGTAATGCATATTATTGCTCAGTCCCAAGCTGTTTTGTCTTCTATGTAATCAGAAATTTTATAATATGCTTTACGGCAAAGTTTAATCTTAATCAATGCTTATTGTATTGTATACCAATAAATTGATACATATGTTATGATACTATCGTTTTCTTTAATATTTTCCTAACACATTAGATTTAATTATATAGCTTTGTCCTATAATAGAACTAGGTACACTAGCATTTTCTTACATCAGAAGTGGGATACGTTAAAACCTTTACTAATTTTATTTGTATGTTCTAGAATGGATGCTGGAGCTATTGGTGATCTTCTTGCGGCAATTCGGGACGCTGTCTCCAATCAGGCGCCACCACCAAGAGACGATGACGTCGCACGGCCACTCTTTGATCCTGAAAAGAATGATTGCGGAGCTGCGAGCTGGTGTAGCAGCATCGAGCTTCTCGCCACTGAATTCAACTGGAGCAGTATCAAAACAGCAGCTAAAGCGGGTAAGGCCCTCAAGGATTCTGCATTAACGTGGTTTGAAACTTGGGAACCTCTTGAAGCTAGAACCTGGGAAAATTTTCGTAGGGACATAATTGATATTTATCCAGAAAAGAGAAATTTATCGGAAAAACTCAGTAAAGCCGTTCTCTATAGTTCAGATTCAGCAGAATCCTACAGTGAATATGTCAGGGAGAAGATTAGGTTGTTAAGAAATACCAAAATAATTCTTTCTGACGAACAGTTAATAGAACTAATCTGCAGCGGAATAGATGACGTGGATGTCCGCATGGCTTCTTTGAATAATGGTGCTACTACGCCTTCTGCTCTTATTACTTTATTGTCGACTTACGTAAAACGGAGGAAAAGATCACTGGATCAATCTGAAGTTGCCGGACCGTCGAAGCGACCTAATATAGAAAGAAAATGTTTTATTTGCAACCAAGTCGGACATGTACAATCCCAATGTTTAAAAAATAAATTTATTCAAAATACTCCACGCTTTCCAAATCAAGTTGCCAAAATTAACGATTTTCAGTCAAAAATTTGTAATTTTTGTAAAAAGACAGGTCATATTGAATCTATTTGTTATCATGAACAGCGTGTTCAATCAAAAAAACCCTCATCAGTAACCATAGTACTAACTAAAGAGGCTATTTTTTTACATAAACGGAATTAAAACTTACTAAAGTTTTAATTAATAATAAACAAATAAATACCTTGATTGATACCGGGGCTAACGTTAGCTTAATTAAAGAATCTATTGCAAAACAATTAGGTTGTCACCTAGCGCCTACATCTTAGTACATAAACGGAATAGGGCAAAGTAAAATATTCGTTTTTGCTATTATTACTGCAACAGTATGTTTCGACGGAATTTGTTTAGAAATTGATATACATGTAACGAGAGATGATAACTTTAATTACGACCTTGTTATAGGCAGAAATGCAGTTCAATATCCAGATGTAGAAATAATAACGGATTCATTAGGTAGTCGTTTAGTTATAAAGATTATTCCAATTAATTCACAAATAAATCTGATGTCTACTTTATCTGAAATGTCACCATTAATTCCTAAAATAGAACATTTCTAGTAACTATTGCAACAAAAAAAGCTCGAGTAGGTATAAAGAGTTATGAGTTGTGCGAGTCGAGGACCGGCTATTTGTGGAGAATGGAGATTTACTCGGGCAAGGGCCATGTTCATGTTTCGCAGTTAGCGGAGCAAGGGCCTGTAGAGCATGAGGCAGGGGATGAGCCAGAGGGTGCCACGTCTCAGATTGTGCTCACTTTGATTAAACCCATCACTAACCGTGGACACACGTTAGTGATGGTCAATTTTTATAATGCGCCTTTATTATCAAGGATCCTAAAAGTGAAGCACAAGACTGATACGGTGGGCACTCTCCGGCTCAACAGGGAGTTTGTTCCTAAGGGATACTACCGATATAAACCACAATTGATCCTGGACTATAACCTCTCTATGGGCGGCATAGATCATAAAGATCAAATGCTGCTTGCCTACCCCGAGAGAGTTAGAAATATAGCATGGTATAAAAAGCTCTTCCGCCGACTTGTAAACGTATCCATTCATAACTCCTTAGTTATGTTCAACCACAATCGCACACAAGTCATTGGAAACCGTGATTTTCGGCTGCAGTTGGCAAAGGAGTGGCTGCATTTGTGTGGACCTAGGCCAGTTCCTCGGCTATTACAACAACGGCCGTCTGCATCAACATCATCGGGGTCATCGCAGATGCATTTACCAGCTAAAAATGCACGGCCGCAGCGCTGCAAACTTTGCCACGCAGCCAAAGTTCGTCGCACGACGATGTGGTGTTGTAGCACCTGCTCGGTGAACTTGTGCATCGAGGGGTGCTACACTTCGTATCATCAATAAAAGCAACGGGGGATCAGGTTAGAGACTGAACTGAAGGGACTGAATAAAATAATAACTGACTTGGTATTACATGGATCTCACAACTTTTTACGGTAAAAAAAAAACTGAGTTGCGAGACTTGGTAGTTTTGACAAGTATTGTTTTTAATGGGATCACATTCCTTATTGTAGATAGTCCTACTTACTTTACCTAATCACTTTTTATTATAGGTAAATATAATTATTATTTACTAGCTGACCCGGCAGACGTTGTTCTGCAACTTATTGTCGTAGGATATTTTTTATATAATTTCACTTTTTTTACTCGATTTGGCGGAGGCGCTGCCGTGCCTCCAGATTTGCACTATTTTCAATAAAAAACCGTTTTACTGAAGTCACATTATTATTGTTGTCTTAAATGGTGATTTAATACTTATTTAGTACTTACACAATAAACACATTTTTATTTGGCCTTTTAAAATCTTTCAGTTCACAAAATTTATCTAATACATAAAAAAACATTGTATTTTTAATACATTTAATTTTAAAATTAAATTTACATACTTAAATACATTTTAAAACAGCGTATTTCTCACTCAGTGTGTATCGGTCCTTAAATCCGCCATTCTGTGATACTAATTTTTTGTTTACCCACGTATACATTTTGCATATCAATCCAATCTACAAATGTAATACCTTTTTAGAAAGGGCTTTAAAAGTACTAAATTGCATAGTAATTGCTGTTTTTTTTTTATTGTATGGTATGTTTATGGCATTTTAGCTTTATTTTTATATTATATTTTTGTTCTCAATGTACAGTTCTGGTTTAAATTAAGCAATTGTAAATAATATTTTTATAGTAATGCTTTGATTGTGACAACTTTGATTTAGAGATTATATTATGGTGTATAAAATATCGATAATGGAGTACTAACCATGGACGCAGTGATCGAGCAACGTTCGTTTTGCTTAGACGCGTCCCATTGTATCTATTGTGCACGAAGTTGTTTACGCCGCCGGCCCGGCTTATAGGGCCGGACATTTCAAGCGAATTTGAACCGTAGTACAATATGGCTACAGAGTTACAATTAGATCAGACTGTGGATGAAATTGAAGAAATTATTATTGAAGTGAACGAACAAAATGTATCAATGGAAGAAATGACTGAAGACAATACTGTGATGACTAAGACGTGCAGATTAAATTAAAGAGGCAGGGAGGATGAGCAAGAAGAAGCATGGACACAAGCAGTAAGCAGGAAAAAAAGAATGAAAGAAATTCGAGGAAATGTGGAAATAAGTATAACTTGTAAGGAGAAATTCCCGAAACAGTTTGCGTTAGCTAAACTGTTCAAGACTCAAATTATTTCTAATATAACCCGAGTGAAGTATATAAATCCCTATAAAATTATAGTGGCAATTACAGGTGAAGAAAAAGCTGAGCGTCTTATTCAATGTGAGCATTTGTTAACGTTAGGTTGGCGGTTTCAACGTCTGTTAGAAGTGGGTTTATCTTACGGAGTTATCAGAAATATTGAGTTAGATCTTTCGGAACAAAGTTTACTGGAATCAATCACTAGTTCTAGCGAAGTGGTTAATGTGAAGAGACTCAAACGTCGCAACGATGGAGAGGTGGGTTGGATTGACAGCGAATCGGTAAGAGTTGGGTTTAAGGGTCCAGCATTACCTCCCTATATTCTCATGTACGACATGCAAGTTAGAGTGGAGCCATATATTTTCCCGGTGACTTAGTGCTCCAGATGTTGGCGGTTTGGGCATACCTTAAGAATGTGCCCCTCTAAGCGAATGTATTGTCCGAAATGTGGAGGTAAACATGAGAATTGTAACACAACTATATATAAATGTATAAATTGTGCAAGCGATCAAATGGGGTTAAAGCGAAGCTGCCCTGAATATGTGAAGGAAAAAAAGATACGTGACTTGATGGCTGAATTTAATGTATCGTATAGAAGAGCTGTAACGATGTATGTTCCACCCCAGACACCTGTTTATGAGCAATCCGGTTCCCCTGTCAGAGTAAGTACAAATGGTTACACGAACCCGTATTGTCTTTTTGAAAGACAATACGGATTTAGGACAAAAAGCAACACCCTTTCGGCTACCATAGACCTTGTCACCAAAATTAAAAACAATATAGATGCTAAAAATATTGCACTAATTATATATGTAGATTTAAAAAAAGCTTTTGATACGGTCAGTCATCGCCTGTTGTTAAACAAACTTCAAAATATAGGAGTAACGGGAGAAGCATACCAAATTTTAGAGTCTTATCTATCTAATAGATATCAATTAGTAAAACATGAAAAATATGAAAGTTCTCCATTGCCCATAAATTTTGGTGTTCCCCAAGGTTCAATCCTGGGCCCATTACTCTTCCTCATATATATTAACAACCTTCATGAAGTTAAATTACATGGTCACCTAACATTATATGCAGATGACACATGTCTCTTTTATTTTGGAAATTCAGTTCAAAGCATTATGAAAAACGCTCAGGACGATCTAGATCTACTTTTTGAATGGTTCCAATACAATCTCCTTTCTATAAATACATCTAAAACTAGCTACACAATAATTTCAGCAAAAAATAAACAAATCGATCAAAATTTGCAACTAAATATAAATAATCAACCCATACAAATAAAAGAATCTGAAAAATACTTAGGACTGATCCTCGATAAAAGATTAACATGGAAGGCACACATAGATAGCGTAAAAGCAAAAATTACACCGATCACAGGCTCTCTGCGAAAGATTGCTAGTTGTATTCCAAAACAAGTTCGTTACAACATATATAATTCTCTCGTTAAGCCACACCTAGAATACCTGATAGAAGTATGGGGAAATGCAGCACCATCAAATCTTAAAGATCTACAAACTACTCAAAATAAAATAATTAAGGTATTGTTTCATTATGACTACTTAACACCAACAAAATTTCTATATACCAAAACAAAATTACTAAAGGAGATGTTTCAATCTTGGCTAGGTATATGTACACCATCTCAAAAAATCGAGAAAAATCTCAAGAATCCGAAAAAAATACTTAAAATTTATAAAAACGTGTACTTTTCTGGTACAAAACCAATTAAAATCAACTATTTTCTTCGTTTTCCAATATGGCGGAACAACTGATTTAGACAGTCTTTGGACAAAACTGTAGTTGTCATTATCTGACAACTGTCATATTGATTCTTTTACTAGATCTATTCATGTGTCTTCTTGTTCTTAGATATTTTCACGGAATATTTTCGTGTGCGTATTGTGTTGGAGTTTCGATCGCTGCTTACCTCAGTTGACTTGACTTTCATATTTTGGACTGTTCATCGGATAACCTATTGACCAGGCTAGTGAATAAAGGATTTACATACTCAACTTGGACTTCAACCGATTTATTCGGGTTTGAATTGAAATCATAATTGTAATTGGCTATTAGCTATGAGATTAGTCTTTGTTTACATAGAACCATAACTATACAATAGTTTTAAGGTTATCATAGCTAAGCTACATAATGTAGTAATAACTTTTTCCTTTTTTGCATTGGATCAGAATTCAGATAATGACTGACAACTGATTGTCATTGTCACAGTTTGTTTATTAACCTCAACTGTCAAAATGAAATAATATCGCCGCCATTATATTGTGTTGCTATTCTAACTTAAAATTCTAGTCTTGTACCAATAAACCCAGTCGATTTTAATAAAATGCTTAGTTTAAAAGTGCTCTATACTTTACTGGCTTTTTTATCATATGGTGTACAGATACCTGGCCAAAGGGCCATACATTTTGAAACATCTCCTTTAAAACAAATATACACTTATAAAACATTACTACTAATTCATAAAATCATAAACAATAAAATACATTCTGAAATAACTTTCACCAAAAATCATCAAATACATAATAAGAAATTGAGAAATGCCGAAAACATTAACCTACCTTTTCCGAGAACTCGATATGGGTCTAAAAACTTAATGTTTGAAGGGGTCAAAATTTATAATAAATTACCAAAAAATATAAAAGAAATTAAACCTATAAGTATATTTAAAAAGAAAGCGATGACATACGTAATAGAAAACATACACATATAGACAGTTAATAGTCTTAACTAAAAAAAAAAATATATAAACTAGGTATGCAGATGGCTTCTTGGTGAAATATAAATAAATATATCTATATATATGTCGGCGCGAAATCACAAAATATGATCAATTAACTAGATTTAAGCTAAATATTTACTCCAAATTGTAATACAATTGTGTTGAACTTAAGTCCTGACTGTTTGCTTCACAGCGAAACGCTCTTTGTTATAAATTGTTTTGAACTTAAGAGTTTGTGCCTAAATTCGTATAACTAATTTTACTAAGTATATTGTTTAATCATTGTTAATAACTTTCGTTATAATGAGGAGATTATTTAAGTACTGCATTGTAATGTTAAAATAATTCAATGGTTTAGTTTAGTTCATTTAGAAATGAATTGTCAATGTTAATTTATTGAGGGTAATAAATGTAGTGGCATTGTGACGGCGTTTTCCTGAAACGAAATAGCCGTCCCAGAGTCACATTCGTCGTTTACTCTTGGCGCAGAAAGGTTCTTCTCTGAAATATCTTGTAAGTAGAACTGTTTATAGTTATAACCTTACATTAGCAAGTAAATTAATATTGTGTGTAGCTATAATCCTAGACTAATTTATTATTTCGTGTAATCTAAGAATAAAGCGATTGTATTTGTAAAGTGTTTCATCTCTGCAATGAGCGAACCTTGTAACGATTTAAGCGACATCAGCTCTGCTGATGTCGCTATTGATAAGGACTCTCCTGTGCTTCCAAATCCGTCATCAGAAGCGGGATTCTCACCCACTTCTGCTCGACCATCGCTTTTACAAAATGAAAATTTCACCGATTCTTCTGTACCTTCTGTAAACGGGGTGCCAGCAGAGTTCTTTACGCAAATGTTGCAGATGATGAAGCACATGTCTGATCGTATAGCGACACAACCTGATTTAAAGGTTAAAATTAACGATGTGTTTTTGCCGTCTTACGACCCGGACACTAATATTGGTGTGCGTGAGTGGTGTCAGCATGTTACCACTGCTATGGAAACCTATAACCTTAGTGACTATGAAGTGAGAATGAAAGCGAGTAGTTTACTTAAAGGTCGTGCAAGGTTATGGGTTGACCAATGGCTTGTATCTACCTCCACGTGGTCAGAATTGCGTGATGTATTGATAACTACGTTTGAACCGGAAAATAGGTATTCGCGGGATATTGCTCGCTTCAGAGAACATGCATACGATCAAACTAAAGACATTGCGCAATTTCTATCACAAGCTTGGGTCCTATGGAGACGTATTACTAAAGATAGGTTATCGAATAGTGACGCGGTTGAGGCAGTAATTGGTTGTATCGGAGACGAGCGATTAAGAATTGAGTTGTTAAACGTTAGGGCTGCTTCCGTACCAGAGTTGATTTCTGTTGCGTCTTCAATTAGAAACATTAAACGACCATTATCTGGTACCTTTAGCATGCAGCAGGACGTTAAGCGACCTCGTTTTTCTGGCAAACCGTTTGCTTTTTGCCATATTTGTAAAAGAAACGGTCACGATGCTAAAGACTGTCGTTTTCGTAACAATACAGTCGTGCCTCAATCGCGCCAGCCAGATAACAAAAGTATACCTACAAGTTTGGGTAGCCAGTTTTGTTCATTTTGTTCGAGGGTAGGTCATACTTTTGAAACATGTTGGAAGCGAGAGCGTGCCGTGGTTTCTAATGTGAACTGTGTGGGTAAACCGGAATTAAATTCAATACCTGTTATTGTCGGAAATTATAAATTACATGCCATGTTTGATAGTGGAGCGGAATGCTCTGTGATACGCGAATCTCTTGCGGCTAAATTACCGGGAAAAAGAAGTGATATTGTGAAATATTTGAAAGGCCTAGGACAATTTACGATAGTTTCTCTATCGACACTAACAATGATTTGTGTCTTTGATAACTGTAAAATAGAACTCGAATTCCATGTCGTACCAGACTATGAGGTTTGCTCAGATATTCTCATAGGCATGAATCTCGTCAAAGACACAAATCTGAGTGTTTTGGTCAATTCCGAGGGAGCTACATTGATTCATCAGCCAGTGGTTTACCACATGCGATCTTTAAATGAAAAGTTTGACAAATTAAATTGTGACTTAACCGATGATGGTCAAATAAACGAATTAAAAATATTGTTAAATAAGTTCGAGCATTTGTTCATCCGTGGTTACCCTCATTCACGTGTTAATACGGGTGAACTTGAAATTCGTTTAAAGGATGAGAACAAGTTTGTCGAACGCAGACCATACCGGTTGAGTCCTGTTGAGCGGGAAAAGGTACGTGAAATCGTTGCAGAATTACTTGAACATAATATTATTCGTGAGAGTAAGTCATCTTTCTCAAGTCCTGTAATATTAGTTAAAAAAAAAACGGCAAGGATCGCATGTGCGTGGACTACCGCGAATTAAATAGGAATACTTTAAGAGACCACTACCCGTTACCGATAATTTCTGATCAGATAGACCAGCTGACCGGAGGCATTTACTTTTCCACATTTGATATGGCGGCAGGCTTCCATCAAATCCCTATTTCAGTAGGTTCTATAGAGAAGACGGCCTTCTGCACACCAGATGGCTTATTTGAATATTTGACCATGCCCTTTGGTCTTAGTAACGCCGTTGCCGTCTATCAAAGGTGCATAAATAGGGCCCTAGGTCCCCTTCTGATCCCAGCAGCTGGTCGGTCTGAGCAGGTTTGTCAGGTCTATGTCGATGATGTGTTGTCAAAATGTAAAGAATTTGCAGAGGGTTTATCGAAAATTGAACGAATTTTAATTGCTTTGCAAGAGTCTGGTTTCTCTATAAATGTAGATAAGACAGCTTTTTTTAAACTCTCTATTGAATACTTGGGCAATATAATATCGGACGGACAAGTTAGTCCTAGCCCGAGGAAAGTGGAGGCTTTAACAAAGGCACCGATCCCAAAAACTATTAAACAAGTGAGACAATTTAACGGCTTAGCCGGGTACTTCAGACGTTTCATTCCTAATTTCTCACGTGTAATGGCACCGCTTTATGAACTTACAAAAAATGACGCGAAATGGGAATGGAACGAAAGACACGATGAAGCCCGTAACTATATTATACGACAGTTGTCTACTGCTCCTACCCTCTCTCTATTTCAGGAGGACAAACCTATCGAACTCTATACAGATGCAAGTAGCATAGGCTACGGGGCAGTATTGACGCAGGTCATCGGCGGCCGCCAGCATCCAGTCGCATATATGAGCCAGCGTACAACTGACGCAGAAAGCCGTTACCACTCGTACGAGCTCGAGACCCTGGCGGTGGTAAGAGCTGTGAAACATTTCCGGCACTACCTTTACGGTCGGAAATTTAAAATCATCACGGATTGTAACGCACTCAAAGCGTCTAAACACAAGAGGGATCTGCTGCCTCGTATACATCGGTGGTGGGCCTTCCTCCAAAACTATAACTTTGAAGTTGAATATAGAAAAGGAGAACGCCTGAAGCACGCGGATTTCTTTAGTCGGAACCCTTCTACAGAGATGACCGTCAATACCATAACGAGAGACCTGGAGTGGTTGCAAATCGAGCAACGGCGCGATGATGTCCTTCGACCAATTATAGATAGCGTTGTTAGTAATAATCCACCCGCTGAATTTATCCTAGAAGAGGGTGTACTGAAAAAGATACATACAGGTTCACCATTAGGTATCCAAAAACTAATTGTAGTTCCTAGATCATTCCAGTGGAGTTTGATAAACTCCTTTCACTCTGTACTACAGCATCCAGGATGGGAGAAAACCCTACAGAAATTACGACAAACATATTGGTTTGACAAAATGAATACAATTATCAGACGGTTTGTTGACAATTGCGTGATTTGCAGATCTTCAAAAGGGCCTTCTGGTGCAACTCAAGTGCAACTTCACCCCATTCACAAACCCACCACAGCGTTCCAGGTCATCCATATGGATATAACGGGCAAGCTTGGGACCAAGAATTCGGAAGGGCAAGATGAGTATGTCATTGTTATTATTGACGCATACACGAAGTATATACTTCTGAATTATTCAAATCACAAGAACCAAAGTAGCAGTCTGGCAGCACTGAAACGCGTAGTGTATTTGTTCGGGACCCCAATACAAGTGATAGTTGACGGAGGGCGAGAATTTCTCGGTGAATTTAAACTTTATTGTAATCGTTTTGGAATCGACATACATGCAATATCACCAGGTGTAAGCCGAGCCAATGGTCAAGCAGAGAGAATCATGGCTACATTAAAGAACGCCTTAACCATAATTAAGAATTATGACACTGAAAATTGGCAAACAGCGTTAGAGACTTTGCAGCTTGCGTTCAATTGCACTCCACATAGAGTAACTGGTGTTGCACCGCTGACTTTATTAACACGCCGTCAACATTGCGTACCGCCCAACCTGTTAAGATTAGTTGATCTAGATAGTGAATCTATAGATTTTGATTTACTAGAGCAACATGTACAGCAAAAAATGAACACCACTGCTTGTTATGATAAGCAACGATTCGATAAAAACAAGGCAAAAATACGCCCGTTTCAGAGGGGTGACTACGTTCTCATTAAAAATAATCCCCGAAACCAAACCTCTTTAGATTTAAAATACAGTGAACCGTATGAGATTTACAGAGTATTGGATAACAATCGCTACATAGTGAAGCGCGTGACCGGTCGAGGGCGTCCAAGAAAGGTAGCTCACGATCAACTGCGTCGGGCACCACAGCCGGGTGACCAGGGAGCCGGGTCGGCGGATACAGGAGATGAAACTGAAGAGCTGCCTAACCCACAACCATCTACAAGTCATGACCAGGGAGCCGCGTCGGCAGAGACAGGTGGCGAAACTGAAGAGCTGCCTAACCCGTCTACAAGTCAATAAGCAGCCCAGAAATTGGATATCCAATATGAACAGGTCAATTGTTTTTCAACTTGTTTCGTTATCATTCGTGCTTTGAATTTATAATAAGTTTTAAACAATATTTTCACTCCATTATGTTACAAATCACTTACAACCTTTATTCCCTTCCTATGCCTACACTGCTTTAAGAACCTGTCTGGGTTACTATACCCAGCGTTTCCTTTTTTAAATTCCTTCAAGTTACTATGGACCACGGCGCACAAGACCGCTCAGAGCCATAGCAGTAACTACCCATGAGCAAAGTCATTGTAAATGTAAGTTTTCAGAGCCCTTGTGGACCACGGCGTAAGAGACCGCTCAGAGCCACAACATCGACCTTATCCTCTTTTCCATTAGAGCCTCTGTGGACCACGGCGTTCAATACCGCTCAGCACCACAGCATCAACTTCTTTCGATATGCATTATCAATATAACAATGCCTACAATATTTACATTAAGCAAATCAAACGTAAATCGTGCAAGAATGCGTTGAGCATTAGCACTAAGTAAAATATTAAACTGTGCTCATTTCCCGTTGTATACCACATCATAATTTTATGTGAATGTTTACATAGAATGATTTATTGTTAATACCTATTATTTGTAGTTCTATTGTTTTTACATTTGAACCTCGTAACTTGGATATTGGAATCCCTGTAAAAAAATACTGTAATAACCAAGTTATTAGGTACCCCGTAAACGGATACCTAGCTCAAAGAAAGCATTTCTATTTTCAGATCCGTGACTGGCGCAGAGCACGCACCGTCACGCAGGACGGCCGTGTCGGCGCGAAATCACAAAATATGATCAATTAACTAGATTTAAGCTAAATATTTACTCCAAATTGTAATACAATTGTGTTGAACTTAAGTCCTGACTGTTTGCTTCACAGCGAAACGCTCTTTGTTATAAATTGTTTTGAACTTAAGAGTTTGTGCCTAAATTCGTATAACTAATTTTACTAAGTATATTGTTTAATCATTGTTAATAACTTTCGTTATAATGAGAAGATTATTTAAGTACTGCATTGTAATGTTAAAATAATTCAATGGTTTAGTTTAGTTCATTTAGAAATGAATTGTCAATGTTAATTTATTGAGGGTAATAAATGTAGTGGCATTGTGACGGCGTTTTCCTGAAACGAAATAGCCGTCCCAGAGTCACATTCGTCGTTTACTCTTGGCGCAGAAAGGTTCTTCTCTGAAATATCTTGTAAGTAGAACTGTGTATAGTTATAACCTTACATTAGCAAGTAAATTAATATTGTGTGTAGCTATAATCCTAGACTAATTTATTATTTCGTGTAATCTAAGAATAAAGCGATTGTATTTGTAAAGTGTTTCATCTCTGCAATGAGCGAACCTTGTAACGATTTAAGCGACATCAGCTCTGCTGATGTCGCTATTGATAAGGACTCTCCTGTGCTTCCAAATCCGTCATATATTTCTTTATAGTGAAATAGATATATTCGTATTCATGTATATATAATAGCATAGAATTTAAATATTAATTTTCAAATGCAGAGGCACGCTCACTGTAATAAACCTATAATTCATAAGTATATCATAAGTTGTCTTGTAAGTGAAATTTTTGTAATTTCTTAAGACAATAAATTCTTTAAACCGAACCCTTCTCCCAACCCCCTCGACTGCGCGGCACTATAATAACACTATACCAGTTTACGAAAATCCTACATATGCCCAGATTGCTTCAACTTCATACTCAGTAAGGAAGAACCCTTTACATTCTGCAAAAGAAACAAAACAGAAGGCAGGAAAAACTATTAAATCAAAGAAGAAGAAGAAGCATGAACAAAACTTGGACGATATTGACTTGGATGAGGGGACTATTACTACAGAATCGGAAAATAGTATATGTGACACACCTGATAATGAACAAAAGAGCAGAGGAAAAATAAGGAGTCGAAGACCACAAGAAAGTTTATCTTTTTTAACAATTTTAAAAGATGTTAAAAATATTTTAAGTCAGAAAAATATTGAACCATTGAAGAGAAGAATTGAAAAAATTGTGAAACTATGTGTTGAGTGGGTAATAACATGGTTTTTGAAAAATATTCAAAACTTGCCTTTCATGCAATTTTTTTTTTTGTTTAATTAGGGGTAAAATCGATATAAATATTTTACAGTGGAACGCACGAAGTATAAAATCTAAATGGTAGAATTTTTCTTGGCACCGAAGCTACTGGAATTTCCTGGCTACAATCGACACACATGGTTTCAACAAGATGGAGCCACTTGCCACACATCTAATGAGTCCCTTCCTGTGGTTAAAAACATGTTTTTGGAAAAGCTGATTTCCAGACGAGGCGACATCCCATGGCCACCCAGAAGTCCAGATCTATCCCCAGCAGACTTCTTTTTATGGGGTTATTTAAAGAGTCGTGTCTACATTGCTAAACCATGTACACTAAGTCAATTAAAAGAAAAAATCAGGGAAGAGATGTCGGCATTATCACGGTCTCTTTGTCGGCGAGTATTTGAAAATTTAGGTACTCGCCTAAAAGAGTGTACAAGTCGAAACGGTGGTTATTTAGACGATGTAATTTTTAAAAAGTAAATTACAACTAATGTGTTTTCTTCTAATTAAACAATTTTTTATATATGTCTAATGGTTTTTTTTTTATACGATTTTTTCAAATATACAGGGTGGGCCACGAATTAGTGGCCCACCCTGTATATTGTAATTAATAACAAAATTGAATTGTGATCATGTACTGACATTGTTTAGTTGTTAAGATATTGACATTTTATATTGAAAGTAAATTCTCAAATTTGTTTTGTCAAATTTCATGATGATTTTATTAAAATAATTGTGACTTATCTTTCAAATCAATACAGTACCTACTGAATTTGCAAAGCTATGTACCTGTAAATTGCATGCCTTAACAGGTGGAATTTGGCGAATCTATTCTGTTACCATCGATCATTTGTACGAACCCATTTTCAGGCAATTAAAATATTTGAATTTGAATTACTTTTACAGACATTTTACGGCAGCACAAACAAGAACATTGCAATAAGTATGTTGTGGACGAGATGGCAGCGCAGCATGTGATTAATGTTTAACGTCTGCCCCCATACCACTGTGATCTCAATGCCATTGAGTTGGTAAGGGCGCAGGCTAAAGGATATGTCTTGCAACATATCCTTAAGCCTGCGCCTAACATATACAAACAATAATATAACAACATAAAAAAACCTTCAAAGTGACAGAAGTAAAAAAACTTTTTGAAGGACTTCAACATATCACACCTGAAAAATAGTGTAGCTGCGTGTCTCATATAATTCAAGAAGAAGACAAAATGTATGGTCTCGACCAAATGATCGACAATGATTCAGACAGATTTATAATTAATGCGGTGATATTTAGGTTTGCCTTAAGGTCTAAAAGACTGTATTCAGTATAGGTAGATAATATAGGAATTAGTGTTGCCCAAATTCAGTCTTGATCTTGCAGTCTTGGTCTTGTTCTTGCGTTTTTGCAAGACCAAGACCAAGAACAAGACCGCGTATTTTTAGCAAGACCATGACCAAGACTGACCGTGCAAGACTTGAGCAAGAACAAGACATAGCCTGCAAGACTCTTGCGTCTTGCAGCTACGGCTTAGCGCTATTTCACTGAGTAGTTAGGTGTAACAGTTTGGTGTATAGGTAGGTACGCTTAGGAATTCTATGAGACGCAAAAAACTGTATCAAAGAATATGAAAAACTGGACCTATGCTCATTACGACTAATACCATAAACATAGCGAATAAAAAAATATCTATTAAAATCAAACTGAGTGCATGCATAGTTATGTTTTAACCATCGGCACTTTAATAATGCGGCATCAAAGGCTTTGTACTTACTTCTCAAAGAAATTTGCCGCTTTTCGGAAGTACATGGTTATGATACACGCGCCGGCGGCTTCTTTTGCAATCTAAAACAATCGTTGCCGCCACGCCGAAATCATAACATTTGACACTATTTGATTGCCGCCATCCACCAATTCGCACTTGGCCAGCGCGGTGGACTATGGCCTAAGCTCTCTCATTCCGAGAGAAGACCCGTGCCCAGCAGTGGGACAGTAATGGGTTGACGACGATTGCCGCCATAGGGCGTAGGTATACTCATGCAAAATAATTTCGAATTTTAAGAGTACCTACAGGTGTTCCAAAGAATAAATAAGTTTCAGAGTGCTAAGAATGAAAATGAATACATTATACTGATCACGCAAGTAGTATTATGATTGGGATAAAATGGTAAGGATAGGTAGTAGATGTCATATTAATTCATTCTAGTAAGTATATATTATAATATCATTCATTATATTTCTTAAGTCATTATATTTCTTAAGTTTTTACAAGAAAAAATAGCAAAAAAGTGTTCAAATATCACCCCGCACCCATTTAATAAATATTGTAGCCACTTTTAAATATACTTGAAACGTGTAAAAAAATTCTACAAAACTAATAAAATAATATAAAAAGCGTAGGTACTTACCTACTAATAAAATAAAAAGCCTGCGATAAGAGTTTTGTATTACTTACCAGCCCGAATATCTCTGAGAGAGATGATGAGAGTAAGTATTTACTAGCTGTGCCCGCGACTTCGTCCACGAGGAATAGTAACTTTGGAGGTATAGTGACGTTCAGGACTTATTTATTTATTTTAAAACTTCTATCATCAAACATACAAACGAACTCTTCAGCTTTATAATAGATGTACATATAGATGTACGCCAAAACATTCACTTATATGTAAAGAATAGTGATTGGCACTAATTCTTTACATATATTTTATTCACGCGTCGCGTCTGTACAAGTAGGTAATATTTAGTGTGTGTTTGTACGCCACACGCGGCATTGTTTGATTTGCGGCGGCATCCTTTTCATAGAGCCGGCACGTGGCGAGGCGGCGCGGTAGAAAGCAAGGAAACGTACTAGAAATAAAGGAATTATATTAATTCCAGTCATTTCCAATTGAGCTGTGCTTCGAGTCTAACTTAATAATTGTTTTTACTAATTCTCGTTGTTTTCTAAAAACGTATCACGTGTACAATTTAATATGAGTGACGAAGATTCAAATTATTCTAGTCCGAGTAACGAGAGTTTGAGTCACAGATCTAAAAGACCCAAAAGCAAATTTGAGGAGTTTTTCGAAATAATTCATGCATCCCAAACTGCCTTCTGTAAATTGTGCCAACATAAAAAGATTGAAATAAAAATGAAAAACAGAAACACTTCAGGCTTAAGGAAACATCTAATATCTTTCCACAAAAAGGAATCAGAAATATGTCTTCCTGTTAAACCAAAATTAAGTGGAGATATCACAAGCTTTTTAGTAACCGCTGGAAGAAGTGGACAGGTAAGAATATTTTTTTAACAGTTAAAAGAATTTTAACTCTGCGTAGCTATTCATGCGATACTTTCAAAAACGCCATTAACTTACGTAAGTATTTTTGAGTTAGTGGTGTTTTCATCTAGGGGTGCGACATATTAAGTATGTAATTATCGTCTTAAATATTTTTTATAAACACCCATATTTTCATTTAATCGGCCAGTAACAACTAAGTACTTTTTTTGGTAAATTACAGTACAGTGCAACCTTAATATAACAAATATCAATTTAACGATTTTCTCGATTTAACAACAACAAACCTCCTCCTCTTAAACGCTTCAGCGGTCCTAATCTGGGTCACGCATGTAACAGCGTGACCCAGATGAGGACCGCTGACGCCGCAGCGCGCGTTATCTCTACAATCTATACGTGCCCCTCAATTGGGTTGTTGCTGACGCATTTAATATTCTTCCTGAATGTCTACGTGCTCGGCCAATGGAGATGTCGCTGAATCATATCATAGTTAACCATTTAAATAGTGACCATTTTTGAATATAAATTATTAGTTAGGTAGATCTCATATCGATCATTTTAATGTAGTTTAAAGGGGAATGCCCATTATTCATAGATATTCGGGCCCAACTGTGGACACCATGGTAACCTATGGAATTGGGTACTAAACAATGTCCTTAGTGATGCTGAAAAGGATTTTTTGAAATAAAAGTCGGGGTTTCAAAAATATATGCACTTTATTTTTCCCATATTCATACTTACAATATCAATAGTTTATACTTCATTCATTCATTCATTTGTAGCGCTATAGCATTTCTTATAAAATTCTCCCGAGGAATATCTGTTCGTAGTAGGTGGGATCTTATTCTTAACAGGGACCTGCCACACCCAACGCAAACATGAGTATGCACTCCGGTTGTACGGTTTTCTTGGACACTCAGTTGTCTTATTGCATTCCAAGCTGAAGTCCAACATGAATGACACACCAGACTATCATTTGACACTTGAATCTAAAAAATAAAAAAGTGTTGTTAAAAAATGATGTACATAAACAAACGTTATGATAGTGCATTGTATTAATCCACGTATTATTATATAATAAATACGATATATACAAATTGAAAATGCATTACCTGACGAAGTTCAAGCCAACGTTGTATCAGACATCTAACTTCCGCGATCTCTAACAAATGTCTTCGAAGTCTGGATACATTTAATCCACAATTCACACAACGTACTTGTAGTTGTGTATAATTCACTGTGGTGCTAGTGCCGGGTTCGTCATTTATAACGGGAGATTCGGAGTCAATATTCGTGCCGGGGTCGTCAAGAGAAGCAGAAGCGGAATCCATATTCAAGCCGGGGTCATCAAGAGAAGCAGAAGCGGAATCCATATTCAAGCCGTGGTCATTAGGGGTAGAAGAATCGTCAGAGTCCATTGCAACAAAAGCGTAGTCGTTATTTCAAAGTAAAAACCAAGAACAAAACTGAAAAGCTCACAATGATGCAAATGCAAACAATGTAATGAATAAAAACATATTGTCACATTCCATCTGTCAAACGTCAAATATCAATATAGTTATGTCGATAAAAGTCGAGTTTAACGACATACTAGGTAATCGAGTCGATATAAATATCTAAGATGCCTGAATAGTAAATTATTATTTTTTATTATTATTTATTAATTTCATGCTAAGTTTATTTTTAGTAAGTTTATCTTTAATTCTTTGTAGGTTTTATTCAACTCTAATGTATAACTCTATGCATATATTAAAAAGAATTACGGAAAATATCGATATTCGAGATCGAAATGTCTTTTCAAAAAGTAAATCGATAACTCCACTATGTTATCCTTTCGACAAGTGCATGCGGCGCAAGTTTGATCAGAGATCGTTTAAGTATTTTTAATTTAGTTGTAAATATCCCCATCTTTGTTTGTGAAACGGCATAAACTGTAATCCTGCTAAAAATTAAATATATTTTTTAGTCAAAATTATATATTTGTACGCTTTGGGGCCCAAAATGGGCATCCTCCTTTAATTAGATTAGATAGGTAGATCTAACATCGATCACCATATTGTAATTTTAATTAATTAAATTAGTTTATTAAGTACTCTGAGTTTTTCTTGAGTCCTCCGGCTGTCGTTAACGTAATTGGCGCAGTCGGTAGGATACTTCGAAGCAGTGGTTAGGCCAAGGAAGACCAAGAATCGGACTCCAGAAGACCATCCAACTGCTTATACTTTCAAGTATTCCATCGAGGTATCCGAATCTACGTGCAACGCAGCCCAGGAGGCACTCAGCCATCAGTGCAAGAAAAAGACCAGAGAAGTAAAATATATTATGTAAGTGCTTTGAACATTTTCTATTTGTGTTGCCTATCCGTTCCCACCATTTTCCATCCTAGAAAACCCGGGGAAGAATCTGTCTCTTCAAGACAGATTCATAGAAATAGTGCTTTAGATTATATTAGAAACTTAGATACATTAGATTCGGATTTTAATAATTCAGACTTATTAAATTGTACCGTAGATTTAAACTGCTCTAACTTATATTCTGATAGTACGTTAGTTAATTTAAATATGGACCCAGATACCATTTATAAGGCTTTACGCGTAGTCCCAGACTTTGACGGCAACCCTAATATTCTTACACGATTCATAAGAATCTGTGACCAACTAGTAATACAGTACATCAAAAACGATCCAGGCTGCGAGTTGACAAATTTATGCTTATTAAATGGTATTTTAAATAAAATTACGGGTGCCGCAGCGCGCACAATTAACTCCAACGGCATTTCTGATAGTTGGGGAGGTATCAGAGAGGTCTTAATTAATAACTTTGCCGATCAAAGGGATGAGACTGCCCTGTATAATGACCTATCTTTAGCGACTCAATTCTCCTCAAGAGTTTTATGACAGATGCCAGACCCTTTTTAGTACAATAATGACATATGTTTCTCTACATGAGTCTGTGGCTACAACCGTTGACGCCAAGCGAAACCTTTATCGTAAATTAACCAAGCAGGCGTATGTCAGAGGTTTGAAAGAACCACTCGGGTCCTGTATACGGTGTATGAGACCCGATACTATAGAGAAGGCTCTGGAATTTGTCCAAGAGGAACTGAATGTGATGTACCTTCAGAATCGTAATAGCTCTTCTTCGGACCGGCGTCCACCCATCGTACCACAGCCAACACCAAAGGTACCGTATTTTAACAATTATTCTGTGCCTAATTTTAATTCTCCCGGACCGAGCTGGCAGAAGCCTGCGCCCACACCCGTTAATGCACCTCAGCATTGGCGTCCCCCTATCCAGTCCAACCAATCCCCACAGCGTATGTTTTTGCAGCCTACTCGTACACAGCAAATGTTCAGAGCCCCTCCTCCTAACCATAATAATAGTGGATTTAGATTTCCCCCCAGAAACGCCCCTCAGGCTACAGGACCAAAACCTATGAGCGGAGTTAGTCATTTTACACCTAAGCCGTTACCTCCGCGAATCCCTGGGCACGATTGGCAAAGATTTGGCAATCCCCCTCCATCTAACTACTTCAAGGCAAGAGAAATGAACTTTAATGAGAGTTATGACTACGATGACTATAACTATGACTATTACCCCGATTATTATAATTATCAGACCGACTATACAGCACCTGACTATAATAATTACTATGACTACCAGACTGTACCAGACTACCACTATGAAAATTACCCTCAGTACTGTGAGAATCAGAGCTCACGTCCCATGCACTCTATAGAACCCCCGCAACCCTCTAATAGGAAACCCGAGGATTTTCCCAAGGACCATTGCGAAACCACACCAGAATAGAACTTAATTTGCAATCCAAAAAAGAATTACCATATATCCAGTTCCACAATCCACCTCTTAAATTCCTTGTAGATACCGGTGCAAACCAGTCCTTTATAAGCCCCGAAGCCGCAAATAATTTTTTCTCACACATACAAAGAAACTTTGATCCTTTTGAAGTCACTAATTCGCGTGTGACAAGTATGCATGAACATTCAATTACTATACCTAGTTTTCCGGAATTTAATAGTCAGAAAAATATTAAATTATTCATATATTTCGACGGATTAATTGGCTTAGATCTATTAGAAAATTGTAAAATAGATTTAAAACATAACCTTTTGTTAACTGAATTCGCAAGTATACCGTTATTACGTTATCAGTGTAGAAAACCTAAGTCAGAAGAAATTATTCCGGCCAATTCCTCTCGCCTAGTTACCATCCCTGTACATCACCCTAATGGTGACGTATATATCCCTGAACAGTTTTTATGTAGTTGTGTTATACACGAATGTATTACGACAGTGATAGACGATACTAGTATAGTGGAGATTCAAAACCCGACAAACAATGACGTATTACTTACCTTTGACCGACCAACGCCTATTGAACTCTGTAATGCAGAGTGTACCCATAAGGAACAAGACCTAACTCGTGTTAATGACGTACTAGCCCGACTTCGAACTGACCACCTAAACCCCGAAGAACAAGCTAACTTAAAGACCTTGTGTGCACAGTATGCTGACGTATTTTATATAGAAGGAGAACCCCTGACATTTACCAACAAAATTAAACACAGCATTCGGACCCATGACGAAATCCCAGTATATACCAAAAGTTATCGCTATCCTTTCGTACACCGACAAGAAGTTAGAGACCAGATAGAAAAAATGTTACAACAAGGCATAATACGACCCTCGGACTCTGCTTGGAGCTCGCCTATTTGGGTAGTACCCAAGAAAGCGGACGCTTCCGGTAGACAAAAGTGGAGACTAGTAGTCGACTTTCGGAAACTTAACGACAAAACTATCGACGACAAATATCCCATCCCTAATATTTCAGACGTCCTAGACAAACTTGGTAGGTGTCAATATTTTACAACCTTAGACTTAGGCTCCTTTTCCTGTCATGCGTTTTTTAGCCCGCAAGCGTTTCTCGTCCGCACGCGGACTACCCGCATCCTATCATTTAATACATGTCTTTCCTATCATGCGGCTAGTACGCGTGCGGAACGCGGATTGGCTGCGGGCGCGCAGCCCGCGTGCGCGCCATCCGGATGCGGGCGGTGATCTTCTGCCTGTGTTGTTTTTGCAGTGTTGTTTTTACTGTGAAGCGGGTCGCACGCATGCGCATAGTCCGCGTATAATCACAAACAAAAATGAAAATTGACACGGAGAGACTTATTTTTGAAGTACACCTTCGCCCTTTGTTGTGGGATAAGCAAAATGAACTTTACAAAAATCGGGAAGCAAGGGCAGCTGGTTGGCTAGAAATTTGCAAAGAAATAATTCCAAACTTTGAAAATTATACTAAGGACGAACAGAAAGATTTTGGTAAGTTTCGAACATTTATTTTTTCTTTGTTATATTTTGTGTTTGGTGTACAATAAAGATGTTTTGTATTGTATTGTATTATTTATTTACTTTCATACATTCTAATACACATTTGAGAGTGGATTATTTTTTGGGAACAGCAACGACATGACATTGATAACAATATACCTACGCATATAAACATTTGTAAAAATGAAACATAACAATCATGTCACGACCCTCTAACGTTAAAAGACATAACGATTTTGCCACGGGACTTTACCATCATCGCTAATAAAGTAGTCTGTGAATATATCTCTGACAGCGTAGGATGATATTCGGTTTTCGTTGCTCGTTAATTCTCGAGCAGAATCTATGAGCCCACGTGATTTAAAAGTATGATTTACAACGTACCCGTCGCGTTTTCGTATATAATTATGAAGAACACATGTAGTTTTGACTATTAATATAGCCAAATCCTTTTTCACGTTCATAGGTGTGTGGTAAATCCTAAATTTATTAAAAAGAATTCCAAAACTGCATTCTATATACCTTCGGGCTCTGCACTGTCGGTAGTTATAAATTTTTTTTTGTAAGGCAAATTTCTTCGAGCGTAAGGACGCATGATATGAGTCGATAATGCAAACGCCTCATCTCCCACTATAACAAAAGGCATGTTTGATGAGTTACCATTCACTGGTGGTAGGGGCTGGGGCTCTGGAACATCCAACGTATTGTTTTCCAACTGGGTGTATAGTTGACTTTGCTGGAAGATTGCTGAGTCAGAATTACTTCCATGAGATCCTACATTAATATATGTAAAATTATAGTCAGAATCACACATTGCTAATAGAACTATAGAAAAATATTTCTTATAATTAAAATATAATGATCCGCTGTGTTCTGGTTGTATTACGCGTACATGCTTTCAATCTATTGCACCAATACAATTGGGAAACTGTGCGTGGGCAAAAAATTTTTCTGCAATATTTTTCCATTGGGTGCGATTTGGTTTCGGAATACATTCTTTTGATAATTCATCCCAAATAATACGACAAACATGTCGCACTATTTTACTTATCGTAGTGAGTCCAATTTGGTAGGTCATATGTATGTCGGTCATAGTGTTTCCAGTAGCTAAGTACCTGCAAAAATACATTATTATATTAAATTTTGTTTCCTTCCAGATAAAAAAGTTCAACAGAGATGGCGCACCGCTAGGGATATGTACAAAAAAGAGAAAGTTGCCGGAAATCAATCATCAGGCTCAGGAGTAAAAAATAAGAAAAAGTACGAATATTTTGAAATTTTAACTTTTTTGGACAGAGTGATAGATGATGTGACAGATGAGTCACTAAGAAATGCTGATGATGAGGTTACCGCGTCTTCGCCCACCGCAGCTCTGCCATCACCGTCTACTTCGGCACCCCTTACACCGCTGCCCTCTACATCATCGGCTTCGACAAACCAACAATGCATTCCAGGATCAGTACCAACACCACAAAAGAGGAAGAAGGCAACATCTAAGTTTGAAGATACTTTACTTCAATATTTGAAAAGCAATCAGCTAGAGTTAGAAAGTGAAGATTTAGCATTTTTCCAGTCATTGCAGCCTACTCTTAAGAGATTTACAAATTACCAGAAAATGTTGTTTCGGACTAAAGTAATGCAAGTTATCATGGACATTGAAATGCCAAATATAAATTATTCAATGTCAGGAAGCAGTTCTATAACTACACCACTAAATACTCCTAGTCCATATGATATGAGCAGTGGTATCCCCGCCAATACTAGTGTGTTTGAGAGCGACATGACTATTCCTGCTTACAACACAACAAGCTACGTGTCTGGTCTTGACAATGCGGCTATACTAGAAAGCAACACAACTGCATCCACCGATACTTCTGTTATTGAATGCTATACAAATGTTATACAGCTAATAACAAAAACCGTGCACTGGACGACAATACGACTGGATCTGAGACACATTAATAATTAATTCTCTTGCGAAATTAATATTATGAAACCTTCAATTTTAAAATATTTGAGTGTAATTAATCATTGTTCCATGACATGCTTTAAATATAGTTTTTGATTATCTTCATATCTTTTATTTAAATATTTATTATTATTGAAAAAATAATACTTAACAGCTTGTAAGCTGTAATGGAAAGGTTTAGCCAATTTTGAAGTAGAGTAACTTACCTTAAAGTAACTGCTAAACGCTCCGTAGGACTTATTGCGATTCGTCGTAAACTGGATACAGCCAACTTATGTTCAATTCTTCCCAGCAACTCATCAAAAGATCGAAGGGACATTCGGAAGTAGTTCTTAAATTTGCGATGGTTATCTCGGAGGTTTTTAAAATTTACATTAAACATTCCAGTGAGTGATCTAGTTTCAAGATATGGATCTACTCTAAATTGTTTTTTCTATTTTTTATTTTTGAAAATTATATAAGCGATAATTATTCTTTTAACGTTCATGTTTGTGCACGAGTTTAGCCACTGGCGACACGCACAATACTGCTGCAGCAAACGAAATCTTTGTTCCGCGTGAGGCCCGGAGCGTGCTGTCACCCGCATGCGGACGAGGCCCGCGTGCGGGCTAAAATACGCATGACAGGAAAAGGAGCCTTAGCCTCAGGTTTTTATCAGGTCGAAATGAACCCCGACGACATCTCTAAGACCGCGTTCAATGTCGAACATGGGCACTTTGAGTTCTTACGCATGCCCATGGGACTTAAAAATTCTCCATCGACGTTCCAAAGAGTCATGGACAATGTACTCAGTGGACTTCAAAATGAAATATGTTTAGTTTATTTAGACGATATCATAGTTTTCAGTACTTCTCTCCAAGAACACATGGTGAATCTCGAGAAGATTTTCAGTAGACTTCGAGAATCTAATTTTAAGATTCAGATGGATAAATCTGAATTTCTAAAATTAGAGACAGCCTATCTTGGACATGTAATTACTAGAGAAGGCATCAAACCGAACCCTGATAAAATCAAATCTATTCAAAATTACCCAATACCTAAGACAAGTAAAGAAATAAAACAATTCTTAGGACTTTTAGGCTATTACAGGAAATTTATACGGGACTTTGCACGACTTACAAAACCAATGACTAAATGCTTAAAAAAATCAAATAAAATAACCTTAGACTCAGAATATATTAACTGCTTTGAGAGATGTAAGACTTTACTGACTAACGACCCCATTCTCCAATACCCCGACTTTACAAAGGACTTTATCTTGACAAGAGACGCTTCCAATGTAGCCATAGGAGCCGTACTTTCCCAAGGTTCAATAGGATCCGACAAACCCATTTGCTATGCCTCTAGAACGTTAAATGACAGTGAAATGAATTATAGCACCATAGAGAAGGAACTTCTAGCCATTGTATGGGCTACCAAGTACTTCAGACCTTACTTATTTGGCCGTAAATTTAAAATTTTAACAGACCATAAACCCCTTCAGTGGATTATGAACCTTAAGGAACCTAACTCCAGACTGACTAGATGGCGACTCAAACTAAGTGAATATGACTATACTATTATTTACAAGAAAGGCAAATATAACACTAACGCAGATGCCCTGTCCCGAGTCCAAGTTAATAACGAGGAGATCGAATCCCTTCTTCAAGAAGGTGGAATACACCTCTCGATCGCACCTGAACCTCCAAGTTCTTCTACCGCTACCATACATACCTCAGCAGAAGACCCCATCCTCGAGGTACCTATTACTGACGAACCGCTAAATAAATTTCACAGACAAATTTGCTTGACATTAAACGACAGACAACGGTAACAAAACCTTTCGACACGCGCACAAGGACCCACATCCAAATCTCAGAGTCGACTTTAGAAAAGGACGTAGTCAATGCAGTTAAAGAGTATGTTACTCCTAAAATAAAGACCGCCCTTAAAATTACACCACCACTAGGGATGTACTCTATTATACCAATACTCCAGAAGAACTTTAGGAACTCTTCTATGAACTTAGTGTTAACAAAAACTGAGCTAGAAGATGTCAAAGAGTACTTACGACAACAGGAGATAATCAAACATTACCACGACGGAAAGACAAACCACAGAGGCATAAATGAGTGTTACTTAGCTCTATCTCGCCGTTACTATTGGCCTAAGATGAGAGATGATATAACTGAGTACATTAATGAATGCACTGTGTGTGGACAGACTAAGTACGACCGAAACCCAACCACAGTTTAATATAGTACCACCAGCTACTAAACCTTTAGAGATAGTACACATGGACTTATTTACTGCACAGACTGAGAAATACTTGACATTTGTAGACTCTTTCTCCAAATACGGTACAGCAGTTAGTATTTTACAGGGACTATTAACTTACTGTACTCACCACGGACTACCATTAACGGTTGTGACTGACAATGGAACTGAATTCACGAACCAACTTTTCGCTGAATTCACTAGACTTCATAAGATTAATCACCATAGAACCCTCGCAAATTCACCTAACGATAACGGTATCATAGAGAGGTTCCATTCAACACTATTAGAACATCTACGCATACTACTACTACGACGGAAAGACGAACCGGTAATTAACCTAACGCCCTATGCGCTACTTGCATATAACAGCGCTGTGCATAGTTTTACTAAGTGTAGGCCCCATGACTTAATACGAGGACACTTTGACCCCAGAGATCCCTTAGACATTGACTTAACTGAGCACCTCATGCAGCAGTACATACTTACCCATCGTGACCAGATGAAGACAGTGTATGAATTAATTAATGAATCCACCACGGTTGATCGGACTAACTTAATGACTAATAGAAATAAAGACCGCGAGCCCGAGGTAGAGTACCAACCAGACCAGCAAGTTTTCATTAGAAACCCCTTAGCTAGCAGACAGAAATTAGCACCCCGTTATACACAAGACACCGTCCTTGCTGACCTGCCTATTCATATATACACATCTAAAAAGAAAGGACCCATAGCTAAGTCTCGACTTAAACGTATGCCTAAGGCTTAGAATGTTGTTACAGGTTCCGTATACTACTATTAGCTCACCTGGCTATGGCAGCCGATATACGACTTGAGCAGCTTGACGATGGACCTGGAATTCTACCGTTTAAACTTGGACAAACCAAACTCATCACCCAATATCATTCCTTTATACAATACACCGAACTATCGGACCTAGAGAACCAACTCCATTCTCTTAATCATCAATTGGACTATTTCAGAGAGAAACTTGACAATGTTACGAGTACGTTTTCTATATTTGAACTTCAAGTAGACTACCTTACTTCCAAACTTACTAAAATAACCTCCCAGTTAAACCGCTTAGAACCTAACCGCGTTAAGAGGGGACTAATTGACGGACTAGGATCTTTTATTAAAGGTATAACTGGTAATTTGGACTATTCTGACGCTGAAAGATATGATAGGGCCATTAAGATACTCGAGAGTAATGAACAGAAGTTATTATCTGAACTTAATAACCACGTTAGTCTCAATAAAGCATGGACATCTCAATATACCCAAATCTTAACTAGCGTAGTGGAGAACCAACAAAAGATAAATGAAACATTAACCTTGATTTTAGATAAACATAATTTTTCTGAAGTTAAGTTTGCTAAGTTCGCGCAGCTTTTGGCTATCATTAGTGAAAACACTGATGATTTATATTTAGAGTTAATTAGATTAGAAAATACCTTAGCATTTATTCGTGCATCGAGCACTCACCATAGTATGTTAAGCATAGATAATTTACGAGAAATGATAGTTAGACTTAGAAACATCTATAATAATAACGAAATCCTAGATGCGGATCTGAGGGATTATTATAGCATAATTAAGCTCGGTAGTAACTTCATCGGTAAACGTATTGTAATCATTTTTAAATTCCCTGTAATATCTCCTATTAACTATGAATTACATCGTCTCTCTATTGTCCCTAACAAGCTACAACAAACCTTCATACCTCCTTATCCCTTCTTGGCAACCGATGGAAAATCGTTCTTGTACATGGAGGCTGAATGCCCGAAGTTTGGTCGCTATCTTCTCTGTGAAGAAACCATCAATCATCAACCCAGGGGACAACCAGACTGCGTCGAAAGCATCATCATCAGGCAGTCCCTGGATGAGTCGTGCAGCCCAACAAAAATCAGCTTCACCAAAGAAGCCATGGAGCAATTGGATGATCGTCATTACACCCTCATATTCCCGAAACCTACAAAAGTGGAACTACGATGCGGTCGTCAGGAATATGTATCTCTGCACGGAAGTTACCTGGTTACCGTGCCGCACGAATGCTCTCTACGTACGGATATCCTTACCATTGTTAACACCAACGACGAGATCAAGGGCCAGCCATTGAAGATTATAGAAGTGTCTCACGATTATAATCCAATAGACAGCGCCAGAATTCCTCACTTGACTCTTAATACCATGAATCTTAAAAGTCTCCAACACCTGGAAGATAGAATAATTATCCAAAATCCTATGAAGCTGGACCCCGTAGACTTGACGGTATACCATACAACAATACCTCTTTATATAATTATAGCCGGTGCAATTATCCTTGGCTTGGTCTTCTTCACTCGACATCACCTAAGAAGGGCAAGAGTTAACGCCACCACATCTGATGAAGAACCAGAGAGAAAAGAAAGTCAAAATATATATGCAGCACCCAGGGGATCCAGGTCTCGAGAACCAGTGCCACCAACATTTTCGGTAAAAGTCCTCAAATAGTTGCTGCTCTGGGGGTGGAGGTGTTACATGCGTGACCCAGATGAGGACCGCTGATGCCGCAGCGCGCGTTATCTCTACAATCTGTACGTGCCCCTCAATTGGGTTGTTGCTGACGCATTTAATATTCTTCCTGAATGTCTACGTGCTCGGCCAATGGAGATGTCGCTGAATCATATCATAGTTAACCATTTAAATAGTGACCATTTTTGAATATAAATTATTAGTTAGGTAGATCTCATATCGATCATTTTAATGTAGTTTAAACTTAATTAGATTAGATAGGTAGATCTAACATCGATCACCATATTGTAATTTTAATTAATTAAATTAGTTTATTAAGTACTCTGAGTTTTTCTTGAGTCCTCCGGCTGTCGTTAACGTAATTAGTTGTCTTATTTAGTAAACAAACACCACTTGTTACGAAAATCACAAATTCTGACGTCACGAAACGCTTAACGTTTAATTTCAAAGATTCAATTTGTTCATCAAATACTACTCGACCAAAACAATTAGGCGCACGACAGTTGAAACGTTTCGAACTAGGGACTTCCCATACCGATACGAAGTATATTCTATTACCAAATACCAAAAGTATGTAGGTATACCATCATTAAAACATACACCATAGTGGTATATTTTCAATAGTCGAGTATTTATTAAAGCACTTTCATGTGTTTAAGGGTGGGCCAAAATTTTTTGCAAATAGCAACACTTGTTTTCTTCAAAACCGTGAGAGTAAGAGGTGCGCGGGTGGAGGGGAATTGTGCGTCGTTTAATGCAATTTTAGTCACGATGGAGCGCTTCACGGGACAACAGCGTGCTTTTTGCGTAAAACAATTTTACAAAAACAACGATTCCTACGTTACTGTACGACGCCTATTTAGAGTTAAATACGGATTACAACGTGTAAGTGAGTGTCCAAGTGTTAATTTAATTTGGGTTTAGCTTGGGTTAAGAAGTTCGAGCAAACGGGATCGACTACGAATATTAAACAAACTGGGCGACCACGTTCAAAAAGAAGCGAAGAGAACATTCGGGAAGTTGAAATTTTGAATGTAAGGGACAATCCAGAATCATCGACGCGTAAGCGGTCGGCGGCTCTTGCTATACCAAGAACTAGTCTGCGGCGAATTTTGCATTTGGACCTTAAACTGCATCCATATAAGCTTCAAATTGTACAGGAGATGAAACCAAACGATTACATTCAACGCAAGTTATTGGCTGACACTATACTGGAGGGATTCTCTAGCCTTGAAAATGTATTGTTTACGGACGAGGCCCATTTTCACATTAATGGTCACGTAAACAAACATAATTGTCGATATTGGAGCACGGAAAATCCTCGCCATAAACACCAAAAGCCTCTTCATTCACCAAAAACGACAGTGTGGGCTGCCATATCTACAAAGGGCATAATCGGTCCATACTTCTTTGAAAATGATCAAGGAAATAACGTAACTGTGAACTCAGTGGAATACGTGAAGATGTTGCGAGAGTTTTTGACACCACAGTTGCATGAATTTAAAGGATACAACAGCCGGACTTGGATGCAACAAGATGGAGCAACATGCCATACCTCAAACGTGACTTTACCGGTGGTCAAAAAAATGTTTCCTAACAAATTGATTTCTCGCAGAGGTGATATCCCATGGCCTCCCAGAAGCCCGGACCTTACACCTTACACCTTTTACACCCGGACCTTACCGATTTTTTCTTGTGGGGATATCTGAAGAGTCGAGTATACCTTAATAAACCGACGACCATATCCCAATTAAAAGACAACATCCACGAGGAGATAGCCGCGATTCCTCGCAGCATGTGTCAACGAGTTTTCCAAAGTTTACGTAGTCGATTGCAGGAGTGCCAACGACGAGACGGAGCACATCTCGACGATGTCATTTTTAAAAAATAAATTTTAATAAATGATAATTACGGTAAATAAATCATAAACAAAATAACATTTGTACTTTTATTTCTTCACATGTTTCAAAAGTGCAAAAATTTATGGCCCACCCTGTATTACGATTTTACGCGCTGGGCACAATGTTAGTTGCAATAGCTGATTACGTTGGAGTATCAAAATCGGCCGCAAGTCGTATACTTAAAGATGTTTTGGAAACTATTACCGAGTTATATCGTATAAAGTACACATTCATAAGAACACTCAAGCAAACTTTTATATGATTGTTAGTTTACCTCGTGTATTAGGTACCTTGGATGGCACACATATTTTAATGCAATTACCAAGTAAAGACAACACGATGTCAATTTATTTTAATTTTTGGTTAATAATAGTTCTCATTATTTACTATGTTCAATACATTCAAATATTGATGAACAATTCTGGAACAGAAAATCACATTTTCCTTAAACGTTCAAGCTGTTTGTGATACACACTTAAGATTTATGAATGTAGTTACCCAATGACCTGTTTCAACACATGACACCACAGTATTCAATAACTGAAGTATGCTATTACTTCAGACACAATGTTTCATACTCATAGCTACTGTTATCTATTGTTTTATCTATACTTTATATTGTTACAATACTCATTTTACTTCTAACCTTAGTGTGACAATGGTGATAGGTGGCTAATTAAAGATAGTTCGTATCCATGCAGCTCTTACCTACCATACAGCTCTATTAAATACTACTCTTATTCACTAATCTTACTAAATATGTCTTAACTATCCAGGTGCTTTGCTGTATGGAAAAGAAGATTTCCAATTTTATCTTTAAAATAAGGCTCTCAATGGACACAACACAATTTGTAGTAATAGCTACAGCTGTCCACCAATTCGCACTTGGCCAGCGCGGTGGACTATGGCCTAAACTCCCTCATTCTGAGAGAAGACCCGTGCCCAGCAGTGGGACAATAATGGGTTGACGAGAGAGCTACAGCTGTATTACGCAATATTTGCAGATAAATGAATTTGGAAGATATTGAACCAGAAATAGCTATACTGAATCACATAATTGGATTCCAGTATGATAATGCTCCTGATGCTCATCATGGAATTATTAATTAATTATTAATAAATAAATTATTAATATATAAATTAAATAATCTTTATTATTTATATTAATATATATTATTATAATATTATTTTTTATAATATTAAAATTATTATTTGAATTAATTGAAATTCTAGTTATTGAAACCTTCTCCATCCTGTCATAAAGACATGACTGACATGCCAGGCTGAGATGCTGGTATAGGTGATGCAGAGCTGTACTGGATTTTAGCAGAGGATATACATTCTACAATTGATGAATAGATAAATGAAAACCCAGAAGATAAAGTGGCCAATCGTAGTGAAGAAGATCTATTATCGGACCAAGAAAATACGACTGAGGCAGCGCCCAATACCGATTCGATGCCTGAAGAACCTGCAATGAATCCGACCCGAACCCGAATATGGTAGAGATGACCTTTTTCGGGCACTCCCGGCTTATCACCGCCTTATGAAAGGACAAGAGTCCAATCGATGTTTTCTTTTTATTTCTTATTAAATTTTATTCTGGACTGCACTAATATTTGGTTGGCTGAAAAGTTCGTAGGCTGACACATAGATGGCGCTAATTGTATCAAATCCATATGATCTTTAGTTAGCCTTAACCTTCAAAAGACGCGTGTATAAATTAGACAGCTGTTGCATATTAGTATCTGAGTTATAGCATTTTTAGTGAAAGAACTTTTGTTACTTTGAAAAAATGGATAAAAAGGAATTTCGTGTGTTGTTAATAAAACATTGCTTTTTGGCGAAACAAAAATACTGTTGACAACCAAGGCTTGGCTTGATAAACATTATTCGGACGTTGCTCTAGGAAAATCAACCGTGGAGAAGTGGTTCGCTAAATTTAAACGAGGCGAAATGAGGACCAAAGACGACGCACGCAGTGGACGCCCCAAAGAGGCAGTTACCAATGAAAACATCAAAAAAGTCCACAAAATAATTTTTGATAACCGTAAAATGAAGTTGATTGAGATAGCTGAGACCCTAAAGATATCAAAGAAACGCGTTGGTCATATCGTGAATGAATAATTGGACATGCGAAAGCGTTGTTCAAAGTGGGTGCCGCGCGAGCTCACAATCGACCAAAAACAGCAACGAATCGATGATTCTAAGCAGTGCTTGGAGCTGTTCAATAGTAGTAGATCCGAATTTTAGCATCGATATGTGACAATGGATGAAACATGGCATCCATCATTTCACACCGGAGTCTAATCGACAGCCGAGTGGACTGTTTGATGCACATTTCATTGTTCATGCCCTAAATTTTGCTGACGGAGATGTAAAAATAATTTTTTTAAGGTACAATTTTACTAAGGTAAGTAACCTTAATAAAATTGTTACCTAAATGCATGTTGTATAGAAAACGATACTTGATATATTTTTGAAAAATAAACCCAAAAAAGTACGCTTAGATTTTTTTTATATTTTTACCTTTATCTAGAGCTAAAAACCTATGAAATATATTTTTAACGATTTCTGAAGTTCTATGCATTTAAGGGTTAAGAGAGATAATGTACAGTACGCGCGCGAGTTGAATGCAGTCGGGGCCTGAGGTAAAGAGCGGGCGCATCTCCCCCCATTATCCGCACGCCTCCCCGTACGAGCCTATAGTGTAGTGCAGTCCTTGATAGTTATCGTACGTGTTGTCGTCAGTTGTCTGTGCTAGCGTTCGTTGCGAATACGTGTTATTTATTGTTTTTAATAATGACGGATCCGAGTCCATCAACAAGTTCTGATAATAAAAAACGTGTTTTTATTCATCGCCAAGCACGAGAAATGGCGAAAAATGTCCTACAGATGTGTGTTGAAGAAAAGAAGAACAATAGTTTGACTTTCACTTTAAACAATGCATTCGATCGGGCAAGCCGGTATACTGGAATTTCTAAGAGGACATTGGCTGCTATTCAAAATCAAGCAAAAAAGGGGCCTCTTTGTTCGCCTTCTAAAAAGAAGACTATGTAAAAAAATCACAAATTTAAACGTCGACGATTTTGATCGAAGTGTGATACATAGAATGATCGAAGAATTTTATTTAATCGACGCAGTGATGACGGATTAAAACTCTACAAATAGGCTCATTCTTGTTCACGCAGGATCGAGAGAAGGGTTTTTAAATGGTGCAAAGTTACTTTTTAAAGCTGGTACCACGTCAGGTGATTACCATGGGCAGATGAACAACATTAATTTTGAGAGTTGGGTTGTTGTGGGAGTATGTTGATTCCTAATGTACCCAAAAACAGCGTGGTTGTGATGGATAATGCACCATACCATAGTGTACAAGAAAATAAAGTCCCAACAAAGTCAAGCACCAAAACAGTAATGTTGGAATGGCTAACCAAAAACAACGTGGAAGCTTCATTTACCATGAGAAAAGACCAACTTTTTCGTTTGGTTGAGTTACATAAACCTACGGAAAAAACTTTTAAAATCGACGAATTGATAAAAAGTCACGGTCATATTGTAATAAGACTACCGCCATACATGTGCGACCTCAACCCGATCGAGTTGGCTTGGGCGAAGATAAAAAGAATAGTGAGGGATCATAATGTTACTTCCGATTTCTCCTTTAAAAGATTAAACGAAGTTACGGAGCTGGCACTCAGTCAGGTCACAGAGGAAGATTGGCGTGGCTTCGACGATCACATCATAATTTTAGAAGAAAATTATTGGCAAAGAGATGGATTAATTAAAGATACCATAGATCGCCTAGTAATTGAGGTTAGCGACGGGGAGGATAGTGACACCGACTCAAACATGTCTGTCATTTTAGAATCAGAATGTGATTAATTTTTGTATTGTGTTTAATTTTTTAATTTGATCTCTTTGTGTAAGATATTATATTTAATAAAAATGTATAATAGTTATCACCTTATTTTAATGATGATTACCAATATTGTGTATGTTGTACTTTTTATGTAATAAAAACCGCAAACAAACAGACACTTCTCCTGATGGAACTATATTACTGTTGGCTATAGACCACTTGTACTAGTACATTGTTTACTAGTAACTTTGATATTTAATAAACATATATTAGGTACTTTGTAATTTAAGTGCAATAAAGTGTATATATAATACTATAAAATGATAATAAATTACAAAGTTAAAATATATCGACACTACTCATTATCGAAATAAATCATTCTAATTAGGTCACAGCACTATCGCATTCCTAAGCTCTGCATTCAACTCGCGCGCTTACTGTATGTATAATGTAAATAGTCTCACGTCTAATTTTAGTATATAAGCAACATCACAATAGATTATAGATTATAACTACATTACTGCTGTGTCTCATTTACTCAGGGGTTCCCTGAACCCCTGGCCAACGCCTCGCTACTCCCAGTGTGCCCCACCTCATGGTAACCCAGCACCACCACATGGCACACCACATCGACTACACGAAGAATTTGTTTTGTCTGCCGTAGGAACGGCAAATTTTCTTAGCGTGTACAAGCGCCCTTAAATGTTAGTGTCCTAAATGCCTACATTCTACACAAGGCACATCGTCGTACCACTCACAGAAACTTTCGGAAAGCTTAGGTGCAAGATTTGTTATCAAGGCATGGGCATATTTATAACTGCCACTCGGCTCAAGCTTGCAATTGAGCCACATTACACTTCTCATTACAACACGGAACAAAATACTTTTTACAGACACAGGTTATTCAGATACTAACAATTAAGATACTTATAAAATTAATTTCAAGTAGGTAGGTACCGCTACCTCAAAGGGAAATAGGGTAGACTGGGTACGGTTGTGCCAGGGTACGGTAGTGACAGTCGCTATATTATCGAAAATATAGGGATTAGCGGGGAAGTGCAAGGGGAAAGACGAGCGCCTTGCACGTCTCAACCTGTGTCACAGTGTTGCGTCATCCAATGCGAAGAGTGTACGTAACCAGGAGCACATTTTGATTTTCGAACGCAAAAAGTAAGTATTTTGATTCATTATTATTTCGTAATTGCTATTAGATGTATACTGATAGGGTATTGAGTGTTGTTCATCGATATAAATCAAATAGTAGCAGTGTAATATCAGTGGTTACATTTATTGTAGGTTATTTTGTTTTGACGTGGTGGTGTTTCTTTTATTAAAACGATCTGTGGGTACAGTTGTGACATTTTTACTGGGTACGGTTGTGACATAAGTAAAAGCTGTTGTTTATTGTTTTAGATGCCTAGAATACGCAAACGAAAGACTAAAAGAGCACAGTGCAACTTGAATCAGTATGAAGATGCTTACAATGAAACTAAACGCGGGACTTCTTTGCGACAAGCTGCGGAAATGCATGGTGTTAATCGCATGTCACTATTAAGGTATGTTCGAAAACGCGATAATGCCAGCACGGGCGATAATGAAAACAATAGCATTAGCATGAGGTATGTTGCTCACAATAAAGTGTTTTCCGAACAACAAGAGCAGCAGTTGTCAAAATATTTACAGCGTTGCGCGGACATTTATTTCGGACTTACTCCAAAAGAGGTGCGGAAGTTGGCTTTTGAGCTTGCAACTCAATATAACCTAAAGCGACCTGCTACTTGGGATGAGAATGAGATGGCAGGCAAAGAATGGTTCCGTTCATTCCTGAATAGAAATCCTTCTCTATCTGTTCGAGTAGCTCAAGCTACAAGCCTTTCAAGGGCAACAAGTTTTAATAAAACAAATGTGGAAGCTTTTTACGACAACTTGCAAGTTGTTATGGATAGACATCCTTACGAGCCACAGGATATCTACAATGTCGACGAAACAGGCGTCACTACGGTCCAAAAACCTGATAAAGTCATTGCAAGACGTGGTACGCGGCAAGTGGGAGCCGTTACTTCTGCTGAACGGGGCACGTTAGTTACGGTAGCTTTTGCAGTGAACGCCTTGGGAAATACCATGCCTCCGTTTTTTATTTTCCCCCGTGTTCGTTACCACGACCACTTTGTGAGGGACGGACCAGTTGGATCTGTTGGAGCTGCAAACCCTTCCGGCTGGATGCAAGATCTATCCTTCTTAGAATTTCTTAAACATTTTAAGAAATTTAGTAATGTTTCACTAACTCACAAAGTGTTACTCGTGCTTGATAATCATTCATCGCACATTCATATTAACACCTTAGATTATTGTAAAGAAAACGGGATCACTTTACTTTCATTTCCCCCACATTGCTCTCACAAGCTTCAGCCTCTCGACCGGTCTGTCTTCGGACCTTTAAAAAAAGCTATTAACACTGCTTGCGATGGATGGATGCGAAGCCACCCTGGTAAAACGATGACAATATATGATATACCAGGTATCATCAAAATTGCTATGCCTCTGGCTCTTACACAGGCGAACATACAGGCTGGTTTTATGAAAACTGGGATCTGTCCATACAACCGTAATCTGTTCGGAGATATTGACTTTGCACCCTCTTTCGTAACCGACAGACCAAACCCTGATACTGAAGACAATATTCCTGCAGTACCGTCACCTGGAAGAACTAGACCAAGTCCTGACACTGAAAATAATGCTTCTGCAATACCATCTCACACAACAAGCAGAACAGACACCGAAGATATTTCTCCTGCAGCACCATCATCTGTAATAAGCAGACCAATCCCTGACAATCAAGAGGATGCTCCCATAGCACCTTTTTTAGTAAATATTGCCAACCTTGACTGTATTCAAGAAGAAAATTTTGCTATTAAGAATTTTGGACCTAATAATAAAAGTCCACCACTTTCACCTTCTATATTAGACAATACACCAAGCCAAAATTTTAGCAATGTTCAACCATCTACTTCTGCCATACCATCAGTTTTTTCTCCTGAAATTATTCGGCCCTTTCCAAAAGCTTCCCAAAGAAAAACGCGAGGATCTAGAACCAAGAAGTCTACGATTTACACGGACACGCCTGAAAAAGAGGCAGTCAGGCAAGAATATGAAGCAAAAGAAAAACGACTGAAGGCAAAGGGCATCAAAAAAAATCTCAATGAGCCGAAAGGAAAAGGAAAAGGTAAAGCAACGAAAAGGAAACAATCACCATCAATATCAGATGAAGAAGAATATTTTTGTTTGGTGTGCTTTGGTCCATATTCTGAAAGTAGGCCTGGCGAAAAATGGATTAAATGCCAAGGAAAGTGTAACCTTTGGGCCCATGTAGACTGTACAAATGGTAGTCGGTATTATATTTGTCACAACTGTGATGAGTCGGATTAGATTAGTTATCAAACTTACTTTTATAAATTTTCACATGCTACATTTCTAAAAAAATATTTGAGTTCCTGTTTAAAAGATTTTGAGCACGTTGTTATGTTTTGAGTTTAGTTTCAAAATAGAATAGAGTTTAAGTTCTAATGTGATTATGAACATGATTAATATATTATATTTGTTAAGTCCACTTTAACTAATTTTAAGTGCAGACTGTTATAAATACTTTAAGGTACTTAAATAGTGGGTATAAATGAAGACTGACTGTACTAATGAAGACTACTGATTGTAACCAAAGATCCTATAGTGCCTTATATGTTGTAAGAGATTAAAATGTTCAAAGATTTTATTTCTTTTGTTAGGAAAGTATAATTTAGTTGATTGTCATATAAAAATAAATAAATATTTCTTGCAATTAAAGTGTTTTATTGGCATTTTAGAGTATTTTTATCTTATTTTGTGATCATATTACAGTATTTTCATCGTGTCACTATTGACCCCCAGTACTGTCACAACCGCCCTTGGGGTGGGCTCGGTTGTGACAATTTCCCTTTTTTTTTAAATTTCATTTTATGAACTAACCATTTGATTTAGACATATAACTTTCATGTTTATACGTTAAGCAATGAATAAACTTCATTAGAATACATTTTTTGTTCAGATTAATAGCATAATTAAAAAGTTATAGGCAATCATTTGAAAATTGTCACTACCGTACCCAGTCTACCCTATTTAAAGAAAAAAGCCGCAGTTTTTGTATTTATTTTTTAATATAAAATATGTATGGGTGTATTTAGGTGAGTGGGCAGAGTTTGTAGGCGGGTTTAATCTTTTTTAAGAGCACACAATGTCTATAAAATATTTCTAGACTAGACAGAATGTTTCCTAGACAGAGGACTCTACCAACGGTTTGTGAGTATCACGCTGCATCTTGCTCAACGCACAAGTGATCACTACATGAGGCAACTTGTTGGTGCCTTAAATTATCTTTCTACGACGACAAAATGTATTGTATTCCCGAAAACACGACAATACATGGACAATATAAAACAAGAACATGTAATGCAATACAATTTCATTTATTTGTAACCACTTTTGTCATACATAAAATATAATTTTGAGTAATTGTTGTTTAAGGTTTTAAAGATTTGGCCTTCCTGGAATAATTGGGTGCATAGATTGTACATGCAGCTTCAGTAAAGTCTAATGACGATGAGAATCCTTTTTTTATGAACAGAAAAAGTTCTTTCATTCTCATGTGATAGACTACATTATCGATGTTGTAGGTGCATTCATTGCTATCAAATCAGATGCTGACATAATGATCAGCTTGGTTGAAAATGAAATAGCCTAATAATATTTTTATTCTAGACCGTGGATTTCAGTTTTTGGGTTACCTGATTGCAGACCCCCTAGACTCACGTCATGGAAACTTTTCCGATAAACGATGCTTCAACCAGCCACCAGAGAGGACGAGGCCGTCAATCAAAAGGCCGCCAAACATATCAACGCGGTAGAGTTGTTCAGATGCGTCGCACAAAAGGTGCCGACACAATGTTCAATTTGCAGGAGGAGATACGCCGTAAAATGTTTGTTGGAACAAACGAGGAGGACGCACTAGCCCGCTTAAGCGTGCAGCAGACGTTGAAGGCCATTACGCTTTCAATCACAACACGAGGAATAGGTTTTGGGATCCCCCCCGAAGGGCTGCCACCTTGTCGTGGTGGGGGGGCTTGCGTGTCCTGTTGATCCCCAGGGCCATACCGGTAGGAATACCCATGCCGGGTGGACTTGGTGGGGAGGGGCCAGACTAAGAGCAGCTCACCCCTCGTCGGGACTCGTTAGGGGGTTCGTCAGACGGGGGAGGGTTAGGAGTGCCCTGCCCGATGTTTCTCAGGGACATCGGGACGGGCCCGGTGTGCACTAATCCTGCCGCCGGGCGGGCTACGGCACAAATTGTGCCTAGCCTCCGTCATAGATCGTAATCCCATCCAAGAGAGGTGCCGTGGTCATGTCTCACGACCTCGGATGGGACCGAGGGTCTTGCCTTAATTGGCCGGGCTGCGAGGAAGAAAACCTCTATAAATAATTACCCCAATCCCAAGCGGCAGCGCACCGTGAGGGGATGCGTGGCTGGCGGGGAGGCCAGTCGTTAGTGCGACTTCCGCCGCGGCACCAGCCGACACCGTGGCGGGTTACGCTCATGCTGCCCATTTTATGATTTTAACATATAATCTGCTTATTTTAACAACGAAAGAGGAGTCACTTTCATTTAGAGGTTTAAGCCCAGACAACGAACCCAGAAGAAAACAATACATATCCATTTGATATTTAGCCTAGAAGTAAATATGCAAGAAGTTCCTACTTCAACAATGGAATTTGATGAGTTCCGACATACAACAAACTCTAGTAGCCATTGTTTTGTGCCATTATGTATCAATAGAGAGATTGAGTACGCCGAATAACCTCAAGAAACGATGTTTTTCTTGGCAAAAAATATTTGTTTCTGAAAATGCCAAAATACGTAACCATCATAAAGCTTTATAATTAGAAGTATCTAATTGTAGATCAGCATGATTTTTTTAAATCTTTTACGAAGGATGAGATGCTGTTACAAAGTATCGAAGATATTGAAACTCGATTTAATTATTGAGAAGAAGGGAAGCTCTTGAAGGAATGAATGAAAACATGCTATTATTCTAGACTGGACTGTCACAAAAAATGATAATATACGATAATAATATTATTATTCCAGCTTTGTCTTGTCAAAATGGTAAAACTACTCAAAGAGTTTATTTGGTAAAAGTCACGACTGGAGACTTCCATGAAAGGATCTCAATTTTATTTTACGTTTGAATAAATCCCTATAACGCAGCTAGAGAGGCACTACTTGCGAGTATTTGTGCTGAGGAGTGACGATAAAGTAATATAACATGTAGCACGTATTATCATTAAGACAGATAATGTATGTATAGAAAATTGTTTCACGTCTAGTTTTAGTATATAAGCAACATCACAATAGAGAGAGATTCATTATTGATTGTTATTAGGATTATTAATATAAGTATAAGTATCATCGTACAACCTAGTGCTGTCTCATTTACTCAGGGGTTTGCTGAATCCCTGGGCAACGCCCCGCTACTTGCAGTGTGCCCCGCCACATGGCAACCCTGCAACACAACATGGCACACCACAAAACCTCTGTTGGACATATTCAGCAATCCTTTTACGATTTCAGTTGATTTACCCCAGCATCAAACCAGTTATAAATTATCGACATTCAAAACGACCAAAATTTAAGCAACAAATTCAACGAAGGAGACTTGCTGAACTTTTACCGCTGCATTGATAAAGATATGTACGAAGAGCTTATTTGGTTCTACTTATAAATGTGAACAAACTTTTTCAATACTAAATAATAATAAAACAAAAAATCGAAACCGCTTTGCAAATGAAAGTTTGGAAGCAGTTTTACGTGTTGCTACAAGTAAATTTGAGCCAAAGCTGAGCTGAGCTGAACTGGTTTCGGGTTTAGTAAAAGGAGAACAAGAGCGGCGCTTGCAATTCTGCCATTTCATTCTACAATTGGACGTAGACAGCGTCGAATTTTTGAAGATCATACTATGGACGGATGAGTCTAAATTCACGAGAGAGATATTTAATCAACACAATTTACACAGATGGGAATTGTTAAATCCTCACGCAACCAGAGTGACGTCACACCAACACAAGTTCTCGGTAAACGTATGGGCAGGTGTCATTGGAAGAAACCTGGATAGGACCTCATTATCTCCCAGATAGACTAAATGGGGAAAATTATCTGGAATTTTTAATAAATGCCCTGCCAGAATTAATAAGCCACCTGCCCAATTTTGAAGATGACCGGGCAATCGTATTTCAGAATGACGGCTGCCCGGCTCACTACCGGAACATAGTTCGTGAGTACCTCGACAACTGTTTCCCTAATGCACGGATTGGGAGACGAGGTGCAATTGAATAGCCCGTACGTTCCCCAGATCTAACACCGCTCGATTTTTATGTCTGGGGACTTGCTAACGAGTTTGTGTACGAGGTGCAAATAAACTTGAAAGAAGAATTGGTGACGAGGATTGATGACGCTTTTACAAAAATTACAGAAGAAATTACTTAAAACACTACGGCAAAAGAAATACGCAGTAGGTGCCCGGCGTGTATTCGCAACAGAGGAGCTGTTTTCGAGCAAGATTTGAAATAAAAATATGAATTTTGTATTGAGGTGTGACGATAGATTAATATAACATGTAACACGTACGTAGATTAAGAGAGATAATGTATGTATAATGCAAATAGTTTCACGTCTAATTTAGTATATAAGCACATCACAATAGAGAGATAAAGATTATAAATTATAGAGTATAACTACATTACTGCTGTGTCTCATTTACTCAGGGGTCCCCCTGAACCCCTGGCCAACGCCTCGCTACTCCCAGTGTGCCCCGCTACATGGCAACCCTGCAACACCTCATGGCACACCGCATGGCGACCCTGCCGACGAGCCCGGACTGCGTATACCGCTAACAAGGACCCTGCCAGACAACGCATAGCCCTACAAGTAAGCGCGGACAAGAAATTCACCGGCTTCCACTGGAACCGAAAGCGGAACAGTACAGAATGGGAGGATCTACATCTAAGGAGGAAGTGATAATTGCACAAACGGCTTCGGGAGGCTCAAACGGAGCAACAGTTACCCTGCAACAGGTATCTGCAATTAATATTGTATTAGTATTTATGGCAGTTTGTATGGGAATTATTATGGTCGGGCTAGAGGTACATCAGCCAGCATCAAACCAGTTATAAATTATCGACATTCAAAACGACCAAAATTTAAGCAACAAATTCAACGAAGGAGACTTGCTGAACTTTTACCGCTGCATTGATAAAGGTATGTACGAAGAGCTTATTTGGTTCTACTTATAAATGTGAACAAACTTTTTCAATACTAAATAATAATAAAACAAAAAATCGAAACCGCTTTGCAAATGAAAGTTTGGAAGCAGTTTTACGTGTTGCTACAAGTAAATTTGAGCCAAAGCTGAGCTGAGCTGAACTGGTTTCGGGTTTAGTAAAAGGAGAACAAGAGCGGCGCTTGCAATTCTGCCATTTCATTCTACATTTGGACGTAGACAGCGTCGAATTTTTGAAAATCATACTATGGACGGATGAGTCTAAATTCACGAGAGAGATATTTAATCAACACAATTTACACAGATGGGAATTGTTAAATCCTCACGCAACCAGAGTGACGTCACACCAACACAAGTTCTCGGTAAACGTATGGGCAGGTGTCATTGGAAGAAACCTGGATAGGACCTCATTATCTCCCAGATACACTAAATGGGGAAAATTATCTGGAATTTTTAATAAATGACCTGCCAGAATTAATAAGCCACCTGCCCAATTTTGAAGATGACCGGGCAATCGTATTTCAGAATGACGGCTGCCCGGCTCACTACCGGAACATAGTTCGTGAGTACCTCGACAACTGTTTCTCTAATGCATGGATTGGGAGACGAGGTTCAATTGAATGGCCCGCACGTTCCCCAGATCTAACACCGCACGATTTTTATGTCTGAGGACGTGCTAAAGGGTTGGTGTACGAGGTGCAAATAAACTCGAAAGAAGAATTGGTGACGAGGATTGATGACGCTTTTACAAAAATTAAAGAAGAAATTACTTAAAACACTACGACAAAAGAAATACGCAGTAGGTGCCTGGCGTGTATTCGCAACAGAGGAGCTGTTTTCGAGCAAGATTTGAAATAAAAATATGAATTTTGTATTTATTTTTGTTTTTTAAATATTCCTTGATACCCCATTTATTCAGCAAGCTTGCTAGTGGTTTTTTTTTTTTTTTATTATTGCCAAAGTTGAACTTTGATATAAAATTAATTTTTATTTTTTCACTCTATGGGCTCTACACGAGTTAGTTAGGTCTGCTTGTGTCTAATTTTACTTTGCGCCGACTAAAGATATCAGACACCAAACTAAAGTAAAAACATCCACTCTAAAACAGATATTAAAAATGTTATGGTAGTAAATTGGTACAATTTCGGTGAAAACGAAAAATTTTTATTTAAAAAAAAATCTGAAAAATAAATGAAGGGTCAGGAATTTTTTTGGCCAACTTGTATTCTCCAAATGGGCCCCCGAACACGCTCACTTGGTTAGTCGGACCTTCTACCAGATACCCTGTATATGGATGAGACATGGTCGCACTCACACTATACTGTGAGCAAACGCTGGCAGAATAACACGGACGCCTCTTTAAAAAAGAACCATAGTCCCGGCCAAAGATGGGTAATCGTTCGCGCTGAAGGAAAAAACGGATTTGTGAATGGGGCTGATTTGGTGTATAATAAATGCAAAAGTAACTCGGGGAACTACCACAATGAGATGGACATATCAAAGTTTAAAAAACGGGCTAAAGAAAAACGAATACCAAACTTGGCTCCCAACAGAATAGCGGTGCTAGATAATGCACCGTACCAATCCACTCAAATTAACAAACCACCTACAAGTGCAGCAACAACAAAGGAGGTCATCAAACAATGGCTGATAGACCATAATATACCATTTAATGAGACCCCATTTTCACTTGGGAGCTGTACCATTTACTATAATGTTAATAAGCCGCCAAAATAATATTTAATTGACGAACTTTTTAAACATCATGGTCACGAAGATGTTCGCTTACCACCATACATGTGCGACCTTTATCCAATAGAATATATTTGGACTTTAGTTAAATAGCGAGTAGCCGACAAAAGTGTCAACTAGACAGAAAAAGAAATTGAAAAATTGACCAGGGAGGCGATTGCCAGTATTATTGTAAGTGACTGGCAAATAGAAAAAAAAGCACGTGGCAAAAAGAAATAAAGACAGGCTTCGAAAAAAAATATTGGGATGACGACCTTTTACAAGAGATTAATGAGTAGGAAATTACTGTCAATTTGGAGTCAAACTCGCCTTCTGGAAGTGAATGCGAAGATAAAGATGAACCTGAACGTCTCCTAGAAGCCATAGGACGCATTTATAGGACTTTTGTATATAGCTGGTCTTAATCGCTCAAATAGACAAAACTTGAATGATTTGTGGCGTACAGATGGTACAGGTGTAGAAATCTTTCGGACTACAATGTCATTGCAGGTTTTACTTCCTCCAGAATTGTTTGGGATTCGATGATAAAAGTACCCAGGACCAAAGAAAAAAGACTGATAATCAACAAACTACGGAAAACCCAGATTGACCATGGAGTTTCTGCTGGATGTACTAAAAAAATTTGTTCTTGACATTAAGATGCGCTGGAACTCTGCACTATATGATACATATGATAGATGCTCTAATTTAAAGATTTATAAGGGCTTGTCACTGGACAAGTTGCAATGTCATAAAGTTCACAAAAATATTGCTGAATGTCCCACATGACAGATTGCAATATAACAAATAATAAAAAAAATGATAGATAGATTTTACATATGTCCAAAAAAAAATAGGCCAGAATTATGTAAGATGTTACCTACATTATCCTAAATATGTAATACATGATAAATTGTCTCACAACGCAGAATTGAACTTCTGAGTGAATGTAAAAAAAGATTTGGTACTATAGAATTCTACAATCTGCACACAAACCTGCATTTTCAAGATGCAAATGCATGTGGCAGGGCAATACAAAAATTAAAAAACAATATTAAAGAAGATATGGCATATAACTAAGATTTCGATTTTTGATCTCATAACAAAAAGCTCGCAGTCGGCCAAAAGCGCTTCGTCAAGAGCCGATGAATGCTTCTGATGGCGCTAACGTTGTTTGGAGATAAACATTCATTGGTCACTTTGTTTAAAAATGACATACCACACCTTTTTATTATGAATTGCATTTGTCATTTTTTTAACCTTTGCGCATATGTATGTGAGAAATGGCCAAGGGGCGTGGAAGATTTCTGTAGAGGCGTATACATATAATCATGTACAAAATTCTCCAACCGTATTAGACATTTCACAACAGTTCAAGCATTTACAAATATTAAACCACACAAATTGCTCCACCCTAGCCAAACCAGATAATAAACCAGTAAATAGGCTTCTGGAACAATTACTAGGTATAAAATTGTATTTTAAAGCTGCAGTTCATGTAGATAGATTACTTTCTGCGCAATTTTACAAATCTCAACAAAGAAATGCAATCGGAAACTCTAAAATTACAGTTACTATATGACAAATTACTGACCACATACACAACTATCTTGGAAAGCTTTGTACAAACCGAATATTGAATTTCAAAATATGATAGACACAAAAGAAACTACAATATTAAACCTCGACTTCTCGAGTGAGCAGAAACATTTACCGTTGCAACATACATAAGTTGGCAGAATGGTGCCAAATCTGATCACAAGAAAAAGAGAAATAGGAGAACTAGAGGAAGAACAGATGAAGAATTTCTACTTAAAGTGTAAAGAGTTGTATATCGAGACTGCAAGACAGATATTAAAATAGTTTTTTTTTAACAACTTAGACCGTCAAGCATTAAAATGTCTGAAATGGCTAAATCATAAAGCAATTCTGGATCCTGAAATAAAGAAAAATATCCATTGCAGATTTACATTATTTCTGCTCGGGATAGAGAATGGCGAATGTTAAAAAATATAAATTTTTCTTTCAACCAAAACAAAACTCCCGATATTACCAACTTTTGGGAACATGTACAAGAATTAAGAAATGGGCACAAAGGTCAAACATTACCAACATTTTGTGAATTGGTAAAGAAGCTTTTATGCCTACCACATAGCAACGCCACCATGGTAAGTTTATTTTCTGCTATAAACATTATGAAAACCTAATTACGCAACAGATAATTGACAATAACTATTAAAGGAGTATTACACACTAATCAAAAATAACTGATTGCTATTCATTTGAAGCCACAGAGAGGCACATGAAGAAATTCAACAAAAATATGTATGATTTTTTAAAATAATTATTAGTGTGACAATATTGAAGACGAGGCAATCGAAAATTAAACTGAAAAATAATTTTTACATTCACTTTTGTTTTTTGTTGTTGTGATTATAAATATACCAATGTATTACTAGAACTCAAGTAATTAAGAAAATTGTTTATTATTTAATTATATGAGCAAAAATATGAAACAGCCTTTTTTTTACTGCTGAAAAACGTGCATACCTTGATGTCTTGATAATGATGGGTCTTCATCCCCTACCTGATGTCAATCTATATTAATCAACTGATACTTTTCATAGAAATCCTGTTATTGCTCAAACTTTCACTCAAAAGAAATTCAAGAAACTTCCGTGCCACACAAGACCAAGGAAAATTTACTAGATGTCGATTTTGTAGCCCAAAAAATGCTCAAAAACGATCAAGGATGAATTGCGATGTCTGCAAAGTAGCTATAAGTGCCTCACCGTGCTTCAAAAGCTTTCTTATTGCAGAACCTAAAATGGATTGCAGTAGCTCTACTTCAAGTACCATAACGGGCTAAGGTCAATTAATTAACACCAATACGTTGACGTAAACGGGCAAAGGCGAAATGATTATTTTCGCCACCGAATTTTCGCTAAGTTGTGATAATATATTAATATTTTTTTATAAATAATCTTAAACGTAGCCTTATAAACCTATGAATAATAACTCGAAACCTGTTTTTTCAATTTTTACCTCCGCTCTATTATGGGTTAAAAATAAATACCACGCGCTAAAAATAGATGAAAGACCGTGCCATTTTGCAAATTAATTTAAATTTGAAGAGGACACGAACAATATATGAAACTATTTATATTTCACTACATCATTATAAAACAATAAAATATTGAGGCAACTACGTGGCAAAATTCTAAATAAAAACAGCAGGATCAAAACCTGCACAATCACTGCACACTACCGCTTGCAACAAAAAATTAAATTTCATGACATTTTAGTTATAGAATCACGTAGTGTTTTAAAATCGTTTTATGGCCCTAGGTTCTTGCTTTTTAGCCATTATACAAGTCGACCATAGACTATAAATAGAGTATATTTTATGAAAAAAAAAAACAACAAATTATATTAAATCATGTTTTTTTATTAAAAGTGATGTGAAAGTTTAATTGTTAATAGTTCATTAAATTTATCTTTCCTAACACTGACGCATCATTCGTTTTTATTCGACTAGGCTGGTAGAATTTGATGGCAAAACTATTTTTTAAGGAGGAATTTATAGTACATATTATAAATTTTGTTGGAAGTTTAGGTCAACTTAATTATATTTTCAATCTTGATTTCGCTTGATTCGAAGGTGATGAATGTACATAAGTTTAAATAGACTGTAACCCAACCGTCACCTTTAAGTGGTGGAGCCATAGTGACCTTAGTCCTCAAACCCGTATTATATCGCTGTTTGAATTGAATATTAACATAACACAAAGACACATTTCACAAAAAAAATCCAGATGAAAATTAAACCTTGATTTTTGTTTTTATCTTTCTAATAATCGTCGTTAAAGTAATAGCAATTAATTATAAAACATTGTATGTTTAGCTCACCAAGTTTCCAATCATAAGCCTTTTTTGGATAACACTGTATATTTGTGTTAAAAATGATTAATTTTAAATTATACGGTTATTCATGCAAAACTATAAATTATGAGTTTTTTTATTACGAAAATTACTAATTTGTGAGAAAATTAAATTTAAAAAAAGCAAGTAACATAAACGGAACAAAGAAACTTAATGATATTTTATATAAAACTAATGCATGAAACCGATTTTGTAAAATAAGATAATTACTCGATTTTATTGGAATCGATATCATATTCTTTATTTTACCGCAATTATACTCTATTGTCAATGATCTTTCGTTGTTATTTTCATATATTACGATTTTTATTTGCCAAGTATATTTTTAAGGTTAATTTATTAAAATGACGATCAACATAATTGATCGCAATATAATTTTAATATAAAATTACTAAGGCAGCCGTAAAAATACATTTAAAACAATAATATTTAACTGTTAACAAGTCTGACTTAATGAAATATGAAATTGCCCTTCCAAATTGTTTGGTGTGTTATAGAATTGGCCAAATAAGGTTGATCTTGTCCGTTGGCAATTTAATCTGTTAGTGTGGAAGTCATATAAATCTGATAATTTTTGTTTTGGTAAATGAAGTGAGTTGCCAACCTTGCACAATTTATTTCAAACTAGCTCTTACCCGCGGCTTCGCCCGCACGGTCAAAGGGAAATAACATTAGCATTTTCTAGCTTGATTCAGAACTTGCAAATGAATTTTACTAACGCCATCCATTGACAAAGTCTGGAACTACAAAATATGTATCAATTAACAAAACATCGATATGCTCATGGGAATGAGAGAGCGCGGTAATAAGAAGCCAACGTCACTCTCCGCCCTCCTAACTATATCCCAGCATATAAACCTTAACATATAACAGCCATGTGGCGACGTGAAAAAGAAACAAAGAAACAAACATTCACATTTATTTATAATATTAATATGGATTTGCAAATATATGTATATAGGTATATGTACATTACACAACTATATATAATATAAAGGTAAACTTTTTTAACAACAAAATCAAGTAGTCTTTTATTTTTACCCGACTTCAAGAGGGTACGTATATTTCAATATTTAGTTTAGGCTTTGAAATCTACTGATTCTTATTTATTGTCTATAAATTTATTAGATGGCGTTAGTAGGGCCCATACTGCATATTGCTTAGTAATGTACTAGACTGACATTCTGATAATTCTTTATTTTGATTATTATTCTTTCAATCAATAGTTGATATTATGAAAATGAAACTAAAAAATAAACTCATTAAACTTAATATAGGTGTACTTCAAAAATACAGTTTTCTACAGGTTTTTTATGCATATCTAAAGTTTTATGATGTGTTGGCAACACTGGTTTGCCTGTATGTTTAAAATATGTCTGTGCGTATGTCCATTTCATTGGCACGTTTTACAAAACAGCATGGTTAACTACAGTTTTAATGCCTTTTTTTTAATAAATAATATTTGCGGGACTAAAGAGCCGCATGTGGCTCCCAAGCCGTAAGTTGCCGACCTCTGCTCTATATGGATGAATATAGTATTTCTGGTGATTAGAGAAGTTGATGAAACTCTAGTATTTAAAACCTCAACTACTCAGTTTCATCATCAACTACTACAACTACTACTATATCCTATTATATTCATTCTATATAAATGAAGGAAATATAAACCAGGGGTCGACAACTTGCGACTTGGGAGCCACTTATTATTTACAAAAAAAAATTAAATAAATAAATATGTGAATATAATTTAGAAGCGAATCATAGTATATGCACAAGTTTTTTTTTTAAAGTGCGCCATAACAAATCGGACTTTATCCTTATCTCTAGCTAAGTAGGTGAGTACACCCTTATTTTTAACGGCTTTTTAAGGACACTATAATAATTCGTATGAATATTATTGCGTTTCAAAAATTTATCTTATCGATTTACCTGGAGGATACCACATTTTTTTTAAGATCAATGTAATTTATCACTCTAAAAGCTAAATGCATATACAATTGTATACTTAATGTAGTATATAGGAAACATCAACACTTCTTTAGTATATTAACACAGCTTCAGTTATCAATAGACGTCAAATAGTTAGCAACCAAGGAAAATCACAGTAGGTACATAATGCATCCTATTTTATTAAAATTAAAATGAAATTAATATGTTATTAAAGTTCATCTTTGACTAATTTCAAAATTTCGTCTTCCTCGTCGGTCCACTGATCTGGGTCGGACGTCATCTGGCCTAATGCTTCCATTCGTCTCTCCATTGTCACTTTATCCAAAATATGTTCCATTTTCATATGCATACAATCGTTGAAGATGGATGCATATTCGCAAATCTCAAAAATCCCTTCGATTACTTGAGTGCATTCCTTTATAGCTTTAGTCAATCGCGTCATTACCTCGCTGTCGTCCCCATAAACAGCTCTATTCGCGGCTAAAAGGTTTTCAGCGACGATTTTATTATTTTTTATTATGTTGTTACGTTTAAGGATGCACGCGACGAAGCACTTCCCTTGCATGGTTGTCTGTGGTATTCTTTTTAAAAAGTTTTCAACGTCGACCATAGACGCTTTGACTTGGCGCGCACATTCGGTCAAGTTTTTTCGGAACGGCTCGACTTCTTCGTTCATTTTTTGATAGCGTTCTATTTGTTCGTCCTTGGTAAGCGGTTTAAATGACACCACGAGATAAAACAACGCTGTGACATGTAACGTTATCGTTAGGATATTTAATAACGGCATTTTGTATCACAGGTTCGAATCGGCAGCCGTTCTGCTCTGCTAAGCGTTATAATGCCTTACTGTTGAAATTGATATCAAGGTGGTTTAATTGGTCGTTAACACTTGGACGTATGACGTGGTCTTGCAAAATCGAGAATAAGGCAACAGCGTACTGAAATCTAACTCAATTTAAGTCTTAACGGATATATTTATATTGTTATGTTAAGTAGGTCGCGAATTTTAAAATACACTTCTTTCACAGCCTACTCATAACAAACGTTAAATTTTATGACCAGGGTTCCCAACTTAGGGGTTTTTCCCCAAATTTAGGGGATAAATAAGTAGGATGGGGATTTTTAAGGGCGTAATATTTTTAGGGGTACTTTTAAGGGTTTTTATAACTTCAACATATAGGTGTTTTTAAAGGGAAATATTCTACCAGGCTATACGATCATGCCTAAAAAAAGGTCATGTACTACACCCGAAGACCTTTTTCGTCGTCAGGTCAGGTTGCCACGAAAAATTCCAATTCATAATTCATTGTGGGGGATATTAGAGGTTTTTAATGAAAGCTTTAGGGGAATACATTTTGAGACATGGTAACCCTGTTTATGACATTTCCGACTGCAGTTGTTTGTTGCAATTCTACCGAATGGTACCTAAGTCGACACCACCGCTTTAACGCATTTACTGCATCAAACGCTTTCGGGCAGTGAATGCTATAAGGGGCGTCCATTATTTATTCCGATCCCTCCTTTGGTGACATGTGATGAGATTTATGTTAAACCCCCCCCCCCCCCTTCCTCAGCTACCAGTCGTACGTAAGAAGTTTTTATTTGATTGAATGTTAAGTACGACAGAAAAAGAAAAGTGATACTTGGCCTAACCCAATGTAAGATTTGATGTGAATCAAACAGTTCCTCCCTCCACTCTATTCTATTCTCTCTGATCTATTTCATGTTGATCACGAATGTTTTAGTACCAATCAGACGAAGGTGGAGTACTGTTTGTGTGAAGGTGGAGTACTATGTGTGTGTGTGTGTGTATGTGTGTGGTTATTTCTGCTGTATTAAAGTACTTGGCCTTTAGCAGTTCAGTTCGGTTTCGTTACCGGCTCACTTTTATATGAGGTGCGCATCTTAGTCCCCGGGAGTAGCAACGTATCTGCGATTAACTTCAGATAGAAACCTTGATCTATATGTAGTTGCTTACATTTTTCCACAGGCTGCAGTAACTACTTACCGTTAGGTGGACTGCATGCTCGTTTGCTACTTCAATGTTATGAAAAAAACAAGAAACATATTAACGCCTAACACTATTTTAAGGCAAACATTGCTTAACTGTTGTACACGCGGTGCGTACGAAGCTGCGGGAATAACTTAGTGAACATACTTTTATCAACCTGATAGATTGAAGAAAAACACCAATCCGCACTTTGCTAACGCGGTGGACTATGACCTAAATCTCTCTCATGCTGAGAGAAGTCCCGCGACCAGCATTAGCAGTAAGAGTATTATCAGCAGTAAGACAATAATGGGTAGACGAGAAGAATGAAAAAAAAGCCCAATGTCATATCGTAAGTATGTATTCATTACATAAGAGTTATATTATTTTATAATACAATCACAAGTTGATATATCACATTACAGTTCTCTATCAATTTACAAATAGAAAAACTAATGACAGCTTTATAATGATAACAATTAATTAAATTCTACATAAACATGTTTTTTTATCATAAAGAAGTAAATCATCGTAATGTATACTTAGAAATTAAATTGAATTGAAATGCGTAAAAAAACTGTTTTATCAGATACGTGCATCGATATAGAAATACACTAGATACACAGTCTCGAACAAAAATGACACCTAAAACTGTCGTCAAATGTACCCAGTTATTTATAGATGGTCATAACGACTAATTATTTTTGCAATACAACATTACGTCTATTATCTAAAGTTGTAATTACAACGCTTTATGCAAAGAGCAATAAAATTTTACTAATTGAAATGAGCGCTCAATTCTGAAATTGAGCGCTCTTTTTCACCGGACAGTTTTGAGACGCTGAATGTGTATCTTGGGTTTTTGTATATCGATGGATACGTGGTATATTCTAAGCGCAAAGTTATACCACGGTAAATGGTTATACAGACATACACTTTATCTTTAGAATTCCCTTTGTCGTAGACAAATACCCAATCAAAACAGTATCGGAATCAAAACAGAAATCTTAATCCAACACAAACCCGAGACTTCGAGTTTAATCGAATGGAACGTCGTTAATATGGGCATGGGCAAGAACCTCCTCCGAAAAGAAAAAAAATAACACTCATAATAATAAAATATGAACTATTACACTTTTTTATAATAATGAAGTAGCAAACGTGCACGCAGTCCACCTGATGGTAAGTGGTCACTGCGGACCATAGACATTTGTAAGCAATTTCATACACATCATAGGTTTTATCCGAAGTCAATCACAGATGCGTTGCTACTCAAGAGGACTAGGATGGTCGCTTCATTTAAAATGTGCCGGAAACCACACCCTTCCATCGAAACGCGAGGAATGCTTCAAGTGAGAAATAGGTGTGGTACCTCCCCGATCGAACTACACTAGTTCTACCACCTTTTAAAATATGTGGTTTAAAATGGCTCATGCTCTGAGAGCGGTAAAACGTTTATGGTCCCTGTAATTTCGGAATCAGAATAGGGCTACGGTATCCCCTGCCTGTCGTAAGAGGCGACTAAAAGGGGCTTCCTGGGTCGCGGGCAGCTAGAGTAGGGAGCTCGAACCGTTCGTTCAGGCGACTCCGGGAAGGACGGCGACATGTGTGGTCGCATATCATCGTAAAGACCAGACAGTGGTGGGCCCAGCTACTCACCTGAGAGGAGCCCGATGGGGCAACGCGTTCAGAGAACTCCGGTTGCGTTCTTTTGGAGATCCCGGATTCCTCTTTGTAGCGCTGAGGACGGCCACCAGGGAGTTTTAGTGCGACAATCCGACATAACCCTTCGTCGAAAAAGAAGAACTTCTATGGTTGGACCAGGCAGTACCACCGCTGACACACCTCATTTTTACCCCCCAACCTGGCTACGCCCGTGAACGTAGGACCAATACCCTTACCAAGTGTTTATTATTATCTCAAAGGACGATGCAAGTTATGGCCGAAAACGTAAGCGTTACATACGTACCATTAATACATGAACACATGGGCACAAATCGTGTAACAAAAAAAAATGGATATATTAAAGTTTTTCCCAAATTCGATTGCATCAAAGTTCTAAATAAATCAGGCAATATATAAGAAGTAATTCCAAATTACAAAATAGGTATTGTATATACAACTCAGTTTTAGCGGTATTTTATTTTAGCTATAACAATATAACCTTAATGACATTGACTACCAGTTTTTAGCAAAAAAAGAAAAATAATAAGAATAGGTAGTCTGGCTATTGTTGCCTAATTTATCGTTATTATGCGCTGATTCGATGCCTAAAATCTTTAAAATTAGTCACTAAAGTAAATGAGTCGGTTTTTTTTATTTTTTTTAACAGTATGCCGTTACATTTCATTTTCCGTGGGGACTCTTCACATAATTTCACTCATTTTAAGCATAGACAAAATTAATCTAGATTTTTATTGAACATAAAACAGATTAATAATAATTGTCATCCATAAACAACTGCGATGATGGCTCTACAACAGAAGTATATATACTATACAAATTATAGTTAATCATGAGGTTCCTTTTTCAAAATTAATTGATAACATAGTTATTTCTTCGTCGCTGTAGTTGTCAGTTTGCTGTGTAGGTAAGGCACAAAATGCTCAAATTAAAAGTTTACAAATGTTACAGCGAAAACGCTACCATCATTATTTGTGGTATAATGCAAGAGTACTTTTAGAACTAGTCTATTATGTTTTCTGAAAACAATCACTGTTTATGTTTTCGCACATCATTTTAGAACACATTGAACGTTACACTCAAAAACGAGATAGAGAGCGTGTAATGTAAAAGAAAGAAAAAAAATATATAATGATTGTTCTGGTCATTTTTTTTATTGAACTAAAATAACCAAAAACAAAACAGGCCTGAGTTAACTGGCCAATGTCATCTGTAAACTTCTGTCATAGACGCTAAATATGACAGGAAGTTTACCTTTTGTCGATTACAAATATTACCCCAGAGGGAAGTTGGCGGCGATAATTATCATCTTGTACAAAACTTATTAAAGTTAGGCTGAAAGTCATGAAGCCAAGGCCGTAAAAATCAAGTAAAAAAAATACCCCGGAGGATTAAAAGTGGGGCGCCTTACCTTACCTTAGTGTTGTGCCAACTCGAAATAAACAAGACTCGATTTAACTCGAGGTGGATGAAACTGAGTATATCATTCGTTTCGTGTTCACGATTTTAATTACCTAGTTTTGTAACAATACAAAAAGCAGAACACATTCATCATAAAATGAGTTTGGTCAATCATAACTAATTACATTGGGTAGAATTTAAACAAATAAAAATAAAATTTTCATACAATATTTTCACCAATTATCACCAACCTTACATAGCATCAAATAACACAAAAATCCAAACTCGAGTTAAGGGGAATTCAAGTCGAGTTGATCCGAGTTGACCAAACTTGAGTTAACTCGACTTAACTCATTACTACTTGATCCTTCACACCAGAATACTGCATAAGCCTCGGAATCCATATTTCTATATTATTGTAACAGTCAGAAGTAACAATTTGTCAAGCTTACATAACAATTGTTTACTTTTTAACTGGTACAAAAACCAAGTTTTTTATACGGTTCAATGCTCTTGTGTCGATTTCTTATGTATTATTTTATACTACGATTCAAGTTATGAGGATTATAAATTGGATGTGAGTATGGAGACTGTAAAATGATTAAATTTAAACCTCTACTCATAATCCCAGTAGGATCCGAGGTTACCGAGAATCGAAGCCTGAACCCAGCAAATATCTTCTTCAATAGAAAATTCTACGCTTAGACCAAATCGAAAGAAGTACAAAAACAGAATATAAATCGCACCTTCGGTGGGACAAGGGCATAAGTTTAAGGGCATGTTTTACAATTTTTTACTACAAGAATTTTTCGACGTTGTTGCACCAATATTGACAAAAAACGGGCGAATTGGACAAAAGCACTATCGACTTCTGTCGAAATGAGATTGAACTGAATGGCTGACTTTGTTCTACCAGACAGTAGGATGTTTTAAAAGCACTTCGTCATTATTAAGTCTATTTGGTAATTTTTGCGTTTTATGCCTTTGACCTGCCGAAGGTGCGAAATGTTACAATTGGACCCTGTTATGCAGAAAAGATCCAACAGCTTTTTTACTTTTGAGTAAGCGCAGTTCGAAGTTTGACCGTAAAATAAAAAATCTTAATATTAAGTGCATTACTTTTTGAAAATCGCCAGTGTAATAAAACATAACATGTACATTTTAAAAGTAATATCCTTTGTGCATATATAAAACATCTTTACTAGATTCATGGATATGTTTATAAATCGATTTCACATAATATGTTGACTGGATCTTTTCTACTTAACGGGGTCCAATTTCAATCTCATATTACGACCGAATGCCGTAAATACCACAATACATTTAGATTAATTTAATATCCGAAAATTTTACATTGGCACTAGCGAATCACATTATGCACTATATAAAAGTGCCTAAAGTATTGAACGTGCGTGGTTTTATTTATTTTATAATACAATAGTATACCTCATGCACATTTATCATACATTGACATATCTATTCTAGATAAGGCAATATATTTCGTATTTATTATTATTAAAAGTACCAACACAACCGATGTACGACTTGGTGCCTTTACAATTACAAATACATTTTTTAACACGAAGTATGGAAGAGCAAATTTTGTCATAAATAGCGCTTTTTGAAATTTCGTCATTAAATATGTCATTACGAGTTTGACAGGTACAAAATGGGAACATAAGTATAGAACAGTGCCACCCACTTGGGGCTGTAATACGCTCTCCCATTAATAGACACACTAAATCAAAAGCAATAATGTTTTTGTTGTTATTTTTGCATCAAAATTCCTGTACATATTTTATACTGACAGGTACTATGTTAATGTGCCTAAAGTACAGTAAACATTATTATAATCATTGACGTAACTTGGGAGGAGGGTTGAGTGGGGTGAAACCACCCCAAAGTGGTCCGATTTCCACCCCTCAGGGTGGTAGACATTTACTAGAAGCTACATTGAGTTTAACCACCTTTTCCGACCGTAAATAGCCGAACATTTCGAGATGCAAGTTCTTCCAAGAAGGAAATATTCTAATTTTAAAAATTATCTTAATGCAAATAATCTGCTTCTTAGTATCAATATAGCTAGTGATGGTAGGTACCTATGCAAAAGTAACAGATTAATAGAATGGATTAATAACTAGGTAATTAAGTCTTTAACCTTTACATACAGGGTTCAAATTGATAGTACTTATGCTATACTGGTGTTCAATAGCATACAAAATGTCGCGATTACCACTAAATCCTGCTAAACCAGTCCACCACATTAATTTGCAAGCCCGGGTAGATATGTAGGCGTAATAATGACTAAAGAGACCGCTTTCGTGCGCTCGCAAAAAACTTAAGCTTTCACTTTTCGCATCCCATTGCAAAACAAATATAACCTCGTTTCGGCGTATCGCATCACGCAAACGCGCATAGAGGGTACACTAGAACCAATTACGTCGATCCGACGGCTTAGCTCTCTTCCGCTTCGACGAGCACCGGCAAGCTGGCGGTTTGGGCCTGCCCGCACGTCCTGTGGGAGAACGCAGACAGCCAGGCGTCGATATCCCGCTCAGAACACAGGAATTTCGCGGACACGGCGTTGTCGTAATCTTTCTGTCGCACAGAGAAGCCGCAGCTCGCGTCCACTCGTTCTGTCGTCGTGTTCCTCAAGTTTACGACTCCTAGCGGCTTCGACAGTCGCTTCCGAGGATACATCACCGCGAAGTGTTCCAGTGACGTCCTATACACCACCACTCTCACGTCCTGTCGGATCCCGCCCGGCCCTAGCAGCACCAAAAACCCAGATTTCACTTCCGCGTCGCAAGTCTTTTTGCTGAATCCCGGCACGAAGTGCTCAGAGCGGCACGCTGACATGACGTCTGTCGGCATTTCACTGTTTTGGTTACACGGAGCACATAACATCAGTTTTCGATGACGCGACCTTACTCGATGGCGGTCTGAAACAAACTGAAGTTATTTCATTCCACGGATTCCACCAGTTCAGACATACATAACATCACAGTACGTACAGTACACACTTGTAACCTTTCCCGAGGAGATCCGAAGGCCTCTCGGGTACTTTCGGTCGGCGGTTGCATTCACTTATGCGCGAAGGCTTGTGCGCTGGAACGGAAATGTGAGCCCCGCGAAATATAAATGCTACCTACGTCATGTCTGGAACGTAGTTTTTAATAGAAGATCGGCAATCAGAACCCAACGTACAGGGGAAATTGTAACACTTATGTAATTATACTTAATGCATCTATGCGCGTTGTTCTAAAATTATAGTAAAAGAATGATAAATGTCGAATTATTTTTTACGAATTTCGCGTGGTTAATAACGTCCTACCGCTAATCAACTATTTCTACCACTAACCACCATTTCATTACCGTGATCTAATGATGACCAGCCTTTATTTCTAGCGTGAAACAGTTCTTGCTTTTCGGTCACTTTTACATGAGGCGATGATCACAGTTCCCGGGAGTAGCAACGCATCTGTAATTAACTTTAGATTTATTTATTTATTCTTATAATAATTTGCGCGACTCTAACCAATTACACTAATTAGAACCCTCGTTGTATATAAAGTTGTTACGAAGTGTACATGAGCAGCACTATTATTACTCGTTTGCTACCTCGATCGGTTAAAAAAACTTATACCCTGCATAGAACAAAATACGGCATAGAGATAAGCACGTAAACTTAGTTGTTTCTGGTGTTACATAATTAGAAGGCCCAGAATCTAGACTAGGCGGAACAGGTTTTGTGACCTTTTGTTGAAAATAGCATGCTAGAAAGGTCAGTAGATGAGCAAGTATCTCAAAATGAGAAGTTTTTTGTGCAACTTTTTACAAGTTTCCAAATTAAAGTCGCTACTGGAACACGAAATTCTTACGAAAACATTTAACCCGCCTGTTAAAAGTGATTGGAGATGCTTTTAGCGGGCTATGTCAAAATAGTTATATAAAAGTGTTACACTATACGTATATATTTGTAATGGTATATTTTACAGCTTTCATATGGTTATAATAATATGGAAGTCATCCCTCTACCCCTTTTTTTCTGTTTACCCATTTTTTCTGTTTCAACCCCGCTGAGTTTCTTGCCGGATTTTCTCAGTTGAGGACGTATTTCGGTGGTAGTGTAAGAAAAAAATGTAACTGACAATTTGTAAGTGCCCCTAGGCCTATACAAAATAAAGACATTTCATTTCACTTATTTAATTTACATGCGCCATATTTAAAAATTATGTCATTATGACAACTGAATCGATTCCAATGACATATCACATACTATAATCTGTTATGCCGTGTAAGCTGTAGAATGTGCGAAGAAAGTACCTACATAAAATGCATAATCTTATAAAAAATACCAAAATTGTTTGTTTAATACTAGGAGCCTTAAAAATAGCAACAACTTTAACTTGTAGGTAATTTGAAGTCGTCGCTGTAGTTGACGGGATCAAAATAGGGCTACGATATCCCCTGCCTGTCGTAAGAGGCGACTAAAAGGGGCTTCCGGGGTTGCGGGCGGCTAGAGAGGGAGCTTGAACCGTCCAGCCAGGCGATCCCGGGAAGGACGGCGGTATGTGTGGTCGCATACCGCCGTAAAGACTACATTCGGTGGTGGTCCCATCCGCCCATCTGGGAGGAGCCCGATGGGGCAACACGCTCAGAGGATTTCGGCTACGTTCGTTAGGAGGTCCCGGAGTCCTCTATATAGCGCCGAGAACGGCCACAGGGGGGATTTTAGTGCGGTAAAAATCCCACATAACCCTGCGTCGCTCCCACGGCGTCGGGTACCTTTTGAAGGTTTCCCCCTCGAAAAAAAAGGTAATTTTTAAGTGCACTAAATGTTGAAGGGTAAGTGAAGGTCACTAAATATTACATCAAGTATGTTATATGATATGGCTTATCTATTTTCAATCCTTAACAAAGTTTGGTTTGAAAAAATTAAAATGTCTAGAGAATAAGTTTATTAATTAACCTCGAGTGTAAAAACAATGTAACAGCATCTGTGTGTGTATGTGCAGGAGGACTATTCTGTAACATTTTGTTATTATCCGACTTCCAAAAGGTTCTCAATTCGACTGCATTATTTTTCGAAAGCCGAATTAGTAATAAAATATCAAATTTAGAATATTGCAAATTTTGACATTGTCTGTGGCTCTGTATTTAAACTATTAATGGCGTAGTGTTTCGATCCGCCCGGGGGGGCACGTTTTGGGGGGCGGCAAAATATTTATTTTTGACGACCTTTTTTTTTGGTCGTCAATTTGCTAAGATAGGTGAAAAGAGTAAGTAGGGTTCGTAACCGTTTTTTTTTCGCCGACAAAAACCTAACTTGATGGTAAATTCTACTTCGGCCCCGGGTGACATGAAGCCACGCTACGCCATTGTTATTAACATTAATCACATTTGGACAACTAATACTTTTAATAAAGATTCACGCGAAAGTTGGAGCATTATAAATCAAACCAAATCAAATCAAATAAAACATCAATATTTTAAACAGAAATCTTTACAAGGCAAGATAACAGTATTTATCTAGGACGTTCTTATTTGGGGTTGGTAACAGATGTCTTTTTTATAATTATGAAATAGCAAACGAGCATGCAATCCATCAGATGGTAAGTGGTTACCGCCGCACATAGACATCTGTAAGCAAGTTCACATAGAACATAGGTTCTATTTGAAGTCAATCACTGATGCGTTGCTACTCCCGAGGAGTAGGATGGTCGCCTCAAAAGCGTGCCGACAACCACACCCTTCCATCGAAATGCAAGGAATGCTTCACGGTAGAAATAGTTGTGGCGGTGGTACCTCCCCAGTCGAACTACACTGGTTCTACCACCTTAAAATGTTGACCGTCTGCAATGGCAATTTACCATCAAGTGAACTTCCATTCGTTTATTACCTTTATATTGTAAAAAAAATAGTACCTATCTACCAATAGTTTTAGCAATCGACACTATAATGATTAGAATTTGTGTTAGCTTTTCCCAGAATAGTTCTTCGGGTATGTACTTTTCAAAGTAGCACTGCAGGTATTAAGATACCGGTTCGTATACGTAATTAAGCCGACATCAACATAATTATATTATATGTTAAGACGTAAGGGCTTGTTCTATATGCTTCTATTTTTAATTGTGATATTTTTCACAATTAATAATGGATGTACCTAAAGTCTATTAATTCACATCCAAGCATAGTGGAGTTACACAATTATTGGTAGAGACCGATGGGATTTCAATGGGAGAAACAGGTATTTACAGCTTGTATAAAAGAAATTCAGTTTTTAAGCGGTATAAATACCTACCATTGGTAAATTATTAAAACAAATAAACCGACTGCATAAAAGCTTAATGTTTAAAAAATGCTTCATTTGGTTTTAATTGATTGTTCTAAAGCAGTTTATGCAACCCCGCCCGTGCCCGAAGTTAACCGACACCATATAAGAAGTCAAGTCTACGACAAAAAAGGGTGAATAATGAACCTAATACTGTACTAAAATGAACATAATCTGACACCCTCCAAGACAGGCCGTCCAGGAGCTATGGTCCACTTTGATCCTACCTTCCCGGCGCAACGCCACTGAAGATTGTCCTGCCAATCTCCTGGATATTTTCTCTTTGTCTAGTACATACTTCGGGAAGTCAGAGTATTGTGTTATTCAAGTAATTTACTTAAATATGTACTGCATAAAAATTGACAGATGTACCACGCTATCTTTATTTATTGTGAAAACTCATTATTAATTTTCAACGGTGTGAATGAGCGCTAAGTCTACAGTGGACACCTGCTCTTCGCATAATAATATCAAATGGCATTACGCGACAAAACATCTCAGTCCACACTCGCACCTACTCGTATTTAGGTACAATAGTTTCATGTTACTTTGAAAACAGGTTGGGTATCACAATGGTCGCATGCTTGTTACGTAGGTTCCGGGTTTGACTACAGTTGTATATGATACCAACAAAACATGATCATATTATTCAGCAGCGACACCACTTCCATGTCAATTTTTGCCATATAATAACATTAATGAGATTATAAGGAAAGGTCCCCCCTCTCCTCATAATCTGGGTTTAGATCTCCTAAACTCTTAACATAGGGGAAAAGAAAATGTCTCTAGTTGGAAGGACTCATTTTGTATCGACAAATTTTGGAGTCAATTTATTTCTGACCCCTCGAAATTTCAGTCGACTACTCTTGCTGGACTCGCCTCTACTGCTATTGCTATGCTATTGCTACGCCCAGACCGTCACTATAACAGTGTTCTTGTCTAAATATAGGTATATAGGTATGCTAGGTGACCCGGCGAACTTCTTCCGCCAAAAAGTAAAAAAACTAAATTTTTATCAGTGTTACCCTACTGTATTATACATTAGTATATATAAAAAAAAATCCACTTGAAGCACTCTATTTATTAAAAAAACTGCACTAAAATACGTAGCGTAGTAAAGATCTAAGCATACATAGGGACAGACAGCGAGAAGCGACTTTGTTTTATACTGCGATGTAAATATATTTATAAAGCAGTCCTTTTCCGAGGTATTCCATCGTTCTCCTTAGAAACGCATCTTTGACCTTTTTTTTCCTCCTAAGGGACACATCTATGACCTATTGTACAATTTATATCAGTGGTTCCTAACCTTTTTAGTATGGTTACATCTGTGATTTGGGAAAGCTAGTTTAACCCCACCTTTATTTTTTTGTTTTAACGAATATTTGCATGATCTTCCATATTCGCCTTCTTGTAAAATTGCAGTTTGAAGAAAAAATCAATTCAAAGTATGCGACAGAAAAAAGATCGTAAAATCTTTACAAACGTAAGTCTGACGACCAAAAAAAAATGTCGCTAAATTTACATTTTACCGTCCATTACAATGTTCCTATAGCGGCGCCCATCACCCCCCAAAAATACCTGATTTACCCCCGATGGGGCAATTACCATCCAGAGAGGAACCCAGGCTTTAGATAAACTACAAGTGCCTATGCTAAGTCACCGTGAAGTGGACTATAACCTCGTTTCTAATAATTTCAAGAATATGCCTTCGCAACCGTCAAAGCCAACTTTAGATTTTAAAGCAAACTATATAATTAAGGTCACATTTACGTAAGCGTAAGTAAGAGGGTAAAAATGTTATGAAGAATTTCTTTTCACGAGCACTCTTTTGAGGAATGTGGAACGCCGGTTAAATGGAACGCCTCTTGACCCAGCCGTGCTACGCTTGACTCTAGAGACGGAAAATGTTAAGACATATGAGTTTTATGTTTATACTTTTGGGACCTCCTTCTCCGTGGGAACTACTTAGGCTGCATCTTAAAAAAAGTCAAGTTTCTAGTAACAACGTATCAGAAAAGAAAAAATATCATGTCGCACCCTCGGTGGGAGAAGGCCACAAGTGCATCTCTTACAAATTTTCACTACAAGGATTTGTCGCGCTAATATTGACACAAAAACGGACGAATTGGACAAAGGCACTCTCAACCTCTGCCGAAATGAGATGGTTGACTTTGTTCTACAAGACAGTAAGATGTTTTGAAAGCACGTAATTTTTCCGTTTTATACCCTTGTCGTGCCAAAGGCGCGATGTGACAACACAAATTCTAATCCTTTTTATGAACTTATAATTGTTTGTCTAAGCGTTGCAGGTTCGTTTTTGTAAACCCTATTCCAAATAATTAATATAATTAATACAGAGCAGAAAATACCTGGTGATATAGATTTCATACGAAATTACTCTAAGTACCATTTAAAAGGTCTTTTACTAGTTTTCAAATATTGTAGGGTTGTTTTCAGGGCGGTTTTACCTAAGCTCGAGCTAACAAAAAAGTATTATGAAAACAAAAAACCGCTCTGAAAAATGACTAAATTGAATGAAATGACTAAATTAAAATCATACGTTACAATCCATCAAGCTATGATGTGAGGAATATTCACATTCTACTCGTATTCGCAAGAATTTAGCGAGTGTTTTCCGAATATAAAACTGCTGTTTGATGACGAAAAACAAGCTTGCCGAATCTTCATCCTCCGGCCTCATACTGCTTCCCCTGTATACTATCGAATAATGTGCAGACCAGATGCACCTGCCTGAAAATGACCTGGCTGCGCCCATCTTGGCATGTAACAGTGGCGTAGCTAGGCGAGGGCGCAGTGGGCCATCCCCACCGGCTTCGCACTTAAAGGGGCCTCGCGAGGCCTCTCTGGAGCAGGAGTTGGAGGCATTTCAAGGGCTGCATCTAATGGAATCTTGCTAATTGTATTTTTCTTTTCGAAAATATCATGTCGACGATTATAGGTTAAATAAGGTCTTTATCAATTTTTTCACTATTATGAGCAGATGCCTGCTTCAAAGCACGTTTGTTAAAATAGTACTGGATTGATCTTGGGAACTAGAGTTTGCCCACGTCTACATTGGTCCGCGCTACGCCACTGGCTTATAATTTAAAATAAACGAATAATCCCATTCGCGAATGTCGCTAGGGAATGTTCGCATTCGTATACGCGAATGTTCAACATAAAAGGTGTAAAAAGAGCCCTCCTTCAAAGGAGACTCCTCTGGTGTTGCAAATGTCCATAGGCGACAGCGACCGCTTTTGATCAGGTGGCCTGTCTGCCTTATCATTAGGTCCAATTATTAAAAAAAAAAAAACATTTGTGCATCACTGATTTATCCAAACATACATACGGTACATATATATACCTACTCGAAAATTATTTACCGTCCTCCGGAGTCGATTATAAACAAATGAAAATCTGTTAAATTAAAGATTATTTATCGATATCTGGCATAGCTGCAAATAAAAACGAATACTGAAAGTAACAAATTAGCGCAGGTTAATTAGGGCCAACGGAATCGTGCGCCGACAATGGAAATTATCATTGCATTCATCAGCCACCGCGAACGGTTCGTTATATTAGTGATTTTATTTAGTTCCCAAACTCCTTTGTTGAGATAATGCGATCTAGACTTTCTCCGGCCAAATTATAGTTGTCGCATCGCGAGCGAATTTCAGCTTCCGTTGTCGCAGTTACGTTATAGTGAAATTACATAAATAAACTGTGCAACTGGGTTTGTTTAGAACGTTTGTTTGTTTAGTTTTTTGAAGTGGTAGAACCAGTGTAGTTCGACTGGGGAAGTACCACCGCCACACCTAATTCTAACGTAAAGCATTGCGTTTCGATGCGTGGCTACCGACACACTTTTACATGAGGCGACCATCATAGTCCTCGAAAGTAGCAACGCATCTGAAATATAGAACCCATGTTATTTAGGAAATTGATAACAGATGTCCATGGGCGACAGTGACCACTTACTATCAGGTGGACTGCATGCTCGTTTGCTACTTCAGTCATATTAAAAAAAATGTTTTTAGGGTTTAGTCGATTCCGTAATCAAAACTGAGAAAAACGGGACCCTATACAATACTCTGTTGTCCGTCTGTCACCAAGCCCTAGCCTGGCATGGCATGGCTAACCATGATAGCTAGACAGTTGACATTTTCACAGATGATGCATTTCTGTTGCCGCTATAACAACAAATAATATACGCAGAATACATTATATATTTAAGAGGAGCTCATTTTTTACATTTTTAAGGAATGGTACGGAACCCTTCGTGCGAATTTTAGTGTTTATCAGATTAAAGTAGCAAACGAGCATGGAGGCAGAAGTCCACCTGATGGTATGTGGTTCTGCCGCCCATGGATTAGGTACTGTGAGAAACTTCAACTGCATAGCAGCATAGCGCGGTCACAGAAGGCCGAAGGAGGGGATCCTCGAGGCCCGCAGACCTTACGACAAGCGCGACGCCACGCCGCGGCATAGCACGACTTTCAAAGTCAAAGTCAAGTTTTTATTAAAGTCGATTAAAAATGCGTCGCTCCTCCTGAGGACTAAGATGGTTGTCTTATCACTGAACTGGCAATCAAATCCTTTGAACGAACCGCAAGAACTGTTTCATGGTAGAAATAAGTGTGTCAAATTTTTGTTATACGGTTTTTAAGTCGAAATTATATTTAAAACTATTTCAAAAATGTTTGTCTTCTTCACGAATTATTAAAAGCAAAATATACCGTAATTTCGATTATTATTGAAAAGTTTGAAGGTGGTACATTTTAAACTATAGTCATTTAGGTTACAGTCAGACACATGCCTAAACTTTGAATTTGTCAAAACGAAAGTTAATGGCTTTCATGCTGTTACAAGTTGTACCGAGAATTATTGCTATGTACTCGAAAAAGGACGAGTGGGCTAGTTGCTTTAGAAAGTGGTTCGAAAGCTACATTTCGAAGGAACTCGGTTCTGTCGATACATTAATAGAATGATTTATTTGGTAGTTCCATGGTTTACATGACTTTCAACTTGTATATAATAAATAAAACTAGTCACCTGTCCAACGGTCGAAATTCGACCGTAATTCAAATTAAAAAACTAAACTTCATATTCTCCAAAGTAGCACCAATATTTCTCTAATTTAAACAAATTGTAATCATTTTCAAGTTATTTAAAGGTAATAAGAGGTTTATTAACTAACCTGCGTTTAAAAGCAATAGCCTAAATAGGCAAATACATCTGACATTTTTGACGTTGTGTTTTAATAGTAGTAAGACATTGAGTGTTCTATTTCGTTTATTATGTATGTGTTCGTGTCAGATGCAAGGTAGTGCGTGTAATGTTTTGGTCGGTTATTTCTTCACGTATTAATTTTATAAAAAAAAAAATAGATCTACTTGTCGTTTTCTTATTACATTACGTCGCTTAAGTTCTACCGCCGCGGATCTCAAAACTAGCAACTTTTCCGGAGAGCAAATAAACTGTCTCAAATTTAAACTGTTTAAAATATTAATATACTCATATTAAAATAATATTTTTTTGTAAAAATGTAACATGTTCCTACATTATTTTGAGTTACCATTATCTCAAAATGGGCATTTTTTAAGAGGCGCGGTGTTAGAAGCAAGCGACGATTAGTCTACCTACGAGCGAGTCTAGGACTTCAAGTCTAGTTTGATTTAGTGTTATGTTACTTTCAGTTTGATACTGAAGACCCAGTAATAGGATCCAATAGGAATGGTGAAAAATAAAAAATCTTATTAAGAAGAAATCTTTATTCCGTTTTCAAAATTACCTAATTCAACTCTTCGATATGATTCCCTTAACATTTACATACAAGCATTACATTTTTTCGATAACACAAAAGTATTTTTATTCTACTGTTTCCCAACTACAATTATTCGGAATAAAAAAATCATGGTTTATTTCCATTATATCAATAATAACTTTATTTTTATGTCATTAAAAAACTATGTCTACCATATTATTGGATTTATTTCATTATGCCCATAGTTCGATTATTTTTTGTATAAAAATACATGAAGAGAAATATTTTATTTCATTTCTAATTGAAATTGGAAAACAGTGTTTACAGATAAAACGAACATCGATACATTACCAAAAATATATTTATTTTTGGAAATTCGTTGTGCAGGTTTTGGAAAAAAACACCTTAAACAAAAATTTAGAATAACGCAAACAAAGCGAATAAATACTTAAAAGAATCAGTTCTTTCCGAAATACTATGATTTTAACCTATACAAATAATAAATATGAGTAAATGGAGAGAAAAACGTCTCTTATACATATAAATGATTACAATTTACAAACACTAGTTTACATTGATAACGAAAACATATTTTGAGCCAGTTTTGAGAATACTCACCGTAATAACGCACCTTTGGAATTACGACAACCCAGTACATGAAATCTTTAACTGATTTATACACAAATAAAACACTTACCATTGGGTGGACTGCATGCTCGTTTGCTACTTAAATCAATATAAAAAAAAGCTCATCTAGAGACGGAATGTTTTTTAAACATAATCCAAAGCAGCAATCGAGTATGAGGTTCAGGTGATAATAGATTGTCACTGCCGCCCATAGACATGAGCAATTTCATACGGAACATTTGTTCTATGTGAAGTTGATCACAGTAGCGTCGTTCCTCCCGAGGACTAAGAAAGTAGGCCGACATCTTCCATTACAGAAACGAAGACCTTCTTCACACTAGGCATAAAAGTGAGTGTTAACTCTCCAGTCGATGCAAACATATTTTACCATCTTGCTGCATTAAAGGTAACTAATCTAGAATCGAAATTCCAAGCATAACCCTCTCTATAGCATGCGGAGCGACCTTGAGCCTCCGAATGAGGCCTACAGTGAGGGACTACGTTTCGGCGCCGTAGGTCATAGAAAAGGAGCACAGGTCGCTCCCAACCAGGTGGACCGATGACCTGAAGAGGACAGTGGGAAACTGTTGGATTCAGAAGGCACAGGACCGGTTGGAATGGAGTCATTTAGGAGAGGCCTATGCCCAGCAGTGGACCTCAAAGGGCTGATGGATGGATGAATCTAGAATCAAAAGCATCTTTAGAGTATAGTATTTGTCATAGTAATTCCAAAAGTGGAGTATAATAATGTACAGAAGTAAATAAATCATGCCCCAGCTTTATAATACAGTACATTCCATTTTATATTACTAAAATAAGCAAACATACATAGAAACTATCTTGTGATGAGTTTAATATGTGCTACACTTCAAGTTTATCTATGTATTTGCTATTGTTTTACTTATGACAAAGTAAATTCCTAAATAAAACTGTTTACATTATGGTATCACATCAGAATAGATCAAATATAATGCCAATCGTCTGCGGAAAGGTCGTTCAATTATTATCAAGAGATTTATGTGATTTAACTCCCTCTTAAGATATGGTTACTTTATGTGTCTATTTGGTTAGTATGTTTATATTCACAGCTGCACAAGAAGCTATAAGGAAGGCATTTGTTTAATAAAATTTTAACTCAAGTCCTGGGCGTAGTTATAGCTATGAAACAAGGCTAGTCCAAAAACCAATGTCCGGCAAAAAGGAGGAGCTGTGAGTCTGTTAATTTCTTTTCAAATATGTTCCTTGTTAGGTTCTAAAGACAGTTTGATTTTTTTTTACTTCACTATACTAAGGAGAGGTCCACCTAACCCTCCTCTTCTATATGCGCGTCTAGTCATCCTTAATATTATAAAGGCGAAAGTTTGAGTGTGTATGTTTGTTACTTCTTCACGTCTAAACGGCTGGAGCGATTTTCATAAAATTTGGTAGGGAGTTAGCTGACACTCTGGATTAACATATCGGCTACTTTTACAGTGGGAAAATATCTTATTCCCACGGGACAATCGATACATCGATTTTTATTAACGCGGGCGAAGCTGCTGGGTTCAACTACTCCTCTATAAATTAGTCATTGGGGCCCAAAATGTACGTAAACTTAGTTAAAGTTAACAGCGGCACATTGCTTCTATGCATGATAGAATAAGATGAGACACCAACAGTTCAAAAAATACAAATAAGACTTATTCTAGACATTAATAAAAAATGTATATCATACATTATTACATACATTACTTACTTCCAAATAAAGAGATAAACAATAGATGTTCAATCGTACAGTCTTAATTTCAAACATTTTCCTAATAAAAAACCGACAACGTTTATAGAATTTTTGTTTCACATTTTGAATTGTAAATAATTTTTCGACTACGTACGGTTATTTAATAAAAATTATCAACTGACCTTTCTGATATCTAAATAATCCATCTATTCTAATATAAATCTAATCTGAATACAAATATTATCTATAAATATCTATCATGTTAATTACAGAACTAAGTGGTTTTTTAAAAGTGAAAATTTTAAGGTATTTTTTTAAAAAGGTTAATATGGCAGTGTATTTAACAGTAAACTTAAATTATTATATTTTGGGTTCATTTTAATTTATATTAAAATCGATAAACCGACCAACCCTACCCGGTTGGTAACACCGTCATACCTATTTCTGAAATATATCACCGATGTTAAGTGTTATATTTCAGAAATGGGTTTTCTGATATCTGAATACGTGTTCCGATTTAAATGACGTGATAAAAGATAGGCACTTATACTAGACTGGCTGGTCCGGCGAAATTCATTCCGCCTAAAAGTCAAAAATCTAAAATTATCAGTGTTCCTCCAGTATATAATGTATTGTGCATAAAAACCGTCCTCTTGAATCACTCTATTAAAAAACTGCATTAAAATCCGTAGCGTAGTTTTATACATAGGGACAGACAGCGGGAAGCGGCTTTGTTTCATAATATGTAGTGAGGATATTCCAACTTAATCATCAGGAGTGCAACACATTTCATATAGGGCTTTACTATTTTAGTCAAACAAAAACTATAATGTCTGTCTGGAAAAATCTTCATTAATGTCTGTACATTTCTTTCCTTAAAAAATGAACCCAAAACATACAAAATCTTATAATAGAAAGTTTTATCACTAAACATAATAAGCGTAATGATCCTACTAAAATAAATTGAAATACAAACAAAAATACATCTAAAATATTAAGAGTTCATTTTCAAAAACATTCAAAGAAAGCGGTCATCAGCTTAGAAAAAGATGTGATACATTCTATTTTTACAGATTATAAACAGCTTCAATAAAAACTTTTTGATGAAAGTATTATAAAAAATAAAACATTAAAAAGTACGTGTATTAAGGAGAATATTGTTAAAAAAACTAAGAAAAGTTTGGGCAGTATTATCCAGTCATGTTAAACATTACTCAATATTTAAAACATTATGTTCATAGACAAAGTGTGATTAAAGTATATTTTGAAACATTCTGAAACCATTTCACAAGATTTAAGTTGTAAAAATTAATATCAAAGTTTACATTTAAGGATGCTGGAGTAGTTTTTTGCAAGGAAATTATGTCCTCAGAACATGGGATGAATGATCGCTACATTTTTGTCTGAATGATCGACTTACACTAAATCTCCACTATGAAAGTTTGTGATCCGTTTTAATATGTATTTAAAATTACTCACAATTTTTCAGTATTCAGTTTTCTTCATTGCCGATATTTCCGACGAGCACCCGTGTCATATTATACCCATGGATGTTAACTAAAGTTATATAGTTTCCGTGACATAATAAAATTTGTTGCTTACACATGCGTTGTAAAATTCGTAGCCCCAGTCACGGATCAAAAGTTTATAAAGATTTGCACGGGAGATCCGTAGATTATCTACATCATTCATTTGCCAAAAATATTCAGTGTAAAGATAAATTTTGTAAAAGTTCGTAAAGATAATTAAATACATCTTTTACCATTCTAAAAAATCGCCAAAGTAATCTTTGCACTACCCTCAAAATTAAAAGAGTATTTCGACGGGCGCCTAGAACAAAATCATATATGACAAATTACCAATATGAATCTTTGTGGATTGTAATAGCTTATAAATAATTAATAATTTATAATTAATAATTTCGTAAATAGCTATTACAATGATTTTCCATAGATCGTCTTTCTTGGCGTACGTAATCAATGTTTGTCGGTCCACAGAACTTCTAAGCTTCATACTGTAAATTGTTAATTTTTCATATACGATTTTGTTCTATGGGCCCGTCGATTTTATTATTGATCATTAAATTACAAAGTCAAATTGAAAATCTTTCATCTCCAGTTTAATAGCTCTAAGAACACACACGTGCTCATATGTGCGACATTATAAAAATCTCTTGACAGTTATAATAGTGAATTTAAAATTCGATATAATTAAAATGACAAAATTTCTAAGACATATCTTTATCCACATACCAGATTCCTTTTAATGCGTTAGGCCCGCGGATTATCGTAAATCCTAGTAACTAACGCCATTTAGACAAGAGTATTACAATTGTATTATATTATACTGTAATGCCGCGTCCGCACCTTTGCTTGCCTCAAACTTCAGCCAAGGATACACTAGGGAACAAATGTCCTTCGTCACCTGTCGCCAGCGACGTTGCCGGCCTTTGGTCGACATGTCCGGCGACATCGGTCGGCGCTGCGGATACAGGTCGCGCGTTGTCGCCATATATGTCAAGCGAATTCGTCCGGCTTTGCATGACATGTCGCGGGAAATTTGTCCTTTAGTGTATCCTTGGCTTTCAAATCACTACAAGCGTTTGGCTTGATTTTCGGAACCAAAAATCGCCATCCACACGCTTGCGAGTGAGTTATTATGTTCTGAAGAGACAAGCGCGACGGACTTGATGGACATAGATATTGTATGGTCTATTAAATTTAGCTTAAGTTATTTTTTTTTTAACAAAAGAATATGTAAAAGTACATAATACATACATTTACCCATATTTATGTAATATGTTTAATATTTACATATTACAAAGCTGAGCAAATGTTTACTGCACCAGTGCACAAACTAGACTGAGTGTTGGCAAACGTGTGGACGTATCGCAAGCGCTTGTGACAAACTTCCTTTGGTTTGTGACAAAAAACCGACAATCTATCGGATCGGCTCCAAGCGCTTGCAAACTCATACAAGCCAAGACAAACGCTCTATCCGCACGTTTGAATTTGTGATGGCTTGTTGAGGTTTGGCGTGTGCGGACGCGACATAAAAGCTTTCACCTTAGTCCTTAGTACGGTTCCGCATTCGCGTTTTCATTTTTCGCGGTTTAAAAATTTAAAACCATTTTCTCATATTGGCGACTGTGAGGGAAAATCCCTCACACTATACTTGTCCAAATTGCTAAATTTATTCCGATATCATGCAATATTTATTTAAATTTATGTTGTTTAAGAAACTATTCCCTTTATTAAAGACCTAAATTGTGTGACTTCACTAATTTTAATTAGTTTTTAGATTCCTTCTCAGACCTTATTGTGTCTTCATACGTTAGTAATTTCTTTTTTTATTATATTATACGCTGGTTATGGTCGTAACTTTACACAGATTATAGACGAGACTAACTTCAAGTAGTCAAATATAATATAAAAAAACGAAGTAAAATGTTTATACAAAGAACATTTCGAAATAATTATGATTTTAGGAAAATTTTGGTCAACCTTATCAGTCACGTAATAAATTGTTATTAAACATATTAATATATGTATAAAGATTATAGATTTTTCGAAAACACAATGAAGTATAAATAATTGTCAATTAAAAATATTGCATGAAGCGCCATCAAACTCCTGTTTTACTCATGTCGTCATTGTGTGATACCTCCCTTAAAACGCTTGAAATATGCATATCGTACGATGAAAACAAATGATAACAAATTCGAAATTTGCATTTGGTAAAAATAAAAAAATGTTTTCGTATTTTGGATTTTCATTACACGAGAGTGTTACAATTTTGGAAAACGGAGATCTAGCGGCAGGCTAGGTGATCATGCCTGGGGCTCTCGTCCTCCCAATAGTCTCTGTTCGGAACTTGTATATATGCAGGATCCTGAGAATACTTCGTTAGCGTGATTCAGAATACTAGTAGCGCCATCTCTTGACGAGTTGTGAAAGATCATCCTAGTCACGCTATCTTTTGACGAGTTGTGAGAGGTCGCCACACAAGTATGTAACATTTATGTTTACACTTTTATAAACTTTTCAACTATCAGCTATGAGCAATTACCAGTAATTAAATCAATATGAATTTAGTCGCTTTTGTTCCCACAATGCGATGCCTTTAACACTGCCACGTTTTCAAAACAATCGAGGACATGATTCCAAAGTAAATTGTAAAGAACATTTTAGATAAATCGCCGTAACGTCAATAATAAATTTAGTTAACAGTCCAAAATAATTTTACCTAAATTTCAACTATCAAATTGTATATAAAAACATTTAAATTCCAGGATAAATAGGTACTTATAGAAGCGATAAACGATCAACGTTTACTCATAAAAGTACCTAGATATATCCACGAACATTGCTTTTCGTTCTATCAACAAGGATTAGATACAAAAATTCATCTACTTAAAAACATATTCATTAAATATTCACATCTGTCAAAATGTGAGTTCGAATTTTCACTCGTACGATACGACTTTCGGACGAAAAACTTTCGTCAGATATAACTTACGACAATTGTGACGAAGTGTGACAAGACAGTTTCGTCGAAACGACAACAGTTGTGTAACAAAGAAATATTTCGATAGTAAACAATAGTATTTTGTTATATTTAGGACAGTATACAAGTTTTAAAGTTATTAGTCTAATAAGTAAGTACATAGACTTTTTTATCAGATTCAAGTAGTAAACGAGCATGCAGTCCACCCGATGGTAAGTGATAACTGCCGCCTAGCCCATGGACTTCACAGAGAATAGGTTTAATCTGAAGTCAATCACAGAAGCGTTGCTACTCCCGAGGACTAGGATAGTCGCCTCATTTAAATGTTTAATGCTTCCCTCAAGTAAAAACTGCTTCACGCTTGAATAAGTGGGTTGAAGACATTCGTAAAGACATAAATTGTATTGGAGAATAAAGATAAACTTAATTAAAATGTCTCTGTTAATTTGTCATGCCACATTTCACCACAAAGGCGTTATGCTCTTTATACATTTTGGGATTTTTCTAATAAACATAATAGTCTAATATTAAAAATTGTATCGACTCTTGTAAACGACGACTATTAGCGATATTCTCTCATTATTTCAGCTTATACTTATACCAGATGAAATTACAACTACACAGCAAACATATTGCATAACGTTTGAAGTCCGATTCACACTAAGTGTTCATGTATCTTATCTCAACTTGGTACTGGTTTCGTCCAACACTCGTTAATGTTTCGTCCAACATTCGTTATGATTTCGTCCAACACTGTTAAATATTTGGTCCAACATTTGTAACTGTTTCATCCAACATTTGATCCGACATTTTTAGCTGTTTCGTCCAACATTGATTAATACTGGCCCAACATTTGTAATTCTTTCGTTAACACTGATTAGTACTTCACCCGAGCCTTGTAATTGTTCGTCCAAGTCTGTTAAATATTTGGTTCGACATTTGTAATTGTTTCGTCCAACACTGTTTAACATTTGGTCCAACATTTGTAACTTTTCGTATCGACTCGAGCTCTGTGTAAGTTTATATGCAATGAAGAAAATTACTGCATTATTATTTTCTGAACATCAACTATATTGACATAAGTAATAATGATAAGAGAATCGAAAAGCTCGGTAGTGATTTGCCAAATTGTTTCTGGCACTAGTATATATGAACATTTGCTCGATAAATTTACTTAATTATATCGAATATATTGTTTTAAGAGATATATTGTTCAAGGCAAAATAATATTGAATGAAATTAGCTTCAACTATCAGAGCTCAAGTCTTCTCGTAACGTGTGGTTATGTAGATTCTTTAAGGTCTGTAGGTCGGTAGGATGCATCAATCTCAATGCTGTTTCCCCCTGGAAATTAAAGACTAAATTTAGACTATATAAAAATACTTTAATAAAATTATGGCACCATAAAAGGGCTTAGTAGAAAAAAGATAGTAGTGGTTTTACAGGTAGTAGAACAAGTGTAGTTCGACCGGTGAAGTACCTCCGGCACACCTATTTTTAGCGTGGAGCAGTTTTTGCATTTCGATGGAAGGGTGTGTTTGCCGGTACACTTTTATATGAGGCGACCATCCTAGTCCTCGGGAGTAGCAACGCATTTGTGATTAACTTCAGATAGAAACCATGTTCCATTTGAAGCTGCTTACAGATGTCAATGAGCGGCAGTGACCACTTACCATCAGGTGGACTGCATGCTAGTTAGCTACTTCAATCAGATAAAAAAGACAAAAATCATTTACACGTACATCCCAAGTTAAATCAATCCGGCGGACAGCTCTGTACGAAGGACGCGGGGAAGAGTCCCGTCCGACCGGTGCGTTGCAACGTCCCCTTGTACCAGCCGTCGCCACGCTTACGACACTAGCATTATGTCGTCCACACGGAAAAACCCTACCCTTCTATGCAGTTAGATATTAAATAACAAAATACCAAGTTTCACCGTACGTACATCCCAAAATCAATCCGGCGGACAGCTCTGTACGAAGGACGCGGGGAAGAGTCCCGTCCGTCCGGTACGTTGCAACGTCCCCTTGTACCAGCCGTCGCCACGCTTACGACACTATGACTATGTCGTCCACTCGGAAAACACTACCCTCTGATGCAGTCGCGTAATAACAAAATACCAAGTTTCACCGTACGTACATGCCAAGTTAATTCAATCCGGCGGACAGCTCTGTACGAAGGACGCGGGGAAGAGTCCCGTCCGGCCGGTACGTTGCAACGTCCCCTTGTACCAGCCGTCGCCACGCTTACGACACTATGACTATGTCGTCCACTCGGAAAACACTACCCTCTGATGCAGTCAATAATAACAAAATACCAAGTTTCACCGTACGTACATGCCAAGTTAATTCAATCCGGCGGACAGCTCTGTACGAAGGACGCGGGGAAGAGTCCCGTCCGGCCGGTACGTTGCAACGTCCCCTTGTACCAGCCGTCGCCACGCTTACGACACTATGACTATGTCGTCCACTCGGAAAACACTACCCTCTGATGCAGTCAATAATAACAAAATACCAAGTTTCACCGTACGTACATGCCAAGTTAATTCAATCCGGCGGACAGCTCTGTACGAAGGACGCGGGGAAGAGTCCCGTCCGGCCGGTACGTTGCAACGTCCCCTTGTACCAGCCGTCGCCACGCTTACGACACACTAGCACTATGTCGTCCACTCGTAGCTCCAACTCGTATTCCGAGTTCGGCGGATATGGCGCTATGCAGCGGTATCTGAAATTACAAAAAAAGCATATTAGTATCACTCTCCTCGTCTCGTCAACCCATTATTGTTACACTGCTGCGCACGGGTCTTCTCTCAGAATGAGAGTTTAGGCCATAGTCCACCGCGCTGACCAAGTGCGAATTGGTGGACTTCACACACCTCCGAGAACTTTTTTTTAAAGAACTCTCGGGTGTGTAGGTTTCCTCACGATGTTTTATATGAAAAGCATTGATCATTAATTTCTAATACGCAAATAAATCAGTGGTGTGTGCCTGGGTTTGAACCTCGGACCTCTAGATTGAGAGGGCAAGTTTCAACCATTAGACTATCACTGCTCATATATTAATCTGCTCATATTATATTAATATACCTTCACATATTTAAATTGCAAAGTAGAACGAGTATCTTTTAAGCGGGGACGGAGCACCGCCATATCTATTTCTAACGATTTTGCGTTTCGGTGGAAGGAAGTGGCTGCCGGTTCATTTACATACTAGGCGACCGGCCTAATTATGAATAGCAACACATCCGCGATTGAATTTATATAGAAACCCCGTTCCGCGTAAAGTTTCTTGTGGATGTCCTTGGAGGGTAGTGACTACATACTTACCATACAGATGGACTCCGTACCCTTTTGTTACTTGCACATTATAAAAAAGCAGTGACTCTGTACTTGGTACATAAAGGTTGTCAAAGGGATAACTTCGATATAAATGAATGCAATACGATGATTCAGTACATATAAATATTTTCCAAGTGTTGTGTCTACCGACAATGTCTGGTCACAGGCGTGAATAATGAGGTGGAAAAGTGGCTTTTTTATATTATCAAATTTTGATTTCAGATTGTGAACCCCTATTGTAAATGAAATAATTTACAAATTCCACGGGAGCAGCGACTTTTTACCATCACACGTTCGTTGGCTACCGCAATCTTATAACTTAAAATAAAATCATTGTAGACAATAAAATTAAAACGTAAGATTTTTTAAAATAAGTCTAGGCTTTGGAGATACACGAGATACTGGAGATACATGTCTTCCAGCGTCGATATATGCAGTTAAAGACATACTCACTTCTCTTTAACCGGCTGCGAGTGGTGTCTCTCCCGCCTCGCGGCCGTCACGTCCAGCGACTGCGACTTGCGGTGCTGGCCTTGCCACGGACCTTCATTGCTCGACCTGGGGAGACGCGGTCATATGCATCTTTTATAAATACACTCATAAACAGATACATAAGCACTGACGCACAAGCACACATGCACGCGCGTGCACACACCCAGATTTAACGCGCACACACACACGCGCACACACACGCGCGCGCTTACACACACGCGCGCGTACGCGCACACGCACATCCGCACACAAATGCACGCGCACACACACGCGGGCACACACACGCGCGCACACACACACGCGCGCACACACACACGCGCATACAAACACACGCGTACGCAAACACACGCGCGCACAAACACACACGCGCACTCAAACACACGCGCACACACACACGTGTATACACGCATGTTCACATTAATGCTCGCAGCTTGTGACGTGGGCGCTATGGGCACACAAGAATAAATACATGCGGACTTTTCGAGCCGATATTATAATTCAAATTCATTTATTAATTAGATAACCAGGATCCATTTGTTAGTAACAACACTTATTACTATTGTTAGTAGAAATTACCACATAATTATTTAATTATATAACAAATCAATTAGATCAATAAATTCGGTAGTCATAAATTCCATATATAAGAGACAGTAATATCTCATACTTTAGGATTCCGTGTCGGAGGTGTCGTGGACACAAATAATATCACGCATACTCCTAGACACACAACAGCAGTATAAATTATCTTATTATATATCTGACTGGATAGAAAACGAACCCGAATTCATCTGCGATTGAGACCAGTGCATCAATGGTCGAAGTATTTACACTTTTCTTAAAGAGAATACATGATTCTCCTATTACTTTTATATAAAACATGCGCGCGCAACCATCTATTTATCCTTATTAGAAGAATAAGTTTTCAGTGTTTATGCATTAGTAAGACGATTCCATAGCTATCCAAACACATTACAACAATATTATAATGCGAGCAAGCGAGCTTTTCTGACCAAAGCATTTAAGGTGAAACATAGCAACAGCGTCAAGTAAGACATAAAAATGGGCTATCTCTTTTATTATTTTACACTAGGTTATTCCTGCTGCTTCGCTCGCTTCTGTCACCACGTCAATGAGTATCATATGCGTTATCACAATTTTTTAAATAAATTTAAGAAGAGTCATTTACCTATGTTATTTTTTTTACGCAAAAACTACAGATTGCATTTCGTTGAAATTTGACACACAGACAGTCATAATTAATTTCTAATATGCACATAATTTAGAAAATCAGCGAGGTCCTAGGTTCAAACCCAGGCAGTTTGAACCTCGGACCTCCCGATCGAGAGAGCAAGTTTCAACCATTAGGCTATCACTGCTCAACCTAGATTAACACAGGATACCCATTACCGAAGTAAACATGACCGATGCGTGCGGCGCCGCGGGAGTAAGCTAGTCTTTAATTAAACACAACAAACACAAACAAACATGCAAGTGGATATGTGCGTGGGGGATCGAACCTGTGTAGGCGTAGATCGTGCGCGCGGTCCTTGCGAGCCACTGCCCCCGCGTGGGCCGCTGCCCCAGCGTGGGCAGCTTGTCCAGCGTGGGCCGTTTGCCCAGCGTGGGACATAGCCCCAGCGTGGGCCACTTGCCCAGCGTGGGACACGGCCCCAGTGTGGGGCGCGTGCGTGGGCAGCGCTCGCAACAGCTGCGACGGACAGGAGCCCGACCTGCCCCATCGACCGCCATTGCGTTGTAGCGTTGTCGTGTATACGTTTCAAATAGCTTCACTGATTCCTTTTTATATTTATTTCAATTTTGTAACTAACGTCAATCTTGGGCAAAATTCCATTCAAAATAACATACCTACCTAGATTTATTCTTTCTTAGAATTTTATGTATAGACTGATATTTTATTCATTTTTTAATAGGATCTTCGAACATCTCGTTATATGTTCTCTTTTTTCTCGTATCGCGAAATTCTAAATACTATCGACTGACGAATATTATCACGAGATTGATACATTTTAATATGTAACAGGTTCTCACGTTATTTTTTTTCTGTTTTACCGCAACTACGATCCAATAAATTGGAAACATTAGCAGAATTATATCCGCATATTAGAAGTATCAGTTTCATGTTTAAAAAATGATCTACTGAGGTGTATTGTGTTGAATTTTGTCCTCTTCTCAAACTATGATTTTTGCTAAATCAAACAAATTACTAACATACATTCATAATCAAGTGATCATAAGAATTTCAGTTATAATTAATATTGCATCCACGTTTATTAGTGATAAGCTATTTGAAACGAATAACAATTCCGTTAACAAAACGATCCAAAGCTTCGGGCATGGAGTTTAATAATCATCATCTTGTTTAAAAGAATCCTTTATAAAATGTTTTTTATATCCGCAGCTCTCGTACAATTTAAACATAGAGTTTATTGTACAATTTACAATAGTTTTACTATTGTAATGATTTTTTATGTCCTCAGCTTTCATACAATACATTGTACCGTGGTACTATGACATTGTACCGTTTTGTACACGTACAACGCTATAAGGGAAACATAGCATGGATACATTCAACGAACATGATTAATAAGTGTAGGGGAAACATACTATATTGAAAATATGAGTGTGTGATTTAGCAGAAATTTACAATAAGTTATCTTATAAAAACGTATATTTTTAACGTTTTACAGCTTTGATAAGTTATTTATATAATTATGGCGCGGTGGAATATGGCTAAAACTCTCTAATTCTCAGAGAAGACTTGGAATAATAATGGGTTGGCGAGAGAAATAACTCGCCTTTGTCGACGTGTGTCAAATCAATTTATTTTTATGAGAATTGGTCTAATCCTCATAGAAATAATTTTATCCATTACAAAAGTATTAAGTTACTTCGATTGTTATAATTTATTAGGTAATACTCAGAAAATAATTTAAACACACTCATTTTTTCATTATATTCAACAAACAACACAAAAAACGGTGCTCAGTTAATCAGGGTTCAACAATATTAGGCGTTTGACTATTTATTTGTATAATTCTTTGACTATTTATTTGTATAATGAAACTTCCGAAAGATACGTAAATATTAAATATCAATATTGCTTGTAATTTTCATTAAAAACGTGCGTCGGAATTAGTTTTTCAGTTAGGAATATTAGAGATGGCAAGTAGTCTATTTAGCAAATATTTCTGATAGAGCGGTAGTAGAAGGTAATACTGAATAGAAGACTCGATAGACACGTTTTAATTTACATTGACTGATCAAAAATCTAATTACACTCCTTGAACTCTATTTACGTTGATGTCAACGGAAGTGAGTAAAGCCTCGTATTCATGGTAAACATTTGTTTAGCAACATGGTTGCATAAACATGTTGGCAGTAATGTCTTTTCTGCCTTCCAAACTTCTTACTAGAAAATCCCCATTAAGGAAGAGTTATGTCCACTAATGGTCCTTAAAAGATGACAGACACATGTAATTCTTTCATATTTATATCCTACATTACTTTACCAAGTGGTAGAACCAGTGTAGTTCGACCGAGGAAGTACCACCGCCACGCTTATTTCTAGCGTGAAGCATTTCTTGAGCGAGATGGAAGGGTGTGGATGCTGGCACATTTTCACATGAGGCGACCATCATATTCCTCGGGAATAGCGACGCATCTATGATTGACCTCAGATGGAACCCATGTTCTGTATGAAGTTGATTACAGATGTCAATGGACGGCACTTACCATCAGGTGGACGGCATGCTCGTTTGCTACTTCAGTCAGATAAAAAAAACATGTAATACTTTCATATGTATATCCTACATTATCTTCTTTAATTCATTTTAATGTTTACGTATCTTTAATGAAAAATGTAGTTTAACTATGCTTGTCAGTTTCATACAATAATAATAAATAGTCAAACACCGAAGTTACATATAAACATACACAAACATACAAACCCATGCCGTGTATATGCGCACACAAGGCCACGTGATTGATTCGATGATAAAACGCTACTGTCTATAGGATAAGCTGTTTGTAGGGGCAAGTACGATGGAACAACACTATGGGGTTCTAAGTTAAAAGGGTACTTTAATGGTATTTACAGCCCGTGCTTACGTAGTTTTTACAATATATCTAGCATATTTTTTAATTTACTAATACAATATTATAACTCTTAGAAAATTGTTAAAGTATATAAACATTAAGGTATAGTAAAAATATTTATTATTTCGAATTAAATAGTTTTATCTGTTAAATTGTTTTATGGCAGACTTAATTTCTTTAAAATTATTGAAGTATAATTCGTTTTTTTTCTTGTATTCATTGATTTTTAACTCCAGCCGTTACCTTAATACGAGTTTATTTCGTTTATCAAAAATAATCATTGTTTACATAACCATCATATATCTACGGTGAGGTGGCGTGTTGACCGCTTTCTGATAACCAAAAATGTACCTCTATAATATTTTTTGTTCTCTACGTGTGCTGTCCGATTTTGGTATGTTTTTTTTCTAAATTACATCTATAATTAATTTTTGTTCCTTTTTATCTAACCTTATTTATTCTACCACCCTGGATCTTGCGTCTAGTGTTTATTTTTTCCTTTTTTTCACCTCACCTGACATGCACAGGATGATGATGGCCGAGCGAGGGTCCCGGCCCGTCGTCGAACACGGGGTTGTCCATGCTGTAGGCGGGCGGCGGCGACTTGCACTTCTTCATCGCCGCCAAGCGCTTCATCAGACTCACGCCGGTGGAAATTGAAGACTTCTCGGATTTTGATTTGTCTTTTGACTGAAATGTTTAGTTGAATTGATTATTCGCCTAGCCTTTAATAATTATTGAAGACAGAGGAAATCCGATAGATTTACAGGCACATTACTATGTGGCCTCTGAATCCATCGGAGGGCAAATTATTATGAGGTAATTAAAAACGACAGAGGGAATCCGATAAATTCAGAGGGCACAGGACCGATTGGAGCGGCGCCATTAAGGAGAGTTCTACATCGAACAAAGGACCTCAAAGAGCTGATTTATGAATGGATTATTATTGTTATAATGCTTTTTTGACAATAATAACGCGTTTTATACTTACGTACTATACGTTTTATACCCTATCATTTATTAATATCGTTTTTTTTATAGTCATAGACCCACACTAGGATTTTCTTCTCCTGTGTCGTAAGTGTCATGGAAACACACAATGAATAGACCCAGAAATCAAAGAAGACCCGGGAAATCTTAAACTCACTGCGTATCAGAGCGATATGGTGACCATATGTTTTTTAATAATTTGGAAGTAGTAAACAATCTTCCAGTTCGACTGTGAATCGTCACTGCGGCCCAATATCAACAATATCAACCCCAAATAAGTTTTATCAGCAGTTTTACCTCAGATTAAAACACAGCAGCACATAACCCAAGTGTTATTAGGCAGAAAATAATGCAAATAACAAAACAAAACATACCTTTTCGTTCCTCGGTGTACTTTGTTGCGGCTGAACGGTAGAACTCCATGGATATGTGAGTGGTTGAGCTGGAATCATAAAAGTTTTGACGTTCAATATGAAATATTGGAAGTATTAAAATGAAAGGAAGAAATGACTATGATGATTTGGTATTTTTAAATAAAAATAAAATTACCTTTCGTCGAATACAACATAATATTAGCGGAACGTTTCTTGCCTCTTTAGAGATTTTGTTTCATGTTGTATATTAAATGTAAGTAACTTCACCTCAAAGTCTTGCCGTAAAAATACACGTGCGCAGTTATCAGTGTGAGTGCATTTAGTACTTTTTTTGCATACAAGCTACCATTTAAAATAATAAATACAACGAAAGAAGCTGTCGACTAAGCAATAACATTTACATCTGCACTCGCACATGTTTGCGTGCGTGTATTGTTATTTTAATTCATAAAGCGAACAGAGGCCATAAACACGCGCACGCACATGCACACACGTACACGCGCACGTGTGTGCATGTGCGCGCTTGCGTGTGTGTAAGGCTAAGGACTCACGGAGCGTTTTTGTCCTGCGCCCGCCACGGTGGTGGAACTGCGGTTTTATTTATAAACTCACGAGCCTGGTTATTTGCGCGGTGACGCCGCCGTCGCGGTTGAGATTATCGCCCGCAATCGTTATGGGTGAAAAAGGCAAAACGGGCTGTTAACCATCAGCAATCGCCCGTCTACTGATCATAGAACAACACACAAACGTGTTTGGGCACAAACCGCCGCGGCTGCGGGTGACCGCGGCTCGCGCGAATCTACTAGATGCCCGCCGGTGCAGCGGGAGCCGCAAACAACTGCGCACACCGCGGGCGTAAAACGCGTCGAGAGATGCGCTTTTATTTTTTACATTTATATCTGCATACTACAGAAGCTGCGGGCCCACATTCGCGGCGGACGCGGGTGAAAATCGCTCCGGTGAGTTCTTAGCGTAAAAATGTCGAGCATCGCACTGACCTGATGACCTATGACCTGACTGATGAGGTAGCGTGGTCGGCGCTGTGCACGTGCGTGTGTACGTATATGTGCATATATTCTTCTGCATGGGTTCTTCACAAGTAATCATTGCATTTAATTTTACTTATCAGCTTTCGATTTTTAGTGTACATTGACATTGACATGTACTACATATAATTACGCAATGCACTGACCTGCGGGCTGCGCGGCGGGCGAGGCGGCGCGCGGCGGGGCGGGGGGTGCGGGTGGCGCGGGGGGCGCGGCGGGCGCGGGCGGCGCGGCGGCCGCGCTCGGCGCCGCCTTCACGCTCGCCGTCGCCGCCAGCGCTATGTTCTGGGAACCAACGGTCAACGTTACGCTCACAGTAGACCTCAACAGATGGTCGCGAAAACATTTTTATAATAGATACAGTCGAAAGACCCCATCATCTGGTCGCAAAATCATTTTTATAATAGAGGTTATTCTACCCCTTACCCGAGGGTTGCAGTATGTTGGCTTGATGTCATAGTAAAGAAATATTATTATCATAATAGAGTTCTTCCCGGAGCGCTATGACATGAAGCTTTTCAAGAAAGATGCAAAAAGAACTCTACTTCAAAGCCGGCGATGCATTAGCAACTTCTCTGGTGTTGCAAAGGCGACGGTAACCACTTTCCATCAAGTGGCCCGTCTGCCTTATCGTTTGATACAAATATAAAAGAAAAAAAAAAACAAAAAAAGAGAAACTTCGTAACAGACGGCCACGATCGTACGTTGGAGCGTCGTTTCCATTTTGAGCAACGAAATTTCATGACCTCGTCATTGGGGTCACGTACGTTAATTGTTAAGCGTGCCTTACCGTCTAAGATAGGCAAAAATTAGCTATGAATGTGTACCGATCCACCAAACGATTTGCTTGATTACCATTATTATATGAAAATAATTATTATATTAATACGTGAAGCAAAAATTTATGACGGATTTTTAAGTAATATGCCGCGGACGGATTAGTATGAAATTTTGCACGGTTATAGTGGACGTAGAGAAGGAGTGCAGAATGTTAATATTTTTTTCAAATAATGCATTTTTCATACATAAAATCAACTAAAAACACATTACACACACTGCCTTGCATTTGTCACAAACACATATGTACTTAGTAAATGAAATAGAACATTCAATGTCTTACTATGAAAAGACACAACGTCAAGAATGTCAGATGACATTTGATTTGAATATTCGTACTAATTTGGACAATATGAAGTTTAGTTTTTTAATTTAAATTACGGTCGAATTTCGGCCGATGCGACGGGCGACTAGTACTAAGAAATACATGTAACAATCCATTTGCCACTGCTTTAAAAAAAAAAATGAATTTCAAAATCTCCTTAAATTATCACAGCTTCTAAAGTACCTCCTTCAATGTCGAAAACTATTTTTACATAAAACCGAATAAATTTAGCATAACCAGTTGTTTAATTTATTTGGTTACCATAAAATCAGACAAGATTCCGTATAAGCCTATCATCACACATCTATACACCTAAGAATTACTTGAAAAACCACTCATTTCTTTCTATCCCAACTCAAACCATCATAATCATAAGTGTACAATATTTATACGTCTGTGACGACGTATATTTATCATTAATTCTCGTAAAAACTATAGTTTGTCGTTCATTGAAATTTGTCACATAGATACTTTATAAGCTGAATTAACACTTGGGAAACGTGACCTGACATTACCATGGTAAATGATCAAAGAGGTTACAGCCACGGGGATAAACTAGCAAATAAACAACAAATGTTACCTTCTCATGCCGAACCCGTGTAGCAGGTGTGGCGGGCGCCACATAGTTCCCCGGGAACACACCAAAACGCTGGGCCCGTTCCGAGCACCCCTTGTACCAGCCGTCGCGACACCGCTCTAGCACAGTGTATACACCTTAAAAAAATTTAAATAACCATTACATTTTTTGTGGAACTAGGATACGACGATGACCGAATGGGTGCATTTCCTTTTTTTATAAGATTGAAGTAGCAAATGAGCATGTAGTCCACCTGATGGTAAGTGGTGACAGCCGCTCATGGACATCTGCAAGCAACTACATACAGAGCATGGGTTCTATCTGAAGTCAATCACAGATGCGTCGCTCCTCCCGAGGACTAAGATGGTCGCCTCATATAAAAGTGTGCCAGCAAGCACACCCTTCCATCGAAACGCAAAAACTGCTTCACGCTAGAAATAGGTATGGCGATGGTACTTCCCCGGCAAACTACACTGGTTCTACCACCTATTCCTTTTGTTTCTTTGTAAGGTATTAATCTCTGAAATCAACCGAAGACCCAGAAATTATACAAAAATATGATCAAAAGACTCCCTTATAGTTGATACTCGTTCTCAATCGAGGGTACGAGGTTAGAATTCCAGGCACGCACTACTGATTTTTCTAAAATTTGTGGATATTAGAAATCTATCATCACTACTTTACCGTGATGGAAAATACCGTGAGAAAATCTTTTCACTTGAATTCTTAGAAAAAGGATTTCTCAAAGATTTGTAAAGTCGCACTTACCCATCGCGGTGAACTATGGCTTAAAAGTCATTATGAAAGGCTCCATACAGAGAATAACGATGCTTTGACTGAGAAGATAACACCATCAAACCTACTTCTAGAATGAGGATGCTGGCTGGCCTGAATACGTCGAAAACTCTGTTTTACACCGATTTGTTTACAAATGTTTATAGTGTGGTCAGTTGGGCCACTTGTCATTAGGTTAACTGTATACACCCTTGTTTGTTCCGATTCGGTGGTAGTATAAAAAATATATATACGTAACTGACGACCCGCGTGGCCCAGCGGTTACCATACCGATCTGACGCGCTATGGGTCCCGGGTTCGATTCCCGGCTAGACAGGTATCTGAATGATGAGTTGAGATTCATTTTCTGGGTCTGGGTGTTTGTGTATCCGTCTTTGTGTGTCCGTGGTACCCACGACACAGGAGAATATCCTAGTGTGGGGCTATGAGTGTAGAAAGCGTGTTTACAATGCGTGTAATTTGTAAGTGCCTCCATAGGCCTATGCTAAATAAAGACATTTCATTTCACTTCAACTTTATTATACCCGGTGACCTGCGTAATAAAGTGATTATCATGCCAGTCTGACACGCAGTTAGTTCCGGGTTCGATTCTCAGCCAGATTGATATGTGAATGATGTATTTAGACGTTGTTCTGGGTCTAGGAATTTGTACATTTATCTTAATTTATAATTATTTCTATGATGTTTTCAATTTAATATTGTGTATTTTCTCTTTTGATTTGTAATGTATCTGAGTTAATGTAATTGGACTTGATCATTCTAGCTAACTATAAATAAATAAATTTGTGCTTGTCCATGGCACCGAAGGAAATCCTAGTGTGGCTGATAGAAAGCATTTATTTTACTTTTATTTACAATAAAAATAAGAGATATATGTTAACCGACCTCCCTTCTTAAGCTCCAGCTCGTCCGGTTTCTGCGGGCGGTACGCGTACAACGCCACATAGGCGGCGGGCAACGGCCTCTCGTTGCTCCGCGAGCGCCGGCGCCGCCTCTCCGCGCCGCTCGGTGCGCCGCTTGATACGCTGGACGGTGCCGCGTCCAATAGGCTCGTTGCTAGGATCTCCGCTGAATGCCTGCAAATAAACGGGTTTTTAATATATGATTTTAGACTAGTATTATCGCGAAATTGATACATTATAATACTTAACGGGTACTCACGATATGCGGTTTTTGAATTCTTATAAAATTCTTTTTGCCGATATTTCGACGCAGTTGCATGGATCGTGGTCACGGCCAAACTGCGGTAGCGGGGAGAAACCGTGGACAAACACTAGTGGTAAATTCACCTATCTACCCTACGTCTAGTTCGTTTTTCTTTTTTAGGCTCCATATCACGACACACAAGACTTAACTGTATCCTTACGCACCACACTTTGCACTATTTGCGATTTACATAAACTAACCACTGGTTTCTCCCCGCTACCGCAGTTTGGCCGTGACCACGATCCATGCAACTGGGTCGAAATATCGGCAAAACGAATTCTATAAGAATTCAAAAACCGCATATCGTGAGTACCCGTTAAGAATTATAACGGGTTTTTAAGTTCAATTGATTGATGATTAGTAATTATCAATTGAACTTAAAAACTTGATAATTAGTGTTTTCCGCACAGGTAGAGATGATCACTTAGTAATGTGGCTTTGAAAGTGGTCGATTTTTTCAACTTAATACTCATAAGCAGCAAAGTATGCATGATCCGTTACAGGTCATAAGCAGCGAAGGATGTCATCAACGAGTATGTTCCCTTTAATATTTCCATTAATTATTTATTTCAAAAGAACCACCAATAGAAATACATAGTTGGTTATAGTTAAGTCTTACCAGATGAATACTTTTTGTTATATTCTTTCTAATATTCTCCACTCCAACCTTGCTGCGTTTGTAAGAATTAATGAAGGTCTAAAAATTTAATGAACGATAACATACAGTCGGATTATACACATTGAATCGTCGGTTGACACGACTATTAATCAAAGCGCGATGAAAATCTGTTTATTATACAAACATTTCCATTTTAGCTTACTACAAAATAGTTGTTTACTAAAGTTAATATAAATGCGCTTAGCTTTACAAAACGGATAATTCAGTCAGCAATGACTAGTTAATATAATGGTCTGTTCGACTGCAACTTTGATTAAATAAAATAACGTATACCTATTTTGTGTGTGGTTGCCCTGTAGATGCGACGACGGCGTCAAGCTATGCCTTTTCTCTCTGTGATGGTGTTCTCTGTGAGCTCTGGATACCATGTAGTTCCCATCTTTCCCGTGAGACGGCGACAGTGCTGCCTGGAGTCCTAGGCCGAAATTCAACAAGGAATCCGGTCCACTGGATCGCATTACATTCACGTTTTTCGAGGAGGACGGCGCGTCCAACCTCGTAGGTTCATTATTGCTTGCATTTTCCTGATTTTCTGTTTGACTTTGCGAAGTATTACTTCCGGCAGACGCATTCAATTTTGGGCTCTCTGACGGTGGTAGGCTTACGTTTAATGACGTGTTAGTGGCTGTCGAGCTTTCGTTCAAGCTGAGCATCGCCACGGACGTGTTTAACGAGTCTTGGTTGTCTTGAGTCTCCTCCGTTTGGTTCTGCGCGCTATTCGAGGCTATGACGGTCGTGTTCCGTTCAGTGTTGTTGTCCGGCGAGCTCGGTAGGCTCGGCTCGGCGCTCTCACACGTACTGGTGTTCGAACTAGTGTTGGGCGTGGTCGTGGAACTGACGCCGACAGACGGTGTGTTCATACTCGAGCTGGAATCGGAACTGACGTTGTTCGAGTTGAAATTCGCCACCGAAACGGGAAAATGTTCGTGCGGCCGTACATTCTGGTACGTGGTGTCGAGTTTGTGAACTGGTGTCGAGTTGTAACTATCGTATTTAACTGTACGGAGTCTGTCATAATTTTCATTGATCCGAGAAACGCTTTGTAGTCCCATCGTGCCGTGAGACTTGCTATGCATGTTCGTGAAGTTAATAAGATCGAGTGAGTGTTTCGTTTGTGTGGGCTCCATTATATTCCTTGGCACCGCCGTAGTGGTGACCAGGCCTCCGTGCGATATTGTGGACACGTGTTGGTTGACCGGTTGCGGTAGTAATATTTGCGACTGTGGCGCCATCATGGTCGCCTGCGTGTTCGGAGGGTGATACGTCGGCTGGGACTGGCTCATGGTTGCCATGTTCTGGTAGTTGCCCTGTCCAGACGTAGGCGTTGATATCGACATTTGTTGGTATCTGTGGGAGTGCTGTAACAGACATTTTTGTTCAATCTTAATGTTCCAAATAAATACTAAAATATCAATTTTTAATTGCAATAGAAAGCATACCTTATTAAACTTTGTATTATTTGCGAATTTATAGAGTTTGAATAATAAAGCGATGTACATGCAATGATCATTTTCGTCCTGACGACGACCCCTATAACTAGGTCGAAATATCGACGAAAGGAGTTTAATGTATCATGACTACATCATACTGGGTATTCATTGAACATTACTTTATCAATATTCAATTCCACGAATACATCAGTCTATAATCTATATCATAGACAATATTGTTCTTATTTTGTATTATATTATTATTATTATTACAAATAAACCTGTTGGACCCATTCACAATTGGCCAGCGCGGTAGACTATGGCCTCAACTCTCCCATTCTGACAGATGACCCGTCCAGCAGTGGGGCAATAATGGGTTGACGATATATATATAAACCTGTTGGGTTCCACATATACGCAAACTGGTCTACTCGTATAATATTATGGAAGATACCTGTTGGGTGGCATGTTGTGTGTGGTGACGATGGTCACGAGTCGCTTCCGGCAGCGGCGGTACGGGCCGGTTCAGAGGGGTGCTGGAAACACATACACCGACATTACTTATTTTCTTGCATATTATTACAAAGATAGCACTTGTAAAATGTGTATGACTATTTTTTAAGAAGTAACAAGTTAAATTAAGAATATATTTTAAACAGTTCGCTTACACAAGTATATAATATTTTTAACACTAGAAGCACAATATTTTTTAAGAAGTAATGACTCAAATTAAGAATATATTTTAAACAGGTAATGTAAAACATATAAGTTCGCTTACACAAGTATATAAAATGTTTTAACGCTTACAAAGTACAAATTATTATTTTTTACTTAACAAATTAAACCTGCTGATAAAAAATCTTTTACAGTCATAATTTAAATTCAATTGCAAAATAGTAAGACCAAATATCTTCATAGCATACAGATTTTACAGCATAAATATTTTATTCAAGTAATGAACTGTCAATAATAAAACACCTGTCTACAGCGCATTTTTTTATAATAAAATTGAAGTAGCAAACGAGCATGCAGTCCACCTGAAGGCAAGTGGTGACCGCCGCGCATGGACATGTGTAACCGTAACTTCATACAGAACATAGGGTTCTATCTGAAGTTGATCACAGATGCGTCGCTACTCCCGAAGACTAAGATATAATGGTCGCCTCATATAAAAGTGTGCCGGCAACCTTACTCTTCCATCTAGAAATAGGTGTAGCGGTGGTACTTTCCCGGGCGAACTACACTGGTTTTACCACCTATAAATTGCTTTTCTCTGTTATAATATGAAATCTGGACAAGAAGGTCATTTTATGTACGTGCCTGTTCATAAGCTGCCTGGCGGGCTGGTTTAGCTCCACAAAAGCAATGGGAAAGATGCCCACTCGCTGGTCTAAACGCCCCTCCGCCCAATTCTCGTCCACTCGCCGGTGGACGGTTATTATTGCACCTGCAACATATTTTTTTATAATAATAAAAAAAAATTAAATACTGCGAGGGTATAACAGATAAGGACAATTGTTACTGTATTATCTATCGACTCAAATGTTTTCTCAATGCTCTCAACTGACTGTCTTTTTAATTTTATATACACATGTATATATATGTGGTAACTTTTAAATGGCCTTCATGTATTACTATGTCTATCGTTGTTCTTAAGTTAGCTGTAAGTTTTCCTAAAAATAAATAAATTAATAGATGATTGTGACAGAAAAGTTAACTGTTATTAGGATCCAATTCTACACTTACATGTTCTAAAAATTACAGTTTCAATGCCATTATCCCCCCCACCCCCAAGAATAAACACTTTAAAACTGTAGGAATAGTAATTGTTCTAAATGCCACTTTTGTCATGAACAACAACTAAAAGTACCAGATTTGGCCACAAAACATTACTTGGTTAGCACCAAGCATCATGTTTGAGCAAATTTTGTTAAATTTCTCTACAATTTGCAGCGAAATTTGGTAGTCTTACATGACCTGAAGACTATGTCTTCTGGTTATTTAAATGTTAACGCTTAACGCTGGCGCTTGGAGAGAATGTTTCTTGGCCCTTTTGTAAGAACCATATATAATAGGAAGCATGATATCTATTTTAAAATATTTCAAAATGAAAGTAGCATCAATTTGCGATTACTGTAAGAGTAAAATAAATGTGACCACCGCTTGCAGAACAGAGCTATTATTGGCGCTCGCTTTTGCTCGAAGATCTTTTTTTTTTTATCTGACTGAAGTAGCAAACGAGCATGCAGTCCACCTGATGGTAAGTGGTCACTGCCGCCCATGGACTTCTGTAATCAACTACATACAGAACAAGGGTTTCATCTGAAGTCAATCACAGATGCTTGGCTACTACCGAGGACTATGATGGTCGCCTCATATTAAAGCGTGCCGGCAACCACACCCTTCTATCGAAACGCAAGAAATGCTTCACGCTAGAAATAGGTGTGGCGGTGGTACTTCCCCGGTCAAACTACACTGGTTCTACCACCTGCCCGCATAGGGATCATTTACCATGATATAGAGTAGTGGTTCTTAACCTTTTTGTGACGAAGGACCACCTGACAAAATATCTGTCTACCCATGGAGCACCAGGGCCGTCATTTACTTATGACATTTTTTTTTGGACATCACACTAGAATCCTTATACTTTTGACGACCTTTTTTTTTGGGCATCAACTCCTATAATTCGCTTCGCGGACCACTTCGGATGCCTCCAGGGACCACCAGTGGTCCGCGGACCAACGGTTAAGAACCACCGATATAGAGTATCCTATGTGTTGATACACGTCATAAAGCATCTGTGTGATGAATTCCATCTAATTCTTTCTCTAGTTTTTTACGTGAATTGGCAACACACGTACATCCATCTTTGCAAAATTAACACACACACACACATCTTTGGATTTTTTTTTATTTTTTATTATAGTCAAATATTATCGTGAATGCATCAAACATTTTAACATATGTCGTATATAAACCGCATACCGTGAGCACCCTCACATAATAAAATGTTTCGCATTTTCAATATTAATAATATATTAAGATAATATTGTCACCTTTATCAAATGCCAGACAGCCCTCCTCGTCCGGCGCTGACATTCGGAAATCGTACAGCGCTTTACATAACGCTGTCGGCACTGGTAATGGTACCACCACCTGCAAATATCATAATATGTCTTTTGTTATCCAAATGTGTTCAGTTCAGTTTATTCTATGCCGCTAAAATTTAACATTGTTACTTATAGAGATTGTGATGACTACTACAATAGTCTCCAATCAGGTGGATATATACATACTAGCTGAAACCCGCAGCTTCGCCCGCGCTTAAAAAATACATGACATATACATAGTCATTCAAGAGGAATATTTCTTTCATACATTTATTTTTGGTATCTTGAACCGTTTTCGCAGCGCACGCAACGAAAGCCCTCAAGGATGAATAATTTTCCTTGTTTTTTTTTTCACATTTTCCATTATTTCTTCGCTCCTAATAGTTGCAGCGTGATGTTATATAGCCTAAAGCCTTCCTCGATAAATGGTCTATTAAACATAAAAATAATTTTTCAATTCCAACCAGTAGGTCCTGAGATTAGCGCGTTCAAACAAACAAACAAACAAACTCATCAGCTTTATATTAGTATAGATATAACTAGTCAAATAGATACACTAGTTTCAAATAATTTAAGGAAGTTGTTACCAGTAGTTTTTTTACTACCGTCAATTTACTGTCCTCTCGTTGTTCACATATTTTGGATTTTATTTTGCGTTTTTAAAAGATAAAACTGTTTTGTTCATGGGAATATTGCATCCCAGCAAACTGCTATTTGATACTGTTTGCTGTTTTGTCTCAAACCCGTGAAATGGCGAGGCATTATAAGACAAGGTACATCAGCAACCAAGTTAGGGAAAACATAACCACGACCATTCTGCCAAGAACTTATTGAAGCAGAAGGACATTCAAATAAAACAGAATAAAATTCAAGTAGAAGAATGCCATATTCAAGCTACAATATACATATCTTATTTAACTGGGAGTCGAACCCTTACCTCTTGAACTTAGTAACGACTACTATAATAAATTTTATTAAAACATTAAAAACACGCCTCTTTTCATATTATCGCATTGTCATCGGTCCTCGATAAGTGTAAAAAGTTTCAAATTAATCAGAATTCTTGAAACCGTGAAAATTTAACTCAAAGATTCAATTACATAGATACAACCCAAGCTAATATTAAGCGTGTAATGAAATGGGTGTGTGGATGGTACAGACCTGAATATAAGTGATGGGGAACATGCCGGTCCGGCCGGAACACTCGCCCTGGTACCAGAAGGGGTCGATCTTCTTCTGCAGTAGGATCGTTTCGCCCTTCTTGAACGAGAGGTCCCTGGAATTACGAATATAAAGATTATAAGTATATGAACAAAAACATGTCACAAGATCGTGAGATCGAGAGACAGGTATCCCCCAAAGACCAGGAGGAGTAAATCTGTGAAAGAGCAGCCAACATAGATCTGAAGACCAAAGCCTACACCGCTGCCTAACGGTAGTCTACAACACCAGTGGGCAGTGCACCCACTGAGGGAATTGCCCGGGCAAGGATCCTCGAGGCCCGTAGACCCTGCGCACGCGGTGACGTCATCGCCGCAGCATAGGATGACATACCACCCGAATGTCACAAGATTATCAACATCTTGTCTATTTAGCGACCTCAGACGTGGAATTACTGAGTCACCCGTTTATAGCCCCGACCTCACACCCGAAAATACAAGAAAATCTTCGAGGTAAACGTTTTCCAGAAGGCAGATGGGGGTCTCCCCAAGTCCGAATGGGTAAAGTGCTTTCCTCAGTGGTTCCATCGGATGCTGCGATGTATTGATGTGAACGGACACTATTTTGAAAAGTTATAATAAAACAAATAACGTGTTAGCTTGCTTAGTTTTTGATTTTCTTAGAACTTTCAGTTTGACCATCGTATAAATATAACATAGATTAAATAATGCGCAGCATTTTTAATAGAATTAAAGTTGCAACGAGCATGTAGTGTTAATGATTAATGATCAGTGCAACAAATGGCTGTCTTTGAGCAACATTAATATAAGTAGATAATTTAGTCAAAATATTTTCGTCAGAAAAAACACGAATGTTAAGTCGTTTAATCCCGTTGTTAACTGGCCTAATGTTATGAATCGCATGTGGGGTACAACCCATTATTGTCCCACAGCTGGCCACGGGTCTTCTCTCAGAATGAGAGAGATTTTAGGCCATAGTCCACCGCTGCATGTTGTCGTACACTGACAAGGCGTAGGGGACAGTCACGCTCCCTAAGAGATGATCCCGTAAGGGGCGCAGCGCTAGGGGGCACCGGTGGTATCCGTTGGAGGTCCCGGGGTCCCCTGCAAGCGCAGAGGAAGGCCACCGAGGAGGTTTTAGTGGGTAAAAATCCCACATAACCCGGAGTCACTCCCAAGGCTCCGGTGTACCTTTTGAAGGTTTCCTCCCCGTAAATAATAATAATAAAAAAAAAAAAAAGCCCATAGTCCACCGCGCTGGCCAAGTGCGAATTGGTGGACTTCACATATTTCGGACAACTTTTTTTTTAAGGAACTCTCGGGTGTGTAAGTTTCGTGTTTTCCTTCACCGAAAAGCAGTGATAAAATTAATTCCTAATACGCACATAAATCAGTGTTGCGTGCCTGGGTTTGAACCTCGGACCTCCTGATTGAGAGGGCAAGTTTCAACCATTAGGCTATCACTGTTCTATTTATTGGATCGAATATTTTACTGCAAGTATATAAGAGTTTAAAAATAACCACAGAGTGCGTATACTATTTTCGATTACTTGCAACCTCTACCCTATCACAGACGTACCTATCTAATTTTAAACCTCCCCTTAATGCCAAGGGTATGTGTCACCTCTGGTTTATAAATAATAATGTATTCTGTACCATGGCAAGGAACATTCCCTTACCACATATGCCTGTTAATTTAGTTCATCTAAATGCATACATTATAAATGCGAAAGTTTGTGAGGATGTGTGTCTGTTTGGTCGGATTTCGTTGAAATTTGTCACGCTCATAATTATATTATTTATATCACAGTTATGGCCTTTTTGATTACCTAAATGATTTACCTAAAACCATAAATGTCCCTTGCGTCCTATATGCAGACGATATCTCGATTGTCTTCCCTTGCTCTAACAGTCTGCATCTAAACGACACCTTAAACCGCATTTTTAATAATGTTACTTCCTGGTTAAGCGACCATAACCTAGAGATTAATCTTAATAAAACTAAAATTATGCAATATAGGCCATATCAAAAAGCTCCACTGAATATTAACTACCAAATTAAAAATACACAAATAGAGTGCGTAAAAAACGCCTGCTTACTAGGGTTAGTTATAGACACGAATTTAAATTGGCAATCCCACATTCTAAACGTATCCAATAAACTTGCAAGGTTTATATACGCGCTATACGAACTTAAAAAATGCACTGACCTAAAAACGGCTAAAAACGCATACTATGCTTATGCCCACGCCTGGCTCCAGTACGGAATATTACTATGGGGAAATAGCTCAGACATTACCAAACTTTTCACTCTGCAAAAGAAATGCATGAGAATCCTTGCAAATATTGACTCTAGAGAGAGCTGCAGGACTTATTTTAAGGAATTTAATATCCTCACATTAACCTGCATATATATATTGGAAACTTGTAAATTCGTTAAAAAACATGCCGACCAATTTCAAACCGCAATAGATGTCAATAAATATGGCCATCGCCGCCCAAATAAACTGGTATTGCCAAAATCTAACATGGCGTTGTATAGCTATGGACCGTTTTCGATGTGTATAAAAATTTTTAACAAACTCCCAAAAGAGATCCAATCTGATAACTCATCAACGTTCACAAATAAATTAAAAGCATACCTCCAAACAAAATGCTATTATACACTTAAGGAATATTTTGATTAATGTACTAATTTGATTTATTGAATATTTGACATTTATGACAATTTTATTATTTTTATTGTAATTTTATTATTTTTATTGTAATTTTATTATTATTATTGTAATTATTAATATTTCATATTATTTATTGTATGTGACGAAATATCTTAATAATTGACATATTGTTTTAAATTAATTTACAATTTAAATGTTTAATATTAGTGTTAATATAATAATTGTATGACTATATGACATTGCTACGCCCTTACAGGGTCTCATGCTGGGCTATTAGTTATAAGAACATCAAATGTAATATGACGCATGATGCAATAAAGAATGATTATGATTATGATTATGATTTTTTTGTTTACGAGAGGGAAACCTTCAAAAGGTACCCGACGTCGTGGGAGCGACGCGGGTTATGTGGGATTCTTACCGCACTTAAACTAAAACCACGCCGATGGTCGTCCTCAGCACTGCGTGGAGGACTCCGGGATCTCCATCCGAAACACAGCCGGAGTCCTTCGACCGCGATGCCTCTTTCAGGCTCTTCCCTGGTGGGCGTGAAACGCTCACCGCACGTTTTGGACTTTACACATGCCGCCGTCCATCCCGGGGTTGGTTGGCCGGACGGTTCGAGCTCCCACTCTTCCCGGCCGCAACCTCGGAAGCCCTTTTTATTCGCCTCTTACGACAGGCAGAGGGTACCGTAGCCCTATTCTGGTCCCGGAACTACAGGGACATCACATTTATGGCCGAGTCAGAGTTTATGGTCTAGAACTCTAGATTAACACGTAAGATACTCATTGCCATAGTAGGCGTGACCAGAACGGACGAAGACGCGGGAATAACCTCCTGTGATGCTTGGAATATCCCATAAGTTTGAATATCGTAAATATTTAAAAAAAATGGTTTGAGACTAAAAATAACTAATAACAATAAATTGTTATATATGTTTTAGAATTTTGTCCACTAATTGCATGCTTGCTTACTGCAACAATATTTAAAAAATACCTTACAATACCGGGCGTATTGCATGCCGATTATAATGTTAATTGGTTATTGTCAGACATCAATTATCAAATTCCATTAGTACTAGAGTTCTAACTAATACTCATAACAGATGCATTGCTACATATAAAGATAACGCCCATCATTATTAATCAATCAATCAATGCAATTTATGGTTTACCATAGCTCGGAATTTGGCCAATTTCTATCACGACCCGCGGGCAGAGCGGTTACCATACCGGTCTTACGCGCATTGGGTTCCGGGTTCGATTCCCGGCCAGACAGGTATCTGAATTATGAGTTTAGATTCATGTTCTGAGTCTGGGTGTTACTGTGTGGACTGCATGCTCGTTGGCTATTTTAATCGGATTAGAGATCTAAATCTACATGTTTCTTACAAGCGCCAATTAGAAAAAAATGTGACAATGATATCGCTCCAGTGGACCACAGAGTTCTACCATCTTTTAAGCCTCGCTGCTACATCAGCCGACTATGACCACAAAGCAAACATTTCAAAACTTACCCGGGTTCCTTAGATATGAAGTCGTACATCGCTCGACCGTGTGGCGGTAGTTGCTTGCCGTCCGTCCGAGCTGTCTGCTGGATTTGAGATTGCGTCTGAAATATACAAGATTTTTTCTATAAAAGATACTAAACTCATAATCGCTTTTCGGGAAGGACTGAACTCAACAATATAGTGTAGGCCTATCATAGAATCAATTTAATTAAACGCTAGCGTAGTGCCAAACTATCTGATGTTGCATATGCTCGGTTTGCAATTAAATGGTATCTATAGGTGGCTCCAATATACGTCCGCTCCGTAGCGTACTCTCATCAACCCATTATTGGTCCACTGCTGGGCACGGGTCTTCTCTCACAATGAGAGAGTTTAGGCCATAGTCCACCGCACTGGCCAAGTGCGAATTGATGGACTGCAGTTTGTCGACCAGAAATAAAAAGGTTGCCAAATTTAGATTAAACCCGGAGACATCTAAAGTTTAAATCGGTGTAGAGCTATGCATCGTCATGACAATATTGCAATTAAACCTATTAAAACAGTCTTAGTCATATAACAAAACAACTGTCATAGTAATTAAGCAATTGTAGTAATTATATGATACAGAAGTAGTCTACACATGTAGTTTATCTAATTTTATGTGGTCACCAACAAAAGAAAACAATTCGAACATAATGTACATTGTATAGAATTGACCAAAAGATGTATGGAGTATGGAGTATGGAGTATTTACTTTACAAAAATATTTTAAAATGACATCAAATCTTTGTTTAATGCGTAAATACTAAAATTGAATTTATTGTGTCAATCTTAGAATTATAACAACCATTCATTGTATTTAATTTCAACTAGTCTACCATAGCTATTGAAATTTTAACTTATGAAATTTTAACTTTTACACTCAAAAACGATAGCTAGTCAACCTCACATCAAAACTTATACTTTGCTATCTTATTTCTACTCGTCTCATAATTCTTGACACTAATATATATTCTTGTCTCATATTCCTTACATCCTTTATTATATAGCATCTATCTTTAGAGTGAACTTTGACCGAAAACGTTTCGTTAAGAAGTAAAATGAAAACGAAAATTTTCATACCCTGGATCTAATTACTACAAACTACGAAGACCATCTCATGAGAAGTCGAACACCTTATTTCCTGAAAGTATCATCTTTAATTCACCTGAGAATGTCCACTCCTCGTCCGTTGACCGCTGGTCTTCCTCGGCGCGGAGTTCCTCATGCCTTCGAGGATCCTCATGAGGAGCACATTCGGGGGCAGCTCCTCCACCTTCGTCTCCACCAGGATCCGGCACTCGGGACATCTCAGTTCTTTGTGCGACTCGACTATGACCTGAGGATGAAGAGACAAGGTATTATGAGTTTAAAATATCATTCGGAAGGAGCGACAAATAATTATGTGAGGTGAGTTTGACGTTTTTTCATCTTACCCTCCCCCTAAGACGAGATGTTGGGAGACATATCTTTACCCCACCCACTATAATTACGAGTTCAAAGTAACGAGAAAAACATATTAACTCCATTTTATCCAGTTTTCTTTGCTTTTCTCGAAATCTTACGCGGTTATTGCATGAAAAAACCCATGAGACCCCTGTCCTAAGTAAAATTGGCAGGGCTTTACCGCCTTCCCTGAATATCTCACGTAATTAATGGATATCAACCTTCCGATTCGGAGTTCGACTTTATATATCATACATTGTCCCACTGCTGGGCACGGGTCTTCTCCACCGCGCTGGCCAAGTGCGAATTCTTCATACACCTCCGACAACTTTTTATTTTTTAAAGAACTCTCAGGTGTGTAGGTTTCCTCACAATGTTTTCCTTCGCCGAAAAGCAGTGATAATTAATTTCTAATAAGCACATAAATCTGTGGTGCGTGCCTGGGTTTGCACCTCGGACCTCCTGATTTAGAGGGTAAGTTTCAACCATTAAGCTATCACTGCTCTGTTCGACTTTGATTTCGATAAAACCGCTTCCGTAACAACATTACATGAGACCTATGTAGAAATCTTTGCGTAGAAAACACCTTGCCCGTAGTTCTATTCATAGTTCTATTATATAAAAAGACTGCTTTATAAAATTAATTACAGTTGTAATTCTGTTTACAATCTATGATAGTTTCGGATATAGTTTTATCCTTTATAGTGCACAAACATTCCGCTGTGACGTCATCTCACTCAAGTCTAGCTCAAGTTAGTGGAGACGGTTATTACATATTTTTCTATTTCTACGAAAGATCCTACATTATTTTCAGGGTAAAAATAGAATGTCTCTCAGTATAAAATCTTCTATCTCGAAGTAAGTATTCCTTCGAAATTGATTCAGAAGTTTCGAGACAAGTACAAACAAGTGAGTAAGCAAACTGATGAAAAAACTCTAAAATCTCTTTTAAAATTTCGGTATCGGGATAGATCAGAATTTAGAAAATGTAAATTACTTTGAAATCACAAACAGATACTTCAATTTCAATTTATCGGACGACTCCATTTAACGAAACGCTTGGCGGAGCGGTCACTTTACCGATCTGACACGCAGACGACTCTAATGGTGCTGCTACACTGCTGTTTAAAATGTTTAGTAGCGTTAGTAAACATTTGTTAAAAAACATATGATCACAATGTTAAAAAATGTTTTCATGTTGGATAATGTTAGTAAACATTTTTAAACTATTTAAAAAATTATAACAAATAAAACATATGTTATCATTTAGTGTTTGGCGCATCCAGATATTACATTTTTTCTTTTTTAAAACAAATAATACAAGCTAATCCAATGGGCAAAACATTTTCGTGTAGACGTGCCTCGGAAACTAAATTCAAACTGCAAGATTTTTCGTATTTTATAAATATTTGTAAACATTTTCCATCAGTGTAGGAGCACTTATAACATTTAACAATTCCTAACACAATGTAACAATTCCTAACATTCGTTAGTAAATGTATTAGTGTTAGAAAATGTTTGCAAACATTTTAAGCAGCAGTGTGGCAGCACCATAAGTTTGATACATTTAAATTTGTTCTGGATATAAGTTTTCTTGTATTTCTATTACTTTTATGTCTAAGAGAAAATCTTAGACATAAAAGTGTCCAAGCTTTAAAAAAAAACACCATTAATAATTGGACTATAATGATGTAAGTGTTCAAAGCGTTAAAAAAACGGTAATACTAATATTGTCTTAATAAAGATCTTTCCATAATTATACCCGTACGCTTTGTTATTTCATAGACGGCGACCCACCACGTCGCTTACGCTTAAAAGGTCAATTTAAATCACCGGCTAAGACCCTTCCGAAGTTAATTGACCCTTCAGTGGGTAGACAGATCGCGATTGCAAATATACGCCCACAGACATAGTAATTGCTTCACTGATAAGGTTTACATCGATGTTGCTATGTTTTTATAAGATTGAAGTAGTATACTAGCGAATACACCAATTTATGGTAACTCGTTGCTGCAACTCTGATTAGTTCCTTAACAGGGTTACATTGAAAGTGTACACAGATTTGATGGCAATCTGGAAGACTAAGACGATGGCTGTAAGACGACTGACGACTTAAGTCAGCCGGCATCCATACGTTGTCAACTAAACTGCTTGCTGGTATGATAAGATGTAGCGGTGATACACCATTCAAACTTTACTGGATTTACCACCTATCGAGTGTAAAACACGTTGAATGATGATTTTGGACGTTTATTTCCTTTCTTTCTAATTTTAGGACCCTTTTGTGTGTTGAGTGCGAAGGATAATAGGATATGATCAGTGTGATTTATTATGAGGTGTTCTGATTTGACGTGTATAGTAAGGCAGAGATAGCCTAGACCTACGAGAGCCTTTAGAACTTAGTCCTTAAGAATAAATGTAACGCATCTATAACGTGGTAAAGGACTCCAGTTCTATTTCAAGTTGGACATAGATGTCACTGGCCACATAACATAATATCGAATGCACGTCGAATTGCTACCCCTTGTACGTGTAAACTTCATTTATCTCACATACAAATATTTGTAGAAAAGTTGTATTTTTCAATTAAAAATCTGACTTGCGACGACAACGGACTACGAACGTAAATATCGATGTCGTCTAACTTGTTATTATCGTCAAAAATGAAAGCTTACCCCGGGGCCACAAAAATTCACTTGGGGCTAGAAGTGTCAGTAATTTTCATCGAAATTTAATAACCTTATAACATGGGACACATACATTTGATAATGAATGCACAAGAAAATGTTTCGAGGCCCTTGGGTAATTGTTTCGGGAGTTTTTAAATCAAAGCGTTATCAATTCAATTGACAACTATTTAGTTAGATAATGTTAAACTTGTTCTACACGAGAAATATTTCTTGAACGAGAAAATATATGCTTAATAAGCTTCTTTTAGCGAGCTTTTAATTCACTCGCAATAATTGCAGTAACTATCCGACGTGTAAGTTATACACGAATAGACGAATATTCGAAAATAAAAAAATATTGATGTATCATCTATTCATTAATTAGTCTTAGGCGGTCTCTGTTGGACATAGGCGAAGCCTAATGTGGATTCTTGCCGTTGTTGATGTTAAGGAGGAAGAGGCTGCTACCCGTCTCCAGGGCTTTGTCCCCCAGTCGCTTGTGCGATATTCCCAGAAAGGGGGGACCTTTCTGGGAATATTCAAAACCGACACTACACGTCATTATCCATCAATCCACCAACCTTTTGAGGACCACTACTCCACTTAGGCCTCCTCTAAACGGCACATATAATACCAAAGAGATACAATGACTTAAGACACGATAATGTCACAGGTCAACGTATCAGCGATCAGATCAAAGGTCGACCTGTCAGGGTGTCGGACGCGTGTGGAGGGTGCAACAAACTTTTGGATAGACAACTTCGTTATTTTTCGTCACTTTTCATCTCGAATATATGTAGATTATTTGCTTAAGACGTGTTAGATAGACGAATGTTTTAACTATTGTTGATTTGTTTGAACTTAATGTACTGACATAATTTTAGAATTAGTGTCATTTTATCATGGGCATAATTGTCGGTATTCAGTAATGCATTACACAAAAATAGCAGAATACAATCTTTTTTAAATTTTTGTAATAAATTATGGCAAACTAATAATTACTATCATAAATCATTACCTGCTATTATTTTCACATTTATATAAGTTTAAAAGTTGTATTTTAGAGAGTTAAACCATCAAAAAAAGATTATTCCCGCGGCTCCGATTACGTTTACTATGTTAGTACCTATCCCATGTCATAATCTAGGTCATAAACTATCTGTGTGCCGATTTTCAGTGAAGTGCTAATCTATAATTTTTGGCTGAAAGAGTACCAAAGACAATTACATCCTCACAAACATTTACATCTATAATATTAATAAGAATCTCGGGTCTGCTGGAAGAGATTTCTTTAGAAATAAGCAGTACCCTTGCACTTATAGTTTATTGTAACTTCTTTTGCCATTTATTTGATTCTCTGTGTGTGCATAAATAAATAAATAAATAAATAAGAATATGCGTTATGTGCGCGTCATTCGTCTTCGATCTTGTACCGCACCCTTCCCTCTCTTCCCGTGGATGTCGTAGGCGGCGAATAAGGGATAAAGTCCAGGAAATAAACAGCGTCTTCCTGTATAGTATCAACACCCACAGCGGCCACTGCCAGGTACGCCAGGCGTAGACCTATATATGGACGCCAACCCATTACGCTTATTTAGGCCTTTTGTTATTTTGTGATTATCTTTTCCCATTCAAAATATACAGTATTTATTTACAAAAACATACGTAGTGGAGGTATTTTTAAATTCACTAGCAAGGTAATAGAACTTATAAGGATCTACCGGACAGGCAACACTGCCACACCTATTTCTAGCGTGACGCGGTTCTGGCCTTAGTCTTCGGATTAATCTGGATTGATTTTAGATAAAACTCTTGTTAATTTGTCCCTCTGTCCATGGGCGGTAGTAACCATTTACCATTACGTGAACTTTTTGCCGATGCGATCAATTCGCTGGCTACCTGGTCACGTGTTACAACAATGTGAACACACCTTTAGGTCTAAAACGTCTGTTGTCAGACAGCCACGCCCCCGTTCATCTTTGCCAGTTGAACGCACCCATAGAATGGGGGTTACTACCAACGTGGTAACGTAACAACTTACCATGGACTGCATGCGTTTGCTAATTCAATCTCATAAAAACAAAACTAGGCGATGCGATCAATTCGCTGGCTACCTGATCACGTGTTACAACAATGTGAATACACCTTTAGGCCACAAACGTCTGTTGCCAGACAGCCACGCCCCTTTCATCCTTGCCAGTTGAACGCACCGATAGAATGGGGGTTAATTCGAACGTGGCTTTCTTTCGCGGTTTGCGATAGATAACTCTATCGCGTTTTTAGAGCGACAAAATACTACGATGTGTCGTTTTTCAAGGTAACGTAATTAAGTCGGAAGCCTTTTCCATCCATCAGCTTTTTAGGGATCACTGATGAACACAGGCCTTTCCTAATCCCCATTAGGAGAGGCCTGTGTTTTTTTCATGATTTTCCAATAGTCACCGCACTTGGCACGAGTGTTGATAACTTTTTTTTTTTTTATTTGACTGAAGTGGCAAACGAGCATGCAGTCCACCTGATGGTAAGTGGTCACTGCCGCCCATGAACATATGTAATCAACTTCATACAGAACATGGGTTCCATCTGAAGTCAATCACAGATGCGTTGCTGCTCCCGAGGACTATGATGCTCGCCTCATGTGAAAGTGTGCCGGCAACCACACCCTTCTATCGAAACGCAAGAAATGCTTCACGCTAGAAATAGGTGTGGCGGTGGGACTTCCCCGGTCGAACTACACTGGTTCTACCACCTTGAACGCAGCGACTGAACTGCAGCGAGTTAAGATGTTCCAGAGGATGTCGCATCTACAGACTTAATACATTTGGCCTTGATATTTTAATATATGGACAGCTGTTGCAGGAAGTAAACATTAGATAAAAATAACAAATAGCACCTTGACTCATATACATTTCAACTAATAGGTTGATAAGATAAGAAGCAATATTAGAACGATTATTTGTATTACTGATAATTATTATAGGTGATCAGATAATTACCTACCAAGTTTCAGTTTTTTCGTAAGGGAATGTTATGTTTAGAATATACTTAAATTAACGCATTTTTATACATAGTTTCTATCTGAGGTCGATCACAGATTCCTTGTTTTCGAGGACGAAGTTGGTAGTTTCACATGAAATTAAAACAACTACACTTTTCCGCCGAAAAGTAAGAACACGCCAGTAATAGGTGCGGCGGTGATGCCACAGGGTCGAACTACATAAAATGAAACTGCTTTTATAGAAAACAAAAATAATCCCTTTTCCTTGCCCGCCACTCGTGTTCGCCGCTTAAAGCAAAACCCTTTTTCCTATACTTCTTACACCACGCTTAAACCAAACTTTTTCATATACTTCTTCTATTCTAAGGAGGAAGATAAAAACAAAAAAAGTTCGTGGTATCGCAAAATATTTTGGATTGGTCGTTAAGTACACTTCGCACCAAAATTGAGGAAGCAGGAACAAAAGCATATTTTTGGGTAACTTTCAACCGGCGGTAACTTGAATAAAGATGGACGTACAGCAAATAAATAAAAAATGCCGCTCCAATTGTGTTTGAATGTAAAATGAAAATCTGAACTGTAATGTAGGTAGTTGCTGTTATTTTTTATTCTAGTATAATTTCTTTTTTATTATAAAAACATCATGTAAGTTCTCTCGATTGGATCTAAGTTTGTGTTCAATACAGAAGTTTATTATATTTTTATACTTGAAATATAGTCCTATTTGTTATTTATATTTTTGTTTAAATCGTCACAAAATAAGTGTAGTAGGTATTTAAATTATGTTTGAACGGTATATTATTCCAACTTTAGTTTAAATGAGGTAAAATTTTAATATTATGTCCTGCCTGTATAACTACTGCCTGTGACGACCATTCCTAATAAAAATATTTTATTACGTTTGTTTTTTTGTAACATTTTGCCCTATCCAGTGTAACAATCAGCCCCATGCGGGGTTGAAAGCGACAGCTCTCCTTTTTTAGAATATCTTCATTTATACCCAATTTCATCGTTTTGTACACAAAAAAATATTTGCAATTTAGATACTGAATAGTTACTCAATTTAATAAAACCATAAGCAGGTAAAACAATGGAAGATAAAACAATATTACCCTTTAAAGTTAAAATGTCACAACCAGCCCCGGTGTCCCATACTACATACGCTATTTTTTACCCTAAATGGGACACGCCTGTAAAAATCGAAGTCATCACATCACACACCAAAGCAACACCGTAGGATAATGCATGCATAGAAAACAAAACTAACCACTAACACCAGTAGGTACTTACTTATCTGGATGTACCACTTACAACGACGTAATTGAAAACTTTATCGTCTCAAACTCGCTGATAAGACAACGAACTTATCTAGCGAAATGTGAAATTTAATAATATGGAAATTTCTTGTTCAACGAGGAAAATATATTTTGCACAATGAATTTTGGGTATTTTTGATCTAACAATCTTTGGAAAAATCAGTACCTACGAGGTGAAATAATAAAATTATGTTATACATAGTTGCGAGATATAATAAAAGATAGCGATGAAGAGATTTAAGGCCATAGCTAAGCAGTGCGAAAATAAAACAATATACATTACATAGAAATATTACCTACCCTAAAAGAATCAATTTCTTAGATGGTTAAATACTTCCACTGTAGTTATTTAAGTACATTGCAGTAATAACATTGAAATGACAATGATTAAAATACTTGTTAACATTTGTTGCAATAGAAGGACTTTAAACTGGAACCAGCCTTTGAAAAGTACCGCTGCCACACCCATTTCTAGCGTGAAGCATTTCTTGCGTTTCGATGGAAGGGCGTTGTTGCCGGCACACTTTTATATGAGGCGACCATCATAGTCCTCAGGATTAGCAACGCATCTGTGATTGACTTCAGATAGAACCCATGTTCTGTATGAAGTTGATTGCAGATGTCAATGAGCGGCAGTGACTACTAACCATCACGTGGAATGCTCGTTTGCTACTTCAGTCAGATAAAAAAAGAGCCAGGAAAGGTTCTAATATTCGTGCCCAAATGCTTCCGATTAACTGAATATAATCCAACGTCGACATCTTACCTACATTAGGGGAGGCCGGGGCTACAATTAACAGAGGTAAGTATTAACAAGCGAATATCTTTAAAACTATAAACACTAAATCTGCAGCACGTGTTTTAATTCATTGGCTTCATCACACCGCACATCATAAGATAGGTCGGTTACGTTCCGCGCGTCCTACAGGTGAGCTGTGTACTGGGAGTCATTTTTACGCAGGTAACGAACATTTTCAACTTTACGATTTTTTGATTTGTACAGGAATTATAAGTTTATAAGTTTAAGTTTTTTGTTTTCCTGGCAGCGTATCAAATACTTTATAATGCTATGTTGGTTCATTGATGGAACTATTGACGAAAATTTATTTATGTTACTTAATACGAAAAATGTACCTACAGGGTTATAATTAACAAATCAGCGGGGTTTGTTTTAACGTGTTAATACTTACCCCGAAAGTTTGGAAAACTACCCGAGGCACCACATCCGTAGATGTCTATGAGTTAGTTGCATTAGAAGTGATGCAGAAGAACAGAAAGTACATAGATGTGGTACAAGAATTTTCCATATGCTACGTTTCACTGTAAAATTTTGTGAAACAAAGAAAGCAGTTGCGCGATTGGAAATAGGTTACAAAAAACTCGGTTTTCAATGCGGAATCAAGAAACCCTCATAGCAAAGTATTTGTTAAAATGTCCTGTCAATATAAATAATTGAAAAAAATACCTGCCACCTGGAAAGTTAAAAAGACGGCGGGCAATGACAGAGTCACGAAGTTTATGAGACGAAATCCTACATTTATTAGCGATACGAACCCCTGAATGCACTAGTTATAGCACAGCAACTTCCTTCAACAGGACCAACGTAGGTACAACTCTTTTCTCACAAAAAATCTGCCATTTTTACCGATAGGTACTCCAGAAAATAATGCTTTAGATGAGGAACATAATATTAGAGAACTGTAAAAGAAGAAAATGTCAATAAAAATAAGAGAGAAGGAAAAGGGAAGGGTAAAGGTAAGTGTAAAGGTAATGGAAAACTAAAATAAGGCGAGAAAGAAAAAATGGAAGAAAAATATAAAGAAAAAATGTTAAATGGAAGTAACGAATCTCATGACAAAGATAGTTGAGTAACAAAACATACCAGTGAGACACTGATTAATATATAGAAGAAGTAAAAAATACTTCTAAAAATATTTAAGTTGATTATTTAAAATAATTTATAGTTTTTGATTATGTTTAAATCATTAGTGATTATTTTAGTCTGTTTAGAAGAAAACGTGGTGTATACAAGTTTATACAAACTTGTTTATTGTTTATACAAACAAATTAATACTAATACCACTTACATTTAATAAAAAATATGTCATAAATATATTTGTTTTTATTTTTATCAGCCAACATAACATAATGTTAATTGTTGCCCCTCTTGTTAATACTTACCTCAAGGCTGTTAATTCTAGCCCCAAAAGTGAGGTAAGTATTAACAACTACCATTTTTGAGAAAAGGAGTTATATCTACTACATCTTGTATGTTATGTTTGATTTGTTTAATTATAATGATACCTAGATAACTATAGCCTCATATAACATAAAAATTTACTCTAAATGTTGAATAGTTAATAAACTACAGTCAAAAGTATGATTTTGTTAATTGTAGCCCCGGTCTCCCCTACATAAACAATCAATCATAAGAACGAAGGCGTTTATGATAATATAAAGGTATGTAGTGACCGAAATACCCATTTAGAATATGTAAATTTAGTAACATATCGTAAAGTTCAAAGCACTACTGATACCTATTTAGAAACTGGAGAAGCCAATAAATAGCCCTCAATTGACGTGACCCTTCCGTATTAATAGAACACCGAAGTCATTTATTGCCTACGTCCAGTCAGATAGCATCATATAGATGACTGGAATGCTATAATTATATCGTTTAACTAATAATGGAGCTTTGATCATCCTTGTGAAGGATTTGAATACATACTTCGATTAAAAGTAAACAGTTTTGATTAAACATAGCATTAATTAGACTAATATAGGTTTCAAATCTAACTTTAAGTTTATCAACAGGCGAAATGTATTTGCGTAGGAATTGGTTGATTCTGACATATTCAGGAATTCTCTTGAGATACGGTTAAAAAAATCTAGTCAGGTTGTATAGTCACGCGTGAGTTTAATTGTAGTTAATAATTATAAATAGGAATTACCAGAATGATTAAACATCAAAAACATCCCTGATAAGCCAGTGACTAAGCCTTAGCACTTAAAGAGGCGATAAAGAAAGGAACATGTATATTGAACATAGCAATTATAATGCAGTCGTTTATAAATTCAACATAACGTCCAAACATACAAATGAAGTCGTATCAAAACCAAGACCAGGGCAGCTGGTAACTGACGCGTGTCAGCCAACAACATTAAGGGGACTGTCTATTTTTAAACCGCACTCAAAATACATCGCAATGCAAGACGCTTCGAGTAAATGGGACAATTAGTGATCGATACAATGTCGGGTGGACGCGTTCGGAGAAGCTGCGGACAATTGGCGGAATGTCCATATTCGTTGAAGAGAAACGTCAGTAATTGTAAGAAATTGAGTAAAAAGAAAGGAGTATTATCCTACGTATGGCGTTCGATTAACGTACACAGTATAGATTCAATTTGCCTGTCTTTAAACACTAACATGTCCTAGAGTTTGAACAAACGTTGGATCAATGTAAAACATAATTGGAAAAGCACAATATACTAAATTGCTAGCAAAGCAACACAAATATGTTTAAACGTTTCCTTCAAAATATAAATACGTTTGCTATTTCCACAAAGTTTAATATTTCTTAAAGATGCATTCGTCGAAAATTTACGGCAGAGCTCCGTTTTTAATGGCTAAACGATATGTTTCTTGTCACTTTGGACGTTAACGACGTTGCTCGGGCCAAGTTTTTGAAACGAACAGAAGAATTTAAACGCGGAAAATATATTCTAAATTGTTTCGAATATCGATATGCCCGTAGCTTGTTGAGAAATGAAAAATGGCCAGCGTATATTCTTTATCGAAGATAAGGTAAAGAGTAGGAAGGATGGAATGGTAAAGAGGGTTCTAATTGTATCCGCAGTAAGATCAGAGACGCTCTGAACAATTCAAAAATAGCTTATGGTGATATTATTGTGAATATAGAAGTCGGCGAAATAAGGCAAGATCACAGTCATCTACCTTATTTTACTACTAGTTCTCGTCTGCCATGGAAATGAGTATATTATTTGTTAATTTAGATCATAAACTGTAAGTTTTCCCAATTTCAGGGACATCGGACCGGTAGTTTTTGTGTGAAAGAGTAAAAACGCATATATTCTCACAGCATTTATAATGTTAATAAGAAATAGCCATTTTAAGATAAAAAGCTAACAAAATTTGCCGAAATGTCAAGATACTTTATTACTTTTGTTGAAAACATATGAGCTCTAAAAACCAGTCCCAAGTAGCAAGCAAGTACCGTCTAAGATTTACGGATAGATGCAACACTTGACGCATTTCGCGCTTATGTTAGACAATCGTGACCAGGAAACACGGTTTGTTAACACCCGAAATCTGTTAAGTGCCTGAGAAAATGCATTAGCTTACATTCAAACAAGGTTGAACGGATAAACAGTTAGCTAACTCCAAAATTGACATCTTTTCCACTACATTTGTACATATTTTCCACTAAGCGGATACTCGACTAACATGCGCCTGTCCTTGGCATAATAAAAGGCGAGACAAACAGAACGTGCCCTCCTGCGAAATTCTTATGCTTGACCTCTCTATTTTTTTTTTATAGTTGAGCCTAACGATAATGAGACGGGCCACCTGATGGAAAGCAGCCACCGTCGCCTATGGACATTTGCAACACCAGGGGAGTCATTCGCCAATACATCGCCGGCTTTGAAGAAGAGGTTTTTTTACACCTTTCTTGAAGAGCCCCATGTCATAGCGCTCAAAAAATGCTTCAGGAGGAAGCTCACTCCACATCTTGCACGTCAGCGGCAGGAAGGATCGCGCAAACCGAACCGTGGAGGACCGCCACGGGTCCAGTTGATGCGGATGGAACTTCACCCGTCGGCGAGTAGGGCGGTGAAGGAAAGGTGATGTGGGCACCAGATCAAACAGTTCCTCGGAACACTCACCATTATAAAACACGCAAAGGTAACCTATGTCCCTCCACAGGCTTAAGGGTTCTAACCGATCAGTGGTCCTTGGGTCGTTGACGATTCGGATCGCGTGCTTCTGTACGGTGTCAAGTGGGATATTATATATGTATGTCGGCGCGACACCGCGTATTTATGAAAAACACTTCGCCGAAAATAATTATTTTAGTTAGTTTAAAGATCGAAAATTGTTTGTTTATTAAATTAGCAATATTTAGTGATTTTTAGAATTATAATTTAGTTTACTCTCCATAAATTTGTTATTGTCACCTCACCAAACATTGTTATAAAAAGGCGAGCGCCTGCCTGTAGAAAAAAGATTCTTGTTTAACCGTCGAAGCGATCGGACCTCCTCAAGTGTGAATAAATCGAAGAAGTTTACTCCTGTGTTTTACTTGAAATCTTCAAGAATGGACAGTAATGAAGACTCCTGGCCTTCCTGACGTCACGCCCACTTCGTTATATAAATATTATTCATATTTGATCTATATGTATGGTATTGTGTAGGAATACCTATATATGACGTGTATCTACAATACTTTATATGGCGAAAAGGGCAATCTTATCAGACTGACACACAGTATGTTCCGTGTTTGGGCTCCAGTTAGACAGACATCTGTATCACGAAATTAGACGTCTATTCTGAGTCTGAGTGTTTATGTATTTGTGTATTGTAGAGCTAGCATAAACGTATAGAAGCTTTTGAAATGTGGCTATACAGACGTATACTGGGTATTAGCTGGACACAAAAAATCACTAATGAAGAAATTCTTAGACGAGTGCAAAAAGACCGCAATCTATTAAAAACCATCAAGAGAAGAAAAAAATCATACCTAGGTCATATCATCCGCAACAACCGATATAGACTTCTCCAAACGATTTTGATGGGAAAAATTTTAGGCAAGAGGAAAGTCGGAAGGAGACGCAAATCTTGGCTCCGGAACATCAGAGAATGGACAGGAATCGCGAGTGCCGCCAAACTGTTTAGCCTCGCGAGAGACAAAAAGGCCTTTGCTGAGCTGACTGCTAACCTTCAGTAATTGGAGTGGCACAAGAAGAAGAAGAAGAGCTAGCAAGTCCTAGCAAGCATCCGAGTATGCAATGCCCCTAATGGTATTTGGCCTTTGCCCCCATGGACATCTGTAATCAATCCCGGAGAAAATTGCTAAATTGAGGTTGGATACAGATGCGTTGTTACCTGCAAGGACTTTCTACGCCTTGGACAAGTACCCAACAGTCCCTTAAGGGGGTGTCCCCTTCAGGCCAGAACACACATGGCTGAATTACTAGGCAGAACGAGGTGTAACGTTAATTAACTACATGGAAGCTAGCTTAGTTCAATTATAATATGTTGTTTGATTACTTTCTATCAGTCTATTATTAATTCGGGTCAATGCGATCACGCGACTTTGAAGTTCCCGACGCGTGCGACACATCGTTTCGACAGCGATAATCTTGACATACTAATACGCTAATACTTTAGATACATAATGTACATTTCGTTATATACCTACGTTTCTGTTCCGTATTTACTGCATTAAACGAATTGTCTTATAGGCCTAAGGAGACACTTACAAATTATCAGCTACTATAATTATAATTTCGCAAGGTGGCTGAACGCATGGTTCAGCCGGGGATATACTACCTGTTCAATGTTTACTTTATATTTAGTTTTTTGTAACCATCAATAGATGGCAGTGTACCAGGGTTACTGTGATAGATATCTAGTTTAATGTGCAGTTCAGTCAACTTCTACTAGATGTCGCTGTACTGAAGACTGAAACACGCTAATGAAATTTTTTGTAACGTGTACATATACCCTGGAGAAATAAATATTAACGCTCACTCGCTTGGAAACCTTGTTTCATTGCGTTTGCCCCCTTGGACTCCTCGACATAATTTTGGTCCGTTACGAGTCGGATATAACGACTTTGGTGCCCAGTGGTCGATGCCGGTCCAGTTTTTGTTTATTACGGCACGGAAACCAGTGGCGGATCGTCACTGAAGTGCCCCAGTGCTGCGCAAACGGCGGAGCACCTAGCGGAGGCGGAAGCCGCCGCCGGAGGAACGAGGCAGCGGTCTGGCAGAGGGCGACACTACGAGGCAGCGGTCAAGGAGGCAGCACAGTAAGGTGTGGAGTGGAAGCAGGTGACGTGATCAGCTTGTAAAGAAACAAGTGCAGTGAAGTAAAGTGTGGCTTAGCAACGAGTATTGTGAGTTGACTTTGACTTTTATTTGTGTTGTGTTCATTAGTAAGGACTTGTAAAATTTTAAGTTAATAGTTGGACTTAGAATATATTTGCGAATGTTGTTCATACGGGAAACCTATGCCCAATTTTCTATCTGTTGGATTAGAGTATTAAAACACTTGCAAAATTTATAAGTTGTTGTATAGACTTAGAATAATTCTGTTAATTTTGTTCATACGGGGAACCTATGCCCGATTTTCTATCAGTTTGAAAGAAGTTTGAAACACTTGTAAAATTTTTAAGTAATTTTTAGACTTAGAATATTTGCGTCAAAATTGTTATACGGAGAATCCGTGTCCAATTTAAATTTGTTTAAAACACTTGTAAAATTTAAGCAAAGTTTGTGGACTTAGAATATTTGGAATCTGTTGGTTTGAGTTAAAAATTTAAAACACATAACTTATTATACTTATATTACAAAACTATTTACAATAATTTTTACATAAACTATTTACAATAATGGAGTCATTTGTAAAAGTGCAGTTAGAGAATAAAAAAATAATTGTGAAAGCTAAAGTAAATTTTAAAAAATCGCCAAAAGAGAGACTTACACAAACTTATATAGAAGCACGTTTGGATTCACTTGAGGATCGATGGCAAGACTTTATTAGAATACATAAAAATATTATAGGAGTAGCAACCGAAGACGATTTAAAAAATTCATATTTTACTAGTGATGTGTACGATCAAACAGAAGAAATTTATTTACTGTATAAAACTGAATTAAAAGAGTGTATCCGTGGGAGTACACCTGAAAGTATTGAACGGAAAAAGGTGATATGCAGCGATAAGAACAACGTTAAGTTACCAAAAATTAGTTTACCTATTTTTTCTGGCCAATATAGCGAATGGACTTCGTTTCGCGATTTATTTTTATCACTCATAGATAAAAATGAAGCGTTAGATGATGTCCAAAAATTACACTATTTAAAGAGTCACTTATCAGGTGAAGCGGAACAATTACTCCGACATACACCCGTAACAGCTTCTAATTATGAAGAATGTTGGGCTACATTGAACAAACGTTATGACAATAAACGTTTTCTTTCGAACAATATGTTAAAGCGGCTTATTAACCAACCTGTTATTATTAAAGAGTCTTCGGTGGCAATTAAAAAATTACTCGATAATACACTTGATTGTTTACAAGGCTTACGTACCTTGAAAATTGATATTAGTTCATGGGATGTTATTGTTATTTTCATTGTTAGCGCGAAATTAGATTTTGAATCTCGTAAATTATGGGAATCTCAGATTAGTTTAGGCGATGAATTACCAACCTTGGATGAGTTTAGTACATTTTTAGAATCTAGATTTCGTGCCTTAGAATATTTAGATTTTAAGTTAGATAAGACAATGACTCGCAATGTTAAAACATTACATATAGCTGCTGAATCATGTGTATTATGTTCAGGTGACCACAAGTTATGTCATTGCAAGGAATTCGCAAAAAAAGACACCGACTCTCGTCGTGAGTTCGTTCGTGTTAATAAGTTATGTTTCAATTGTCTCGCGAAAAATCATATCGTATATTCGTGCCGTCAAGCCACCAAATGCCATTTGTGTAGAAAAAGGCATCACACATTACTGCACCCAAAATCGATTAATACTGCTGCAGCAACTAATACAACAACAGATACAAACACTGTAGTTGCCGCAGCAATCGCGTCATCCAATCCAGGCGACCATACTTCTAGTGTATGTTGTTATACAGATGTTCACAATCATGGTCTGTTAGCCACAGCCTTGATCAACGTCGAGTCAAAAACTGGTTCCGCTATTGTATTAAGGGCCCTGTTAGATCAGGGTTCTCAGGTCTCTTTTATTACAGAGTCCGCAGTCCAGTTGCTTGGCCTGAGAAAAACATCCGCTCACACTGACATTACTCGACTAGGCGATGATGAGGGTGCTGAAATGCCCTCAAGGTGGGTGGTTAGATTTAAAATTCAATCACGCCTAGATCCTACGTTTGTATTACCAGTCAGTGCATATGTGTTGAAAAGATTAACTTCGTATCTTCCTCAAACGAAGATTGTTCAGGATTATTCGTCACTTTCGTCTTTAGATTTAGCTGATCCAACTTTCCGTACTCCTGGTAAGATTGATGTATTATTGAGCACGAGCGTAGTTGGCGAGATTCTTCAAGAGGGTTTGGTGAAAGGGCCGCCTGGTACACCCGTTGCTCAGAAAACTAAGTTAGGGTGGATTCTGTCTGGCGAGATCAGTAATCCAATTAATATGCCGGTGTGTTGTAGCGTGGTTGCGCGCACAGATGTCAACGAGCTTTTGCGAAAATTTTGGGAGTTAGAATCTGACGAGCCTTCACCTAGACAGGTCATACTGACCGAAGAAGAGCAGAAATGTGAAGACTTGTACTCTAGCTCAACCACACGTGATGAAACCGGGCGATATGTTGTTAGATTGCCTTTTAAATCCACAGACCCACAGTGTCAACATGGGAGGTCAGAGGACATAGCTCGTAAACGATTTCACATGCTGGAGAGGAAGTTTATTAAAAATCCTGAACTGGGAGTGCAGTATAAATCTGTCATAAAAGAATATATTCAACTGGAACACGCTGAAGTTGTGCCCCAGTCAGAAATTCAGAAGACTGCGGTATATCTGCCGCATCACGCCGTGGTACGCGAAGATAAAAGTACCACTAAGGTCAGGGTTGTATTCGACGCTTCTTGTTTGGGATGCAATGGAGTTTCGTTAAATGATGAGTTGATGGTAGGCCCTACCTTACAACCTGATTTACGTCATACGATAATGCGTTGGCGTTGCCATCCAATATGTTTGATTGCTGATATCATAAAAATGTACCGACATGTTAAGGTGTCTGACCAGCATGTAGATTACCAGCGTATCTTGTGGCGCGAGAGCCCAGACGATGAATTGCAGCATCTGCGGTTATTGCGTGTCACTTTTGGTACGTCCTCAGCTCCTTACTTAGCGGTACGTACTCTTCAGCAGTTGGCCCATGATGAGGGTGAAGATTTTCCGTTGGTAGCAGAAAGAGTTTTGAAGGATTTTTACGTGGATGACTTTCTCTCAGGTTGTGAATCTGTTACCGAAGGCAAGAAGATCTATTGTGAAATGAATGAGTTACTTAGTCGAGGAGGGTTCCAGCTACAGAAGTGGTCTAGTAATAATGACGAACTTTTATCCCAAATACAACCATCCCAATTAAAGGATGACGAATGTATAAATTTTAAATTAGAAGCTTCTATGAAAATTTTAGGCTTAACCTGGAACCGAAGTAAAGACGAGTTTCGATACACTGTCCAGCTTCCTCCTTTGGAGACACCTGTGACTAAGCGAAGGGTGATATCTGACATCGCGCGCCTTTTCGATCCTCTAGGTTGGATTTCACCAGTAATAATAACGGCAAAGATATTCATTCAAAAATTATGGCTTTCTGGTATTGAATGGGATGAAGAGTTGCCCGAACATTTATTAAATGAATGGCTCGGTTATAGAAGTACACTCCATAATCTTCAGAGTTTTCGTCTGCCAAGGTGGATTCGTACAAGTCGTCATGATAGAGTTCTTGAATTGCAAGGCTTTTGCGATGCCTCTACAAGTGCGTATTCAGCTGTGGTTTATACACGATCTATTGATTCCAATGGCTATGTTCACGTCAATCTAATAGCATCAAAAACTAAAGTGGCTCCCGTCAAACAGGTTTCAATACCTCGTTTGGAATTGTGCGGCGCTGTGCTGCTCTCAAAACTTCTTTCAGAGGTTTCAGACACTTTAGGAATAGCGAGAAATAATGTGCATGCTTGGACTGACTCATCTGTGGTACTCGCTTGGTTGAGTAGCCACCCTAGTCGCTGGAAGACCTTCATAGGAAATCGTGTGTCAGAGATTCTTGGCGTCATGAATAATGACCAATGGTCACATGTTCAGTCGAAAGACAACCCAGCCGATTGCGCGTCACGCGGAGTGGCTCCGTGTGATTTAGAAAAGCTTGAGCTATGGGTATCTGGACCTAGTTGGCTTAAAAAAGAAGTAGTTACATATAGGAAAGATTTTTCGATGGATACTAATTTAGAAGAAAGGAAATTAAATATTGTAGCTAATGTAGTGACAGAGCAAAAGGAAATAGATGAATTCATATCGCGATTCTCGACTTTACGTAAATTAACTAGAGTAACAGCTTATTGTAGAAGATTTTTAAAATTAAAAAATATGCCAAAATTTTCGTGTAATTTAACCTTTAGTGAAATAAATGAAGCACTATTAACTTGTATCAGGTAATGTCAATCAGTTTATTTTAGAGATGAGATAGATAATTTGAAGAAGACAGGTAAAATTGATAAAAAAGGAAAACTTATTTCATTGTGCCCTTACTTGGACAACGATAACATTTTAAGAGTTGGTGGTCGATTACAAGAAGCTAAAATGCAACAAGACATGAAGCATCCGATCATCATTCCTCACAAGTCACATCTGACTATGCTTTTAATATCAGACGCTCATGAACGTACGTTGCATGAAGGACCACAAATGGTTCTCAATTACTTAAGATCTAGGTATTGGATTGTTCACGCAAAAAGTGTCGTTCGACAATTCATTCATAAGTGCGTAACTTGCTTGCGTTACTCAGCCAGACCCAATCAGCCACTCATGGGACAGTTGCCTGCTTCAAGAGTCAATATCAGCAGACCTTTTCGTCAAAGTGGAGTGGACTACGCGGGTCCAATAAGTATTAGGCCTACAAAGGGTCGAGGCTATCACTCCACTAAGGGATCCATATGCTTATTTATATGTATGGCTACTCGAGCCATCCACTAAGAAGTGGTAAGTGGCATGACGTCACAAGCATTTATATCTGCCTTAAAACGTTTCACAGCCAGGAGAGGTCACTGTGACGACTTGTGGAGTGACAACGGCACTACCTTTGTAGGAGCTAATAAGGAATTGAAGAATTTATTTCACTCGCAAAGGTCCGGCGTGGCATCCGATATCGTCGATTGGCTAGCAATCAATGGCACCAACTGGCATTTTATTCCACCTCACTCTCCAAATTTCGGAGGACTTTGGGAGGCTGGAATAAAATCGACGAAGCATCACCTCAAGCGTATCATTGGCACCAGTACCTTAACATTTGAGGAGATGACTACGGTTCTCGCCCAAATCGAGGCGTGTCTAAATTCTCGGCCGCTTTCTGCAATCAGTTGCTCTCCAAAAGATCCGTGTCCTTTAACTCCTGGTCATTTTTTAATCGGAGAACCGTTGTTGCTTGTTCCTGATGCTAACTTTGAAACCTCAAATATAAGCACTCTAAATCGATGGCATTTGACTCAACGTCTGGTCCAGGACTTTTGGCGCAGATGGTCTCGTGAATATCTGGTTCATTTTCACCATAGATATAAATGGTCACGCAATTCATCTGAACCTAGCGTGGGTGATGTAGTGTTGGTCATGGAAGACGATTTGCCTCCGGCTAGATGGCTTCACGGCGTTATTGTTGAAAAACATGCCGGTTCGGATCATGTTACGAGAGTGGTGTCTTTACGTTGCAAGGGGTCTACAATGAAACGACCAGTATCAAAATTAATTGTGTTGCCTATTACAGATTAAAAAGAATATTTTGCTTTATTATTATTATTAGTACTATGCTGTTATAAGTTGTGTTTAAATTTGATGAAAAACATGCAATTTAAGTTTTATGTTTGTTTACACAGTTGTTTTACGTTATTTGTTGGTATACAGTCCGCTAATTTCGAGCGCCCAATTTTCAATGTTATCAATGGTGGGCGGTGTTTTAAAACAACATGCTGTGTAGTATGGACATTTTGTCCATGGTGGGCGGAATGTTCAATGTTTACTTTATATTTAGTTTTTGTAACCATCAATAGATGGCAGTGTACCAGGGTTACTGTGATAGATATCTTGTTTAATGTGCAGTTCAGTCAACTTCTACTAGATGTCGCTGTACTGAAGACTGAAACACGCTAATGAAATTTTTTGTAACGTGTACATATACCCTGGAGAAATAAATATTAACGCTCACTCGCTTGGAAACCTTGTTTCATTGCGTTTGCCCCCTTGGACTCCTCGACACTACCGTCACTACTATTTCTAGCGTGAAGCAGTTCTTGCGTTTCGGCAGAAGTGTGTTTTTGTGGGAACTTTCATATGAAACTGTATTATATTTGGTTTGTGTTTTATTATTATTTACATTCTGTTAGTACCTATGTATTTTGTGAGTGCTGCAATTAACATGAATAAATAGGATTCTTTCTTTCTAGGATTCTAAACGTCGATCATAGTCGAGAGTAGCAACGCGTCTGTTTGACTTAAGATAGAATTGTGTATGAAGTTACAGGTTGTCCATGGATGGCAGTGAACCATCATCATCATCAGGTGGACTACTTACTTATTTGTTACCTCAAACTTTAAAAATATAGTCGGATATATTCAGAAAGTATGAAGACAATTTATTACACTTGCGCTACGGTACATAGAGCAGTGATAATGATTGAAACTTGCCCTCTCGATCGGGAGGTCCGAGGTTCAAACCCAGGCACGCACCACTGATTTATGTGCGTATTAGAAATTAATGATCACTACTTTTCGGTGAAGGAAAACATCGTGAGGAAACCTACACACCCGAGTTCTTAAAAAAAAAGAAGTTCTCGGAGGTGTGTGAAGTCCACCAATTCGCACTTGACCAGCGCGATGGACTATGGTCTAAACTCTCTCATTCTGAGAGAAGACCCGTGCCCAGCAGTGGTACAATAATGGGTTGATGAAAGTACGCTACGGAGCGGACGTATATTGTAGCCACCTATAGGTACCATTTAATTGCAAACCGAGCATATGCAACATCAGATAGTTGGGCAATACACTAGCGTTTAATTAAATTGATTCTATGATAGGCCTACACTATATTGTTGATCAATTGTCTTATGACTCAGATTCATGTTAAATGCCAAAGGTACTGTCCCTACGCAGATAACATGAGGCAATACTGAGTAGACAAATTCGCTCTTTGAAACATATTGTTGCACGGATTTAATAATAACAGCACTCAAAAACGCTAATTTTACAGGAGACAGATGTAAAATTTAACACCAAGTTTAAAATTATAATTTTAATAATCAACTTAAAATAATGAATTTTGAATTTTACGTTTATTCATGCAAATCAGCGATATGTAATTATTTACGTTGATGTTCAACTGACTAATTTAATTAAATACAGTAATACCCCGAAAGTACGCGGTAGGTGATAACCGCGTAAGTCGAATTCGCGTAAGTCGGGGTATAAGAAATAATGTAGCAATTGTAACAAATAGAATTGTAGCTGTGCGGTTTCGTCCGTCCATCTGTTTTACTGAGCATTAGCGTTGGAATAGTAAATGTGTATGAAATAAATAATAATAAAGAGATTGTATGACGCTCAAATAAAAGATGAATCGAAGAGATTTTTAAAATTGCGTATCTCCGAGTTCGCGTAAGTGGGGGTAGCGTAAGTCGAGGTATATTTATGGTTCCAAGAGAAAAAAAAAACTAGAAATACAATGGTGAGCCTCAACAAGGTACGTTATGGCCGAATAAGAAAACATAAGCGGACATTGTACTTTGCAATGTATTAGTGAAAACATAAACAATGATTGTTTTGGTTTTGAGGAAACTCTTATTGAACTAGTACTAAGGGTGACGGTCGGCGACCAGCGTGGCGGAGCGGTTACCATACCGGTCTGACGGGTAATGGGTCCCGGGTTCGATTCCCGGCCAGGCAGGTATCTGAATGATGAGTTTAGATTCATGTTCTGGGTCTGGGTGATTATGTATTCGTCTTGTGTGTATCCATGGTACCCACAACACGAGAGAAAATCCTAGTGTGGGGTTATGAGTGAAGAAAGCGCTTTAAAAAAAGAAAATTAAGGGTACTGCTTAATATCGATTTAATCGCTAAATCTACTAATTACTCAAGCGATACCCAATGAGCTGTCAAACGGTGGGATGATACACCATATTCGCGCGTAGCACTCATTGTTCGAACCATCGCCTTATACAGTCGAATGCATTGTTTTTGTCGAGTTCTTGTTATTGTCGCGTTTTCAAGAAGCCCGCTGAGTCACGCCGCCAAAGCACCCAGACATTACGGACCCAATAAAAATCTTGGACAGTGTCATGAACGTTATTGCAGATGATGCTCAAAGTTTTATATGCACAGGTTTTAATTTGATCGACTATTTCGGATTTATAGCCGACATATTCAGATCTTATATACTTACTAGTAATGATTTTTCTGAATCCGATCCGAAGACGATTTCAAATGTAATGAAAATAACATCTAACAGTCTGAGTTATAAATCAGTTCTTGTTATTTCATAGTAAATTACTTGTTTAACAACCGGCAAAAAATAATATGAGATTGTCAAGTCTATTTAACCGACTTCCCAAAGGAAAGAGGTTATCTATTCGTCACGTATATTTGTTTTTTTTAGATATTATATTTGACAGATGCCATATATTTTTATTGTATTTGAAATCTAAAAAATAATATTACAAACAAATAACCCATTCACAGTGAAACCTCGTCTTACGATGTATTTCATCAAAAGTTTAACAACCGCTGCGCCTATGAGATTAACTACAACGACCGCCTACAACATTTAAGTTCCGACGCCCACTCCCGAAATAAATACAAACACACATGTTGGTTACTTAGATTAGGTTTATTGGCACTCAGTGTTATCTGTAATGTTGAGCAGTGATAGCTTGGTTGAAACTCGGCTTCTCAATCGAAGGACCAAGGTTCGAATCACGCACGCACCAAACGTCCCTGTAGCTGCGGGATCAGAATAGGGCTGCGCTATCCCCTGCCTGTCGTAAGAGGCGACTAAAAGGAGCTTCCGGGATTGCGGGCGGCTAGAGTGGGAACTTGAACCGTCCAGCTAGGCGATCCCAGGAAGAACGGCGGTATGTGTGGTCGCATACCGTCGTAAAGACTAAACGGAGCGGTGGACCCAGCCGCCCATCTGTGAGGAGCCCGAGGGGGGTTTTAGTGCGGTAAAAATCCCACATAACCCTGCGTCGCTCCCACGGTGTTGGGTACTTTTGAAGGTTTCCCCCTCGAAAACAAAAAAAAGGCACGCACCACAGAGGTTTCTTAGATGATGCGCTACTTTTTATCATCTTTATCGCTGCTCTACTCACGCACCATAGATTCTGCATCATTAAAAACGGCAAAAAATCGCGATGTTGTATGGGGAACCCCCCTTTAATATTTGTTCCCCTCTCTATTTGATGTTATAGCACTAACAAAATTAATATCATCTGTGAAAACTTTAACTGTTTAACTATCACGGTTCATGAGATACAGTTTGGTAACAGACAGACATATGAACAGACCCCAGACGGACAGACGGACGGCGGAGTCTTATAATAGGGTTTTTACACAGGGTATTGGTACTGAACCTTAAAAAATCTCAAATTTACGTGATGTCCACTAATTCGCACTTGGCCAGCACAGTGACTACGCCTAAACCGCTCTCTGACACCCGTTCCCAGCAGTGGGACAATAATGTGGCAACGTAATTTATAATGTAACCTTCATTAGCTGTTGTATGGGTGTTTATGATTAAACTGTCAACCGTATGCGTCCCATATGCATGGCGTGGGGTGAATACGTAACGACCCCCATGCGAGAATAACAGTATATACAAGCTGCATATAAACACTGGTCGCAACTTCGAATGCGCACGTTATATATTTACGAGGTGTTAGAAACAGTGTAGTTCGACCACCGTCACTTCAACTTCTAATGTAAAGCAGTTTTTGCGATACAATGGAAAAGAGTAAGGTCCGGATCACTTTTATATAAAGCAACCTTCTTTGTCCTCATGAGTAGCACGTCAATCTGATTGACTTCACATAGAGCCTGTATTTTATATGAACCATCTTACGGATTTTACATATTTTCGGCTGAGAGAGCATCTATTACTTTTTGGGCATGCTTCATAGTAAGTCTTCTCCGTCCATCCGTCAGTCAGAGTTATACGTCTCTTAAACCGTATAGGATATAAACTTGAACACTGTACAGTGTCACAAAATATGCACGCGTTCTTATAGCCGCTATAACGTCAAATACGAATAACAAATAAACATAATATAATGAAAGGGAATCCCTATAATAAAAAAACTGAGACTGGTTGGCATTTTTCGGTTCTATTGAACCGTAATAAGAGAATCCTTATTTTTTTAAAGTGATTGTATTTGCATAGTTGCTACGGTAAGAAATACTAAAAATAAAAACAAGATAAAAGTTGATATTGTTGACTGGTCATCAACAACAACAGTCAACGCACACTTGGCCAGTTTTAACACCTTTTGCATATCACTAACGCGAACAGAGAAACATTTTCTTGCATGTAGAATACAAAATAAATGCAAAAATATTGAAATCCTGGCGGGATTTCAATATTTTTACGCTCGCTTTTGCCACGGACGTGCAAGTTGTGGAATGAGCTTCCTCCTGAGGTATTCCCGGAGCGCTATGACATGACAAGAAAGGTGCGAAAAGAGCTCTCCTTCACAGCCGGCGACGCATTGGCGACTCCTCTGGTGTTGCGAATGTCCATAGGCGACGGTGACTACTTTCCATAAGGTAGCCCGTCTGCCTTCGTTAGGTTATCGTTAGTTTAAATTATAAAATTTAAAAAGTCACAGTTTTTCAATTTGCTCAATACAAGAATTTCGCACCCGCATCTACCATACAAATAACCCAGATACCGTTCTGTACGAGATATCTCAGAATCGTTAAGTTGTCGGGAATTAAACGCTCGGAAAAACATTTATAATCCCCGTATACCGTCAAGTAGGAAATTTACATCCCACTTGACGGTACACGTCATCATAAAAAAAATACATTTGCAACATTCATTAATTTGCCATGCGCTCAAAATCGCTTACAGAAGTGCTACTTCTGCAATGTTAAATGTCGTGATGAGTTCTCTTTATATACGGTTCTGAATCTAAAAAGTAAAAATACCTGCTACTGAGCCTGTGCGTCTATCACAAGTGTTATAAAAGTTAAAGTATCGAGAAATATCGTATTTTTGTCAGGAGAGCCTCCCCTTATAAGCAACTAATGTTTTTCAACCTTTCAATTAAACCATAATAAGCAGATATCTTCTTCTATGTTGTTTCTTCATTGCTGAAGGTCGTGTCTATGAAAGTCCCTCATAACTATATGTGTTATTTTCCTCCAGTTATTCCGGTTTTCCGCTGTTTTTAGGGCAGTCGCAATGGGGAGTCCGGTGAGCTGCGGTTTTTGGTCACACCATTGGGTAGACGATCGGCCGCTAGGTCTCTTTCCTTCTACTTTACCTAGCACTACCAACCTGTCGAGATGGTCTGCTGGGCGGCGAGCAATGTGACCAAAATAATTAAATAAGCAGATACGCTAATAATATTTAATTTTTCACAACGCGTGTACTTATATAAAAAGTAGTGTTGCCCAAATGCAAGAACAAGACGAGACTTAGCCAGTCTTGGTCTTGGTCTTGCGCCAATACACCTGATCTTGGTCTTGGTCTTGGTCTTGCGCTCCCAGTCTTGGTCTTGGTCTTGCAGCAAGAGTCTTGCAAGTCTTGCAATTACCTATTAGTCTATTACTATTTATTAAAGTTTACTTTAAATCTTAGAAAAACGTATTAGAATTGGAACATTGTGAGCTTGAATTAACATAGCCATAGTAAAGATCAAGCAGATTAATAAATAACTGAAGATTTGATAAGAAATTCGAAAAATCAACTGACCTATATGTCGTTTTCCATGGAAGTAACTGTTTCTTAATAAACATTTATGATTTATAAGCTTACATTTGCTAAAACATGTAAAAAACAAATTAATTACAATAACTTGACTGATTATGTTATGATACTGTTATGATTTCGGCGTGGCGGCAACGATTGTTTTAGATTTCAAAAGAAGCCGCCGGCGCGTGTATCATAACCATGTACTTCCGAAAAGCGGCAAATTTCTTTGAGAAGTAAGTACAAAACCTTTGATGCCGCATTATTAAAGTGCCGATGGTTAAAACATAACTATGCATGCACTCAGTTTGATTTTAATAGATATTTTTTTATTCGCTATGTTTATGGTATTAGTCGTAATGCGCATAGGTCCAGTTTTTCATATTCTTTGATACAGTTTTTTGCGTTTCATAGAATTCCTAAGCGTACCTATACACCGAACTGTTACACCTAACTACTCAGTGAAATAGCGCTAAGTCCTAGCTGCAAGACGCAAGAGTCTTGCAGGCTATGTCTTGTTCTTGCTCAAGTCTTGCACGGTCAGTCTTGGTCTTGGTCTTGCTAAAAATACGCGGTCTTGTTCTTGGTCTTGGTCTTGCAAAAACGCAAGAACAAGACCAAGACTGCAAGACCAAGACTGAATTTGGGCAACACTAATAAAAAGGAGTGTAGGCCGCCCCCGACCAGGTAGACTGATGACCTGAAGAAGACGGCGAGTAACCACTGGATTCAGATGGCTCAGGACCGGTCGAAGTGGCGCAGATTAGGGGAGGCCTATGTCCAGCAGTGGACTTTCAAAGGCTGATGGATGGATGGTGTACTTATATTAGCTGCTATGCTAGCAAATACTACGATATAGAACCTCAATATCAGTTCACCCCTGGCCAATTTTGTGAATATAATAAAAAAATCTTTATCTGTATATTTATTTAATTTAATGTATGTATTATCTTAAAACGTTTAAAAGGTGTGTTTCAACTTTTCACCCATGACAAGACATCTTCCCTGGAGAATCTATACGCGACATTTAGATTAAATATTCAAAGTATGAACCTATGGAGTTTATGTATTGGTCGCCAACCAAGCTTGGAGGGTGACGGCTTGAAATTTTAAGGAGTTGAGTCTAGAGTTCTACACATAGCGTTAAAATATTAGGAAATAATTGACGACCGACGAATGACGACCCGCGTGGCAGAGCGGTTACCATATCGGTCTGACTCGCAATGTGTCCCGGGTTCGATTCCCGGCCAGATAGGTATCTGAATGATGAGTTTGATGAGTTCATGTTCTGGGTCTGGGTGTGTGTGTGTGTATTCGTTTATATGTGACAATGATACCACCCGTATGTATTGCGTGTGACGGTTTATCTTTATTGAGTTGATATGCAAAGAGTTCTAGGTTCAATTCTTGACTCGTACATTTTAGTTTAGGGTTCGGGTATTGATTTAGGAGTTTGTGTCTAGGATACACCGTCTCTTGCCCCTACCACTCATGTTATCCCAACGTAATGTCATGCCATGCGCGTAGAGCTATTAGAAATAATTAAATTTAAGGGATAAACTATAAGGAAATCTGGTAATATGGTACTGATATTTCTGTCACGCGAAGGATTGAAGACTATAGTATACTTTATGTATCAAATCAAATCATCTTTATTTTGCAAAATAAGGTACAAAATGGTGTTGAATATTACATTTCCTCTTATTTTTACCTATAAGGCATGCAATTCAAATTACAATTTATATTCTAAGGTCAATTATTTAATATATTAAGTACATTGAGATTGTAAATATTCGTTATGATAAAATAAATGTGTAATATAATTGATAAGAGAATGTCTATTTTAAAATATGAACATTAACAATTAACATGCATCAAGATACTTGAATAATGGTTTAATGGTTGAAACTTGCCCTCTCGATCGGAAGGTCCGAGGTTCAAACCCAGGCACGCACCACTGATTCATGTGCGTATTATAAATTAATTATCACTGCTTTTCGGTGAAGGAAAACATCGTGAGGAAACCTACACACCCGAGAATTCTTTTTAAAAAAAAAAAAAGTTCTCGGAGATGTGTGTGTGTACCAATTCGCACTTGGCCAGCGCGGTGGACTATGGCCTAAACTCTCTCATACTGCGAGAAGACCCGTGCCCAGCAGTGGGACAATAATGGGTTGACGACGATGCATCAAGAATCGAGAGTGTAATTTAACATTTTAGTGAATGTCAGCCAGTGTCACACAGATATTCTTCAATTCTATAGAGGCATTTATTTTTAAGATACGTTTTAAATTCTTAATTGAACGCTTCATGGTTTAAATTCTTTACGTCAAGCGGCACCTTGTAAATTTTAATTGACATACCAAATACATTATTCTTGAATAGCGCAGTTTTTGATTTTTGTGTGCATAGTACATGTTTATGCCTTTCCCTTTTTAGGTATATAGTTTTTAAAAATTGAAGAATTACTTTTTACAAATTTTGCTACTTCAAATATATATAAGGCCGGAAAAGTAAGTAAATTAAATCTTTTAAAGTACGGTTTACATGATTCACGAGTAGAAATTTTACTAATAGCACGTAAACATTTTTTTTGAGCTTTGAAAATATATGTAATGTAATGTATAAATTATGCCATACAATATAAACACACTTGTAGAAAATAGAGATGAGATCACAAGAACTGATGTCTTCATTCATTCATAATTTCATATTACGTCAATAAGCCAGACGGAAGGTAAGTTTGTTTATATAAACAATTAAATAGGAAGGGCTAGTATTGAGATAGGGGAGCGGCGCTGAGTAAGACAACCATGGTTGAGACATTGTTTCGGATAATTAAAAATCAAAATGGGAGAAATCAAAGGACCTATGACATTTCTTTCGATCAAAACAGTAAAACAAGATACATATTTAATTGTTACTTCATTTCAATCTAAGTTTATTAATAATAAATTGATTAAGAAATGCTCCATTAAAACATGCTGCGGCGTCAATTTGTTACAATCTAAATAAATAGAGAATTAATCAAGATTTTTGCCATAGTAATAAACTTATTAGTTATAGAACTTAGAACAAGTAGTTTCCACCCAAACCCACATGCTGCTGCTCCAGCTAATCTTATGAGGTTTTTAAAGGTTTTAATGACTGATTTAAATACCCCGACTTATTTTTTCAAAAGCTCGCAAGTGCTGCGCTGAGCAATAGCATTGGAATTAATATAATAGATCTTTTATAGTTCCCATCTTTTTGGGCCAGATATAAGGATATCCTATAGCTTTTGGTGCACGTATCGGAACACGTATCGTCCAAAACAAAACAATCGGAATATCCCGACTACCACGAGACGTACGGCAACCCTAGCCATGACTCAATCAAGCACATACGTGAGTCAAAGCAAATGTCCGCCCGTTTAGATTAGACGAAGCAGTAAACTAGTGTTTATTTACGGCGGAGGATGGGGCTGCTACTGCAGGATGCGAGCGTACGGAAAGATGTTTTAGCTATTAATGTTAAAGAGTACACGAAAATAATCTTCTATATATTATTACGTGAAGCAAAAACTTGTGACGATTTTTTAAGTAATATGCCGCGGACGGATTAGTATGAAATTATGCAAGGTTATAGTGGACTTAGAGAAGGAGTGCAGAATGTTAATATTTTTTCAAATAATGCATATAACATAGGTACATAAAATCAACTAAAAACACATTACACGCTATCGTGCATTTGTCACAAACACATAAATAATAAACGAAATAGAACATTCAATGTCTTACTAAAACACATAACGTCAGAAATGTCAGTGTCTTTGTCAAAATACCCGCTATTGCTTTTAAATGCGGCTTAGCTAATTATACCTCTTTATATATTTAACGGGTGCGTTCAAAATAACTTGAAAATTATTACATTTTATTTGAATTTGTTTACTACTTTGGACAATATGAAGCTTAGTTTTTAATTTAAAATTATGGTCGAATTTCGACCGATGTGACGGGTGACTAGTATGTATGAATGCGGCAGTTACATACACGCGTAGGTCTTATTGATGCTATTTATTAATATGTATAATATTGTTATATCAATTATTACATGTTTTTCTATCTTACGATACATGGTCACTGCCGACAAAGGGCATCTTACTTATTATTTATATTTTCAAGTCTTATAAAGGAAGAATAAAAACATCAAAATAAACGCTTAAATAGGTATATATAACAGTGCAGTTTTTTTTTTTATGAACCAACGCGATATTTGTTATCTTACGTTACAAAGAAGAGATCTTTTAAAGTTAGTTTTAGAGTGAGTTAGTGTCGTGTCGCTTTCTTTTACCTTAAATAAAACTTGATTATTTACTTGCATTGTTACACTATTTAAAGCCGCTATATTCTGGTTTGGCGGTAGTGGTAAGTTAAACGACCCGCTCAGCGCTAGTCTAGTCTAGCTAGTCAGAATCTAGTCTAGTCTAGCTAGTCAGAAGTACCACCGCATGTTCTATATTACACAAACACGATTCTAGCTATTATTCATATCTAGAACAAACGAGTCGCGAAGCGTTTACTTATCAAAAATTATCTTCAATGAGCTGTTTCCGCGGGTGCACCGTCACCGGTAGTTCATAGTGGCCTCCCCACTTCGGAGGGAAAATCTAGTTCTAATACTTTGTATAATAATTCTTTCGTCATAATGGAAAATGCATGTTCATTTTGAGTTAAAAGCGTCTAAGTATATTTTACAAATCTCTACTTCACCTCATTGCTATAAGGGAACGTACTCAAACCACGTGAACAATTCAAGAGCAGTGATAGCCTAATAGTTGAAACTTGCCCTCTCAATCGGGAGGTACGAGGTTCAAACCCAGGCACGCGCCATTGATTTATGTGCGTATTAGAAATTAATTATCGCTGCTTTTCGATTAAGAAAAACATCTTGAAGAAACCTACACACCCGAGTTCTTTTATAAAATCGCTAGGTTCAATTATAAAAAAAGGTAACATTCTTCTGATGCAATTATCGCAAACCAGTTAATATAGCAAAAATGACAATTACTACGTTATTTATGACGAGGGCGATATAGGCGTGAAACTTTTGTATTTAATGCAGGTGCATTCTGAGTCCTGCAGGTTCACACTGCCTTATGGTCATTGGTCCACCTATTTCTTCATCTTACTGTTTTTAACCAATGACATTATAAGATTAATTTCATATCTGAGATTATCCACAGTCGCATTTTTACCCTAGAGGCCAATATATGTTAGCCGCGTGTATTTGATTATTTGACTACGAGGATAATAATAACCAGGTTCGGTTCACAAGTCGCGTAGTATTGCAAAAAGGGTTTCTTAACTTTACAATCATAGTTTCTTACAATAACCAATTTACCTTTAAACATTTTAGACAGAAGGTGTGTTGGCACGGCAACACACGGGAGGACGTGTCAAGCCTCTCCAGACAAACTGAGCACTCCAAGAGGTCATTGAGCAGACCCTCATCCATGCCGGTCAGGGTCCTGAAACAATGAATTAAATAGTTATGATAGGTTGTATCAGTGTAGTTCGATTAGGGAGTTACCACCGCCACACCTATTTCTAGCATGAAGCAGTTCTTGCATTTCGATGGAAGGGTGAGGTTGCTGTCACACTTTTATACAAACATCATAGTCCTTGGGAGTAGCAACGCATCTGTGATTGACTTCAGATGGAACCCATGTTCTATTTGAAATTGCTTACAGATGTCCAAGGGCAGTCACTACTGGATCCCCTTGGATCACTTACCATCAGGTGGACTGCATGCTCCTTTGATACTTCGATCATATAAAAAAAACAATCCCATGCTTATCAGATTCTGATAGTCAGAACACAGATATATATAAGAAAAACTAGTCTATCCACATAGCGTTGACCAGTTCGGTCATGTCTACTAAGTATGTTTTTGCCAAATTTGAGCAAAACTGACATAGTTTACCATGAAAGAGTAACAAATACATATAAAGTATATAACCTAACTTACAAATAATAATATTTAGATTATATCACTGGTCCACTGCTTATATGACTCTGTTAAAATAAATAAAAAATATATGATACTTTTAGGTTATACATGCTTTTAAAGTTATACAGTATTTTATGGCAAGATAGTAGACTTAGCTTTTATCGTCCTTGTAAAAAAGGAGACGCAGTTGTGTATTATTGTCAATAAAATATTCATTTGAAATTTTTCTAACCATATAAATGTGGAAGTTTGTTTGTTACAATTTTCTCACATAAACTAGGTACTGGTCAAAGGTCACTAAAATTTGGCATACACATAGATTATGGCTCATTACCAAGGTATAAGTGAAGCAGGGTAACTTTTATTTTTTATTGAAGTGAAACTTCTTTATTGGGGTTGGAAAAAAATTTAGTGTAACCATTTTTCGTTACGCGCCATCTTTTTCCGTTACGCACCACCTTTTTCTTATCCCTACCACGCGTGATATTAGATAGATTATTATAGATTAGATTATTAGATAAAGTTTAATAAAAGCCTTTTATTAAACTTTATCTAATTTAACTTTATTTAACCAATTTCTGTAAAGTTGCATATAGTACCTAAATTATTTTTTGAAAAATAACGTCATAAAGAAGTTTCACTTCTTACGAGTGTATGCTAGTACACGCACACATTTTTTCCTGTACTGCAATCTGTCTCTTATGGACATTCAGCAATATGTTAAATGTGGATTATAAAATTCGTTTGTGATCCAAGTCCAGTGACTTGGCCACTTCAGTAAAGTAGACAGGCATCGATTCATGCATGGCTATATTCATCAGTCATCATTGACATAAGTCTAGGGGGATTTTCCGTTTCAATGTTGAGGGTAACTTAGTAATAAACTAATAATAAATAGGTATAGGTATCTTAAAATTTTATTGAATTGGCTTTATAAACTTCATTTAAGTAACCAGAAATGTAACAAAATCTTTTAACACAGAAAATAGCAGAGTTATTTTGTAAAAGGAACAATGCCTTAACAATACTTGAAGGTTTTTGTATTGTATTGTATTGGTACAATTGTTACACAAACAAAAAAAACCTGACTTAAAATCTAAGCCTAAATATAACTGAAAGGGGAAACACAGGTACTAATTATGGCATGCAGTAACATAGGTACTTAGTTTTAGTACCATTTTCTTCATTTTCTGTAAATCTTGTTTGTTCCTGGCTGCATTTAGGTAAATGGTTTTTTGGGCAATTCCATATGTGACTGACACTACATTTGACGCCAAAATGTGACTTATTTTGCTTCATATTTTATGTACTCTTATACCCACAGTGATAGTTTGTGTATGATTATATAGTTGAATCTTCAATTATCCCTGTGTAATATAAAATATCCATATAAAACTTTGTGGAGTATGACTTATTTACCAAAATGTAAATGTGACCGACACTATGTTCAAAAAGAACTCGTTTTTGAGAGTGTTTTTAAACTTCGAGAATCTTCCAATTTGCATGATTTAAAATTTTAAATTCTATCTGTGGCAGTTATATATGAAACAAATTATAGGAAAATATTAAAATTAAGAACCTTGGTATTGTTGAATCAAATTTATTCGAAAAACAAATCGTGACTGACACTACAGCCCAAAACGTGACTGACACTACCATCACTTTGGAATGCAAAATATTTGTAGTTTTCACAGAAACCTTAGAAAATAACTCTACAGGGTACTGCATAAAACCTTTACAAACCATTTTAAACATATAAATAAGCGAAAAGAATTTTTTTTTAAGAATAAAAAACAAAAAAAAACATCATACCACATACACTTTAATATCAATAAGATGCCGTTCGCGCTTCACAAAGCGCACATTTTGCTTAAGAATTGTCGTATAGTAACCGGTGAAACTGAAAATGCGTTCACAGCTAACATCTAATTTTCATGTTACATACTTGCGCAGACAATCTTTTTAGTCCCTGTAGTTCCGGAACCACAACAGGGCTACGGTACCCCCTGCCTGTCGTAAGAAACGACTAAAAGGGGCTTCCGAGATTGCGGGCGGTAAGAGTGGGAGCTCGAAACGTCGAGCTAAGTGACTTAAACACCAGAAGGGATAGTGAATACAAATGTTCACCAGGGAAGAGCACAAAAGGCGCATCCCGCTCTCCGAAGCTTTCGGTTGTATTCCATTGGAGTTTTCCACATAGTGCTGAGGAGGGCCGCCGGGGGGTTTAAGTGAGTTAAAAGTCCCACAAAACCCGGTGGTGCTCCCACGGCAACTATATCTATCTATAACTTTGATAAAAAAAACGTGACTGACCCTACGTGTTTCGTGACCGACTCTACAGCGTGACTGACACTACGAACTCCTTTTAAATTTTCGAAGAATAATTAACGAAATTTAGAACTTTTTAATAATGGCATTATGTAAGTTGTTATGTCAAATAGGACACAAAAAAATATTAGTTATCTAGAATAAGTTTTACAAAAGATAGAGAGAAACTTCTGCTAATATTGTGACCGACACTACATCCCGACGTTGTACATTATTTCGCTAAATATCTCTTATTGCTACAATTATTACAAACATTACTGACTGTTTATCGGTAATTCATTAGCAAGTGTAGCAATATATAGCATAACATTACAATAATACAAAAAACTTTTTCTTTATAAATGTATTTAAAAGTCCGTTGCAAAACGCGCCAACAGTTAATATTTATGACGTCACCATAAAAACGTCCGTATTGCCATAAATTTAAAAAAAAATGTGCTGTCATTAATGAAACCTAAAAATACAATAGTTTTGCCAACACACGGAGTATTTTTCAATGTAAATTACTTCAATTTTTTTTTTCAGTCGCAGGACACTTTTACGTGGAATTGCCCTTTTACTGTTTTCTATCTATTCTATTTATTTCTACTTTTTATTTCCTTTTCCATTTTAGGATCTCTGTTATCTATGATTATTGATATTTTTGATTCAGCTGTTAAAGTCAATCAATGATATATTTAAAAAATATATACAAAGCTTGTTAAACTGAAATGGCTGAACGACTGTGCCTTAAAAAATAACAAGTCTTTAATGTTTTGGTAATACATTATTAACACAAGGATAAATTGGAATCAAATTATATGCTTGATCTATTAAATCACAATAGCTTTTTTAAGTTTAAAGTTCTGTGCATATAATTTTATAGTAATACTATGTTATAACAGAAAATTTGTTGCTTCTCCATGCCTACCACGGTAATGAGAATATAGGTCAGGGATCGGCAAGTAGTTATGAGTAGAGTCTGGATGCTGTTGAAAAGTTTAACCAGGGTCCAAAAAACCTGATAATGGGAGTTTATTTCGAGTTTACCCATCAAGGCAATTGTTAAACATAAGTGAAATTATTGTTGTTGTGAAGTTATGCAAGTAGGTACTAGGTATATCAGAGACAACTTGGCGGTCCTAGATTCGTCCTTTGATTGTCATAAACTATGTTTGTGTCAAATTTCTGAAAATCCGAGTGGTAGGTAGTGGTTTGTATGACACAGTAACAAACAAACATACATCAACAATCCTCACAAACTTTCATAGTTTTGATTTGATGCAATTTCAAACACAGACAAATCTTATTTGCTGCTCTTTCATACAAAAACTGTTGATCAGATTTTTCTAAAATTTGGTACATATGTTTATGACCTACAATAACACATGCGATACTCATTAACATAGTACACATAGCCGAATCAAGTGAAGCCGTAAGAATATTCTAGTAGTATACCAATACTTAATTATAGAAATTTCTATTCTCATTTTCAGTCATTCAAACCAAATGTTTTATAAATATATGTAATGTATAGACAAGAACATTAATTTTTATTACATGCATGGACATTTTACAAGTTAAGATGATTAGGCATTTTATTGTAACCAACTTAGGCTTATTCACTTGTTATAAATGTGTCTGGTGTAAAAATTAGTCATTGTTTATGTACAAATGACTAATATACTTAAGTGCTTTCATTTCATTCCAGGTAAACATGTTTTTGGAATGTAACCTAATTTGAACTATTTTACATGTATGTAAAGGTCATTTCATACCATTGGTTTTCCCTGTGCCCAAAAAGCATAATATATATATTTTGTGTACTTGTAAATGTGTGTATGTGTAAATGTGTGTGTTTCAGTTTGAATTTTTATTTGTTTTTTAAAGAAACAGGTTTAGCTAAAAATGTGTTTTAGGTTTCTGTTATATTTAGACTTAAATGTTATAGTACAAACAAAGTTGCTTCCCGCTGTCAGGTCCTATGTATGTTTAGATCTTTAAAACTATCCTACAGATTTTAATGCATTTCTCTTTAATAGAAGGAGTGATGAAGACAATCAAGAGGAAGGTTTTTATGTATAATACATACATAATATAGTTGTGAAATACTGGTAATTTTAGATTTTTGACTTTTAGGCGTAAAAAAGTTCGCTAGGTCAGTTTTGTATATAAACAATTTACAAAACGACTAAGTTTAATGACTGATTCATTGTATTTAATTATTAATATTAATACTAAATACAAACGGAAAAGTGGATCTTTTGGACGAAAATAAGTACATAATAGTCACCTGCCCATAACCTGCCATAATGATAATCTGTCTTCAAAATAAATAAGTTCAAATGGTTACATAGGTTTTTAGGCAAAAGTTAAAATTGGACTAGATCTGAATCACACTCCTTACAATTGTTTGACTTATTTTGACAGATGTTAGAATGGATTCTAGCAAATTTCTTATTTACATATTTATCTAGCTTTGGAACAAGATCGATTACAGGTATTACTAGATATTATCAGACACATTCTTTTAGCCTGTACTAGATATGAACTAGATTTTTCGTAAAATCTATAAAAAATACTACTAGATACGAAAAGAATACTTCTTTAATTCCGGTGTTTCGGAAAATCCCTGTGGTGTAGCGCACGTGCATGGAACATAGTAACCCTTTCATATCAACATGCTAAATGATTTTAGGTTTTTTTTTTATCAATTAATTAAAGAGGAACAAGTAGTACTTAGTATAGTCCTATGTTTACGATTATGTGAATGCACTTGTGGTCCCGCCACGCTAGGCCGATTACTCAAATTGTTTAGAGGCGTGTGCTGGCCGGCTGCCAAAAACAAAGAAATCTCTTTAATGAAAAGTTATCGTGTTTACATTTTATTTCGTCGCTTCACATAGGAAGCACGTTTCACAACACGAATTCCGACGCGACTACGCTTTGATATTTTGAAAAATTTAACTGTTTGTTTCTCATACAGGTTTCGTAAAATGCAAGTTAAATTTATACTAAAAATGTCTAGATAACTCAAAAAGGTTGATGACTCACCGAATGTTTTAAATTCCAACGATGTTAGCGGGAACTCGATCCATTATTGCACGGTAAGAAACAAAATCAGGATACCACCCCGACACAGTCACACATACACTTTTTGATACAACGCTTTCCAACGGCACATAATTGCAACGGCACTGCACTTATCCGTAATTATTGCACAAATACACGAAGGGTCATCGGAAAATGGTAATATTGTGAGAAATATTCACTTGTTCACACAAAAACTGATACAATTTCACGCACAAATGCCATTCTCGTTGCTTGCCTCTCATTCGTTCGACCGCACTTCGGGGGTGCGGGGGCGGCGTGCGAGGCGACAAGGCGACTATCACCCGTCTGGGTGTACAGTATCATGATTAAAATATATTCTAAAATAACTGCCATTTTTTTTTTTTATAATTGTAGGTTTTTTTAAAATGATAAAATCCATTTTATTGTTTGAAATACATGGTTAGAGTAATAAATTTAAATAACATTCAAGTGTTGTAATTATTTAAAATACCTTATTTACTCTTTGTTGTAATCTGTAATATTAAGGTAATCTGTTTTTTAAAACGATACTATTTATGTCAAAATTCACATGCTTGAATTCATTTGTGACATTTTGTTATGACACATGACAGATATTGTTGAAAACCAACACAAAGATTTTACCACGATTTTACTAAATAATGTCGCGAGATAAAAGCGTGTGGTTCGCAGAAGAAATACTATTGGACGCGAAACTAATTAATTTCCAATTAGAGACTGGGGAATGGGATGCCGTAGAAGAAATGCTACGCGCCGAAGCGCAACTATCTCGGGATGCGGAAACCGGACGATTACGACCGTAAGCAATTTTTTAAAATTTGAACATGTATCATATCTTCTCTATTATATCTTTCATACATTTAGATTTGGAGTCTCAACATATTGCTTATGAGTAGTAACGTATTTATAACCGTGTTTTATGAGTATTGTCCCACTTAATATTTCGTATGCACGTCTACGTTCTCATAATATCAGATGCACATCAATATACTTACCTTTTATTTTGATAAAATTATATTTATATTGTATGTAGCTAATAACAATTTATTTATTACAGTAAAAAAGCGTCAGAATACACATTACGCCTTATCGCAGAAGTTCTACACATAATGCGGCTAGACGTAGAACAGGCTTCATATAACCGGAGTACATTAGCGGTTGCGGAGCAGTGCCTCCGCCTCGTACGCTCATGCGCCGCCGCGGGTACTAAGATGCAGACTTACATATCCAAGGAACTATCCATCTTGGACTCCATGCTAATACTAGCCACAGAATACCAACACCCCAGTGTTGATTTTCTAAATGACGAGATACAGAAGAAATTTGAGTCTTGCATGACTGTACTCATACAGACATTAGGCAATTTAGTTGTCAACAACCCTTTCAACCAAATAATGATTTGGAATAAATTTGACACAATAATTCTTAATAGCTTGGTAGGCCAGAATGATAAGATAGCCTCTGCTGCAGCAATGATTGTGTACAATATCCTCTTGGGCCAGCCAAACGTGTTGCCAGATGATGTCTCACTACTAAACTCCTTAGCATACATGTATAACAATGGTATCACAGAATACCCACATTTGATTATAGAGTATCTCATTGGTGTTGAGAATACATACATAGAAAGACTGTATTCAAAATTAGAGCCTGAATCGAGAATGCTAGTATTAAATCTTGCTTACAATATTTTGATGTCTAATGAATCCCAAGATATCAATGTATCGGTAAACTTTGTGAAGTTCATGGCTCATGAGTTCAAAAGTAAATCGGACTGTATTTTGAAGACTGTTGACAAGTATGTGAATACAATTGAACCCCAAGAAGTGGTGTTTCTGTTGGAGATTATAGCCACTGCCTCAAGCATGGATACTTATATGGACTGTCTTCAGAGTGATACATCCCTGTTCATCAATTGTGCATGTAAGTTGTTTGTTATAATTATTATCTAAGTGTGAATGGATGAAATGTTAAATGTGATTTTCTAAGGGTTCAATCTTTTTCTATGTTACAAGTACAAACAAATACAAACCAACAAATACAAGATGCATTTGGTAATCCAAATTCATCTTGTATTTGTTGGGAAACAGTATCAATGGTGCTGGCTTTTTTCTTATAATATAGAAGTAGCAAATGTGGATGCAATCCACCCGAACATAAATGGCGTCTGTTGCCTATAGACATTTGTAATTAACCCCAGACATAGTTTTATGTTTTAGTCTTACCCTGATACATTATTTCTATGTCTAAGTTTGAATGGATGATTATTTCTCCATTAAAACACCTTTCTTACCGGAACAATGAATTACGTGTTATATTATTAGTAGTGATATTTTCGAGTGAATATTTTCATTATCATTTGCAAATATTCACATGTTTTTGCATATTCACATTAGCAAGGATTGTGTGTATGAGAATATGCAAACACACAAATGGTCACCAAACCTATACCAATTTAAGTTGAACTGCTAAATGACGACAAAAAATATTGCCAATATTCTAGTATGTGTCGGATGCAAATGCATCATATAATTATACTGCAATAATTTTTTAAAATATTTTACTTTCAGTTTTATTACGAGCCATTCACAAATTGGGCAAAGAAAGTAACAATTTTTTTTCGTCCCTCAACAAATTGTATGAGGCAACGGGAAAGCAACTGATAAATGATGAAAACATACCTGCAGCCACTACACCTAACCAAAGTAGGTTAATTAATATTTATTTATATTATAGATATATCTTTTTATTAGTATTGTATTACTCTCTATATGCCTCTTGTACAACCAAATATAAGGCAAGATACTGGAGCTAACTTTTATAACAAAGAAAAATTACAAACCCACTGAGTTTCTTGCCGGATCTTCTCAGTTGAGGTTGTGTTCCGATCCGGTGGTAGTGTAAAAAAAAAATATATGTAACTGACAATTTGTAAGTGCCTCCATAGGCCTATGCAAATATAAAGACATTACTTCCTTCACATATGCATACACATTCAATTACATTCTTCAGATTATGTCATAAATTTACTTAAAACACTCTGAAGATGTGATTATTGATTGTTTTAATGCTCTCATCTAAACTAGGACATAGTTACAGTTAGTACAGATAAAATTAGTACAATTTATTTTTCTCCATTTTAGATCCCCTGTGTAAAAATGATTCTGCTGACAATATGCTCTCTTGTAATGAAACAACATCTGAGTGCACAGAATCGGAGAGCAGTGAACAGTTCTTTGAATGTAATGAAATCCCCTTCATGGACAGATTGGACACAAATGTAATAGACACTCTCCAGCAACCACTAAAATTTATTGAATCAATCCCAGAGAAAAACGGAAGGAGCGCAAGCGATAGCAATCCAAATGTTAAAATTGATAATGATTTAACCAAAGTTGCTTTTAAAAGAAGCAGTTCGGTGCCAAAAGCGGACGATCGTGTTCAACCGCTTCCCACAAGGCGAATAAGTCTCGAACACAAAATAGACATAGGCGATGACAATGAACCTCCCTTAATCATCGATTCGCAATCACCAAACGCGAGTATGAACACCATAGCAGAAGTCATTCCTGTTGGTCTCCAACCGCGGTTGGAGCTTCAAGAAACGAGTAGAACGGACTCACAAGAGAGCTCGCCGAATGATCCTCCGACGGAAATACACATGCCCAAAGACGATACGAAGGAAGTGAAAGCGTCTCCTAGCGAAATATCACCCCCTCTCGCCGATGGCGCCACTCAAGAAACAGAGTCGCAAAAACAGTCTCCAGACACGCCAAAAGAAGTGAAGAAGAGTCAGAATTTATCGACCGATTTCGATTTGAGTGAACAACTTCAGAAAATACTGGGTATTTCTTCAGAGAAGACGCGAGGTGACTCTGTTGCGGTCGAAAAGAAGACTGAACCAGCGAAAGAAGTGAAGATATCTGAAGAGACCGCAGCGAATAAAGTTCCGTTCGTGAAGATCGACTCTCCAGAAATGCAAAAAACAAGGTAATGTTATCCTTTCTTGTTTGATCCAATTTAAGTCTTCTGACTGTATTACGGTTTTTGAGAATTTTCGAGGAGTTGAAAAAGGTCTTTCGTATCAATTAGACGTGCGTGGCAGAGCGCTCGTCTAAAAAAACATCTGAATGATGAATTTAGGAATTCTGCTTATTTATAGTCTAGGTGTTTGTCCATCGGGCTCCTCACAGATGGGCGGCTAGGCCAACCGCTACGTCTGGTCTTTACGACGGTATGGGACCACACATACCGCCGTCCTTCGCGGGGTCGCCTGACCGTGCAGTTCGAGCTCCTACTCTAGCTAGTTCCGCTGGAAGGGTGTACTTTCCGACTCCTCGAGAGTAGCGAAGCAACGCATCTGTAATTGACCTCTGTTAGAACCCCTATTTTAAACGAAGCCGCTTACTGATTGCCATCGGCGGCGGTGACCACTTACTAACAGGCAGTGCACATTTGCTACTTAATTTTAAAAAAGCCAGTATCCATTACCCAGACCTATTTGTATACGTAAATGTACTGTCCTCTACACTTAATCTATGACTGTGAAGGTTGGGCGCAATAGACCCCACGACCGTGAAGAAGACTGTAACAACGGTGGAAACGGTGGAGCGCCACGTGGCCTTCGGGTTCAAGGCCACTCTCGTCCGCACTCTCGCTAACCTCTGCTGGAAGAACCAGGAGAATAAGAGACAGGTAAGACTTAGATTGGTGATAGGCTAAGCCTTCTTATGCACTAGCGGTTAACCGCGCGGCTAGCGGCTTTTCAAGTTTAATATGAAACCGCCCCAAAAGTTAAACCGCGGAAACCGCGGCGTTTGAAATTTTGGGGCGGTTTCATAACTGGTCTGCCGTGCCCGCGGTTAACCGCTAGTGCGTAAGAGGGCTAAGGCCGAACGTCCACCGCCAGCTAAAATAAGTTAGTTTAGTTTAGCTCGCATAGTTGAGCCAGTTTTTCATACATGTGCGTCCACCGCAAACTATGCCAGCTAAGCTAAGTAAAATATGTCAACTAGGTCTAACTAACTTAGTTGTGTAGGCCGATCCGAAGCTACGCGAACTAAGCTAAGCCCCTCTCACTCCCCTCGCGTTACCCCTCTGGCGCCTTTCGCTAGTGTTGTTTTGTAATTTGTAGTGTGTGATTATTATTAGCTTTTCGATAATTAGTATCAATCTTAATGATATCCTTGGCAATTATTGTTAATAACTTATTAAACTGTTCTCTAGATACACGATAATACAACTTAAATTTTTTATCGTCTACTTCATAATACAACGTGTTAAATTCTCCACTTGTTTTCCAATGCTGAATGTGCTTGCTTAAACAATATCTATGTTTGCATTTTTTCTTTGTATAATATGCAATAATTAATTTTCTTTTCATATGACGAATGTAATCTTCCTATGAACTCTCGTCATAACTCCTCTCTTTTTCATCCATTACGTCTGATTAACTCGACACTCCAGCGCAAACTGATCATCACTAACGTAGTCGTAGCTTATTTTTCGGTGGACGAACAACTATTTCCTAGTTTAGCTTAGCTTAGCTCACTGAGCTTAGTTCCTAATTATTTTAGCTGGCGGTGGACGTTCGGCTTAATGGTTGAAATTTAGGATATTATTCGAGGTGCCGAGGTTTAATTCTTTCGGGTGCACCACTGATTTACTGTAACTTCTAATAGAGGTACATAGGTTTGGTGCCGTCATATCTCTAGCTTTCTTATACAAATCGCTTAAAATTGTGAGAAAACGGGATTAATTAAAGTAAAACATGTTTCTCTAGTCATTTTTAACAATCTAAAGTGAGATTATTGACACAATTTCTACATACATGGACTGAGCAATCATTTATGGTTGTTTACATAGGATAATAATACTTTAATGTTGGTTTCCCTATTAAGTGGCTACAGTTGATCGCTATTAGCGACTATACACATTAATTACTTGAATATTTATAGTACAACTATTTTCTTACATATTTTTTATAATTTCTTGGTTGATTAATTTCAGATGCGCGAATTGGAAGTAATACCGGTGTTGCTCGACTGTTGCAACATCGACGCCCGTAATCCTTGTATCCTTTATAATTACAATAACATATATAACGAAGTGGGTATGACGTGGTGTCAGGAAGGCCATCAGGAGTCTTCATTACCGTCCATTCTTGAAGATTTCAAATAAAACACAGGAGTAAACTTCTTCGATTTATTCCCACTTGAGGAGGTCCGATCGCTTCGACGGTTAAACAAGAATCTCTTTCTACCGGCAGGCGCTCGCCTTTTTATAATAAAGTTGGGTGAGGCGACAATAACAAATTTAAGGACGGTAAACTAAATTAACATCTTTAGAAATCACTAAATATTGCTAACTTAATAAACGAACAATTTTCGAACTTTAAACGAACTAAAATAATTATTTTCGGGAACGTGTGTTTCATAAATACGTGGTGTCCCGCCGACATATATAATCATTTTTTTATAAGATTAAGGGAAGTAAACGAGCCTACAGTCCATCTGATGATAAGTGATCACCGCTATCTATGGACATATGTAAGCAAACTTCATACCGAATAAGGGTTTCATCTGAAATCAAACAGATGCGTTGCTACTTCTGAGGAATAAGGTCGCCTCATATGAAACTGCTTCACGTTAGAAATACGTATGGCGGTATATTGCCGGTCGAACTACACTGGTTCTCCACCTGGCAACATTATTGTTGGAAATTTATTTAACCGCATAAATATATTTCCTTATACTAAGTACAGTGATAATGCAATGGGTAATCTTTGCTGTTCGCAACTTGTGCGAGAATTGTCCGGAAAATAAGGTATGTTTAATATTCAATTAAAAAAAATCCTTCTTTTACAAGTAAAATATCAGTGTTACCATGTTTAGTAATTATCTTCATTTTATATTTCACAGGAAGTAATATCGAAGATCACACTACAAGGTCCCATGGACAATGAAATGCTAGCAGAAATGGGACTAACATTACAAACAGACGCGCAGGGCAACTCAATAAAAATAGTACCATTAACAAAAAATTAGGACGAAAGTTATTTATTTGTTATTATGATATTAATATTTATGAACGTGTATTTTATAATATACAGTATATGTATAGCTTCAAAGTGTACTTGCAGATCATTTATAATATGGTACCATATTTAAAACCTTTTAATAAGGCTTTCCATCGTCTAGTTCCGGCAAGGTAGCCAGATTTGCGAGCTGTTATCCCAAAAATAATTTTGAAAATAAAGAAAATAGAAAATGCAATAATGCGTTATATTTAAACAATTCTTGAATTAAAAAATCATTCTGATTGAATTACTTTTATTTTAATTACTAAATGAATACTTGTGTTTAAAAAATATCTCTGCTACTGTAATTCATTTAATGCTCTCTTAATTAAAATTAGATCTTCACTATAATACGGAATAGATAGCTTGGCTTGCCTGTTTATCATCATAGAAATATTTATTTTTACTATCATTGTAGCCGAAGAAAATATAATCAAGTGTATGAACGCTGGGTACATCTTGAATGTATAGCACATGCATTGTAATAAACATGTTGCAATGAAATAAAACAATTGTAAAAAAAAGGTATTTTATTTGTCTATAAACCTACGTTTTTTTACTTACGTGTTCGTTTTTATGCATTGACACAAATGTACCTACTTACTAATGAATATGTATGAATTAATATTCACTGCCCTTATTGGACATCTGTAAGCTACTTCAGGGTCCATTACAGATGCGTTGCTACTCCCGAGGACTAAAGTGGTCGCCTTATACAAAAGTGAGCCGGTGAGCACGTGAATTCGCCATGATACATACTTGTACAATGTACAGTATGTATGGGTGATATACCCGTAATACACCTGTGATACATTCTTGAAAAAAACATATCTACGTTTTTTTAAGTGAATCAATAAATTATACAATATAATATCTTGTTACTCGGCTCGTTACTTATTTAAATTCTATAATGTCATTGACTGTCGGCATTTATATGAAACCAACATAATGCGTTAAAATTGTACAAAACGTAATCCACTAAAATCGGGTTCATTCCCCGTGTTACTACCAATCTACTAAATTCGTTGAAGATAGGCTGAACAGCATGAAGCTAAGGGCCTAAAAAAAAAGTGACATTGACATTTAAGTGACAAGTTGACAACCAAAATTGTCTCATTTTATTTACTCGCCGGTGAATTAAAATACCAGTTTTTGTTCAACTGATAACTAAAATATTTAAAAGATGGTCAAAATCGCATTACAAATCAAAGCAACACTTGAATGTGTAGAAAAGTTATATACAAACCATCCACACTATCAATGGTTTCTAAAACTGAAGTGCAGCAGTTGTGGGGAAGTGTCGGAGAAGTTTCACGATCTCACCGAAGCGGAGAAGGTGCCGCAGAAGCACAATAGATCCGAAACTAACCTTCTGATAAAGTGCAAATTGTGTTCCAGAGAAAACTGCATCGACGTTATAGAAGGTAGTAACGGTAAGTTATCATAACCTCATTTAATAAACAAGTGTTTTTAACAGACTTCAAACAAGGAACGGGTTTTAAATGCGTTGGCTTCATCATCATCGTCAACCCATTACTGTCCCACTGCTGGGCACGGGTCTTCTCTCAGAATGAGAGAGTTTAGGCCATAGTCCACCGCGCTGGCCAAGTGCGAATTGGTGGACACCAAGTGCGAATTGGTGGACACTTGGCGTTGGCTTACTTTGCCTTTTTTATTACAAGATATTTCCTTTATTTCGTTTTTTGTTAGGTATAGTTGGATAAATTGAAGTATCATAGTACCGTGATTTGATGAGTACTATGAGTCGAATCTCTCTGACAAGTCTATTTAATTTGGTTTCCCGTCTATATCGTAGGACACATGAAGTATTGTGATATACATGCCATATCTACTTATAAATAAAGAAAAACATTAACGTTCATCTTTTAGGGGATAATCGAAAATAGTACAACTACATTTGACTGTGAAAAATTACTTCCACACTTAAATGTCTTGAATCAAAACTTTCTGCTGTATTTAGTTCATAGCCTGTAGCACAAGTTACTAATGTGAAGCTTTGGTACTTAGTTTACAGGGACTGTCACACGTGTTTTTAATCCTAGACAATAAGACAAATAGATAAGACAAAAAAGTCTTCAGGTAGTAGAACTCTTAGGGATTTAGACTCCAGAGGCACTACTGCTTCATCTATTTCTAGACAGAAATTATTAACCAATACTAGTAGTGTTCAGCAATTTTAGGTTCTGGTCTGAAATGAGTCGGACAGAAGTCATACCTATTTGTCTGTTGTACTCAAATTTAGCCCTCAGGGTAAATACTAAAACCTAACCTTTTTTTTTTTTTTTTTTTTTTTACGTGGGGAAACCCTTCATGGGTTCCTCTCTGCGCGGGGGCAGCTGAGAGGATATGCCGGACTCCTACCGGCTAAAACCTCCACGGTGTTCCTCTGTACGCCCTTTGTCGGGACTGCGGGTACGCTAATAGAATTCGACCGTGGTCCCGACGGCGTCTGCCCTCAGCAGGGCCCATCTCTTTTAGGGATGGAGCTGGAGTTTCTCCATCCCTCCGTCTTTGAGGTGCGCGCGGGAACACCGCGCGCGCCACCTCGAGGCTGGTTGATTTGACGTAAGACACCCCCGTGTCTTACGCCAAAGCCTCTGTTATGGGGGTAGGAGGGGGGCGTGGGGCACCCTTCTCCTAGCCCTGGTTTTTTGCCTGCGGATAGGGAGGTCTGAAGATTTTTCTCTCTCCCTCTCCGCAGCCTCCTTCTGCGAGATGACGTCCTCGCAGAAGGATTTAACGGCTTTCCAGGACCTCCCGCTCGCGGCCATAGCTTTAACTACAGCCGCGAGCGAGAGATCCGGCCCCACTGCAGCGGCGAGGACACGGCGCTGACTGTCCCAAGCTGGGCACTCCTCCAGCGTATGCTGCGCCGTATCCTCGGCGCAGATACAATGGTGGCACTGGGTGGTTGGCTCCCTTCCGGCTATGCGGCACAGGTACTTCCCGAAACATCCATGTCCCGAGAGCACCTGCACCATCCGGAAGGTCAGTGACCCATGCCGCCTGTCCATCCAGTCTTCAAGCACTGGGCGGACAGCCTCCACAGTCCTGAGGCCAGCCGTAGGTTCGGCCAGCCTCTCCTTCCACTTAGCAGTCATGGACTGTAGAGCGTGGAACTTCCGCTCTTCTTCCTCCTTCGGCGTTGGGTGTTCCTCCCGGAGCCGGAGGTCTTTGCGCCATTGATACATTGCAGCATAGACCCCCGCCTCCAGATCCCAAGGAGGGCACCCAGCCAGTAAGCACGCCGCCTCAAAGGAGATGGTGCGGTATCCACGGATGACCCCGACGGCCATCACCCTCTGTGGTTTTTTAAGGAGGGTGATATTCTGCCTTGTCAGAGTCTCCGCCCAAACGGGTGACCCATATAAGGCCATGGACCGCACCACCCCCATGTATAGGCGGCGGCTGCTCGCACTAGGCCCCCCGAGATTGGGCAGCAGCCGCTTTAAGGCAGCAGCCGCGCCCATTAACCGGGGAGCCAAGCGAGTGAAGTGCTCGCGGAAGTTCCAGCGGCTGTCGAGAGTAAGTCCCAGGTACCTCATGGAAGACCCAACCTCGACACGGGTTCCACCGACCAGTATGTGGGACCCCCGTGGCGGCGCCCTCCTCGGCCCGTGAAAGCACAGGGCCTCGGTTTTGTTGCACGCCAACTGGAGCCCCAACATCTGGATTCTGCCAACCACCAGTGCCACAGCATCCGTGGCAAGACGGGCAGCCTCCTCGTAGTTTTTCCCCCGGGCCGTGACCAGCGTATCATCTGCATAACACGTCACGGAAGCACCTGGGGGAAGATTACCCCGCAACACCCAGTCGTATCCGATGTTCCACAGGAGTGGGCCAAGAACTGACCCCTGCGGAACACCGCAAGTCATCTCCCGACTGAGTGGGTGTCCTTCGTGTCCCGGGTACTTTATGTATCTGTTGGAGAGGTAAGCACCAACGATCCGGCTGAGGTAGGGAGGGACCCTAAAGAATTTCAGCGCCTCCCTAATGCTGGCCCACGGCAGGGAGTTGAAGGCGTTAGCAATATCCAGCGACACTGCCAACAACACCCCACGCTGGGCCACCGCCTCTTCCGAGAGGGCCTTCACATGCATTATTGCATCTATGGTCGAACGGCCCTCCCGGAAACCAAATTGGTTTTCGGATAGGTTGGGACCCACCTCTCTCAGATGCTTGATGAGCCGACCTGCCACAATGCGCTCGAAGAGTTTGTCGGCCTCATCAAGCATTACCAACGGTCGATACGACGAAGGACACTCAGCGGGGCGTCCCTCCTTCTTTAAGAGGATCAGGCTGCCCGTCTTCCACTCTTTAGGGACCAGCCCCGACTCCAGACAGGCGTCAAGTAGCCTGCGGAACCGGTCCCCTAGCTCTTCCAGAGCTAGAACCCAGGCGCGGCCCGGTATACCGTCCGGCCCCGGGGCCTTATTTTTTCCCCGAAGCCTAAATATGGCCGCACCCAGCTCATCTTCCGATACTTTCGGCACCTCCCAATCCTCCGATCCTGAGGCGTAATCGGAGGGTGCCATTGTCGGAGGAGAGTGTTCCACTCTGGCTGGAAACAGAGTGGCCACAATTTCTTCCCGTAGCTGGGGCTGGAGAGTCTCAGTCAATGGGGGCACCCAGGGCCGTATTTTTTCCCTTACGATCTTATAAGGGCGCCCCCACGGATCGTGACTCAGCGTTTCGAGAAGCTCCCTCTTCGCTTCTTCCTTGGCCCGGCTTATGGACAGCTGTAGGGCCAGACGTCGCTCTCGATAGACCTCATACAGCTGTCGCTCCACCGCGTCATGATTATCGTTACGACGGCGCAACCTGCGGTGCCTGGTGTACTGGCGTCTCGCCACTGTGCAGTCTGAGCGAAGCTCTGCAATTTCTTGGGACCACCAGTACACCCGGCGTTTCGGAGGATAGGGTTTGGCCCGAGTCATGCTTGCGTCGCAAATTTGCGACAGAGCATCCCGGAACCACTCCGCCTCCCCCTCAACCTCTACAGGTTCAGGTGGAGCCAGCCAGGCCTGGACTATGGCAGCTTCAGCCAGAACAGCCTTGTTCAGACTCCCCAGCACCCACCTAGGTGCCGATCTTCCAGGGCGGCGACGGTCCGGGTGTTCTGGCGAGGAGGAAATGTCGAACCGGATATATAAATGATCCGACAATGTTTCCACTCCCTTCAGAACATTCCAGCCCCGAACGATGTTTGCTACAGCAGGGGATGCGAACGATACGTCCACAATAGAGCCCCCCTGCTTTCGCACACATGTGTTTACCGACCCCTGATTTAACACCAAGAGGCCGGTCGCCGCCGCCCACTCTTCTAAAACCTCGCCGCGGGCATCAGTCTTAGGGGAACCCCAAGCCGTTGACTTGGCGTTGAGGTCCCCAAGGACCAGTACACGGTGAGTATGGATTTGTCCTATAAGGGCCTCCAACTCGCCCAAAAACGCCTCAAAATCGGCCAGATGTTTATTGGGCGAGAAGTAGACCCCAATAAGGACGCAGTCTCTCCACCATACTGCCACATAGCCCCTGCCCTTCCTGATTGTGGTGAGGGGCGGCACTGCAAGTGTTCTGGAGCTCGTAATGACCACCAACCCATCTTTGTCCCCCACCCAGTTGTCCATTGGGGGAACGAAGTAGGGCTCCGCCACCACCGCCACTTCTATCGACCACTCCGCTATGCTCTGAACAAGGAGGTCCTGAGCTGCGCGGCAGTGGTTGATATTAGCCTGAAGAAGGCGGCTAGCCATATTTAGTTAGATTTTTTGACCATTACCTCCTCATCCGCCCCTTCATTAGGGGGACAGCTGATGGCTGTCGGGGCAGATACAGCAGCAGGGGAGACTAATGTCGTCCTTGTGCCTTTCTTGTTCTTACTCTTAGGAGGGGAGCACGCTTTACTCCCCAACCGGTGCTCGGCCGGTCTGTTCGCCGCTGCGCAAACCGAACACCTCGGCGTTTCTCTGCAGGCGCTGGCTTTGTGGCCGGGTTTACCGCAGCGATAACATTCTTCGCTGCGGTCAGCCTCTGCGGTGCATTGGGCCCTGACATGTCCACTTAGTAGACATCGGTGGCACCGCAGTTTTCTTGGCTGCAGCACTTCTGCTTTAGCTGAAACCCAGCCAATCAACAACCGGCCGAGGCTACCGATCTTCTTTACGGCAGCCACGGGAGCACGGACCCACACGGAGCTGACTCCCCGAGGGCTTGGTCTGATAACCCCCACTTTGACCCCTTCGGGTGAGCAGCCTCCGTCTCGCGAGACGGCGACAGCGACGTCCTCTGGCGTCACTGAGTCGTCAAGACCTGTGATGCGCAGTTCGGCACACTTCACAGGTCTTGAGACCGTGACGACTTCCTCTCCTAAGGTTTCCCTTATCTTTTGAGCCAGTGAGTCCGCCTTGTCGCTGCTTAAGGCACCTGGCACCTCTAAGATGCGGGCCCCTGTGGCCGCCGTACGGAACTTCAGTCCGACTATATTTAGGCTGGAGAGGTCCACCCCAGCTCTCGCCTTAGCCAGGACATTCGCAAAAGTCATCCCCCGTTTCTCGGCTTCCGGTTTCAACGTGATTACCACGGCTGAGGAGCGGGGGGGGCGCAACTTTACTGGTGCAGGTGGGTGCTCTATTATTTTCGCCGCTTTTCCTGCTTGGCCACGTGCTTTGCCCTTTTTAGTTTGGCCCTGGGCAGATGTCGAAGGCTGTGCACTCTTTTTATTCTTTCCACCCCTTGTTACAGTGACCCATTCACTCTCGTTGAGCCCTTGTGCCGATGCCGAAGGCAGCCGGTCACCTTTTTTGGGGACTGAAGGAGGTTTTCTTGACTCCTTCTTCTTCTTTACCCCCACTCCTTCTTTACGAGCTGCAGTCTGTGCGGCTTGTCCTTTGTTTGGCGGCTTAGAGGCAGCGACCTCCGCGTAGGTACAGTTGGCATCTGTGGCACTTGGCACTCTGTTTTCAAGCTCTTCCAGTCGCGCATTTAGCATACCCCCAACTTGGGCTAAAATTGCCTGCGTCAGCTCCTCAGTTGGGACGCTTTGCGAGGGGGCAGCAGACAAGCCACTTTTTTGCATAGAACTTTCCTTCACTCTTGCTACCTCTTCGCGGAGCTGAGCCATTTCCGTATGGAGCTCTCCGATCTCTTTTTGCAAACGGTCATTTAATGCCTGCAGTTTCACGGTTTCTTCTGAGGAGGATCTAGCGTGGAGTGCTTCGACGGCAGCTTTGATGGACATGGCCGCCTCTTTCAGGGCCTTTTTAAAAGTGCCCTTTAGGTTCTTCGATTTTAAAGACACATCCAGGACGGTACCAACATCCTGTACCACTTGCTCCTTCAGTGCTACGGCCGTACGATTGTCTTCCTCCCCTTTAGATGTCGCATGCAGTGCTAAGTTACAAACGGTTGTTGTTTGCGTCTGCACTGCAACTTCTTTACCGGTCTCTTTTTGTAGAAGAAACTCCTCTCTTCTGTCCCTTTCCTTTGCTGGAACTAAAACCTAACCTAACCCAACCACATGTAAGATGGATCTTAACTGAGGTTGATAACAAATATCCATGGTCAGCAATGGCCAGCTACTATCAGGTGGATTGGTTGCTGCTACCAAATAAAAAGTGAGGAAACATCAACAATTTTCTAACATTCCCACTAGGAGCACAGATATCAGGTTGAGTATAAAGTATGTAAGTAAAAATATGTAAAATGAAGTTGTAGATATATTTTCCTTACCTATACAGTATAACCATATTCCCATTTTAATATCTTAATGTTAAAACTTCAAAAGTTATTAACCTATGCAGCAGCAGAAATCATATAGCTTACCATGCATACTGCACTGCTTCCAGGCCAGGCACAATTCAAAATAATGGATATTAAATTATGATGGTTTAAAATTGTATTTTAATTAAAGTTTGCAATTATTGTTATCATACGTGATCAATCTGTGTTCTATGCGCATTCAGTTGATAATTAAGGTATTCAATCTTTATTATAAACGTTTCAGGTGTGTTCACAAACAATGATGTTGGCAAATTCAAAACTCTCGTGATATTTGACTGTCGAGGAGTGGAGCCTATAGACTTTGAACCCAAATCTGGGTGGGTAGCAGAGGCTGAAGATGATGGTAAGATATTTTTATGCTGTTTATAAGACCATTGTTTACAGCAACTCTGTATTTAAAAAAATGTCAATGGATAGTTAACTCTTATTCTTTTGGAAGTTTACTAATAATGATAGGCTTCTTATTTCTATTGTTTCTTGTCATGTAAAATAAAATATATCAACAATCCAATAAGTGATTTCAAAAAGTTTCAGTAAATTCTCAAGGTGGTGGAACCAGTGTAGTTCGACCGGGGAAGTACCACTGCCACACCTATTTCTAGCGTGAAGCAGTTCTTGCGTTTCGATAGAAGGGTGTGGTTGCCGGCACACTTTCACATGAGGCGACCACCATAATCCTCGGGAGTAGCAACGCATCAGTGATTGACTTCAGATGGAACCCATGTTCTGTATGAAGTTGATTACAGATGTCCATGGGCGGCTGTGACCACTTACCATCAGGTGGACTGCATGCTCGTTTGCTACTTCAGTCAAATAAAAAAAAATATAAGAATGTCATTGAAAATTGCAATTAAAATATAGGCTAATTTGCAGACAGATAAAGAAAAAATAATAATCAGTGATTAATCTGTAATTATAAATATTGTATTTGTTGTTGCAACAAAAAGATATTGGAAATACTGAAAGTATGCCATAATGAAAAAAGTAAAATAATAAATAATATTGTCAAAAAAAAAATTAATTTTGAACAGATTTGGTAATAACATTGTAAAAATATAATTGACATATCTTCTTTTGTTTAAGGGAAAAAATTCGAAGATGTTGATTTAACAGAGAAAGAATGGGTGGATTATGATGAGAAAAACCAGACATCAGTAGGAGTCTATGAATTAGAATGGCAATTTATTAAAGTGAAGTAATATTAAGTGATGGGACAGTGCTAATGTACGGACACTTGGACATTTCTAGTGACTCAATAATACTTGTAAGTAATTGTTTAAAAATAATTATGAAATGTAAAAAATGTTGGTGAAATAAAGATTTTCTGTATATAAATATAATTGTGCGATATTTTTTGGGGAAATATCAATGTTACCTTGCAATTCTCCATATTATATGAAAACTTATAAAAAATAACAATGTGATAAAAGGTTGTAAAAAAGTCATGCAGAAGCAGCATACAATTACTGTAAAGAATTCATAGTATAATAAAATATGTATTACATTACTAGGCAACTCCAGTCATATTGTGTAGATTTATATAAATCTTACTAGTATTATAAACGTGAAGCTTTGTGAGGATGGTGTATTTGTCACTTCTTCATTGCAGAAGTTTAACATTCATAGTTTATGATCTGGATTAACGCATGGGATTTACACTCGTGATCAATGCGGACGGAATCGCGGGATTAAGTTTGTATGTGTATATTTTATATTGCTATACAGTAATACCCCGAACTTATACGATACGTAGGACTAAGTGATAACCGCGTAAGTCGGGGTATAAGAAATAAATAGCACAAAATGAATTGTAGCTGTGCAGTTCCGTCCGTCCAAACGTGTGTTTTACTGAGCATTAGTGTGGAATATTAAATATGTATGTAATAGATAAGAAAGAGATTGTGTGACGCTCAAATAAAAGACGAATCGAAGATATTTGAAAATGGTATACCTCCGAGTTCGCGTAACTCGAGGTATTACTATATTCCATTTCAGATTGGTAAAAAATATGTATTAAATTTGTTAGGTATAACAAATCATTTAATTATGTATACTAACCATAATTGAAATGGAAGTAAGGAATAATACAATTGATAATCGAAGTTTAGTCGCGGAATAGGAAGCACTCTACGAAAGTGAAGTCACAGTCGAGTAGGCGCGCGAAATCGTAACTCGTTCACACGGCGGCGCTTCCACGATAAAAACGATTGAATATATGTTAGATAATACGAGAAATAGTATAGCATGCAACTTATTATATCCGGTTTAACGTGTACTATTTACAGACAATTAATTTCCGTGGATTTAGCCATTTTTGTGTATAGGAATTTCCCCCTAATAAGTAAATAATAATAATATTTAAGCAATTGGCAAAACATAGAATGCAACAGGCTGGTCAAATTCTGGTTTCTGAAATTGGGTTAAAACTTGTAGTAACGGTCGCTTAAATAACGATAAATATGTAACTAATATTTTGTCCATTATTAAACAGTATAATTGATTTATTATTTTTAAATAAAATTACCTTTAAAAAGACCGGTAAAAATAATGTCACTAAAAATATTATTAAATAATTAGAAACTCATGATAATTTATAAAATGTTCTTTTTACTAAAAAAGGATAAAAAAGATATATTGGATACTTTACCATATTTGTGTCAATCTCCACACACAGTATTTTACTTATTCATAAAACAATAAAATATTTCATGTAAAACATGGTAATCATGTTTAATGGCAAGTCACACTAAATTACTAAAATTAAGGAAATTCATGTAAAATAATTATATGGGTAAAAATAACACTTATTATCACAGCATCACTCATTTAATCGCCTGTACACAATGCATTCACACGTTCACACCTAATTTACTCTAGTGGCTACTATTATTATCTAACTAATCATATAATTATCTGTTACAAGTTCGGAGTTGTAACGATATGGGCTATTAATAAATACTTATGTTTTGACAGCAGCTGTAGTTGTTTCTGGGTTATCGGACCGCTCTTGAAATCCGGTGAAACCTGTGTTGCCGTGGACAGTCACACTGTGCTGTGGAGCGCTGGTCACTTCTTGCTTCGATGACGACTCTCCTGACAATATATCGTTTATACGACTACCGTCGTTCAGAATTTCGTAGGGCTGGTGGATGAACACAGGAATCTCTACTGGCACTTTGACTGGTACCTTTACTGGTACTTTTACCGGATAGGGTACCTTTACAGGATAGGGCACTCTCTTCTCCACCGGGTAAGGTTGGGGGACGTAAACGGGAACCTTCTTTTCAACCTCAATTTTTTGTGGAACGAGAACCTCATAGGGCACTGGTACCTTCCTCTCAACTTCCACCGGATACGGAACCCTCTTTTCTACCGGCACAGGAATAGGTTCCGGAACCTTCACAGGATACGGCTGAGGGTAAGGAACTCTTACGGGCACGTGCTTGATCACTTCTACCGGTTCTCTCACTCTAACTTCTACGGGGTACGGCACCCTCGTTTCAACTGGGTAAGGTTGGGGCACGAGCACTTTAACTGCTACCGGGTAGGGTACTCTTTTCTCTACCTGTACGGGCACGGGTACCGGTCTGTCTACCGGTACAGCTACTTGAACTGGATACGGAACTTTTTTCTCCACATGCACGGGTACGGGTTGTGGAACCTTGACTTCTACTTTTTGCACAACGGGCACACGATGCACTATCGGATACGGCTTGGGCACGTATTCTTTTTCGACAACTTTTACCGGAATCGGTTGCGGCACTTTAATCGGCACGGGATAAGGAACTTTCTTCTCCACTGTTACTGGGTACGGTCTGTCCAATATCTTTACTTTCTCTACGGGATAAGGCACAGGAACCTTCTTTTCTACGGGATAGGGTTTCGGCACTTCTACTTTATACGGCACTTTCTTTTCGACGGTTTTTATGTATCTATGGTGGTGGTGATGGTGATGATGTTTAATTTTGTGGACTACTTTGGGATGAGAGTGACTTCCTTCTGGTTGTAAATCGGACGACAATATATACGGATTCAGCTGTGGGTTAAACGTTGGTCGCTTTTTTTTGCGAAATAGAACCACCTTTTTTCGTTCCAAAGCCGGTGCTGTACTGGGTGACGAATCTGCCATCGGGAGTAATCCGTAAGATTGTAAAAAAAATGTTCCTTTATTGCGTGGGTTGTCGAGCGGGTTGCTCAGGAAGACATCAGATCTTCTGGTCATTGGTGTTTGGGGAATTTCTTCATTTGGGAACACATCAGATCGTTCGTCGATGGGCGTTTGAAGTAATCTTCTTTTACGAAGGAAGATATCAGACCGCTCGTGGAGAGGGGACTGCGGCGTTCTTCTGGACTTAGTATAATGTGAAGGTACAATAGGCACCCAATCATTTGATTCGACTTTGACAAACTCTGGTGTTGCGGTCGTAGACCTTTTACTTGGTCCTCTAGTTACCCTGCGGTACTTCCGGGTTGTAGGTTCAAAAGTCGTTGATGGGAATGGTCTCTCTGTGGACACATAACGGTAATGATGACGAGTGGCAGAAGTCTCCTGGTCTACCGTATAGTTACTTGTATTCGTTGAATTCGTGACTGTGGAAGCATTTTGCGATGATCCATTCAATTTATCTAACATTCTCTTAGGCCATATTCTTTTTGTTCTCAGAAGTCTTTGAGTAGTCGTAATGGTAGGAGCAATCGTTGTAGAAGTGGTAATGTTCACGAATTTCGGTGGTCTTACGAAATCTGTACGTATGCCATTTATAGTTTGGATAGGTAGACTGAATTTGGGACTCGTTGGCTTAATTATTGGTTTGTTCGTCGTTGGCGCGAAGATTAACGGCTGGCGAGTTGACTTAGTATAAAACGCTCTGCTATCCTGGAGCGGAATTACTTTCGGGAAATTATAAACTGAGTTCGGATGGATCTTCACTGGCTGATTAGAAAATATGTGTCGTGCTGGCGGTAGATTCGGCAACTGTCCGTAGAAATCGAAGAAGTATTTCTGTTTATCTGGTGTTATATTGATCGGTGGTTTACTCGGAGGTCTTAGTGTGGAAATTTCAGGTTTGTAGGTCTGATTTGTCCTGATAATTTTGATCGGTTCAGATGGCTGTACGTACTTGGGACTGTCTAAAATGGTGACAGCCTTAGTCTTCGCTTCCTCGGCCACTTGGTCTGTCTTGCTGTCATATTGCACCGTCGCACCACTTTCATTGACGACGATCACTAACGCAATGATCAGGAATGCCGTCTGCAAATGTAAAAAAACAATATTAGTTGAAAGCACGCACTCTTTTAGATATACCGACCTAATATAATATAAATATACATAAACGGTATGATTATGATATTGTGTCATAGCATTTGTTTTAACACTATCGTATGTGATTTATTTTGTATAAATAAGTACTAAACGCTTTTCATATATTTTATACATTACTAACTTTCATTATAAAATCAGAATTCATTTATGTCACAAAAAACTGATTACCTATTTTCAATGAATAATAGCTGGAGTTTTAAAGATATGTTTGCACACATGTGGTGAAATATTATGACATAAGATCTTTTCCGATAGGCACTTTTTTTATTTTTCAGACGGATGGATGCAAAGGATCAAAGGATGCAAAATTTTGAACAATTTACAATCTATTTTATTTAAAATTACATTTAACATTTTGTGATATTAGACGTAATTTATTAGGTATAATGCAATTTTATTATTATATATTCAATTATATATAGACATAATACAAGGCTTTTTATGATTTATTTTCTTAGTAAGTGTTATTAAATACACTTTAATTGGCTACTAAATTACTAATAATATTTATGTACCTATAATTAAGTTTCATATTTTACTTATGTATTGAAACAATACACTAGGAATTCTAATTTAAAATGTTAAAAATTCAAGTAACTTCGCGATATTACTATGATTTAAAAGTATATAAAATTATTATTTATTATTTTCTAAAATACACGATTTAAAAGTATAAGTATTACATTACCGACCGTAAAATCCACATAAATAATGATCACTTGCAATCACTAAAATCACCTAATCCATTCACTTGTTTGCTTTGCACTTTCCACTCACGACACTTCACTTTTTGACATCTAAGCGCTATTTCGCGCCAAATCACATTTTTTAAATTTTAGTGATGTACCTACCGACAAATGCTGCATAATGCGGGCGGCCGATAGCTGGCACGTACGTAATGATAGGTGTAAGGAAACGTTACTCACTTAAATAGCATTCGTGTAATGGGTGGTTGATTTCGGGACGCTAACTAACTTTCTCTGACAATGCCTATCAGTTTCCATTTTCTTGCATCCCATGACTTCGAAGTTCATGGCCAAGGACGCTAGTAATGTCATTCTTTAGTTCCCGTTAATGTTAGTAAAAATGTAAGTTTAATCCTTGTCCTTAAAAGTCCTTGTAATTTTTGATAAACACATTAATATAAATGTTTTAAAATGCTACAATTTAATATAAGGTATACCTTACACACTTGCTTTTATAAAAAGACATTTCTTTCAAAGCAAGTTTTTGAATCGAATTTCATGTCATCAAAAATTCAAATATCAATAGTAAACAGATAAGCATCTGTTTACTAATCTTTGAGTTGAGTATGTTATTTGACTAGAAATTTAAAGATTTTATCAATATTTGTCTTGTCCAAAAAATTACAATTGTTTCAAGCAACATGTATGGGTGTCCGCTTCTGCCATATTCATGAACTGTTCCATAATACGGAGTTAGAAACTTACTGGCAATGAATACATATAACTGGACGTAACTAACTCGTAACTGCACTGACTTTTTATAACATGAAAGTAACTAAGGAGTATGCAATCCACCGCTGAACTACATAGTTTTATCATCTTCAAAGCACCTTGCATAGTTACTCGAATTCGTTTAATTACCTGGTGGCAGAACCAGTATAGTACGATCGGGGAGATTCGACCGCCACTTCTAGGGTGAAGCAATTCTGGTGATGTGGTTACTGGCTTACTTTTGTATAAGGTGACAATTGTTTTCCTCGGAAGCAGCATCATATCTGTGATTGACTTCATATCGTATGTGGAAAGGAAATAATGCTAAAGCGCCAAAATAGCATTTATGGGAAATGAGATTTGAAATTGCTTTCTTGTCACCTTTATTTATGGTGGTCACCTTTATTCATGTTGAGTAGTATGAACTCCCAACAAGATCGCACCAAAAATAAAGGTGAGATATTTTTTTTCTGTGAAAAAACAACTTGGCGCTTTCACATTATTTACTTTCCACTAACGATATGGAATCTTTCTGTATGTGGTTGATTTCAGATGTCCATGAGTGATAACCACTTACTATCCGGTGGACTGTATTTTGCTACTTCAATCAGATAAAAATGTTCTATGTTTATTATAAACTTGACCGTTAGTAGAAGCTTATATAATGAGATAGGCACATCCGTTTCCTGTTGAATTCGTTCCTCTCTTTCTACCCTTTATATATCTATCTCTTTCGCACACGTCTCCCCACCAGGCGCGCGGCTAGCTGGTAAGCGTGTCGGCGCTTGGTCGTCATTGGCGTGAAATTTCCTGTTGAGTTCACATCTAGCTACTTGTGTTGCAAAGAATATTATATTGAATAATTTATTTATTTCATATTTAAATAATTTAAATAATTTAGTGAAGTGCTACTTTATATCTTACGAAGTTCTACACGTAAGTTGCACAAGTATCTAATTTTAATATAACGGTGTTACCGTTCGATTTTTAATATTTATATTCTACCCTCAGATTTTTAATTTTGCTTATTTTATTATTATCGTTACTTTTTAGATCAAGTAATCTAAAATTAAATAAATATGAATAACGAAGGTGGTGACGACCCCAATAATAAGTTGGACGCTATACCACAAAGTAGTAAATCGCGAATACATGAGAAACGATCCGGATCCTCTAGTAGTAGTAGTAACAGTTCGACAACTTCGACTAGTTCCTCTGAATCTCCGCGAGATTTAAAGAAAAAGAAGAAGTCGAAGCGTCGTTTTTCTAGAAAACAGAGACGACGCGATCGCCGCCTTATAGAAAAATTGTCTAAAGACGTGGGCCAATTACAAAAAACCGTTCAGTGTTGCGGGAATTTAAATAACAACTGTAATAATGATAATGAGTCGGTTAAGTCTAATGTCAGCCGCGAACTTTATAATGATTGTTGTGCCTCGCAGGCGTCCTTAAATGATGAAAATGTGGATATACCCGATTTAGCGTTCGATATTGAAACAAAACTTAAGGAACCCTCTGTTCCTAAAACTCCTGAGGTTTATTTAAAAATGTTAAATGAAGTTCAACGGTTTGGTAGTAATACATGGTCCGATATTCGATATTCCGATACACAAAAATTATATAATCATTTTCCGGGGTTCGTCGATCTCGAAACTAATGATGAGGTGAAGGCGTATGACAATACACGCCATTTATCATATTCCGATAAATCATATGCGGCAATAACTTTCTGCATTTTAAAGCAAAAAGAAGTACTTCTTCAAAGTTTGCGTAACATAATTTTGTGGTCCAGAAGCTCTGACGCAGATCTTTGTAATCTCAATGAAAAAATTGAAGAAATTTTCCTTAAAGGCGAGTTCATGAAGGTATCGCAGGATCTTTTACAAATGGCGTGCGGTCACAGAGCTGAGAGCATAGAGATGAGAAGGGACAGCATCCTCAAATCAATTAAGGATCCGTTAATAAAAGTGTCTTTACATAAAATCCCGCCTTCGAATACTCATATTTTTGAAGCGGAAGCCTTTACATCTTTCCTGGAAAAATCTGGTGGGGTTAGAAAGGCTTTCTGGCCAATTAACCAAGTTTATAATGGCAATGCTTCGCGAGCAAAGCCATCGTCTGTTACACGTCACCCCTCGCAGGGGTCAGTACGTAATAATGTATCACCACAAGGTCAATCCAAGTGTTGCTATAATCATCACAGCAATGTGAATAGCCACTGCAATCAGCCCTCGCGGGGCAATAGTTATTCGTCCCTTCCTCATCGAAAAGTGCAAAGTGGTAGTCCAGAAAGGCGCAACTATAATACTAATTATAGAAATCATTCCTTTCGATCTCGCGGGTCTAGACAAGGTGGGCATCCACAAAGAGGACAGAAGCGACACTTCTCGCCTTCTGATTTTAAAGCAAATAAAAAACAGAAACAATGACTCGCGGTCATTACAGTTCCAAGCGGGTCGACTAGCAAATCATGTCAGTCGATGGAGGGAACTGGGAGCTCCAGAGTTGGTTTTAAAAATAATAACAGGGTATCGCATACCCTTTCTACAAAGGCCTCCTTTGATAACACCAAATCTGGAAAGCGATCGTCGTCGTACTATTCAGTCGGTCGAAATGGACTTGATAATTCAACAAATGAAACAGCAGGGAATTTTGGACACAGCAGCTCATGCTGCCAGCTTTATATCCCCGATGTTTCTAGTGCCGAAAAGCGACGGCTCATACCGGCCCATATTCAATCTAAAATCGTTGAATCAGTATGTTGTAACGGATCGCTTTCGATTAATAAACATGTACCGCGTTCCGGAGTTCATTCAACCTCAAGATTGGATGTGCAAAGTCGACCTATCACAAGCTTATTTCAACATACCGATATCCCAGTCACACAGGCAATTTCTGCGACTCATGTACAAGGACGAAGTCTTAGAGATGACTTGCCTGCCATTCGGGCTAAGCACAGCTCCGAAGGTATTCGCTTGCCTCACGAACTGGATAGCACAAATTCTTCGGGAAAAGGGCATCAGAATAATTGTCTATCTCGACGATTTCTTACTTGCACATCAAAATCCACACGTGCTAGCCACACATATAAATAACTTGTAAAAACACTAGAATTTCTCGGTTTTCTGATAAACTACGAAAAGTCAGTTCTTGTACCACAAACACAAATTACTTTCTTAGGCATCGTATGGGACCCCTGGAACAATTGCAAAAGTCTGCCAGTCGAAAAGTCACTCGCTGTGGTCAAAAAGATTTCTCTAGTCTTGAAAAGTGGCAGAACGTCGCTGAAAGAACTTCAAAGCATAATAGGTCTCCTGAACTTTGCCAGTTTTGTTGTACCACGGGGTCGACTAAACCATCGGTTGGCTCTAATATTTCTGAATACCCTACCGAAGCATTCGATACAGACCAGGTATACCTTACCTCGCACAGTGTTAGAGGAAATGCAGTGGTGGCTTCAAAACAGCAGTCTCGGTTCAATGATGCACGCGCCAGCGACAACGCATTTTCTTACTACGGATGCCTCAGATACAGCATGGGGAGCACAACTGAACAATCAGGCATTGTCAGGCGAATGGAACCTAAAAGAAAAACATCTTCATTGCAACCAGAAGGAGTTGCTAGCCATCTTGAAAGTCCTAGAGTTACAAGCGAAGAATATGATAAGAGGATCGATTCTTATTCAGTCAGACAACCGTTCTGTGGTAGCATATCTCCGCAACGAGGGAGGCACCAAGTCCAAGACACTATTGAAGCTAACACATCACATCTTACAGATCTTAGACAATTATCAAATTCATTTCAAAATACATCATATTCCGGGGAAGTTCAACATTCACGCAGATTGTTTATCGAGACAACTACGACCTCCGGAATGGCATCTAATACTGAGTTGCACGGAAATGATATTTGCAAAGATGGGGACTCCCGTGATCGACTTATTCGCCTCCAAGACAGCTCGAGTACTAGCCAACTATGCAACACTCGATCTCAACGATCACGATGCAATGTTTCACGACGCTTTCAGTATAACGTGGAATTTCCCTCTGGCATGGATATTTCCCCCACCGTATCTTATTCCCAAAGTACTGATGCACCTCAATCAAGCAACGGGTGTGTATTTGGTAGTGGTTCCACGATGGGAGAGAGTATTCTGGCGAGCGGACCTGAAATCGCGAGCGATTGCCGCACCGTTCACTCTAACGAACCTGAAACGGTTCCTGATCGACACAACGACAGGGCTACCCCCTCGCAAAGTTCAAGACATGATTTTGGAAATCTGGAAATGTGGGGGTGGAGTGAGAAAATAAAAAACTGGGACTCGAGTCAAATTTCCTTATTAAAATCTTCGTGGCGACCTTCTACGTTAAACACTTATAGAACCCCCTGGAAGCGTTGGGTGTTATGGTCAAAACGACATAGCATTAATCCACTCCATCCCGAAGGCTCGGAATTAGCGCAATTTTTAGCAGATTTGCATCTTAAATTTAAACTTTCATACAATACAATTCTCCTCTACAAATCAGTCATTTCCACACTCTGTAACGCAGAGCTGTCTGGTAAATTATCTGAAAACGTTCTCGTAAAACATATTCTAAAATCAATATCTATGAAAAAGCCTAAGTCCCACAAACCACCAGTCTGGGATGTTAACATTTTGACTAATTACATGAACAACTATTCCATTGACAATACAAGTACTTTTCAGATAGACATACCGCAGCATTGTTGGGTCTGTGTTCAGGTCGCAGAATTCACGACCTAACCCTTCTATGTGTTGACACAGAACATTGTTTTATTCAAAATGATTGTATAGTTTTATGGCCGCTATTTGGCTCAAAAACTGATTGTAGAGAATACAGGCAATCTGGTTGGAAGCTTTTAAATAATGCAGAAAATCAAAATTTAAATCCTGTCTACTGGATACGCAAGACAATAAATATTTTAAATGATAGGCGTAAGAGCTCTGGCTCCTCGAATTTATTTATAACATTGCGGGGTTCACCATCACCTGCCTCGCGTTCTGTTATTGCGGGATGGTTAAAATCACTACTAAAGGAAGCAGGCATAGCGGATTCACCGGGAAGTATGCGTTCTGCTGTTGCTTCCAAAAATTGGGTTAATAATTTTCCCATCGAGGATATTTTAGCTAGGGGTAATTGGAAATCGCTAAAGACTTTTCAAAAATTTTACTGTCGAGAAGTAAATTTTTTCTTCTACTACTAATCATACTTCCAATTCAGTCGCATCATTTTTTAATTCAATTTAATATTTTTATTATGTGCTTGATTTTACATTATTCAAACTGCACAATGCCTTTATGAAATTAAAGTTGATCGTAAACATTACAACGAGAAAAATCTGTATCATTTTTAAGTAAATTAGCATACACTATTGTACTACAATAATAAAAACATTTTCATTTCGCACACACTTATTTTATTTGGGTACACAATCAATACCGTACTTTGTTACCACAACTGTAATATATTAGTCACATTGGCGTTTTCACCCCACCAGGCGATAACAAACACGTCTCATTATATAAGCTTCTACTAACGGTCAAGTTTATAATAGATTCGTTTTACCTGAAATAAAACGATTATTATATACTTACCTTAGTAGAAGCTTACTTTCAATCTCTGCCTGGTGGCATTTTAATTCGACACAATGACGACCAAGCGCCGACACGCTTACCAGCTAGCCGCGCGCCTGGTGGGGAGACGTGTGCGAAAGAGATAGATATATAAAGGGTAGGAAGAGAGGAACGAATTCAACAGGAAACGGATGTGCCTATCTCATTATATAAGCTTCTACTAAGGTAAGTATATAATAATCGTTTTATTTCAGGTAAAACGAATCTATTATTAGTATCACATATAACATAGATTAATGTACAGAATGCATAATTATATCTTGGTCTTGTCAAATTAGCAGGAAGAAATTTAGCAGCAAACATTGCTTTGCGAACGCATTTGCTTATGCTAGTTCTTGGTACTGTCAGCAGCATATAGTTAGTGGCGTTCAAAGTGTCCATATTGTTAGATACAATCAAAGTGTTCAATAATATCGGCACAACCTACATGTTCTAATTGTTGACAACATCTTAAACTCCCAAATGTCAGGACGTTCATAAACTCATAATGTTAATACCACCCAAATTGTCACAAATGTTCCGGCGTCAGTGGTAACCTAGCAACGAGACTGTTTGTAAATATAGGTACATTTTTTAATATTAAACCTTATGTTGCGAATATGTTGTAAGGATCACTTACTGTGCGAGCAATGATAATATTGACATATGTTTATCTCATTTAGGGTTTTAAAATTTAATGAAGATACTTTTCATCAGTTTAAAAATGAGAAAACCGTAGAGGTTACAGAAAAACTATTATATTTTAGCTAAAATATATTGTTTGTGAAATATACATCAGTCTTTATTTTTTTTTTAATATACATCCTTTGAAACCCTTTGAACATCCTTGCTAGTAACGATCGAATAACTTTAAGCTCGTATGTGAAAACGAATTTCTGAGGAACTTCTTTTTTGTACGTCAAATAATTGTGAACAATGTTGTTGTGGTGAATCAGCATCAGATAGTGTCACTGGCAAACGTTGATTTCCGGAGAAAACAGGAAGAAGACTCAATCGATTGAACTTGTTCTTTTTCAAGTGTGTTATGAACCCACTTAGGCCTTCTTTTTCTTGACGAGGGTAGGTTTGTAGAACTTGACGTGGTAAGTATTTCAGGTGCAATATATGTGTATGTTTCCATATACAGAACATTAACAACACTTGACGCAATTGAGCACGGATGAGATACTAACTCTGTCGATGGAATTATTAGAATGCAATATAATGGTGTATGCCATTATGCCCCGTGACATTTACGCATTTTGCCCCAATTACTATGTTAAAAGAAAATATGAAATAACGGTAAGACTAAAGCAGTGTTAAAATTGCCCATCAACTTCAAGGAAAACGTAAAATAAAGGAGAACATAATCATCAATTCAATACTATTTCTTGCTTGTTTCTGTAGTTATTAAGGATAAAAAAATATTACATCAATTATGCATTTAAACTAAATTTGATTGTAAATCAACTGTCATGGTCCATTGAGTATTGTTTGAAAGCAGGATCTGATGGGCTGCAGCAACATCTCGCAAAAGCGTTTCGTTTCCGGTATGTGTGCATGACCCGTCTTACTCGTCCGTCCTCTCGTCTTGTCTTATCATGCCTCTTGTTTCCCTAGACCGATTCTATGACTTTGACAGTCAATGACGTCATTGCAAGATATGAAAAGGATAGTTGTTAATATAAAAAAGAGAGAAGAGAAGAGTCATTGTTAGCATGTCCTATACCGTAAGTGATCAGGAACCTTATATCCGCAACATAAGGTATAATATTATAAAATGTACCTATATTTACGAACAGTCTCGTTGCTAGGTTACCGCTGGTGTCGTAACAGATGCTGAAATTGTGACAATTAGAGTGGTTCATTATGAATTTATGAATGTTCTGTCATTTGGAAGTTTAAGATGTTGCGAACAATTAGAACACGTAGGTTGTGCCGATATTATTGAACACTTTGATTGTATCTAACAATATGGACACTTTGAACGCCACTAACTATAATTATGCAGTTTCTCCGTTTAGCTGGAAGGGTGTGGTTGCCAGCTTACTTACTTATTACGTAAGTAAGCTGGCAACATATTATAAGACTATTGTAGCTCTCGTGAATAGTAGGTAAAGCATTGGTAATAGATTTAAGACAAACCCGCGTATTCTGAATAAAGTTGCATACAGTAACTCCAGCGAGAACTTACCATTCGGTGGATTGTATGGTCGTATCCTATTTCTCACTTATTTAAAAAAAGACGGGTTAGTAAACTGTAGCTGACTTCACTTATTGAAAATAAGGGTTTTTTTTTTATCTGGCTGAAGTAGCAAACGAGCATGCAGTCCACCTGATGTTAAATGGTCACTGCCGCCCATGGACATCTGTTATCAACTTCATACAGAACATCTGTTCCACCTGAAGTCAATCACAGATGCTTTGCTATTCCAGAGGACTATGATGGTCGCCTCATGTAAAAGTGTGCCGGCAACCACACCCTTCCATCGAAGCGCAAGAAATGCTTCACGCCAGAAATAGGTGTGGCGATGGTACTTCCCCGGTGGAACTACACTTGTTCTACCACCTTTTAACACACGTTTGGTCTTGACATTTATACAAAATCCAAGATCCAAACAAGATTAAAAATGGTCCTAATCAGCACTTATGTGTATTCCGCTTTAAAGTCCATTTCTTTTCCCGCCCAAATAGTTATCCAAGTGAAATGCGAAATGTAACTAAGTAATATTGAATAGTAACAATTGTTGTTTAATTTCCTGTTTCCGTTCTTCCGCGCTATGTAAGTTACCAGACCAATAATCAAAGAATTGGTGCGAACTTATGCAACCATGCAAATATTTGCACGCTACGCAGAAATGCGATAATAAGCCTCGTATTGAATAAACCCTCAGCCGGGGGGGCTGTTGTTGCATGTAATATGTACATATTGTCAGTTAGTGCTAGAATACAGAACAGTTAAGTGATTGTAATCGTAGACCATATGATGCGAACACCGTTATTTTAGAAACAAAAATTGTTTTCTTACACCCCATCGTAATTGTTGTAAATACAAAACGCCATTGTAATTGTGGTAAATACAAAACGTACATCTATGTACATTACACATAAGCATGTATGGAATCTGAAGCTATAAGGGTAAGCGATAAAAGCCGGATGGAGTTACGAAGCTGATTTTGTTAAAAACAAAGATGCATTGATGATTAAAAAAAAAAAATTTGATCGAAATTCGACAGAGTTAATTTTGAAAAAAATCCTGCATTATTGTGCCATCGAATTCTGGGTACTAATAATATGTGAAAAACAATTCTAACAGCTAATTTTCAATAAATACACAACTCTCGAGATCTATAATTAAAGTTCAACATTTAGATACCTGCCTGACCGAGAATTGAACTCGCAGTCCTCCGCGCGTCATAGATATAGTCTTTATATCATTAATCACTACAACGCGTCTCATAATTGTATTTTAATATTTCTACTACCCCAGACATTGTACATAAGAAAGTCATAAATGACGAATTGGTTGCATGTTTATGTCAAACTCAACGAAGCGTCTCGGAGGAATCTGAGAGGGAAACAGTTAACGCGTCATGGCATGACAAATTCCTTCTAAACAAGCTGCCGTGATACCCTGATACATTTACAAACCAATAACGGCGTACAAAAAGTAAACATCGTAATTATAACACTGGGAGTCAAATTTAAAACTGACTATTTTACGACGACGTATTTGTAAAAAGACCTAAAAAAATATTGTTACTTTTGTTTTTTTAATAAAATTCTTATAAGCTGAAATAAAAAATGTTAATATAGGTAACTCTTACTATATTCCAAACATCACACTGCGATTTATCTGGTCTCGTGGATGCCATGAACATATAAAGATGAAACACATACACCTAGACCCAGATAAATTCCTATACTCTAAATTCATCAAAAAGAACTGTCTGGCCGAAGATCGAATGCAAAACACAATGCGTGTCAGACATGTTTTGTGAGCGCTTTTCCACGCGGGTCATCACCTATCACAATTAAAACAATCCTATATTTTATAATTATACATTTTAATAAAGTAACATCTTTTTTATTTCATTCTTTTCACACTTTTTAACTTCGATTTACAATTTTACAAAAATTTACTGGTCGTCCAGCGACATGTGTAGTGGCTAGTATATATTTCAATTACACATATTTATTCTCTGGTATATATATTTACTGTATTTCCATCAAAATCTTCAACCTGTACTTGTTATCAGGGAACCGCATTTTGATTATTTGTCTGACCTCTTCACAGGTAAAACTTTGCGTTATATTCGAGTTTTCATTCCACAAACTCGAAATCTCTAGAAGATGAGCTGTGAACAGTTTTGGTATCTGTGTAAATTTCAACCAGCCTTTTATCTTGGCGTCCAGTTGCACGGTTTCCTAGAAATAAAAAAATAAAATATTTGATATATAATTTTTTTTTGGTTTAAAAGTGAAATAGTCTGAAGATTCTCCTGATTACCGACAGATGGCGTTGTACATCTTTAATATAATGATATGCGTATCTCATAAACGAAGACTAGCCTATACTAGTGATGCAAAGAACGTTATCAGTTGACCATTCACGAATGCGAACATTCGCCAATGTGATTTTTTTTTTGTGTAAAGGTACATAGGATCGAGATTGGCGGATATTTTTTTAAATTTTAGTTCGATTTCAATTTGGATTTGGATTTCGATTGGGCGACAATTTTAGCAAAGCACTGCAATTCAATATTCGCGCGAATGCGAATCTCTAAAAACATACGACAATTCGTTACATCACACATATTTTGAAGAAAGTCATACATAATCTGGAGAAGTACCACCGCCACATCTATTTCTAGCGTGAAGCATTTCTTGCGTTTCGGTAGAAGGGTGTGGTTGCCGGCACACTTTCACATGAGGCGACCATCATAGTCCTCGGTTGGGAGTAGCAACGCATCTGTGCTTGACTTCAGATGGAACCCATGTTCTGTGTAGTTGATTACAGATATCTATGGGGTGCAGTGGCCACTTACCATCATACCATCAGGTGGGTTGCATGCTCGTTTACTACTTCAGTCAGATAAAAAAAAAAGTTTGAGAAGATTTATCTATGTGTGTTTGTGACACATTTAACATACTTCATTCAACATAAAAACTACTACTAATGTTTGATTTCGCTGAAATTTGGCACGCACGCAATTTACAATCTAGATCAACACATAGAATACTCATTATCAGATGTAAAACAAGCCGGGAGCCGCAGAAATAAGCTAGTAAACATAAAAACAGGCATAGATTTCATAAGAGTTATGAGACATACCGGGAACAGGTCTTGTATCTCAGCTATAGTATGCTGGAAACATAAGGCCAACATGAAGACCAAGTCATCAGGGATGGCGGTTGTATCGAGCAGGAGTTGGCGTATCATCATTTCACACAGCACCAGTATAAGCGAGCACATTGCATGCTCGTACATACGTTCGGGAAGGACGTCGTACCAGCAGTCCTTCAACCTGTGAAGATATCTGACGACGTAGTTGACACATCTATCGAAAGCGTCGAACGATTGTTGTGTCCAGGGTAATTCTGAAAAATACAATGTTGACAGATTTAAAATTTATTTTTGATTACTTGAGGGTAGCAAAACATTCGCTTGGTGCTGTAAGCATCAATGTTGAGCGAATTTGAACAAAATTTACAGTGAAACTTCATGACCGTATAGAATGTGACATAATGTGTATATAAGGCCACATAATAAATGCGTATTTATTTTTAATACTCAATGCTGATGCTTAGTGTTCAGTAATTGAATGACCTTCTGGTTAGAGTGATTATAATCTAAGACCTATTTTTATCAATTGTTCAATCATATGGTAGAAATTTTCATTGTGCAACAGAAGTATGTAAGTAAGAGAGTAACTAAATATGGCTATAAGATTTAGTTTAGAATATATAAATAAATATTTAAGGAATGCTCCACTTTTATTGTATTCCTAATAATTACAGCTCTTTAGCTTTTTGGTTCTTTTAGATTGGTATTCTCTGTGAGGGGCAATATGTAATTTATTTATGCCTGGCTAAGTGGCTAAGTACAGTCAGCGTCAAATAGGAACACTCAGGGTATTCAAATAAATAGATGCAACCATAAAGTCAATAATATCGGTACAAAGTTTCTTTATTCTTGTCAACAATGTAGTTGCTCAAAAAGCCAAGACGTTTAAAATGTCATATCAACCTGGGATCTTCTACATTATAAATGGCATAGGTATTAATAAATAAAGTACCAATACTTACCATTGTTTTCAATTTTGTTCATAATCATGTCTCTATTTACTTCTAGGTAAATGGACAACTTCTCCATTCCAACGACTCTCAGATCGTACACATGTTCCATGAGGATTGTGTTTAGATAGTCTGCTAAGGATTTGGGCAAGATATTCTTCCATGGGGGGCCCACCAAAGTATGTGCCAAGTAGTGGCAATTATTGAAAAACAGGGCTGAAATATGCAAAAATGTTATAAATGAGCTAATAACATTACAGTACAAGGTTTCTTGAGGAATGCTGGCCTGAAGAAGACAGCGGGAAACCGTTGGATTGAGAGGTCACAGGACCGGTTGGAGTGGCGCCATTTAGGGGAGGCCTATGTTCAGCAGTGGACATTAGAAGGCTGATAGATGGATGGATGGACAAGGTTTCTCAACCTTCATCTCGTTACCATCCTTAGAGTATAAACAATATTTTAATGTTTTTACACAGACTTGTTACTTTAATTTTAAGTCATATAAGAAGACATCACAGAGTTTTTTTAAATCTTTTTTTTAAAAGCAAATATTCTGTCCCTCATATAATCCATCTATGCCTATCTAGGAAACTGCTGCATATTAAAAACAAGAAACATGAGATAGTATATGTAAAACCCAAACAATATAATTTCAATTACCAATTTCCAATGGATTTTCTTTCAAGTTACTTCTAAATTTCTCTGCAACAAGATGTTGATACATAACAGCTATATCTTTTATGTACAATACCAGCTGTTTCCCATATACATCTGGTAATGCCGTGCTCTCTTCTAAATGCTTAATTATGATCATGACAATCTTTTTCACACTCTGTGATATGACACATTTTGGGAAAAACAGTGGCATGTTTATGTCGTAACAAAATTCTTTATCGGTAACATCTGTTATGGAGTCATCTTGGTTGGTGGTTCCCACTACTTCAGTGCCATGTGGAAGACACTCCTTGATCAGCTCTCGTACATCAGAGAGCATTTTATCACACTTTTTATCATATAGCAATAACTCTGTGTTGCTTATAAACTTTCTAAGAGGAGACTCCTCTGCTTCAACATATTTCAAGTCTACTAAGAACTTATTAAACGTCTCCAATTCTAAAGCAATCTCCTTGTAGGCTCGGTAGCTGGCTTCACAGGATGGTAAGTTAGATTTAATGCAATCTTGGATAATCTTGGCAAAGAACGCCTGTCTATTTGAATCACCGAAGCATTCAAGGAACTTTTTATCTGCCTCAAATTTCGAACCTATTGTGGATTCCAAAAACTCAAAAACTGCCATCAAGTTGTTAAAAATTGTCTGGATTGATGGACACTTGGTGTCATTTAAATCTATTTTGATGTTAAATACTAAAGCACCAACATGGTCATCAGTGTATATCTCACAATTATGCTTGATTATTTTGACAAGCAATTGCTCAACAAAGAATTCACTGAACTCATGCAAATCAGCATTTATCCTTTCAGTAAGGTACAAGGCTTTTAGGACATTTTGAAGAAGTACAGGGTCATTCTGTTGGACGGAAAGAGAGTATGTGAGGGTGTCTATCCCCTTCTTGGTTGTCCATGAAAATATGCTTGCCCAGTCGAGGCTGAGATGTGCTAATGACAAAGCTAACTGGCTTTCTGACTGATAATTAAGATTTTGCAATGCTGTATCTAAGTTTCCTTCAAATTCTATCCCGAGTAACGCTTTCTGTAATTCTTTTATTTTTAACACGGCGTCTGCATATTTTAAACTACTGAAGTCTCGGTCTGCCCGTTCAAGGATAGAAATTCCGTCCACCACAATGCATAAATCGTTAAAATTATTAACGATTTTATCTAGTTTTTTAGAAGCACTATTAATTTCGTCGACATTTTCACCGAACTTTCGTCGGAAAGATTGAATTTCGTCTCGTAACTCGCTGAGAGCAGTATTCGCTTTGTGCTTCCGTTTGGAGTAATTCATCTGCTCCAAACTCCTCGACGGATCAGAAGTTACATAAAGATCTACAAAATAATTTTGCAAGTCCCAAGATAATACCTGCATTCGTTCTGAAAGTTCAGTTATTTTCGGTAAAAGTTGGTCGCGCCCTTTTTTAATGTCTTCCGAACTTATTTTATTCGCTTCTTGGATAACAGCACTTAATAAACTCATGTTTTGATGCCACAATTTTTTCTTTAAGGCTCAGAAATTCAATAATCGTTGTTTTTCTTTTCTTTCACTTAAAGTAATAACACTCAACAAAGTTTATTAAACCTTTTCGATCTTTTTAAATTTAAAAATCCCCTAAACCGTTTGCCTAGTTGACATTTGACATGATAATGACAGTCTGTAACTGTAGCAGTACACTTTTGACGTTAGTACGATTGAATACAAACATAATTCTCATCATACTGCCAGTAAATTATTTATTTCAACACTTCTATTATTTATAACGTTGGAATAATATTATTCGTACCCCAAATAATAATTATAAAACATATAATTACATAAACATTAAAGTTACGTAAAAACGCTTGTACATAGACCACCAGTCATGCCCAGTTCTTACCTGCTACTAAATTTTCCAACGTAAAGTACTATTTTTTAATTAATTTAAGAATATCATTGGATAATTATATTCATGTATCAATTTAACGGTAATGAAATAAAAATTGTATGAGATTATTTGTTCAAAAATATAACTGTGTTAAAGTTTTGTTGTCGTCAATGCTTGTTGGATCAATTAACTTCCAAGCTTCTCAGAAGAAGTACCTTCTTGATCTAAGTATTTGTATTTGTTTCTTTCAAAATTTTAATTATTTTTGTATATTTACAAACACTACAGTGTTTTTACAAGTACTATTTCGAAATATTTCGCAGAAAAAATAATATAAAATAAAAATGAACGATAGTGAAATTGAAAACTTGAAAAGCGAATTGGACCATGAAAAAACCTGCAGGTATTATATGCAGTACATATTTGTAACTTAAAAAATTATAACTTTGGATGTGCCAATTCTTTTACAATATTGCAAATCAATATTTTAATACAGAGAAGCAGCAGCTTGGCAGAATGGTGAACTAGAAAAGCAGATAGTCTGCATGCAAGATGAACTCCGTAAAAGCGACTACCCGTGGGACCAGGATGATGACCTCCATCGGGAGAGCGCAAGGCACAAGCAATTGCTTGAGGCCATCGAGACATTACGAGAACAGCTCCCGATTCTGAAGGATAAGATAAAGAGCGCTAAAATCTGTGGTCCGGGTAAGTAGTGCCAACTAGTGGCGAAAATTAGAACTACACCTACTATTGAGGTAGTGATTCCAATTTTAACTAATGTTGTAACTCGTAACCTTCGTAACCAAACCCAGAGTGGTACAACACTTACAAATCAAAGAGATCCATTATTCACTTTGAAAAAGATGCAGGGCATTTAAGCATTTTACATATCATTTCTTCGCTGTATGACCAATTTTCTTCAATAATAATACAGTACTACTACAGAAGTACTATTTGAGTATTTTTGTTATGATTTATTGATTTAGAAAGTCAGATTAAAGATTGTGAATTCTTTTTTCAGATTGCAAACTGAAACATGATGATCTCAACATAAATCTGGATATATTGACTCCAGTAAGTGAACATGATTTAAATCATTACTTGATGACTTTATATCAACAGCTTTGTATAGATTTAATGTTGAATTGCCATTTAATTTCAGGCCGAATTGCTACGTACAGTGAAACGTTTCGAACGACTTAAAACTGACCTCATCAGTACACTTCGAAGCAAGGAATGGCGTTTGGATTCTGAATCAAAGGTATATAATATTAAAGTGCAAATATCTTTAAGTTGAGTTTTTGTAATGCGGCTCAAAGGACCAAAATGATGATTGTAACATATTTCGTTAAAATTATTTAAGACGAGCATAATTGTTGTTATTGTTAAATACTTTTCAATAACAGGGTAATAGGAATAATGCTTTTTAGTAAGCTTTAAACTAAATATTGTATATTTTTATCTACATTACCTAATATTTGATAATAATTTTCAGTTATTCGTACGTGTAAACGATCAACGAACTTATTTGCAAAATGAACTAATGATATGTCAGAATAATATAATGCGCCTTCAGAAAAACGGGAGCTATTGGCAGTAAGTATTTTTAATATAAATTATTATATGTTGTTTTAAATTTTACGACTCATATAATAATTGCTTTTAAAAATTTACGCCCATACATACTTTCATCTGAAATGAATGTTTGTGTGTGTCTTATGAAGTTTTCCAATTCATTTGTTTTTTACAGATTTTTTGAATGAAATCATATATTGTTTTCAAATGTTGGTTGTCTCTTCCAGAAATATTCCGCGTAAGAATGACGAAAGAGTGCTGGACCCAAAGCGAGGCCCTGTGAAAAAAATATTCGGCAACCAACGACTACCGCCCATCATAACCTAACATATTACTGTTAGAGATCTATATGACACGTACACATAGTCAAAATTAATATAGAATAATATATTTATTCACTTTGTTCATTCACTTTTAGCCAAAACGTATGTATTTTTTTTATTATAACACAAAAACGCCACAGACTGATCGTCCGTGCCTTTTGTCACAATAGTTCTTTTTTATAACTTAATTAGTCTTTATTTCTTAGCTCCACGTTAGGCCATCGCTGTCACCATCACACTGTCGTGTGAGGTGGTGGCAACGTTGTATTAGAAAACGCAAACGTATGTATTAGAAATCTGGACCTTCGAACCAGATGGCACTTTTGGTCCTACGACCAGATTTAAGATTTAAGACATTACTTGATAAGGCAATAAAACAAATTTCAGAGACATTACGTATATTACAATAAATATAAATTATGTTAGTGAAATATAATATTAAATTAATAACTAAACATTAGCACGATACAAAAATATATTGATAGCAGTAAAAAAGATTCCGTTTTATTTACATGTTGCACTCCGAAATGAATGCAAATAATTGAAAAAACTTAATCATTCCCGACGATTAAATCTGATAAAACCGGAATAAAGAAAATATGAAAAAGGACCTCAAAGTTCAAAAGGCACACAATTTTTAATATTATAAAATATTTTTTTTATACCATTACAGACATCTATTTATGGTTGATGCCTAAGTTTTTAATCAACGTACACACGAGTTGAAATCTAAATGTTTGTTGATAGAAAAATGTGATTATTAGAATTTGCGAAAAATATCGAAAAGAGATACGAGACCAAGTATCATAAAAAAACTAAAACTGCATACTAAAATTTTCAAAAAATCCATTTTTTTAGCTAGTAATGGAACAGTAAATTAAAAAAAAAAAAGGAAAACATATAGGTTGTTTTTTCTGACAATTAACTACACATAGCAAACTCATTAAAAGAGATGGGTCCTTAGCTTTCTATTTGGCTATAATCTTGAAGAAATGTTTCATAAATAGGGTTGTCATGTCACATTTTATCTTGATTGTACTTGTTGAATGTCGATAGTTACGTTAATGTCTGGTCATCTTCATAAATCTCGCCGGATGTTCAAAGGAAGCGCTGAGAATACCTTCATTCAGATCTTCAGATGAAAGTGGCTGTTGGTATAATGCCGCTGTAAAGAGAACATTTATTGAAGTGTTTCTTAATAGTAATAATGAAAAAGAATTCATCTGATTTAAACTGGAAAATAATACGACCCCATAAATATAGGGTAGAACCCATTATTAACGCACTGGTGGGCACGAGTTTTCTCTCAAATTGAGGAAGTTTTTTAGCCCATAGTTCACCGGTCTGACCAAGTGCGAATTGGTGGACTTTACACACCTCCGAGAACTTTTTTTTTAAACTCTCGGGTGTGTAGTTTTCCTCACGATGTTTTCCTTCACCGAAAAGCAGTGATAGTTAATTTATAACACGCACATAAATCAGTGGCGCGTGCCTGGGTTTGGACCTCGGTCCTCCAGATTGAAATGGCAAGTTTCACCTATTAGGCTATCATTGCTCTTAATATAGCCCATATGCCCATATATAGTTTCAGGTTATTCCCGTTGCTATACTCACTTCTTACACGTCTCCCACGGTAATAAGTATCTTACGGGTGTGTCTATGTAATATACGCACTCCTAGAGTGGGAGGTAAAACCGTTCGATCAGGCGACCCCGGGAAGGACGGCGGAATGTGTGGTCGCATACCGTCGTAAAGACCAGACGGATTGGTTGGCCCAGCCACTCACCTGGGAGGAGCCCGATGGAGCAACGCGTTCAGAGGATTCCAGTTGCGTCTCATTCAGTTGCTACACAGAGATCCCGGAGTCCTCTTTGTAGCGGCGGTAATTGTTCTTTGGACGGTCACCGAGGGGGTTTCAGTTTCTCCCACGGCGTCCGCGTGTAGCCGCAGATGCTTGGGGCAGGCGCACACGTAGCCGCCCGCCGTGTTCACGTCTGCCGGTACATATAACAAACACTCACGCGCCACACAGTGGTGCCTGTCCGCGTGTAGCCGCAGATGCTTGGGGCAGGCGCACACGTAGCCGCCCGCCGTGTTCACGTCTGCCGGTACATATAACAAACACTCACGCGCCACACAGTGGTGCCTGTCCGCGTGTAGCCGCAGATGCTTGGGGCAGGCGCACACGTAGCCGCCCGCCGTGTTCACGTCTGCCGGTACATATAACAAACACTCACGCGCCACACAGTGGTGCCTGTCCGCGTGTAGCCGCAGATGCTTGGGGCAGGCGCACACGTAGCCGCCCGCCGTGTTCACGTCTGCCGGTACATATAACAAACACTCACGCGCCACACAGTGGTGCCTGTCCGCGTGTAGCCGCAGATGCTTGGGGCAGGCGCACACGTAGCCGCCCGCCGTGTTCACGTCTGCCGGTACATATAACAAACACTCACGCGCCACACAGTGGTGCCTGTCCGCGTGTAGCCGCAGATGCTTGGGGCAGGCGCACACGTAGCCGCCCGCCGTGTTCACGTCTGCCGGTACATATAACAAACACTCACGCGCCACACAGTGGTGCCTGTCCGCGTGTAGCCGCAGATGCTTGGGGCAGGCGCACACGTAGCCGCCCGCCGTGTTCACGTCTGCCGGTACATATAACAAACACTCACGCGCCACACAGTGGTGCCTGTCCGCGTGTAGCCGCAGATGCTTGGGGCAGGCGCACACGTAGCCGCCCGCCGTGTTCACGTCTGCCGGTACATATAACAAACACTCACGCGCCACACAGTGGTGCCTGTCCGCGTGTAGCCGCAGATGCTTGGGGCAGGCGCACACGTAGCCGCCCGCCGTGTTCACGTCTGCCGGTACATATAACAAACACTCACGCGCCACACAGTGGTGCCTGTCCGCGTGTAGCCGCAGATGCTTGGGGCAGGCGCACACGTAGCCGCCCGCCGTGTTCACGTCTGCCGGTACATATAACAAACACTCACGCGCCACACAGTGGTGCCTGTCCGCGTGTAGCCGCAGATGCTTGGGGCAGGCGCACACGTAGCCGCCCGCCGTGTTCACGTCTGCCGGTACATATAACAAACACTCACGCGCCACACAGTGGTGCCTGTCCGCGTGTAGCCGCAGATGCTTGGGGCAGGCGCACACGTAGCCGCCCGCCGTGTTCACGTCTGCCGGTACATATAACAAACACTCACGCGCCACACAGTGGTGCCTGTCCGCGTGTAGCCGCAGATGCTTGGGGCAGGCGCACACGTAGCCGCCCGCCGTGTTCACGTCTGCCGGTACATATAACAAACACTCACGCGCCACACAGTGGTGCCTGTCCGCGTGTAGCCGCAGATGCTTGGGGCAGGCGCACACGTAGCCGCCCGCCGTGTTCACGCACGCCACCTCGCACAGAGCCACGCCCTGCGTGCACTCGTTCACGTCTGTTGGTACGATAACATGGTCAGCCAAGTGGTAAAACGAGTGTTTTTTTATTCTTTAACCTAATAATAAGGCAAAAGGGCCTTCTGATGGAAAATAATAGTCCCCGCCGCCGATGGACATTTGCAACACCAGAGAGCTCGCCAATGAATCGCCTTTGAGGGAGTTATTTTAGTATTTTTCTTGAGTTCCATGTCATTGCGCTCCGTGAATACCTCAGGAGGAAGCTCATTCCACAACGTGCCCGACCGTGCTAATATCGAGCGTGCAAAGTAAACAGTGGAAAGGTTATACTGCCAGACATAGTTCTAGCGGAAAAAAAATGTTGTGTACAGAACAGGGATTCTATTTAAAATCACAGATCCATTGCTGCTTCTGAAGATTACTTTAGTCTCATATTTTGGGTGCCGGCTTACTTTTATATGAGACGACCCTCTCAGAAACATTGTTGGGGACCTCGCACCGTGTATGTCTGGGACAACATAACATTACCGAGACAGCGCAGGCCGGGCCCGCGGGCCGCGTACCCGCGCGGGCAGGCGCAGCGGTACCCGCCACGCGTGTTGTCGCAGCGCTGCGTCGCGTGGCACGCGTTGCTGGGGATCTCGCATCGTCTATGTCTGGGACAACATAACATTACCGAGACAGCGCAGGCCGGGCCCGCGGGCCGCGTACCCGCGCGGGCAGGCGCAGCGGTACCCGCCACGCGTGTTGTCGCAGCGCTGCGTCGCGTGGCACGCGTTGCTGGGGATCTCGCATCGTCTATGTCTGGGACAACATAACATTACCGAGACAGCGCAGGCCGGGCCCGCGGGCCGCGTACCCGCGCGGGCAGGCGCAGCGGTACCCGCCACGCGTGTTGTCGCAGCGCTGCGTCGCGTGGCACGCGTTGCTGGGGATCTCGCATCGTCTATGTCTGGGACAACATAACATTACCGAGACAGCGCAGGCCGGGCCCGCGGGCCGCGTACCCGCGCGGGCAGGCGCAGCGGTACCCGCCACGCGTGTTGTCGCAGCGCTGCGTCGCGTGGCACGCGTTGCTGGGGATCTCGCATCGTCTATGTCTGGGACAACATAACATTACCGAGACAGCGCAGGCCGGGCCCGCGGGCCGCGTACCCGCGCGGGCAGGCGCAGCGGTACCCGCCACGCGTGTTGTCGCAGCGCTGCGTCGCGTGGCACGCGTTGCTGGGGATCTCGCATCGTCTATGTCTGGGACAACATAACATTACCGAGACAGCGCAGGCCGGGCCCGCGGGCCGCGTACCCGCGCGGGCAGGCGCAGCGGTACCCGCCACGCGTGTTGTCGCAGCGCTGCGTCGCGTGGCACGCGTTGCTGGGGATCTCGCATCGTCTATGTCTGGGACAACATAACATTACCGAGACAGCGCAGGCCGGGCCCGCGGGCCGCGTACCCGCGCGGGCAGGCGCAGCGGTACCCGCCACGCGTGTTGTCGCAGCGCTGCGTCGCGTGGCACGCGTTGCTGGGGATCTCGCACTCGTCTATGTCTGGGACAACATAAAAATCTTTGTACTAGCTGTAAAATTTAAAAAAAAGAAAAGAAATATACCAGAAACCTTCGCGAGCTCATTAATAACAACTTTGCTAAAGATGTCACATGATCAAATGAATAGTTTAAGACTCTATAGAGGACATACATACATTCTTTTTTATAAAGAAGATATAATATCTCTCCATGAGGTAATCGGGCGAATTGGATAGATGACACTAGAGACGATTAAATAGTTTTAAACGATATTATGAGGCGGACGTAACACTGAGAACTGAGGGCAATAATATTTTGAATTATTCGCAAAACCACCAGGCGGTAGAAACGATATAGTTCGACCGGGGAGATACCACAGCCACGCCTATTTCAAGCACTTGTTGCGTTTCGATGGAAGAGTATGGTTGCCGGTTCACTTCAATATGAGGCGACCATGATGATGAGGATTGACACATCGAAAGTTTTCTGGTGAATCATTATTGATTACTGATATTTTCTAGTTTATGGACCATGACCCTATAGCTTTATTATGTGCGTGCAATACTAGCAATTGAACAAAAACAAAATATCGGCTAATAATAAATTTCTTTGATCTCACCTTATAGGACCAGAAAAATAGGTTCCGAATTTGTCTAAAACAAACCTACAGAGGTCCTTAAGCAATAAATGCTTAAGAAAGTAGCCCAACAATCCGCTCGCAACATCGCCCGTTGCCGTGCCCAGGACGTAGACGTCCCGCGCGTCGCCCCTTGCTGTCGCCGACCTACATTCATTAGCTTTGAGGTCTAATACCGTACGTACGTCCCTTGCGCTCCATGTTATATTCCATACCTAATATACCGAAGTCCTCCAGCACTGACTAAAACACCTACGCTAAACAGAGATTAGGGTCCCTAGTCCCCCCCTCCCTAGTTATGTTGTAGCCCTGCCTACATCTGATAAACTTCTCCCTACATGATGAAAGCCCATGCCCGGTGGATCAGGAAAGTCGATGAGGATATTACCATCGCAAGTGTCATCAGTAGCGTTGTATCTGTAGCCGGGGGAGCAGGGCCCGCGCTCGCTGTGGTCTAAATTCTCGGTCACATTCACATCGTAATACTTTTGCTGGAGAGCCGCGTCTGAAATAGCAAAAAATACCGGAAATTTACATAGAATAAAATAATAGAAATATATGAATAGATTTCGATTCCACTAATATAGTATGCAGATTTTTTAAAAATAGCTTGTTATGAAAAAATCTAATAATCTAATTATAGTTAATGATGTTATATATTTTTTCATATTATTTCAATTACAGTCAACTTAAAATGATTTGCACGTTGGATTAGACAGATGAACGGAAAAATAATAACTAGCAAAAAATGATTGTTAATGTATTCGGTACAATTAAATATAACAAAGAGAAAAACCCGATAGTATATATTCGAAGCTTGCATATTATATTCAGAATTTAAATTCTTCGATAGTGTGATTCACAATTTAGTGGCACCATCTCTCATGGAAATATTTTTTTTTAAATAATATTATTCATTTTTTTTTTATTTGACTGAAGTAGCAAACGAGCATGCAGCCCACCTGATGGTAAGTGGTCACTGCCGCTCATGGACATATGTAATCAACTTCATACAGAACATGGGTTCTATCTGAAGTCAAACACAGATGCGTTGCTACTCCCGAGGACTATGATGGTCGCCTCATGTAAAAGTGTGCCGGCAACCACACCCTTCTATCGAAACGCAAGAAATGCTTCACGCTAGAAATAGGTGTGGCGGTGGTAACTTCCCCGGTCGAACTACACTGGTTCTACCACCTTCCTTAAATCCTAATCCTAATTATGAAAATTTACCTGGTTCCAAGTAAAAACTGTTTTCTGCTGTGGAATGGTGAGAGTCCACTACTTCCGGTTGCATTTCGAAAGCAACTTCTGGTAAGTAAGGACTTTCCTGAAACAATGTCATATAACCAACTACATTCATAATATATATCACATGTCATCAATCCCAATGACTAATCAAACCCCATTCGAGGAGGCCTATTTTAATTAACAATGGACTTCAAAAGGCTACTGGATGGATTCATATCTACTTAATACAAATAATAAAAAAAAAAATACTTAATACTTACGACAATTTGTCTATTTTCTCGGCTGGGCAATATTTCGTTTCTTTCTGTATTGTCAGAACGTTCGGTACATCTGGGCAGATTGGGACATTTTCTTATCTGAGGATGATAAAGAAATAAAAATTTTGTTAAACAAGAAAAAAGGTTATAAACGTTTCGTTTCAGCCTATTTATACGATAACGCTCATCACTGGCAGATCCAAGATTGTCGATTGGGGATTTTCTTGTCTTGTCTTTTGATTTGTTTGTTGTATTTTGTATGCGTGAGGAAGGTCCTCCTATTTCTCAAAATTGTTAAGGGGTAGGGGGGTCACATCCTATTTCTGAAAATTGTTGTACGACTAACAAACGTCAGTCGTAGTAAACTTGTCAGATAATGTGCGCTGATCCTGGATCCACGAGTGATCTCGATGACGTCACCTGCAGTTTGCCTCCAGCGCAATGCGCGGGCATTTCGATTGGTGGGAAAGGGGGAGTTTATCCTTGATTACGAGTGATATCGATGTCGTTAGTGAATTTGAGTTGCATTGCATTCAGATTGGGGGGGATTAACCGGAACGAGACGGCGCAACGCGCCAACAATTAAATTGGTAGAGATTCTATATCCGCTAGTGATGTCGATACGCCATCTGCACTGCACTGCACATCTCCCTGGCGCAACGTGGGTTATACATTTGGTAGGGAAGCAGCTGCACGTTGCCTTCTAGTAGAGAAGGGGAGGGGTTTATTCCTATACCCACTAGTGATATACGTCACCTGCACATTGTCCCCCACGCAGCGGGGCCCCCGGCAGCGGCGCGAGCGCGCCTGCGTGGCCGCGCCGCACGCCGCCGAGCAGGGCCCCCAGCGGGACCAGGGGCCCCAGCCCGCTACCGTGCTCGTGTCCTCCTGTGGTACCATTGGTTTGTTATATAGGTTGATGTAGCAAACGAACATGCAGTCCACCTGACGGTTACATCTATGAGGGACTTCAGAACTCGAAGCTGTGTCCCCCTTCTCCTGTGGTATTTTTATTTAGTTCTTTCATTCATATAGAACCCGGGCCAGAGTTCTATATGAAGTTAAAGATGTCGCTGGACGACAGTGACAACAATCAGGTAGACTGCATGCTCGCGAATACGGTTTTGCGGTAGTGCAATTTCACGTTACAAAACCAATCCTATGTAATACGTATTTTTACTAGTGTCCGACAGAACTTTCGGTTTTGGTTTCGGCCAAAATTGGCCGAAACTTTTGCCGAAACCAAAACTAATTTCGGAAGCTGTCGTGTGCGCTCGCCTTACTTCGTTTCTCGCGGCAACATTCTGGCGAACCCTGGCGGACATATTCGGGAATTCGACAACCGATAGGTACTATGAACTGGGCGGCAGTTCATAGTATCGGTCGAGTGCGAAATCTCAGACCCCTGCTCAATATGTGCCGGAGTGCCTAAGAGTAGCCTACCTTTCGCCGCTACTCTACGCCTTCTACAACGATTCCCACCCACGAAGGTCATTTTGAAGATTGGGAACGTGACGTGGTACTAGCTTTGATCGCGGAAGGCAACTATTAAAATAAAATAATTATACACTTTTTTCATGTCCCTGATTAATGCAGAATAATGGCAAAAACGCCCCAAACTTCAGTGGTTTAAGGATTTTATACTTGACCACGTGAATTTCGGATTCGGGTTCGGTTTCGGCCGAAACTGAAGCCACGGCCGTCCATTCTGTTTCGGTTTTGGTTTCGGCCGGAAAACCAGTTTCGGTCGGACTCTAATTTTTACGTTAATTTAATTTACGTTATTAAGTTTTTTTAGATTACTTACGTACCTCACACGGTGGCATGTGACATTTTCTTCTATCACTCGCTGGGCCCGTGCACTCGGACTCATCCAAAATAATCTTGTCTGATTGAGTAGACTTATCTATAAAAATATTTACTTACTAATTTTATAAAGTTTTTATAAGTGGAGGTTACAATTTGTCACACAAATAAATTATGACCTGGATTAGCACATTCTCTTCGTCGTGTGAAACAAAAGCCAAGCGATCAGAGCCACGGGAAAAACTAGTTAATAAAATACATGTTGTATTTTATGAAATAAATAACAAATTCAATTAAACTCTTCGTATGCTAAATGTGTTTAACATTGTTGTTATGAAGGCGAAAATAAGTAGTTAATTAATAGGTAGGAATCAATCGTCATCAACCCTTTTACTGTCCCACTGCTGGGCACGGGTCTACTCTCAGAATGAGACAATTTTAGACGACAGTAAGCCGCGCTGGTCAAGTGCGAATTCAAATCATACCAAATTCTTATCTTTTTGAACAAAAAAGTCTATTTTTTTATAATAATGAAGTAGAAAACGAGCATGCAGTCCACTTGGTAAGTGGTCACTGCCGCCCATGGATATTTGTAAGAAACTTCATATAAAGTGTGCCGGCAACCACACCCTTCCATCGAAACGCAAGGAATGCTTCACGCTAGAAATAGGTGTGGCAGTGCTATCTACCCGTTTGAACTACACTCGTTCTACCACCTTTTATTCAGCTTAAGAACAGATACAAACAACTCTTACCAATGGTATTGTTGTCATCATCGATGTAGTGGCAAAACCTGCTTCTGGCCTGGTAACCCAGCCCACATGTGACGTTGCAGTAGCTCCACTGGGACCACGGGCTCCATTTGCCGGGTACTGGGGAACAAAAGGTTTTAGCGTTGAATTGATCACGCTCTCGGTACTTTTTGTAGATATTTTTCGTTTTTTATCTAAGACTTGTTAACTCGGCGAACTTTGTTCCGCCTAAAAGTGAAAAACCTAAAATTATCAGTGTTTATCAACTGCATTATACATGTATCATACATAAAAACCTTCCTGAATCACTATCTATTAAAAAAAAAACTGCAATTTTAATGCATAGCGTAAATTTAAAGATTTAAGCATGCATAGGGACAGATAGCGAGAAGCGACTTTTTTATTTTATGTAGTGATTAAAGTAGCAAAGGAGCATGCAATCTACCTGGTGGTAAATAATCATTGTAGCCCATGGATATCTGTAAGGAATTGCACATAGAACATGGGTTATATCCGAAGTAAATCACAGATACGTTGCTACTCCCGAGGACTATGATAGTCGCTTCATACAAAAGCGTGTAACCACACCCTTCTATCGAAACGTAAGAACTCAGGCTACAAATAAGTGTGGCGGTAGTAACTTCCCGGTTGAACTACTCTGGTTCTACGACCTGGTACTTAAGTGTGGTATTGGTTTTGAATAGAACTACACCATCTCTATCCGTAGATGTTGTAAGAGGCGAACAAAATTTATTTACCATTATTGTCATTGTATAACTAATGATGTTTCAACCTTAATTCCATGAAGGGATATGCAACCTATTATAAGTTACAGATAAAAGTTAATTATAGGTAAAATACGGGTGATAAAACAACATAACGTTGTATTCCCCTGCCTGTCAATGGTTGCTAGGCAACGCTTTGTTCGTCCCTGTAGTTCCGGGATCAGAATAGGGCTATGGTATCCTCTGCCTGTCGTAAGAGGCGACTAAAAGGGGCTTCCGGGGTTGCGGGCGTCTAGAGTGGGAGCTTGAACCGTCCAGCCAGGCGATCCCGGGAAGGACGACGGTATGTGTGGTCGCATATCGTCGTATAGACTAGACGGAGCGGTGGGCCCAGCCGCCCATCTGGGAGGAGCCCGATGGGGCAACACGCTTAGAGGATTCCGGTGGTGTTTGTTGGAGATCCCTGAGTCCTCTTTTTAGCGCCGAGGATGGCCACCGGGGGGGGTTTTAGTGCGGTAAAAATCCCACATAACCCTTCGTCGCTCCCACGGCGTCGGGTACCTTTTGAAGGTTTCCCCCTCGAAAACAAAAAAAAAAAAAAGGCAACGCTTTGTTATAAAACATTCCATATCGAATTTGCCCCGAGTATAGGTTCATAGAGCAGTGATAGCCTAATGGTTGAAACTTGCCCTCTCGATCGGGAGGTCCGAGGTTCAAACCCAGGCACGCACCACTGATTTATGTGCGTATTATAAATTAATTATCACTGCTTTTCGGTGAAGGAAAACATCGTGAGGAAACCTACACACCCGAGTTTTTAAAAAAAAAAAATTCTCGGAGGTGTGTGAAGTCCACCAATTCGCACTTGGCCAGCGCGGTGGACTATGGCCTAACTCTCTCATTCAGAGAGAAGACCCGTGCCCAGCAGTGGGCCAATAATGGGTTGATGGGGATAGGTTACCTTGCACGAGCAGGTCGTACCGTCGCAGCGCGGTCCCGGCGCGGCTCTCCGCCACGCAGATGTACTGGCCGGCGTCGCGCGCCCGCACCGCCCACAGCGCCAATAGACTACCGCCCAGCACTGCCTGCACGTGGGACGATCGGCTGTTTAGTTTCTGGATGTCCTTTGAAAATAACAGTAATAATATGAAATTAAATCAAATGAAAGCTTGGTAGAACCTGTGTAGTTCGACCGGGAAAGTACCACCGCCATACTTATTTCTAACGTGAAGCATTTCTTGCGTTTCGATGGAAGAGTGTGGTTGCCGGCACCATAGTCCTCGGGAGTTCTATCTGAAGTCAATCACAGATGTGTTAGCAACACAACTCATGTACTGTATGAAGTTGATTACAGATGTCAATGAGCGGCAGTGACCACTTACCATCAGGTGGTCTGCATGCTCGTTGCAATTTCAGGCAAATAAAAAAAAATCTTTATTTTATAGTTTTTTTTTGTTCTCAAGGGGGAAAATATCAAAAGGTACCCGACGCCGTGGGAGCGACGCAGGGTTATGTGGGATTTTTACCGCACAAAAATCCCCCCGGTGGCCGTCCTCGGCGCTTCAAAGAGGACACCGGAACCTCCACAGGACCGCTGCCGGAATCCTCTGAGCGCGTCGCCCCATCAGGTTCTTCCCAGATGGGCGGGTGGGCCCACCGAGCCATCTAGTCTTTACGGTGATATGCGACCACACATAGCGACGTCCTTCCCGGCATCGCCTGACTGAACGGTTCAAGCTCCCACTCTAACCGCCCGCAACCCCAGGAGCCCCTTTTAATCGCCTCTTACGACAGGCAGGGGATGCCGTAGCCCTATCCTGGTCCCGGAACTACAGAGTGCATTTCTTGTAGGCCTACGGGGGCACTTACAAATTGTCAGTAACATTTTTTTCTTACACTACCACCGGATCGGAATATGACCTGAACTGAGAATATAAGATTAGAGCAGTTTAATGGTTTTGACGACCCGCGTGGCGGAGCGGTTACCATACCGGTCTGACGCGCAACCCGGGTTCGATTCCCGGCCAGGCATATCTGAATGATGAGTTTAGATTCATGTTCTGGGTCTGGGCCGCCGACGGGGAGGGGGGTGGTTTAGTGCGGTAAAGACATTTACGAGCCGATCAATCTGATGAGGCTCGTATAAAAGTGTGTCGGCAACCACACTCTTCCGCCGAAAAAAAAGACTATAAAGTCCACGGGCGTAGCAACGCCTATGTGATGGACTTCAGATAGAACTCGTGCTCTATGTGAAGTTTCTTACAGGTGTCTATGAACCACAATAACCTCTTACCATCAGGTGGTTTGCATGCTCATTTGCTAAATCAACCATTTCAAAAAAAAATGTGTGCGTGTACTAGCGTACACTCGTAAGAAGTGAAACTTCTAATTTTTAAAAAAATAATTTACTATATGCAACTTTACAGAAATTGGTTAAATAAAGTTAAATTAGATAAAGTTTAATAAAAGGCTTTTATTAAACTTTATCTAATAATCTAATCTATAATAATCTATCTAATATCACGCGTGGTAGGGATAAGAAAAAGATGGCGCGTAACGAAAAAAAAAGATGGCGCGTAACAGAAAAAGATGGCGCGTAACGAAAAAATGTTACACTAAATTTTTTTCCAACCCCGATAAAGAAGTTTCACTTCAATAAAAAAAATAACAACAAATTCACAAATACCTTCAGCCAATATATTGTAGGCGGCGGGTAGCCGTCCACTTCGCATTTGAGTACGATACTACGCTGCAGCGGTACTACATATCGTTTCGTAGTATTGTTCCCAACATTGCCGACGATAGATGGCGCTTTTTCCACTGAAACTTCGAAAACCACTTCTGTGGTACCCACTTTGTTCGTCATGATACAGGAGTACTTGCCGGAATCTGACGCTTCAGTTTCATTTATTATCTGGAATTTTAATACCTTATTTGCATTGATATCTATCTAGCTTTAGACTAACTGCAGGATGGTAATTCGAGCTTTTATAAATGAGCCAATACTGGATGTTATTTACTTTAGGGGATAATGACTTTTTAAATTTACATTCGTTACATAACCGCGGCGGTAGTTTTTCTCCGCCTGGAAAGAAATGTTGTTTGGGACTTTATAACAAAAATATATTATGTGTGATGAAAAATGTCAAATTATAGAGTTTGACTATTTTTCTCTCAGAATAAGAGAGTTTTTTTTTTATAAAAAAAAAACTCTCTTATTCTGAGAGAAGATCTGTACCTTTAGTGGGTAGTTTATTATGTATCTTCAAAACAAGGTCTGTTCCTATTTTCACTCAGCATTTCAAAGTATATTTCAAGTTATTACCGAAAATGAAAATGCAAACAAGAACAACGCTTGTTTTGAGGAAACATAATAAACTCGTACTAATGTTACTATGCCAAGTCGCGGAGGCAATAATGGGTTAAAGATATCCATACTAGTATTATAAATGTGAAAGTGTGTTTGTTTGTTCCTCTTTCACGTCGCATATAAACCATATCACATAGCTATTATGTGATATGGTTTATATGCTGGGAAATAGGAGGGCGGAGAGTGACATAGGCTACTTTTTACCGTGGTCTCTCATTTCCATTAGAATATCGGTGTTTTATAAGATGATACATATTTAGTAGTTTCAGACGTTGTTAATAGATGGGGTTAGTAAAATTCATTTGCACGTTCTGAATCACGGTATCAAATGCTAATGTTAATTTCCTTTGACCGTGCGGGCGAAGCCGCGGGTAAGGGCTAGTAGAGCTATATTCTTCAAAATTCTCTTACCAAAGTATAATTATCATTGAGTAGTGCAACCCTTGGTGTATCCCCACTTATTTCCTGATAAGGGTACCTCATCCAAACGACGTAAGGCAGCGGCCGGCCCTCTACCGGGCACGTCAGGTTTAGCTGTGACCCCGCACGACCCATCACTTGCCTTGTGTTATCTTTGAGGTGAGGTGGAGCCACTGAAAAATAGATTGGAATGGGTATTACCTATTAGCTAGAGCAGTGATAGCCTAATGGTTGAAACTTGCCCTCTCGATCGGGAGGTCCGAGGTTCAAACCCAGGCACGCACCAATGATTTATGTGCGTATTAGAAATTAATTATCACTGCTTTTCGGTGAAGGAAAACATCGTGAGGAAACCTACACACCCGAGAGTTCTTAAAAAAAAAAAAAAAAGTTCTCGGAGGTGTGTGAAGTCCACCAATCCGCACTTGGCCAGCGCGGTGGACTATGGCCTAAACTCTCTCATTCTGGGAGAAGACCCGTGCCCAGCAGTGGGCCAATAATGGGTTGATGCGATTACCTATTTAACGAATTCTCACTTAGTTTGCCCTAAACTACACAATTACTGTATAACATCGATATATTTGACGACCCGCGTGGCGGAGCAGTTACTATGCCGGGCAATGGGTCCCGGGTTCGATTCCCGGCCAGACAGGTATCTGAATGATGAGTTTAGATTTATGTTTTGAGTATGGGTGTTTGTGTATTCGTCTTGTGTGAGACCATGGTACCCACGACATATGAGAAAATCCTAGTGTGGAGCTATGAGTGTAGAAAGCATGTTTGTGTTTAAAATAAAACTAAACAATAGGTAAGATTTCTAGGAGTCCAGCTGATCGTCCCTGTAGTTCCGGGATCAGAATAGGGCTACGGCATCCCCTGCCTGTCGTAAGAGGCGACTAAAAGGGGCTTCCGGGGTTGCAGACGGCTAGAGTGGGAGCTCGAACCGTTCGGTCAGGCAATCCCGGGAAGGACGGCGGTATATGTGGTCGCATACCGTCGTAAAGACTAGACGGAGCGGTGGGCCCAGCCACCCATCTGGGAGGAGCCCGATGGGGCAACGCGCTCAGAGGATTCCGGTTGCGGTCGGACCGAGTACCCGGAGTCCTCTTTATAGCGCCGAGGACGGCCACCGGGGGGGTTTTAGTGCGGTAAAAATCCCACATAACCCTGCGTCGCTCCCACGGCGTCGGGTACCTTTTGAAGGTTTCCCCCTCGAACAAAAAAAAAAAGGAGTCCAGCTGATGGTTAAAAAATATCTTTTTGGTATTGTGATAAAAATAAGATTATTATTTTTTCGAATTATACCAGTCGATACCGATGGCCATCACTCTGCGTTAGAATACACGTTTTATTGCTGGACGAGAGATTTTTTTTTAATATTTGGCATTTATACTAACTGTACCCTAATTATAACTATTTATTTATTGAAACTTTATTTAGTAGAATGTGTAAAGAATGCACTTCTAGTATTAAAGAGTAGATATGTTAATAATGAATAGATATGAAAAAACCAAGTTGTATTTATGAACATGATATTTTCTACATCTGAAACACAGTACATAATAAGGTGACGTAAAAAAACAAAATAAACGTACCCAAAACATCAACAAGATAGATGACGCTAGTGTTGCCGACCTTATTTCTCGCGACACAAGTATAGTTCCCGGACTGTTCGTCCTTCGCGTTCCTGGCTACAATGGTCTCTCCATAGTCCATAGATACCATACTCTCATCATAGAACCTCAGCGGGGTGTCGTCTTTGAACCAATAAACTTCGGGCAAGGGATTGCCGTAGGGATGACAATGTAGGTAGAAGGGATTCCCTGATATAACTTCGATGTTTACTACATTGTCTGATGAGTTCACTTTTTGGGACAATGTTTGGAAGATTCTTGGTGGTTCTGGAAAATATAATGTTGGTCAGATTTTTTTTATTATGACAAGAGGGACACTCGTGTATGTACTAAGTACATCCTTTCACCCAGCACTTTGAGGTTTATTGCTGAATAGACCTTCCGTTGTGGACCTTGCTACCAATTGTCCTCAAGCATGGCATAGGTGCCGATAACTCAGAAGATGTTGGTAAAATAAAAAAAGTATTTGACTAAACTAAATTTCAAATTAAGACCCGGACCATAAATATATTTTTAAACCTTAAGAATAAATCCAGTAGTTTTAGTTAGGTCCTATTTTAAACATAAAAAAATATAACTGTTTTAAACATACAGGCAAAAGTTGTGATATTTAAGTACCTATAGAAATTTCTATTAATACTTATTGTTACTTTCAGTTTTATGAACTTATTTCACAAATAACTTTAAGTAAATTATTATAAGAATTCATAAACCGCATATCGTGAGTACCCGTTAAGTATTATAATGTATCAATTCCGCGATAATACTAATCTAAAATCATATATTAAAGTAAATTATCCTTTTCCACTTACCCAACACTTCAATCTTAACCTTCCGTTCGTTCAGCCCGCCTTCATTAGATGCAATACAAGAATACACCCCGGCGTGGCTCGCGTCAACGCTATTAATTAATAAATCAGCGTATCTGATGCCAGCTTCGTTCGCACTAATCTTGTTTCCATACTTCGTCCATTGTATGGTAGGAATTGGGTTCCCGTTTGCTTGGCAAGCTATTCTGATTTTCGTACCCAGCTGAAAACAAAAAGGTATGACAGGAACTTCACATTATTCGTATATGATTTAATTGTCCTCGTCATTAGTCTCGTCCTAGCCGTCGTTAGCCGGAGAACCAGAGGAAAAAAGCAGTAGATACTTGAACAATTCGCTTTCGTATTTGTAAAGTATGTGTTTCTCATTTTGGCAACGTCACTTTGTAGATGTAGGTCATTTGAATTTGAATTGGAGGAGGAGAGGAAGCAACAAAACATATAACTTGGTAAATTTGGTAACACAATTTGGTTTGCACCAGGGGCTGAATATTTAATAGAGAATATTTATTATAGAAGTTTTTTCTATCATCTCCTCGCAAAACGTGCCACTCGGTATCAGGGCCCTTCTGACTCTGATCGATGCTATGCCATTGTTTATACAATCCATATTATTTATGAATCGATGTTAATAAGAGTTAAATGTTATCTAACATAGACAGCGTAGATGTTTTTTTTTTATAAGATTCGTAACACGAATACTACCATTACAGTTACATTAACATTACAGTACCATTCGCATTAATGAATGTGCCTTCACATTCAGAAAAAAAATGTGGCACAAAGTTACTTAAATTATTTAACTTTTATTTATTTATTTATTTATTGTCAAAAAGAACGGCAGAACCAATTACACTTATTGACACATACTTAAAAATGAATTATAAATATATATTTTTTATATTTCTCTGCATTAAACAATTATAAAGCCTAAATAAAAAGGTTTTCTTACCGTAACTTCCAAGCTATCCCGGACAGTCTCCCCCTCTCCCTGGCGGAACGCGAGCACGTCCCGTACGGTGGCGGGGCTTACGACATCCACGCGGTACACGGTATGGGTGGTCCCCGCTTTATTAGTGGCGTCACAACGGTATAACCCTCCACACGAGGCCAGCAGGGGGGATGATAGCAGAGATGAGTTTGCTTGTGACCAGCACGTGTTGCTGAGGACGTGAAAAATCTTATATGTATACTTTCAACTTACATTTTTTTGATCTGATTAAAATAGAAACGAGCATGCAGTCCACCTGATGGTCCGCCCAAGAACATATAGAAGCAACTTCAATCAGAACATGGGTTCCACCTGAAGTCAGCCACAGATGCGTTGCTACTCCCGAGGACTATGATGGTCGCCTCATATATAAAGCGTGCCGGTAACCACACCCTTCCATCGAAACGCAATAAATGTTTCACGCTAGAAATAGGTGTTGCGGTGGTACTTCTCCGGGAAAACTATCACTGATTATACCGCCTTTAAACATGCTAATATATACTTAATAAGTATATAGTGAAAAATATTGAAAATAAACCAATTTATGAAATCTTAATTAATATTGAGTACTAAGCCTTATTGTAAGTAAACCGGCAAATATATAATACCCTTTCATCCATAGGCAAGGACACACTAAATAGGGGTGGCGGTAGTACTTTTCCGGTCTATCCCTACGTATTCTACCAAGTAGTGCTGCTAAAAATATGGTTGACCAATTGAAATTTACCTTGTAATGTTTTCCAACTGTGTTAGACAATAACACGGACAGGAAAAATAGTTTATGTAAATTATTATAATATCAACAAATAAGAAATATACGAACTTCGAATGGCAGTAACAATAACATATAATTATTATTGCTTCTAAATTTTAATTTTATAAATATGTCTATGGAAAAGTAATTATTAATAACCTACTTGAAAGTCCATTTGATTTCAGGTGCAGGTGATCCTTTCGCGTCACAATCCAGAGAGGCGTTGGTGCCTTCTTTTAGCTGCACGTCTAGAAGGTCAAACTCGGATATGGTAGGTGGAACTAAAAATGACAGAATATTTGTTTTGAATATTTTTAACTAGCTAATTCCCACGGCTTCACTCGCTTTTTTTTACAATCAGATTTAAAGATTTATTTATCAACCAAAACTGCATGCTCGTTTGCTACTTTAATCTTTAAAAAAATAGAAAGTGGTGTAGCGCTAATGCCTTCAGACTCGAATGCCGAAAGGTTACAACCTTTTTATTACTATTCATCTGCAAGTAGCTTATATTACGTGCATGACCACAAAGAGATTTGTAAAATACACGCACCGAGATGAGCAGATCTTAATTATAATAAGCAATGAACAAAGATGAAATAGTTCATAGTTGCAACTTTAACGTTATATGCTTATTGGAAATTAATTATCGAAGCTTTACGGCGAAGAAATACATCTAAAGGAAACCTGAAGAGGTTTTGCAAGAACTCTCAAGCCTACTCAAGGTTTGAGTTTTTACAAAACCTCTTCTGGGTATGTGACGTCTACTAACACGCAGTTGACCAGCGCAGTGGACTATGGCTTGAAATTCTCCCATACAGAAAAAAAACTGTGCCGAGCATTAATGGGTTCACTCATACTACAACGGATATAGGTTGAATGATACACTTACCAATCTTATGCTTGCGGTCTGGAATGTGGAAATCGTGGGGGTGATTAACGGATAAAATCCAAGATATTTAACAATATCCAATGTGTTCACCCACACGCATGCAAGGGAAGTGGATTATCCCTCACTACCACTAAAAGACCATTAGACCTATGTCCAGTGGACTTTAATTTGGCTCATGGATGTTGGCAAATGGGTTGTAAGGTGGCTAAAATGGCACTGATTACCTAAAACGTCCAAAGTAAACTGTCTCAAAGCGGCGCCGTGTTCGTTGCTCGCCACGCACTTGTACGTTCCGGTGTGATGCAGTTGTATATTTAGTAACTTTAACACGTCCCTGTCTTCGCCCAGCATTATCTTCGAGTTGAAGTACCACTTCACCTGTAATGTGATGACGATGTATGTAATTCTTAACGTTTTACTTATTCATAGCCCTACAAATCGTAATATTTTTTCTGTGTCGCAGATGCCATGGTCGCATAGTCGATATATCCGCAGCTCAGAATTTAAAAAAAGACGTTTCATGAGCACCTGTTACATATTATAATAAATCGATTTATCAACTTGTGTAATTATTTTTTTATATGGATTTACTATAAATAATTAGAGCACTGATAGCCTAATGGCTGAAACTTGCTCTCTCGATCGGGAGGTCCGAGGTTCATAACCCGGGCACGCCTACGCCCTACGAAAAGCAGTGATACCACTGATTCATGTGCGTATCAGAAATTAATTATCGCTGATTTTCGGTGAAGGTAAACGTCGTGAGAGAACCTACACTCCCGAGTTTAAAAAAAAAACTCATTCAGAGAGAAGACCCGTGCCCAGCAGGACAATAATGGATTGAACATACTAAAATACATCGCTATACTGAGATTAAATACTGGACAATTATTCAAAGCAAAAAAATATAATAATACCCCACAAAAACATATATTACTTGACCACAACAATTAGGCGCATAAAACAAAAGTGGTTCAATACCCCGCATCTCGCTTCTTACCCCGCGCGTCGTCTAGTACAGTTGTGTATCGTCTAGGTGTTTACGTTAGCCAGCACGTGTTTAATGTTATTTCGTTATAATGTTACTTTAATGAGTGATTATTATTTTTTTAAAGTTATTATTAAATTAGTTGATTATTAGTCAATAAAGCTCAAAATGGGTAGGAAAAAGACTATTCGTGGAAGAGAAAGGACTCTTACATTCAAAATATGCATTTTTTTAACAAGAGAAGATTATTGGGCTCAGTATTTCTGTCTCCCAAGTCGAAAATCGAATGTGTGCTGCAACAGGCCTCAGTCTCTTACACACATAAAAAAAGGAAAGAAAATATTCCATGTCTGCGAATATAATAAAACATGAAAGTGCTTTAATAAATACTCGACTATTGAACATACACCATTATGGTGTATGTTTTAATAACGGTATACCTACATTCTTTTGGTATTTGGTAATAGAATATACTTCGCATCGGGATGGCAAATCCCTAGTTCTAATGACGTTTCAATTGGCGTGCGTCTAATTGTTTTGGTCGAGTATTAGGTACCTTAGCCCTTGGTTTCGCGTCCACCTTGCAGTCAAAATACCAATCATTCCCTTTCACCACCTCGACATCTTCTAGAACGTTCTCGACGAAGCTGGGAGCCCATTGCACGATGACGTTGACGCTCGCATATGCGGACGCTACGGCGTTCGACACCACGCATGCATACGTCGACGCATTGTGGCGAGACACGTTGGCAAATGTTAGGCTCTCGTTTGATATTAATACTGCATCCTGAAATTGAAATAGTTTATTGAGTTAATAGTAACGTCTAACGTTAAACATTACGCAAAGCCATTTTATTTAATAGAGTCTTATTATCTTATTGGTATCAATAGCTGAGATGTTTCGCTGATATGCCGCTGTACCTACTGCAATTAGATTATAATTTTTCCAAAAAGGTAAGTAGGTGTACATCTATACGGTATTAAAGTACACCGAAAAATTAACATCAAGTAGACTGTAAGACTAGTTATTACTTTACAAAAAAAATCGGTTGTCTGTAAAGCCGGTTAAATGACGATAGCTGAAAGTGACAACGTTACAAGAAATTACTGATGGAATGATTGCATTTTTCAAAAGAAAATTTAAATTTTATTTGTTTGATAGATATTTTGTATGGATATACAGAAGGAGGTAAATGGAAATCATAATAGATTGATCAAGTTACATTTCTTTGTACGCATAAATACAATTATGTCAATTTTTAACATAATTGTATTTATGCGTATTGGCCGATAGCCTTAAATGGAACGCCTCAGAGCAAGGTAACGCCGCATTGGTCATGTTTTTTGATACGTGCAGCCGGCTCTATCGAATTATCGTTGTCACGTCAAAATGGCTACATTGTTTTGTTCCCTAATACAGTACATTTTACTAACCTAACACACCTGAAATGCTTACAGTACACACCATTTCTCTTCTTTAGGTAAGCCAAAAAACAGAAAATCCAGTACCGGATTAAGCCAGCGCGGGGCCTGTAGCTAATTCTGACATAATACCCTTTAAATAAAACAAAACTGTTACAACTAAACTTTTCTGGATTTAATCTGGGAAAATTTTGTGATGACACTTACTAAATCTACTTCTTTCTGTGTAGGATTTTCAGGATAGCAAAGATAGTAAAATATAAATGTAGGTAGTAAGTTTCTCATTGTAAGTGACAATGTACTTGTGTATGTGTTATGAGAAAAATAAGTATTCTTTTAACCCGAGGTGTTGGGCCGCGGGGCCCGTAGCATTTGCTACTCTTATATGGCTAATCCGGCAATGAGTAAATCTATAAAAGCACATCGAACCTTATACCATTTGAGTGTCCTGTCGCCGTTGGGACGCACCGGGCACTCCACCACCGCGCGTCTCCCTTCCACCACCGTTACGCTGGACTGAGACTCCTCGCCTTGCATCTGCGTGAAAAATGCTGGAATATCGACTGTAGATTAGTGTTACGTGTTTTCCAAACTACATAACTGATTATATTGGTGGGTACTAGTGATCTATTTAAACATTCGCGACTGTGGATATCGTAATGTGATCTTTTTTTTCGGTTTTGGTGTAAGGGGCTAGATAATGTAGAATTGGTGGCCATTTTATTGATTGACAAACTACAGTTCGATTTAAAATTGGACAGATTTGGCGACCTTTATTTGCAAAGCACTGCAATATTCGTTTTTTTTTGCGAATTTTACGTTTCTTTGGTTGTCCAGTCGTACAGGTGGACACCCCTCTGAGGTCTACCTGGATCATTTTGGTAACTAAGAATTGATTCTATTTGATAGGTTGGATTGTTTACTAGGTTGGTACTAGTTTAGGTTCTACATAAATAGAGCACTGGCAATAAAGCTTGTCACTATCGGAAAATGATGTATATCTACTGACATTGTAATTTTATTTTAAATTAGGCGATATAATTTGTAATTTATAATAATCTGTAATTAATTTGATATAATTTGTATTTTTTTTCTCATTAGCTTACACTCGCTTTCTGTGCATGCAGTCTACACCTTTAATTATAATGACACTTGTCTTTCTAATGTTATCTTCTGCTTATGCTGTAATTGGTGTAAATTATGTTGGTGTTCAAATAAATAAAAAATGTGTGCGTGTACTAGCGTACACTCGTAAGAAGTGAAACTTCTTTATGACGTTATTTTCAAAAAATAATTTACTATATGCAACTTTACAGAAATTGGTTAAATAAAGTTAAATTAGGTAAAGTTTAATAAAGGGCTTTTATTAAACTTTATCTAATAATCTAATCTATAATAATCTATCTAATATCACGCGTGGTAGGGATAAGAAAAAGATGGCGCGTAACAGAAAAAGATGGCGCGTAACGAAAAAATGTTACACTAAATTTTTTTCCAACCCCGATAAAGAAGTTTCACTTTTGTTTTCCAATCCCGCTAAAGAAGTTTCACTTCAATAACTATAGCTAAAAAAGTATACTTACAATATATCTCGACTGTAACAGTTTTGTTAACACTTCCCGCTATGTTTTTGGCGATACACGTATACTCGCCGCTCAGTTCCTCGGATGGGTGATTAATGGTCAGTGTGCCGTCCATGTCGATATGGTAACGAAAATCTACAAGCAACATAACAAATAAAATTAAGATATTATTGACTAGCTACGACTAACCACGGGGCACCACCATATGTAAAAATGTAAAATCTATATTAGTACGTGATGTACGTACGTGTACGTGTAAAATCTATATTAGTACGTATTATTAATACATGAAGTAAAAAAATGAGGTGCATTTTTAAGTAATATGCCGCGGACGGATTAGTATGAAAATTTGCACGGTTATAGTGGACGTAGAGAAGGAGGGAAGAATGTTAATATTTTTTTCAAATAATGCATATATTATACATAAACTAGTGGTAGTTTATATATTAACTATAACACATACATACTAAACATACATACGTTCAAAATGTCAGATGTTTTTATCAAAAACCGCTATTGCTTTTAAATCCGGCTTACCTAATTAAACCTCTTTTTATATTTAACGGGCGCGTTCAAAATTACTTGAAAATTATTACATTTTATATTAATTTGAGAAATTTCGTACTTCTTTGGAAGCGTCGCATCGGTCAAATTTCGACCGATGCGACGGTTGACTAGTAAGATAAATTTTTAAACTTTTGACTATCTGAAGTCAATCAAAAATGTGTTACTCCTCTCGAAGAATTAGATGGTAGTTCACGCTAGTCATACGTGGCGGTGGTAACACCCGGGTCGGACGATACTCGCTCTACTACCTTCTGCAGCTACTGTTGTAATGCTAAAATAGGTGTTAGGGTAGAACCTCCAATCCCGAATCAAAAAAATTTAGTACTTTAAGAAAACATATTTTTTATAGTTCAACCGAATATTGTATACAATTTTATTTTTATCTTTGATAAAGGAGTTTTTATATGCTAAGATTATTGAAAATGCTATCAATAATCTTACCTGAATCTAAAAATTCATCATCTTTAGACCAAATCACACGAGGCATGGGTGTCCCCCTGGCCTTGCAGGGGATGGCGAGGGCACTGTCCAGGTTAGAGGCCACGTATGGTCCCGGATAGCTGTCGCTCAAAATTGTGGGCGGTTCTGTTGACAGATATGATTCGAACAATGATTGCACACAAATATAATCATACTAATATTATAAAGGCGAAAGTTTGTGAGTGTGTATGTTTTACTTCTTCACGTCTAAATGGTTGGAGCGATTTTCGTCAAATTTGGCTAGGAGTTAGCTGACACTCTGGTTTGGATATATGCTTTTTACTGTGAGAAAATATCTTACTCCCATAAGACAATCGATAAATCAATTTTTTTAACGCGGGCGAAGCTGAGGGGTTCATTTAGTACGTATTAAAATTGTATTTAATAATTTTCTAGATTATTTAGTAAATTATACAATATACTTGTTTTAATTTAAATAATGTGTTCAATATTATTTCATTAAGCAAAATAAAATTGATATTTTAACAAATGCGTACACACAGTTACGACCTAACAATATCTGGCCCGTAGAGTAAAAAAATACTGGTGTTAAATCGTGTGAAACAGTAACGCTAAGAGTGACATTTTACCGGCAATGCTTTTTGCACATAGTGACTTAAAATCATGTGTATGCTTATATACTTCAGTCGTATTTCAAAGCTACATACAGTCTTATCTATTCTATGATTGTTACCAATTTTTTTTTACCAATTCGCACTTAGCTAGCGCGGTGGGCTATGGCCTAAAACCCTCATTCTGAGAGAAGACCCTTGCCCAACAGTGGAACAATAATGGGTTGACAAGAACCGATTTTTTATCATTTTATCTCACTTTGTTTTCTTTTGGAAAAATAGTGTGTGGTATTTGAAATCCATCCATCTATCAGCCTTTTGATGTCCACTGCTGAACATAGGCCTACCCTAAATAGCGCCACTGCAACTGGTCCTGTGTCCTGAATAAAATAAAAAAGGCACTAAGCAATACTAATATTAAAAGTTCACCATCGACCCGCAGCAAGAAATATTTCTTATCCAGTCCAACGGAGTTCTCCGCGACGCAAGCGTACACGCCCGCATGTTCTGAACTGGCGTTCTGTATGAACAAGGTGCCGATTGTGTTGAATCTGCAAGAATAATAATGAACTTGTCACTTACAAGTGATAATTAAGATCTCATTCGAAAGCTTACAGTTGCTTGGTATTGATTAAAAATGGCAGTCATAAGGACTGCCCATAGAAGTGAAAATTAAACGCACAAAGGTGCATATATACGTACATATATGTCGGCGGGACACCGCGTAATAATGAAAAACACGTTGACGAAAATAATTATTTTAGTTACTTTTAAGATCTAAAATTGTTTGTTTATTAGCAATATTAAGTGATTTCTAAACGTGTTAATTTAGTTTACCCTTCATAAATTTATTATTGTCACCTCACCCAACTTTATTATAAAAAGTCGAGCGCCTGCCGGTAGAAAGAGATTCTTGTTTAACCGTCGAAGCGATCGGACCTCCTCAAATGTAAATAAATCGAAGAAGTTTACTCCTGTGTTTTACTTAAAATCTTCAAGAATGGACAGTAAAGAAGAGCCCTGACCTTCCTGACCCCACGCACCACTTCGTTATATACACAGTATACATATAGCTCATGGAAGACGTTCGATGACGACGTGTATTCCATGAGTACACCAAAAAGTGCTCAACGCGCTTAAAGAAGTTCTCATTTTAATAAAAATGTTAATTCTGTGCCCCTAGTGTAGACGGGTATACGTCTGATTTCTGCCAAACAGTCTTCTACCAAAATTGTTAGGAAAATGGCAAACTTTTGACATCAACTTTTCGATGTCGATAGACCGCCGCTTCTCTAAGATTCTTGGTGTTTTAACTTAGTAGAAATCAGACTTAACCCCTTTTTCACTACACATAGATATGTGCTATAGGATAGTTGTACCTACTGTATAGACGAGGAATTTTCTTTCAAAAGCTCCCCCTGAAATTCCCACATGATGGTTGGTACTGGGAATCCGATAGCATCGCACGAAAGAGTGATGTTGGATCCAGCGAGCACATTCCTCTTCGCTTGCATCCGTTGATATATGCGAGGCAGCACTAAAAATATTCATGATTGAAAAATGAAAAATGATTTATTGCATTTAAAAGTAGTACATAGTTTTACAATATCGTTGGGTACCCCCTTTTAAGTATGTTACCTGTAGTAGAGGGCCCCGCTCTCCCCTTGTTCAATTGCTGAGTACTAGGAATTATATAAATTACCAAATATATTATACAACAATTTAATAATTGGAACTAAATAGAAGAATAAGAAAATAAAACTAATAACAACAATTTTAACTTTAGTATGTATCGTGTGTATAGTGAGTTTATGTATAAAATAAAATAAGATGTTTGAGAGTGTGAGCATGTGTGTGTGTTTGTACGAGTGTATGTGTATATTAGTGTAGTTTGCGTGTCAGGTGATGTTTTCAAAAAGTGATTCTATTTCATTATAATTAAGTCTCAATAACCAATCTGTCAAAATGATTATATATAAATACATATGTACGTCATTGTGTGTCGTCAACTCATTATTGTCCCACTGCTGAGCACAGGTCTTCTCAGAGTTATAGGCCATAGTCCACCGCGCTGGGCAAGTGCGAATTGGTGGACAATTCCGTCATTGTGCACAATTTCCTAATAAAGGTCCCAAAGTGTGAAATCGAAAGTAAAGCAGCAATCACACGAAGAAAAGCAATGAAACACAAGAACTAATTCATGCTAGATATATAGATACGACCGAGGAAGTACCACCGCCACACCTATTTCTAGCGTGAAGCATTTCTTGCGTTTCGATGGAAGGGTGTGGTTGCCGGCACACTTTCACATGAGGCGACCATCATCTCGGGAGTAGCAACGCATCTGTGACAGATTTCAGATGGAACCCATGTATGAAGTCGATTACAGACGTCCATGAGCGGCAGTGACCACTTACCATCAGGAGGACTGTATGCTCGTTTGCTACTTCAGTTATATAAAAAAAAGCTACAAGTATTTTAGAACAGAAGATTAATGCTTACCCCAAACAAAGACATTGTACTGTAGAGTCGTGTTTCCATATTGGTTGCTGGCAACACAGGTGTATTCTCCAAAGTCTGTCAAGTTTGCTACAAATCTGTGAAGTACCATTTCAAGAACATTTACTCAAATTGGTGTTTGAAAAACATTTATTTTGTTAAAAATATTTAAACGCTTTCTACACTCATAGCCCCACAGTAGGATTTTCTCCTGTGTCGTGGGTGCCATGGACACACACAAGACGAATACACAAACACCCAGACCCAGAACAAGAATCTAAACTCATCATTCAGATACCTGTCTGGCCGGGAATCGAACCCGGGACCCACTGCATGTCAGACCGGTACGCTAACCGCTGCGCCACGCGGGTCGTCAAATATTAAAATTATTAAAATTCTTTTATCATATTCATGTTAATCATTAAGTTGTTGCTGCATTGAAGTAAAGATTAAATATCCAATCCCTATTATAATATATATTTGCAGGTGGTAGAACGAGTGTAGTTCGACCGGGAAAATACCACACCTATTTCTAGCGTGAAACATTTCTTTGCGTTTCGATGGAAGGGTGTGGTTGCCGGCACACCTTTATATGAGGCGACCATCCTAGTCCTCGGGAGTAGCAATGCATCTGTGATTGACTTCAGATAGAACCCATGTTCTATATAAAGTTGTTTACAGATGTAAATCGGCGGCCACTTTTATATGAGGCGCATTTGTAATTGATCTCAGATAGAACCTATGTTCTATAGGAAGTTGCTCACGGATGTCCATGGGCGGCAGTGACCACTTACCATCACGTGGACTGCATGCTCGTTTGCTACTGAAATCGTATAAAAATGTATTAAAAAATATTTTATAATAAATATAACTGGACACATACCTCAAGCCATACTCGTCAATATATTTCTTCGTCGATATAATAGGCTCGGAGTTTTCAAGCCATGACACACTAGGGGCTGGTGTTCCGGCTACCACGCAGGGCAACTCCACCAGCTGCCCTTCTAGCACATGTACGTCGGGTTCGATTCCCGGGGAGGCTATCTCTGGAAGTGCTGAGAAACGAAAATTTATATAAGTTCAAATTGTAGTTAACAAAATAAAAAATAACTAAATCCTGATTGCGCGAAATTTACTTTATGTAAATAAAACTGAAAAGGAAGAAACAAACCCCTTGTTGAAAATTTAACACCAAACGTATTTAGTCTGTAGTTACATTTTTAGTCTGTAATTAGTTGTTATCTGTGCCCGGAAACATTGTCAATGGTCATTATGGAAATATGGTTACTCATTAAACGAGAAGAAGTTCGTTGGATTCCTGAATTTTATATAAACTTATATCTACCCCGTACGTCATATTTTAATTTAACTAAAATAAAAGATTTAGCAGTTGCATTTGATTGCCTGTTTACTCGTTTACTTCCGTTTTCATAAGCCCTTATCTTCGAAATTTCAGGCTTAGTCATCATACCTCAGATCACCAGATTCAGAAGTCGAATTTCAAACCACTAGTCTGTTACACCCTATGAAAAAAAACGATTTACTATTTTAAATACCATTGAGATTCAGATAAAACGTAATCACGAAACCTATGCATACCATCCACGTATACTGATAAAATAGTTCTAAAGTTTTAACTAGATGGCGTTATACTCAATAAAAAAACGTAACGAGGTCATTCATCAGTAGGTTTTACTCCTCACATTTTTCTCATACCGGGCCCTTATATATGCAAATCGATTCGTAAGGAGTAAACTCCAAAACTATACAGCAGTGATAGCCTAATGGTTGAAACTTGCCCTCTCGATCGGGAGGTCCGAGGTTCAAACCCAGGCACCACTGATTTATTTGCGTATTAGACATTAATTACCACTGCTTTTCGGTGAAGGAAAACATCGTGAGGAAACCTACACACCCGAGAGTTCTTCAAAAAAAAGTTCTCGGAGGTGTGTGAAGTCCAGCAATTCGCACTTGACCAGCGCGCCTATCTCTCTCATTCCGAAAACAGACCCGTGCCCAGCAGTGGGATAATAATGGGTTGACGACACAAAGTCTCATCTACAACTTTACAAAACATCCAAAACTTTACAAAAACAATATCTCACAATATACGAGCACAGTGAAGTTCCTTTTCTCCGCGCCGAGAGCGTTGGTCACCGTGCACATGTACATTCCGGAATCTTGGTCGCTCGCTGCCTCGATCACTAGCTCGTTAGCTTCAGTCAAATGTCTGTAACATTTGTTTAAATTTTATAAACAAGACATAATAGTACTTTTATAATGTCGCACGAGGCTCGGTAATCATGCCTGGAGAGTGGACTCCGATATTTTCATGTTTTGAAAAGTTTGATAACGGGATTCTGAATCGTAAAGCACCTTTTGTTGGTTTGGAGGTCATTACGATGATAAATAGATCCATCCAGCCGTAAATTTAAAGGAATCCTACAAAACGGAACAAAACGTCTATATGAGACTATTTTTGTACTCTTTCCAATACGTTTAATAGACTTGACCATTTTTCTTCTTCAGACCACCAGCCCACGGATCAGAAAACACTTGAATCTTTTACCAAATCATGGCAGCAATTAAAGGATATTACTATCCCTATTTACGTAATATGACGTAGCTGATCCATTTTCACTTGCTTGACGTGACAATTAGGAACACAAGCTTGTTTTATTCATTGCGTAAAGAAAACATCAGAACTAAGCTACTTGGGCTTACCCGGAATATCAAAATTTTGCTTTGAATCTTGCATATCCCATAATTTGAGAAGTTGCAAGTGAATTAACACAAACTATAATCTCATCCATCATCCATCTATCCATCAGTCCTTTGAGGTCCACAGCTGTACAAAGACCTCGCCTAAATGACGCCACTCCAACCGGTCCTGTGCCTTCTGATTCCAACGGTTTCCCGCTGTCGTCTTCAGGTCATCGGTCTACCTGGTGGGGCGTGAACTGTGCTCCTTTTGCCTAAACGTGGTCGCCACTCGAAGACCTTGAACTATATGTATTGTTACATAAATTAGTCGGGAAGATTTAAGTCATAGAACTTTGTAAAATCGCAGCCCTATATATCAAGTATCAACATCATCAACCCGCCACAGAGTTATTTATGTCCACTAAAAAGAAAAGAAAAGAAAATGTACCTAAATATGTTAACTACTTTTTTTACCTTCAAAAGGTACCCGATGACATAGGAGCCATGCAGGGTTATGTGGGATTTTTACCGCACTAAAATCCCCCCAGTGGCCGTCCTCGGTGCTACAAAGAGGACTCCGCGATGTCCAAAGGAACGCAACCGGAATCCTCTAAGCACGTTGCCCCATCGGGCTCCTCCCAGATGGGCGCTGGGCCCACCGCCCCGTCTAGTCTTTACAGAGGTATGCGACCACACAAACCGCCGTCCCCCCTTTAGTCGAAGCCCCTTTTAGTCGCCTGTTACGACAGGCAGGAAATGCCGTAGCCCTATCCTGATTTACTACAGGAACTACAGGGACGGATATGTAAACTACCTTACGAATCTATTCATTGAAATGGAAAAACCGTCTTTGCTTTCCATCGCAATTTAACTTACACATTATTAGAAAAGCTGACAGGCATATCAAACTTGGTCCACGTCACGATAGGCGGCGGCAGGCCGTCCGCCTCGCACCGTAGGACCCTCCTGTCGCCGGCCTTCAGCAACACGGGCCCTTCTAAGCGCGACTCTTTTGACGACAATTGTGGTGGAACTGAAAATATATGCGTAAGAAATCATTTGTTTTTTTTGAGTGTTTTTGTGTATTTTTTAATATGGAAGAGAATGCTATTATCATAAAAACATTACAATAAATATAGGTATATATTCGTAGAAATATCGATCGTCCAAATAAAAATAATTCGATAAAACTAACTGAATACAATTTGTAAAAAGATGTAAGAGCTGCATTTTTCTTGTAAATGATATTTACTGCATTTAAGTTATCAATTAGTGCATAACTTCGGTACCTACTGCATTTTTCGTTAAGTTTTGACCGACTTCTAAAAAAACAACTATATCCTTCAACCTTTTAAACATTATTATCGTCAACCCATTATTTTCCCATTGCTGGGCACGGTCTTCTCTCGGAATGAAAGACTTTTAGGCCATAATCCACCACAATTAGGTTAGCACTGGTAGTCTTTAAAAAGGTCTGTGTGTTGTTAGTATACATACAACTTTTTAAAGACAATTATAGCAAGGCAAAGTCCTCATTTCAATAAATAACTCAGTTATCGTCATTTTAGCAAAATTGATTTTTTGCTGTATTTAAATATGAATAATGTTAAAAAGCGGCTTATGGGTGGAGAGAACATCGTGAGGAAACCTACACACAAGAGAGTAATTTTTTTTTAAAAAAAAGGTCTCAGAGGTATGTGAAGTCCACCAATTCGCACTTGGCAAGCGCGGTGGACCATGGCCTAAAACTCTCTCATTCTGAGAGAGGATCCGTGCCCAGCAGTGAGACAATAATGGGTTGTAACCCAATATTCTGAGAGAATAGAAAATATTTTGTATAATTTATTGTATACCAGTCTGTGGCGGGAATATGGAGGACTGCGAAAACTGATATACCCATTACATTGTACCCATATTCCACAATAATAAATGATTTGTATTGATTTGATTTAAAGACCTGTGCGTAGTGGGACAATAATGGGTTAAACACATACTTACAATGCACTACCAACGCCACCTCATACACATCTTGGCCGATAGCATTCTTCGCCACACACCGATAAGTCCCTGCATGAACAACACCGACATCAGTAATCTCTATTTCATACCGATCGTCGTGCACCACCACGTTTCTCGGCAGTTCGGTAAAGTTCTTTGACGAATCGCTCTTAAATTCCCATTTCACTGTCGGTTCTGGGTTACCCTTTATGACCCTGGAAATGAATTCATGGTTTTTCATTGCTGTTATGACTTCCGAGTGTTTTCTTTATCATACTTCAAACTAATATTATAAAGGCGAAAGTTTGTGAGTGTGTATGTTTGTTACTTCTTCACGTCTAAACGGCTGGACCGATGTTCATATAATTTGGTAGGGAGATAGCTGATACTCTGGATTAACATATAGGCTAACTTTTAAAGTGAAAAATATCTTATTCCCACGGGACAATCGACACATCGTTTTATTTACCGCGGGCGAAGCTGCAGGGTTCAGCTAGTAAAAAATAAGTTAGCCAACAAGCTGAGTGAACTGAATGGTAAATGATCACTGCCGCCCGTGGACATCTGCAAGCAACTTCACATAAAAAGTGGTATTTTTAAAGAATGAAGTGATAAACAAGCATGCAGTCCAAGTCCATCTGAAATATATCAGAGATGGGAACCCGCTCTTCCATAAACTGAGATGATCGGCTTATGACAGCAAGCACTCACTTTTATATGAGGCGATCGTCTTAGGCTCGTAAAGTAACAACGTATATGTAATTGAGTTCAGGTAGAACTCCTGGTTTAAATGATATAGATTACAGATGTCCATCGGCAGCATACCATCCACCTCTTATGATCGGATGGATTTTTTTTATCTGACAGAAGTAGCAAACAAGCATGCAGTCCACCTGATGGTAAGTGGACACTGTCGCCCATGGACATCTATAATCAACTTCATACAGAACGTGGGTTCCATCTGAAGCCAATCACAGATGCGTTGCGCCTCCCGAGAATTATGATGGTCGCCTCATAAGAAAGTGTGCCGACAACCACTCCCTTCTAACGAAACGCAAGAAATGCTTCTCGCTAAAAATAGGTGTGGCGGTGGTACTTCCCCGGTCGAACTACACTCGTTCTATCATCTTGTATTGCCTGCTTATTTGCTACTTTAATGACATAAAAAGCAGATTCCTCCAAAAGTCAATTACATTTGTTGTGCCACTCCTGAGGACTGAGATGGTCTCTTCCATGTAACCTGGTTCCATTTAAGTAACCTGGTTTCCACACCACATTTATCAAATCTTTTTATGGCAGTTACAACTAAGTACTAACAAATTTTCGGTTTTTGATAAAGTATTATTATTGATGTAGACTTTAATGTTTTAAACCATCCATAAACCAATTACATTAAAAAAAAAGAATTAATTAATTAATTAATTTAAGAAAATTGATACAAAATCTCACCTACATGTCAATATCGCCGATTCCCCTTTCTTAGCTTTTTTCTTCAACAGTTCTTTGGACACAAGCGGACTTTCTAAAGTACAGAATAATACTTACTTAGAAATAATTATAAATTTATTTTCAAGACATATTTGATTATTTCAGGAAAAAATACAGTCAGCATGTACAATTCTCCTTAACCCTTTACTTGGCAAGAACTAAAAATATGAAAAAAAAGGAAATTATTGATAAATTTTGTTTAATTTATGAATGGACAACTTGAGATAAATAAAAATAAAAATCTAGGTATCCTAGGTTTCGAGAAAACTTAAGTACATCACAATGTACACTGCCAATTTTACAGAAATATTATAAATAAATTGTTTGTACATTATGGTGTACACTACCAAGGACATAATGAATTACATTATTCAGGTTATTATAAATTTATTTCAAAAAAAGGAGGAAATATTTAAATTATTCTTTATTATTTTAGGTGAAAATTACGAAAGCAATTACGTTTTATTTTTCCCACAACAAAACACAAATGTACGTTACATTTTATACAGTAGACAGATGTTCTTCCACTCTTACAATATTTGCAACGCATTGTTTCATTACCTGCTTCTGGAAGATGACCTGTGTTATCAAATCTGACGCTATCAGTTGGTCGGACTGAGACTGGTTTATGGATTTTCAGATTCTCGCCTATATCGTCTGTAACGTTTTGGTTTGTTCCTATTCTATTAGACTTAGACAACCCATCAAACAATTCAAATCTGAAATCTTTCAATGAAGTCTTCTTCCCATCTCTTCTATGTAGGAGCCAAGCGTTATTTATACACATATCAACAAGTTGTGAAAATATTCCCAAGTACCAACGGTGACTTTTGAAGGGAGTTCTATATAACGATATCAACATATCTGCTAAATCGACCCCTCCCATATGTTTGTTGTAATGTTTGACCACTTGAGGACATTCTACATCTACTTTCTTTTTCTCATCCTTATCGTATCGTTTGATTGTTTCTAAGGGGTACGAGTCTATGTAGGTGCTAATAAGTGTAACCACTTTATTGTCGTTCCACTTTACGACTGCCAACTTATTCTTATTGCAAACCACCTGGGCGCTAGAACCGCGTTTCTTCTTTTTTAATTGTTTGTCAGTTGGCAATAACTCTTGACAGCCTCTGAGACGATTAGTCCTTATTGTTCCTAGACTAAGGATCCCGTATTCTTCCCGCAGAATATATGTTAGTTCAGGCGACATAAAAAAGTTATCAGCATACACAATGGCCGGCTTTTTCTTTATAGTTTGACACAATGCAAGCACTACCATACCTCCTAAACCAATTGTAGCTTCTTTCTCTGAAAAAGTCAGTCCACGAAAGGTATCGTCGCCACCATACAGAATAAAATCGTAGATGATACCCGAAACACCCGCACGGACAAAATTCTTAAACCCCCATTTCTTAGGTTTCATTTTTACGTACTGCTTTCGTTTACCTGCTTTACGACCTTTATAAGGTATCATCATCTCGTCAATGGAATATTTTCCTTCTTCTTCAATTTTCAGAAAATTTTTGCGTATTTTCTCCATTAGGGGGCGAATCTTGAAATAACGGTCTGAATCTTCCAAAGTATTATCAACAAAATGAATATATCGACGTATTTGTTGATACTTTTTGAGAGGCATAAGATCAGCAATGAGAGGGTATCTTGTTTTTCTTGCCCAATAGTCAGTATAAGCTGGCATCTGTACTATACCCATCATGATTTGAATGGCCAGGAAGCTTTTAATCTCATCTTCTGTCAGCTGAATAGATCGACCTAGTTGTTGAACTGCATATAAATTTGTATTATAAACAATGTCAGTAATTAAGTCAGGAGAAAAAAAGAAATAAAAATAATCCAGTACTGTCTCTATTTGTGTTTGATGGAGATTGTATAAGTTTTCTTCAAGAGATACATTGTGACGAAATACTGCTTTTGACCATTGATAATTTAGGGCGAATTTCTGAACCTTTACTTTTTTGGTCACTACAGTCTTTGTTGTCTTTTTACGCTTGGACCTGGTAAGTAGTAACTGCTGTCCGCTGGTGCTAGGCTGGGGAGATGATAGTTCAACAGAAGGAGATGGCAAAGATTGGATGGAGTTCAATGTGGGTATAACATTGTAGTTACTTGTATTCGGCGATGGAAAAACTTCATCAAATGTTGGTGTGAGTGGTAAAGTAATGGGTATATCATGCTGTTCGTTGTTGGAGTCAGTTGAAGTATCAAGCAAATTAAGGGCTTCTAGTGATGATGCTATTGAAGGTGGATCAGAGGCATCGGGTGAAGGCGGTATATAAGCATTTGCTTCCTCATCAGATGTGGAACTATCGTCAGAGCATGCGTTTTGAGCGGGTACCAAAGCCAAGATCTTATGGGCGCGAGTTAGTTGTAAGTTCTGCAGGCGGAAAAAGAAAAAAAAAGTTCAAAGCAGACAGTTTTTATGAGAAGGTAAAAAAATAAATAAACAAAAACTGCCGATTCGTTGAAAAACAAAAACTGTGTAAACTTAGCAATGTACAGCGTGGTTACCATAGTTCATTTTTAGTATTTTAGTGCGTTATTGGCAACGTGCAGTGCAGTGTACATACATTTGTTTCAACCAAAATCGGCCATAAAAATTGAGACAGTAACGCATAAAACCACTTTTTGAGTAATACATAGTTTTTAGATCAAATAACACACCATTTTTTATTAGTTTTTGAGCTAAAAAGTAATTTATAACGCAAAAACTTACCCGGGTCCCGCCAACACTTTGTTGTTTCGAAGCCATTTTGAATTTGACATGTGTTGTTCAGTGTTGCAACAACGAAAATATTTTTCTACTAATTCTAAATTATTTAGTAATATTTTTAATAAAAACAAAACAAAAAAATATTATTATTTAACCAGTAAATTTTTTTTGAAATGTATGTACAGTCTAATGTACCTTACCAAGTTAAGGGTTAAAAACTTATTTCTAGTGTGAAGCAGTTCTTGCGTTTGGTTGCCGGCTCGCCTTCATATGAGGCGTAATATTAGTTATCGTTAGTAGCAACGAATCCGTGATTGACTTAAGATAGAACCCTTGTTATTTATAAAGTTGATTATAGATGTCCTTATGGCAGTGACCACTTACCATCAAAGGCTCAGTCTAGAAGACGCTCACAAATCCTAAAACGATCAAAACGTCGTTCCACAAGACGACCGCGGTCGTTGTGGTCGCGGTGAATACGTCATGAATGACGCCATGAGTTACGCCCACGCGACGCTCACGACGACCCATTTAATGAGGTGGGTCGAAGTGATCGTTCCACTAGAGATTATGTTAGTAACACTTACTAGCTAGTGGAACGGGAAAATCTGCGGTCGTGAGCGTGAACATTGTGAACGTCTAATGGAACGTACTCCAAGTGGACTAAAAGCTCGTTTTGCTACTTCAATGGAATAAAAAAAGAAACAAACTACAGCTTCTAACTAAAAATAGGTGTGGCAATGGTACCATATTGGTTTTGCTTCCTTTTTGAAGACCCGCGTGGTGGCGGTTACCATACCGGTCTGACACTCAATAGGACCAGACAGGTATCTAAATGATGAGTTTAGATTCTTGTTCTAGGTCTGGGTGTTTTTGTATTCGACTTTGTGTGTGTCCAAGGCACCCACGACACAGGGGAAAATCCTAACGTTAGGCTATTACTGTAAAAAGCCTTAAAAAATGCGCTTTCTACACACTAGATTTTTTAGTCTTTAAACGTTTAGCATGTAAAAACAATATGGCAATAAAAAAAGATATACAAAGGAAAACCCACTCAGTTTCTTGCCGGATCTTCTCAGTTGAGGTCGTGTTCCGATCCGGTGGTAGTGTAAAAAAATATATATATGTAACTGACAATTTGTAAGTGCCTCCGAACACCTATGCAAAATAAAGACATTTCATTTAGCGTTTTTTTCTTTAGTATAGCACTCACCCAATCCATGAACAGTGACCGTTCCATTGACCTCCATTCTCTCATATCCATTATCGGCCACACACGTGTACAGGCCGAGGTTAGGGAAGTCCACCTTTTGCACGTACATGATGGAGGTGTCCTCTCCCACGTCCGTGTTCTCGTCCACGTGAAGGACGGTCCCGTTGTGAAGCCACGTGGTGAGCGCTGGGGGATGCGAGTCCACGCGGCAGTGGAGCTCCAGTTGGGAGTAGAGTTCCACTGATTGGTCTGGATGGAAAAGTGTAAAAGTGAATTAATAAGCTGGTAAAGTGTCTCTTTGTTTGACGTAAACACAATTGGTATAACGCTCTAATATTTGAAAGTACTAAAATTTAGGGTTGCCAACTCTCAAAAATGTATTCCCCTAAAGCCTCCATAAAAAAACCCCTAAAATCCCCACAATGAATTGGAATTCCTGGCAATCTCCCGTAATTCTGAACCAGATCTATATTTTGAAGATATAAAAATCCCTAAAAGTACTCCTAAAAATAGAACGCTCCTAAAACATTCCCATCCTACTTTTTTATCCCCTAAATTTGGGGGAAAACCCCTATCTTGGCAACCCTGCTAAAATTATGAAGACAGAACGATTTCGATTACAATGCATATGGAGAAACGACGGAGATAGAGAAAGAAGAAGTAAACAACAAGGAGAAGATGATGGAAAATGAAATATTTATATATTAAAACTAAACTGAAGATCTATAGGATTTCAATTGCATGTAGATTTGAATCAGAACCCAATTGAATAATCTACATATACAATTCGGTGCAAAAATAGCTTCAGTTATTTCTCTAAATGTACCTAATATTTAAGGGAATAATTTTGAATTTAAAAAGTACTAATTTGAAATAGATCAAAACATTTTGAAGCAAAATATGTATAGTTTAAATATTTTTTCTCTATTGTGATAAAATATTAAATAATTAAAATTTAAATTAAATTTCATAATAATATGTATATACAAAATAATAACTTAATTTGAAAAGAAACAAATTGCCAAATTAAAAATTAAAATCTGCATCCAAATTACTGTGGTAATTGGTCACTGCCGCCCATAGACGTCTGTAAACGACTTCATACAGAACATGGGTTTGATCTGAAATCTGTCACAGATGCGTTGCTACTCCCGAGGACTATGATGGTCGCCTCTTGTGAAAGTTTGCCGGCAACCACACCCTTCCATCGAAACGCAAGAAATGCTTCACGCTAGAAATAGGTAGAATAATTCCCAGAATGCTGGCAACATTACCTGATGATTCATTTAGTTAATAGATTTTACTTATACAAAACATTAAGTTTAATGCATTCTACACTTACCAGTAAATCCTTCAAGCAAAACCATTTTCCGTCTAACATTAACAGTGACACTGTCCTGGTCGATACCCTCAGAGTTCTCGCCGAAACAGAAGTACGTTCCGTTTACTTGCTCCTTGCTGCTGTCGAGCGTTAGAATGCTTTTGAACGTGTTGTCTGCGAGTACTGTCACCTGATTCATAAGAAATAATTCTCTTAATTACAAGTAGAAGTAACTAGGTGGTAGAACCAGTTCGACCGGAGAAGTACCACCGCCACATTTATTTCTAGCGTGAAGCATTTCCTGCGTTTCGTTAGAAAAGCACACTGCACAGTTGCTGGCACACTTTCACATGAGGCGACCATCATAGTCTTCGGGAGTAGCAACGCATTTGTGATTGACTTCAGTTGGAACCCATTTTCTGTATGAAGTTGATTACAGACGTCCATGGGCGGCAGTGACCACTTACCATCAGGTGGACTGCATGCTCGTTTGCTACTTCAGTCAGATAAAAAAATGGGAAGAAGATAAGATAAAACTAAGATAATTAAATCAAGAGAAGTTAAATGACCAGTAAAGAAATAGAATCATCGAGTAAATAGTAATCGAAAAGGAGACAAGAATCAGGATAGATCAATTAAAAGAAATTAACAGAAAAAAAAATCAAAAACTTAATAGAAATAAAAAAAATGACATGGAGATGAAAAGTAAGGATAACGACTCAAGTAGTCTATATAGGGTGTTCCAGAAGACGCTCACAACGCCCAAAACGCCGCAAATGTCGTTCCACAAGACGACCGCGGTCAATACGGACCGCAAATACGTCACTCATGACGTCATGACTTACGCCCCCGCGAAGCTCACGACTTCGTGGTCAATAACAAGGTGGGTCGAAGTGATCGTTCCACTAGAGATTATGTCAGTAACGCTCACAAGCTAGTGGAACGAATAAACTGCGGTCGTAAGCGTGAGCTTTGTGAACGTGAAATGGAACGCACTCATAGCTTTAACATCGGCGATTCGGTAGATACTTATATATCTGGCAGCGACTACTTACCATAAAGTGGATGCCATGATTTTGCTATTTAAATACTTTAACACATTCAACTTACAGTATGATTGAGGAACGCTTCAGTCTCCCGGTGCCATAGGATCCGTGGCGCGGGCTTTGCAACCACGACACACGTCACCTCATGTATTGTCCCGTTTAGGACTGTTATGTTCTTGTCTCCTTCTAACTTCACGCCAGGCTTCATCAGGACTATGAGCTGGAGGGAGTCCGTTGCTAAAACAATGAGTATTACAACTAATAATAATAATCTGAAATGTGGTAGAACCAATGTAGTTCGACCGGGGAAGTACCACCGCCACATCTATTTCTAGCGTGAAGCATTTCTTGCGTTTCGATAGAAGGGTGTGGTTGCCGGCCACTTTTACATGAGGCGACCATCATAGTCCTCGGGAGAAGCAACACATATGTGATTGACTTCAGATGGAACCCATGTTTTGTATGTAGTTGATTAGTGATGTCCATGGGCGGCAATGACCACTTACCATCAGGTGGACTGTATGATCGTTTACTACTTTAGTCAGATAAAAAAAATCGAGTTCTTGATCAAGGTGAAACGAATCCGAGTTAATGATTTTCGCATTCATTTTTCTAAAATTATGTACGTTTGTATTGCGTTGCCTACAAAAATTGTTAAAGGTGTATTTAGCAATTTTCATTTGGTCAGCGCGGTGGAATATAGCATTAAACTCTCCCATTCTAGAGAAGACCCATGTCTGGTAATGAGACAGTAAAGGGTTGATTTTTTTTATCTGATTGAAGTAGCAAACGAGCATGCAGTCCACCTGATGGTTAGTGGACACTGCCGCCCATGGAAATCTTTAATCAACTTCATACAGAACATAGGTTCTATCTGAAGTCAATCACACATGCGTTACCACTGCCGAGGACTATAATGGTCGCCTCATATAAAAGTGTGCCGGCGACCACACCCTTCCATCGAAACGCAAGAAATCCTTCACGCTAGAACTAGGTGTTGCGGTGGTACTTCCCCGGTTGAACTACACTGGTTCTACCTTCAAGAATTGTCATTGGGGCACACACAAAGACAAAATTTCGTATATTTAAACATACCACGGTAAGAATTCCTCAACGCCACACACGTAAAAGTCCCGTCTTTAGTCACATTCTTCACGTCCAAGATGTCATTACGTGAGCCGTTCACGATACTTTCTTGCAATATGACGTCACCAGGCCCCATCCACTGGACCCTGTGAGCGTTCTCCACGTGGCACACGAACTGAGCGTCGCTGTGGATGCGTTTGGTCAACGAATGGGGACCCAGGATTTGGACTACCGGCTGCACTTGGATTGTGATGTATGTGGACTGTTTTGCATGGCCACCTGGAATTAATATATGTAAAAAAAATAAACAAAAAATAAAATCGACTTCCATGCCACAAAAAAGTAAAAAATAATGTAAATACATGTTGGTTTAGATTATGTATTATTAGTGTTTATTATGTATTATTAGTATTAGAATTATGCCGTCTACTAAGTCGATCAGAGAAGCGTAAACGGTAGATTTAACTTGTCCGTCTATCTAATGACAACCTTTTTTTTATAAGATTGAAGTAGCAAACGAGCATGCAGTCCACCTGATGGTAAGTGGTCACTGCCGCCCATGGACATTTGTAAGCAACTTCATATAGAACATGGGGTTCTATCTGAAGTCGATCACAGATGCGTTGCTACTCCCGAGGACTATGATGATCGCCTCAAATGAAAGTGTGCCGGCAACCACACCCTTCCATCGAAACGCAAAAACTGCTTCACGCTAGAAATAGAAATAACTACCTCTACTCGAGTCACATATTTCAATTCGCATATCTACTACATACCTTTATTTCCAGCCAAACAGGTATACTTCCCGCCGTCTTTTTCGCTTACGTGTTGTATCGTTTTACTGAAATTGTAGAACCCCTTCGTGCTTGGCTCCAGATTAAATTCTGTGCCTGAAATAATCATATTATAACATTAAAATAACATAAATAACAAATTTCACAAAACATGTTTAAATTTAAGAATTGGTCGTAAGCACTACATAGTATAAAACAAAGTCGCTTCCCGCTGTCTGTCTCTATGTATGCTTAGATCTTTAAAACTACGCTACCGATTTTAATGCAGTTTTTTTTAATAGATAGAGTGATTCAAGAGGATAGTTTTTATGTACATACATGCACTGACAATTTTAGATTTTTGACTTTGAGGCGGAACGAAGTTTGCCGGGTCAACTAGTGAAAAATATATGTGGACATATGTATATTTTTATTTGTAAATAATTTTGAAATATGTAAGAACAAATTCGAAACTAAGAAAGCAGTTACGGTCTCTACAATAACTATCTAAACCTTTATATGAATAAAATCGCAATACTGATTAACTGGCAGACAACGATTCAAGTACGCTTGAAGCACCAGTAAGGTACCAACACCATACTTATTTCTGGGGAGAAGCGCTTCTTGCGTTTTGCTGGAAGGGTGTGGTTGCCGGCACACTTTTACTATGAGGCAACCATCTCAGTCCTCGGGAGTAACAACGCATCTGTGACTGACTTCAGATAGAACCTACGTTCTATATGAAGTTGCTTACAGATGTCCATGGGCGGCGGTGACCACTTACCATCAGTTGGACTGCATGCTCGTTAGCTACTTCATTATTATAAAAAAAAAGATTTGCAACGCATCTGCGATAGTCTTCAGATAGTACGCCTGTTCTATAAGAAGATGCATGCAGATATCTGTGGGCGTCAGTGACGCCATGGGCCATAGTCCACCGCGCTGGCCAAGTGCGGTTGTTGGATTTCACACACCTCCGAGAACTTTTTTTTAAAAAACTCTCGGATGTGTAGGTTTTCTCACGATGTTTTCCTTCACCGAAAAGCAGTGATAAATAATTAATTTGCTTAATGCGTGCCTGGGTTTGAACCTCGGACCTCCCGATTGAGAGGGCATTTAACCATTAGGCTATCACTGCTTAAAAAGGATATCATTAACTAAACTTTGGCCACTTAGAAACAATTTTATAAAATCTCACAAATTAGATATGAAAACGACTATAAAATTATGAAACTACTCACGATTCTGTCGTTCAATGCTGCTGAAGATAATTCGGGAAGTGATGAGCGACGCCTCGCTGTACACAGAACACGTAATGGTCAGTGCATCGTCTACAGCGACCGTTTTGTTCACTGGATCTATTGACACTTCTGGTGGATCCACTGAAAGGCAAAAATATAATTAGATCTAATTAGGTAGTATATATTTCGTCCCTGTCGTCCCGGGATTGGAATAGGGCTACGGTATCCTGTCGTCGTAAGAGGCGATTAAAAGCGGCTTTCGGGGTTGCAGACGGTTAGAATGGGAGTTCGGACCATCCAGCCAAGCGACCCCGGGAATAGAATAGAATCTCGGGAAAATCTCTGTATGTTTGTCTTGACAAGCCAATCAGCGATTTTATCTCGATACGCCACGACAACTCAAATTTGCCACACTTATTTTGTGTATACAGTGGTGTGAAAGGAATGACATACCATTTTTTTTAAAGGGAACCTTCAAAAGGTACCCTACGCCGTTGGAGCGACACGAGTTATTTGGGATTCTTACCGCACTAAAGCCTTCTGATTTTTATATGCGACCACATATGCGATCGACCTCCCGGGATCGCTTGACTGGACGATTCAAGCTCCCACTCTTATCGCCCGTAACCCCAGAAGTCCCCTACTAGACACCACTTACGATAGGTAGGGGATACCCTAGACCTATTCTGGTCCCGGAAGTACGAGGACGGGGGACATACCTTTTTTTTTTGTGTTCGAGGGGGAGACTTTCAAAAAGTACCCGACGTCGTGGGAGCGACGCGGGTTATGTGGGATTCTTACCGCACTAAAACCCCCCCGGTGGCCGACCTCGACGCTGCGAAGAGGACTCCGGGAACTCCGATTGACCGCCGCCGGTGTCCTCAGCGTGTGCCCCATCGGGCTCTTCCCTGGTGGGCGTGAACTGCTCACCGCACCTACTGGTTTTTACGGCAGCATGCAACCACACATGCCACCGTCCTTCCCGGGGTCGCTTGGCCGGACGGGTTTAGCTCCCACTCTTCCCGCCCGCAACCCCGGAAGCCTCTTTTAGTCGCCTCTTACGACAGGCAGAGGGTACCGTAGTCCTATTCTGGTCCCGGAACTACAGGGACAACGGGGGACATACCTATCCGACGCATTTTCATCTATTCTTCAGGGATAACAAGGAGATACCTTGTTATCCCTGAAGAATGGCTAATCTTAGGTAAGATTCAAAATTTATCTAGGTTGAATTACAGACGCCCATAAACGGCAGAGGCCACTTACCTTCATGTATATTACATGCTCTTTTATATAAAAAAAACTATTACATAAAAACTAAAACATTATTAGGGTATACCATAAATCCCTATCAGGAGTTTACTCACTAAGTTTCAGTAAGGTCAATCATCACATGAGTTACCAATAAGCTCTAACGCGGTGGCGGCCTCGCTGCGCCCCGCGACGTTGCTCGCGACGCAGCGGTACGCGCCCACGTGTTGCTCCCCCATGTCCTCTATCACGTGGTCTATTGTCGTGCTTTGTCTGAAACGGTATTGTGAAGGTAGAACGCGTGTTTCCAAACAGACAAGACAAGACAATTATTTCTTGTGTCGAGCAGGTCTTGTGTTTCAATGAAAGGGTTTGGTTGCCGGCTCACTTTCATATCTCTCGTCAACCCATTATTGTCCCACTGCTGGGTCCGCGTCTTCTCTCAGAATGAGAGAGTTTAGGTCATAGTCCATTGCGCTGGCCAATTGCGAATTGGTGGACTTTCATATGAGGCAACCATATTAGTATTCCGGATCTATGTTTGACATAAGAAAGAGCCCCTGGTTTATGTGACTCACGTTTATATGGCTCACAGATGTCCATAAGGCAGGGACTACTTACCATCAGGTGCTCCATGCTCGTCTGATATTTCTTTGTTTAAAAAATCATTTGAAAGTGGCCGATCTCAACGTGGTTCCGAGGCACTACCATACTTATGCCAATTGAAGTTAAATAGCTACTGCCGCCCTTGGATATCTATAATGGTGATGTCGTTTGTAAACATAAAAAAAACGTGAGGCACTCGGGTTCTACCGCGGACTAACTAAGCTGTTGCATAGCATTTTCATTTTCATCTTCGTACTGTCGTACCATATACATATACATTAAGCGAACGCTCGGCCGCGCTACATGGTGGGCGGAGTGGGTGTTAGGTTTTTTCGTTACGAAATTTCTTGATTCTGTCGCCGCGCTCAAAGCCTATAAAAGCTATGCAATAGCTTAAAAGCTAAATGTTTTTAAATAAACTTTTTAACAAGTTTTAGTTTTATCTTTATACTCACAAGCTATTAAGCTGGTCCTGTACGGGTACATTATCCTTGGCCCACATTGCCGTGACGGGCACCAAGCTCTCCACCGCACAGGACAACACCACGCGCTCGTGGTTCCGTGCTTGTACCTGGAAAAGAACGATAAAAAAATCCAAAACAACTTCTTATATGTAGCATCGTCGACATGTACCGCCATCTCTTGCCGATTAATGAAAACGTTAGGTTGACATTGTCTCCTGGTCACGTGGTTAGATTTGACAAATGTCACTGTCAAAGAGAAAAAAAGATGGGCGATAGCCATTAAAGCGTTTGATTCAAATTAGATTCGATTCGAAAGAAATTCGAGAGACTGGGTGTTGATGGCCACGTGAAGTCAAAATCGCTGCGTTTGCTCACGAGCCTCACCTACTACCCTCGTTATATATATGAGGACCTGTTATATATATATCGTGGGTTACATAGAAATACACTAAAATAATGACATAAACACAGTTACCTATCCGGCCTGGAATCCAGATTTTAAAATCGACACGCAATGGGTTCCAATCGCATGTCAAACCACCATGATGTCAAATTATGAAAAAAAAACAGGAAAGTTCTCACCTTTTGTGGCGCCATGATGTACGGTGCATCTGTGAAATAAGCAAATATTTAACTTATTTTGTTAATTATATAACTTTAAGGCTAAATAACGTATTGAAAAGAAAAATAATTTTTCACCGTCACACCTGAGGTATTCCCGGGGCGTAATGATATGGGGCTCTTCAAAAAAAGGTGCGAAAAGAGCTCTCCTTCAAAGCCGGCGATGCATTGGCGACTCCTCTGGTGTTGCAAACGTCCATAGGCGACGGTGACTATTTTCCATTAGGTAGCCCGTCTGCCTTATCTTTAGGTTTAAGTATTTATAAAAACAAAACAACTCTAATTTGATTATATACTCATATGCACAGAAAGAACCATTGAATGAATGTGTGAATGAATGGATTTTAGTCAACAGCGTTTACTGTGATGTAATCCGAATGCTAACCAGGAGTTTTCGGCTGAACTGCAATAGATGCGATCCGCCGGAAAGCTTGGCCGCGTTCGTCATGGCCATTTATCTGAAAAATAATTTAACAATGCTCTATTAGTCATTATTGCTTTAGAACAAAATAAATCTGTTTGAAATCATACAAATAAATTAGAACATTGAAATAAAGCGTTAACTTCAGTTAAATCCATGCAGGCAGTGACGTAGCGTGGGTCCATGCTACCCGGGACGGAAGTACAATTAATCTCTCATCCAGTTGTTTTTTAGTCGACGAAAAAACGAACGCGAACGCTACTACTTGACGATGAAATAAAGGCGATACATCTAAATATCTTGCTGCCCCCTAAGCCTAAGCAACGAAAAACAAAAAAAACAATTATATAATACAAAACACCATATCCCCCCCCTCCCCCAATTGCTTCCCGGAGTGGAGCACCCCTTCCGCATGCTACGTCGCTGCACGCAGAGGATGGAACCCTTTATATTTTTATCAGATGAAGGAGACCTGATAGTAATTGGTCACTACCGCCTATGGATATTTCCAAGTTACTTCATATAACAAATAAAACAGAGGTTCTATTAAGTCGATCATGACTGCATTATTATTCCCTAGGTCTAAGATACTCGCTTCACACATATGTGCTTTGTAGTGAATTCTTGCCGTTTTTTCTCTATAAACTGAGCAGATAGTCACTCAAAATGAATTCAGATAAAAACTAATGTCGTTACTACTGTTTCTTTAGTCATTGCGGCGTTTATTAACAAAAGATACAAATATCTTCGCAACAATATTAATAAAATTCTACATACACTATGCTTATATTTTTTCATTCAATAACAATTTATAGTACCTATTTTAATTATAAAGCGTCAAGAAAGAAAAAATATCTACTGAATGTTAAGTAATAACTTACAGCAATATAAAAGAAGTCATCAGGAGGTACGAACGCGTGAGTGACGTATATTTTCTTCTCGCCGTCCACTTCCTTCAGCGGCACTTCGAAGACCGTCTTCCCCTCCAGACTGAGTATTTCCGCGAAGTCCATCTTCACCGGAACATCGGTATTGGACAGCGATATCATCATATTGTTGTATGTTCCTAGAAACACAACATTTACTTTTTTACTGACTGAAGTAGCAAACGAGCATGCAGTCCACCTGATGGTAACTGGTCACTGCCGCCCTGCGACATCTGTAATCAACTACATACAGAACATGGGTTCCATCTGACGTCAATCACATATGCGTTGCTACTCCTGAGGACTATGATGGTCGCCTCATGTGAAAGTGTGCCGGTAACCACACCCTTCTATCGAAACGCAAGAAATGCTTCACGCTAGAAATAGGTGTGGTGGCGGTACTTCCCCGGTCGAACTACACTAGTTCTACCACCTTGATTTACTCATTGATTAAATTGGAACGTATTGTAACAAGGTATCTTTATTTATACCTCAATAGTACCTCAAATTATAGTGAAATCGAACAATTAATTTACTAAGTAACCCTTGCTCCTTTTTCGTAATCTTAAGGTATTCTAGGATGTTTAGATGGGGTACCTAATAATAGGGTCTAACTTCGACCGGTATGCACTAAACAACAATCTTCGGCTTAACCTTCGGATCCGATCAAAATGAGTCGAAGGTTTTATAAGAACTCGCCATTATTGTCCCACTGCTGGGCACGGGTCTTCTTTCAGAATGAGAGAGTTTAGGCCATAGTCCACCGCGCTGGCCAAGTGCGAATTGGTGGACTTCACACACCTCCGAGAACTTTTTTTTTAAGAACTCTCGGGTGTGTAGGTTTCCTCACGATGTTTTCCTTCACCGAGAAGCAGTGATAATTAATTTCTAATACGCACATAAATCAGTGGTGCGTGCATGGGTTTGAACCTCGGACCTCCCGATCGAGAGGGCAAGTTTCAACCATTAGGCTATCACTGCTCTTAAGAACTACTTAACGCTAGAAATAAGTGTGACTGTGGTACCTCCTCGGTCGAACTATTCTGTTTCTACCTTGGAAACCCTCATCTCTTATCATGACCTTACCTTGCAAAGGTCGGTAGCTGGTCTCGGCCATGGACGCGGGGGTCTGCACGGAGAAGCCGTGGCTGAAGGTCAGGTTGGACAGCCCCACTACCTTCACGGAGTAGTCCTTCTCACTGCCCACTGTGATGCTCCAGTCACCTGGCTCGGGGTCTAACACCTTTACGATCTGAAAGTATTTGTTGTTAATAATTAATAACGTTCCTATAATTCGCACCTCGAACCGGCTGATTTGGAGGTCAAGTTTTAGACCTCTATGGTTAAACTGTTTTTTATTTTTTTTTTATTTTTCCATATAATACACAAGGCGGTCCACCTGTAAATGGTCACTGCTACCTATGAACATTTCTAAGCATCTTCATACAGAATAAGGGTTAAAGTGCGGTTAGATAGATACATTGATTATTTATGTTAGATATTTAGATATTACTGGAGAGGGGGAAAGGTCAAATCTCATGTGCTTTTAAACAATCTCACATGCAACTATTGGATGGGGAGGTTGAAAAAAATTTCGGTATATCTCACCAAAGGGGCGAGTGAGTTGAAAAATCGTCAGGATCGCCTTACACAATTCATGAATTAACGACGACCAGCGTAGCAAAGCGGTCAACATGACGGTCTAACACGCAATCAATTCTGGGTTTGTTCTGAGTCTGGGTGTTTGTGTATTCGCTTGGTGTGTCCATGGCACCCACGACACAGGAGAAAATCCTAGTGAGAGGCTGTGAATGTAAAAAGTGTCAAAAAGTAGAAAGTAGTCAATGAATGAACCCCAAACCAACCATAATCTCAGACAAGTCGAGAGTGGTGACCAACTTGGGCGGACCGGTGAGTCGCACCCCGCTGGGGTCCACCACCTCTATCTGCGGCCTCGCGCCCGAAACCGACACCGTCACCTCGCCTATCATCTCGTCCACTTTGATCTGAAAAGGTATAAACGCACCTTTTTAGTGACTGCGCTGATAAATAAAGTGGCCTCTTACATCAAATGTGTGACTAATTAGAAAAGTATCCATTTACTTACCTAATATCCAATAGGTACAGATCACTGATTTTCAGGAATAGGCTATAATAGGTATAGTGCATTAGTGAGACCGATTAATAAGTGATGAATAATAAGGAATAAATAATGAATAATAATTCATTTGTATTTATTAACAGAACTCAGCAGAACATGTGTCGTATTTTTTTATTACGTTGTTAATAATTTAATGCAGTGTCTACGATTTACAGAGCTATAATAATTTTCAGTGATGCTTCCTTATAACGTCCGACACATAGGTACCTACAACGAATTTAATTAAGAGTTTTTGAGCGTCTGTACTCCTCGATTGAGGAACACGCTGAAGACGGTTCAACTTCATATAATACAATTATAGCTTATATTATATTATTGCAGGTACGATATATAGCTTACCCCTTGAGTGTAATTGTATCCCGCCGGCCTGACAGCTGAAGCCAAATTCACTGTGCGTCCTTTTATCGAGCTTCTTACGAAATCCAAAACCTGCGTTGTAAACATTTATACACTACAACATTTTAAGCTATTGCATAGCTTTTATTGCGGATATTGAGCGCGGTGACTGAATAAAGAAATTCCGTAACTAAAAAAGCCTAACACCCCCCCACTTCGAACAGTACGAAGCTCGCACGGATCGAGACGAGCTGTTTGTGAGAAAGTATGTTTATAGTATCAAAGAAAAAAAACTGCATAAATAAAAAAATATGTGCGTGTACTAGCGTACACTCGTAAGAAGTGAAACTTCCTTATGACGTTATTTTTCAAAAAATAATTTACTATATGCAACTTTACAGAAATTGGTTAAATAAAGTTAAATTAGATAAAGTTTAATAAACGGCTTTTATTAAACTTTATCTAATAATCTAATCTATAATAATCTATCTAATATCACGCGTGGTAGGGATAAGAAAAAGATGGCGAGTAACAGAAAAAGATGGCGCGTAACGAAAAAATGTTACACTAATTTTTTTTCCAACCCCGATAAAGAAGTTTCACTTCAATAATTATGATTGCATAAAGTTAATAATAAATGCTATGCAATAGCACTAAGCGGCAGTCCCCGAGTGCCGCACGTTTTTTTTTAATTTTTTTTTAAATTGTAATTAAAAGCTATGTTGCTTTATTATTTATGTAGTTACCGTTAGTAGTAAAATTAGGCATTTAAGCAAAAAAAGCTATTGTGAGATTCCTTTTATTACGGTTTTTATAATACTATATTAATGATCAAGTTTAAGGCAAATAAAATACAAACACTAATAAACAAGGCCACTCACCATATGCACATTAGTTTTATTCAAGTTAAACACCTGCCCGGAGCTGGCAGATGCTATTTGGTGGTACACCTTGTAGGAAGGTTTGTGTAAGTCGTTGCAGTGGCCTGTGAGGACGAATACCACCTAGGAGGAACATGAGATACTGTTATAAATTACTCTTTGACAAAATGCTGTAGCAATAAAATAATATTAAATATAAATAGATAAGATTATTATTAAAAAAAGTAAAGAAAAAATGGTCCTTCAAGTCGGATAAATCTAAAATATTAAAATTAATACTATTAAGATGCTATGCATTATTATTTTTAATTGTATAATTTAATTATTACTTGTATCGCCCTTGAGTGTACTTACTGTGGATTGAATAGAATTGTTTAAAATGATAAAAACACGTCCCCATTGTAATGAATACCAATAATTACTACATTACAATACCAAAATTAATAGCATACCAGCCACACTTATTTCCAGTTTGAAGCAATCTTGCATTTCGGTGGAATGATGTGGTATCCACCTTTATATGAGGTGACCGCCTTAGCCCTCGGGAATAGCAACGCATCTATGATTGACGTCAGTTAGAACCCATGTTCTATATAAAATTGCTGACAGATGTCCATTGTGGGGCAAGATACTTACCATCAGGTGGACTTCATACTCGTAGGTACTTCAATCAGATAAAAAAAAAACTTTTATTTCATTGGCAACTCTAGCAGTGTCCTTTGTCTTTTTTTTTTTGTTTTCGAGGGGGAAACCTTCCAAAGGTACCCGACGCCGTGGGAGCGACGCAGGGTTATGTGGGATTTTTACCGCACTAAAACCCCCCCGATGGCCGTCCTCGGCGCTGAAAAGGGGGACTCCGGGATCTCGAAACGACTTCAACCGGAATCCTCCGAGCGCACTGCCCCATCGGGCTCCTCCCAGATGGGCGGCTGGGCCCACCGTTCCGTCTAGTCTTTACGACGGTATGCGACCACACATACCGCCGTCCTTCCCGGGATTGCCTGACCGAACGGTTCGAGCTCCCACTCTAGCCGTCTGCAACCCCGGAAGCCCCTTTTAGTCGCCTCTTACGACAGGCAGGGGATACCGTAGCCCTATTCTGACCCCGAGGCTACAGGGACAGTGTCCTTTATCTAGACAACCATACCAACCTGGCTCTGCTTCCTCTGTATCATGTCTAGCACCTTTCCCACCTTCTTGTGGTCGGATGCAGTAGCATCAGTGAACACGTATATGTAGGACTTAGGCCGGCTGACATTCAAAGCTAAAAGGATGCCCCCTAGCGACATCTCTGGGCAGTCGTTCCCGCCGTACACTTTTACAACGTTCAATGCAGCTTTGAACACGCTTTTGTTTTTCGTTACTGTTGCTGGGCCAACACCTGGATAGAATACACCGATTTTATTTATACCTTTTTTTATATTTCTTTTAGCGAATTTTTATTTCCTGCATAAGGTTGATGTCGAATCATACTTAGTGATTATATATTTTCGTGGCTAAACAAAACAAGAGCAGTGATAGCCTAATGGTTAAAACTTGCTCTCTCAATCAGGAGGTCCGAGGTTCAAACCTAGGCACGCACCACTGATTTATGTGCGTATTAAAAATTAATTATCACTGCTTTCGGCTAAGGAAACTTCGTGAGGAAACCTACACACCCGAGAGTTCTTTAAAAAAAAAAGTTCTCGGAGGTGTGTGAGGTCCACCAATTCGCACTTAGCCAGCGCGGTAAACTATGGCCCAAAACTCTCATTCCGAGAGAAGACCCGTGCCCAGCAGTGGGACAATAATGGGACGACGAAACAATGTCACCACCTATACTTCTTTTCCTCCCTACAATTTACCGACTATTATATACAGGGTCGAATTAAAAGGTCTAAAGGCCTGGCAGTAGAAGTGGACGGCCCCCTCCCACCATCACGATCCAAAACATTTTGTTATTAAATTTAATAACTCAAGCGAGTTTTTTAATAAATAATAAAACTCCTTGTCATCAATGTCTATAATTTGACGACAGAAAAAAATGGAACCAAATTGAAATATTAAAATAATGTTAACTAGTGTGTACTAGCCGAAATAAGTTTTGTTTTTAATTCTCTGGTGTGGGTGACCCCCCTTTGTCCCGGGGCAGTTGCCCTGGACGCTCTGCCCTAAATCCAGCACTAATTAGGTGGACAGTTCGCTTGATAATCGTAATTGTTTGTAGTAGATAACGTTTTAGTGAATACGATATACGAGTAAAGAGCAATTATACAAATACTGTTGCATTGATATAAACATAATAAAATTTGTTTATAAATAAATAAGTTATCATGTCATTCGTACATATCTAAGGACAGTTCCTATTTACAAGTAGTAGCATAACACATTACTAAGGTCAATGTTACTGTTTATGACTACAAGTTGATCAATCAATAAAGGGCGGATCAAGGATTTGGGGGAGAAAATGTCTTGATCTATACGATGCCTACTTCAAAGAATCTTAAAGGAAATAAGTAGATTTTATGACCTATAAGGAGCATATTATATAAAATAAAATAATAAAAAATTCGGGGATTTAGATATTTCTGAAATTATCCGTTCCGTTGAAGATTGCGAATGTACCTACTTAAGTACTTGCAATAAGATTTTGAGGGACTTGAGTCCTTTACTCTCTCACTTCGTATTTTTTAAATAAATAGAGCCACGAGCAAAAGTGTAAAGCGTCCATTAGTTTAATCGGGAGATAAACGCATATCAGTAGACGTTTATCCAGTAAGAAGAAGGCTTGTTCAAGCTGGATTAAAAAGTTGCAAGCCACGATTTAACCCGTGATTGTCAAAACAAAATAATAATAACTTACTTGTATAGATTGCTATGTCAGACACCAGGTGGGTGATGAATACAACTCTGTTGGATGGCTGCCAATTGTGGGCGAAATTGTGTTATGCGAGGCCACACAAATAGTGAGTAATTCACAGAAGATCTAGAAAACGCCTTGCCTCCGTCTTTTTCAATGATTATCGGCAATACAAATATATAAGCGATCCCGCTTATGTTTATTGGATTCCAACAGGATAACTCCATGTGCCACAAATCAGCGAACATAATGGCCTCGATACAAACAAACTTCTAAATTAGCTACGTCTATCACTAGACCTCAACCCAATTGAACCCCCGGGCGGCACGTTTTTGGGGCGGCAGTGTTATTTTTAGGGGGCGGCATATTAAGACTTGACGACCTTTTTAGTCGTCGATTTGCAGAGAGATAGGTGTCGAAGAGCAAATAGTGTGATCTTTTCTTTCACGGACAAATCAAATTTCTAACTGGATAGGCGGAAATCCCACTTCCGCTTTGGGCGGCATGAACCCATGCGACGCCACTCTCTTGGGTTGATTACAATAAGTAATTTAGAATAAACGACAGTGGCCTCTTCGTCATAAGATAAAAAAAAACGCTTTCTACAGCTATAGCCATAAAATACCACTTTTCCTGATACGTGGATGTAATGGAGACACACAAAGCAACACTTAAACCCGAAACAGAAAGCTCGTCATTCGGATCTGTTTGGCCGGAGATCGAACCCGGAGACACTGTCTGTCAGATAAATATGATAACCGCTCTTCACTACGCGTATCGACAAGAAAGTAAAAGGTCATAAAAGTTGGCATTACCTGGATCATGGAAAGGAACGAACACAAAATCAGCGATAACATTACTCTCCTTCAACGCAGTGTTCATAATCATCTCCGCGCTCTCTTTCAGCTGCCGCAAATCATTGTACATGGATGCTGTAGTATCGAAGACGAATACCAAACTGCTCTTCCCATCATCAGGATCGACCAAATTAGCTTTAGTTAAATTAGCTTGTATCACTTCAAAAGCAGTTAGGAAACGCGCGAAAATTAAAAATACGAACGCTGTTATTAACATTTTTGATTGTCACATTTGTGAAAACTAGGAATACAGTAGAAGGGACTAACACGCACTGATTGAAAAGTTGTCCATTAGACTGCTTATCAGGAACCCATTGACCTCACTATCAATGTGGGTTAGAACTGTTTGAATCATAAACGTAGTAATATAATATATACTATAAAAAACAATGTATGTTGGTACATTCATTTCCTTATGTTTTGGAAGGCGAGCTTGCAAATAAATATAAAATATATGTCCGCTTGATCTTACTAGGGATCACAAGACCGGTACAACACGGTCTTACAGGTTGTAGAACCAGTGTAGTTCCACCGGGGAAGTACTACCGGCACTACCGCCACACCTATTTCTAGTGTGAAGCATTTCTTGGCGACCATCATAGTCCTCGGGAACAGCAAAGCATCTGTGATTGACTTCAGATGGAACATGTACTATTTGAAGTTTCTTTCAGATATCCATGGGCGGCAGTGACCACTTACCATCAGGTCGACTGCATGCTCGTTTGCTGTTTCAGTCAGATAAAATTAACACGCATGTTAGAACCCTCGGCATGTTGACATTCTGTATCATGTAATTCAATAATCTTAATGCGTTGCATTAGAAATTCATTGAAAAACCATGTATAAGGTTAGAAATGATTATTCTACAAGTTTATAACGGGTTCAGTATACCTATTTATTCTTTATAAATAAAGTTTAAATGACTTTGATCTTAGACCACTGTTTATAATTAGATGTCGGTTAAATTATATGTCGGCGCGTATTTATGAAAAACACGTCGCCGAAAATAATTATTTTAGTTAGTTTAAAGATCGAAAATTTTTTGTTTATTAAATTAGCAACATTTAATGATTTTTAGAATTGTAATTTAGTTTACCCTCCATAAATTTGTTATTGTCACACCACCAAACATTGTTATAAAAAGGCGAGCGAACGCCGGTAGAAAGAGATTTTTTGTTTAACCGTCGAAGCGATCGGACCTCCGAAATTGTGAATAAATCGAAGAAGTTTATTCCTGTGTTTTACTTGAAATCTTCAAGAAAGGAAAATAATGAATACCTCGACCATCCTGTCGTCGCATTCACTTCGTTATATACAGTGGGTCAAAAAAGTATTTGTACACCTCGTTTTTTACCCATAACTTTAATCAAACGAACGTTGCATGAACGAAATTTGGGTGGTCAGTACTTCACAAAGTATAAAAACATTGTGTATATGTATTTATTTTTAATAAAGAGTTATAAAACAGTTATACGGAAAAAAACAAGAATTGAGTGGTCAAAAAAGTATTTGTACAATTACGACAACCTTGTAAAACATAAAAATTTTAAACCCGACATTATAATTGAAATGAAATATGCATGTCTCTAGCATCAATAATAGCTTGTTATATTTTTGGCATGGATTCATCCAATTTTAAGATGGGTTTTCAGGTATTATTCCCACTGTTCTATGATTATTCGTTGCTGATTATGTATATTTGGGATTTTTTCTGTTGTGCACTTTATATCTAAATTATGCCCAAGATTTTCAATAGAATTATTATCTGGAGATTGGTGGTGTGTGGTGTCAATCAACTATCCAAAGTGTGGTGGCATACATAACTGATAGGTAATTTTATAGAGTAACTATTCTCTTGTTATTCGTGCAGTGTGCTTAGGGTCATTGTTATGCTAAAAGTGATATTGACCACAAAGGCATAATTTGACTGCACTTTCATTCAATTTATCGCGCTACACTTTGATATATTTGCGTGCATTTATATTCCCTTTGAAAAAAGCAAACATTTCAAGGCCATCGTAAGCCATACAGGCCCAAAACGTAACGTTCTGTTCAACATGTTAAACCGTTATTTAGCGGTTGCAACTCAGCAATCGGTTTTCACCAAACGATTTTTTTAATATTTTCGTTGAGTGCAGAACATCATGCACAGTTTGTGATCATACGTCATACGGACTTGCTATATGTTGATGCGATGTGATTGATCGGCGTTTGAACACTGGAAAACGGTTTTTCTGAAGCATCTCTAAAGGTAGTACGGCGCTCTCTCGTCATAAGTATTTTCGGTTGACCTGATCGGGTTTCTTTCGAATTTTTTTACAATGTACTGCATTGTCATGATGTTTACCTTCAGCTCTTTTCCATTTTTCTGATATTTTTTTCTTTGTTTCCGAAAAATAATAACGCAATCTTGTCGAGACTTACATATTTTACTTTTTTTATTTTCTTTGATTGTTTGATACTCATTGTAAACTGAATTGGTAATTAAATAATCGAAGAATAGTCTAAAAAAGGTTTATGAAACATTTAAGGACGCTTTGTCTTCATTAAATACTTTTTTCGATAGTTTAAAGATATACACGTAAGTGTACAAATACTTTTTTGACCCCTCAATTCTTGTTTTTTTTTAATAACATTTTTTTTACTCTTTATTAAAAGTTAATATACATACACAACGTTTATATCCTTCGTTAAGTACTAACCACCCAAATTTTGTTCACCTGACATTCGTCTAATTGAAGTTATTGGTAAAAAACGAGGTGTACAAATACTTTTTTGAGTCACGGTATATAATAAAAAATAAAATATTTTTGAATTTTATCTTTCTTTTTCTGAGGCATCGCAACGAATCAAAGTTTGAGAACCCTCAGGTTGTCTCGTACTTTGAAACATAGGTACTCTCTTAAACTCTTAATTTAGGCTCATAAAATCATCAACTAAAGCAAAAAGAAGAAGAAAGAAAAAGATGAAAAGATAGAAGGTGTGATTGCCGGCACACTTTCATTTGAGGCGACCATCTTAGTCCTCGAGAGTAGCAACGCATCAGTGATTGACTTCAGATGGAACCAATGTTCTGTATGAAGTTAATTACAGATGTCCATGGGCGGCACTTACCATCAGGTGGACTGCATGTTCGTTTGCTACTTCAGTCAGAAAAAAAAGGAAAGAAATGATGCATTATACAAATGTAATATTAATGTAATGTAATATAAATATTAAATTCAGTAATATTAAGAGCAAAATTAAAATAACTTTTTTCTTACGAAGCCATACGTTGTTTCGCACTTGACCCATTTGTATATCTAATAACTACTAAATGTTTATTTTTAAGACAGATAATTTTGCTCTTGGCCGATTTAAACATATCTTTGGATTTTTTCCAGTTAAATATTTCTCAAAAATTGTACCTAAGCATGTACATATATTTGTACATACTCAAATTAGTGACACATTAAACGGTCCTATACCTTCAGAATTCCGCGTTTATCTCGATATCTTCAGGTTATTGATCCACCTGGCGACCTGTGCTACTTTTGCCGTGGTCGCCATTCGAGGCCCTTTCTTCTCCATCGGTCCTTCGAGCGATGTAGCTCATTTAGCTTCAGCCTTAATTTTGACAGCTATGTCGACAAGTTTAGTTCGTCTACTGACTATATCGTTACATTCGTTGCGAATCAAGCCTCATAGGGAAATTCCAAGCATAACTCTCTCTATAGTACGTTAAGCAAATCAGTGAAAGATGAAGTTTCGGGGCCACAGGTCATTACTGGCAACACACATTGCACGAATAATTTCGATTTCAGGCACTGATAATTTTTGACAAGAATATGTAGTATATTCCCGACAGCAGCCCTGCAGATTTTTTTCATTATTTCCTGCCAGATCAAACAGAGATTAGTTTTTAACCCCGACTGAGTTCATGCGACGAATTACAATTTTATTTTCTGTTTGCATAATTTATCGTCTCTGATAGTCAATAATATATAAGATTGAGTTCTTCCTATTATACATTTCTATTTGTTATTAAACATGGACCAATCTTTTAAATATTACATAATACCACTAGATGACTAAAAAACATTTCCTAAGGTAGCAGTTAGCAATCTTTTTGGCTACAAAAATACCTTATATTATCTAAGGGTAAATAAATAACTATATTTAATAATATCACGTAAAATATTAAAAAAAAATTGAGACCTGAAAATGTCTTCATTGTGATCAATTTATTTACTTTGATTTTGGTAGTTGAAAGGAAGGGTATTACGATTATCATGAAAACAATGTCTTTATTTATGAATTTGCGAAAAAGCAGTGGGAGATGCGGACACCAGACTCTTTTGAAGTAAATTTTAATATATTTTCATCAGAAATCTTGTTTATTTCTTGTAATTCCAGTGACTCCCGGTCTGGGGCTATGGAATACATTGTTATTTAAAAAGCGTTAGATTAATATTTATCCATACAAGATTCAAGGTTCCATTCCACTTTGACCACCCAGGTAATAAGTATTACCTCGAATGGCATTATAACCTCAATTATAGGAACCCATTAATGTCCAATTATCCGGGAGATCAAAGTGAAGTAGACCTAAATTTATCACAATTCTTAATAATGGAATAAAACAGACAACTTAAAAATAAAATCTTTATTAATTAAATTCACGCATTCACATCGTTTGATGACACTTCTTACTTACACGAAAAACAATACAACTATTTACCAAAAATTGCTCAAAATTGATCTCAAAAGTATTTATCTATATGCAAAATGGCTAGGACAATTTGTAAATTTGCTTACAAATAATTAAATTAAGCTCGGTATCTTAGGTGTTAAGTCATGTATATATTACGTCATACAAACATTAGTTTATGACACCTCCCATTTCCTAGGGCGCGTTCCAGAAGACGCTTACGAAGCCAAAAACGCCCATAACGTCGTTCCACAAGACGACCGCGGTCGTTGTGGTCGCGGCGAATACGTCACTCATGGCGTCATGATTTACGCCCACGCGAAGCTCACGACGACCCATCTAATAAGGTGGGTCGAAGTGATCGTTCAACTAGAGATTATGTCAGTAGCGCTCACAAGCTAGTGGAACGGGAAAAACTGCGGTCGTGAGCGTGAGGAACGTCTAATGGAACGCACTCCTAGTTATACAACATCTTGCAAATCTGTGTCCATCCCTCTCGTGACGTCACACATATCATCAGATCATTATGAAATAAAAGTAGAGAATAAGCACGCAGTCCACCTGATTTTAAATGGTCATTTTCACTTATGACTTGTATTAATTGAAATGAATTTTACTTATACTGTGATGCATTTTTACCCATAAACTTGAGACCAAATCAGCAACGCCTATCACGGCTATTTCGAAGCAGAACTAAGTCTGTGTGTGACGCTCTATCACTTTAATTGATATCTTTTATCACATTTTTAAGTTGGAATTAAAATATAAGTTCTAGTATAGAGTATTTCATTCTTAACATCAGAAGATATTTATAGCATATTTATTGTAATGTATATTCTCAGTAAATTTGTTTTTTTTTTTTTTATCTCACTGAAGTAGCAAACGTACATGCAGTCCACCTGATGGTAAGTGGTCACTGCCGCCCTGCGACATCTGTAATCAACTACATACAGAACATGGGTTCCATCAGAAGTCAATCACAGATGCGTTGCTACTCCCGAGGACTATGATGGTCGCCTCATGTGAAAGTGTGCCGTTTTGCATTAATATTTTCATAGTAAATGAGCTTGAATACCTCATTTCAGCAGTCCCTGCTATCATTTTGATTTGAATGATATTCTGGTTGTTTCCGTTCTTGTGATTTTCATAGCACCTTTAACGGGAACTGAGTTGGGTTGTGTTAATATTATTTTTTTAGTTCCATGTGACGTCACAAAGCTATACCCTCTTGTAGCATCATATCATATGAGAAATGAACTTACCCAATTAAAGCATGAGGTAAGTCTCGTATGAACTTTTTACTTCTGTCTATACTATTCGTTTGAAACGACACTAAATTAGCCACGCTGGTTGACTTTGAAAGATAACTTTGAATGAATTATATATAGAAAATATTTCAAAAACAGTATTACATTTATTACTAACTGTCTAAGATCAATATATGTATCGGAGGATATAGATTTTCATTTCGACCTTCCAAAAATATAAAAAGTTGTATGCTTTTTTATCTTGCGTTAAATTTGTTTGGTTACCTTGTTTATGAATTAATAAGACTTGAGTTAAAAACGTTAAAGTAATTCCAAAAGCTACTACTGAAATAATTTTCATGATTCATAATTTGGCCACAAATAGCACTCAGTTTTGTATTTCCTTACCTTGGTTACGACCATTTTGAGGAAGACTTTAACCGTTAATTATGTAAAATTAGAAATGCAGTTAATTTTCTGTTCTAATACAAAAACATATAACATGTACAAGTAAGACTGAGAGCTACGAAACATTTAACTAAGAAATGTGTGTATCCGATCTTATAAATTCACGAAATTTCGCTGCAAGTTGTTAAGAAATTTGCATAAATTCGGTAAAAACTGCAGCTTATAACGTTAAGAGAATTTCGTAGCCCACGGGTGAAAATTGTTTGCCTCAAAATTTGATATTTTAAGTATGTGGATTTGAGGGGAAAGACTCCTTTGAATCTAAAGATGTGATGTATAGGACCTTGCATAAAACAGTGGTATGCTATTTGACATAACATATTAGATATATGTATAATAGATAATATGTTCTAACCATATCGTATTCGCCAAACAATTTTCATCTTTATAGTATCAACTGTATCATCGACTGTTTAAACGATTAAATTTCCTGTTATCAAATATATAGAGAGGACATTTTCAAGATACCAGATTTCTCCCGGTAAACTCCAACACTATATCAGATAGAGTAATTATTGGCATATACGACATGTCGACCTACAACCAATTCATAAATACAGATTTTACACTAATATTATCGCGGCATATTACATTTTAATGTGTAACGGGTACTCCCAATATGCGGTTTTTAATTATTTTTGCCGATATTTAACCCAATTACATGGATCGTGGTCACGGCGAAACTTTAGATTGACATATCTAACCTACGTCTAGATCGTTTTTTAACCGACTTCCCAAAGGAAAGAGGTTATCGATTCGTCACGTATATTTTTTTCTTTTTTAAGTTCCATATCACGACACAAAACGGTTACTATCCTTACGCAACGAACTTTACACTATTTGTGATTTACAGAACTAACCGCATATCGTAAGTACCCGTTATATAATAAATTTTCACACTTTGTCCCCAAGCCCAGTATATTGTTTTTTTACATTTACATATTAAAAATAACACTAAAATAGTGTTATGTTATTAGGTAGATCTTAAGTGCTACGGAGGTAAAGGCATACCTTAAAATACTTGATCGTCTTTACAATTTGAGCAAGGAAATAGTCACTATTCTACTCCTTAACCTATATATTATTTCTATGAAAATGCAAATAAAATAAAATATTAAAATTAAAATCCATACAATAAAATAAAAAATGAAATATTTAAGCAAATTAAATCAAATTAATCATTATTAATAACAAGGCAATTACACGGAAAAACATTATTTGTCAATGAAAATATTTTTTTCTTTCAATTTAGGAACTGATAAAAAATATGTAAATATCATCGGTGGTAGCAAAAATTTATTTCAAGCACTAAATATAAAAAAAAAAAACTATTTATAACATTGCTAGCAATATGAATAGACAATATTGTTATCGATATGAAATAACAGTATAAAAAGAACAATATCGTTAGCAATATGTAATAACAATACGATTAGACAATATTGTTATCAATAGAAATTAACTAGCTTTGGCAAGTCAGTATGTTGAAGATTATAGAAGATTATCATTAAAAATTAACCTGTTTAGTCATGGATGTTTGTACAATAATATGTAAATAAAATTGAAATGTCAGTATAATAAAAAATATAATAATAGAGTACCATAATCAGCATATATCTTGAGCTTTAGTGATAATAGTACGTAATATGTATACATAAAATTTAACAAGTTTACAAAAAAAAAGTGCATTAAATTTTGTATTTTATGTGATACAAGAAACACATAAATATTTTTTTTTAACCTTTCAGATATATAATTGATCCAAAAGCTCAAGATGAATGCCTTTTTATAGTATTTAGAGGCAAAATGTAATAATATTACACCTGATGCACATTTCGCACCTTCGGCAGGACAAGGACATAAAACGCAAATAATACGAAATAGACTTAAAAATGCCAAAGTGCTTTAAAAACATCCTACTGTCTGGTAGAACAAAGTCAGCCATTCAGTTCCATCCCATTTCGACAGCAGTCGATAGTGCTTTTGTCCAATTCGTCCGTTTTTTGTCAATATTGGTGCAACAACATCGTAAAATTCTTGTAGTGAAAATTTGTAAAACATGCACTTGTGCCCTTGTCCCACGAAGGGTGCAATTTGTCTTCTTGCGTGTCATGAAATATTTAACTTTGAATGCTTTAATCTAACTCTCAAAAAAAATTTTTTTTTTTCATAAAGACGTATATGATTTCATTCAATGTTATTTGTTGTTATTGTCTTTTCATCACTTTGTAGGGCATCATATTTTATATTCCGCTTTCGTGCTCTTTTTTTTGATATTTATTGAACTTTTTTACTTATTAATTCGCACTTTCATCTTTAGCTTATATTATTATTATTATATTGTAATTATAATTACATATTGCCTCGTCGATGTGGACACACACAAATTGCACTAACCAATAATAAATTTCTAAATTATCCAAATAAATTTTAATTAATTGTGGTAGCTTCAACAGATGATAGAAGCGTAATCATCAATTTTTCAATATTAAATATAATAATCAAAAATTAGCAATCGTTCAGCAATTTGGCTGTAATCAAATTTCTAAATTTTATTTTGTTATTAAAAATAATAATTCCGTAAATCATAATAGTACATCAAATGTATATTTTAGAATACTTCTAAAACGGTATTAAATTAAATAAACTGTATTTTTTTTATCTGACTGAAGTAGCAAACAATATGCAGTCCACCTGGTGGGAGGTGGTCACTGCCGCCCATGGACATCTGTAATCAACTTCATACAGAACATGGGTTCCAACTGAAGTCAATCACAGATGCGTTGCTACTCCTGAGGACTATGGTCGCCTCATAAACATAAACATTGTTGTATATTCGACAACCAATAACTACTTATAATTCAAGGATCAAAGATCTATCATTCTATCGTCTGTTGTAGCAATTATAATATTATTAATTAATAAAATTTTGATTCATACCCGCCCTCTACCCCAACAAAACAAATATAACCTATTTTAATAAAATTAGTCGACATTATAGTAATACAAATAATCTGCTATTCCGAAACTATATCTAAAAAAGCTTCGAGAAAGGAGAAAAATATAAAACTATGTTTAAAATGTACACAAACAAGTAAATTATAAAATATATCATCTATAACATAATTCTCTGCAGAACACATTCGCTGGGGAGCTCTTCCCTTAGTTGTCAATAGATTTTCAATATTTCAAATGCAATTGAGTCTGGATAATGTGAATATTTATAAATACACTTGACACCTTCAGAATTAAGTAATGACGTTTGTACTGGAGAAAAATACATTTGAATCAGGACTCTTGCCACCAATTTCGTCTCAATCCAACATAGATACAAATTCTATCTAGCGAAATTTATAATAACTCTCTCATTCTGAGAGAAAACCCGTGCAGTAGGACAATAATGGGTTGGTACCACACGAAAATTAATGTCATGGCAGCTCTTTTCTATTATCAAAGTACCAAACGAACATGCTGTCCACCTGATAGTAAATGGCCACTGCCGCCCATTAGTAAGCAAAAGATAAAACTAGTCTTGCTTGAGGTATACCACAGGCGTGTAGTTATTGCTGAGAGTTAAGTCTTCCTTACGGCACCTTTCAGACCAGAACACGGCATAAGACTCAGGACTTACATACGCGTCAGGAATATAACCATAAAAGATTGTTCTACCATGAAAAATTGCTTCATTAATATCGTTTTATTTATTTTTAATACTTACGTCATTATAATTCTAAAGATGTGATTATTATAGTATTACATTACAATGAGAAAATCTTAATGACTAACCATCATTATTCTGAATTAAGCGGATCCTCTTAAGGGCTTAAATGATACGGTCATTGAGTTATCTCATGGACGTCTCATATGCACAAAACAACGACAGCAGTGTTGTTTAACAAGCTAGCGTTTTGAAGTTTTCGGATTATACGATGTTAAGCCAATCCGACGTCCTTTTGTTACAGTTAGATAATAGCCAAATGATGGTACTAAATCTTATATCAATATTGAAGTATGTTGTTGTGTTGTAACTATTTCATTTTTTACAAATTTAGCAAAGGAGATTGGCCGCCAAGTGATTTGCTCATGCCTTTTGGCATCTATCTATAGTGTAAATCACTTTTATTTTGAACTCTTATCTAATTACTTTTATCTTAACAGGTTCGCAAATTGTTATACTTTATTGACTGCTCTTGTGAGAAATGCGTACTTCCCAAATTCTTCGAAAAATCTATTAAAAATGTACATTACTCATTATATTTTTAATCATAGATTTTTTTGTAAAAAAAGATATTGTAGTAAAAAGAAAGAGAAGCGCGAATCTTGCGACATAAAGATGTAGCGCTCGAACGATAATACTACAAAATATATATTTCTAATATCGCTCGGTGATAATGTAAGTGCTCTAGAGCGAAATTTTCATTATTTGATATATATAAATTATGTTAAAATTTTAGTAATATAGCGCGCGGTTATTAAAGAGATATGACATTTACGGTTGCCTTTTGTTCCTTTAATTCGCTAGCCAAAAAACTAAATGTGTAATTTGCTTTTTATGTAAATATTGTATTCACATTTCAAGTAGTTTGTGCAGCCCATAGTTAATGAAGAGACGTAAGAGACGTTTTGTTTGCCCATAGCGGTAGGAAATCGTCACTTTAATACACTACACGAAAATCTATTAGGGACCAATATTCAAACTATGAGCAGTATCAATTATTAAAATCTGTTTGCCGTCATATCAATTCAGTACATCATTTTCACCGAGCGATACGCAACTACAAAACAACACACTACAAATCCGATGGTCCGTCTGAACACATGTCCTTACGCATAACTACATTAGTACTACTGTACAGGGGTGTAAAAATTGTACATTTTACTAACAGTTCGTCAAGTATTGTCACGGAACACCTCAAATCGCGGGATCCGCTAGCACCCTCGGCTGCTTCTTATACACTAGTATTTTCTCGCCCATTTCGCCTTCAGGGAACTGAAAACAAATAATATTGTGAAGACAAAAAAGCCGATGGATGGTGTTTTTATTTCTTTCGGTTGTGTTATGTACAATTACTTTTTTTTTTAATTACATGAGCAGTGATAGCCTTGAAACTTGCCCTCTCGATCGGGAGGTCCGAGGTCCAAACCCAGGCACCACTGATTTTTCTAAGATTATGTGCGTATTAGAAATTATTTATCACTGCTTTTCGGTGAAGGAAAACATCGTGAGGACCATACACACCCGATAATTCTTTTAAAAAAAAGTTATCGGATAAAAAAAAAGTTATGGCCCATACTCTCTCATTCTGAGAGAAGACCCGTGCCCAGCAGTGGGCCAATAATGGGTTGACGAGATGTAAAATTACATAGTATGTGTCCTCGGCGAAATAAGTCGATACAAATGACATGTCATATGTTATAATTCGTCAAGCCGTTTGAACTGTAGCGCCTGCCATGATAATGGACATACTTATATTCATACATACATACATATATACGCTAGAAAAACATTTATTTAATTCTGACGCTGCGCGGATAATAAAAAGTTAATATTAAGACATCTGACCCCCTGGGTCCCTCATATATTTTACAAGATTTAGAACCAATATAGTTATATTATATTAGGAAGGTACGGTCATCACACATAGCATTCTTTAAGCACTTCCATCGTTTCGGTGGAAGGCTGTCGTTCTCGGGAATAGCAACGCATTTGTAATTGACTTCCGATAGAATCCTTGTTCTGTATGAAGGTGCATACAGATGTGCATGAGCGGCAGTGGCCATTCACCATCAGGTGGAATGCCATTTATTTGCTACTTCAATCTTATATAAAAAAGACCTACATGGAAATAGGCCTCCTAAATTTGTTAGTCCAAGTTATGTCATATATTCTGTCGTCAACCCATTATTGTCCCACTGCTGGGCACGGGTTTTCTCTGAGAATGAGAGAGTTATAGGCCATAGTCCACCGCGCTGGCCAAGTGCGAATTGGAATTGGCCAAGACTTCATGGAATCGTAGCATACCTGCGTGTGCTGGACCTCATGTATCAACTTGTAATCCTTCAAGAGATGCTCGACCCTGCCCCTCAGGACGTCAAACATGACGAGCAAGGTGGGCGGTTGCCGCGCGGAGTACTCCCTCCTCCACCACGCTTCGGGGTTGTTGTAGAAGGCCTCCTGTTCGGTCGCGACGCCGGGCTTGTCGATCGGCGGGTCGCAGTTCAGGTATCGCGTTGTTACGTTCACGTGCAGGTGGCTGGACGGAATGGATTGTGTTAATTACGTTAGATAATTAAAGAGCAATTGAAGTAATTAATTTCTACATAAAGCAATCGCGAAATCGTACTTCGAAATATCGATTGTTTAATTTAATATTTTTCAACATTTTTATAGGATTCTAATAAATTAAAGACTAAATGATACCTCAAGATATGGACAAGATAATTATATATCCTATTTAATTTATAAATTCAATTATCTACTTTTCGTATACCATTTATAAAAAAATTAAAATAGGTAAGATGAAAAAACCTATTAGTACTTATCGTTCTCTAAACATTTTTTTTGGCAAGTATATGTTAATCAATAAGACTTATATTAATTATTTTACATTGGATTTATTTAGTATGCTATGTACAGTATACACTGAACTTTTATTTATATAATACATCACTACAAAGTATAAAACAACGCTTCGCGCTGTCTGTCCCTATGTATGTTAAGATCTTTAATAATTTAGATGTTTTTTTAATTGATAGAATAATTCAAGAGGAAGGTTTTTTATGTATAATACATGCATAATATATTGTAGGAACACTGATAATTTTAGATTTTAGACAGAACGAAGTTAGCCAGGACAGTTAGTAATAGATCACTTAAGTTACCTGTAGAGCGGCATGGAGTGGCACGGCATCATGTAGAGCAAGGACGTGCGGTTGCCACCGATGGCCTCCCGCAGCAGCGGCGCGGCGGCGAGCGGCCCCGCCTGGTGCACGCCGCCGAAGTACACGGCCGGCACCGCGTTCGTCACCACGAGGAGCCCCGCCACCGTGAACAGTTGCCACCTGAGAGATTGTACATCATTAGTTGTAGTGTTTGCAACGTGCATTTATAAGGTACATGAAAACTTTTTTTGTTCTCAAGGGGGATACCTTCAACAGGTACCCGACGTCGTAGCCCGATGGGGCAACGCGCTCCGAGGATTGCGGTTGCGGTCGGTCCGAGTTCCCGGAGTTCTCTTTGTAGCGCCGAGGACGGCCACCGGAGGGGTTTTAGTGCGGTAAAAATCCCACATAACCCTGCGTCGCTCCTACGTCGTCGGGTACCTTTTGAAGGTTTCCCCCTCGAGAACAAAAAAAAAGGGACCAACGCAAGTTATGTGAGATTTTTATCGCGTTAAAAGCCCCCCGGTGGCCGTCCTCGGTGCTACACAGAGGACTCCAGGATCTCTAAAGGAACGCAACCGGTATCTTGTTATCGGGCTCCTCCCAGATGGACGGCTGAGGCCCACCGCTCCATCTAGTCTTTACGACGGTATGCGACCACAGATACCAGCGTCCTTCCCGGGGGTCGCCGCAACCCCGAAAGCCCCTTTTAGTCGCCTCTTATGACAGGCAGGGGATGCGGTAGCCCTATTCTAATCCCGGAACAACAGGGATGTCATAAAAAAAAAACTATTCACATGTTATACGTTTTTTTACCAGAATACCAGAATACAGTTTTTTTACCAGAATACAACAGTGTAAATACCATTTTAATATGTTAATGTTGAGATAAGAATAAAAATGACAAAAATTACCAGTTTTTTTAAAAGAAATTTAAAAAATACTACTTACTTCACTGCTTTTCTGCTCCATGGCACAATCAAGTCTTGAATCAGGTACAGGAATATTGGGATAAGTGGTTGGACGAATCTTAACTCCTTGTGCTCTATTATACTGTGAACATACAATATTTACTTCTACACTACTTGATGTACTCCAAATTCCAAGTATGCAAGCAAACTTCGTAAATCAGGTACTAGCAGAGTAATTAAATAGCAGTGGCAGGGCCGCCCTTTACCTATAAGTGGCCCTGGGCACGATAATGATCATAATAAAGCGTTATCGTTTGTTATTACGATTAACGCAGAGTCGAAGCGCAGTGCAGTTTATCCAAAACTGAACATAACAAATTCAACCTAACTCCACTTCGTAATGCTCACATTACTTCTAAGATTTTAAAAAGACTTTTAAAAAGACATTCTTTGGATTTTGCGCGTCTGCGCGAGAACAAAACTGATTGGCGCGCCCGCAATTTCGCGTATTCATGCGCCCACTAGCGAACCTATAGGTCATCACTCGAAAATTGGCCTGCATCGGTATTGATCACGATGGACTCAGACGAAAAATTAATTTAGCTGGTGCAAAAATATGAATGCCCATTTAATCCAAATGCCAAAAATTATAAAGCGAATTACTTGCTTTAAAAATTTGGCTTAATAGCGCTGTTGTTGATGCTCAATACTACACGTAAAAGAGTGCGCACGTTTTGTGGCGGATACGCGCGCATGCGTGCGGTTTCGCTTTAGTTATAAAGAATTTGACGCTTCGATGCGCTTCAACTCTGCGCTAGTATAAACTGACTCTTAGGCTTGGGTAGTTCACAAACGCCCTAGTTCAGGAGAGGGATCATTTAAGCGTTTACTACACAAAGTAGTTCGCCGACCCGAGAGCTAGTTCCTTCTCTGGCCAAAACTTTCGTTTGCTTGACGCCCTTTTTTTTATCATCACACTGAAACTTGTATACTACTGACTATCCTCCTCTGACCGCTCCTTTACGCGAACTATTATGCTCAACACTAGCCAATTGTGCCCAGTGGAAAAGAGGGGCCTGAGCAGTGGTTAATATAGATAATAGCTAAGGACGACACCAAAGGAAGCAATATTAACACGTCACAGACAACAGACATGTTTATATTCTAATGAAATGAATGATGTCGTATACCACGGTAAATTGATCAATTATTTCTACAACATATATCAAATATCCCCTCTAAGGTCATCAGTTGGTGTCGCGCTTATTAATTGTGCAGTAGTACAATACAATTTAGTAGGGTATTACCTTATCATAGTATTATATACTATCCAATAGTATAACTTAATTACAGTAAATTATTAGGTTGTAACTAAATAGAAAACTCAGCATAGTGAGCCTAGTTTGACTTGAAAGATGATGTCTATCAATTCACACTTAACCACTATAATAGACTGTAGCCTAAAACTCTCTTATTCTAAGAGACAGCTAGCAGTGTGGCAATAATTGGTTGATGAACAAATCTCTCCATCCATCCGTCCATCCATCACCCCTTTGAGGTGCACTGCTGGACATAGGCCTACCCTAAATGACGTCACTTCAACTGGTCCTGTGCCCTCTGAATCCAACGGTTTCCCGCTGTCTTCTTCAGGTCATCGGTCCATCTGGTGGGGGGCGACCTGTGCTCCTTTTGCCTAAACGTGGTCGCCACTCGAGGACCTTCCTTCCCCATCGGTTATCGGTCCTACGAGCGATGTGGCCGGCCAATTGCCACTTCAGCCTGCTGATTTTGAGAGCTATGTCGGTAAGCTTTGTTCGTCTGCGGATTTCATCATTGCGAATCATGTCTCGTAGCGAATTTCCGAGCATAACCTTCTCCATAGCATGTTGAACGATCCTGAACCTCCGAATGAGGCCTACAGTGAAGGACCACGTTTCGTCGCCGTTTATTAGGACAATCTATTTTTTAAATCTGATTGAAGTAGTAAACGAGTATGCAGTCCACCTGATGGTAAGTGGTCACTGCCGCTCATGAACATCTGTAATCAACTTCATACAGAACATGGGTTCCATCTGAAACATCTGAACCATCTACCACCTTGAAAAACTAAATCCACCAATCTCTCACCTATGCACAACTATGTGTGCTAGAACAGCCGTCACGAGCAGCGTGTGGAGAGTGTTGTCTCTCGGGCGGCGCGCCACGCGGTACAGCGCTATCACCAGGGGGATCACGTTGATGGCCAACACCGAGGGGATGCCCACCGCTACGTACCAGTACCTGGATGGGTAAACATAAATGTACACTCAATTTAACAACATATACCAGGTGATACTTTCATTACCGTGTAAAAAACATGATTGTAATCATATTTAAAAAAAAATTATATAAATGAGAAAAAAGACAAACCCACTGAGTTTCTTGTCGGATCTTTTCAGTTGAGGTCGTATTCCGATCCAGTGGTAGTGTAAGAAAAAAAATGTAACTGACAATTGGTAAGTGCCCCCGTAGGCCTATACAAAATAAAGACATTTCATTTCATTTCATTGAAGTAGTGTACATCGATCAGGAAGGTACCAAAAACACACGTACTTCTAGTGCAAAGCAGTTCTTAAGCAAGATATTTTTGTACGAGACGTGGGATCTCAGAAATGCCACGCTCGTTTCTGCCACGGACGTGCAAAATGTGTAACGAGCTTTCTCCTGAGGTATTCCGGGGGTTTTATGACATGCGGCTCTTCAAGAAAGGTCTGAAAAGAGCTCTTCGTCTAAAGCCGGCGATGCATTGGCGACTCCTCTGTTGTCGCAAATGTCCATAGGCGACGGTGACTACCTTCCATCAGATAGTTTGTAAGTATAAAAAAAAGTGATAACGCATCAATGATTGACTAAAAGTAGAAGTTTTAAATTAAGTTTCTTACAGATGTTGTTTCGTTGATTGCTATTATTTGATTTTAGACTAGTATTATCGTGGAATTGATACGTTATAATACTTAACCGGTACTCACGATATGCTCAGTTTGGCCGTGACCACGATCCATGCAACTGTGTCGAAATATCGGCAAAAAGAATTCCATAAGAATTCATAAACCGCATATCGTGAATACCCGTTAAGTATTATAATGATAGCTATTATTGTTTCATTTTTCACTGCCCTTGGCAGAAAATACTATTTATCATTATGTCTGCATTTGTCCTTTGAATTTTTCATGCTTAATAAAGAATGAATAAATTCAACTCTTAAAGATATCAACAATAACAAGGTCTCTGGATTGATTTAAGGAGAAACCTTAACATACCATGGATGTTTCCCATAGAAAGAAGAGATGTTCTGTAGAACATTGAACTTGAAGAATTCCCAGGGTGTGACGATCAAGTTTCCGTAGAAGTACGAGTCCAACGCGACTAACGCTCCTCCAGTCAGCAAACTGCAAAATATCAAGAATATTTATATATTCAATCAAATATACTGTAATTCAAATCAAATCAAATATTTATTTGTAGGTTAATGACGACCCGCGTGGCAGAGCGGTTATCATACCGGTCTGACGCGCAATCGGTCTCGGGTTCGATTCCCGGCCAGACAGGTATCTGAATGATGAGTTTAGATTCGTGTTCTGGGTCTCGGTGTTTGTGTATTCGTCTTGTGTGTATCCATGGTACCCATGACACAGGAGAAAATTCTACTGTGGGTGTATGAGCGTAGAAAGCGTATAATTTGTATGTAGGTAATTTGTGAAACTTAAAAGATATAAAAATTGGTATAAAGATAATTTATACAAATCTTAGGCTTTGTAAGCATTTTTTTTGTTACGGATGGATGGCACTCAAAAAAAATTGGTAAAAATATGAAAATTTGTTTACTTTATATAGTTTTTGACAGTTAATCAGTTAATGACCAATTACTTGATAAATAATACTAATCAGTGACATCAGCAAATAATATTTGCAATAATCAATTGAAGTTTGCAAATCACTATTAATAAGCACTAATTCAGAGGCAATTGTTTTGATAATACATTATAAAGATATATAGACTTATAAAAACCTTACCCAATAGGTAAATAAGTCCTGAACAGGAGTTTCCAAGTACCCTGGTTGGTAGTGAACAAGTTGTAGACGGCCAACACAATCCACACTGGTGACGACGTGGGCCGGATGAATGTTGATATGCAGGCAACCCACACCCAATTGTTATTTTCTGTAACATTTATATACTGTTTGAGAGAATCTGGAATCTGAAGGACCAATAGATCTAGACATCACAATTAATGTTGATATTTTGATTATATTTTTAGACTGTTTGTTATAAGCGAAAATTTGTAAATGGCTTTCACTCAATATTGTTAATAAGTTAATTACAATATAAGTTGGCTGTAAATTTTCCAAATAAAATAAAATAAGCATTAATCATTTGCTTCATGCTGCAAGCTTCAATGTAGCAAAATTTGCTCAATTTTGCTAGATTTTGCTACAATTTGTAGTGATATTTCATGTAAATTCTGGTAAAATTTTGTAGAAACTATATACTTATTCATGTCACTACTTAGTATTCGTAAAAGATCAGAAGAAAACAAAAACCACAGACAGCATTGTTCAAATACTAGTCCACTAGGTCGGTGATTACTATTTAAACTCTCAGACTTATTTTTTTATGCGCAAAATAATACATCATGTCTGCATAACTGTGTCTTAAATTTTGCTGAATGACTTGTAATCAGGCTCTTGTAAATTTAATACATTGCAGATAAACAAGAATATTAATGTAACAAATACCAAATGCTCATATTTGAACTCATAATTTAGGTTCCAAGATGATCTAAATTTTGTAATTAGACAAGCTAAAATCTGTGTTAAACATGTCAGACAGGCAGGTTTATACGAGGCATTCCAACATAGTGGTCCAGGGCAGCAATGCATCTCAGGTAGCTTTAATCTTATCTGGGATTGATAACAGACTTCCCTTTGCAAATTCTATTCCTTCAAGGTGGTAGAACCAGTGTAGTTTGACCAGGGAAGGACCACCGCCACACCTACTTCTAGTGTGAAGTATTTCATGCGTTTTGATAACAAGGTGTGGTTGCTGGCACACTTTTACACGAGGCGACCATCATAGTCCTCGGGAGTAGCAATGCATCTGTGATTGACTACAGATGGAACCCATGTTCTGTATGTAGTTGATTACGGACATCCATGGACGGCAGTGACCGCTTACCATCAGGTAGACTGCATGCTCGTTTGCTACTTCAGTCAGATAAAAAAAAATTATAAATGTGAAAAGAATCTTATTTAACAGGAATTTTACAGTAATGTACCTCAACAAATACCCACCCTTATCATAGTATCCCAATTTTCCAGACTTGAATGGGAACTTGGATAGACCGATAGCGAGAAGACTGGTCTCCACAGTCTGCAGCAATGTTCTGCTGGCAGTGTAGAACCAGAACCATGAGGTCAGGACCAGAAACAGCGCCCATTTCCGACCACCTGTCCATTTGTAGAAGCAATAGTCTGCGTATGTGCTTAGCAGTGCTTGGAGAATACGAGGTACTATGATCTGGAAAGAAGTATTTGATATTTGGTAAATAAATTTAGCTTACAATATATTGTATGTTAATTATGTAAATTAAAGTTATGAATTTAGTATATTTTTATATTTTTGAAAATGGCTCTCGCTAGCCTATTATGGATAGGTTATTATGTCTAGGGAGAACTTATGCTTTAACAGTTTTAGTTTTTAACTTGAGCACAAGGAGAATTTTAGCGGTGGCACCATCTCTTGATGAATTGTGAAGAGTCATCACATATATAGTAGCTATTTCTCATACCTATCATTTGAAAAAAAAAATATGGGAAATAAAACTTTAAAAAAAAAACATTAAAAATTCTTACCACAGCCTCCGGGTAATCCAATCCAGTATATTTGAGCACGGTATAGAGTAGCGATATCACACCGGGGTACAGGTAACTGCGAAGCCCTCTCTGCCACTCCCAGGTCAGAGCGCCGTACCCAAACACGTACTTGTGGGCCACTTCCAGCGACTGCCAGTACTCGTCGGGCACGAAGGAAGTCTGCACCACGAACACGGACAACAACCGCACCGCCAGTAGCACTGCCACCACCTGTACGGGCCTCAGGCCCTTTGCCAAAGCCATCGTCCCGCCTAAATCAGAGGTTACCATATTAGCTATAAATAGACTATCCTTTTTTGCTCTAATATACGTTGAAACACAAAAATAACTTGTTATGAAACACAACCATATACGTTTAGGTACTTTTAAACACACAATTTAATACTTTACTACTAAAAAAAACTTTATCGGGCAAAAGTAAGTTTATCCAGAATAGTGTCAACTGCCGCGTCCCTTTAATTAGACCGAAAGCTGAATGAATGATCCACTTTTAACACAACACAATGACACAAGATTTTTTTAAGAATTTAACCACTTACAATTTTTTACTGTGTCTGCTGATATTATTACAAAAACAACAGCGTTGATAATATTTTTCTTCACTAACCTCAATGCAAAGCAAGCGCCGCCGCCACCGAGGGTTAGAGATGTGCTTTCAGAAGCATTAATGCTGGACTGTTGAATCGTTAAACGTATGTCACCGATTTCCTAAGAAATATAATCACTTTTATAACATTATTATCACATTTTAATTACAAATGCAGTCAATAATATTGTTTTTGTCTTCAAATATACGTAAAAATACTTTCTTCCTTTTATTCTCATTAGCAATATCATCAAAAATCGGTAATATATGCGTATGGACATCACTAAAAAAGTTATGAGCACGTTCCAAATTTATATTCAGTGACGTCAGAAAATGGACGCATCTTGCTAATTTGTGAACGCAGTCGTAATCTGTCACTAATGTCAATTAATTTTAATCAGTTTCAAAACATAATTGAATTTGATATTTTTATTTAAGGTGTGTAATAAATTAAGTTTAACTTAAATTATGCAATTAGAACAAATTTTATAACAATTGGATTCTATGATGTTATATAACATAAAATACCTACAAGTTTTAATGTAGGTAATGGATCGAAAAATAAAAAAATATTATGTCAGGGAGTTGACAAGTTATCGAAAATTATAGATATGTTGTGATGATCACAATTCACGATACTGAAGGATTGTTGATTTAAGTGGAAAACTCGAATTGCATCATTGTCGCTATTTAAAATTTGAAAAAAATGCTCTATTAACACGGAACATGGGTAAGTAATATTTGGGTAGTATGTTGGTGGGCAGAAATAATTAGTGTTTGTAATTTCTACTCTTGGACAGCAGATGATTCGAAGAATGAAACGCTGGATCTCTCGAGGCGTGGGCTCAAGAAAGTGGAGAAAGCGCCCGCAGAAGAGTCTAAGACTGTAATCAATTTGATTCTTGACCAGAATGAGCTGCAACGCCTGGACAACGTCGACACATACAGCCGAGTTGAAAACGTAAACATTCTTTCTTATTAGAATTCTTAACCGGTCAAGATTCGCGGGTTTTGTAAACAATAGAATTTATTTTCGCTAATATATTTAATGCATAAAAAACAGTTATCTTAGCTTTCTATCATGGTACATGCACACAGATTATTTCTGCTATAATTTTATTAATAGAAAACACACACCTTTATTAATATTATTTATTATTTCGCTTTTAATTTTTTCTGCATTTTTTCCATGTTAGACTTAACATATTCTAATTAAAATGTGCTGGAACTTAATCTATTACAATATGTTAATTAGTATGTTAATTTCCATTGTTCTTTTACCTAGGATTTACTTTTATATACCTAGGCCATTGTATTTTTAAAAGTTGAATGAAATTAAGAGAATTTTGTTCTAAGGTTCAAGTATAAAAACAAAGAAATTTATACCATCCAAATAACACTTGAAGATTTTATTGAAAAAAGAATTTATTATAGTTATTTTTTTATGTTTCAGTTGTCAATATGCAACAACTTCTTGGTCCGGATGCATGGGGTATCAAGGCTCACTAACATCAGAGTTCTGGCACTCAATAATAATGGTATTCTCCAGATTGAAGGGTTAAAAGATATGATATATTTAAAAGTCCTCAAATTGGCTGGTAAGTTCATTAACAGACTTTTAAAATTTAAGTCCAGGGACTCATTATTAAGACTCATATATGGATATATTAAATGGATTTAGTTGAGACATGTAAAGAGTTACTGTATATTGTAATAATTTAACCCATTGATAAAAAAAGATTTGTATGAATGAATTACATATGTATAGTATATTTGATTTGATATATTTGTATGTTCTAAAATTGTATAGACTTCAAAAAGGTGTGAATACCTCAAATAAATTTATATGTGTAATTAAAAAATAATAATTGACTCATAAAAAAATTATTATACACTATATTTTCCATTTACGATAAAAATAATTTACAATAAATTAGCTTGATCCTGCGCGCATTGCTACGCCATCACAAAAAAAAACACCAGAAACCGTCGCGAGTTCATTAATAACAACTTTTATCATCACATGATCAAATAAATGGTTTACGATTCTATAGAGGAGATACAGACAAACATTCATTTTTATGAAGAAGAAAGAAGATAAAACATAATATATAAGTAATGTAATATAATAATTGATGTGAATGATCCCATCAACCCATTATTGGCCCACTACTGGGCATGGGTCTTCTCTCAGAATGAGAGAGCTTTAGGCCATGATCCACCACGCTGGCCAAGTGCAAATTGGTGCGAATGGTCAATAGTTACAAAAAATGCTGATGGTTTGAATTATTCTTTTAGGTAACAATATCAAGTCCATTGAGCACCTAAATCACAATATACACCTGGAGCACTTAGATTTGTCCAACAATCAAATATCATATATTGCTGATATATCTTATTTGAAGAATTTAAAGGTAAGTGCCCCTTCTACTACCCTGATTTCTTACAGAAAGTTTATGCAATATAAGTTTTATCCTTAATAGGTTAATGTCTGTTGGATATTTGCCAAAGAAGGCAAGTTTTCTGATAGTTCAGAGATAAGTAATTTATTGGCTAGTAACCTACATTTATTATGGTGCTTAGAGTTGAAAGCAATCTTGTTATTTTAAGTGTTGTATCGACTGATATGGTTCATAAGCAAATGTGATATAAAATATGATTTTTAACAATGAAAACTATTTTGGATAGGTTACATTTATTTTGTTTAGATTGTTCATGGGTAACATTTTCTGTAGGGATATTGTGGGGCCTTTTGCCAATGCCAGGTACTATTTGAAAAGAAGAGAAAAAACCGAATACTCAGCTTTTTATGCTTTTTTATTTTTCTAAATATTGCATAGTTTATTTAGGAAAAGTACTTATATTTTTTTTCGGCGACCTTTCCTAAGCAAGGCGAGCAATTGAATTTTGACTTTTGAATCTATCTAATTATGTACTACTTACTTAGAAAAATATCGGTTGTCTGTAAAGTCGGTTTACTGACAATCGTTGAATGTGACAGTGTCATGACAAAATACTGATGGAATGGTTACACTTTTGTATAGCAGCTGTCCACGCGGACGCATGGCTCACTCAAGTAGGGGAGAGACAGGTATCGAACGCTGAGGGCGATTGCGGCTCTGTCGCTCGTTCCGTGCTCTCCCTTGCACTTCAAGCCTTAAATGGAACGCCTCAGAGCGAGGTAACGCCGCACGAGTCATGTTTTTTGGTGCGTGCAGCCGGCTCCATCGAATTATAAGACGTTGTCACGTCAAAGAACAACTTTTAGGAGAAATATTCGAAACAGAAGATGTAAAAAGTAAAAACATTAACTTTTCCAGCATTTGAACCTAGAGCGCAACCGAATAACAGATCTCCGTCAGTGCGACCGCTACTTGCCCGGCAACCTGTCGCACTTGGGTCTCGGTCACAACACCATCCAGGACCTCAATGAGGTGTCCCACCTGGTGCATCTGAGTGAGCTGGACAGCTTCACCATACAGGGGAATCCTTGTGTCGCGATGGCTGGCAAAGATAAGCTGTATCCTTTTGTTCAAGGAGTGAAGGAATAATGTTGTGTACTGGAGTTTTTGTTTTTGTTTTTTAAGTAATTGACTTAAAAAAATTGTGACTATTTGTTATTATAAAGTAGTAAATTAAATATGCAGAGTTATTCTAGAAGTTGACTTAAAAATTTGTGACTGTTAGTTTTTAGCGAGTAGTAAAGTAAATATGCAGAGTTATTTTTATTATATTGGGCGATACTGCATCATAGACTAATAAGTACATCCATAGACTAATAAGTCATTTTGTGTATTGTCATTATAACAGTATTGTCTGAAAATATACAGTGTACAATCTGAAATGTCTCTAAAAGGCGGATCCATGCATGCTTATTGAAATTAATTGATATCATGTTGTATTTGTTGACTATTATTGATTTGGGAACTCCTATCTGATAATAAACTAAAGCCTAAAGTACATCTCTAGTAGATTCCACAGAACAAATATAAACAATTATTCAATTTCCCTAACAAACACATGTCAGGGGGTTCGACTATAGACCATTTGTCCTGAATTGGATAATGAGCGTCAAATCAATTGATGGATTTATTGTTAGCGCTATTGAAAGGTAAGTATTTAAACTATTTTTGCATGAAAAAATATAACTAAAAGTACTGATAAGAGTTAGGAATTTGGTTCAAAAAATATCAATTTCCCTAGTTGGTAATCGAATGAGTTACTCACGGAAAAATAACAAACTTTCAAAAATGTTTTATGACCTTGAAAAATTCCCTATGTTTAGGAATATTAAAATTTATTTCAAAATGGGGCATGGTAATTTAAATTAAAATAAAATAAAACAGTAATTGAATAAAAAGATTTATTTTATGGCTTTAATTAATTGGTCTGCTGATGATATTACTTAAATATGGTATAAATTGATCGGTCCAACAGATCTCAAATTGGACAATAGCCACCTCCAACGTTAAATTCATTGTATAACCGTACTTTGATCAACGCTTACTGTAAACATAGCATAGCACATCGAAAATATTTCAAAATTTTGTTCCAGCCTGAAAGCCGAATGGCTGTACAGTCAAGGCAAGGGACGGTACTACCACGCCGGGCAACAGAACGAGCTCTGCGAATACTTAGCCGCCACCTGTCCACTCACGGCCGACGCGCTGGAGACTGAGGATCAAAGGAAGTTGAGGCTTATTTTGAGTAAGGTATGTCTTATCGACATATTGATATTATAGTTACATGATTAAAGTAAAAGGTTTTGAGTGATTCGCGGTCATATATTTTATAATTATAATCTTAACAATAGGGATCATAATTCTAATACTGTAACACCAATATCGCTACTTCAAAACAAAAGGGCCGCAACTCGAATAGACCTAATTTTACAGGAGAGCCATTTAAAGTTTTGAAAATCAGTTCTTGTATAATTGCTCTGTATTTTTAAAACAGATATGTGTTATACACTGTTAGAAAGGTATTTTTGTTCTTTTTATAATGGTTAATTTGGATTGAATGGTTAATTTGATGTTATTTTTCTAAAAAAAAAGTTATGAGCAGATAAGTCTCTTTTGTATATAAATATGCGGCTTTGCACAGATGCTGCAGCTTAAATTCGAAAATACAAAAAAGACAAGTGACAAGTCAGTAGTGTTTTTATTGCTTAAAGTGTCAAATCCATGGGAATCTTTTTAAATTATTATGAAAATATAACCGACAAAATTTGAATTTTTACAATAAAAAGAATTTTGTGGCCCTTTTGTTTTAAGGCAGCGATAAGTTCAAAATAACACAAGCTTATGGATGCACTTTCATAGTTTTCTTTGTGCATAATACGTGCGTACAGTCAGCAGCAAATAGTTAGTGGCATTCAAACTGTCCACATTGTTAGATGCAACCAAAGTGCTCAATAATATCGGCACAACCTACGTGTTCTAATTGTTCGCAACATCTTAAACTTCCAAATGACAGAACATTCATAAATTCATAATCAACCACTCAAATTGTCACAATTTTAGCATCTGTTACGACACCAGCGGTAACCTAGCAACGAGACTGTTCGTAAATATAGGTACATTTTATAATATTATACCTTATGTTGCGGATATAAGGTTCCTGATCACTTACGGTATAGGACATGCTAACAATGACTCTTCTCTTCTCTCTTTTTTATATTAACAACTATCCTTTTCATATCTTGCAATGACGTCATTGACTGTCAAAGTCATAGAATCGGTCTAGGGGAACAAGAGGCATGATAAGACAAGACGAGAGGACGGACGAGTAAGACGGGTCATGCACACATACCGGAAACGAAACGCTTTTGCGAGATGTTGCTGCAGCCCATCAGAACCTGCTTTCAAACAATACTCAATGGACCATGACAGTTGATTTACAATCAAATTTAGTTTAAATGCATAATTGATGTAAATTTTTTTATCCTTAATAACTACAGAAACAAGCAAGAAATAGTATTGAATTGATGATTATGTTCTCCTTTATTTTACGTTTTCCTTGAAGTTGATGGGCAATTTTAACACTGCTTTAGTCTTACCGTTATTTCATATTTTCTTTTAACATAGTAATTGGGGCAAAATGCGTAAATGTCACGGGGCATAATGGTATACACCATTATATTGCATTCTAATAATTCCATCGACAGAGTTAGTATCTCATCCGTGCTCAATTGCGTCAAGTGTTGTTAATGTTCTGTATATGGAAACATACCCATATATTGCACCTGAAATACTTACCACGTCAAGTTCTACAAACCTACCCTCGTCAAGAAAAAGAAGGCCTAAGTGGGTTCATAACACACTTGAAAAAGAACAAGTTCAATCGATTGAGTCTTCTTCCTGTTCTCTCCGGAAATCAACGTTTGCCAGTGACACTATCTGATGCTGATTCACCACAACAACATTGTTCACAATTATTTGACGTGCAAAAAAGAAGTTCCTCAGAAATTCGTTTTCACATACGAGCTTAAAGTTATTCGATCGTTACTAGCAAGGATGTTCAAAGGGTTTCAAAGGATGTATATTAAAAAAAAATAAAGACTGATGTATATTTCACAAACAATATATTTTAGCTAAAATATAATAGTTTTTCTGTAACCTCTACGGTTTTCTCATTTTTAAACTGATGAAAAGTATCTTCATTAAATTTTAAAACCCTAAATGAGATAAACATATGTCAATATTATCATTGCTCGCACAGTAAGTGATCCTTACAACATATTCGCAACATGAAGTTTAATATTATAAAATGTACCTATATTTACAAACAGTCTCGTTGCTAGGTTACCACTGACGCCGGAACATTTGTGACAATTTGGGTGGTATTAACATTATGAATTTATGAACGTCCTGACATTTGGGAGTTTAAGATGTTGTCAACAATTAGAACACGTAGGTTGTGCCGATATTATTGAACACTTTGATTGTATCTAACAATATGGACACTTTGAACGCCACTAACTATATGCTGCTGACTGTACATGCGTACGTACATGTGTGCGTGCGCACGTACATGTGTGCGTGCATACGTACATGTGTGCGTGTGTGTGTGTGTATGTGCACGGGCGTGCGTTTGTATGCGTGTGACCATGTATATGGGCATGTGTACACATTCAAGAAACACAATGAAATCCATGCGCTTATGTATTAACATTTACTTCGCAGACCATTGTTTTAGTGACAATATGTACGCGTTTCTCGGATTAATGATAATTTAAAGACGTGTGTAAAACATTTTAGGCGCAGCATCATCAACAGCAGTTAAAAGAACAAAACCACAGTCCAATCAAGCCGAAGTTACAATCACCAAGAATGCAATGTAAGTATGATCAAACATTCCTTTAATAACTCTCAAATTCTATTATAAACTCTAGTTGCATGTTATGACAAAAATCGACCATCAATTAATTCCAAACAAAAATTAAACTGTATTTTATTTGAATAAGATGTATTACAGTAATGATAATAAGTATAACTTCGAACTATTCTGGTAGCAGCAGAGTAGAGTCACAAGTAGGCTATACAATTTTCTTTACTTAACAGCAATGGCTATAATAACATAACATTGATCTATGATTCGATTATATATTTTTTATGTTCATTTGATTTTTTGACATTCATTATTTTCCAACTTTTGACATGATTTTAATTTTATCTAATGCTCGACTATAAGTAATGTTAAATTGATATTAATAATGCATTTATTTTAATTTGTTGTGTATTCATAATATATTTAATTACGCTAACGAATTAGGTACTATCCTGTAATGTTAGACGTAAGGTGTAATTTATAAATAAATAAAAACTAATTTATTTATAAATAAATAATAAAAAACATATTTATGAATATAGCCCGCATAGCCGCCCGTCACATGGGCCGTTCGCCAGACCGGCTGTCCTCGAGCTACCACGCAGCGCTGACCAAGTCGGGGTCGCCCGCGCACGCCATGTCCGTGTCGTGCTCCGGGGAGCTGCCGCACGTGCCGCCCGCCATGAGCCAGAGCTTCGACTCCCCTGGACTCATGTACGCTGATAAACGGGACGCTAGGGAGAAACTTATAGGTAACTTGTTTTTATATTTTTTTGGATACTGAAAGAATGTTTCAATGTGCTTTTCAGGTTTTACTACAGTTTTTAAGCTATTGCATAGCTTTATCGCGGGCTTTGAGCGCGGCGAACGAATCAGGAAATTCCGTAACGATAAAAAACCTAACCCACTCCGCCTACCATGTAGCGCGGTCGAGCGTTCGCTTAACGTGTATGTATATGGTACGACAGTACGAAGCTCGTACGGATCGAATAGCTGCTCGGAAATCGGACAAACGTGTAAGCAGCTGTTTGTGAAAAGTATATAGTATTAAAAAAAAGACATGAATTAATATGACAGAAAAAAATACTGCATATAAAAAATAATTAAAATTGCATAAGTTGATAAAAAATGCTATGCAGTAGCTTTACAGCGGCAGTCCGAGTGCCGCACGTTTCATAAAATTATAATAGCGCACTAGTGTGGAGTCCGAGGCAGCGATGCCCTTTGCATGATTCCATTGGATGGTGCCCTGGAAGATGCCTCCACCTCCTCCAAAGAGGCCTTGCGAGGCCCCTCTAAGTACGAGTCCGTGCGCGATGGCCCACTGCGCCCACGCCTAGCTACGCCACTGCTGAAGAAACGTACCCACTATAAATATTATTATTTAATCTTTTAAATCAATACGGTAGTTTTCACTTTTGTTACCCATGGAAAACAAGATAGCAAATAAAAAAATATATGTACAAAGAAAAAAGACAAACCCTCTGAGCTTCTTGCCGGATCTTCTCAGTTGAGGTCGTCTTCCGATCCGGTGGTAGTGTAAAAAAATATATATATGTAACTGACAATTTGTAAACGCCCCCGAAGGCCTATGCAATGTCTTTAACATTTCATTTCATTTCTTTAGATGCGATTTTAACTTTTAAGAAATGATGAAAAGTTAAATTATTACTTATTCTCAGTCTCCCAAGCAGATTTTCCATCATCATCTTCCAAGCAAATATACTTATGCTTTGTACACATGAAACTTAAATTTTTCTTATATAGTGATTGATACATTATTCTCCTTGTAATACAGAACCACCACAACCACAACCGCAACCAAAACCAGTAAACCACTCACTGGAGGCCGCGTCAAAAATGGTTCCAGTACCCGAATCTCTGATGAGTCCGGACTACCAAGACCCCATCTACGATATACAAAGGACTATACCAAAGCCCAACAGCATTTCCAACACATCTTCCCAATCGAGTAACAGTAGTACCCAGGAGGACAAGCCAAGGCAAATAACCCAGCCATCGACCGTGAATAAAAACCACAAGAGTTCTCCAAAGTTGACCAAAAGTGCTACCTCGTCTCCCAAGTTGAAGTCCAAGATGGAGCAGCGGAAAGGTAGTCTCACGAAATTGGACGCGAAAGGCGATGAGAAGAAGCTTAATGGAATGACTGATAATAAGGCAAGTGCTTATTTTGATATTTTCAGGGTGAATTACGTATAATTGCTTTATCTTTCTTTAATATGTACATAGAGAAAGATAAATTGTTAGTTTTTTTTATATGTTAGGGCATTATGGAAAAAAGATGAAAGTTGTGTAATCTTTCACAGCATAATTATAACGATGCGCAAAAAAATATATTTTCAGAAGTTTATTTTAAAAAATCAATGTGCTTGCACTAAAATCATATAACATGTTGACAGAATACGTAAGTAAGTAGTATGTAATTTCCCGTTAGTTATATGGTGTTCTCATTCTTGAAATTATACAAAGTCTTAACATCATATATACAAAGTCAGAGTTGATCTATCGGAGTACAGTCGCTCTTCAAGCTTTTAGCTCAGTGGGAGATCTCCTTTGCCAAATTGTGTAAAATTTATAAAATTGTATAATTGAACAGGGCTATGTATTCGTTTGCTATTTAATGTGATAGGTGCAATTTTGCTATTATTTATAAAATCCCTTAGACGAAAATCTTCTCAATATTCCTGTGATATACGAACATTTTGTCTTCATATAAATGATATTGAACATCACTTATATAAATAAAAAATCGTCTATGTTGACAGGAGGCAGACCAAATCGACCCGGACAAGCTGGAGATAATCAAGCTGGCGTCGAACCAGCGGCGGCAGAAGAAGACGAGCGCGGAGAGCCTCGCGGCCGTGACCATCCAGCGCGTGTGGCGCGGCTACCGCAGCCGCAACCTGCACCGCGACACGCTGCGCATCCTGCACGCCATCCAGGCGGCGCGCGCCCGCCAGCACATACAGTGAGGACACTATCATCATCAACCCATTATTGGCCCACTGCTGGGCACGGGTCTTCTCCCAGAATAAGAGAGTTTTAGGCCATAGTCCACCGCGCTGGCCAAGTGCGAATTGGTGGACTTCACACACCTCCGAGAACTTTTTTTTTTTAAGAACTCGGGTGTGTTGGTTTCATCACGATGTTTTCCTTCACCGAAAAGCAGTGATAATTAATTTCTAATACGCACATAAATCATTGGTGCGTGCCTGGGTTTGAACCTCGGACCTCCCGATCGAGAAGGCAAGTTTCAACCATTAGTCTATCACTGAGGACACTATACTCGGGACTAATTCCATATGGAATGTTTAATAACAAAGCGTTGCCTAACAACCACTGACAGGCAGGGGAATGCAACTTTTTGTTGTTTTATCAGCCGTCTTTTACCTATTATTAACTTTTACCTGTAACTTATAATAGGTTGCAAATCCCTTCATGGAATTAAGGTTGTAACATCATTAGTTATACAATGACGATAATGGTAAATAAATTTTGTTCGACTGGTTTTAGCATATTATCTTGCAGTTGGTCGTTATTAGTTAATCAACTCTTCTTAATAAAATTACTTCGCGAAAATTTAATGCATACTTTGGTTGAATATAAAATGCATTCGTGTACAAATTCGTGCAAGTTGGTGATAACCCTACACAGGAATTATTATGGTTTGTTTACATTTATTCCAGATCGAATTTGCCCCGAGTATAGAAGTCTACCAATTCTATAAGACCATAGTCCACCAATTCTATAATACCATAGTCCACCAATTCTATAAGACCATAGTCCACCAATTCTATAAGACCATAGTCCGCCAATTCTATAAGACCATAGTCCGCCAATTCTATAAGACCATAGTCCACCAATTCTATAAGACCATAGTCCGCCAATTCTATAAGACCATAGTCCACCAATTCTATAAGACCATAGTCCGCCAATTCTATAAGACCATAGTCCACCAATTCTATAAGACCATAGTCCGCCAATTCTATAAGACCATAGTCCGCCAATTCTATAAGACCATAGTCCACCAATTCTATAAGAGCATAGTCCACCAATTCTATAAGGCCGTAGTCCACCAATTCTATAAGAGCATAGTCCACCAATTCTATAAGGCCATAGTCCGCCAATTCTACAAGACCATAGTCCACCAATTCTATAAGACCATAGTCCGCCAATTCTATAAGACCATAGTCCGCCAATTCTATAAGACCATAGTCCGCCAATTCTATCAGACCATAGTCCACCAATTCTATAAGAGCATAGACCACCAATTCTATAAGGCCATAGTCCACCAATTCTATAAGAGCATAGTCCACCAATTCTATAAGGCCATAGTCCGCCAATTCTATAAGACCATAATCCGCCAATTCTATGTATAAGACCACAACCAATTCGCACTTGGCCAACGCGGTGGACTATGGCCTAAAACTCTCGTTCTGAGAGAGAAGACCCGTGCCCAGTGGAACAATAACGGGTTGGCACCCACTATAAGACTAAGGCTTAAAAAAATAAAGTTTGTGTATATAGACAAAAACGAGACATAGAATAGAAAAAACTAAAATAGCTTCAGGGTGTCGGTTTTTCGTGACATTTTTTAGGTGGTAGAAAAATGTAATTCGACCGGGGAAGTAACATAGCCACACCTATTTCCAGCGTGAAGCATTTCTTGCGCGACATCGAAGGGTGTGGTTGTCGGCACAGTTTTATATGAGATGACCATCATAGTCCTCGGAAGTAGCAACGCATCTGTGATTGACTGCAAGTTAAACCCATGTTCTATATGAAGTTGCTTACACATGTCCATGGGCGGCAGTGACCACTTACCATCAGGTGGACGGCATGCTCGTTTGCTACTTCAATCATATATAAAAAAAAACTCGCTTCTAACCAGCGTTGTCAAAAGATGAGCGCGATGAGCCCCTTCGCCGGACCATTTTCTCCTATCGTAGGTGACATGGAAATTCAAAGACGGATACACAGACACCGAGACCCAGAACAGGTACCTAAATTCATCATTCAAATACTTGTCTAGCCGGGAATCGAACCCAAAACCAAGTACGTGTCAGACCGGTATAGCGACCACTCCGCCATTTCACTCACCATTCAAACATCCATCTGACCATGGATTGAGTCCGGCACCAACACTGTGCAACAGACCAGTATATTATACCTCTCCGCCACGCGAGTCGTCGTATATAATGTACGTATCTTATTCTCGCGACTTCGCCCGTTTCGGTCACGTCTACCACGGTTTCGAGTATCCCACGTATTAATTCAAAACACGAAATGTGTGTGCCAAATTTCAGCGAAAGCTTTCGCATTTTTCATTAGCAAAATTTACAGGCAAAATAATTAAAATTTCAGACGGTTAACCTGCGACATGGAAGCGACTAAGGCGGCGTTGGAGAGCGAGAGGAAAATTCAGCAGCTGCAGATGCAGGCCATCAACGCGCTGTGGAAGAAGGTCTCCACCTTGCAAACTGCAGGTGAGCTTACTTGTTGCCTGCGGTAGGACTATAAACTTTCTCCCTGTAGTTCCCGGATCAGAATAGGGCTACGGCATCCCCTGCCTGTCGTAAAAATTCGACTAAATTCCTCGGGTTTTAGTGCGGTAAAAATTCCACATAACCCTGCGTCGCTCCCACGGTGTCGGATACCTTTTGAAGGTTTCCCCCTCGAGAACAAAAAGGACTATAAACTGATAATAGTATTTACGGTTTGCTTCAAGATAAAAAAAAAGTCGGCAAAATAAATCACAAGAGAGTCAACCTTAAATATTTATTTCATTCTGATTTTAGTATTTGTTATGGCGTTATATAACGGTACATGAAATACAGCCTGGTGATAGACGCACAGACGAACAGATGGACAGCGGAGCTTTAGTAATAGGGTAACGTTTGTACATTTTCGGTATGGAACCCTAAAAATGTGAGCCAAAAAACTCACTACTTAATTTCTAAATTCACATCAATTTTGAAATATCAGTACCTAGTATTCGAACCTTCGAGCCTAGACTGAGACGTCGAGTTTCAACCATTAGGCTATCACTGCTCATGAGACAGACCTTGAGACTTACTGTTAACGTTTCAGATACTCAGAAGCAAAAAGTGGTAGACATAGACGACAACGCGGAGGTGTTGAGGCAGCTCACTGAAACTTGCTTCAATTTGCAAGCGCAGGTAATATTATTTAAATATTTATTTCACAATGAATTTTGGGCAGGTGTTTACGCCGTGAACGCAACGAAGTGGCACCACCATCATGTCATCGTCTACCAATAGGACCGCGGAATGTTTTTATGTGCATAATATAGTGTAGGAACACTTACAATTTTAGATTTTTTACTTTTAGACGAAACGAAGTTCGCCGGGTAAACTTTAAATATAAAGGCAATTGGGCAAGCCCATATCAGTGTAGTTATTATTATTTGTCTGCGACTCCATATTATTTTATGTAGGTGAACGTAGGATAATCGGGCGAGGTGAATATAAAGTAATGCTTACAAATATACCATGGTTTGCAGATAGTGGAGCTGCAGGGCTCCATGCAGGAGGTGCTCCGCGCGGTGGCGCCGCGCGCCCGCGCCGAGCCGCGCGCCACGCAGACGGACATCTCCGCCGTCGTCACGCCGCAGGTAACCTATGTAATACTAGCTGTACCCTACGCGCGTCGCTACGCCGTCACAAAAAATAATTAAATATAATATTTAAAAAAATACAACAGAAACCTTCGTGAGCTCATGAATAACAACTTTGCTAATTGATTGTGAAGATCATCATGTGTGTGTTCTTGATAGAATCGTAAACTATTAATTTGATCATGTTATCAAATTAATAATGTCCATGTACTTCGGGGACCAGAATAGGGCTACGGTACTCTCTGCCTGTCGTAAGAGGCGACTAAAAGGGGCTTCCGGGGTTTCTGGCAGGCAGAGTGGGAGCTCGAACTGTCCGGCCAAGCGACCCCGTGATGGACGGCGACATGTTTGGTCGCATGCCGCCGCAAACACCAGGCGCGGTGAGCGTTTTACGCCCTCCAGGGAAGAGCCCAAAAGGGGCATCGCGCTCGGAGTACTCCGGTGGTGTTCCGTTGGAGATCCCAGAGTCCCTTACGCAGTGCTGAGGACGGCCACCGAGGGGTTATTAGGGCGGTAAGAATCCCACATAATCCGCTTCGCTCCTACGTCGTCGGATACCTTTTGAAGGTTTCCCCCTCATGAACGAAAGAAAAGAAAAAAAGGATATTCATTACCGTAGTAGACGTAATTAAGGCGAACCCCGCTGTAATAACCTAGTTGTTAATAAAATTAATGGGTTCTCTTTTGAACACAGCAAATTGTTTTGATCATATGATACGTCATATAATAATGATATAATAAAGTTATATCGTCCCCCAGGAGGAGCGGTGCGGCTGGCTGCGGCGGCCGCAGTCGCTGGCGCTGGCCGCCGCGCCCGCCGCGCCGCCCGCGCAGCCCGCGCCGCACGACCCCAAGTGAGTACCCCGCTTACATTGACGCCCCTTACGCACTAGCGGTTAACCGGGCGGCTAGCCGCTTTTCCAGTTTAATATGAAACTGCCCTAAACTTTTAAACCGCCGCGGTTGAAATTCTGGGGCGGTGTCATATTAAACTGGAAAAGCGGCTAGCCGCGTGGTTAACCGCTAGTGCGTTAGAGGGCTAAGGGTGCGTTCCATTACACGTTCACAAAGTGCACGCTCACGACCTCAGTTTTTCCCGTTCCACTATCTTGTGAGCGTTACTGACATAATCTCTAGTGGAACGGTCACTTCGACCCTCCTTGTTAGATGGGTCGTCGTGAGCTTCGCGTGGGCGTAAGTCATGAGGTCAGGAGTGACGTATTCGCCGCGACCACAACGACCACGGTCGTCTGGTGGAAGGCCGTTTTGGGCATTTGGGACTTTGTGAGCGTCTTCTGGAACGCGCCCTAAATTTTATCTGACTCAAACGATCAACACTGTTGTTTTTATTTATTTGAGCGAGGTAATTGGAGCCCAAAAGGCATGAAGCTAAAGCCGAAAACCCGATTAAAAATATAAATTGTGATCTTTTTTATTATTATTATTTATTGTTTATACGAGCTGTTGAGGTTCAGGGGTCCATGTAATACTTTCCTATCCGGCTCGGAGAATCAAGTGTTTTTTTTTGTTGAGATTTTTTTTAATAATGTTATGATTGCTTTTATAATTAATCGCAAGAATTTTAAGCATTTTATACATAAAATCAATTTATATTCCTCTATTTTCATTTAAGAGGTTGTTTAATTTTTTTTTCACTAAACTGAAGCAACAAACCAACATGTCTAACTGATGGTAAGGGGTTCATCATAACCCAAAAATTACTACACACTAGTGTAGTTAGTGTGGCGGTCACGATTAAACATACTTGTTGCACCATATGGCAAAAGGAGCACAGGTCCCACCCACCAGGTGGACCGATGACCTGAAGAAGACAGCATGAGACCAATGGTTCAGCACAGGACTGGTTGGAGTGGCGTCATTTAGGGGAGGCCTATGTCTAGCAGTGGACCTCAAAGGGCTGATGGAAAAATGGCAAAAAAAAAAAATTTTTTTGGCTCGTATGAATTTTATGTCTCGTAAGAATTAGTTATCATTGCTTTAATATTATAAAACTCAGTGAATTGTTGTATTTTGCAGCGAAAACCCAAACGAAGTGGAAATAGACATCGAACGCACGGAATGTGTCATAGAGGACGAAACAACCGCGAGTATAGACGCCGAGCCCGAACGAGAGGTCATCGTTGAATGATCGATGGAGCTCTATTGTATTAGCTGTAAGGGTCATGTTTGCGAAGATGATGAAGTTATACTCAGGTAAAAATAAGTGATGACATATTCAAAATATCTATGGAATTGTTATGGTCACAAAAACTATCATACTTCATACTAATATTATAAACGCGAAAGTTTGCGAGTGTGTGTGTTTGTTACGTCTAAAAGACTGGAGCGATTTTCGTAAAATTTGGTAGGGAGTTAGCTGAAACTCTGGATTCACATATAGGCTACTTTTTACTGTGCTAAAAATATCTTGTTCCCACCGGACAATGGATACATCGATCTTTGTTAACGCGGGGAAGCTGCGTGGTTCAGCTAGTAAAGAAATTTAAATCAGTCTTACATTCCATTACATATGCGTGACTCGGGTAAGGCAGTTAAGTGAGAATTGAATCAAAAAATACACAATAAACACGCCCATACATGCCCAGACATGCCTGTGTGTGTGTGTGTGTGGTCTCTATATGTTCGTATGTGTGTACGATCACACATACGTACATATAGAGTACATGTACGTATGTGTGATCGTACACACATACAGACACCATTTCCTGCCCCAATGCGCCTAGTACAGATCTGACGCTTTGAAATATTGGCATAGTCTATTGTGCTGAACAAAAATGTCAAGTACTGACTAATTTACCATCAGGTGGCCAACTAGTATGTTGTAAAAACAAAAAAATCTCTACCAATTTGTACTTTATACTGAGTATTACTTCATCATGAATAAAAGCTTGTGTAAAGGAAATTATGTTCGCGTCAATGAAAAGACAAAGATGCTTGATGTATATTTATTTATGAGCTTTGTATGAAATTGTTGATTATTATACGAATTTGTGAGATCACGATTGGCTGGTTATGAGCCTTCCATTTGACATCACGTCAAAAACCGTATGGGCGTGTTCCAGAAGACGCTCACAAAGCCCAAAACGTTGTTCCACAAGACGACCGCGTTCGACGTGGTCGTGGTCATGACTTACGCCCACGCGAAGCTCACGACGATCCATCTAATAAGATGAGTCTAAGTGATCGTTGCACTAGAGATTATGTCAGTAACGCTCACAAGCTAGTGGAACGGGACAAACTGCGATCGTTAGCATGAACTTTGTGAACGTCTAATGGAACGCACTCAATATCTTATTTCGTTGTCCTTTAACATTACAAAAATGTAAAATGACATAATACGTCTTTATAGAAATTATTACATTGCATTTTATTATAGGACTCATTTGTTAAGTGTATGGGAAATAGAAGGTTGTGTTATAATGGAACGCGTTCGTGCGATTGTCGCTAGTTTGTGTAGGTTTGAAATATAATACTCTATCGTGTTTACATCCAATATAGAGCCCGTATCATTGTTAGGAATGAAAAGTAAAATTGTTTTGTCGTGTTAAACAAAAATAATATTATGTTACTACTGGATATTATTTTTATGCTAGACGACAATAAAGAGTTCTATTATAACAAAGCCTTATTAAAAAAATAAATACAAATCAAATGCATTTATGGTTAAGTTTTTATATATTAAAATTGCTACAACTAAAAAAAGTGATGAAAATGGAAGTGCTCTAAGGAAATAGTCCGACTGTTGGAATAATATTGGCCCCATGTGATATATCTGACAAGTGAAAGACAGTCTATTTTAAAGCACCACTCACTTATTATCTTAGCAATATGACACACCACCACCCATTCTACCAATCCGCACTTAGCCAGCGCGGATTGGTGGATTGGGTGGCCTAAAAAAGTCATTCTGAGAGAAGACCCGTACCCAGCAGTGGAACAATAGTGGGTTGTACCCAAGATTACACATTAACTACGAAAATTGGTATTTATTTTATCTAAATTTTAAAATTTATACTGTTTTTCTGTTTTATTTTATATATCTGTTTTTCTTTGTTTATGGTATTGGTAGGTTAACATTCTGTCCCGGACTCAAACCTAAAACTGGTATTTTTAAATCCACGTGCGCATGTAAAACTATATACCCAGTGGAAGGTGAAAAAATATTATTCTCAAAATATCAAAATACTTAGATTGAAAATGAAAGATAAGACTAGTTTGTTGTCCATACATTTTTCCTTGTTTAATGTTTTATTGAATGGAAACAAATATATTTGGATTTGATGATGATTGTTTTTCACACAAATTTAAGGTATTGGGATGATAAGTGAGAGGTGTTAGGATTAAATTTAAAAATTATTAAGGAAACATGTTATTTTAAGGCGACTGTTGTATTCAAAGAATTTGTTCTGTGAGAAACGCTTGTTAGGTAGATGTAGGTAATGCGGTCTTCACACACGAACGAAGCGACAGCCAAAAGAGAAAATATAAAGGGGAAATGATAAGATATTTCTGCTCTATAGAGTTAGACTAATGGGCGGGCGTTATTATTGACTTTGAAAAAACTTTTTTATACAAATATTCTTGAACAGATGATTGATTTAATATAGAAAGTTTAAAAAGAAGCCAAGAAATAAAAAAGCTTTCAATAAAATAATTTTAACCAGTTAAAATATATAACATTTAGTCCATGTTTAAATTATAATTAACAACAGTTGAAAGTAATGAAACATTTTTAAACGAGGGTGAAGCTAATAAATTTTGTCTACAATTTAAAATTTTGGTGTAAACAGTTATTTTTATATATTAAAAATGACGTTGTGTCTATACAGGATTACATATACGTTTTACATTATGTCAGTAACGCTCACAAGCTAGTGGAACGAGAATGAGCTAAATAAAACCGTTTGAAAAACTGCGCTCGTGAGCGTGAACTTTGTGAACGTCTAATGGAACGCACTCCATCTGTTTTGTATCTTAACTGTCGCGCGACTTCGTGTGTGTAGACCCTTAGGTTTAGTACTGGTGTTTTTTTTAATATATTGACACTTTATTTATGTTAAGTGCACGTTTTATTTAGAATAACTTTTAATTACTTTTAGCGTTTAACAGAAACCGGTAAGTTATTTGCTACATATAATAATCATACGAATTTAACAGATAAGTATTTATAATGACCCTTTATGATATATATGTCGTTGAATATCACTCACTGCCATCTACTTATATGAAAACATAATTAGTACCTGCTTTTATAGTCACAAATTTCTCATATTTTGATCCTTAGTATTTTAATTTGTTTCTAAGTTTAACCTTCATTTTTTTATCACAACGGAAATGTTCTTAATAGAAATCATTTTAACTTATTGCAAAAATTAAAACTGTAATTCCGTATGTTTCTTTATATAGAAGTGTTATTTATAAAGTAACGAATTCTAGACTAACGATACTTTATACAATATACAATATATATGCAGTAATAGTTAACGTAGACTGATGGTATCAACAATCTTTATTAAAATAGTATGCGCAGAAGAGTTTAGAAAGATTCCCGAATAGGTAGCAACTATATGTAGAACACTATCCGGCTCGGAGGACCATTTCATTTCAACAGATCTACAGTTAAAGACAAGCTTTAATATCAATGTTGCTTTATTTTATCTATATTCCAAATTTTATATGTTTTATCTTTAGAGATTTCCATTAAGGACTTATTTTACACTTACGCTTTGTCATTTAAGGGTAATTTAAATATTTGGATCTTATTTTTATTATACTTGATTGTTTTAATACAACCTACCTGACAATTAGACATCTGTATTATATCTAAATCACTTTAATCTTAAGTATTTTATTTATATTTTCAACGATAATTGTATGTGATTACAGCTAATGCCAGTGATTGTTAAGATTCGTGAAATTGTATGGATTTTTTTAGATACGTGTCGAGAGTGTGAACAATGCCTTGTATGTTAGGAGTTATTTTTATTATTCTTATATAATGTTTCTTACACGGTTTGAAAATGTTGATTTTAAAAAATCTGCGTTACATAATAAAAAAAACAATTTAATATTTGTTTAAAGATTATCACCGCACGTTTATAATTATTGGTTTTATTTAAATCAAGTCCACTTTTGAAAAAATAAGTTAACAACTTGACATTGAAATGTCTTCTTTTAAGTATCATTTTATAACTTTATCGCGTACCAAATAAACACCCAATATTTTGTAACCGTATAAGAACATACATATATGTATATAAGTGATAATAACTCATCGAATCTCTCACTACGCTTGTACTATTTTATTTCGTTTCCAAAGGACTTTATATGTGGCAGGCGTAATATTATAATTTATTTCCAAGAGATATAGAAAAAGTAGGGGTACAGTAGTAAAGATCTGTTGTATTTTATAAATAGCGTATTAATTATGTTTACTATCTAACGACTGAACACGCTTTGTGAAATTCGAAAATAAAAATATTATTCGTAATGACAGTATTCCATTTAATGATCGAACTTATACATTGTGACGTTCCACTTGAAATCCAAATTACCTGCGATCTTTCGAATGTTACATCTGTATTGCGGTAGAAAATTTTCTTCGATGCTTACAGAAGAGAATAAATTGATTCTTTGGGTATTAGTCGACCCTCTACTCTACTCTATGCGTCATAGCATTCTGAAACCCGGTATCAAAGTTTTGTCAACATCGTGGAATATATACGAGAACCGAACAGATACTCCACAAGCATGACCCGAGTGGTCTGTTCTGTCCTGACGGGAGCTGTTCAATATGTTATTAAATTTGATAAAATTCATTTTGAAATGTTTTGTACGAGCACATTTTTAACACAAGAATGATACAAAGCGTTTTTGGTAATTGATTGGATACTGACTTACGAATAGGTCTGTTTTATTGCATTATTCTTGTTTAAGCGATTTTAATCGAGTATAATAGTGGTACTAACTGTCTACTAGTCATTTTTAATGTCATTTAATTTAAGCGATGTGCGTACGATTGATCTGCTGTCTTTGTGTACTGCTCGTTTCCCGCTCAGAGATGTAAACGTCAGAGATGAACGTTATAATGTGACCGTTATAATGTCACTGAGTTACGTTGCAAATGGTAAAGATATTTTTCCTAAAATTACTCCGCGCTAACGCTTCGAGCCCCTAAAGAATATTTTGGGTCTCAGGTGACTATGAGCGTACGACTTTCAGTGTATTAAAGTGGGCTTATGCTCAGGGCCGAAATAAAGTTCGCCGCCCGAAAACTATGAATTTTAGTCGGCATAAATAAGCAAAATTTTAATTGACGATCAAAAATAATTCATCAAACTTAATTAACTTTCACATCTGTGTCTCTCGAATTTGAATTTAATGTTTTTTTCTACAAAAAAACACCGGTAATATAATTAAAAAGATTTTTTGCCGCCCGGAGTCATGGTCCCCTTTGCAGCCACTGCTTCAAGTAAATTCGAAATTAATATCGGCATACAAAATAAGTTAAATAAGTTAATCGTAATTTGACACAGCAGATTATCGTACGTAATTTGTATTATTATAAGTGCAATTTGTGCATAGCTTCTTAGATCCACCCGACTGTCGCCGACGGAGCCCTATCGTATATTTTTATAGTATTTTCGTTATTATAATCCTCGAGTTCTGGTTCTACTATCGATACTCGAAAGTATTTATATTTTTACTATTACCCAAACCAAAAACAAATCTGTATAAGTTGATTACTACAATTTTCGTATTTGTCTCTTTATTATAACAATTGATTTTTAGTTATTTTATTTTGTACAAATTGTCACTTGTGGTTTTATTCGTTATTATTCGAATGTATTCTTATTATTAAATCTACACCAATATCTTTAAAAATAAGACGTGATGGGAATCGCTCCAATAGTATTCCAGATTATATCGGACATCATTGTGATTTTCTACAATATAACATGATGTATAGGAATAAATTCCTGCATTCAATATATCACCTTAAATGCAGTATTCTACCCAAATTATATTTTGTAGGCATAGAGAATTACTTTAATTTTTTAAAATTGAAAGTCATTTCTTCAAAGGCGCCAGCTCCTCGAAGTTTAAGTAAAATAAAATAAGTCCATCTCTCAACATAGAACTGTCTTCATAGGGTGCGTTCCAAAAGACTCACAAAGCCTCAAACGCCCAAAATGTCGTTCCACAAGATGACCGCGGTCGTTGTGATCGCGGCGAATACTCACGCGAAGCTCACGACGACTCATCTAATAAGGTGGGTCGAAGTGATTGTTCCACTAGAGATTATGTCAGTAACGCTCACAAGCTAGTGGAAAGGGAAAAACTTTGTGAACGTCTAATGGAACGCGCCCATAGTGGTACAGTGGCTTGTAATTTTTAAAATTTTATATCTTTGCTTGACTTTGTAACTCGAGGCCTACATAATTCTAGTAAACCTACCATACCTATAGTTGCTTTAGTTATTGAAAAGATTGCTATTTGTATTACTTCAGTACTTGTATTAAAATAATAATCTCATATCGATCGTGGAATCAGATACTAACTAAGCAGCTGCATACCAACGGAATAATTTAAGTATTTTATATTTTCACATCAAGACTGACTACAGATTATACTTCATCGGTCGCAGTCGGGGCTTAGTTTTGTAAACACATTTATAACTCAATATTCATTTGTAATTATTTGTTAACATCACACGCATACGTGACGCAATATTACCGTTAGAATACAGGCTACATTTTTTCCTTTTATTATGAATCCCATAGCCATTTTTACTAACAATTGTAAACGGACGCGGCTGAAGAAAAATAAGTTATTTTAATTTTAAAAAATGTAAAAATTGCTGCATTGCTATGTAATCTTCCGCTCCCTTAATATTATGTGAATATATAATTTTTGTAAACAAAAAAATTAAGAAAGCCAAAGTCAATATCTACCACATTTTTTTATAGAAAGGAAAATATATAAAAACGGTCATTCTAAATAAATTGTTATAATAAATTTACAAATTATCTATTAATATAAAATTTCTGAGTAATTTATATTTTGTGCTAATAACTGTAGGCCGCATCTGTATCTCATAATTATATTGATATATCTGAATTGGAACGCAACGCTATTTGTATGTGAAACGTCGCGTGAAATGCTATACAGCTCGCAATCACAAATATTTTTGTCACAATTTGTATTTTTTAATATGCAACATTGCTGAGTTTTAGCTTTCTCGTAATATATGTATTTTATTAACACCCTTTTAGTATTGTATCTAAGATTAATTGGATTGGAATACCTAAGATAAATTGGATGTAAATTTAGTGGACGCTGTGCAATGATTAAATATTTTTTTAATATTATGTGTGTATGAAAATGATTGTTTTGTATTGTAATGGCGTGGATAAAGGCCAAGTTCTTGCTGAAATGTAGTGGAATTAATATTTTACGTTGAAACTTGTTTTAAAAAATAGCAAAATGTACTAATGTTGCCTTGTATAACTTGTCCCAATAATTTATGGACCGAAATGACTGTATCTATTCACATCTCGTTCGTTCTTTACGTAGAAAAGCTGTTATTTAGAACCCATTTATTATTGAAACAAGTTATAATCTTGTTTACAATCGTGTTACAATAATCGAATTATTACTGCGTCCAATTAATTAAATAAAATTAGTTAAATATTTTTGAATTCTGTTTCAAAATTAAACCGACTCAGTTTCAACAAAGGAGCCACTTAACCAATGTTAATAAGGATGAGGTTTTCATATATAATAATAGACCCTTTATGTAATATTATAGTTAACAAATAATGTACGCTAAATTCCGCTACTTAACGCAAAGTGAGAATGAAATGGACCGAATTCCAAATTTTAGGTAAATGAAATACTAGAACCTACTTCTAAAAACGTGGGCTATCGCTAACTAATTAACTTGACGATTTCATACTAGAAAAGGATATAAATTATACGACACTTACGACCCTTTAATAACCGCACGTATTAAATTAACTTCCCGAAATGCGAACACAATTTTGTAACGTCAAAAAAAATCAAATTTGCCAATGGGCCCTTTTTATTCTCATTGTGCAATAAATAAATCTATTAAAAACATACTATGTTATGTGCAAGGGTGGGAGCCAATCAGCCTGCTGCCTATCACTAGTCTATTTGATGGCTTCATTTTTATCTAAGTATGACATTGAAAATCTCTCCATTTGAAGTGTAAGAATCAGTTAAAGCCAATCATTGTACAGTCGCCACGTGGTTCCAAAGACACTTGCCGTCCTGAACATTTGGTAGCGTACCCACCTTATTTGTTATCCATTATGTTAAGCCTGTATTTATTATGTTTTATAAAACAAATTTTAAAAATACCTGTTTTATTTTTCCGTGTAATACATCACACACATTACACACTATTGGAAGAAAAAAATCGATGAAATTGGACACGCATGTTGTGGACATGCGTGACAAGAATCGATTATACATTACCTACACTGCCGCTAGAGTACAGGAATAAATGTGGTTATGGCAATGTTTGTATATAAACTATAATCAAGGTGAAAGAAGGTGAAATAATACAAATAAATCCCAGTTGAAAATTAATTCTATTTATCAAATTTTATAAGTCAGTAAAAAACCAGGATTTAATAAATAGTTCATAGTGGAAAGCAAAAGTAAAAAAATAAATTAATAAAACCATGTATTTACCTCGTAACCATTTTATAATATAAAAAAGAAGTAGAAACAGATAATGACAACGAAAAACATTGGTATTTGTAATCTAAGCATTAACGAAAGCAACGAAAACGCTGAATAAGCTTTTATTTCGAATAAATATACAGTGTTTCTATGGAATTTTAGAACTCCAGAGCACTTGATTTTACTGACAAATCCATGATTGCGACGAACACATTTTCAATGTACAATTACGAATATAATATGATTACTTTTAAAGCTATTATACTAAAACTAGGAGCCACACAATGCTTATAATTATTATTATAACATTTTATGATTATTAATAATATTTCATAAGACATTTGAACATTACGCCGTAGGATTCGCGTTTTTTAAACAATAAAGAAATCAAATCCTCAACCCTACCTTTACGTCATTGCTTTTACATAACCCAATTTTATATCAAATCAAACAATACTTTCCTTACTATGTAAGACAGGACCACACGCCACGTTAAACGTGAAATCATCGTATTCATTATGAATTTAGGTACAAAAAAATCTTATAAAATTTCTATTTAAAACATTATCTAAAATCAAAGACAAAAATTCGGGTAAAAAAAAAACAATAATTAAAAATAATAACCAAGTTATTCGCATGCAATCACAAAAACATCTTAAGATGCTGCCCTTAAAATTAAGAAAATAATATAAATAATTTACCTGTTAATAACCGTGCAACTTAATAATTATGCGTACAATTTACCACCATTTCGGTGTACACCAATAACCATTGAATGATACTTCCAGAGGTAAGAAACGCGGTGAATTTAATTCACCTTGGGTTATTATTTTGCTTTTACTTCTCACGCATGTAATCTTTCATTGCTAATGAATGCGTATTCGTCGTAGTAACACGCGTATCAGAAAGCTTCATTTAAATAAAACATGTACTCAGAAAATCATTTAGATTTAAGTATATCACGCGTGTATGTGATATACCAGGTAGAGCTTCATAACTTCCTAACGACATTAATTAATAAACATAAAATTGAAGAAATATTTTACGGGAAAATTATACGTGTCATAAAAATATGATTTAAAGAATAAATATATTTCTAGGGGAAATATGAGAAAGGGACAAGCGGAATGGTGGATAACGTTAAAATTAAAAGCATATTTTAGTGTTCATATAAAACGGACATCATATCGACGCGGTAAATCGAACTTGTCATATCTCGAAAAAATAAGAATTTAAGTTATATGTATCTCATCAACCCATTATTGTCCCACTGCTAGGCACGGGTCTCCCCTCAGAATGGGAGAGGTTAGGCCATAGTCCACCGCGCTGGCCAAGTGCGGATTGGTGGACAAGTTATATGTTATATTATGTATATATACCTAAATAATATCATACAAATCTTAGAATGGTTTCATATGTTTCAGTTACAGTCACATATACATAGTTTTCAGTTTCCTTACAAAATAAGAAAGCAGAACATCTAATTATTTTTACAAGTTTTTGGCTTTGGTGTAAAGTTTTAACTTTTCGAGATACATAATTGCTCTCCGCCGTTGATATATAGGTACTACTGAAAATACTAATTAAGACTTAAATATAAAAGAAGCGGTCATAGACAACTGATTATGCTTTCTTGTACGTATACGTATGGGTATATTACAAATTATTTAAAACAATTCTTATATACAAAAACAATCACTTAAAATTTTAAATCACGTTTCCTAAGAAAGGATTTTTATAATACCTTACAAGTTATCAAAGTAATTATGACAATCATAATATAAATCGTCGCATATTCTAGACACAGACAAATAAGTAGCATGACAATTTTGTATCAAATCTACCGACATGCCTACTTACTTGAAATTTATTGAGTAAATCCCAGGGCCCGCAGACCTTACTTATTTTTGAAGTAACGAATGTTACGGAATAAAATACTCGAATATGCGTTCATGAGTGTGTCGTTCAACTCGCCTTGTCTAGACGGCCTGTTCACAGGTAGCAGGTAGAAAAGATGATGAAGATATTGACTTTTTCTCACATTCGTAGTCTTCCACTTTATATGTATTCTATTCCGTAAAATTCGTTACTTCAAATATATATATATATATATATATATATATATATATATAATTAAGATCTGGGGGTACTGGGATCGTAGACTATTATAGATCATACATAGATTTCGCTTGACTTCATAATCTTATGTAAAGTTCTACATTGTATACAACATATCTTACGCATTAACATCGACAAGATATAGATATATCCTCCCTCCCACATCCACCAAAAATCATAGTGGGAACGAAAGGGACTGAACTCAAAATTTAGGCAAATTGAGTTATATATTTAAACCTGCTTTTAATAACGTAGTCCAGTGAATCAAAATGTGAAGTTTACTCCTTAAGAATCGATTTGCATCTATAAGGGCCCGGTATGAGAAAAATGTGAGGAGTAAAATCTACTGATGAATGACCTCGTTACGTTTTTTTATTGAGTATAACGCCATCTAGTTAAAACTTTAGAACTATTTTATTAGTACGCGTGGATGGTATGCATACCTTTCGTGATTACGTTTAACCGAAATCTCAATGGTATTTAAAATAGTAAATCGTTAACAAAGTAATGTAAATACTCTGTACATTCGTACAATATTAATATTTTAATACATATGAACCATGTATCGGTATTATTTATATCTTTAGAGTAGGAGAATGGGGCCATCTATTTTAAATGCGAGTAAACTGCAGTCTTGCGTCGGAGTTAACTCACACACTCTTTTTTTTTGCCAAAAAGAACAAACATAATAAATGTAAGTATTACTTCTTTAATAACCGCGGAAAATACTCCTCATTTTATATGCACTAATTGTAAGTTTCAAGTTAAGTCCCTTCAATTCTCAACCTACGATATAACAAATATTGATATACTGATTACAAGTTTATAAGAAAAATTACTGTGTAAAAAGTGTAGCATAGTAAAATAACCTAATTTTCATCTAAACAAACTGGAGTTGCATTCTCTTGACGAAAATATAGTAGAAAGAATCTACGAGGGGCAGAAACTATAGTGTTTTCCCAGCAACATCTAAGCAGAGAAACAAGTAACGCACTTTACGTACAAAAGTTATAATAAGTATATTCATATTCGTATTACATCCAATATTATATTTAGTACATTCAATATTTGCAACACGCTAGCTGCACATACAAAGCACCATAGGATTGAACTGTGCACTTATTCATAGTTGGTTCTTTGCATTCTACATTAAAATTCCATTCACTCCAAAAACGTTAATTCAGAAAACTTTTATATAAGTTTTCGCTTTTCGCTAAATATCATACAATCGTTAATAAATGGTCACTGCGTATAGCTGCAGCAAATCTAAGAGGGTTAGTCTCTCGAAGAACACCACGATTTCCTAGTAGCGTGTCTGAGACTTCAATACCTATACCAATAGTTCGTAAAAGGCGCCATGTATAAAAAATTGCAAATAGTGTTATGAACAAGGCGTGGCTAATAAGTCCATAGTAATAAAAAACCGGAACATTTTTTTTACCTTTATGCAAGTATGCATAAGTACATAATTTAATGCATAATAATGGGATTGATATATTGACCATATCTACTATGTATATAAAATTGTAAGATGGGTCTTAAGCCACACTACTGAAAAAGTTTTAGGACAGGGTTTCGCAAATGGGGTACGCGAACCCCTAGGGGTTCGCCATTCGATGGCAGAGGGTCCGCGACAAGATTTTAGGTACATAAAAATAAAAAACATATTCCTAAAATTGACATCATTCGTAACAACAAACATGCACAGTCATCACATCAATAGTAGTAAAAGTATATTTCTTTTGACACTTTATTGTTACGTTTTATTGAAATAAACACATTATTTTCTATAACAGTAAATTTTATTGTTTTCTTGGAGGGGGAGGGGGGGAATTAATTAGTTAAGGTAAGAGGTTTCGCTAATACTTGGAAACTTTAACAGGGGTACGTAGAGCCGAACGTTTGAGAAACCCTGTCTTAGGAGGTTGAACTAAAGCATAATATAAGTTAAATCAGGGCACGACAATTAAAAAAACCTAAAACATTTAATGATGTGGACACCACAAGTCCATTAGAAGTTAATAATATTAAACCTGAACCTTTTATCTACAATATATATAATATTGTAGATAAAAGGTAGCATTTCGCAATATAAGCAACAAACGAACATACACCCCATCTTATACTAAGCGTGTTGTAATTAACTCCAAATTTAATGAATGCTACGTGAAATTGATCACAGATGACTTTCAAATGTTGCCCATAAGGGTCCAGACCATAAGGACACGTACAGACACCTTAGGGCCACGAGGAAACATACCAACTTCATATTGATCAAACTTTGTCTTATATCCTATGATACTCCTGTCTCTACTGCCAAGGACTAAGTTGGGACGACTCATTCAAATGTACATTATTTCGACGTAAAATCCGGAAGTCTCATATACATACAAGCTTGTATACAACTTATAATTATTATAGACAGCGTGTAACCATTAATTCAATAAGGCAGGACGTACTGACCAATTGATTTAAACATTTCTCTCGCCGCTATATGATTTTCGCCACTTTTTTCTAAAGTATATACTTAAAGTTTTTAGTTCAATAGAACTGTTTTCGTACGATAACCGCTTACTGGACAAATACTATCAATTTGTCTACAACAACCATTTTTATCTATCATAGATTAGTCAAAATGATAGACAAATTGCGAAGGTATATTCGTCAATTGTTGACTAATCCTTATCCACAAAAATATCTGTTTCACTTTGGTCATTTCGTATAGAACAAGATTGTCGTTAATTCTATATCATTTAAATTAGTTTAAAAGATATCACTGATTCAAAATGACATGTCACGAATAGAATCCCTAGCAGTGAAGCGCGGTAAGTCAGCAAGTCGAAACTACGTTATCGAACGGTCAAGTAGGTAAGGGCACGTACGTAAACTATAAGACCGTTTTAGGGGAAGAGGTGTATTAAAATAACACGCTTGGTCATAGGGAGAAGGGGTGGGTTTTAACTATAGGAACACATATACTTTTGTGTCATGATGTTAATAAAGAAAAAAACGTGCGGCACTCGGGGATTGCCGCGGTAATGCTATTGCATAGCATTTTTTATCAGCTTATACAATTATAATTATTTATTTATGCAGTATTCTTTTTCTTTGATATTAACACAAGTTTTTTTCTTTGTTACTATATACTTTCTCACAAACAGCTGCTTACATATTCGTCCGATTTCCGAGCAGGTCGTCTCGATCCAAGCGAGCTTCGTACTGTCGTACCATACATACACGTTAAGAGTACGCTCGGCTGTACTACATAGTAGGGGGAGTGAGGGGTGTTATGTTTTTCGTTACAGAATTTCTTGATTCGCTCGACGCGCTCAAAGCCCGCGATAAAAGCTATGCAATAGCTTAAAATGAGTTAAATTGTTCTTTTTCACTTTTCACTTTTCTGTTCACTCTTTGTAATAAATATTTGAAAACTGTGTTTATGAATAACGTTGTAAAATGTACAAGGGAGGGTCTACTTATATACTACGGATGGTCAACAAGTGGTGGGAGGGGGTCAAAACTTGTCAAAAATGGTCATGTGGCATCACGTTCCGTTAGGTAAACAAACTAAGTCTTATGCATTTAAATTCACCAACGGAAACATACTTCAAGATTTTGCACACACTGTCTTCGCCGGCGGAGATGAGGACCCCTTTACCCCACAACTGCCACAAGAGGGCGCTAGACGTATACATTTCTGCAATTAGCATTTTCACCGTGAGGCGTTGGTGTTGAACCTTATCCATAAGTATTACGTTAATTGACTTAGATTTTCTTCCCAACAAAAATATTATATGAAAAATACTGTCTATAAATTTTTTAAACGAAAAATGTTATGGGCAAACTTATGCACTATTGTTTTCCGACACAGAAAAGTTGGGTTTTCTTATAGCATACCTTACCAAAGCCGAAATCCAAAATGACAGTCCATAATCAAACTCACAGTTTAAAAATCATTACTTTCAGTGTCAGATTCGTCCTCGTCTTGCGTTGAATTGTCTTTTTGGTCGCGAAAAAACTTCGAAAGCCGCTGTCTCTGTACGTCGTTGTACATCCTGTACGTTATTCGTACTTCGTCCATTAATTTTAGAATCGCTCTATTGTTTGGAGAGACTCTGTTCGCATGTTTCAGGTCTATTAGGGCTCCGTCGTAGTTCTTAAGGGCGTAGTGGGCTTGCGCGCGCCGGTATAAGGCTTTTTCGTTGTTCGGGTCCACTTCTAATACCTGCAGAATGTATTAATTGTTAGGTAGAACGAATATTACCCCTGTAGTTCCGGAAGAGAATAGGGCTACGGTAGCCCCTGTCTGTCGTAAGAGGCGACTAAAAGGGGCTTCTGGGATTGCGGGCGGTAAGAGTGGGAGCTTGAAACGTCCAGCCAAGTGACCCCGTGTAGGATGACGGCATGTGTGGCCACACGCCGTCGTAAACATCAGGTGGCGCAGTGAGTACAAATGCTCACTGGGAAGAGACCGAAGTCGGCATCGCGCAAGGTCCTCTACGTAGCGCTAAGAATGGCCACCGGGAGGGAGGGGGTTTGTGAGGTAAACATCCCACATAATCCGGCGTTGCTCCCGGGGATGTAGGAAGCTTTTCTTGCGTTTCGGTGGAAGGTGTGGTTGCCGGCTCACGTATGAGGCGACCATCCTCATGTGTAGAACTAGCAACGCATCTGTAATTAACTTCCGATAGAATTTCTTTTCTATTTGAAGTTGCTTACAGATGATACTAATAAATTGAATTCAGTTCATTGGGCGGTATGTCCAATACACAGCCAGACAGAAAAAAAAATATTCAAGTATATTTTCAAAAATTGTAATTCAACTACAGCTGTTTCAACTTATTATTGAAACGGCAACGTATTTCCGCGAAATTTATAGTCGGAAAATAATGCTAGGAAAGATATAATATACCTCATTGCAGGTGTCGACACAAGGCCTCCATTTCTCCAGCCTGACATGACAGGCCGCGAGGTTCAGGCTGCTCTGCCGCAAGTACTGCACCATCGTCGTGATGACTGTGGACAATTGTGAGAATCACATACATATCTAATATATAAAATTCTCGTGTCACAGTTTTTGTTGCCAAACTCCACCGAAACTGCTTGACCGATTTTTACCAAATTTTATATGCTTATTCAGTAGGTCTGAGAATCGGCCAACATCTATTTTTCATACCCCTTAAGGGTTGTCCGCAACATTTTTTTTTATTTTTTATATGGCAAAACAACGTTTGTCGGGACAGCTAGTAATTACATATTATAGTTCTAGTTTCGTATTTCTGTGTCCAGCGTATCGGAGCGCACACATTAACATAACTTGCGTATACGATACCCAGCATACGTGCGTCACAGATGATACATGTTTTAAATAATTTCACTCACATCATTCTTGTGGCGGCGATCAAGGCGCCAATCGTAATGCGCGGCGTACGTGGAATTATCTCACACACACATACATATAAATAAAGAGAGCAACATAAACTCATACGCGGACGTGCACATATCATCATCAATATGAATACAAATTCGCGCGCGCGTGCACACATACACACACACACACAAACATACACCGCCACTCACAGTCGTCCCTACGCCTCCGGTCGGACACACGCCAATGCGAACACTCGTGCGTACACACACGCAACACATGCACACACACACAACGTACACCGCCACTCACAGTCGTCCCTGCGCCTGCGGTCGGGCACGCGGTGCACGTCGTGCTTGAGGTGGTCGACGTAGCGCACGCACTTGGCGTACTTGCGCGCGGCGGCGCCGTACCGCCCCGCGCCGAACAGCGCGTTGCCCGCGTGCTTTATGTCGCGCAGGCACGGCATCAGCTGCTCCACCTGGGGAATATTTATATTCATCACTTACTATTATTAAGATAAATTATCGCGTTAATTTATAAGCCTACACCTACATTATACTATTATTAAGATATCGCATTAATATTATAAAGTTACATCGCAGCTTGACCCGCTTCGGTGTTAATTTTCGTCAAAAACTATGTTACAGAAAAATTCAGCGAATTCCGACATTTACCCTTTGATAGTAAGGGTATCGAAAATCCTTTTTTTTTATTTCTCGAGGGGGAACCTTCAAAAGTAACTTGATGCCGTGGGAGCCACACAGGGTTATGTGGGATTTTTACCGCACTAAAACCCCCCCGGTGACCGTCCTCGGCGCTACAAAGAGGACTCCGGGATCTCCAAAGGAACGCAACGGTAGTCCTCTGAGCGCGTTGCCCCATCGGGCTCCCCACAGATGGGCGGCTAGGCCCACCGCTCCGTCTGGTCCTTACGACGATATGCGACCACACATACCGCCGTCCTTCGCGGGGTCACCTAACCGAACGGTTCGAGCTCCCACTCTAGCCGCTCACAACCCCGGAAGCCCCTTATAGTCGCCTCTTACGACAGGCAGAACTACAGGGACGAAGGGTATGGAAAATCCTAAAATTTTAAACGTGTAGTTTATATTTTTTTACCTAAAATGGGACTGTAGGGACGTATAGTGCCACTTAACAATTAGGTCTTTAATAACAACATCACCAAAAATAACACATAAAACAAAATAATTTCAGAATAAAAGAAAGTAGTAGTAGTAAAGAAGTTTCTTCAAGGTGGTAGAACCAGTGTAGTTCGACCGGGGAAGTACCGCCGCCACACCTATTTCTACCGTGAAGCAGTTCTTGCGCGAGATAGAAGGGTGTGGTTGCCGTCACTCATCATAGTCCTCGGGAACAGCAACGCATTGTGATTGACTTCAGATGGAACCTGTTCTGTATAAAGTTGATTACACATGGCGGATGACGGACACATGGATTACCACTGGCGGCAGTGGCCACTTACTATCAAGTAGACTGCATGTTCGTTTGCTACTTCAATCAGTTAAAAAAAAGAAAAAAAATAGCATCATAAACGGAGAACTCACTGTGAGAGGTTCCCGTATGTCTTCGGGGAACTCCGGCAGCGTGTCTGCGGTCCCGTCGCGGCAGTTCACGTCCCAGTTGTCCACGTCTTCCAGCTCCCCGCAGTCTTCTATCACGCATTCCTGGAGTGAGGAAAAACTCTGTCACTGATATTATATTGTAACTGACAATTTCATTTCAACGTAACTCCTATACACAGATACAAAAGACAACCCCAGAATTAGGAATAATTTAAGTGTTAACATAGTAAAAAATAGTTGGCGTTTACTATTTATATGTCTGCAAGAAATTATTGCCCAGGATTGACTGGCAGATAATGCCATTGACATCTTCACCTTCAAAGGTCAAAGGTGTTTTTAAAGAGCTAATAAACAAACTAAGAACTTTTTTTTTATACATATATTCTGGTTTGTAACATATACAATTATTTATTTACAAGGTGGTAAAAACATTATGGTTCGCCCGGTAACTGAAAGGTCATACCGTGGCACCTATTTCTAGCATGTAGCAGGTCTTGCGTTTCGTTGGAAAGGTGTGATTGCTGGCCCACTTTTAATTGAGGCAACCAGTTGGTCGAAGTCACAAATGCGTTCATGCTCTCTACTGCGAGAAATTTATTAAACCATAGCTCACCAAAGTAGCCTGTCCGTCGCTTTCGTCCGTGAAACCGTCAATGAACGAGCTTTGACTGTACTTAATTTCATCATCTCACCATAGTAAGTCGTCCGTCATCATTTGTACATGAAACCGTGAATAAAGAGCTTTGTCTGTAGTTGATTCTACAATAGCTCACCTAAGTAGGTCGACCGTCGTCATTAGGCCATGAAACCATGGGTAAGAAGGTTTGAATGTATTTAACTACACCATAGCTCACCAAAGTAGGTTGTCCGTCATCATTGGTCTGTGAAACCGTGTATAAGGAGCCTTGACTCGATTTAGCAACTCGAGTTGACCATTTTGAAGGTGGTAGAACTAGTGTAGTTCGACCGAGGAAGTACCACCGCCACACCTATTTCTAGCGGGAACCATTTCTTGCGTTTCGATGGAAGGGTGTGGTTGCCGGCACACTTTTATATGAGGCGACCATAATAGTTCTCGGGAGTAGCAACGCATCTGTTATTGACTTCAGGTAGAACCCATGTTCTATATTATGTAGTTGATTACAAATGTCCATACGGCAGTGACCACTTACCATCAGGTGGACTGCATGCTCGTTTTCTACTTCAGTCAAATTAAAAAAAAACGCTTTAAACGCTTTCTACACTCATAGCCCCACAGTAGGATTTTCTCCTGTGTCGTGGGTGCCATGGACCCACACAAAGACAAATACACAAACACCCAGACCCAGAACAAGAATCTAAACTCATCTTTCTGATACCTGTCTGGCCGGGAATCGAACCCGGGTCCACTGCGTGTCAGACCGGTATGGTAACCGCTGCGCGGGTCGTCAAAAATAAAAAAATAAAAAATCACTACAATCAATTTGGGTAACATTGAACAGCGGTGTAACTTTGAACAAAGTTGTGAAAAAAATATATTAATTTATTACATGGAAACTTCTTGTTGTTTCAATATCGTACCTGCGTAAAATGGTTTGCCAAAATGTTGTAATAGCAATGAAAGTAAAAAAAGGTTCCTATCAATGTCATAATTTTAAAAAATACCGCCTTTTCCGTAGTAAAGTTGTTGCAAGTGTTTAATGCTTCATTTTGAAATAGCAATTATAATATAAAACTTACCGTAAACAGGTGTGTTTTGGTGTTTATCTTTGAAATGTATATTGTATATTATTATTTTGAAACTGTACTATCCGTATCCCATGTTGAATATTGCGTAAAACTGTTAAACTTTTGACGACGTCGAAATTGGGTGTTATATGGGTAACTTTGAACGGTTCAAAGTTACCTGTATCATAAAAAAAAATTTTTTTCGGAGGCTCAGGGTCGCTCAGCGTGCTATGGAGAGGGTTATGCTCGGAATTTCGCTACGAGACATGATTCGCAACGATGAAATCCGTAGACGAACGAAGCTTACCGACATAGCTCTCAAAATTAGCAGGCTGAAGTGGCAATGGGCCGCCACATCGCTCGTAGGACCGATAACCGATGGGGAAGAAAGGTCCTCGAGTGGCGACCATGTTTAGGCAAAAGGAGTACCGGTCGCCCCCCTACCAGATGGACCGGTGACCTGAAGAAGACAGCGGGAAACCGTTGGATTCAGAGGACACAGGACCGGTTGGAGTGGCGCCATTTAGGGGAGGCCTATGTTATGTCAATGTTCCGTCCATCCTTTTTTTTTTTTGTTTTCCAGGGGGAAATCTTCCAAATCCTATGGATGGATGGAATAAATAATCAAAAAAAAAACTAGTATCTTATTTTACCACCAAATTGATCGACCTTGATTCATATGGCAAGACCAAGTTGTCTATTGTATTTATATATCAAAATAAATGTATTTTTTATAGATTTGGTTTTAATTAACAAAAATATGTTAATTAATTTTACTCAGACCTTAAAATATTCGATTAATGACGGATTTTATATCCTCAAAAAATTATATTCAAAGTTACCCAAAACTAAGGATAACTTTGAATTTGAGTTTTAGGGGTAATTGTGGATAGTTTAATTGTTTTCTCCGTAAATTTATTGTGTTAGATTAATAAACCAGCTAAAAAGGACACTATTCATTTAATAAAAACAAGGTGCAATAAATATAAAACAGATTATAATATCACAAATATTGTAAAAAATGTTCAATGTTACCCAAATCGAGGTTACTTTATCTCACCAAAGTAGGTCGTCCGTCGTCATTCGTCCGTTGCACCTCGTCCAGCACGCCGGCGCCGGCGAGCACGCGGCCGAACACCACGTTCGTGCCGTTCAGGTGCGGACACGGGCCGCTCGTCACGCAGAACTGCGAGCCGTTCGTGTGCGGACGGCCCTTGTTCGCCATTGATAGGACTGCGTCTTCGTGCTGGAAGAATTGAAAAGTTTATACATATAATTCTACTATTAGATGCAATATTCAAATATAACTTTTTATATTTGTTTATTATGCATGTATTTATGTGTTTGGTTTATATTTAATCTTATATAAATACCCACTCCGATCACAAGTGCTGGTGGATGAAATTTCATTTTGGAATAAGTAGCCCTTTGTACCACGTATTTTGAATGTATTTTTACTACGATTTTACGGTAAACAAAAACCTATAAATAAATAAAATAATCTGTATTTATTAAACTATAGTGAAATTATCCTCTGAAAATAAAAAAAATACAAATTAATTGATAACCTCCTCCTTTATGGAAGTCGGTTAAAAAGTGGCATACTTGATAAATTCGTTGCTATTTTTTATGAAAAAGTTTGCAAGTATTACCGGTAAAATAAAATTTTCGTCTTCAAACGTCGGTCCATATATACTTTCGCCGCCTGACCCATCGCCGTAGATTATGTCACCGCCTTGCACCATGAACAACGACATAGCTGAAAGATTACATACTACATTACTATTACACAATTATCTTATGATTGTGGGTTAACGTGATACATAATAAAGTAGTGATGAAATAATGATGTAATAAAAGAAAGAAAGAAAGAAAGAAAATACTCGGTAATATTCGGTACAGTACAAAAAGTTATACAAAAACGGATACATCTATTAGCAAACATGTGTTATTATTATTAACTAATACTTAATATTTAGGGTCTCCACTCAGCTTATTGCTGCAGGTAATCGAGGTCACCTGCAGCTCTGGTATTCTGTGGAGCCAACTATCTTCGTTTGCGCGCAAGCAGTCCAGGTATATATAATTATGTATGCATGTGTATATTTCAAGGTATGTATGAGTTGCGTGCTAGTGCGTAACAGCGTGTCAGTTTATGTGTATGTGAATGTGAAGGTATTTTAATTTGTACATATATAGAAATGTTGTTTATGTATATATGTATACTTATATTTTAAACATGTTATCATGTGTTATCATTTGAAAATCCTTGAATCTGAATGTGAATATCCCCTACCGACATACGCAAATGCAAATATTCAGTTTTTTTTTTAAATTTGACGCTAACATTGATGGCGCTATAGGAGTAGTGTAGGGAGCATTAAAATATAGATTTGGGGACCTATTTTTTTGGTTGTCAAACTGCAGTTGTAATTAAATGTGTATAGATATGGCGACCCTCTTCTTGGTCGTCAATTCGCACATCCTTACAAATGCAAATATGCCTTACAACACTATTGTAGAATAAGTTCACTATGCAGTAACTATAGTCTGAAATGGAAGTTTATTAAAAATAGTTTGTGTGAAAGAGTAAATCATACACTCACTGATTTTCTCATTTATAATAGTAAAGTAGAGGGAATAATAATTTTGATAAATGGATTTTCTTATAAGAATATGAAAAAAAAGAAATTAATATAATTTTTTCAATTCATACTATATTAATTTACTTCTTTTCATATGACTAAAACAAGTAGAATGCACTAACTTCCTAATCAATTAAAGTATTAACTTACCTTTATGAAAACGAACCCCTTTGTAGTGGAGGGGTTTCCCATATACACCGATTCCCTTCTCCCCAGTACATAGCGCTCTGAAGTTCTCTGCTGTTTTAGGTACGACATCTGCCCTGAGTTCTATCACCATACGTCCAGCTGTAATAAAATATCAGCTTTTTATTTTTTATCTATTTATTAATTTATGCACACATTGAAATCAAATAAAGGAGAGGTTACAAATTTCTTCTTTTTTTATCAGATTGAAGTAGCATTTAAGTATGCAGTCCAAGGAAGGTCCTCGAGTGGCGACCACGTTTAGGCAAAAGGAGTACAGGTCGCCCCCCTACCAGATGGACCGATGACCTGAAGAAGACAGCGGGAAACCGTTGGATTCAGAGGGCACAGGACCGGTTGGAGTGGCGCCATTTAGGGGAGGCCTATGTTCAGCAGTGGACATCAATAGGCTGATGGATGGATGGATGATGCAGTCCACTTGATGGAAATTGGTTACTCCTGCCCATGGACATCTGCAAGCAACTCCATATAGAAATGGAGTTCTATCTGAAGTAAGTCAATAATACCTTGCTGCTCGTGAGGACTGAGGTGGCCGCCTAATATGAAAGTGAGCCCTTCCATCAAAACGTAAGAACTTCTGGACTTTATAAATAGTTGTGGCATAACTTGCCAGTCAATTTTCCAGCCTTGTCAATTACACTGGTTCTACTACCTAGAATTTTTTTGTATATTCCCAACATTTTGGGAGCTGTTCTTAAATGCATTAAAAAAAGTCACTTAATTTTATTGCATGTTACCACTTCTTTTACTGTGTTAATAAATTTTAGCAATAAAGAACCCAATGTACTTTAACTGTTGGTATTGTATGTACTGAAAATTTGTTTCTTTTTATTATGTCCCCATATAATTGTTAACATATACTGGGAATTTTTTGTCATACAATGACAAATTATTAATGTTGTCTTTATGTTATCATAGGTTTGTCATAATTAATGGTTTTTATCAAGCCAGACAGTTTTCATGTTGCATACTTTTAATTGCTATGTTTTGTTGTGTGACGCTTTGTATTTAACCCTAGATAGCTAACCTTATACTGTACTCTGTTTAAGCTAACCATCCATCGAAGTGACGGGTATTCAAATAATATTTTTGTGACCTCAAAAAGTTGACCTCTTTTTTATGGTTTTGTTTATAAATGTTATTCTAAATAAGAATCATTTTGTAAATTCTTTATTATATATTTATATTAAAATAACTTTTTCTAAACTCCTTAAAAAATTTGGAACATTTTTAATGATCTGCTTTGACAAGCAAAATCAACGATAAATTAAAATAAAACAATATTGTTTTTGGCTTCATATAGTACATAGAAACATTACAAATAATTAAAACATAAAACAAATTATTTTTCTTCAGCGCAAGTAACACAAAAATCAAACTTTATGTTCACTTCATATGGGAGCGATACAGTTGGAACACGTGCTTTTGGTCATACGCTTTTTCTCTTAGTGGCACTTCCGAAACGCTTTTTTTTACGACTTTCTCCTCTAGATGTTGCTGGCTCTTCTCTGGTACAGGAGGTCTGGTCTCTTACCTTGTACAGGAGGAGATGATTTGCAATTTTGATTGGTAGATAATGACATAATTTTGACAGATTTTTTCGACATTACTCCATTTTACAATATCTTGAAAAATGTCGATGGTTAAAAACTTAAAAAAAAAGATGCTTCTCCCATTTATCCCCTACAGGAACGGGTAGGTCCCTTCGGAGTATGCACAATGTTTCTTGCCGAAGTTCTTGTGGAAGTGTGACCCCACCGTGCCGATTCCTATCTCGTACCTTCCTTTGAGGAAGTAATATGATGCTACAATGCATGGTTTTGCGAAGGTGCAGTATTCGAGATAATAGGTGAATCAGGATCCACATCTGAAGGAAAGTCTGGTAGTGCGCTTACATAGCATCCCTCGGAATCTGCACATTATCTTCCACTATAAAATCTTGTCTCGCTAGCAAAACTATAATCAAGGGCAGCGTCACTAAGTTTTTGGTTGTAGTAGATCAATTATTTCATCTTCTCGTAAAGAACTTAAAGAAAACATGACGTAAATCAAAAAAAAAACGCAAATAACTTTGAAAATAACCAGTGCAATCGAATTCAATTACTGACGGTAAAGCTAACCACCCGTCGAAACGACGGGCAAGGGTCAGGTACCTCAAAAACCATGACACTTAGCTGTTCGCTGCATGTGCCACTGCAACGGGCTCCCTGGCGGCTGAGTTGGTTAGCCAAGACAGCACGTTCGGATACGCCGTTAAAAAATGCGAGTGATATTTCTTTGCACTGCCCGTCGAATAGACGGAGGTTAGCTATCTAGGGTTAACATTATTCTTAACATTTATAATATAATTACATTCATATATTTTATTTAAAATTTTGCATTTTATAGAAATTGCAGTAATTAACGAAGCAAATAAGTCAAAACTTAATAATAATTTAGTGTTAAATTTTAAGTACTATAGAACAACTGACAATTAGTTTTAATTACTACAACCCTTTGTATAGATAGTTATGCAAATTATGTTGAAGTCATATCAAAGTCCATGTTAACATTAATTATTTCAAAAATATACACCAGAGAACCATAAAAAATAAGGTTGTCAATTTAAATTTTAAATGTGAAATGTTATGTAGAATAGCTGTGATAGAGCAGGTACATTATCATCGAGGTGCTTAGTGCAACGAAGTATCCTACTGACAATGTTGCATGACCTCGACACACTAAACTGAATCGTAAATCATCAATCTCTATGCACATAATGCATTGATAAATGTCGCTATTTAAACACTTAGAACTTATCGCTAAGTATATGTATTAATGCTATCATAATTACACTTTTATATGTAAACTTGTATGTCAATGTACAGTACTAACCTTTTTCACCGTCAATAGAAATATCCAAGAAAACTAAGGGATTCTTTTTCTTCGGCTCTGTCCTCGATACCATCTTTCTGAACGCATCTACGAACGCTCTCTTGAAAAATACAAAAACAAACACACTGTACTTTATGTGAACCTCACATCATTCGTCCCTTCGATAATGAGAAATCTTTGGTCGGAGTTAATTTTAAATAATGAAATAAAAACAAATAAACAAGGGCATCGAGCCAACATACACCAATCACAGACTGAATATTTGATTAAATTGTCAAGGCGACATTGACATTAGTGACACTTTTTCAATGATTTGCGTTTCATTTACATTTTTCTTATTAGAAAAAATATATTTAAAATAATATATTAAACAAAAAATAAAAAGCATTTAGGAAAAATGGGAAATTCATTGCAAATTTTAATGAATATAAAATCAAATAATTTGAAAATGTATTAGAACAAACATTGTACACAGCTGACGAAGTTACTTCCAAAAATGCATAACGTCACTAGTTTTTGTCGCTGTCAAGTGTCAGTTGACATATTGACACTGACAATCCGCTAATACAATTGCGTCATCACGTCTGCATAGGAAGTAATAGAATTGCAGATAATTATGATTTATAATTAAATAAACGTAATAATTTTACCACGTAAGTACATCAGCGTTAACTTTACAAAGCCGAGTATCTTATACTTCACTCGGTAAACCATTTCTTAGCAATTATATTTGCTGGGACGTGTAATACAAACAGGTTTTGTTGGTTATAGATAGCGATAAGTGTCATCAGTGATAATTTTGTTTCCAGCAAGATGTCGTCGTCGGCTATATACATTTTGGACGTGAAGGGGAAGGTGCTGATATCCAGAAACTACCGTGGGGATGTCGACATGGGGGTCATCGACAAGTTTATGCCTCTTCTCATGGAAAAGGAGGAAGAGGGCATGTTGACTCCTCTACTGCAAACCGGGGAGTGCACCTTCGCGTACATTAAGACGAATAATCTTTACATCGTGTCTACGACGAAGAAAAACGCGAACATTGCCCTTGTATTTGTGTTTCTGTACAAGATAGTTGAAGTCATGACTGAGTACTTCAAGGAGCTGGAAGAAGAAAGCATTCGCGACAACTTTGTAGTGATCTACGAGTTGATGGATGAACTCTTAGACTTTGGCTACCCCCAGACCACTGACAGCAAGATCCTACAGGAGTATATAACACAGGAGGGCCACAAACTGGAGATGCAGCCTAGAATCCCCATGGCTGTCACCAATGCGGTATCATGGAGATCTGAGGGCATTAAGTATAGGAAAAATGAAGTATTTCTAGATGTTATTGAATCTGTGAATCTGCTTGCTAACTCAAACGGCAATGTACTTAGGAGTGAGATAGTTGGGGCCATAAAAATGAGGGTGTATTTATCTGGCATGCCAGAATTACGGCTTGGCTTGAATGACAAGGTTCTCTTTGAAAGCACTGGTAGAGGAAAATCTAAGTCAGTGGAATTAGAGGATGTTAAATTCCACCAGTGCGTCAGGTTGTCACGCTTTGAGAACGACAGGACTATTTCGTTTATCCCACCTGATGGTGAATTTGAACTGATGTCCTACAGACTGAATACACATGTAAAGCCTTTGATTTGGATTGAGTCCGTCATTGAGCGTCATGCCCACTCCAGAGTGGAGTACATGATTAAAGCTAAATCACAGTTCAAGAGGCGTTCAACTGCCAACAACGTAGAAATAATCATTCCAGTGCCAGCAGATGCCGACTCCCCTAAATTCAAAACTACTATTGGTAGTGTTAGGTACACACCAGAGCAAAATGCGATCACATGGTCGATCAAATCCTTCCCAGGGGGCAAGGAGTATCTGATGCGAGCACACTTTGGCTTACCGTCAGTTGAATGTGAGGATGTTGATGGGAAACCTCCAATTCAAGTTAAATTTGAAATACCTTACTTCACCACATCAGGCATACAAGTTAGGTACCTCAAGATTATCGAAAAGAGTGGATACCAAGCCCTGCCCTGGGTGAGGTATATCACACAGAACGGTGACTATCAGCTAAGAACTAATTAATTGTATATGCCTGATTTGTCACATTCCATATTCATAAGTGGCACTTACTAACCATATTCATTATTTTCACAATTATAATCCCTTTGTGTTTAAAGTATTATTCTGTAAGCATATTTTATTTTGACTGTAATAAATATTCAGTAAACTAGCATTTTTATTTCTCATTTGCTCTGGAATACTCTTTTGCAAATAACATAGATTTAAACCGGATCAAGCAATTTTTTTAAATATTAGAATCAATACACAAGTTTAGGTTACAGGTACAATTATTTATGAAAATACGTATGTGTGTCATATTAACATGTATGTTTATCTGGGATAACCTACAAGACAAAATCTATCCAATGAAAAAGTACAATTTTATAAGAAACAAACTTATTTAATAAGATGAACATGCTGATATGTACAAAGTACTACATATATGCAAAAGAATTATCTCTTTAGCTATTTATTTAAATAAAATAGTAGAAGTTTCATTTCGTCCTCTGTCCTAAAATATTTAAAAAAAAGTGTATGAAACATAGAAAAAATGTCACAACAATTACTTTCGAGTTTTAATATATATATACATAAGTACACTTCAATTACTCTTTTACTTTATTTGAAAATAGTTTTTTGTCTACCTATAAACAGCTTGATTTTATGTCAATAAAATGTTTATAGGTTTTGACCTAGTTTATGAACGCAGATGTCAAGTCTACTTTACTTGACTTGACATTGACAAGATGACAATAATGTTTAGTAAATAAACAAAACCGCGGCAATATTAATTTCAAACAAAATGTTTAGTAGAACAGAGATAAACTTTATTACTAATCTCAATAAATATTGCATTACTTATCGAAATTACTGCGATATTATACCTAGTAGTAAAGTAACGATAATTAGAAGAAATAAAAAGAATACTAAGGATAACCTCAAAGAGAAAGAAACCGAAACTAAAAAGGATGAAAATGTAGTAAATTCCAAAGAATTTAGGGTAAATGAAGTCAATATCCAAATGATTTCTAAGAATATCTACGAGCAATTGTTTAAGAAACCTCCCAGACCTATAGATCCGAAGACAGTTGAAAGGTAACGATTTTTATTTATTTACTAATTTACCCGGAGAACATCATTCCGTCTAAAAGTCTAAAATCTAAAATTATCAGTGCTCTACTATATTATGCATGTATTATACATAAAAACCTTCCTCTGGAATCACTATCTATTTAAACAAAACTGCAATAAAATCTAATATAAATCTAAGCATAAAGGGGGGCAGACAGCGGGAAGCGACTTTTTTTTATACTATGGAGTGACAAAAAAAACAATTTGATGTTTTTAATGTTTAATTTTGTTACCTTTATTTAAATGAGTTTAATGCATGTATCAGATATCCCTTTAGATAAGGCACAGTGAGAACGAAAGGCATCAAACTTGGAATTTCTGCAAATTGAGTTAAACACTTGCAACCACTCCTAATTACGTACTGTATCATCTAGGGAATCAAAAAGTTACGATTATGAGCTAGAAATAAATGTACATAAATGTCATGTCCTTGTATTAGTCGCCCATTTAATGAAACTCCCCTAAACTAGGCAGTTTGTTATTTTCATATAATGTAAATTCACATCAAGTGCCTTGAATCTTACAGCCTGATATTTAATATAAATGTTAACACATAATAACGTAGGGGTTTTTGAGTCCTTTTGTCAATATTGTATTTATTTGTACATTGTGAATACTCACCCATTAATAAAATGTTTCAATAAATTACTCATATTTGTCTAAAACTATATATTTAAGCCTCACACAGCCTGGCCATTGGAGTCACTACATAGTATAAAACAAAGTTGTTTGCTCTGTCTGTCCTTATATGATTTGATCTTCAAAACTATGCTATGCATTTTAATGCAGTTTTTTTTAATAGATAGAGTGATTCGAGAGGAAGTTTTTTTATATATAATACATACAATATAGTGGAGGAACACTGATAATTTTAGATTTTTGATGATAGGTTGAATGAAGTTCGCCAGGTCAGCCAGTTAAACAATAAATTGAAGTAATATTTATATGTGAATATAAATAAGAAAAAAAGACAAACCCGCTGAGTTTCTTGCCGGATCTTCTCAGTTGAGGTTGTATTCCGATCCGTGATTCCGGTAGTGTAAGAAAAAAAATGTAACTGACAATTTGTAAGTGCCCCCGCAGGCCTATACAAAATAAAGACATTTCATTTCATTTCATTTCATATCATTAAATATTTCAGCTGCCGAGAAGAACTATTGAAACATGGCATAGACTACAAAAACTACAGCTACCTGCCAGATGTGGAACTGAAACTACCAAAGCTGGAGGGGAAGGATATAGTGGAACATTTCTTCAATATTGGAGAGCGACAAAGTGCCCCCTATCAAAGTTTACTTCAGATGCTAGCAACTAACAAACTGCCTGCTTTGCCCAAGGTATAGGTGCAATATTCGCTTCTGCAAAGAAAATTTCGTGGTATATACTTTATTACCTTTGATAGTTGAAAAGCGCATGTTAGAAGTCATGAAATGAAATGTTTAAATCAATTGAAAATTGGAAATCATAGCTATCTTATTACAATGGTTCTTATTATTTTTTTTAAAGAAATAATGATTACAATCATGCTTTTTCCCAATAAATTATGTACATTTAATTAGGACCCTACACTTCTCAACTTTTTCTTTTGACCACAATTACTATAACTTTAATCACCCCTCCTCTCTTAACAAAGTTATAACAATATTTGTGCATCAGATGGACTGATGCAGATTTTTTTATCTGATTGAAGTAGCAAACAAGCATACAGTCCACCTGATAAGTGGTCACTGCTGCCCATAGACATCTGTAAGCAACTGCAAATAGAACTTGGAATCTAGCTGAAGTCAATCACAGATGCTTTGCTACTCCAGAGGACTATGATGTTCACCTCATATAAAAGTATCCCGGCAACCACACCCTTCCATTGAAACATATGAAATGTTTCACACTAGAAATACAAACTACATTGGTTCTACCACCTGTCAAATCCTGTGCTGTATAAAATTATGCTTACAGTGCTCTCTTAAATATAATTAAATATTACGAAAGCAATAAAGGATAAAATATTCCGTTAAAAGAAAAAACATTTTTGATACATATCTTATATGTAATAAACACTTATTTTTCTTATTTATTATCTAGAAATGGTCAAAGCACCCAGGCTGGACTAAGTATGGTAATGGCCCACCTCAGCAAGTGCCCTGTCCTCCAGATGATGCACTAATCTTTGATGTGGAGGTGCTAATGTCTGCAGGAAAGAGACCTACTCTCGCCTGCGCCGTATCGCCCGATGCTTGGTTAGTTCCTGTTTTGATTATAAATAAAGCTTTCTATTTGGCCACAGATATGTTGTACCACTGGTGGTAGTGTAAGAAAAGAAATGTAACTGACAATTTGTAAGTGCCCCCATAGGCCTATACAAAATAAAGACATTTCATGTCATTTCACTGATCAGTGGCGTAGCGTGGGTTCATGTCACCCGGGCTGACGAGTGACAAGTGAAGAGTTCACTCCTTTTTTGCGCCGATAATTGACGACCGAAATAAAAGGTCACCAAGTCTACATATTCTGATGCCCCCTAAACGTGGCGCCTGAGGCGAGAATTTAATTTCCTAACCAAAAAAAAACAAACAAACTGCACGTACCTCCTAGTTCGGTGCGAATCCCACATAACCAGGGACCGCTCCTACGGCGTTAGATACCTTTTATGGGTTTCCATCGCGAAAAAAAAGTGTAAACATGAAATCATATTTTGAGAATATTATGCGTAGTATGCTAGACTACACGTAGTATATTAGCGCATTATGGATTTGGTGTGATTATAATAATACTTGTCAATTTATAATTATATAGATTGTTACTTGTAGTTAATATAATTGATATGAACACATGCAAGAAGACATTCTGTAGGTATTAGTAGTATTCAGTAGATCACTATTGTAACGTAACGGCCTAGTGCAACGGATTTCGTAAGAAAATTCGTAACGGCAATACTTTACTTCGTCTTAAGGCATGTCTATTATCTATTTAAAAAATAATAGAAAAACTTATGGGCAATTTATATTCCGTGTTAAGGCACGTCTAAAGAAGTGTTACATTCATCACTACATAGTATAAAACAAAGTCGCTTCGCGCTGACGCTATGTACGCTTAGATCTTTAAAACTATGCTACGGATTTTAACGGTGTTTTTTTATTAGATAGAGTGATTCAGGAGGAAGGTTTTTATGTATAATAATGTGAAGAAACACTGATAATTTTAGATTTTTGACTCTCAGGCGGAACGAAGTTCGCCGGGTCAACTAGAAAATAATAAAAAGGTTGTTTTACAGGTATGGTTGGATAAGTACACCCGTTGCAAACAGCGAGCCACACAAATCCTACGATAATGTTAGGTACGAAGACTTGATACCATTGGAAACGGACGGGATGACACATTGTGGGGATATAAACAGACCCAGAATAGTCGTGGGGCATAACGTATCGTATGATCGTGGTAAAATTAAAGAGCAGTACTGGTTGAAGAGAACTGGTAAGATTTTGGTTTTGAAATGGTAAATAGTTTTAAAATGGGTATGACTACATAACGTGTGACGTATGACGGATGGCCTCTTATCGCGAAACATAGAACTTTCAACGCTACTATAGTTAGGTTTTTAAAGGTGGTAGAACCAGTATAGTTCGACTGGGGAACCACCACCACGCTTATTTCTAGCGTGAAGCATTTCTTGCGTCTCGATGGAAAGGTGTGGTTGACGGCACACTTTCATATGAGGCGACCATCGTAATCCTCGGATGTAGCAACGCATCTGTGATTGACTTCAGATAGAACCCATGTTCTGTATGAAGTTGATAACAGATATCGACGGGCGGCAGTGACACTTACCATCAGGTGGACTGCATGCTCGTTTGCTACTTCAGTAGATAAAAAAAAGTAATACGGCTCAGAGGACCATAATCAATGCCATTTCACAGATCAAACAATCTCATTGCAGGTGTGCGGTTCATGGACACAATGTCGATGCACACGTGCGTGAGTGGCGTGACGAGCTACCAACGCACTGTGCTGAAGGCGAAGAATAAGGAGCCGGACCCTGCTGATGATGACTGGATGGAGATTAGCTCGTTGAATAGTTTGAGTGAGGTGAGTCGGTCATTTGGGTGATGTATGTAGGGTTTCTGCAAAGTTTCAATGTGTACTACATATATTTCATTTCATATTTTGAGGTAGGAAGGTCTTTATTTCATCAAAATTCATTTACTGTATCAGAAATTATTATAACTCATGTTACATTTTATAATGATACGCAGGATGAACGAGTAACAACAGAAGATTTCATATTAATAAGTATTATATTATATTGTAAGACGTGGTCGCCTATAATTGGAACGACATATATTATGGACTTATTTAAATTATTTTACTTAAAAATGTAATGTGTACGTTCCATTGGCAATCCTAATAAATAAATAAAAAAAAAAAAGATTTTATTGGTCAATTTTTGGTACATTACACAGAGCACAGATGGCGCTACTTATAATTTTGTTATACATTTCAATACATTTTTTTAAAAAACGGGTGAAATCACAGGGCACAAACTTTAAAATAATATTTACATGACTGGTTAGGCATTGCTGTTCTTGAACTCATCGTTGTATGTTCATTATTGTGGATAATCGGAACTCCAATATATTAAAATTAATGTTAAATAGAAGGTACAATTCATTTCATCTTCTTTTTAGCGTGCTAAAGCAGCATTGAAAGCTGTTGTGTTCAGTTTGAAGAGTGTGGTAGGACAGCAGGCACTTTTTTACATTTTATGTTGATAGGACCTTTTGAGGATTTCGGAAATACCATCACCAAACCATTTTCTGTGTAAAATTGCTGTATTCTCATAGGCGGGAGTGACCACTTACCATCAAGCGTGGTTCTTCAAGGTGATAGAGCCAGTGATTATGAAGTTGATTACAGAAGCCCATGGGCGTCAGATAAAAAAAAATGCAGTTCGCTTTATTTTTTAACTGACGGAAGTAGAAAACGAGCCTGAGCTTGGTAGCAACCACCTGTTGGTAAGTGGTCACTGCCGCCCATGGACATCTGTAATCAACTACATACAGAACATAGGTTCCATCTGAAGTCAATCACAGACGCGTTGCTACTCCTGACGACTATGATGGTCGCCTCATGTAAAAGTATGCCGGCAACCACACCCTTCCATGGAACGCTTCACGCTAGAAATAGGTGTGGGGTTGGTACTTCCCCGTCGAACTACATTGGTTCTACCACCTTGATATATTATATTAACCTATTATATTAACCTAAACAGAGTTCTGTAATCATATTCCGGCTAGGTTACATAAATACAACTATAATCAGATATACTATGTTTCTTTATTAGATCGACTTTATGAAAAACAATAGAAACTTCGCAGGTCCACAACCTCTACTGCGGTAAACCAGTGGACAAAGAGACCCGAGACATATTCGTCGAAGGCACGATGGAAGACGTGCACAATAACTTCCAACTGTTGATGAGTTACTGCGCCGGTGACGTCATAGCGACGCACAACGTCCTGGGGGAGCTGCTGCCGATGTTTCTGGAAAGGTTTCCGCATCCGGTAACACTGGCTGGAATGTTGGAGTTAGGTGAGTCCGGCTCGAAGGACCATTTTTTACCTTACAGATATATTTAGCAGGTTGTTATATATCGTCAACTCACTATTGTTCCTCTGCTGGGCACGGGTCTTCTCTAGGAATAAAAGAGTTTTAGGCCATAGTCCACCGCGCTGGCCAAGTGCGAATTGGTGCACTGAAGCAGGTTGTTAAGGAACAGATAAATTGTATTTTATTGCTAGTAGTTAGTGATTTTTCTTCGTTAACTAGGAAAAACGAAGGGAACAACTAAATTATTTATTTAGTTGTTCCCTTATAACTTCTGACAGGTATGTATTGTCATATTATATGGCCAAAACAATTTGCTGTGTTCAAAAGAACCTATTAATTTTATTAACAACTAGGTTATAACAGCGGCTTTTGCTTCAGTTACGTCTACTACGGTAATGAATTTCCTATGGGTTAATCTAGTCTAGATCATAAACTATGCTATCCCTGTAGTTCCGGGATCAGAATAGGGCTACGGTATACCCTGTCTGTCGTAAGAGGCGACTAAAACGGGCTTCCGGGGTTGCGGGCGGTAAGAGTGGGAGCTCGATCTGTTCAGCCAAGCGACCCTGGGTACAACGACGGCATGTGTGGCCACACCAGGAGGCAGTGAGAACAATGGTCACTGGGAAGAAACTATATGTTATCAAAAAAAAAATAGACTATAAAACGCTATATAATAATTAATTAATAACTTTCACTGTGTCATGCGTCTTAAACAACAACATTTGTCTTTGAATTTTTTTCTGCACTTAGGTTAGTTTAATAACAATCTATCTACACACAACTGCACTACGCTAGCTAATCAATATTGTTTTAATATTCACATCGTAATTTCTCTGTAAGTGATTTTGTGTAAAATCTTTTGCGAAATAAATGTCTTTAAACGTAAACCAAAGGGGGTATCGCGCTCGGAGGACTCCGGTTGTGTTCCATTGGACATCCCGGAGTCCTCCACGCAGCGCTGAGAATGGCCACCGGGTACGATTTATTGACTTAAAAATTCCACATAACCCGGCGTTGCTTCCACGGCGTCGGGTACCTTTTAAAGGTTTCCCCCTCGATAACAAAGAAAAGGTAATAAACTATGTGTAAGCAACATTTCAGCGAAATCCGGTAGTTATTTCGTGAAAGAAAAACAAACACATTATATACTCGTCGTCAACCCATTATTGTCCCACTGATGGGCACGGGTCTTCTCTCATGAGAGAGTATTAGGCCGTAGGCCACCGCGCTGGCCAAGTGCGAATTGGTGGACTTCACACACCTCCGAGAGCTTTTTTTTTTAAGAACTCTCGGGTGTGTAGGTTTCCTCACGATGTTTTCCTTCACCGAAAAGCAGTGATAATTAATTTATAATACGCACATAAATCAGTGGTGCGTGCCTGGGTTTGAACCTCAGACCTCCCCGATCGAGAGGGCAAGTTTCAACCATTAGGCTATCACTGCTTATTAGATTATATACTCACAAACTCATAATATTAGTAAGATATCATTATGGAGATTTCTTCATCTCTATTATTCCAGGGACTGCCTATCTGCCAGTAAACTCAAACTGGCTCCAGTACATCGATTCAGCGGAGACTGTCTTCGAGGACTTCAAATTGGAATCAAGACAGCTACTGTCATTAAAAGCAGACGAGGCCTGTAGATTGATGGAAAACGAGGCCTACAAGAAAGACCTCTGGATGTGGGACCAGGATTGGTCCACCCAGACCTTGAAATTGAAAAAAGGTAAGGTTTAAAGATTGTTATTTCTCGTAAAAGACAATTGTCACTCGTCGTCAACACATTATAGTCCCACTGCTGGGCACGGGTCTTCTCTCGGAATGTGAGAGTTATAGGCCATAGTCCACCGCGCTGGCCAAGTGCGAATTGGTGGACATTGTCACACATGAGAATAATAACTTATAATTTTGTATAATAAGTTTAGTATCCTGGTGTGGGTATATACGAAAAAGGTTGAATAATGTGCTCTGGTTATGGATAATATGCGAATTCGTATCTGTTTGTCCAAGTTAGAAACTTAGATGATTTTTTTTTATTTAAGGTAACATTAAGAAGAAGAAATCAATTGACAAAGTTGAGACTAAGAAAGAAAAAATAGATACCATAGAGGAGGTTATAGAAAAAAAAGAAGTTGTCTATGAATGCCTCAGTGAAGATTACATAAACTCATTGGAATCTACTAATTTGGGATCAAAGAAGAGTAATATTAGGGAGTTGGATGCGAAATTTGAATATTTGTACGATTTGGGAGCACTTTTGCCGGTTAAAAGACCGTATTTGGCGGGGTATCCGGCGTGGTACAGGAAACTGTGTACGAAACCCGGGAAAGACCCGGATTGGACGCCGGGCGCTAATAATATTACTACTAGCATGCAGGTGTGTATTTAAGTGATGATTTATTACTAAGTTTCGGAAAGAGGAAGACCTATCTGACCCCTTTCCTCAAATCTATAATAATAAATCAATCGGTCTGACCTTCGATGGCACATCCCTACCAACGTCATATCTAATTCTAATTTGAAGCAGTTGGAAGTTTGTCTTTTTTCTTATTTATATCCATTTTTTTAATATAATTACAATTATGTTTTTTTTACATGGTAATGAAAGTTAGCTCCATTATCTTGCCTTACAGTTCAGTAAAAGAGAGCCCTGTTTGGCAAAATACGCTACACTTTAACATTTATTAAATATATTATATGCCGCGTTCGCACGCTTGCCAAACCTCAACAAGCCATCACAAATTCAAACGTGCTCGTTTGGCTTGCCTTGTCTAAGTTTGCACGCGCTTGTAGCCAATTCGATCGAGTATCGGTTTTTTGTTACAAACCAAAGGGAGTTTGTCGCAAGCGCTTGTGATACGCCCACACGTTTGCAAACACTCCGTCTAGTTTGTGCATTGGTGCAATAAATTTAATAAATTTTTTTACAAAAGATGAGCATCTTTTGTAAAAAAAATAGTAAACATATTACATAAATATGAGTGTATGTTTCATGTGCTTTTACATAGTATTTTGTTTTTTTTTTTTTTAATAGAAATACCTTAAGCCTAATTTTATAGGCCATTAATTCTCTATGTCCATCACGTCATTCGCGGTTGCCTCTTCAGAACACAATAACTCACTCGCAAGCGTGTGGATGGCGATGTTTGATTCCCAAAATCAACCAAACGCTTGTACAAGTTTGGAGTTTGCGACAAGCTGCAAGCGTGCGGACGCGGCATTATGTCTCTCACGAGATAAGTAGGAGAGGTACCTTTCAAGACTACACGAAAAACGTCTGTCCATATGTTTATTTCGTTTGCACAGATAACACCAAAACTCCTCCGTCTATCTTGGGAAGGTTACCCCCTCCACTACATCCAGTCTGAAGGCTGGGGGTTCTTAGTACCGTTCAGTAGGACTAGAGAGGACACTGAGGAAACGCCAGTGCCCTTAGAAGGACTTCTGGAGGCCTGTCCTATGATCTCGGAGGATAAGGAAGTGGACACCGAATTGTATGTGCTGCCAAAGACTGTTGAGGTAAACATTTTACTTTAAATTTTAAACCGAAACTAAGAACGTTTGTAAATCCTTGGAATGAAGTATATTTGAATGTGGCACATATTGCTGCTTTGCATGAATGACCGCATAATTGAAAATTCATAGAAGATATAGTTTTATTCAAAAAAGGGCCTAGGCCTGAAAACTTGTCGCTCTAATTGTATACTTATCACAATAATATACTTATCGTGGTTATCTTTCAATTTTTATTATTTTAACTCCACTCGTCATGAGATGGCGCTTTTAGTATTCTAAAACACGCTATCGAAGTATTCTCAATACCCCGCATATATACTAGTTCCGAACAACGACTGTCGGAGCACGGCCGCTTCCCACTTATGATGACCTGGCCTGGCGGGAGATCTCCATTTGCCAAAAAAGTATTCCGATCTGGTAATAGCAATAGTAAAACAAAAAAAACTAATGATTTGTAAGTGCCCCAGAGGCGTATGCAAAACATATTTTTACTTTAAAACCTTTTTTGATAGGAGGATCTAGGAAAGCGGGCGTACTTTGCTCGGAAGCGAAGGCTGGAACAAGCGGCCGCCAATCAGTACCATGGGTTGGGGGTTTGGTGTGGAGTACAGGTGCAAGGTATATGTTTTATCTTTTATTATATGTATCCATCCATCCATCAGCATTTGAAAGTCCACTGCTGGACATAGGCCTCCCCTAATCTGCGCCACTTCGCCGGTCCTGAGCCATCTAAATCCAATTTATTTGAGTGCGGCGATCGAATCAAGAAATTCCGTAACGAAAAAAACCTAACACCCCCACTCCGCCTACCATGTAGCGCGGCCGAGCGTTCAATTAACGTGTATGTTTATGGGACGACAGTACGACAGTACAATACACAGTAAACAACAAAGTCACTTCCCGCTGTCTGTACCTATGTATGCTTAAATCTTTAAAACGACGCTACGGATTTTAATGCAGTTTTGTTTTAATAGATAGAGTGATTCAAAAGGAAGGTTTTCATGTATCATGCGTGTATAATTTTTACTTGTCTTTTAGGCGGAACGAGGTTCGTCCGGTCAACTAGTAGTTAATATTTTGACAAAGTATAAAAAGTTTGAAATATCGTTATAAAAATATTTAATTTACCAAACCAGCACATTTGTTTCGATCGTGAAGAATTTTTTGTGTTTCGATGAAAGGGTAACTGCGCCCTTCCATCGAAACGCAAGAAATGCCAGTTCACTTTTATATGAGGCGGCCATCTTAGTTTTTGGAAGTAGCAACGCATCTGTGATTGACTTCAAATAGAACCTCTATTCTATATGAAGTTGCTCACAGATGAACATGGGCGGTCGTGGCCACTTACCACTAGTTGGAATCCATACTTGTTGCTCCCTCATTCGGATAAAAAATATGGCACCGTTACCTTCCTAGATATCATTTTTTCTTTGTTCTAGGCTGTTGTCACTTCCTACGTCTTCCGCACAAAGACGGGCCAAAATACAAAGTGGGGAACCCCCTAGCTAAAGACTTCCTGAACATGTTCAGCCAGAACGTGTTGACGGCGCAAGGAAATGAAGCCGAGAAGGTACTTGAAACTATTATTGAAATTATAAAATTGTGGTGTGTGTCGGCGTGCATGTGTACGTTCGTGCGTGCGTGTTTGTGTGTCTTTCTTTCTCTCTCTCCCTCTCCTCCCGCTCTCTCTCTCTCTGTCTGTTATATTGCACCCATATTGTCTTAATATGGAATATGGTTAATATTCCATATTAAGACAATATTAATATGGAATATGGGTGGTTACTGAAAAATTGTTTTTTTTTTATCTAATCAAAAAAATTGGAAACATTATTATGTAATAAAAATGAGATATCTTTATTACATTAATATCTTGTGCTTAAAATATAATTAATCGCCTACAATATTTTAATTTGAATTATTTTCAATAGATTTATTGTTCCAGGTGCTATCATTCGGTCGCATGATGTCGTACTGGCGGAACAACCGGGAACGGGTGATGGGACAACAGGTTGTGTGGTTACCCCCTGAGTTGCTCCCGGAGGAACTGCAAGGGGACAGGAGACAGTATGGCGCCATCGTCCCCCAGGTGGTTGTTTGCGGTACCCTCACTAGGCGGTAAGTTTTTATTATGTACTACTGGTGGTTGCCAGGAATGTGTAATGGGTCAGCAGGTGATGTGGTTGCTTCCTGAATTGCTCCCGGAGGAACTCTGGGGGGACAGGAGGCAGTGTGGAGCTCTCGCCCATCAAATGGTAAAACCAGTGTAGTTCGACCGAGGAAGGACCACCGCCACACCTATTTCTAGCGTGAAGTATTTCGGGCGTTTCGATGGAAGGGTGTGGTTGCCGGCACACTTTTATATGCAGCGACCATCATTGTCTGCGAGAGTAGCAACGCATCCGTGATTGACTTCAGATAGAACACATGTTCTGTATGAAGTTAATTACAGATGTCCATGAGCGGTAGTGATCACTTACCATCAGGTGGACTGCATGCTCGTTTGCTACTTCAGTCAGATAAAAAAAAAAGTTGTGGTAAAAAAAAGAAAACTTACCGCCTAGTGGGGGAACCACAGTCCCCCACTAGGCGGTAAGTTTTCTTAATATCTAACTGGCGAAACAATGGGATACAGGTCGTGGGCTGGCCAGCTGAGTTGCTCCCGGGGGAACTCCGGATGCCAAGAGGCAGTATGGAGCTATTGCCCTTCAGGTGGTCTGCGGTACCCTCGCAAGGCGATAGTTTATATTATACAAAGTGGTAGAACGTATTGCTTTCGAACGGGGAGGTACCACCAACTAACTTATTTGTAGTGTCAAGCAGTTCTTGCGTTTCGGTAGAAGTGTGTGATTGCTGGCTCGCTTTCATATGAGGCGACCATCTTAGTCCTTATGAATAGCAACGTATATAATTAACTTTACATAGAATCAACAGATAGAACAGAACATTTTACAGATTTTTTTTATCTTTTTTTAGCATGCAGTCCACCTGATGGTAAGTGGTAATTGCCACATATAGACATCTCCAATCAACTTCTAATAGGCCATGGGTTCTATCTGTAGTCAATCACAAATGCGGTGCTACTCCCGAGGACTATGATGGTCGCCTCATATAAAAGTGTGCCGGCAACCACACCCTTCCATCTCGCGCAAGAAATGATTCACGCTAGAAATTGCTATGGCAGTGGTACTTCCTCGGTCGAACTACACTGGTTCTACCAGCTTTCAGATGTGCATAGGCGGCAATTATCACTTTCCTTTAGGTGGACTGTTCGTTTGCTACATCAGATAAAAAAAACAGCGATAATATTCATCTAAAACCAAGTGTTACGTTATATTAACATTTGACGACTAGCGTGGCGGAGCGTTTACCGTACCGGTCTGACGCGCAATGGGTCCCGGATTTGATTACCGGCCAGACAGGTATCTGAATGATGAGTTTAGATTCGTGTTCTGGGTCTGGGTCTTTGTCTATTAGTCTTGCGTAGTACCCACGACACAGGACAAAATCCTAGTGTGGGGCTATAAGTGTAGAAAGCGTGTGTGTTTTTTATTAACAGAGCGAGTGAGCCAACATGGATGACGGCGAGCAACGCACACAAGGAGCGTATTGGGTCGGAGCTACGGGCTATGGTACAGTCGCCGCCGGGGTACAAGTTCGTAGGGGCGGATGTCGACTCCCAGGTTGGTGATTGTTCGTAAAAATACAGAATTATAATATTTTATTCTTACATTGTTCGATTGTGAGGTTTAATTTCTTCTTTCTCTTTTCTTGGAAATGAAATGAAATGTCTTTATTTTGTATAGGCCTTTTTTTTTTTTGTTTTCGAGGGGGAAACCTTCCAAAGGTACCCGACGCCGTGGGAGCGACGCAGGGTTATGTGGGAGTTTTACCGCACTAAAACCCCCCCGGTGGCCGTCCTCGGCGCTGAAAAGGAGGACTCCGGGATCTCGAAACGACTTCAACCAGAATCCTCCGAGCGCGTTGCCCCATCGGGCTCCTCCCAGATGGGCGGCTGGGCTCACCACTCCGTCTAGTCTTTACGACGGTATGCGTCCACACATACCGCCGTCCTTCCCGGGATTGCCTGACCGAACGGTTCGAGCTCCCACTCTAGCCGTCTGCAACCCCGGAAGCCCCTTTTAGTCGCCTCTTACGACAGGCAGGGGATACCGTAGCCGTATTCTGACCCCGAGGCTACAGGGACGGTATAGGCCTACGGGGGCACTTACAAATTGTCAGTTACATTATTTTTCTTACACTACCACCGGATCGGAACACGACCTCAACTGAGAAGATCTGGCAAGAAACTCAGCGGGTTTGTCTTTTTTTCTTATTTTTATCCATTTTTTTTAATATTATTACAATCATGTTTTTTTTTACATGGTAATGAAAGTTAAGTTGGTTGGTTGGTTCTCATTCAACTCATCAGTTTACTAGAGATATTTATTTCCACTTATTCTTTACTAGTTGTTCTGTGGTTGTCGACCTTGAAATATATTCATTATATATCAGATCAGATATTCTTATGGATAACGCTAATGCACGTTTTAGTTACTAAATAACAAAATATTTGCCAGACAAAAGACAAAAATATCTTTACACTTTCTTTTTATTGAGGTGAAACTTCTTTATCGGGGTTGGAAAAAAATTTAGTGTAACATTTTTTTCGTTACGCGCCATCTTTTTCTGTTACGCGCCATCTTTTTCTTATCCCTACCACGCGTGATATTAGACAGATTATTATAGATTAGATTACTAGATAACTTTATCTAATTTAACTTTATTTAACCAATTTCTGTAAAGTTGCATATAGAAAATTATTTTTTGAAAAACAACGTCATAAAGTAGTTTCACTTCTTAGGAGTGTACGCTAGTACACGCACACATTTTTTTTATCTAAAATACTTCGATACAACGGGTATAATATACCATCATTAGGCTTTAAAATGAACATTAAATAAATAAATCCCGTTCCAAGGAACTCTGGATAGCAGCATTGCTGGGAGACAGCTCGATAGGGCTGTGTGGGGGAACCCCCTTCGGCTGGGCGGTCCTCGCCGGCGACAAGGGCCGGCACACAGACCTGCACTCCCTCACCGCTAGGGCCGCCTCTATCAACCGGGACCACGCCAAAGTTATCAACTATGCGCGAATATATGGTAAGTTTTCAGTATTTCTGGCCGAAATATGAATTGTCGTTACTCCTAGGGGACAACTAGGTAGGGCTGTGTGGAGGGACTCCCTTCGGCTGGGCGGTCCTCACCGGCGACAAGGGCCGAAACACACATCTGCAATCCCTTACCGCGAGGGCTGCGTCTATCAACCGGGATCACGCTAAAGTAATCAACTACGCACGGATATATGATGAGTGTTCAGTATTTCTGACCGATATACTGAGTTGTCGTCACTCCTAGGGGACATCTCGATAGGGCTGTGGGGAAGTAGTCTCTTCGTCTGGGTGGTCCTCGCCGGCTACAAAGGCCGGCACACAGACCTACACTTCCTCACCGCTAGAGTCGCCGCTATCAACCGGGGCCACGCTAAAGTTATCAAGTGTGCACGGATATATGGTATGTGTTCAGTATCTCTCACTGGCATATTGAGCTGTGGTCCCTCCTAGAGGACAGCTCGATAGGGCCGTGTGGCCAGCCGAAGGCACTCCCTGCCTTCGGCTGGGCGGTCCTCGCCGGCTACAAGGGCACTCCCTCACCGCTAGGGCCGCCTCTATCAACCGGGGCCACGCTAAAGTTATCAACTATGCGCGGATATATGGTATGGCATATTTATGATAATAATAAAATGCCAATACCATAATACAATCACGAGCGATAATTTATTACTATGGGCAGATTAGCAAAAATATGTGTCCTAACAACGAGTTTAAAAATATCTGTTTGCACGAACGCAATAAAAATATCTGATATTGACAGGATTTTGATTATCATAATTACTATTTTCTAAATCATTATTAACTTTATTGCCAACTAGCGACCCGGTGAACTTCGTTCCTAAAAGTCAAAAATCTAAAACCATCAACGTTTTTGCACAATATTATGCATGTATTATACATAAAAACCTTCCTCTTGAATCACTCTATCTATTAAAACAAACTGCATCAAAATCCGTAGCGTAGTTTTAAAGATCTAAGCGTACATAGGGAGAGACAGCGCGAAGCGACTTCGTTTTATACTATGTAGTGACGACATTTCGTTACATTTTCAGGTGCTGGTCAAAATTTCGCAGAGCGTCTGCTCAAGCAATTCAACCCTACAATGACGATATCAGAAGCAAAGAGCAAAGCGGCCAAAATGTTCGCCACCACCAAGGGACGCAGGGTGTATACCCTCAAGAAACGGTATATGGAGGGCTTCGCAGATGAGGATTTGGAGGGTCAGGTCAGATGAGAAAGTTAAACGATTGTCTTATTCTAGGTTAAAAGATCTTTATTTCTCATAAAAAACAATATTGTCACTTACATGAGAACAATGGCTTATAATTATGTTAAAGAAATAATTAACCCGGTGCGGGTAGATAGATAAAATAATGTTGAATTAAGTACACTAGTTGTGGGTAAGATGCGAATTCACATTTCCTAGGGTTGTGGTCCAAGTTATAAACTTAGTTATAAACTTAGGGTGTTTTTATTAAATTTGATTTATTTATTTGTAATATGTATCGTCATTGGAAATATTTTCTCGCAATATTTTCTTAAAAATTCTAAGTGAAGTCGCATCTCTTACAGTTTTAGGCAATTTATTATATAATTGTGCTCCCACAAAAGTATTTTTATTACCATACTAAGTTCTATTCTCATTCACATTCTTTTATTAAGTAAATTACAGCTCCACAGATGGATCATCCGTGCCTTTTTTCATATAGCATTCATTTTGTCTGTGTTTAAATGTTATTTTAGCTACACTTAAGCCTCCGTTGTCGCCTTTGTCCAGAGGGCGGTGGTGGCAGCGTTGGCTTTACAGGAAACCTTAAAATAGACTTACTCTATATATACAAGATCTTATATATATAATGTACCTTATATAAATTTTACATATTCTGATTTCTCATCAAATTATCAAAGCAAAAGTTTCGAATTTGCGTTGCTATCTATAGCTGTAAGAAAAAAGTTAACTGACAATAATTTTTAAGTATTCTCCTATACAAAAAAAGAGATATCATTTCATAACCCTTAATATTGAATTGTAACAACTTGTATAAGTATGTAGAGGCATACTTATAACAGCTGTTCCAAATTGACCCTGTGTGTTAAAGGAGTTTAACACCCTTTAACCCAGTACCAGCAGGGCATAACTATTGTATAATATTATATAATTTATATTATGAGAATGTAAATAAGATAATTTAGATAATATATAATGAAAATGTATTATATTTTAACTTTAATGTACAAATAATTTCAAAACTAATTCTAATTTTATAATGAAAGCATAAATTGAAAACGGTTTTTTAAGTGTAATTTTAGACACAATATCTATTAATAATATTAATCGACATACATTCGATTTCATTTATTGTATCTCGTTTTATACCGACTTCCCAAAGGAAAGTGGTTATCTATTCGTCACGTATATATATATATTTATTTTTTACTTGCTATTTCTGACTACTTTGTTACTGTTTTTTTACTACTTTATTACTTTAATAGTGTTTTTGTCAACAGAGTGTAGAGATGACGTCGTACCAGGCCACTCGGCTGGCCAAGATGAGTGGCAAAGAACTAGAGGACATGTTTGAGAGGCCGCGTTGGCTCGGCGGTACTGAGTCACTCATGTTTAACAAGCTGGAGGATATTGCTGGTACGTTGTGCTGTAGTACCGTATAGTCCACTTGTAGATATATATAGTATAACTAGCATACCCGGCCACGCGTTGCTGTGGTTAAAGAAATGTTACATAAACATTTGCAATTAAACCTATAAATTAAGATATAAACTATCCTATCTTTCAAGTTGGATCAAAATGCAAACGTTGAGTAAATTTGATTATAATCGGTTCAGAGGTTTAAGAGTCCATTGCGGACAAATAAAGTGACACGTAATTTATATATATTAAGATTAATTTGGAAGCAAAGAAAAATAGAGAAGCAAACGTGGGAGAGGGAGACAGGGCAGGAACACAAAAAAGAGACCCCTAGCATATTATTTAGTATTTAGCATTCCATTTTTGACTGAAGCCGAAGCCGATTATTTGGCTATCGCCATGACCTTCAGTCGAAACTTAAACCGAAGGTAAAAAACCATGAGAAAGCAAGTCCTAGAGCAGATAACATTTACTTGTAACATATTAAAAAACGATAATATTTGAAAGTAATGTAAATATCGAACAAAACTTGCAAAGCATGCCATAACCCAGCGCATCACCGTTTCTAGCGTAGCGTCGTACATTCGTTCCAGTTTGTTCAATTTGGACGCTTGCTAGAATGTTTTGTTTTGGCCTATTTTGGCCGAAGCCGAACGCTTAGCCCAAGGTAATTTTTCGACCGAAAATGGCCGAAACTGAAGCTTCGGTCAGATACTACTTTTTACGTTTAGTCAGTCCTAATTGCACTTGTTCTTTCCCAGACTCCCCAGCGCCATCCACTGCGTTCCTGGAAGGGCGCCTATCCCGGTCCTTGGAGCAGGCCAAGGGTCGCTGGGCCGGCACGCGGCTCAACTGGGCCGTGCAGAGCGCCGCCGCGGACTTCCTGCACCTCATGCTGGTCAGCATGGCCCAGCTCGCGCCCAGCGCTAGGTACCTCCCAGTTAGCCATCTATCTCCAACGTATCAATTCTTTTCTTACTTCTTTTCTTCTTCAATCTTATATGAAAATAATAATAATACAATCGTGTGTTACATGTTCTAAAATAACATAGTCATGCATTTTTATAAATTACATTTCAGATTTTGTCTCAGCTTTCATGATGAAGTGCGTTATCTAGTTCCTGAAGAAAATCAGTACGAAGCCGCTTTAGCTCTGCAAATTACGAATCTGTTTACGAGAGCGTTTTGTTCGCAGAGGTAAGGATACGACAATAGACCGGTCGAACTACACTGGTTCTACGGTGGTAGAACCAGTGTAGTTCCACCGGGGAAGTACTACCGTATCTATTTCTAGCGTGGAATATTTCTTGCGTTTCGATAGAAGTGTGTGGTTGCTGGCACACTTTTATATTAGGCGACCATCGTAGTCCTCGGGAGTAGCAACGCATCTGTGATTGACTTCAGATGGAACCCATGTTCTGTATGTAGTTGATTACAGACGTCCATGGGCGGCAGTGACCACTTACCATCAGGTGGACTGCATGCTCATGTGCTACTTCACTCAGATAAAAAAGGCATTACAACAGATGTAGAAATAGCTATTTGAGTGAGAGAACGTATATGGTTTAATGGGGAGGTACAAACGCCATATCTATTTAGAACGTGAAGTAGTTCTTGCGTTTCGGTGGAAGATTGTAGTTGCTGGCTGTCGTTTACATGACGCGATCGTTGTAAACCTTGGGAGTAGCAACGCATCTGTGATTGACTTGAAATAAAACTTTTGTTTGTATAAAGTAAATCGGCTGCAGTAACTTCTTACCCTATTAATAAAAAATATATCATGTCAAACGGACTGATTTCATTATCTTATAAATATTATAAACGCGAAAGTTTGTGAGGATGTATGCGAGTTTGTTACTCTTTCGCGCAAAAACTTCCAAATGGAAGTCTGTGAAATTTGGTATACCTGTGTACCAAATTTCGCCGACCTTATGACCTTTACTAGTTGAATCCTGCAGCTTCGCCCGGATTAACGAAAATCGAATCGAAATATGTTAATCCAGAGTATCAACTATCTCCCTACCAAATTTTATGAAAAACGCTCCAGCCGTTTACACGTGAAGAAGTAACAAACATACACACTCACAAACTTTCGTCTTTATAATATTAGTATGAAGTATGCTTAACACGGGTTACTCTTATGGTGGTATCCCTGACCAAAGCAGGTGATACCGAGGGAATGACCTAGTATATTATAGCAATCATTAATTATTTCATATTTTAGTTCAATTATCATATTAGTTCTATCATTTCCACTGAAAATTACGCATTTAATTAAATTCCAGGGTGGGCATCAACGACCTACCAATGTCAGTGGCATTCTTCACATCGGTGGAAGTGGACCGCGCGCTTCGCAAGGAGGCCTCACTCTGCTGCAGCACGCCGTCCAACCCGCGAGGCCTCGAGCACGGGTACGGGCTGCCTCCGGGACAAGGCCTGGCTCTCGGTGATGTGTTGAAGTTGTTGGAGTTGGAGGGAAAGGCTGTGAAATCTCGTGTAACTGTAAACTAATAAATGTTTTTTGATTCAGTGTTTCTTTTTTGTAATTCCTTATGTATAGAATGCGCACTGAATATTAATGTAGTCTTACTTATCTAGTTACTACTGTCCTATAGATTATATGATTTTTTCAAGTATACTTGAAAAGTAAAATGCTATAAATATAAATCCAAATAATAATAGAGAACTCGGGGACCGATTTTGATGAAAATTAAAAGTAGCATTTTATCTACTTCTTTATAAACGACCATTCTATTTGATTCCGTTAATAAGCACAATTATAATATCGGATAGACATAATCTTAAAAAAACTTGTTTATATGTAATCGAATCCATTCCTAATCCAGGGATATATAATTTTTATTATCTGTTATTATCATTCATACCGGACAATGAAAAAGATGACAATAAAATTAGATTAAAAGGCAAAATGCCAAGGAAGATTTTTTACTTAAAAAAGTAAAGAACTGACATTGACTTGACAATTATTTGACATTTTGACAGCATAGAGAAGTAACAAAATTTGGTTAGGTCGGTCGAGCAACTTTATTTCATTGTTTATTAAAATATCTTTCATGTTTTAATTGTTGAAAATGTCGAAAGTAACCAAAAGAAAGCATGTAATGAACGAAGCCCTTTGGGATGACTATGAGCTGCCCAAGGAAAATCAAAGTATCGTTAAAGTGTTAAAAAGTAGAGGAAACAATCTTCACGAGGTGCGTAAATAATTGTTCTGTATCTGAAGGCTTCTGATAACATGATAAATTGACTAAAAGTAGTAAAAAATTTAGGCTATTTGAAATTTTACTGTATTAATTTCAATTATTCTCATTTATTTCAAACATTGTTATTATTTTCTATGTGTGTGGTGGTCATATTTATCTACTACTGTATTTCGCCCTCTTGAGTCGTAAACTATCCGTTAGTCAAATTTCAACTAAATCCGATAAGTTTTTTTTTGAAAGAGCAATGAACCTTCATAAACGATTGTCATTATATTAGCAAGATTAACTACAATGAAATTAGAATCAGTATTATTCTCATTACAGGTGTATTGCTACTTACGGTACTTAAGCTTAACCTTATATAATGTCTTACCACACATTCAAAAATTATTGCGATATCTTTATTTAGATGTCTGTTTGGGTAGGCATTAAAACTGTTTTTATAAAAAAAACATATTTATGTAATTAACTGACGACTGACTGGGTGGAGTAAATATTTAACTTTGAATGTTACAAATCACTGCTTCCAGTGGTGGGTGTTTAGGGGTTCAAACCTGCCAAAATCTAAATAAATCTAAATTATATGCATATTTTGGCCTTTAAAGAACGGCCAAAATATGCATATAATTTAGATTAATTTAGATTTTATATTGATATAGGAGGAACCAAACTCCCTGCCCCCTCAAATCAAAATGACAGCAATTCTTTATTAAAAAACCATTTCTCTTATGCTTTTTTTCTATTTTTTTTATACTGTAACCTAACAATAAGGCAGACAGGCTGCGGATGGAAAATAGTCACTGTTGCCTATGGACATTTGCAACACTAGAGGAGTTGCCAATGCATCGCTTTCAAGGAGAGCTCTTTTCGCACCTTTCTTGAAAAAACCATGTCATAGCGCTCCGGGAATACCTCAGGAGGAAGCTCATTCCACAACTGCTTCTTATAACAATGTTTGTTTAGCGGTTACTGTAATATGCAACAGTAATATATCTGTCATGTTCAACTGATACATTTTAAGTTTGCTTTTCTAAAATTTTATACATACTTAAATCTTGATGTTACAGATCACAACCCCATCTGGAGAGGAGTACTTAGTATCAATGCCAACAAAATTCCGCAAAAATATTTGGGTAAAACGTGGAGACTACATACTTGTGGAGCCTATTACCGAGGGAGACAAAGTGAAGGCTGAAATTGTAAAAATTATGAATAAAGACTCTATTAAATATTATAAAGAAAACAATGTCTGGCCTAAAGAATTTGATGAAACTAAAAAGGAAAATACAGAAGTCAATGATGATGATTTGTTCACAAATACTAATAGGGCACACATAAAAAGTTATCAAAGTGAAAGTGACTCAAGTGATTCAAGTGACTGTAGTGAAAGTGATTGAGTGATAAAGAAACCAAACTTTGGAATAATTATTTATTATATTCTTCCTAACTTCATAGTACACAGTGCATAACATGGAACAACAATAAAATCTAATTATTTAGAGATACATGCAATTATAATAAATTTATTATGTAATAAATAAAATGAATAATGTACATTAGATAAAATTAAACATTAATAGAAATTCATATAGGGGATAAATAAATAAAAGTTAAATTCTATATTATTATTAAGCCTGACAAACTACATTTCCCGTTTTTGGAAGATAAGAAAATATGATTAACTCAAGAAAGTTTAATTGCTCTTACAACATGACTTACTTTTGATGTTCTAAATCAAAAGTAAGTCATGTTGTAAGAGCAAATAACATAAAAATACTTCATAAACACAAAGAGAATGAAACCAGAATTACTCGTGGAAAAATAAATTAAAAAGAAAATTTGTTATTTGCCAGGTGCAATAATATTATACCAATCTAAAAATTGGTACTACAGTTTCGAACTTAATTTAGTGTGATGTATTTGAAAAATATGTTTATGGTGTACTTATAGCACACATATACATAATGTGCCCAGCAGTGGGTTGATCCCACAGATCTTCTTTTTAAGAAAGAGTTTAGGCCAGTCTAATAGGCTGGCTAAGTGCATGTAGGTAATCTGCACTTAGGTAAACTTCACACACCCTTGAGAACTTTAAAAAAAACTCTTAGGTGTGTTGGTTTCTGAACAATGTTTTCCTTGACCATTTAGGCAACTGACAATTATTTCTAGTGTACAATACATTGGTTATATCAAGAAAAAACCCAATTGAGAGGTTGAATTTCTATCCACTAGTATATTATTGCTTTTTATACAGCTGCTATCACATACATAGAGCAACATTAATATTTTGCAAACCATATGTAATTCAAATATAATTTAAACATTTGAACACTACTTAATTTTTTTAATATATCAACAGTGTCTTATTATAATAACAATGACCTTTTAATAACCAGTATGGTTAAAAGGAAATTGTTATTGATTTTTTTTATCAAGGAATGCCTAATAAAGAATGTGAATTACTGAAACAATGATTTATTAATTCCCCTTCTCTATGTTATATCAATTTCCATATCATCATTCATGATGTACTCATATATTGTCTTAATCAAGTCAACAGATTTCACTTTAGCCCAGCCCTCAGTCTGAGTTATGAGCTTAGCTTGCCCATCCTTAATGAATTCAAGTGTGGAAAGTTTTAAAACCTTTGCAGAATGCAAATCTGCCAACTGGAGGGTCTCTATTGCATTTTCTACAGTTAGTTTCTTGTGTAAGGCTTCCTCACAGAGACTTTTGAGCCTGCTAAGTTGATAGTAATCAGCTGCAGCCAACAATTTCTCTGGCATCTCATCCACTTTTGGTGCTTTGTCACTGTATATGAATGTTAGTACTTCATTCAATACATCAGATTCTAATGGGGACTCCACAATGTTAGTGTAACACTCAGTGGTGTTATGCTCGAAATGTGCTCTTAACACTGCACTTCTGCTGGCCAGTACTGCCTTATGCACCTTGTGTTCAATGCCCTCAGCAGATTTAATTGTGATATCCGAAAACAGGCCATTGTTTAACAAATTCTCAAAGTCATACGCCAACTGTGTTTTAGGGACGTTAGTACGATCAACTTTAATATCGTTTGTCACTAGAAATTGGAATTTCAGGCGGAGACTGCCGTCGCTCAGAAGGTACACGTCGCGCCCATCATTACCCGCTATTTCTTTCTTGAAAAGCGTTGATAAGTACTGCCATTTATTCGCTTGAACTGTATGATATTCCTTAATAACGATAGAGCGTTCTTCAAAGCGTTTTAAGCACATCGTAAGGATAGCTTTCAGAAACACTGGCACCGGGGACAAGTAATATAATTCGATCACGTCATTATCACGCCCGATAAAAATCATTTTTAATTGAAACCGGGTGTCCGCTACATCGGAATTCTTGTCCTTAGACTTCCCGGTACGGATGTCTTTCGTAGTTTTATTATCTAACAGGTTTATGAAATTTGGTATAGTCCAAGTTATCGTATTTATCTTAGTCTGGCCTTCTGTACGAGTAGTGTAATTTAAGCTGGACATGATTTTTAAAGGCAGAATTGTGTATATCGATACTGTACTTCAATATTTGATTGTTTTATGTAATAATAAATAATTTTATTTAATGAGAAATGTTCGCTCTCAGTAAAACAACTGAAGATTATTGATTTCGATGACGACAATCAAACAAAGATGACATGTTGGCAGCCGGCTGTACTTGACAATGACGTTTTAAAATTTTCTAACGTCACAAAATATTATCTTACATAGGTAAATAAACTTCTTCGGAAGCTTCCAAAACAGCTGCTATAGGTACTCAATACTCCAAAATATTTGATTGTAATGTAATTACAGCTTAATATAATTTTCGTTCGATCATTTTTAATAATGGCAATAAGTGTTAAGTGTCATTTTGACAATAGTGATTGCAGCACAGTTCAGGTCATGATTAAAGAACATTTGCAAAGAGAGCTTCCTAAAATATTTTAAATATTGTTTTTTACATTTTATCGATTCCATAGAACTTAATTAATATACAGTTAAGAGAATACTGTTTACATAATCTAAAGTAAGAGTCTACAAATGTGTTACTGATTAAATAAGTGTTTGCTAATAAACTGTGGTTATTTTATATCATTTTCAATATCATATCTTTAGTCTTCGTAAATGTTCTTCAATTCATATGAGAGGGCATCTCCGACGTCGATATTTTTTATTCAATTTTATAATCGGCTCTGTAGACATTGTTTTGTATCGGAAGTCTATGTGAAATCTCAACAATACGCTTAATCTTATCAATAATATGAATTTGATCGTAAAATAATCTCTTGAGTACAAGAATATCATCGCCATATCGTGATGATTAAAATGTCAATTCACTAAAGCGTAACAGTGAGCGGCGAAATTAATTTATTGTAATTCCTTTCTGCTAGATGCGACAAATGTGACTCGGTGCTCGTTATGGAGGATTATAAGTTTCTATTTAAAGTGGTGTTAGTCGGTAATGCAGGAGTCGGGAAGACATGTCTTGTGCGTCGATTCACTCAGGGCTTATTCCCACCGGGTCAAGGTGCTACAATTGGTGTTGATTTCATGATAAAAACCGTAGAAGTTGACGGTGAGAAAGTGAAGGTGAGTGAGTTAATTCGCGACTTATTTGGACATGTCGCTAATTTATTTGGCGCGTTTTGTTGTTCATTTTTTGTTTTTTGTACGCAAGTTTCTTTGTTGTACACGATTTCGTTGGTTTCTAATTATGCAATGATCGGCATTCGCGAGAGGAAGCAGCGTGGAATGCAATTAACGATATTTCAGTCAATTTTATTGATGCATTGTTGCAGATGATTTAGTTATTTATGTGCATGCAACATCACTTTGTGATGTGAACTTTATAGTTGAAAGTATGTGTAAAATAGCATTATTATTCACTCTTTTAGAAATAATTTCATATGATTCGCTTGCAAGGATAATCTGAATCAAAAAGATCAAGGGAACTTCCTTTTAAATTGTGACTTCAATGTGGTAAACAAGTTTTTCCTTAAACCATCAATGCTCATAATTTTAGTTACTTTTTACAACTGAATTTAAATGTAAGCCACATTTTGTTTATCTTCCAATTGTCTGTAGTAGTCATTTTATTGGTTTATTAATGAAAACTCAACTGAAAAAAGTAATTTATTTAAGGACCAATTTTCCCACTAAATTTAATGCAAATATCCATAAATAGCAAATTCCATCAATATAAATGCAGACAGGATCCTCTATATTTTTTTTTTCACTATTTGTCCATGTTTATGAGATCATTTTACTTAATTGTAGAGAGGAGAAATTCATCTGTGACTGGCTTTAGATAGACTTGTTCTGTACAGTTGTCATGGGCAGCGGTGACCACTTACCGTCAGTTGAATTGCAGGCTTATTGGCAACTTGAATGTTATTAAAAAAAAAACATTTTTTTAAACCCACACTCTGGTGCTGGCCTGCTGGTCACATCCACTAAATAAAAGTCTTGGATTCACCAGTAACTGCATTCTTGTAGAGATGTAGACAGTAGGTAGATATTAGAATTTTGGTCAAGTGTGACTTATATTTTTCATTCATAGTTCCATACCACTATAAAATTGTATTTATGTGTGCCTAGTGAAAATGTGCTAAGTTTGGTTTTTGCCAAATATAATAGAAGTTATAAAAGATTCAACAGTCAACCTGATGGTAGGTGGCCACTGCCATGTAATGAATATCTGTAATCAACGTAAGATAAAGTCAGAGTAAACTTAAAAACTGAACTAAGCCTGAGTTTGACCACTGAAACATTGCTTTCCTGATAACTGGAAAAGTTGAAATCCCTCATATAAGATAAGTATGTTTTCCTAACCACATTATTCAGACCAAAACGGAGCAATTCTTAACACTTCTGTTATACAGGCACAAAATCGATGTGCAAGTGTCCCGTTGGAAGTAAAATCACAAAGCTCTAACACCTACAAAAGTACTTCTTTTTGCTTAATAAGTAATTGTAAAAATAACAATTTGATAAAAATGTGACATATACCTGTTTTCACTAGAGCTTATGTTGGTATTTGTTAAAAGAAATGTGTTTTTTTCTTTTCATCAATGATCCTTGGCATAAGCCACAGCTTAAAATATACTTATTATTTGTTACTTTACATTATAATTACACTCAATTAGAGTCATAATTATGTCCTCGATTATGGGAGGTCCGAGGTTTAAACCCAGGCATGCATCACTGATTTTTCTAAAATGATCACTGCTTTTCAGTGAAGGAAAACGTTGTGAGGAAACCTACACACCCGAGAGTTCTTGAAAAAAAATCCAGAGGTGTGTTAAGTCCACCAATTCGCACTTGGCCAGCGTGGTAGACTATGGCCTAAACTCTCATTCTGAGAGAAGACCCATGCCCAGCAGTGGGACAATAATGGGTTGAAGAGAGATACATATGTTATTGATTTTATTGTTGAGAAAATGAAACATTTGATTTCTAAATTTACAAAGAGATTTACTTGTCACATAATGTTTTAGTTTTAATCAATGCCAATGGATTTATTATGAAGTCATGTAAGAGTTCTGCAAGCTCTGCTTTTACAAATTAAAAAATCTTCAAATCTTCTGAGTAATTGCAATAAAATATTGCATTACTCTAGGGTGAATTTTGTCTTGTTGTTTCATTGTGATATTACATTATTTATCTGTAAATTACCTATTATTTTTCAAGTTATACATAAATTGTACTTGAAACAAAATGTATGCATCATAACATCAGTATGTTAATGTAACATTCAAATCTATTGTCAGCTTTCAGTAATATGCTAATTGGTATGCAAAATATGTATACATTACATGACGGGACAACAGTTCTTTAGCAAATCTTTTTCTATGATTAGATATTCAAGAATATAGGCACTAACAGATATATTTAATGTACTTAAATAATGCTTTTTACCAGGCCTATTTTGTCTATTCTTATTTTGTAGCATGCTAATTTTCGAAAAATGTAACTTCCCCCATGCTATTGTGTTTTGAGGAAAAATAGAAGTAATCTTTTATCCTTTAAAGACATTTAATCTTTAAAAATTAAATGTGAACTCAGGGCCGGTTTGGAGGCTCCCAAAATATTTATCAAGTAAATTAAAATTAAGTTGCATTATTTTACACCCACCCATGAAGAATTAAGTAAAAATAAAACAAAACTTTGAGAGCACTATGCACCCATGCATTTGTGGGGATAAAAAAAACCCTGCTTATTGCATATTCATCTGTAACCCACACATAAAATGTTTAAGATCCGTCACCTATAATTAACCTAGGTGGGTGCCAATATCTAGCTCTTTCTGGGAAGACGTTTATACAGCACCTTAGGTGTTCTACACTGCTTTTAGATTCTACAATATGTTTGAGGATAGTACTACACTAATCAAACCCAATAGGGTTCTACCTTTTCAATCTCTTTATTGTGTGTCTTTTCTTTTTTTTTTAAGTTATTTTTTATTAATATTTCAGTTACAAATATGGGACACAGCAGGGCAAGAGAGATTTCGGTCTATAACACAGAGTTATTACCGTTCGGCACACGCCCTGATCCTGGTATATGACATATCTTGCCAACCCACATTTGACTGCTTGCCAGACTGGCTTCGGGAGATTGAAGAGTATGCTAGCAATAAGGTTCTAAGGATATTAGTAGGTAAATATTTGTAATTTTTTAAGATAATAAATCTTGTTAGATTTTGTGGTTTTTTGTTTTGTTTGTTTAGGTCTGCGGTATGAAATGACATCAGACCCTAATCTCAAGGGCATCTTTGAATATTAATTGCATTTTAACCATACCTGAAATCAGGTTCTTTTACTGCAATGTTATCCTCAATTTATAGAGTCAGATCAAATTCTTAGTATTGAAGCCCTATGTTAAGCAGAGGACTTGTTCATATTCTATAATGAAATGAATAGTCAGATGTGAATTAATGCTCTTATTTGTTAGCACGAAGCATAAGACTCCATTTCAGAATCATATTGAACTGTATTGGCTCGCTCCGGGCGCTAATTATGGACGCAAGAAGTAATCAATTTTCTCACTAAACTTGGAAATTACTAGCTGGCGGAGCGGTTACCATACCGGTCTGACGCGCAATGGGTCCCGGGTTCGACTCCCGGCCAGACAGGTATCTTAAGGATGGGTTTAGATTCATGTTCTGGGTCTGGGTGTTTGTGTATTCGTATTGTGTGTGTGCATGGTACCCACGACACAGGAGAAAATACTAGTGTAGGCCCATGAGTGTAGAAATCGTGTTTTTAGAGTTCATTACTCAAAGAGTAAAAATGAGACCCTATTACTAAGACTACACTGTCCGTCAGTCTGTCTCCAGGTTGAATCTCATGACCCATGATAGCTAGACATTTGATATTTTCACAAATGATTTATTACTGTTGCTGCTATAACAACAAATACTAACAGAATAATATTTATGGAGGCTCCCATATGACTAATACAATTTTATTATAGTTTTTTTGTAGATAAGGGTACAGCACCTTTCATGTGCGAGTTGATTTGCACTTAGCCGACTTTTCAAGGCCACTCTCTACATAAAAGTTTAAAAATATTGCCAGTGAGTAAGATAATGTTGCATTTCCTAGGTAACAAAACAGACAGGGAAGACAGGGAGATCCCGCGGCATATAGGCGAGGACTTCGCTCAGCGCCACGGCATGTACTTCCTGGAGACATCTGCCAAGGAGGCGGAGAATGTGGAAAGGCTGTTCATGGAGATTGCCGTGGAACTGATGGAGGTAGAAGAGACTTTTTTCCATAACATTAAGTAACAATTTGTTGTAAGAGGCGACTAAAAGGGGTTTTCGGGGTTGCGGGCGGCTAGAGTGAGAGCTCGAACCGTCCAGCCGAACGACCCCGGGAGGTACGGTGGCATGTGTGGTCGCATGCTGCCGTAAAAAAAAACGCTTTGTACACTCATAGCCCCACAGTAGGATTTTCTCCTGTATCGTGGGTGCCATGGACACACACAAAGACGAATACACAAACACCCAGACCCAGAACTAGAATCTAAACTCATCATTCAAATACCTGTCTGGCCGGGAATCGAACCCAGGACCCATTGCGCGTCAGTCCAGTACGGTAACCGCTGCGCCACGCGGGTCGTCGGGTAAATTACAGAAGGTGCGGTGAACGTATCACTCACCAGGGCGAGCCTTAAATAGCCATCGCGCTTGGAGGACTCCGGTTGTATTCTGTTGGAGGACCCCGGAGTCCCCCATGCAGCGCTGAGGCCGGCCACCGAGGGGGTTTTAGTACGGTAAGAATCCCACATAACCCGCGTCGCTCCCACGGTATCTGATACCTCTAGGTTTCCCCCTCGTAAACAAAGTTGTTGATGTTGCATAGGAAGACTCTACTGCCCATCTTCCAGATTACATCTTTAGTCGTCTCCTACGATACTTGCGGAACTAATAGGGATTAGTGCTATTCAAGACACCACACGAAGCGCTAGCTAAGATGTTTGCAAATGGCATCTATATTTTAAATTTTATTGGAGACTAATAGATTTTCTATATTAGACTAAGACCATAGGCCAACTAGACTCCATCCCTGTAGTTTCAGGATCAGAATAGGGCTACGGCATCCCCTGTCTGTCGTAAGAGGCGACTAAAAGGGGCTTCCGGGGTTGCAGGCGGCTAGAGTGGGAGCTCGAACCGTTCGGTCAGGCGATCCCGGGATGGACGGCGGTATATGTGGTCGCATACCGTCGTAAAGACTAGATGGAGCGGTGGGCCCAGCCGCCCATCTGGGAGGATGCCGGCTGGGGCAACGCGCTCAGAGGATTCCGGTTGCGGTCGGACCGAGTTCCCGGAGTCCTCTTTTTAGCGCCGAGGACTGCCACCGGGGAGGTTTTAGTGCGGTAAAAATCCCACATAACCCTGCCTCGCTCCCACGGCGTCGGGTACTTTTTGAAGGTTTCCCCCTCGAAAACAAAAAAAAAAACAGGCCAGCTAGACTCATAATGTTTTAAAACATTTTTAATAAATATTCCTTATCTGTAATATTTATATGAAGATGAAATAGAAGGTGGTTATGCTTCTCTGTGTTATTATTCCTATTTTCTGTTGTCTGACACTTGTTTTTGTATCTTATGAAATTTTTTCTTTCCTCTTTGATGCGACGGAATATATAAATAAGTGAACGAAAAACTTAACAAAAACGCTAATAAATCTAACTAATTTGAGTTATTTACACGTACTTTTTTAATTTCCAGCAAGCAAAATGCAAGGAATTGCCGAAGTACGACACGAGTCTAGGGCCCATCAACGGCAAGACGTCGTCGGTGGGCGACAGTTCCTGCTGCCTCCGCTAGTGGACATCTTTACGAATTTATCTCACTGATATTATTAGCGCTGTGTTGTGCCGTTTCTATAGAGACCTGATTATTGTCTATGGGTGTAATTTTTTTTATTGTCTATGATATTGAAGAATATTTACATTTTTTTACTTTTTTTATCGGTGCTCGAGATTTGTGTTTTTATTTATTGCATTTTTTATTATTTTATAATTATTTTATTTATTGTCGAATGAATAAAGATTGTGGGTATGTGGATAAAAATATTTTGAACATGGTATTAATTTAAGAAAAATGGTGCAATATTATCTATTGGTGGATACTAATGGCTCTGTAGGAACGTCACACAAATTTCTGTATTTTGTAGTACTGAAATCATTCCATTTGCTTGTAAGCATTCACATTGTCACAATATAATGTATACGCTACAATTATTATTATAGAAACGTGTGTGTACTTATACTCACGTGAGATGTTGTACTTCTTTGTCGTAAATAATATCTTTATGCTTTTGAAAATAGCTAAGCAAATATTGACATAACGATATGCAAAGAAATATTATAATCTGTTATGTAGACGAATGAAACCTCATCCTCGTCTAAAAACACATTGTAAAAACACTCCAAGAAAAGTATAACGTGAATAATATGATCCTATTTTAATTTCACATAGTTAATTACACTGTACATTGTGTATCATAAGTATTATATTAATTATTGTTTAGTGAATTTAAATGTTAAAGTATATTTTTTTAATCATACCGTTTCCGAACCATTATATGCATATCAACTTAAATAATGTATACCAATTAGATGTTAATTGTTACACCTTCATATAAACTTAATTTATTTTCATGTTTATAATAAGCACACGAGGCGGTTTTTTGTCACTTCAAGTTCAAAAGATTTTAGTTTTAGAAGTTTACAAATTCAAACGAAGGAAGCGAAAAATGTAAATTTCTCACTGAGTGAATAAAAAATCAGACATTAGGATTGAGCTTTGACACATCTCATTTTCGTAAAAGTAACTATGTTCATACTGTTTCATCCCGCTCTTTTCCATCACAAAGGGAGAGCACATTTTTGAGAATATTTCTTAAGCTGTGATCAGTTATAAAGTAATAATAAATGATTGTCACTAAACTGAAATATTACAGACATATTAATATTTTTATTGGAATACGTTAAGTCGATTAAATTTATTTCTACCACAATAACAAATGTAATCGATGGCGCGTTTTAGTTTTCCATGAAAACAATGTTTCTTTTTATTGTGACTACTCTCCATTGTGACTATTAACAAGTTTCTTTGTGTGAAATGAGCTTACTTGACGCCCAAAAACGCCTTGTGTGTGTTAAGCCTAAGTATTATTGTCGTTATACCCAATCTATACATTACATTGTGACAGTGGTTATAGATTAAAATTTTGCTGTTGCTATTTTTTGTTATACTTATTATTATTAATTAATTAATTAAAATTTTAGAGTACTTAGATGCATCTTGAAACAGTTAATTAGACAGTGTATAGGTTGTAATGATATTAAAATATTCAGTAGGAAATAGATGCCGATCTTTACTATTTGGGGAATAGTCATAAAATATGTGTATTTGATTTACTAGCCCAGTGACTGTATCAGTATAAAATAAGTGCTATTTAAATAATTATATGTACTTTTAAATCAATGATGGAAGATTATATAATGTTTTCTACACTTAGATTCACACTAGAATTTCTTATGTGTCATGCCATGGACTCATAAAAGCGAATAAACAAACACCCATACCAAGAACAAAAGTCTAAATTCATCATTTAGATATTCGACTGGCCGCTAATTGAATCCGGGACCCATTAAATCGAGTTATAATAATGTCTCAGTCATATGGTTTCTATATTCCATAACAGGCCATGCCAGACATCTAAATAAATATCTTAATCCGGCTGTTTGTTTGCGCATTTCATCTGCTTTACTACTTAAAAAGTTGTAACATATTTTATGGATATTCCCTCCTTACATAATAATATTAATTGGTATGCCACAGTCTTGTAAGGGCGGTTTCACACAGCGCGTAATAACAGCTCGCCGACGTTTATGTACGTATTGAAGGAGTGCTAGTAAATCGATGATTATTTAGGCCAATGAAATGATTGTGGTAGTGGACTCTCTGTATCCGCAAATAGCATGCGCCTACTCCGAAAGTTAAGTGGAATCTTTCGTTATTATTGGACTCCGAAGTTATCATTACAGCGGTTATATGACGCAGTGTGGATCGCCCTAAATGTACAATATACATGTGTATGAAGTGAAGCTACTGATAACCTGGTTACACAATAATATTTGATATATTTCTAGCGATAGGTACTGATAGACGTTGGTATTTATATGACGGTGAATTGAATTTGTCTTTGATATTTAAAATAAGTTTGGGAGGGTAGATCAGTGTGGTGAATGCAGAGCCTACATGTGAGGGGTATAAAAGCAAAAACGCCATTGTCCATAAAATTTATGTCGGTCATTCAATGAAATTTCAGTATAGCGAAATTTCATTCGATTATCTATAGCAAAGGTTATTTTTTATGTTATGGAGGTTATTTTTAATTACAACGAACCTCTTCATTATTGTTTGTTTAAATAAATGCAATAAAATTTAATAACACAGACAGGACAGTGGTGATTTTGCATGTTACACTGGACTGTGGTGAACTTGCGTTTGACTGACATTGGACAGTGGTGAATCTGCAGCTAAGTGAAAGGACAGTCGCACGTTTGCTTTTAAGCGTATTTTTAAAAGATAAAGTACAGTCAACAAAACAAGCAACATTTTTTTTCTTCAATAAATCACTTTATTTTATAAAACTGTAATACAGTGTCAATGTGTGAAGTTAAATTCTAAAGTCTGAATCTGGCTCTTCCGCAACTTCACAAATTTCTTCATCTAGCCATTCTTCAATTTCTATTCCATTTCCTGTTCGTAGGAATATCTGTTTGTAGAAGTTTAAATCATCCCTTAAATTCCAATTTTCTCCAAAATGTTTTTTCAGAAGACTGTCAATATCTTTTAGTTTAACTTGCTTTACCATAACTTTATATTTTTCTATCAAATCCGGGTTTAGGTCAATAAATGTTTTTCCTCTCTTTAACACTGATTTATAAGTTCCTACATCAGCACAATAGTTAGGTTCCCCTCTTATAAACACATTATTACTTCTATTTCGTTTTAGGAAAAATCTTTTACATTTATTGAATTGGAAATGCCAGTTTCCCGGTGGACGAATTATATTTCCGAGACCAGTTTTCCAATCTTTTACATTGTCCAACAGTACAACAGTCCCATATTTTTGAAATAATTCTATGTATTCCTCAGGTTTTAAAATAGTCTCCACACGTTTTATTTCTTTTTCAATAAGACCGAAAACTCGATCAGGAGGAATAAATGAATGACCGGGAATCGGGAACACTAGCTCAACTGTTTTTATGTGGCGCGGTGCCTGAGTCAACCACTTAGCACACATACCGATCATAATGCTGTTTTTGTTCTGGGCACCGCATCCATCCGCCACCAGTCGAACGATTTTGATATTTTCATTATACACTGTTTTTTGAAGAGTGTCATAAACGGCCGATGCAATTTCATTTGCACCTTTACGATATTCGTCTTCAGTCCAGGTATACAGCGTTACGTTATCCCTGTTTAACGAATTTTCTGGCACCAATTTCACGACCCCAAAATTATATATATAAATTTGGCGACTATAATATGCTGCCTGATCAGATATTTTGGGCAGAACTTGATTTTTTTGGCAATCGAAAGAAAACACAATCAAATTATCCTTTTTTTCCTTTAGCAATCGATAAAATGCTTTGGCCTTCAGCATGTGTACCCTTTTATGTGTCATTAGATTTGCTTTTTCGGCCGGATCTGTTGATTTTTTTATGCGTTCAAGCAATTGATTGCATGTAGAACAAGTGTCTGTACGTGGGCTTCCAAATCCTAGATTGTAGCATGTATTGAAAATAGACCTAAAATAACATTCACGTACTTTGATTTCGTTACTTTGATTGTACATTGCCCACATTTTACGAATATTTAAAGTTGACGGCAAGTATTTTCTTAAGACGGTAGATCTACAATAATGGGACTCTAAACACTTAAATGATTCTATGAATCTTTTGACTTCTCTCAATTTATGAATATTTTTGGCCGAAGTATGATCGCCACCCCTTTTTTCTTGAACTACGGATCCAGTACAAGCAAATGTTCGAGACACTTTTCTTATTCTGTGCTCAGTAATGCCCAAGATACGTATAAAAGTTTTTTGACAGACTCGTAACAATTTTACTGAGTTTCTTTTCCTTACAAATAATTTTGTAACATTTTTTGTAGGCTGGCGCTTACCAACTCTCGGCCGGCGTCTTTTTACTTTTAATACACGGCAATGCTTCAACAAAAATGCATCTTGGTCCTTTTTATTTTTGGTTCTATAAAATTCTTCGTGGAAATTTTTAATGTCGAGCATAGTTAATTTACAACATTTAAAATTTTTATTTTCACTATCGTGATTGCAGCGTGGCAAACCCGGTGGCATTTTTGCAGAGTACCTGTAAAATAAATTAAGTTTGAAATAACATGCATTATGTCACTATGTCACTTATGAATAAGTACCCGCATGATATGATAATAATGAACAAAAAAAGTTATTTTCATGAGTAATCTGAACCATACCGAAAATTAATACCGTGAACAAATGTGTAGTTATCAAAGTTTCTCTTAATTAGTATCCAATAAAAAAATCTGCATATTATACAAAAATCGAGTTTAACCCATCTAGAAATAATATTTTATTTTCGCGCTGACAGTACAAAAACCCGCCATTGTAAGAAAAAATGCTTACCTTTCAACCCTTTCTCTAGCCCGTTTCCATGTTTCTGGTGCTCTTTTCTTTTTGCGACAACATTCTGGAGTCACTTCCACTACATTTTCTTCCATTTTTACTCTTTTTAACACTAAATGCAATTTTTAAAACGCAAAATAAACAGACGCGTTTCTTAAGGAAATAACAGGAACAATCATCTGCGGCCATCTTGAAAATACAGATTTAAACGGTCTATGATTGGTCCAAATGGACATTGGCGCGTTTGCATCAGATTTGTTCGGGACAGTGGTGCTTTTGCTTCTTACCTCAATTTTTATTTATCATTTTCTATAGGACAGTGGGAACATTGCGTCTTAAGTATTATATATAGTAAATGAGTTTCAACAAGCTCCACAAGATGGCATTCATACTTCAATTTTCGTCAAAAATGGACAATGGCGTTTTTGCTTTTATACCCCTCATGTTATCGTTTATCTTTTCTACGCAAACTATTTCTCATACTCCTTTGCATACCATTAATATCAACAGAAAGTGATTATTTTCTCTCTACTTTATGTAGGTTTTTTTTTATTATTTAAAATGTTTTTGTGTTAAGATTAAGGAGATTGAAATAGCATCTCTCAAATTTTTACAAGCCTTTACATGTCTATACTTCCGTTGACTAGCGCTATTGACTGTCTGTTATTACTGTCTGTCCCTATGTATGCTTAAATCTTTAAAACTATGCTACGGATATTATTGCAGTTTTTTTTTAATAGATAGAGTGGTTCAAGACGAAGGTTTTTTTATGTATAATAATCGCATAATATAGTGGAGGAACACTGATAGTTTTAGATTTTTGGCTTTTAGGCGGAACGAAGTTCGTCGTGACCATTTTCTTGTATACAATCACGGCTAAAAAATATTTATTTGCGGAAGTAGTCAAGACAAGTTAAATGGTTCGGCAACTTCTATTCCAGTTTTCGTGCGTTTTAGTTTTCTTCGAGTACTGGAGGTTCCCAGTTTCTGTATTCGTGGGGTATGGACAGAGCATAACAGCGCTACTAGCTAAGTGCGAATTGGCTTCACATACCTTTGTGACGTTTTTTTAATGTTACGATACCTTTCACCGTTGCCGATTGATGACATGAAACGTTGGTATATGTAATCTATCGTATGCCGGACGGCGGGAATGAAACTTCGCAATTTTTAATTGCCATCGTCGTACATTTTTTTATTTTGGTGGGGTTTTCATCTTGAAATGCGAGGTGTAGGTTTTCTCGTTATGTTTTCCTTCGCCACTAAGCAGTGACGTCATAATGCATTCTCTCCATTTACCCTCCCAGTTCGTGGTGCATGCAGGTTGGTTACGTTGATACTTTCATATACACAGGTTGAAGAGCCACACGAATGTATTGGGTTGTTCAGCTGTAGAAATGGTATTTACAGTTAAGATCTCTTACGCTTAGGCCACGAAACATTCAGTTGACGCTGTATTAGTTTGTTCTTGTGGAGCCATAAAGTTTTGCTACAAATTATAGAAATTCATCGCGCTGACTTGCATTTATTTTTGTTATTGTTGAGGTGAAGGGTACCTTTAAAAGGACCCCTAAGAATTCCGCGGCGGCGCAAAGAGGCCTCCGGGGTCTTCACCGGACAGCAACCGGAGTCCTCTGAACGCGTTGCCCTATCGCTCCACCCAGGTGAATGGCGCACCACCGCACCAGGTGGTGGCACCACTCGTCACTCACCTCACCTGGGTGCATACCGTTGACCAGGTGGTCTACGTTATGCAATCGCACATACCGCCATCCGCGAGGTCGCTTGGCTTGATGGTTCGAATTCGCACTCTTGCCGCCAGCAATCCTGGAAAAACCTTTTTTAGATTAAAATAACAGAACTACAATGACTAGTCTTGCAGCATCTAGCGAATGTTTCGTTGTCTAACGATTAGTAGTTCTGTAGACGCTTGTAGTCAAGATTAGTGATCTAGTTGAGATTTATATGGCGATTTTTATTAATAAGTATTAAACTATACTTCTAATAATTCACCGTTATCAAAAATTTCGAATTTGTTACAAAACTTCAGGTCCAGCAATTTTTATACTATATTAATATAACCAATAATAAAATGGTATATGAAATGGTAACAGATAAATAAAATTGATTATTATTTATCATAATTATTTGCCCCGAGAGAAGAGATGATTCTTAGTCTGTATATATTGTTTTTTACTTATAAATTGAACTGACTGTCCAGATAAAATTTGTAAACAGCCTTATTTGTTGGAATAAAAGTTTAGTAATGGAACAGATCTACCGAAACATAATTAGAGTACAATAATACATCAGACTAATCGATTTCTAAGTTTATGAACTCTGACTAGTCGTATCTATTTAAAAAAACGAAATTTGCAAGATATTAGTAGTCTTTTTTGTTGGTTTATCCATATTTATACTACATCGCTAACCCTGTAGTTTGGTACTAACTTCAACAATTTGGTAAATTCAACGACTTAAGTAAATGCAAAATATTTACATATTTCCACGCGACATTTTTTTTGAAACTAACGTGTGGCTCTCGTAGTTTTCTAGTGAAGACCAATACAGACAGGGCCAGTTTGCACGCGTATTTTAATATAGTTGTCAGTGGCTGTGATTCTGTGAAATTGTAAATCATTGATCAACCATTACATGTGTGAAAGACTTGAGTTATATTCATACAAATTGTCTCGTGTTTGTTAATATATTTGGGTGCTCTAATTGGCATTTTTTTAGTTTTGAAATTTGTTAGATATTTTTTGCGATTTTTCGGTTTTTGAAGTGAAATCAACTTAGGTGGGTTGACCATTTTTTTAAGTTCAATGAACATTCATTCCAATCTCTTTTAACAGAAAGACGAAATTTTTTGCAGGTTTTTCTTTAAATGTTCTGTTCGTTTAGGAGCACCTACAATACAGACAATCTTTGAGAGCCTTATTTTACATTTTTTGCATTACGTTTATTTCTTTCCAGTTAGCAACGATTGCTAGAGATTTATTTAACTGCTATGTTGAAGTATTTAAATAAATTGTTGTTTTAAATTAACTACACTTAGTGTTAATGTTAACATTGTATTTATTATTAGGTGCCTATTTTTTGGATCTTTATATAATATTTTATCATCACATTAACATATTTTGCACCTTGGTGTCAGATTGTTTCGATATTTATAGTTAAATTGGTGTTTAGTCGTGGAGTGTTAACGCGATTTTATTTATGAGAATCTTAAGCGTTTTAATAAAACTACCATACTTTATGTCAATTTGTACAAATATCATTTATATGTCAGTGTAATTTATGAAATTGTACATAATTGACAAATTGTATGAGGTTAATGACTTACTACAAACGAAAATTGATTTTGAGATTGTGTTATTGATTGTACTCAAAAATCTTGATCTGAAGTTAAAGCTACTTATTCCTGTTCGTTCATCATTCATAAATAATGATCACCAAAGAAACTGATTTATTGTAATACTCGCAATAAATAAATGAATCACTTTGGATATACTTGTTGTTTTTGTTTTATATACCTACATATTATTCGATGATTGTTACTTTCCTTAAAAAAGTCTGATATAAATTAGAACCTCTGTCTGTCTTCGCTAGAAGAAGTAATAAGCGTTTCTAAGTGCATGAAAATATGTTTTGCCGTGCAATTATGCCAAATTAGACAACACTTTGTAGAAATCTACAATATTCATCGTAAAAGATCACGCCGTACAACTAATATGCAAACTTACGTTACTTTTCTCAAAATAATTTACACGATTTAAGTTATACAATACGAAAAGGCTTAGTCATTGATTACATTATAATTCGTTAGAATAGAAATCAGTAAAAAACATACAGGTAGGTACTTTATGTAATAGATGAATTAACTGTGTCCCATAGTCCCGCGTAAAATTTAAATCAATCTCTACATCGCAAATACAGATGTCACCCGTATCGTCAACAGCTGAATAATGTTTAGTTTTTGCATAGTACCCTATTTTGTTTAAAAGATTTAGCATAAAGTTTATAACATTTTGCATTAGTTTTCCAAGCAATTTATTAAAAACAGAAAACATTATAGTAAATGGATTGTTAAGGTTCTATCCTTGTTATACTGGAACTAAAAACTATCGAAAAATATTTTCTAATAAAGCAAGACTTCGTAAATTATTAAAACCATAATTGTATAATCTAAATAAAACGATTTCTAAGATTACAACAGATAAGCTGCAATATAATTTATAATTTGTTATTAATTATTTACCATTGCAACTAACATCAACTACGGAATTTCATTATCGATCCGTAGTTAGCCACACTAAATGTCGCTTGAATTGAAATGGCCGACGTTTAGGGGGAGTGTCTAGCCGAAATTGGATTTTTTAATTCACTAATTACTACAAGGTAAGTAAATAACGATATTTAGAAATAGGTGAATTATGCAGAATCTATAAGTATTTTTTTTACAAACTCTCATAATAGAATTCACTTGGCTTGAAGCATTTCCGGCCTCTCAACCCGGTCAAGTTATTCAAAACAAAGTGTTTTGTGTTTAGAATATTTAGTGTGCTGGTTTATTAAATCTTAAGAAGACATCGTTTTGTTCAGCCGTTTATAAACCTATAAGATCAGTTACGTGAATTTAAATCATAGATAAAGTGATTGCATTCGAATATTTTGAATTTATTTAAGCGAGTGTAGTATTGAATTTCTTTCGTAATTTATTCCGTGCAGTCAATAGTCGTATTGGACTACGTGAAATGTGTTCGTCAACAATAAACTCTGTATCGGGCTTTCTTTATGTGACAGTAGCGTTACTAATTCGTAACAGGTGATAAAATTGAACAAAAGAAAAATTGTTGCAGATAACCGCATCGCCTCTCGGAGGCAACTTACATTCCATTTTTAAAAGACTGATAACTTTAAAAAGTGGCTCAAGATGGCCTGGCGTTTTAAGGCCTCTAAGTATAAAAATGCGGCACCGATTGTGCCTAAGCCCGAAGCATGTATACGAGATATATGCGTGGGGTCATATCAGACTTATGGGAACAATATTTGCGCTTCGGCTGCCTTCATGGCGTTTAACTGGGAACACGTCGGTTCGAGTATGGCAGTGCTGCCTTTGGACGATTGTGGAAGGAAGAGCAAGACAATGCCTTTACTCCATGCTCACTCCGATACAATAACTGACATGGAGTTCTCTCCGTTCCATGATGGACTGCTCCTGACTGGGTCTCAGGACTCATTGGTAAGTAAAATGTAACAATTTTGTGAATGTTTTGAGTGAGAAACAATCTAAGTGCTAACCTACATGTTGATCAGAGCATTGAATACATTGTTCGCCTTTCTAATAGTAATTTCAGCAGGCGATGATGTTGTGCTACTTAATTTATGTTTAGATAATGAATTGTTATGTTAGGTTGTATTCTTAATGACCATATACACTGTGTTTCCAATAACATAACACATATTATTTGCTTATACATCTATCATCCCACTGGTCTTTCGTAGATTGTTAATTCTATATTTTATCTATTAACATATAAAATAAGGCAGTTCATATAAAGCTACTTACCCATAGACACTAATTTAGAATAGATTTATTAATGCTTGTTTATACCACCCACCAATTATAAATTGTATGTATGATAATTTTGGTAGTAAAGCCAGACTTAATGCTAAATGCATTTTCTACCAGTCAATCGTCAGGCTAAACTAGAAACATGCAAATGTGACATTTATTGCTAATTTTAAATCTGAAGACTAAGAAGAAAAGTCTATAAGTATTCTATTGTAGCAATAAATCGTATATGCATGTTTATTGTTCGAAGGGATTCTAACCAAAATACAGCTGTGTGTAGAAATTAATCTTATAGGTTGCCATAAAATGGTTACAAACATTCTCTTTTTGACTACAGATTTTCTACTTGATTGTTTTTTTATACGCGTTTATGAGTTCAAAAAAATATTAATATGTTTTTTTAAGTTTTTTTTTATGGAAAATCAAAATTCTGTCACACATCTAATTTCCATTTGCATGTGAAGTTAATTGGTTGTTACCTTTTCAAACCTCTTAGTTATGTGCTCTTTGTACCTGTAACTAAGCAAGATTAAACTCTATACAATATCTTTTTTCTATTTTTTTTCTTAACCAACTCATGGTCATTTACCAGGTAGAATCAGTGTAGTTTGACCACGGAGGTACCACCACCACACCTATTTCTAGCATGAAGCGTTGCATTTCTATTGCTGTGGTTGCCAGCACACTTTTATATGAGGCAAATATTTAGTCCTCAGAAGGAGCAAAGTATTTGTGATTGACTTCAGATAAACCTATGTTCTATGAGAAGGTAGGAAAGAGAATCTGGTTAAACTATGGTTGAATTTCGATTACTAAGCGAAAACTAGCTAAAAATAGAAAGATAGGAGGCATGAACTCATTTCATATCTCTTTCTCTTAACCACCTGCATAACACAGATGACCGATGGACCCATTCAGTTCTCTCCTTATTTAAATCCTGTTCTTAGGTGTTTATTTCCTGTAAGGGAACAAAGGGTAAATGTAATCACATGTTGATAATTATAAAAGTGCAGTAAAGTCCACATCCTGTTACTATTGTCAAGTGCGCTTATCTTTCCATGTAAACAATCTAATGAGTATGCACTGTAGAATATTCTTTTTTCTGCATCGAACCAATTAGTTAAGGAAAATAATAGATTTATGCCAGCAATTCATATTTGTATTGATCTTTATTCTACGTTATTACAATTTTTTTTTACATACTTTTAAAACAATTCCCATTTATGTCGCCCATACATTGCAAGGTGTGACTGCAAACGACAAAATAAACTACAAAAGCATTGCTGAAGATAAAAGCGTTAATATTTAATATGTCGACAAAAACATAAACGGCGATCGTTTTTAGGACACCTAAAAGACTTATACTAAGGCCTTGATAACTTTGTAAGGCAATATTGATTGCTCATGCAGTCAATGCAATACTCATGTTATTCATGTTCATGATATAATATTAGTTTCGATGTAGTAATTCAGTTTCACATTCCTCCTATTTTTATATACTAATTATTACAGACGAAATTTTGTGAGGGTGTATGTTTGTTACTTCTTCACGTCTAAACGGCTGGTGCGATTTTCATAAAATTTGGTAGGGAGTGGGCTGACACTCTGGATTGACATATAGGCTACTTTTTACTGTAGGAAAATATCTTATTCCCACGGCACAATCAATACATCGATTTTTTAACGTGGTAGAAACTGCGGAGTTCAGCTTGTTTACATATATTCTTTGGAATAGCATAAAGCCAAGGCCAAGCCAGATAAGACAAAAAATTGGTAACATATTGAATTAAAACCGTTGTTCATAACATTATTTGTATAGAAATAACCATGGAAAATTTCAATAACTATCAACTTTATCACCAATATTATATTAAAAATGAATGACAATTAGGTGGTATCAATATTTGATGCCAATCAAATGTACTTTGTTAATAAAGCTTAAGTATATATGTAATTTGGTGACTATTAAGATATTTTTAATATTGTTTTTGATTAATCAATATAGTCTAGTGGAAGGTTCTACATTATTTTATTTTTATTTTTGCATAAGTTTTGGTTAAATATATCTTATGAAATAATTTGCTCAGATAATTGCGAAAAGTACAAGTATATATAGAAATACATTATAGTTTAAAGATATTATATCAACAGATTCATTTAAACGGATTAATCTCAATTGAGCATTCAGTGATTCAGTTCAAATTTCAAAGCATGAAGAAAATAAAATTTTACTTATTCTCATTATACCATACTATTATTATATCACATATGTATTTGAATATTGAAAATATTCTAATACAATGTACAAATGTGTCTTGTACACTTTATAAAAGCGAAACTATTAGTATCAAGTAGACAGATGTGAAACATCTTTGTGGTTCAACTGTGGAGCCATTAAGCTATACCTATTTCTGCCTGTGTTGTGATTTGAAGAGTATTTTTAAGAAATCCAACTTAGACTTCAGGGTTAGCAAAGAATCTGCATCTGAGGTTGACTATCGCAGATTGGACTCTTAATTTTAATTATCACACAGTGACATACTTTTCCTGAAAGACCATATTATAATTACAGGTGAAAGTCTGGCACATTCCGCCGGAAGGTCTCAAGGAGTCCCTGTCGACGCCGGAGTGCACTCTCTCTCAAAAGCAGAGACGAGTGGAGAACGTGGGCTTCCATCCCGTGGCCGACGGGCTGATCCACGTGGCGTCGGGTCACGAGCTCGCCTTGTGGGACTTGACTAAGCAGAAGGAGGCATTTGGTGAGATTTGGCTCAATCACAGAACTTGTAGTTTATAGTCTCGATTTCTCGTTCTCATGCTCATAATCTTTCTAATGGACAATTGGTAAAGCATTTACAGGACATTTAGCTTCTCCTGTTATATGACATAGTTTACTATAAATGGCGTGTGGCACAAAATAAAATATTTAATTTTTCACAGTAAACAAGGACCACTCTGAAGTGATCCAGTCGACCTCGTGGAAGAAGGATGGTAGACTTCTGGCCACGTCGTGCAAGGACAAGAAGGTCCGCATCTTGGACCCGAGGGCAGCCAGCCCAGTGTTGAATGTGGCCAATAGCCATCAGAATATCAAGGACAGCAGGATCGTGTGGCTCGGTGATAATGACAGGATTCTTACTACAGGTAAGGGAGTAATTTTATTTAGGTTTGCCTGAAGGCCGATAAAAATAACTAGAACAGGCAAGCCCTTTAGACTCAATAAGTAAATAAAATTGTCTACACATGGTGTGCAAATATTAATAAAACAAACACTATATGTACTGTACAGGAAAGAAACACATTTGTTATTTCTTGTGAAAAGTGTGCCGGCAGACACACCCTTCTATCGAAACGCAAGAAATGCTTCACGCTAGAAATAGGTGTGGCGGTGGTCCTTCCCGGTGGTACTTCCCCGGTCGAACTACACTGGTTTTACCACCTTGAATCTGTAATTATTTTTAAATGTATGTATAGTGTGTAATCGCGGTTGGCATGTAAAAATAAATAAATAAATAGACTTAAACTACAGGTGAAATATACACCTGTTAAGTTCGCAGAACTTGTGTTACAGGTAAACTTAAAGACTTAGATTGGACCAGCATTTTTTGAACTGCGATCTAGATCAAAAGGCATAATAATATTAATAAAAATCGCGTATTCCTTACCTACTGTCATAGTTAATTTTAGATCTAAGAAAAAGGTGTGTCAGACCAACCCACACCGATGATTATGTGCGATATGATGATTGATTAAAACAATTCGTTGTCATGTTTATTACGATCGCGTGTGATAAGGTATCTATTAATTTAATTATGAGTCATACTGTGACGAATTCGCAAGGTTAGCCGTGAACGAATTAGTATAGCGGTAATGCGATTAGAAATTGCCTAGGCAAAGGAAAGGTGTGGTAAAAATGGTATAGTAAAATGTATTTTGTTCATTTTATTTTTATATATGACTTATTTAAAAGTCTTAGGTGGTATTTAAGATCATTTAAGCCTGTTGAAATAAAATATACATATTAAAAATTACATTACGTTTACCTTGAATTTTTATAGTAATGGTGAAATTTTCATGAATGTTTTGAAATTTGATTTAAAAAATTACGCATATACAGGGTGTAAATGACAGCGTACCGAAAACTTAAATGGTAGATTTGTGACACTAAATGAACTAAAAATAACTTATCAATTTTCCTCGGAAATTATTGGTTCCCGAGTTGGTCATTTTTGAGCGCGCAATGTACATCGAACAACCCGCGTACCGATCGCCGTTCGCTTATTGTATTATAAGATTTATACGTAGTTATTCCCCGCACGCATCTAACAACAAATCGCTTATTCTATTTTATTAACTTAGTACCTACCTAGACTAACGTGAAATCATTCAAAAATTGCAAAATTTAATCAATCATTAATAAGGCGCTAAGCGAGCATAAGGGTACCTCTGGATGTACAGATGCAGAGCTTGCTGTGCATTCCCATTTCCCACGTGCTTCACCATAACACATTAGCATTTCCCCGTATTCACGAGCACTGAACTGCATTTTGCAAAAACTAAATAACAATAAAAACACTAAAAACACAAAACTAAAGCAATAACAAGTAATAATAAATAACAGTTCACACACGACACGACTAACACGAAACCGAAATTTGCAGAGCATCCGTCTTCCGCAAGCGAAAATCACGAACTGTGACTATTTTTCAAATTTTAAATAATATCCGAACTATCAAAGTAAACCGCCAATACGCCGCTCCGTGACGAGTTACTACTAAGCTAGTGCATTACACAGATCAAAATAAATTCAGATATGACACAACCTTTAACTTAAAACTGACTAATCAATTACTTTTACTTGTCCTCTCGTTGTTTTGTAATTTTAATAAAATACCAAATTATGTACATTATAAACATTATTCATGTTAGTTTAAATTAGACTGGTTTACTTCAATATTCTAAATACTTTAAATACATAAAAGCAAATTAAAATTTCATAAAATAACAACATACAACATAAAAAAAACGAAAGTATAAAAAGCTATTATAATATCAATCAATAACTATTGATATTCTTATCACAGAAACTAACTCATCATCTCGAGTACATGACCTACGGAGAACAAGTACTTTATTAGCCACATTGTGTTATCTTTTCATTGTTTATTCTGTGTGCGGCGTTAATCCCGCCTTTCGGCAAAGGACTGAAGAGCCGCACCGCGCTGTATGTGTGAGTGTACTGTGTATGTGGAATAGAATTTTGCATGATACTTATGTACCTACATCATTTCTTTAATGATGTTTCCCTTAGGTTTGCTTCTGAAACAAATTAGTTAACATGTTAATCATTATTTGTGATTTATTTTTATTTGCCCCAAATAAATGAAGAAGTTTTCAATCATTAGGTACACAAAAATAAACAAAAGAATAGGTATTTAGTATTTTTCCGAATAATGTTTTCAGTTATTATTTGCGTTAAAATGTTTGAATTAGGTATTGAACGTTTTTTGGAAACTTGGTTCCTAAATTGGTGGAAGTCGGTGCGGCGGAGCGCGGGGCGGCCCGCCGCACGGCCTCAGCCGCGCGGCGTCATTGACCGGACGTCGAACAGCTGATAGCGCATTCATTATACATTGCTGATTTTCGTGAAAAACACTATAATGAGTGTTTTTCTTTTAAATTCATGTTGCATTATGCAATAGTATTGAAATACTACCAAAATTTGTAAAAAAAAAGTGCATAAAAAATGGAAAATCCGAGGAAAATCCGATGAAAAATTCCAACGCCATAAGCACCAGAATCGTGTCAGGAATCCATATTTTTAATATTCGGTACGCTGTCATTTACACCCTGTATAATAGAGCGACAAAAAAGGAACATATCGGAATGTATTTTTTAGTTTCGTTAAGACATTTAAATGGATATTTAATAAATACATACAAAGGAAGGAAAGTAACTTAATTATATAAAATAACCATAAATATAACGAAAATAAAACCCCCTTAAAAATGCTTGTCTCTACATGAAATTGCATATAAACGGAATTACCGAATATAATTTTAAGTGTTGATAAACCATGCTAATGGCTAATATTTTGGTATAAGGAGTTGTTTTATAAAAAAGCTCATCTATACTGAAATTTACTATATTTTAAATTGTGTTGCATGTTTTTATACGCGGGTAAAACCGCCTGTTACAACTAGTAAGCAATAATATAATAGGTCTGTACCCTTATTACGAGTGGTTATGGCCGAAAACGAACACGTAAGTGAGCATCGTACATTGCAATGTATGACCGAAAACTATGACTGTTATGAGATAACGTAACAAATCCGTAATAAGCGTACTGAGACTTTCTACGATGAATAAATAAAATATAGGCAATGCCGTCTTTACAATAAGGGTACTCGGGGTCAGTGCCCAGGTCCCCCATCCTCAGAGGGCCCCGAAGGACCGTAAATTTTTCAATATCAAAATATGGTCGGGCGCATTTCACTTTTCTCGTTGCACGAAAGTCTTCGGGGCCCTTTTTAGATGTAAAGAAAGTACATCATACTTTCTTTACATATAGGCCCTGAATATAGGTAAGAAACTTGTGAAAATCAGGAATTTTAATTCAACACTTTATTCCAGGTTTCGACTCAGCTCGTCTTCGTCAGATCATGATCCGTGACATCCGGAACCTCTCGCAAACCCAGAAGACCCTCGAGCTGGACTGTTCCACCGGCATCCTGATGCCGCTGTTCGACGCTGACACCAACATGCTCTTCCTGGCTGGGAAGGGAGACACCACCATTTTGTACATGGAGTTGACAGATAGGGAGCCTTACTTGATCGAGGGGTTGAGGCATTCTGGTAAGTGCTAAGAAAATACATTCTATAAATATGTTTTGTGGATGATTTTAAGTGGCTAACATTAATCCGAAGATTAATTTATATCCTAGTGTATTAGTAAAGGAATAATAACCAGGAAAAGGTACATAAATATGTCTGTCTTTCGTGCAATCACTTTGACCACTGGGTTCAGCACTCACGACTTTAAATGACCTTTACAAAATATATGTAGTGCAAAATATATTATTTAAGAAGAAATCACTTATGATGCTATTTTTTTGTAGTATTTTTGTACTATTGTTTATCAATTTGTATTACTATTATAAGTATTTTCGTGAAATAAAAACGGATATAATTATATGCATTTGATTGCTTAACGTTGATGCTTTTAGTGCTAAATAAAAACGCATGAAGCGAATGTTTCGTGATCGTCGATTTAAATATAACACTGCATCTATGGTAAACCTAAGATGGTACTATTGATGTTTAATAGGTGTTAGTGGCCACTTAATAATAAGCTGACACTTTTCTTATTATCTTCGTCCATATTTATATAAAAACTATTATAAATGTGAAAGTTTGTAAGGATGTATGTGAGTTTGTTAGTCTTTACGCCAAAAACTACCAGTCGATTTTTTCTTAATTTCGGCACACACGTAGTTCGTGACCTACATTAAAACTGGATACTCACTATGTTGGTAATAATAATAATTTTTATTTTCTTTATAGTCTTATGTTACAATCATCAGGAGCCACCTTTTAAGCAACGAGGATGCTCCGCTCTTAAAGTACTTAATAGCTAAATTTAACTTAGGACATACTAATCTGCACCCTGTAGTTCCGGGACCAGAATAGGGCTACGGCATCCCCTGCCTGTCGTAAGAGGCGACTAAAAGGGGCTTCCGGGGTTGCGAGCGGCAAGAGTGGGAGCTCGAACCGTTCAGTCAGGTGATCCCGGGAAGGACGGCGGTACGTGTGGTTGCCTATCGTCGTAAAGACTAGACGGAGCGGTGGGCCCAGCCGCCCATCTGGGAGGAGCCCGATGGGGCAACGCGCTCGGAGGATTCCGGTTGAAGTCGTTTCGAGATCCCGGAGTCCTCCTTTTTTGGCGCCGAGAACGGCCACCGGGGGGGTTTTAGTACGGTAAAAATCCCACATAACTCTGCGTCGCTCCCCCGGCGTCGGGTACCTTTTGAAGGTTCCCCCTCGACAACAAAAAAAAAGGACATACTAATCTAATTAACAATATATATATTTTAACCAATTTAACAATATGATTATTTCCGGGATAACCTAAAGTCATAGTACATATATGTTTGTGTGTACAGGCGAGCAGACGAAGGGCGCGTGCCTGGTGCCCAAGCGCGCGCTGCGCGTGATGGAGGGCGAGGTCAACCGCGTGCTGCAGCTGGCTGGCGGCTCCGTCGTGCCCATCATGTACCAGGTGCCCAGGAAGGTGAACGTCGTTACATGTCCAATATGTCTTACACATAGCTGATTCATTGAAGTGAAACTTCTTTATCGGGGTTGTTGAAGTGAAACTTCTTTATCGGGGTTGGAAAAAAATTTAGTGTAACATTTTTTCGTTACGCGCCATCTTTTTCTTATCCATACCACGCGTAATATTAGATAGATTATTATAGATTAGATTATTAGATAAAGTTTTATAAAAGCCTTTTATTAAACTTTATCTAATTTAACTTTATCTAACCAACTTCTGTAAAGTTGCAAATAGTAAATTATTTTTTGAAAAATAACGTCATAAAGAAGTTTCACTTCTTACGAGTGTACGCTAGTACACGCACACATTTTTTTATATTCTAGGCACATGTATATTAAATTCCGAAAGTATATGAAATACCGAAAAATGTTTGGAGAAGTTCCATTTGAATAGAAAATGTTTAGTTTTATTTTTTACATTGTTACTAGATTTAAAACTGTCATCATAAATGCATCTATTTTCGGTAGATTATCCGATTGTGCTTTGACAAGTTTAATTCATCGATGCAGATTTACTTCAAATCGAGATTCACTAAATACAACCTCAAAAAACACGATTAAACTATTATTCTCAAAAACACTTGTTAGTAATACAGCATGAAGATCACGCCGATGCTGTGTGACTTCACGTCATATTTCGTTTGACCAATCGTGGCGCGTTTTGTAAATTTGAATTTTGATCCCTTATTTTCCACTTTTCAAGTTTTTTAAGGGTTTAAATAACAAGTAAATATAAAAAACTTTTTCATTATAATTTGACGATAATAAAGATTCGAGAAAAAAGTATTAGAGACGAATTTAAATTTTATGCATATTCCTTATTTTATAAAAGCATTTGAACATTGGCTTCTATTATAGAGCTACCGAGACTACCACGCGGATTTGTACCCGGACACGGCGGGCTCCGTGACGTACCTCAGCGCGCCCATGTGGCTGGACAACCAGGACTGCCCCGTGCCCAACATCTCTCTGCACCCAGACGCCAACAACTGCACCCAGGTGAGTCCACGTGTGGGTTATGTAGGAAAAGTTTCATGGGAGCGATGGTTTATCCAGCCAACAACTGCACCCAGGTGAGTCTGTGTGGGTTATGTAGGAAGAGTTCTGTGGGAGCGATGCAATCAAATCAAATCAAATATTTATTTCTTTAAGCATAGGTACATATTAAAGTGTAATATTACAATTTTATATACATATATCCAATATGTTTTGCCAGCAATGGCGTACAAATATCTAATCATTAAATTATGCCACACTACAATTAAAACATAATAATATATGTACTTGTGTTATCCATTTTATATACAAAATGATAGTTTATAGGACTAAGAATAAGTAATAAAGCCGGCGATGCATTGGCGACTCCTCTGGTGTTGCGAATGTCCATAGGCAACGGTGACTACTTTCCAAGCCCGTCTGCCTTATCGTGAGGATTAAATATAAAATAATAATAATACATATATATAGTTTTTTTTTACATTTGCCCGACAGTTCGTCTTTGTGTTTACGTCAAACCAGTCAACCAAAAAGTTACTAAATTTAATCGTGTAATATATATATGTACCTCATATTTAATTAACATTGATAATATTTACTCTGTCAAAAGTTTTTTCGAGGGTAAAACGGCAAGCGCAACTAGTTTAAAGTATAGTAATGTAGTTTTAAATGAAAGAACTGTTTTACGCTAGAAATAACAGCAATTAATTGCTGATAAACAAATTGATTTATGTGCGTATTAGAAATTAATAATCACTAATTTTCGGTGAAGGAAAACATGAGAAAACCTACACACTTATTTTTTTGTTCGCGGAGGTGTATGAAGTCCACCAAATCAAACTTAGCCAGTGCGGTGGACTATGGCCTTAAAACTCATTCTGAGAGAAGACCCTTGCCCTGCAGTAGGACAATAATGGGTTGTACCCCAAACTAATTCAGTTCCCCTGTGAGAATCTTTTCTTTTATATACCACGCTTAATGTTTGTTACAATTCAAACTTATTATTCTAAGTAGTTCCAAATAAACAGTTTTCGTAGCCGTCGTGTGTGCTTTGTAGTTTTATTTAATTTTCACTTTAGCGTTTGGTTGATTTTAATATTTCCTTATCCATGTTGATCGTATGTGGTAAAAATGACTAAAGGAAAAAATAGGTGTGCTGAAATAATCAGATATTTATGTAGTTGACATTGTTTACTTATTAAGATTTCTATCAGTTACTTATCAATTTTATGTAACTCATCTATTTGTTATTTTTTTTTATCTGACTGAAGTAGCAAACGTGCATGCAGTCTACCTGATGGTAAGCGGTCACTGCCGTCCATGGACATCGGTAATCAACTACATACAGAACATGGGTTATATCCGAAGTCAATCACAGATGCGTTGCTACTCCCGAGGACTATGGTGGTCGCCGCATATAAAAGTGTTCCGGCAACCACACCCTTCCATCGAAACGCAAGAAATGCTTCCCGCTGGAAATAGGTGTGGCGGTGGTATTTCCCCGGTCGAACTACACTGGTTCCACCACCTTCAAATTAATATTTATATAATTAATTAATTAATTAATTTAGTATGAAAATTACATAATAATTATTTAGAATTAATAGCATTATTTTAATTTAAGTGATTCATCTAAAAAAAACTATACTCTGATTTTTTAAATGTTTTCATTAACCATTGATAATTTCTTTTCTGTTTTTTCCCTCGTAGTTTGCATGTTGGATTGTTTGAATTTAATTTATTTTAGCGTAGATTTTTTATTAAATCTTATAATTTATTTCATTACAGTATGATGAAGTGATGTGTAGTTGTGTTGTTTTTCAGTGGTTTATAATTTTCGTTTGGTTTTAACATTAGTTGCGGCTTTTTATGTTTTGTTTTTGTGGTGTTTAGTTAGTGGGTGAAATGTTTATTTGGTTTTGCGTAAGTACAGCTTTGGTTTATGATTTATTTTTAGTTTTGTTTTTATATTTTTTGCTTTTTTAAATAAGCTTCATTTTCGTATTTGATTAACTGGTTCAAAATTGGATTAGGAGTGCAGTGAAGAATTTTGTTTTTTCATTTCTAGGTACATCGGGGGAATTTAGAAGAAATGGTCAAGGAGATTTTGGCAATGCCACCTCCAAAGAAAGCAGATGGTAAACCCCAAATAGTTCAAACAGTAGAAGAACCAGTAAAGCCAGCTGTCAAACCTCAACCAGCTCCCGAACCGAAAGAAGAAGACCGCATCGACTTTGTCAATGTTAAAGACATGATAAAAGGCATGGAAAGAAACAAAAATTTAGAGCCGAAAGACTACAACCGAGAAACTAACGGCTTCCATAAGAAAATAACCGACAACGGACACGACAAATGCGATGATACTGACTCTGAGAAGACCGAATTCGTCTGTGAAAAGACCGAGAAAATTGAGATTGCCGCGGACAAAACCGAGAGATATGTTGAGAACCACGAAAGATCGTTGGAGAAAACTGAGAGTTCTGATTCATCGGAGTCCCTTTCGAGGAGTAACAGCTTGATAAACGGTACTCCAGTTCCACCGAAGCCTCTCCCAAGGTCTTCGATCTCGGAGCCAGGCGCTGGGGAGGAACTACACGAGGCGCCTAAACCCAAGCCAAGGACAACCACGGTGGCTGTATCTAGTGGTTATAAGGTAACAGTAGTGGTGTGATGAATAGATAGAATTAGCGGTTTTTAGTCTAATTTTAAGGTGGTAAGTGTTATAGATTGCATTAGCGACTCCGATATTAATTTTTAATTCCAATTAACTTCTGTGTCTTATTTTGTCATAGTATTAAAAAATAGCACACTAAATTCTGTTGTTTGAATATGAAAATTATTACGTTTAATATTTTTCATTTGAATTTTTAAATGAAATTGGCTTTTTTGTTCTATTAGGGTATGGAAAACAATTTATGTTATCACACTGTAGTGAATCTCTTAGCAAGTTTATTTGTTTTTTTGTTTGCAAGATTATAAATATATGCTATTTTTTATTTTATTTATCTATTTATTTTATTATGTATAACCTCTTTTTGTCCTGTGACATGATTTATATTTTATTACATTGCAAAGTCTGAGTTAATATACTGCGAAATTTCCACAGCCCCGCTTAGGACCGAAGCCATTTTCTGCGTCCGCTGGCAGTGAAGAGTTCTCCTTCGACAAAGTGTTCTCAGTTCCTGCCGTTCCCGGGATGGTCAAGTCCGATTCAGGTTAGTATTACATTGAGTGTGTTCCATTAGACCTTCACAAAGCTCACGCTCACGACTGCAGTTCTTCCCGTTCCGTTAGCTTGTGAGCGTTATTAACAAACTATAGTGGAACGATCACTTTGACCCACCTTATACGAGGACCCAGTCGTGAGCATCTCGACCACAACGACTGCAGTCGTCTTGTGGAACGACGTTTTGGACTTTGTGAGCGTCTTCTGGAACGCGCCCATTGACGATACGCGTTTGACATGCATCTAATGACGCAGATATCTAAGTGATGTAAATACATTTCAACATTTTACAAGACTTCAGTTCTGAGTCAGGGTCTGCATTCGTTTGTATTCATAATCATATCCATGGCACCCACGACACAAGAAAATCCTAGCTTAGGGCTATGAGTGTGTTTTTTTTAGTATTATCATAACCTATTTCAAAATGACAAGAGTTTTTTTTATTTCTTCTGATTTTTTGTGAGTGATTATCATTCATGTGTACATATGAAGCATATCAAATTATTAGTGATTAAATTGGTATTTCAAAAAACAAAAAAAAAAAAAACATTTTCAATTATTTTTATTTATTTATGGTTGAAATACTCTTGTATTTATTTTTAAAATTTATTCATTCAGTAACCCTTTATTACTTCGTTGGTCTTTTAATCCTGTGTTTGTTCATATCTAGCGTCATCTCCCGTGGCGCCCTCTGCGGGCACGCCGGGCGCGGCGCGCGACGAAGAGAAGCACAAGAGCCTCTCTCCCACTAGCGACGTTGAAGTTGCACCTAATAAAGGTATGCTTGCAACAGTTGTAACGGCTTTTAAGGGAATGCCAACTTGCGTATGGCTCCGAAGGACGAATCTAGGACAGAAAACTAATCTCTGATATACCTAGTACCTACTTATATATCTTCACAACAACAATAATCTCACTTATGATTAACAATTGGTCCGTTAAGTAACTACCTGTACCCTGCGCGCGTTGCTAACCATCGCAAAAAAATACACCAGAAACCTTAGTGACCTCATCAATAACAACTTTGCTTAAGATCATCACATGATCAAATGAATAGTTTACGATTAGAGGACATACAGACATACATTTTTATACATACATTCATTTTTATATATAAAGATTTGAAAATAAAGTAAAATTATCATTATCAGGTCTTTTTGGCCCTCGACTACTCATAACTACAGGGGTCTTCCCTGGCCTGGATTATGGCCATGTTCATTTATGAATTATAGTTTTTAATCTCGACTGCGAAACAAGTCGACCGCTCGTTAGCTACTTCAATATGTTGTCTATTAAATAAAATTCACATACTCTGTCAAAGTTGGGTTTTTTGTGTAAGTGCAACTGCGGACCACAGCCAGTGTGATATATATTAACTTTTTGCTCGACAGAGGAATACACCAACGGCAAGTCAGATACGAGTCTTGAAGAAGAGGTGAATTCGTCGGACTCCGGATACAGGCCTAAGACTCCCAGTACTGCTGAGAGGCGGAAGATGTTTGAGAATACTGAGTAAGTGTTTATTATATGGTTGAATATTGACTTTAACTTTCATTTATTTATGTTATAAATAAAACTACAATTCATTATAAACGAAAGTCTAAAATATCATCAAAAAAAATGTGTGCGTGTACTAGCGTACACTCGTAAGAAGTGAAACTTCTTTATGACGTTATTTTTCAAAAAATAATTTACTATATGCAACTTTACAGAAATTGGTTAAATAAAGTTAAATTAGATAAAGTTTAATAAAAGGCTTTTATTAAACTTTATCTAATAATCTAATCTATAATAATCTATCTAATATCACGCGTGGTAGGGATAAGAAAAAGATGGCGCGTAACGGAATAAAAAAGATGGCGCGTAACGTAACGTAACGTAAAAATGTTACACTAAATTTAAAAACAACCCCGATAAAGAAGTTTCACTTCAATAAATTACAAAACTACTTGTCATGGATGGATGGATGGAATGAAAATATGGTCTGTGTTAAAAATATATGTCCGAAAAGAGTTACAACATGGTAACAGGAACCAATATATTGTAGAATTGTGTGATGAGTAGTGTAAAAAATATGCTGCAAAAATGAAAATAAATGTATATTGTACTTTAAGTACTACAATACTATATTCCTAGTATTTAAAATAGCAATTGATCAAATTTAAATTAAACTATGAATAAATTATACAACAAATAAGTCATTATTTATATACTAAATGTCAGGTAGGTAATGTACAATGTAATATGTCACTTTGTCAATCAAAAGGAATTTCATTGTATTTATATTATGAATAGCAACATTAAAGTATTTTAATTCATTATAGTATTAGTTATATAACACAAAAAATAGAAGTGAATGGCCACTTATTAATTACAGGTCGTTAATAGCTAAATAAGAATAATGTTTGACAAACAGATTTTTGTCTTAACTGTTTTCTATTAACCTATTTATGTAATAATAATGCTGATGTTCATGATACAGCGGTGCCCAGTCGATAGCGGAACGGCGTAAGGCGTACGAAGTGCGCTCCGTGAGTGTCGCGGCCGAGATGGACACTCCCTCCTCGCCTGCGCCTCTACGGTACACTGCTTTGCTTATAATGTCTTTTTGACATGACAACGTTTTATAATTCGATGGAGCCGGCTGCACGCACCAAAACATGACTCATGCGGCGTTACCTCGCTCTGAGGCGTTCCATTTAAGGTTTGAAGTGCAAGCAAAAGCGCGGAACGTGCGACAAAGAGGCAGAATCTGCCTCCGCGTTCGGCAGAGTTCGACATCTGTCTCTCTCTTACTTGAGTGTGCGATGCGTCCGCGTGGACAGCTGCTATACAATAATACATTTATATGTTATCGTCAAGTCTGAAGTGCAGTGAAAAGTGAATATGGTGTGAATTGTTTATGACTACATATAAAGTTTTCTTTTGAAAAATGCAATGCGTTGCATCAGTATTTTCTTATGACGTTGTCACGTTCAACTATCGTCAGTAAACCGACTTTACAGACAACCGGTTTTTTATATATAAGGCTGTAGTAGCAAACAGTCCACCAGTCCAAAGTGGTGATCGTTGTTTGAACATATGCAAGCAACTTTATATCGTACAGGTATTTTGTCTATCAATTACTACTAATTTGTATATAACTATACAAATTAGTAGTAATTGATAGAACTATATGGCATAACTTACTTAAAACGCTACATATTAAAAATAATCCTTTGGGGATGCTGGATTCAAAACCAAGCGAAGTTACAAAGTGCGCTTTTACAAAATCAAAAAAGGTAATAAATTGAAAAGACAATACGTTTGAAGTAAAATGATCTCAATTTTTGAAGTGAAACTTCTTTATCGGGGTTGGAAAAAAAAAATGTGTAACATTTTTTCGTTACGCGCCATCTTTTTCTGTTACGCGCCATCTTTTTTCTGTTACGCGCCTTCTTTTTCTTATCTCTACCACGCGTGATATTAGATAGATTATTATAGATTAGATTATTAGATAAAGTTTAATAAAAGCCTTTTATTAAACTTTATCTAATTTAACTTTATTTAACCAATTTCTGTAAAGTTGCATATAGTAAATTATTTTTTGAAAAATAACGTCATAAAGAAGTTTCACTTCTTACGAGTGTACGCTAGTACACGCACACGTTTTTTTTGATTGTACAAGTAATAACAAAATCTTTATAATTTTGGCTCATATATTTATTTCATTTACAACAGACGCAGAGATTCTTTGAAATCGCGCAAGAGCCCCGATCGTGAAGAAAAACGTGCATCTGTTCCTAATGTTACTACCAAGAGAACTTCCACCGTATTTGGTAAATATTGTTATGATAATATATGTTTGAGTTTTATATATGTGATTTGTTTTAGATGAAGTACGTACTTAACAGTTAATAAAGATTTAGTAATAATGCAAGTTTGTTATGGCTTTTTTGTGAATTTATAGAGCGATTGAATGCGCTAGATATATAATTTCTACTAGTTGCGACTCGTGGTTCCATCCGCATAAAACGAAAATGTAGAATGTAACGAAAATGTATTATTTTAAATAAATAAATATGAAACCTTACCTTGGAATTTCGACGGAAAAATTATTTTCAATCATTTACATTATTTACAGTAGGTTTGATTTGATGAAATTTAAATCAACCAGATAAATACTATAAAAAAAAATAGAAATTTCCTTTATTGCAAAGTTTACTTAACTTATTTTCTTTTAAAATGTATGCGATGCATAGTCACCATGGACTTGTATTTTTATTATGTTTATTTTTATATGATTTCAGGTAAAGTATCAAAGTTCCGGCATTTGAAGGGAACACCGGGACACAAGTCCACTCATGTTGAGAACATTAAAAATATCAGCCGACAGATCTCTGGGGAGTGCAATGGATTTTATGGTATGTATTTATGTCAATAACAACATTTTTGGTTAATTCTCACATTTTTTAATGTAAAAAAAAACTGGTATAATTAAGAAAGGAGATGGCCAAAAAAGTACATTCTACATACATGTACATGGAAAATATATTAATAAAATATAATAATAATAAATAATAAAAGCCTAAAAATATTATCGACATTTGGCAGCCGATATTTTAAAATAATAAGTAATTCAACATATCAACTGCCGCCATGATAGACCAATAGAAATCAAAATAATAATATAATATTCCAGCGAATGGCAAGCGTTGCGCCGTACCGGTAAGCGCCGGTGGCGGAGGTGGTCGCGTGGCCGTCATCGAGCTGCCCGCCGGCGCCACGCCCGTGTCCCGCGCCACGCCCAGCGTGCACCCCCCCGCGCTGCTGCACCCCGCGCCGCTGCAGGACTGGGCCTGGGACCCCTTCCGCGACAGCCGCCTGCTGGTCGCCTGCGATGATGGCTTGCTCCGCGAGTGGATTATACCTGAGAATGGTGAGTGTACATTTAGTTACGACTTGCCTTTCCAACTGTTCGATTTTCTGTAGGAGCTTGTGACCTATTTTATGGAATTTGGACATTCGCCAAATACACACGAATAAAAGGAAGAATAATCTTCTAGAGTATATTTGCATCGATCCCTATACCACAGGATGCCAGGTTTTTATTTAGTTAATGATGGGATGACAAACCTAACCATGCTCTGTCTTGCATAGTCGGTTAGAGTCCCCTTCCTCTATATGTCGTTGATATCTTGTTGTTGAGAGACTGGATCATACTGGAAAGTGATAAGTTGTATTTTAATATCATGTTTATAAAAAAAATTGATCTACTTTAATCGCTTCCCTATATGATCAAATGTTACCATTTTTTTTCTGTATGGATTGGATGCAATATCTTCTTGCACACAAAGTAAATAAACAGAATTCTTTGATGGTAAAGTTGTTTATGTAGAACTGCTTTTTCTTTTAATAATTAAACGAAAGTAGCAAGATTTATGCGGTTACTTATATTTATTGCTATTTCAGGCCTTCAAGAGTCAACAAACGAGCCGAACCGTACATTCTCAGCGCATCCAGACAAGATCTACATAATTCGTTTCCACCCAACCGCTTCCGACCTTCTCACCACAGCGGCCCACGACCTGACAGTCAAGATCTGGGACCTCAGCCAGGATGTACCCACGGCGGAGATCATCTTGACTGGTCATACTGATCAGATATTTGCCCTGGACTGGTCGCCGTGTGGGGAGTATCTGGCTACTGTGTGCAAGGACGGACTTATCAGGGTATGTTATTGGTAATCGAATTTAATATTTTCTTATCGTATGCGAACGTACACCTATTTCTAGCGTGAAACATTTCTTGCGTTTCGATGGAAGGGTGTGGTTGCCAGCACACTTTCACATGAGGCGACCATCATAGTCCTCGGGAGTAGCAACGCATCTGTGATAGACTTCAGATGGAACCCATGTTCTGTATGAAGTCGATTACAGACGTCCATAGGCGGCAGTGACCACTTACCATCAGGTAGACTGCATGCTCGTTTGCTACTTCAGTTAGATAAAAAAAACCGTGTCGGTGCTCGGTAGATTATGTGTCTGTAATCGTGCTCAGTGTATTGTTCGCCAAGTTATTCGTTAGACTGTGCACAAGTCGCATAACAATTTGTTTGTTTCCAGATATACAAACCTCGATCGTCAACGGAACCAATCCGTAGCGGGCCGGGCCCGGTAGGATCCCGCGGGGCCAGGATAGTATGGGCGCTCCACGCCACCCATCTAGTCGTTACAGGATTTGACAAGTGAGTATTAGTTGTCTATAACTTCTATTCCAGCCAAGAGCTGTTTTCTAGAGCAGTGATAGCCTAATGGTTGAAACTTGCCCTCTCGATCGGGAGGTCCGAGGTTCGAACCCAGGCACGCACCTCTGATTTTTCTAAAATTATGTGCGTATTAGAAATTAATTATCACTGCTTTTCGGTGAAGGAAAACATCGTGAGGTATAACCTACACACCCGAGAGTTCTAAAAAAAAAAGTTCTCAGAGATGTGTGAAGTCCACCATTTCGCACTTGGCCAACGCGGTGCCCGGCATTGAGCCAATAATGGGTTGACGAGATTCAAGCTAAAGTCATTTATTTGATTTTCCTTGAGTCAAATTTCCATATTTACATTTAATCTTCATATTATTTCTTGATTTTTTGAAAATATGGTTGAAATGTAGCTGTAGGGACTTTAACCAAATTTTGAAACTGGTATATGTGGAAAATACCACTTTTACTGAGCAGTGATAGCCTAATGGTTGAAACTTGCCCTCTCGATCGGGAGGTCCGAGGTTCAAACCCAGGCACGCACCACTGATTCATGTGCGTATTATAAATTAATTATCACTGCTTTTCGGTGAAGGAAAACATCGTGAGGAAACCTACACACCCGAGAGTTCTTTAAAAAAAAAAAGTTCTCGGAGGTGTGTGCAGTCCATCAATTCGCACTTGGCCAGCGCGGTGGACTATGGCCTAAACTCTCTCATACTGAGAGAAGACTCGTGCCCAGCAGTGGGGCAATAATGGGTTGACGACGACCACTTTTACCACGGTAAGATTTTACTTCTGTGTCAAACAAGAATCTAAATTCATCATTCAGATTCTTGTCTAGCTGGGAATTAGCTATGGTCTTTCTCAGCGTGTCAGATCGGTAGGGTAACCGCAATGTCACGCGGGTCATCAACCTGTTCTGGGAACCTCTTGACCAAACCAACATTTAAAAAAAAATTAAGAAAGAAAGATATATTTATTTGTAAAAAATACTACAACATAATGTGGCAAAATTAACAGAATACATTACTTTAAAATTAGACCATTGCAGCAGTAATTTTTTTACAAAAGGGTCCACACTCAGCATAACTCAGTGAACCACGGTCACTGATTTTCAGTGTGTCTCAATTCGACGAGCAGCTCGGTCGAGTGGTGCGTTGGCAAAATAATATACACATAACAATACTTAAATTAAAACATAACTAAATACCATGAGTAGTATTACAATAGGTGAAGGGAATTGGTACTAGTTGATTAATTTAATTGTTTACTAACTAGCTGGTTATGCTTTAGTTAATAAAATATATGTGTTTATTTTCCCAGAGTGTCCGAGCGTCAGATACTGCTGTACAAGGCTTCGGATCTATCCGCGCCCGTGTGCACCGTCGGACTCGACGTGTCGCCCGCTATTCTGCAGATTCATATTGATCATGATTCTGGCACTCTCTTCTTAACTGGCCGGGTAAGTCATTTTTGAGCAATATATTTATTCTTTATGTACTACAATTAATGTTGGTTTAAAGGTGGACTTAATGCTAAAAGATCTTTCTGCCAGCCAACCATCAGAAATCTAAATTTTCTAGATTTTAATTGCCAATGTGTGTGTAATTTATGTTGGTGCGTTCAATGTTTTTTGTTGGGTGAGATAATAGGGAATAGGCATAAAATTTAAATTCGTCTCAAAATTTTTTTATCGAATCTTTATTAGTGTTAAATTATAATGAAAAAGTATTTTTTTAATTTACTTGTTATTTAAACCCGTAAAAAATATATAAAAAGTGTTAAATAAGGGAGCGAAATTCAAATTTACAAAACGCGCCACGATTGGCTAAACGAAATGTGACGTCAGTTGATATGTCAACTGACGTCACATTTCGCATCGCATATCGCACCGATGCCATAGCATCGGCGCGATATTCATACTGTGTACTACTACTAACAAGTGTTTTTGAGAATAATAGTTTAATCTTGTGTTTTTTGTGGAAGTATCTAGTGAATCTCGATTTGTAGTAAATCTACAACGATGAATGAAACTTTTCAAAGCACAATCTACGGATAATCTTCCGAAAATAGATGCATTTATGATGACAGCATATTTTGCACCTAATTTTGATTTTAATTATTGTATTATATGTTATAGTTTAGTCTTTGTTATTATTGATAAGTGATTGATATTATTATAAGTTACGTAGTTTAAAATATTTTTATAACACAGCAGTTTATAACATAGCACATAGGTACCAAACGTAAAACCGCAATAGGAATGAATACCTACCTAAGGTTTTTACAGAAAGTGTTACTGAACTTTTGTTAACTATGTTAGCTTTTAAACCGAATTCTCCACTGTTTAACAAATAATGCAAAACTTCTGACTAATTCAAACTAAGCCGCATATGATTATAGCATTGTAACGTTAAAATTATCTTTTAAAAAAATATATATTGAAGTCACAAACAAGTACGCAGTCTTCCTATTGGTAAGTGGCCACTGCCGCCCATAGATATCAATAAACAATCTCAGATAGCACATAGGTTCTATCTGAAATCAGTCACATGCGTTGCTTCTCCTGGTGTCTAAGATGGTCGCCTCATACATATACCTAAAAGTGAACCTTCAACCACACTCTTCCATCGAAACGCAAAAACTGCTTCACAATAGAAATAGGTGTGGCGTTGGTACCTCCCCGGTTGAACTACACTGGTTCTCCCACCTGACCAATATACACGGAGATAAATTATTCTTTCTCATCCTTAGACACCACACGCCGTACAGTATTTGTACGGCGTATTATTTTTACATCGCTTAGAATACAAAAAAAAAACTTTATCGGGTATATTTCTAACAGTGTTTTTGTACTTTGGTACTATATCATACTTGTATGTATAGGTATAACAATAAATATTGAAAATATATGTGAAGTAAAACTAAAACGCACAACCAAAACATACACGGCAGTTCACGGGACGTGGCAAATGACGTCACCGAAAGCGCGCGCTAACTGGCCGCGTTTGAACGGCTCAAATTTATTAAATGTTTTCATTTTAAGTTTTTGAAAAAAATTGGACATTTTCAAGCCTATTTATATTTTTTTCGACATTATATAGTCGTAAATGATTTATCTAAGACATAAAAAAAAATCATGCATATTCCCTATTGGTGGGTAGTGAGGTGGTGTACAATTATTTGTCTTTCTTTCGTCAACCCATTATTGTCCCACTGACAGAAGACTGAGAAAAGACTGCTGGGCGGTCTTCTCTTAATGAGAGAGTTTAGTCCATAGTTCACCGCGCTGGCCAAGTGTGAATTGGTGGACATGTACAATTCTATGGGGTTCGAATCCGGAAGCACTTTCGCGACACCTATTTCAACTTCATAACAGCATTGCTATGCGTTGCAATGATTTGGTTTTAAGAGTGTACTAAGGGAGACATACTTAACCAATGCTTTGCAACTTAGTCGTTAGGGGTAGCAACGCATTTGTCGCTAACCTCAGGTAAGAATCTTATCTGGGGTTGATTACGTGTAATAGAAATTAGCCGTAAGCAAACCTACACGCTTCAAAGTTCTTTAAAAAAACATTCTCATAGGTGCGTGAAGTCTAAAAATTCGCGCTTGGCCAGCACGATGGCCTAAAACTCTTATTTTGAGAGAAGACCCGTGCTCAGCAGTGAGACAGTAATAGGTTAATGATGGGCTTTAATTTCCAGGGCGACTCGACGATATACTGCTACGAGGTATCCCACGAGGCCCCGCAGCTGTGCGCCCTGTCCCACCACCGCGCCGCCACGCTGCACCAGGGGATATGCTACTTGCACAAGAACCTGGTCGCTGTTGATAAGGTATGATATTATGGCAACTTCCCGCAACCCATCAAGAGATGGCGCCCCTAGTGTTTCTGAATCACGTTATACAAGTATTCTCAATATCCTTATACAAGTTCCGTACAGAGACTCGGGCCGCCGCTGCTCCCCAGGCATCAACTAGCCTGGCGGTAGATCTCACTGCATAATACAAGTTTGTACGACCATGAAGTGTTTTACAGTTCCAGTTCGACGCAGGAAAGCAATCTTGTCGTATCTTGAAAAATGCATCAAAGGTGATAGAACGTACTATCACCGCCGGAATTATTTATAATGTGCAGTAATTCTTGCGTTTCGGTGGAAGGATCAGCTTGCCGACTCACTTTCATACAGATACTTACAGATTTCGTCAGTTTACTACATCAAAATTATAAAAAAAAAACACTTTAAAAAGTATCTTATTTTTTAAATACAGGGTTTTAATGTAAAATCAATATAAAATAAACTATTTTGTAACACAATTATTCAATAAAATTAAATAACAAGGTAATCAACATTTAAAATTTACACTTCAGGTGGAGTTCGCGCGAGCATTGAGACTGACTAATGGCAATATCGAACCACTTTCCTTCACCGTGCCTAGGATAAAGGTATGTTATATCCTAATTATGCAACATAATAGAGGACATTATCAACACAATAATAATTATAAATGTGGAAAATCTGTCTAAAGAAATGGGGTATGAGTTTGTTTTTTGGGAGCTGTACCCAAATATCCTTTTATGTATAACCATAAACGGGACTCTATTATTAAGACCAATGTTCGTCTGCTCGTTTGTCTGTCACCATGTTCATGAGATACCATTAATCATTATAGCTAGGCAGTTAAAAATTAGACAGATGATGTATTTCCTTTGCCGAATAAGATATCTAAAGGGGTGCTCCCATACAAAAACATGTTTTTCTCACTCTTTTTTAAAGTTAATGGTATGGAACTCTTTATACACGAGTTCGAATCGTACTTGGCCGGTTTTTTTCAAATTGACTTATCGAAACTGCCAGTAATACCTGTTATATATAAAACTCTATTACACAATAAATAACATTTCCAGAGCGAACTATTCCAAGACGACCTCTTCCCACCCACCTTCGTGACATGGGAGCCGTGGCTAACGGGCCGGGAGTGGCTGGCCGGCAGGAACGTCGCCCCGAGGACGGTCAGCCTGCAACCGCCGGGAATGGAGCCGTGTATGTGTATGATTTTGAATGTGAATGAATTCATAAATTGCCCCTTTTTTGTGACGGGGAGGAAACCTTCAAAAGGCACACCGAAGCCTTGGCAGAGTCTCCGGGTTTGGTGGGATTTTTACCCACTAAAACCTCTTCGGTGGCCTTCCTCAGCGCTTGTAGGGGGGATTTCCAATGGAACGCACCGGTGTCACCTACTTGAGGGACGTGTTTCATCCCCATTCACCATCCGGTGCTTACGGCGAGATGCAGCCACACAATATATCGTCGTCCTTCTCGGGGTTGCTGTGTAAGACGATTACTATTCAATACGAAATAACTGTTAGTTAAGGGAACGTACCCAAACCACGTGACCATTTCTAGGGGTAGGGGGTATTCTAAATAGTCAAAACTTGTCAAAAAAGGTCCGTGGTTTGAGTACGTACTTTTAATATGTATTGTATTAGTACGTATTTTATGTAAAATTTATGAAAAATAATTAGCCTTTCTAATTTAACTTGATATTTACTTTCCAAAAAATGGTGCTAAAATGCCAAGGCGCAAAATCAGATGGGTAATTTTTTTTTTAATACAAAAATGTATTTTAGTATTGGATTTATAATTTAATTTGTCTTTTATCATTACATCTCTAGACATCGTTCCTATAAGTAAATATTTTTTAATTACTATTAAGTACTTTAAAGTTCTCGGAGGTGTGTGAAGTCCACCATTTCGCACTTGGCCACCGCGTTGGGCTATGGCCTAAAACTCTCTCATTCTGAGAGAAGACTCGTGCCCAGCAGTGGGACAATAATGGGTTGTACCCAACCCATCAAGTACTTATTACAATCCGTTCTATTACTTCTTTGATCTTTTTTCCCTAATTATTTATTTTCGGATGTGGTCATACATGCACTCGTTAAATATATTTGGGTATATTAAGCATCTAAATGTTTTATTTTTTCCATCCAGTGTCAGCGCATTCGACACCTTCGCCGGGCTCCCGGGACGCCAAGCCGGCGCAGAAACCGAAGCCGGATCTGATCAAATCGCACGTACCCATGGACCCCAAGCAGCAGCAGGATAGTGTAAGTGTTGATATGGTTTTAAAGCTATATTTATATACAGATATTTAACATGGGCGATCTCCCTTAGAGCGGTGAGAGCCTAATGGTTGAAACTTGTCCTCTCAATCGGGAGGTCCGAGGTTTAAATCCAGACACGCGCCACTGATTTATGTGTGCATTAGAAATTAATTATCACTGCATTTCGGTGAGGAAACTTACACACCCGAGTTCTTAAAAAAAAAATCTCGGAGGTGTGTGAAGTCCACTAATTCGCACTTGGCCAGCTCTTTCATACTGAGAGAAGTCCCGTGCCCAGCAGTGAAAGAAGATCTCCCTTGTTAAAAGGGGATCTCCCGCCAGGTGAATTGATCATAGGTGGGGTGTGTTCTGATAGTCCCTGTTCCGAGCTTGTATAATTGCCGAATGTTGACAAATCTGCGGTACCGTGATTAAAATTGCAGTGACGTCACCATGACGGTCGTCCTCTCTTGGCGATCCATTGACGGAGCGGTTAACATACCGGTCTAATGCGCTATGGGTTCCTCCAGGTTCAATCCCCGACGAGACTGATTTCTGGTTTTGGTCTGAGTGTGTGTATATGTCTATGGGTGCGTTCCATTAGAGGTTCACAAAGCTCACGCTCACGACCGCAGTTTTTCCCGTAAGTCGCTAGGGCGTCCCGTTGGGCGTAAGTCATGACGTCATGAGTGACGTATTCGCCGCGACCACTACGACCGCGGTCGTCTTGCGGAACGACATTTTGGGCGTTTAGGGCTTTGTAAGCGTCTTTTGGAAGGCGCCCTATGTGTATACAAGGCACCCAGGACACAGGAGAAAATCCTAGTATGAGGCTTTAAGCGTAGAAATCGTTATTCTTGACGACGTTTCAGGTCGCCATAAATCTATACGTTGTGTAGAAACGGGCTGCATTTGTCAAAACTATACGTTTATGCTTAATCTTCTCTTTTATAAAAATGAATGTGTGTCTTTACGTCCTCTAAATAATCGTAAACTATTATGATTTTAGACTAGTATTATCGCGGAATTGATACATTTTAATAATCAACCGGTACTCACGATATGCGGTTTTTGAAAGAATTCTTAAAGAATTCAAGAACCGCATATCGTGAGTACCCGTTGATTATTAAAATCGTAAACTATTCATTTGATCATGTGGATGATCTTTAGCAAAGTTGTTATTGATGAGCTCGCGAAGGTTTCTGGTCTTTTTCTTGTGATGGCGTAGCAACGCGCTTAGGGTACAGCTAGTAGAATATAGAACTTGGCTAAACGCACTTAACATTAGTTGTATTTCTATAATTTCCTTACTTTCCATATTTTTAAGTAGCAATTTATGTTCATATTTCCACCCATCCATCCATCAGCCCTTTGAGATACACTGCTGGAAATAGGTCTCCCCTAAATGACGCCACTCCAACCGGTCATGTGTCTTCTGAATAATGCCTTCTTTCTTGTGTTCATATTTAATAATTTATATGGCTTATATGTTACTATATATATATATATATATATATATATATATATTTTAATGGGATTTTTTTTAAATTTAACCCACGTAATTTATGTCCACAGATAATGAAAGCGATGTCCGCTAAAGTGACTGTCAACTTGAAACTCGAGCAGGATAGTATGGAGGGAGTCGACGAATCCGAATGGGACCAGTGAGCACTGCAATTATACCCTAATTACCTCTAGCTTAAGGTCCAAAATCGCATACAACGGAACATTAGACTACACAACAATGTATTTGATCGAATGAGAATTGTCTGATTTTTTTATTACTTGATCAAAGAAAAAGTCTAATTCCCTTTATATATTATTTAAATCAGGCAACGCTTCGTCTGAGATAGTCTGATATTAAATAGAAAGGAAGTTAAAAGTAACTGTTATATTTTCCTGAGAACGGGATAAAAAGTAGAAAATGGTTTCCGTAACCATAACTATGTGTAGTCGTCATATACAACGGAAAATATTAAAAAACAAACTTATATTGTTTTAACATAGCGCATTGAAAACGATCTCTATTATTACGAATCTGATGTATCTCGAACCTAGAATAACACGATTCGTTTATAAAATTATGACTTCTTTTTTATAAAGAATTTTCTCGCAATACACTCGTAAATTAGTAATGCAGGGATAAAGTCCCATAGACAAAGTAATCAATTACTTTTAGAGATGACAATTTTACGACAAAATAGAGCGATAATTCAGCGAATTATTTGGCAATACGCATATGCTTAGTCTACATTTTATTTCTAGGTACAATATATGTTTTTCTGGTGAAATATAAAAGTCTTGTCTATTTGGTTACTTTGTCTATGACTTATGACTATGATAATTCCTTGGTATATCCTTTGAACTCGCGCGGCTGACAATGTAAAACGATTAGAAAATGCGTTTAGACAAGAATAATTTTCGTTTACTCGTAGGATCTTTTTATATGAACTATTAGTATGAGGTCCGACCGCATTATATCCACGTCCATCTGATTTTAGAAAATACTTTTTTATATAGAAATATTAATAATGACTACAAGTATTAGTGAATGCCTTTCAATACAAGGATGAAACGACCATTTATTAATATCCAAGTAATATTATTTAAAAAAAAAAACAATTCATCTTTAAAATAGGTAGTAAAACTGTGATACACATTTGGTGTATTGAAATTTGTCTAAAAAACACAATTTTATTAATCAGATGACCATAGATGTCTCGCAGTCGGATCTCAGACTATACACTACACTTTAAGGGTAGAACATAGTCTATCCGCTCACGTCCCTATCCATAAACACTAGACTTAACATATTATTTAATCTAGGAACTAGAAGTAATCTAGGTATTTACGTAATTTTGATATTCCAACCCTCCTATCTTATGACAGAACTGTAATGGTATTTTATAGATCTTTTTCAATAACCGATACATATACAATTAGATCACATTTAAAGGCACTTACACATTTGTTTTACGATTAGACGATTAATGGCCTTAGACTAAAATTAGTAGGATATGTAATATTTGGCTGAGAATATCTCTTCCCGAGGCTAGAAGTGTGGAGTATGCTTTACCATAGAGCTATTTTAAGACCGCTACTTGTGGGGCTATGAAACTTGCGTGACGGAGCGTTTTTTTGCATCCATTTACAATAATCGCTTTATTAATAATCGATTCTTTGATAGTGTAGCGGTTAGTATGATTAAAAGACCGACGGAATGATAATAACTTGTATTGCGCACGAGACACAAGATAAAAATGGTAAAAATATAATAGACAAAATATTAACTTAAAAATTAATCGACCAGTAGGATGCAATCCTATTCTTCAGTGAATGACCAATTACAGAGGGCGGACGATTTGACATAATAGGATGCGCTCGCGCCATTGCAAAGTGGGCGGAGCTAAGTGTATCGGTCTTATCGCTAATGTGACGTCGTCAGAGATCATACTATCTATGTGACTCGTTTGCACGCATTTTGTGGTCGGTAGCTACTTATCACGATAATGATGTTGGATTTGATATGACAGCAGGTTATTAAATAATTTCTTCGGTATGATAATTTTGTTTTGAGTAGACAATCTGCTTATTATTAATGTGATTTCGACAATCACATAGGGTCTTTTGTGGTTATTTATAAATTGATGAAAAAATAACACAATCATTAATTAACAATAAAATTAGTAAATGTTATTATATAGTAATAGTTTGGTTTTTACTATTATTTATACAGTGATGGAGGTATATACAGTAATATAACTATACTCGGGGCAAATTCGATATGGAATGTTTCATAACACAGCGTTGTCTAGCAACCACTGACAGGCGGGGGAATGCAACTTTTTGTTGTTTTTCAGCTGTCTTTTACCTGTTATTAAATTTTACCTGTAACTTATAAGGTTAACCTGTAACTTATAATAGGTTGCAAATACCTTCATGGAATTAAGGTTGTAAAACATCATTGGTAATACAAAGACGATAATGGTAAATAAATGTTATTTGACTGGTTTTAACATATTATTATCTTGCAGTTGGTCGTTATTAGTTAATCAACTCTTCTTCATTGAAACACTTCGCGAAAATTAATTGCATTCTTTGTTTGAATATAAAATGCATTTGTGTACAAATTCGAGCAAGTTGGTGATGACCCTACATAGGTTTTTTCTGGTTTGTTCACATTTATTCCAGATCGAATTTGCCCCGAGTATAGTTTCTTTAAGGTGCGTCACAGGATGGGTGGTATCCAGTTCGCTCGTTTTTAGACTCCACGGGTAGCGATATTAAAATAGAAATATGAGCTACTCCACTGAGTTTGTAGTGAGTGGTGTGTGCAAACTATAAGAATGGTGCAATTTATCCCTATATACCCCTTTTAGCGAATGTACGTTTTATTGTAAAGTTTTTATGATATTAACTTGCAATACTTGCACCCGTTAGGAGACATGGTTGTATTAAATTTTGCTTTTGGGATTTTTGAATACAAATAATTAAGTCGTTTTTTCAGCGTATATCTTCTCTTAAAACGTAGTTAGTGATTACTACTTTACACACATATAGTTATACAAAAATAGTTCTTATTATTATGGGTTTTATAATTTAAATTATTCCACAATTTACTTTGATCTCGATGAATATTTATATAGCTAGTATGTTTATAAAAATCGATACAAACTTTATATTATATGCAAAAATTAATTTAAAATCATAAAGATGACGTTTTGGACGCAATACACCATTTAACTATTTTTGTTTTGCTAAATGTCGACTACTTATTTACTAAATATTTGACTTTATTTACTAAATATTGGTCTTCAGTATTATGCTTTTTATAATATCCGTTATATCTATGTAATTTAGTAGTATATTATAAATCAGCAGTATCATTCAATCCGACTTAGCTTAAACGATGGTTAAGTGAAATTATTCAAGGAGAACAGAAGATGAAACTAACCTACTATTGAAATTAAACGGGAATATTAATAAAATAGCGCAATATGACTACGAAATAATTTAAAATTGTTAATAAAATTTGTATCGATTGTCGATGGCTGAATAATTACTATCGAAATAATTTGATTTCCTTTAACAAACTTATGTGATTTTTTCTTAATCATGGGTTTAGATAGGACTGAAATTATCAATTTCTGTGTTACACATTCTTCTAGGATCTCATCAGTTTGACCGAATGCTATCTGTGAAAATTGTATGCTCAATACGATGCTCACTTGATGTTATATTAAATAATTAAAATGTCGGTTTATTTATTGTGACGATATGAAATATTTTCAATTTTAGGGCTTTTTTTCATTTATTGCTCTTAAAATATTCATTTAATTCTCATAATTCATTTATTTTAAAATTTAAATGTAATCTATTCATTTATTTTGAATTTATACAGCTGGCAAGTTACGTATGGACGAAGCTGACGTTCATTTGACATTCCTAAGTTATGCCATATAATTGCATTTATTTATACATTGCACTTACTCATATTTAATGAATTTGTATACATATGACTCGTATAACATGTAGGTAAGGGAATATAGGGTACTCCTACTCATTAGGGAATTGACATTTTACTATACATATAAATGTATAATCATTATATTTCTATAGTCTTCAGTATAAAGTTAGTTGCATACGCATACTGATGAGAAATAAATGAAACTTCTTTTTGATTATGATTGACATTCACGCTTTTCTTTGAATTTATTGAACAGTTAAGTCTTGTGTTCTATATACAGTTATTTAAAAGAACTCTGAATTATTTGTAAAAAAAGTATTATTTAAATACGCACGATATATGCTTTTCATTTAATTCTCATTGAGTATACTTAAAATAAATGTAATAAATGAAAGCGTTTAGTACCGCTAGTTGATGCCATACAAACATCACGTTTTGCTCAAAACGCCAAAGAATTTATGTTTACATTTGTACTCATCTGTTTATTTAGAGTTTATTAAATCGAAAGAGTTAAATTTGTATATGTTTAAATAAAAAGAAATACATGTAATTGTGTAAACCTTGACTGGAATCACTATGTCAGTTAAAATAATGAGTTTTAAATGAAATCCAAGGTTTGATGTAACTTTGAAATATGTTTCTGTGAAATTTGAAAAGGATAATGGTAAGCCAAGAAAATAATCTTTTTACAATATCTTTAATGGTTTCCTATGTTTTATCAATTTAATTTGTAAAATTTTACCTATCCGAAAAGGTGCCAATTCACAGCTTTTTTGTAAAGTGATTTTTGTATTACTTGTTAAATTGCTATAGTAATAATAGCTTTGTTAAAAACTTAATAAAGGCAGGATAAAAAATATTTAAAATGAAAATAAAGTAACCAATTATATAAAAGAACCAATAACATGTTGTATTAATAGTCTGGTGTTATATTTTCGTTTATTTTATTATATGTTACCTATAATACATTATTGAAGGAATTATGTCGTAATAATGTAATCTATTTAACCGACTTCAAATAAAAGTATTGATTTGGGCGAAATATAAAAACAAACTTACCATTTTATGTAAAAAGTAGCTAGTAGAAAAGTAGATAGTAGAAAAAAACTGTATATGTCTGTATATGTTTTTGTTGGATATGTCGGATAATCAGTTGTATTTCTTGGCTTACTTGCATCCTTATAAAATTCACCTTTTTGTACATTATTTTTCGTATTTTTATGTAAACAGTATTCGAGGCTGCAATAATTGGTAGTAATATATATATGATATTTGATTAATCGTCTTTCAAAGTGCACTCATTTATAGTCTTAATTTAATTTGTATTATGGTTTAAAGTCGCGTGACGCAGCCAGAGAGCCTTCGTTATACCAAAATGCATTGTAAATTATCCTGAAACTCAATGAAATTAAAGCTTACGTTCTCTTAACAATGATGTTGACATGTTTCCTTTATATATTGGATATGAAATCTGTCTAAAATTTACGCAATTGGTTATATCTGTGCTCGTAGACGAAAGTGGTATATTTTTGATTTTTCTCAAATTTGCTTTTTCTAACGAAATTGTTAAAAAACGGTTCCATCATAAGATCATCTATCATTCTATCATAATATCATAAGTTAGGGAAAACGGAGATCTATCAATAGATCTCCGCGTTAGAATAAAGATTTATCGATAGATCTTCGTGTAAAGAAATGAAGACTTATCGTTAGACCTCTGTGTATGAAAAAAGAAGATTTATCGTTATATCTCCGTGTTAAAATAAAGATTTATCGATAGATCTCCATTTTAGAGAAACGAAGATTTATCGACAAATCTTCGCTTTAGAATAACGAAGAACTATCTAAATAACTTTGATTCTTTATGCGATAATTTGCCAAAAATCAGATTTATACCCAATTTGTCTTTTCACAGATATTAGATATAATGTAAGCGAATCTCGTGGCATTTTCTAGTATAAGTATGTTATTATTTTGTAAACAAGTGCTTTCATTTAATTTGTGACTATACGCAAGTGATTAGTTCTAATTTTGTTCGTATGACTAGCACTCTTGGAATGACAATGACGTAAGTGGAAAACACGCTTTCTACACTTATGAGTGGCCACTGATGGGCTATGGGTACCATTGACACACACAAAAACGAATACACAAACACCCAGACCCAGAACAGGAATCTAAACTCACCACTCAGATACCTGTCTAGCCGGTTCCTCCTCTATATTATGCATGTTTTATACATAAAAACCTTCCGTTTGAATCACTTTATCTCTTAAAAAAACTGCATTAAAATCCGTAACGTTTTTTTAAAGATCTTACGTAGTCACAGACAGCGGGAAGCGATTTTGTTTTATACTATGTAGTGATTAGTCTGAATTATGTATTAGTAGGGAATTATAGACAACACTTCCGATACATGTATATTTTGATTATATGGTATTTGCATTTATGTCATTGTCATTCTAATAGTGTGAAATGGGCAATGTGCGGATCTCGGGAATCGTGCTATCTCCCTCGCACGTTCGTGCACGCACGCACGTGCGAGCGGGACGCCAATGGGCCCGTAAAGCGGCGTATACGCTTTCGTATTACTTAAAGCATTATTATAATTATGTATAGATGTAATTTTATTCGCTAGTCAAAAGTTATTCTTTAAATGGAAACTCCTTGAAGATATTTTGAATTGTATTTTACTTTAAGAGTAAGGTTCATTTTCGTTTCCAGTTCGAGCTTTAGGTTGTATTTTAGCCATAGACGGTCGATTGTAGGATTTTGGTTTGGTGTACATTTATTAATATTAAGTATTTCTCTTATGTACTATTCATACAATGAATTTTTTTCTTATACTATAGACAACAAATTACGTTGTTACCAAAGACAATTTTCCCTTTTTTTATCAATTAGTCAATGATAACTAACAATGATTTTTCCAAATATTGGTCCTAAATTAATTGATAATTTTATGATACTCATACTTATACTCCTTCATGATCATAAAAGTTCATTTTACTCTAGACTGCCTATTAATTTCAATATACCAAACCAGTCTTACAAGACACCGTCACCACAACTACTGCACACTATGTCATATCAAAAGCTATAAGCGATCACGATATTGTAAGCGCGCACCAATGATCACCACAGTGACTAATGTAGGTAATATTATACAATAATATTATGTATCTTATGTATAATAATATTTTATTTATGATCAGGCGTTTAAACAGTTTCTAATGTAAAAGAATTGCCATCGCCTTCCAATAACATTAATTTTAATGGCTGTGTTTTGTTATGAAGGGTCGTAAGGGAAATATTTTTTTCAGAGTTCTAACTCAGTCCTCAGTGGTAGTATGGCATCTGTGGTCAATCTTGGGGTAAAACCCATTATTATCACACTGTTGGGCACGGGTCTTCTCTTAGAATGAGAGAGTTTTAGGCTATAGTCCACCGCGCTGGTCAAGTGCGAATTGGTGGACTTCACACACCTCCGAGAACTTTTTTTTTTTTAAAGAACTCTCGGATGTGTAGGTTTCCTGCTTGTTTGATGTTTTCTTTCACCGAAAAGCAAGTGAAAATTAATTTCTAATACGTAATTCATAAATCAGTGGAGCGTGCCTGGGTTTGAACCTCGGACTTCCCGATTGAGAGGGCAAGTTTCAACCGTTAGGCTATCACTGCTCTAGGTGGTCTCGTGGTCAAACTTAGGTAAGACTAATCTTATCTGGGGTTGATTTCAAAGAGTTTTAGGCCATAGTCCACCGCGCTGGCCAAGTGCGAATTGGTGGTCTTCACACACCTCCAAGAACCTATTTTTTTTTAAAGAACTCGGGTGTGTAGGCTTCCTCATTAAGTTTTCTTTCACCGACAAGCAAGTGATAATTAATTTCTAATACCCACATAACTCAGTGGTACGTGCCTGGGTTTGAACCTCGGACCTCCCGATTGAGAGGCCAAGTTTCAACCATTAGGTTATCACTGCTCTGAGTGAGTACCCGTATCACCCGTGATGTATCAATTTATGCTTCTATGGTATAAAAAGTTATAAATATCATTTAAAATATTATTATACATATGATTAATATCTTTCACAAGCTCAACACTTATTGTAATTAATATGGTAAGGTACTATGTATTTTAAACATTAATGTTTTGATGATAATATTTGTTTAGTTTATTTCCATTACTCTGAAGATATTTAGCACTAAACCGATTGGTATAGCGATCCTTTCATATTAAAATATATCAAGTTTTTACTTACTTAATCATTTATTTCAGACAATAAAGTAATTTTTAAAGTTAATTACGAAATATAAGTTCCGAGGATTATTAACACTTAGTCGTTTAGAAGAAATATAATATGTGAAGTAGCAAGCAGAAATATAACAGGCGTATCCATGATACAGACGGCGAATACCTATAATTAGTAATGTTTGTATACAATTTATATTTTAAACTTATATTTGAAATGTGTGAAATATCTGAAGTGGACTAACTAAGAAGAATCGATTTTTATATTTATATGTACTACTCGACTGAAACAATTAGGCGCATGACAGTTGAATCGTCATTAGAACTAGGGATTTCCCATCCCGATACGAAATATATACCAAGAGTATGTAAATATGCATTTTCTCTTGTTAAAAAAATCCATAATTTGAATATAAGAGTCCCTTTGGTCCTTTGAGGTTTATTGACGAATAATCAATATGCGACTTCACTTCTCTAGGGGTTGCGCGGGGATAGAAGCGAGGTGCGGGGTACAGAACCGCTTTTGTTTCATGTGCCTACTTGTTGTGGTCACGTAATATATTTACATGAATTGGAATTTTGTCTTATTGGACTTTTTTGTACTATTCGAATTTTATTTTATAAATAAATAATCAAATGTAACAGGATCGCTCCACCAATCCCACTAAAGCACAAATCGTTCAACACTTGACATTTGCTCTCTTGATCTTACCCCGTACCAAAGTTGTGAAATGACAATAAGTGCGTCAAAAAACAATCCCTTACTTATTATTTTAATCCAAAATTTACTAAACGTAAATTTATAAGGACTATGGTATAAAAGAAAGAGACTGCAACATTACATTTGTCTCTTTCTACAAATATTTGTACCAATGTTCGCTTGTTTGTAGGCAAATGTCCAGTTTAACTAATTTTTTAAATATATTATTATGTATCGTCATGGTATAATTGCTCCAACATTGGAAATATTGGTGCCAACACTGTTTGTGATTATTTTGAATATTTATATAGAACATTGGTGTTAACTTTGGCAAATAGGCGACTTGTTTTTTGCTGGTAGAAACTACACATGTTACTACTCTTGTTTAAGAGTTTTACATTGTTGTTGTAGATATTATTAATATCTCTATACTATTCCAAAAATATGCCTATAAATTATCTTTGTTGTCTGCTCAGTAATCGAAATTAGGATATTGCGCGTCAGAATATTCCAGTACATTGTCTGTTTTTTTAGGGTCATGCGAAATTAGAAACATTTTTATGTATGGCAACATCTTCCATATTTCCTTAAACGTGTATGAAAATTAAAAATGGCATGGAAAGAGAATTTTATTTTATAGCAAATAACAATGTAGTTTCTATTAGTAAAAAAATAAACAATATGTAACAAAACAAAGGAACCTCGATTGTGTGAGTGCATGTAGTTATTGTATTTTTGGATGTTGTAAACCTACGGATATCCCTAGCGGTAAGGTTCAATATTTGGAGATATTTTTATTATTTTGCATTTTTTTATTAAACTCTTGCTAAATTATTGTGCGTTTTCTTTTTATGATCCTTTTTGTTTTCTAGTTTAATTTTGTTATAACAACATACAGCAGTCTTATTGCAAAGAATACAAGAAGAAGAAAGAAAACACATTATAGTCTGTTCCTTTTAACAAACGAGTACCAACAATTTTGACTGCGTTTCTATTGGTCTACGTAATCAACATAAAGTCCGTTCCATACAAACGCTGTAGTTACGTATACTACTCGATCAAACTAAGAATAGGAATAAAAATGTCCTTGAAGTGAAATATTTTATCTGAAAGTAAGGTTCTAAATAATAAACAAAATCTAAATAAATAACATGAATTATTTTCACAACTAATAAAATGTAGAGGTACAATATAAAATTTATAGCTTCTATATTATACTTTAAAAATCGAAACATCGGCTATGACATCACAAAATGGCTGAAAGTCATTCCTATTCTTAATTTGATCGCGTAGTACATTTAGTTAGGTTATCAACTACCTGCCCTACCCGTATTTTAGTGGGTGAACCAGACGATATTGTTTGTGCGTGAGTCATGGCGAACATGTGTCCTGTAGTTAAGCGTACTAAGCGCCCTTTACAATCTACAGAAAAACAAATAATATACAATTTGTTTAAATCATTTCAAGAGTCTGATCATAATAGTTCACATAATGATATTGCCAAGACAATAGCAAGTTCAACTGGAATTCATGTCTCTACGGTGTACAAGGTAAACATTTTTTCTTAACCACATTTGGCATTTTGAAAATATTATTTATTTAAATATTAAAATGTTTAATTTAATGTCACATTGACATAACTCATTTTATATATCTTTTTTGACGATGACAGTACAAGGTATTCTTCATCTTGCCGCTGCGTTCAATTAATTATACATATTACAGATATTACTAGATGTTTCATTTTTTTTTAGGTTATTGAAGAGATGAAATCAGGTGGACCACCAAAATCACCGAAAAAGAAAAGAAATCGCTTGAGTATTATCAATAAATTTGATGGTTTTACGAAAAGCGCTCTACGAAATATAGTGCACAAATTTTATTTTGAAAATGAAATGCCTACATTAGATAAAATTCTGAACATCGTAAACGAAGATTCTGATTTTCCGTCTATGTCAAGATCAACATTGTACAACGCACTAAAAAAATTGGGGTTTTCCTATACTAAAAGAGGTAGAAACAGTATTTTAGTAGAAAGGCCGGATATAGTTTTATGGCGACGAAAATATTTAGACGAAGTAAAGGCAGCCAGACAAAATGGAACTACTATATATTATTTAGATGAGACGTGGATAAATGCCGGACATACAAAAACAAAAATCTGGGTTGATAACACAGTGACTACATCGAGATCTGCATTTTTAAATGGTCTATCAACAGGATTGAAAAATCCCCCAGGTAATATATTGTGTTTGAATCTTATAAATATATAAATGCACATATCCTATTAAAATACGCACTATTCCATTGACGGATGCTTTATTATTATTATTGCAGGAAAAGGCAAGCGGCTTATCATTGTACACATCGGCAGTGTTAATGGATTTGTAGAAGAAGGATTGAAATATTTTGAATCAAAGAAAACTGGTGACTACCACCAAGATATGAACGCCACAGTGTTTGAAAATTGGTTCCAATATGTTTTACCTAAATTGGATGAGAATGCAGTAATTGTTTTAGATAATGCGTCATATCATTCTCGAAAACTTGACAAATCACCTACAACTTCATCTCGCAAACAAGATATTATTGAATGGCTACGGTCGAAAAATATTGATTGTAACGAATCAATGTTAAAATTGCAACTTTTGGATTTGGTTAAGCAAAATAAAGATCGTTTTGAAAAAATTGTTGTAGACGAGATGGCTAAGTCCACAAATCGTCGCGTCATACGTTTGCCGCCGTATCACTGTGAGCTCAACCCAATTGAACTTGTTTGGGCTCAAGTGAAGGGATATGTAGCAGCAAATAACAAAAGTTATAAAATAAATGAAGTTCAAACTCTTTTGTTACAAGGTGTAGCTAAAGTGGATAGAAAAAAATGGTCGTCATGTGTCAATCATGTGATAACCAAGATCGAATCAAAAATGTACGGTGTCGACAATCATGTAGAAAATATCCTAGAGCAGTTTATTATTGACGTATCTGCAGAAAGTTCATCAGAAGGAAGTGATGACGATAGCTTTTAAGATTACACGAAAGATACTTATAATTTGATTGCATGTTCTAGCATACTATTTGAATATACAATTAGAAAATTGTTTTATTGTTTTATTTATGAAAATTTTAATAATGCAAACAGCAAACAATGGCACGAATACACTAAGTATGCACATTAAATACATATGATAATAATTTGATTATCTCTACTAAATTTTTAAAGTAATCAATATGAACGAGGCTTAACTATTCCAAAACACGAACAATAGCATTGGCCCCACCCCCAAAATGACCCATCTCACTCTGTCAATATCGGAAATGTGCGAGAGACATACTCAGTACTCGTTTGTTAAAATAAACAGAGTATAGTAAACTATTAATGACATTACATAATATATCTTAGCGACAAATTGTACCAGGCCTATTTTTGGTTGGGTTAAGCCCCTCCCAAACGAAAGTCACGGATACCCCACCCCAGTGCTTCTCAATAGAGACCGACGAAAGTCGTTTACAGTTTCGGTCAAGAAGGAGGTTTCGAAAAGGATTCGTTTCGGCCACAAGTCCGAATCTTTACGCACAGTGAAATACGTTCTTGAAATTTTGGGCTACGTTCGGGTGTACCCGGGAATTCGCTTTCGTATGCACTTAGGCAAACTGTTAGCGGCCAACTGAATTTGCGACGTATCGGTTTAGTACGCACTTCCATATATTTGAAATGGAGTGTCCAAAGTTTGCTAGTTTGCGCTCACTGTACGCAGTTTGCAGCGTTATGTGCGCCGACTTTCTCAGTCAGTAGCAAACTCGGCAAAACCGACTACAGTCCTCGACAGCGATATGGTTTTTTGCCGGACGTAGTGAGTCTGTTTGCCGCAAACTGTTCATGACTTAGTAAGGGGCTGTCCATTAATCATGTGAGGCTCGAAAGGGGGGGGGGGGGAGGGGTCCATAAAAAATCACGAAATGTCACAAGGGGGGAGGAAGGGTAAAGTAATATATCACGTGTACTTATTTTTTCGGCAAGCGCGCGATACTCAACCGAAAAGCGGCGTTACATGTATTTATTTTTAGTCAAACGCGTACTTTTATCATATTTATTATATGATAAAATTAGATGATACTTATATCAGTGTATTTTTGCAAATAAAAAAAATCCTTGCAGGTACGAATAACACGTGAAATAGGGGGTGTGGGGAGGGGTGGTCTTAAACCTCACCACGTATCACCAAGGGGGAGGGGGGATCAAAAAATGCCAAAAAAAAACATCACGTGATTAATGGATGGCCCCTAAGCAGTGCTTAGATACGTATAGAACCGGAACTACTGCCCACGTATAGAAGTCCTCTTTAAGTGTCTCTAAGATATTATTTACTACAAAAATATCCATCATGACCAACACACACTTTTTTCGTGCAACTATAGTAAAGTAAAATTTCAGTCACTCGACCTAAATAAGCGGCTAACTCATTTTAGTAGCTTGATGCGTACAAAAATTGTTCTAAGATTTCAGCTAACTCTAATTTCAGTTCACCACAAATTTGCGGTTCACTCAGTCGTTCGTTAACAGTTTGCATACTGGGGACACAGAATCTTCAGTATGCCGACAGGCTGAATGTAACAATTTAGCTTTTTATATCTTTAATTTAAAATTCAAAAAAGTAGTAAAATAAGTAGCCTTATTGAATTGAAGGGAAGCAAGTCGAGTGCTTTTAAATGTGTGTAAAATGTGTAAAATATGAAAATTGTAGAGAATTATTGAAGTGAAACTTCTTTATCGGGGTTGGAAAAAAATTTAGTGTAACATTTTTTCATTACGCGCCATCTTTTTCTGTTACGCGCCATTATCGGTTACGTTACGTTACGTTACGTTATCCCTACCACGCGTGATATTAGATAGATTATTATAGATTAGATTATTAGATAAAGTTTAATAAAAGCCTTTTATTAAACTTTATCTAATTTAACTTTATTTAACCAATTTCTGTAAAGTTGCATATAGTAAATTATTTTTTGAAAAATAACGTCATAAAGAAGTTTCACTTCTTACGAGTGTACGCTAGTACACGCACACATTTTTTTTTTCGTACAGTTTCGGTTTCGGGGGGTGACGAAGAGTTAATGGGCGATCACGAGCAGTTGGGGCGTAGTACCTACTTTTATGTCCTAACTAGTCATTCTATAGAAAAGCTTACATTTAGTGGAGATGTTATGGCAGCTCGATGTGTGGAATATTAGGCTATTAGAAAACTCGCAAATAGGTACTTTAGTAGATATGTGGCTTTCACAAATTTTTAACCCTTCACTGTCAAAACTATTTCTATGTCCAGCGATTTCATCCGCATTCAAACAAAGAATAAAATATTCCTTTTTTTTTACTGACTGAAGTAGCAAACAACACAACAAGCGTGCAGTCCACCTGATGGTAAGTGGTCACTGCCGCCCATGGACATCTATAATCAACCATATACAAACCGTGGGTTCTATCCCAAGTCAATCACAGATGCGTTGCTACTCTCGAGGACTATGATGGTCACCTCATGTGAAAGTGTGCCGGTAACCACACCCTTTTATCGAAATGCAAGAAAATGCTTCACTTTCACACACTGCTTTCGCTTGTGTTATAATATTACGATCGTACTGACTCGGAATATTCTTTAATTGATTTCAGTAATTTAAGTATTTTTAATGCGATTTAAACACATACAGATATTTTAACAATTAAATAAATAACTTTTCTTATTAGGTAGGTACTTACTAGCTGACCCGGCGAACTTCGTTCCGCCTTAAAGTAAAAAATCAAAAAATATCAGTGTTTTTCCACTATTACATGCATGTATTATGCACAAAAACCTTCCTTTTGAATAATTCTATCTATAAAAAACTGCATTCAAATCCGTAGCATCGTTTTAAAGATCTACGCATAGGAACAGACAGGGCGAAGGGACTTTGTTTTATACTATACAGTGATTCAATATCTTTCAATCTTTCTTTTTTGCAAATCTAATTGACACGCGAAGCTTTTATTTTTATTAAATGTACTTATGACTACAGAAGCATTACAGAATTTAATTTGAGAATCTCGTCGATTTTCTTTTGTTCTATCGCCTCTTTTGGACTTCTTATCCTCCTTGAATCGATTCCCCAATGCTGGGGGTCGTGACCTCATTACAGGTTGTTCGAGAGAAGCCTCTTCTTTACGATGGACCTTCATCTTCCCCGGTCTTGTGCGATGTGTAAAGCATCGGCAACTTTCGTATTGAGTGTGGTGCGGATCTGGTCTGACCAGCGCATCGGACTTCTGCCTCTAGGCCTCTTGCCGTCAACCTTTCCAGTCACAATCAGCTTCTCCAGGTTGTTATCTATTTTGCGTGCGATGTGACCGAAAAACTCCAAAATGCGGCGGAGGCACACGTTTGGTAGTCGAGGTCTTTTTTCTATCTGCAGTTGTTGTAGGATAGATTTATTGGTACGATGCGCTCGCTGTCCAAGGGATTCTGAGCATTTTCCTCCAACACCACATTTCAAAGGCATCAATGCGCTTAGGGTCTGTGGCTTTCAGTGTCCATGTTTCCGAACCATATAAGAAAATGGAGAACACTAGTGTGGAGATAAGCATCTTCTTTGTGTTTAATGTGATCTTACGGTTTCTCCAGATTCTCTCAAGCTGGGACATAGCGTTTTTTGATATTGTGATACGCCTTCGTATTTCCGACTTGCAGGAACCATTATTACTGATGGTAGCGCCCAGGTATACGAAGTTGTTCACGATCTCTAAGTTGAGTTTTCCAGTAAGGCTCAGTCTACCCGTGCGATCTATCACCATGATCTTAGTCTTTGATCTATTTATGGAGAGCCCCAGTGCTCTGCTCGCTGACTCCATTCTGTCCAAAAGTAAGCACATTTCTTCCTCGTTTGCTGCAAGGAGGATGGTGTAGTCGGCGTACCGTAAATTTGTTATTCTTGAGCCATTGATGGTGATGCCACCCTCCCAGTCATCGCAGGTACAACGTATAATGTGTTCACCGTAAATATTGAACAGAATAGGTGACAAGATACATCCCTGTCTAACACCTTTGTTGAAACTGAAGGGTTTCGATGTAATTCTATCCACTCGAACAGTTCCCCTGCTACTTGTATAGAGGCCCTGCAACAGTTTCACAAGATGTTTGGGAACTCCCATCTCTTCTAAGACCCTCCACAAACAGGTCCAGTCAACGCAGTCAAAAGCTTTGCTATAATCGACAAAACACATTATAAAAGGAGTGTCGAATTCGTAAGCCTTTTCAATCAGTTGCCTGACATTAAGAATTTGTTCTCGCGTGCCTTTTCCTTTTACAAAACCTGCTTGCTCTTGCGGAATCTGTCAATCGAGGTAATATCTGATGCGGTTGTTTAACACGTGGAGTATTACTTTGCTTGCGTGCGATATTAGGGATAGAGTACGATAGTTGTCACACTTTCTGGTGGATCCTTTTTTGTGCAGAGGTAGCACTACCGACTCAGTCCAATCCTTTGGCCATTTCCCGCTGCGCCAGATCTGGTCGCAAATTCTGTGAAGCATGTTAATCCCAGTTTCACCGAGAGATTTTAGAATCTCAGCGGTTATCCCATCGGATCCAGGGGCTTTTCTAGGCTTGAGTTTTGCTAGCGCAGCGTTGATTTCCGCTTTTAAAATAGGTGGCTCTAAGTTCTCATCCTCTTTGACTCCGAGGATTGCCTCTTTTGGTGGTGTAGATCTTGGATGTTTGTAAAGGTCTTCACAATACGTACGCCATCGTTCAGCTACCTCCTCAAGTTCATGGATGGGTTTGCCATCCGTGTCTTCTTATAACTCTTATAACTTCTTATACTTCTTATAAACAAATCTAAAACGTTATATCGTCCAACCTATTTCCTCAAGAATATTTCGTTAACATATACATATAACTACAATATACCATGTAGTTTTGCCGTGTCAGCTTTATACTGATGCAGTATGTAAATCAGCACGGTCTGGCAAACCATTGCACGGGCTTTGCCAAGAGAACTGTCACCTAAAATAAGAATATTTCCGACCTTTCATATTTTCAAATGGATATGAGAAAACGTTAAATTTTAGTTTGCAACAGCGGTTACAAAAAGCAATGCTTAAAGAAAGTACGCTACGTGACTAGTAGGAACGGGAGTCCCTTTTGATATTTTAATCCGATTCCGTAAACTCATTTCTGTGCAATTTCTTTTGAAACATTTCTTGGTATTATGCAGGTAATGGAATATAGAGCCTGATCAATTCTTTGCAACTACGAATAACTATTGTGATTCTAGTAAGACGATTTTCATCAATTTGCCTTCGCTTGTTCGCTTAGGGCTTACTGGACTGAAAATGTTCTTGGAAAGTAAATGTGAAAATAAAAAAAAATGTGATATTTAATTCTTACAAACAAATGTGAGTCGCGATGACACCCTTCAACGAAATGCAAGAACCGCTTTACGGTAGAAACAGATGTGGTGATGGTACCTCTTCGCTCAAACCTGTCGCTCCGGTGGTTGTCTACGGCGCAAAGAGGACTCCTAGATCTCTAAAGGAATGCGACCGGAGTACTCTGAGCGTGTTCCCCGTCGGGCGCCTTCCAGGTGAGCGCCCACCGCTCCGTTTGGTCTTTACAGCTCCATAAAGGGCAGCGGTATGGGTCGACATACCGCTGCCCTTTATGGGGTCGCCTGACTGAATGGTTCGAGCTCACACTCTAGCCGCCCGCAACCCCGGAAGCTCCCTTTTACTCACCTCTTACGACAGGCAGGGGGGATACCGGAGGCCTATTCTGATCACGGAACTAAAGACACGGTACATATTTTACTTGGCTTACGAATTAAATTCGTAAGTTGAGTAAGTTGGTACATTATTCAACTAATCAATCGATCAATTTAAAAGGAAGGTTTTTATGTATAATACGTGCATAATATAGTGGAGAAACACTAATAATTTAAGATTTTTGACTTTTAGGCGGAACGAAGTTCGCCGGGTCAACTAGTTACTTTATTAAGCTCCAAAAATTGTATGTCGAAGTTGTATGTTTGTATTCCCATACCTAAATGGTGTGATCAAGTAGCGTGACTGCTCTCGTTAACGCGGTGGTTACGCAATGCCTTCTACTCTGTTGCCTGTCGGTGAGCCATTGATCAACTGCCTCAAAACACTTCTATTAACGGAGTTTATTTCTAATGTAACGTGACAATACACTTTATTATTTTGAACAGGAGTTTCTAAACTGCGTGTTGGAATGTCAAGGACCTATCTTATAGGATCTTCCCTAGTGACCGACCAAATGTCGATTTTTGGCAGAAGCAGAACGTATTTTTTTGGACCGAAGGGGGTCGAAGTCGAATCCGACACGTCGGTCGTACATTTTTTTCAGTTGTGTAGTACCTAGTCCAGACCTATTAGTCTTAACAGCTTCACGAGGTTTTGGAGGCGAACCTGAAGCTCATACGGGACAAAAAACTATGGGCTAAAAAGGAAATATGGTTTTGGTACCTCTGGTTCCTCGACTTTCCGCTATCGCTAGTGTAGTTCTGGTATCATGGGGGTAACGTAAAGTTCGTCAGCATTTTAAAGGAAGTAGAACACTTTGCGGTTTTCTTTCTTAGGCCCATATTTAATTATACCTATTAACAGCAGTGTTAAGCGCTATTGGATTCGGTTTCCTAAGGGAAAATGTCTCCTTTTTTAAGGCGTTCCAACTTAATGGTTACTAAAATCTTATCCAGGGTTGATTACGGATACCCATGGGTTTACCAGGTGATGAAACCAACGTTTGATCGGGGGGATACCACCAGCAAACTTATTTGTAGCATGAAGCAGTTTTTGCGTTTCGTTTTAGGGGTTGCTACAACTACATAACAAATCCTTAGATATGTAGCTGTGGCAGTCCTAAACGTTATTACGAGAATGAAACCTAAAAACAATAAAAATAATACTGTATAATACATATACAATACAACAAATCCTTAGATATGTAGCTGTGGCAGTCCTAAATGTTCTTTAAAGCGCCTAAAATTAAGCGGTTTGCATAATTATTTGCAATTCGTAATTATAGTCGGTTATAAATAACAGATACCTAATATTTAATTTTACGACATTCTATAGTTTATCTTATTTACAACCCTGTCGCATGTTTATATTATTTTGTTATGAATAAGTACCTATGCATGAAAAAAGTAGGCAACATATAACTTTATAATTAATATACCTATATGTATATTTTTGTAATGGAGCATTTCCCAGTTTATATTTAATGTTCATACCTATCAGTGGCGGCGCTAGACAGTAACTTTATGTAAGCAAGGATAATTCGGGAGGTCCTCCGTATTAAAGTCGATCTGTTCTTTGTCGACCAAAAATACATTCGCCAAACGTATAAAAAACAAAGTAGCTCTGCAGTTTATCGACTAAAATATGAAGGCAAATTTAAGTCGTTCTGCAGTCTGTCGGCAAACAAATAAAAAGGTCGCCAAATCTCGATCCTCCAGCCCCAAAAACACCAACACGAGCCCCGTGCCCCTTTGCACCGCGAGGACGTAGGCGGAGGCCCACACCGCCCACACTCCACATCTTACGCCGCCACTGGCTCATATGGTCATGAAAATAATAAAAATGGTCGCTTCCTCTCTTTTTTTCTGTTTTTAGGCGCTATAATACAAAATCTAACATTCTGACAACTGAGACAGCTACGTCTTATGTTACATACAATCCTTTAAACCATTTGGGTTGTACGGATTACTAAGGAAATGGATGTCCATTTCTTTAGTAATCCGTATGTACAAACTACCAATTTGCCCTTGCCTAGCGTGGTGGACTATGGCCAAAACTCTGTCATTTCTGTCACCCAGCAGCGGGACAATGATGGGTTTTAGATAAGACTAGATACACGTTCGAAGGAGGTTATCCTCCTTCTAACGCAGACAAGTACAAAGAATTCGTCTCAGTGAGTTTCTTTAAGTAGGTAGCAAAATTGTTCGGTAGAGTCACCTCGCTGTTCATGTTATTTATTCATGTCACCTGTAGTTTTTTTATGTTGGCGCAAATAAAAAATAATCAAGTTAGAGGGTCCACTATCGTAGCAGCGAAGGTATTCACAAAATTGCGGTTAGGCGAAGCAATACACTCAATTACATCGGTCCTACCCACCCTAATATCAGAGATGGATATACCAGCATAGTAGGTAGGTATATTTCGGAGATAAATCACCGAGGTATTGGCTTGTGAATATTTTATAACAGAGCTAACTTGCCCCGGCGATGATTACGTAGAAAAAAGCGATGAAGGGTAGGTACCTCTTTATTATTTCCCTCCCTTTTCGTTCATCTCGTAACTCCGAAATTGATGGGTAAATATTTTTTATAGACTCCGCGACTGGCGCGCAACGCTCGTATGTTTTGAATATTTTTACAATCATTTCGTTTATGGGCGTGTTTTGAATTAAGCATGTTATGTAGCGCGTATAGACAAATGTCCCATTATGTATTCCGTCGTAATAACTGAAAATGAGAACGCCGCTTTCCTGCAAATATAATCGTGTTGCGCGACGCGTTTTTGGTAATGTTTGGATGGAGTGGATTTTTTATTTAGCCTGTCTACGTATAAATCATTTAAAGTAGGTTGACACACACACTCCGTTTGAATATCTTGCTGGAGCTTAAAGTTTTGTTTAAACATTTGTGTTTGTTTCCTGTCGTTAAAATCTACATCTTTCTGTCTTATTTGGTAATGTGTAAACTTAGGATTGTACTCTATAAAGGATATTTGTTTGCACGCTCGTTTTTGCCACGGACGTGCAAGTTGTGGAATGAGCTTCCTCCTGAGGTATTCCCGGAGCGATATGACAAGGGGTTCTTCAAGAAAGGTGCGAAAAGAGCTCTCCTTTAAAGCCGGCGATGCATTGGCGACTTCTCTGGTGTTGCGAATGTTCATAGGCGACGGTGACTACTTTCCATCAGGTAGCCCGTCTGACTTATGGTTAGGTTAAAGTATAAAGAAAAAAAAAATACTTAGATTAATGTGACTCGCAACTTGATCCTTGATTGAGGCAATATAAAAAGCAAAAATTTTCGTCTTTCTACGTGGCGGACAGAAATAATGCGAATATTTGTAATTTTTATTAAATTATTAAAATATATTTCAAGAATGTTTGAACGTTGCGCAACATCAAAAACGAAGCCAGCGATTGACCCAAATATTTGTGAAATAAAATGATATTAGGCACAAAATATTTACAATTTGTATAGATGTTCAAATGTTGGCATGGAGAGCGGGGATGTCTCGGCGGGTCGCTGAAGGGGCTCTTGTCCGTGCTGCGTCAAACGGCGCTCTTAACATCGATTTTCAGGGCTAAATGGGAATTCTTTGAAGCATTTTGTCACGGGAATTTTTACGATTATTTTTGAAATTTCACAATCTTCCGTGTCTTTTGCGTCACTTTTGTGGAAATCGAAGAAGGAAATGGTCTCATCTACTATTTATGTGCTCACTAGCGCTCATAAATAAACTCTAAATTGTGCAGAATTTGATTGTACTTTTTATAGACTGTATTGTTTAAGACAAAACATGCGTTCCTAGTAGAACGAATAAGCCTTGTTAACTAGTGACATGAAATGTACCTAAGTCCAGTAGCGTACCTACATGGGTTCCTGTCGCCCGGGGGCCGAAGCTGTATGTATTCATCGCCATAGGTTAGCGGTTTTAGTCTTCGAAAAAAGGAGAAATCTGTATAATCTTTGACATCTGCGAAAAGAGCTCTCCTCTAAAGTGATGCATTAGCGACTTCGCTGGTGTTGCAAATGTCCATAGGAGAAGTTTTCTACTTACCATCAGGTAGCCCGTCTGCCTTATCGTTATGTTTAAATATAAAAAAATATGCAATTTCACGATTAAAATAAAAGGTCGCGAAATCTGAATATTTTGCTGGCCCCAAAATGTGTCGCTTGAAGGCGCAAGTTGAGATTTGAGTGTTTCAAACAGGAAATGCCGGTAATATGCATTTTGCCGCCCTCCCAAATCTTACCATCCAGGGCCAAGGCCTGTAACCTATGCATGCTTCGCCTCTTTTAAAAAGCTTTTCGGGTACAAAAAGCATTTATTTATTTATATATTTTTGCTACTCTCGAGGAAATGAATGCCGAAGTACTTACTCTTATCTTTCACCTTATCACAACTTTTTAAACACTGCAGTGTCATTATATCTTATATAAAAGGCATAAAAAGTTTCATATACTTAAGACGTAAGATTTAGGTAGACCTACACAATAAAATTATATTTAACATTTGTGTCGTACTTCGTAATGTTGTTTAGTTTATTTGTTTTCATATTTTTCTGTTTGTATTTGTGAGTGCGAACCTGTGAATAAGTATATGTTCTATCTCAATAAATACGGGCCTGAAATGTCGGCATGTTAACTAGAATAATCAGAACGATGTTTGTCGTCAGATCGTGAAGTGTTCACGTCAGGCGCTGCGTCGAATGTTCCTTATCATCAATTTTGAGTGCTTAGAGGGTATTATTTGGGGAAGATTTTGTTACCTACATTATTGCGAATACGAAATTAATTACAGTATTTTTATATTGTACGTTCTTTTCCATCTTTTTGTTACAAGATTGAAGTAGCAAACGAGCATGCAGTGCACTGATGGTAAGTGGTCACTGCCGTCCATGGACATCTGTAACCAACTTCATACAGAACATGGGTTTCTATCTGAAGTCTACTTCCGAGGGCTAAGGTGGTCACCTGGTATAAAAGTGTGCAGGCAAGCACGCCCTTCCATCGAAACGCAAAAACTGCTTTACGCTAGAAATAGGTTTGGCGATGGTACTTCCCCGGATGAACTACCCTGGTTCTACCACCTATAAATTTAACAACATGGTGGAAGTGCAGAAAACAGAGAGCTTCGACCTAGAAAGTACCACAACACCTGTCACAAGCGTGAAGCAGTTCTTGCTTCATGCTATTGGCTTACTTTCATACATGACCATCTTACAGTAGTAACGCATCTGTGATTGACTTTCGACAGCACTCGCGTCCTTTTTTTATAGTTAGTCCTAACGATAAGGCTGACGCAGTCACCGTCCCCTATGGATATATGAAACTCCAGAGGAGTCGCCAATGCATCTCCGGCTTTGGAGAAGAGCTCTTTTTACACCTTGGAGAACCCCATGTCATAGCGCCCCGGGAATACCGTCTTTATGAAGTTGCTTAAATGTGTTTCTGGTTTATGTGTATCATAGTAACAAGGCGTGCTTTAAAATAATGTAGCCACGTGAACAACTTACGCGAGAAGTCTGAAGTACATTTTATGGTTGCTACGGAGTTCAAACGTTGGTAAGGATATATATACTTTCTTGTGAAAAACTTTGCATGGTTTGTCTTACCGTTCAAATATAATTTACTCTATCCTTTACATAAAAGGATAGGCTCTTATCACAAAGTAAATGGAAAATAACTCTTTGATTTCGTTTAAAAGGTGAAGGTGGTAGTCATTCATGGTCGTCTCTGTAGTTCCGGGATCAGAATAGGGCTACGGTATCCCATGCCTGTTGTAAGAGGCGACTAAAAGGGGCTTTCGGGGTTGCGGGCGGCTAGACTGGGACCTGGAAACGTTCGATCAGACGGCCTCAGGAAGGACAGAGGCATGCGTGGTCGCATACCGTCGTAAAGACCAGACGGAGCGGTGGGCCTAGCCGCTCACCTAGGAGGAGCCCGATGGGGCCACCTCGCTCAGAGAACTCCGATTGCGTTCCTTTGGAGATCCCGGAGTCCTCTTTGTAGCGCCAAGGACGGCCACGGGGGAGTTATAGTGCGGAAAAAATCCCACATAGCCCTGTGTAGCTCCACCGCGTCAGCATTTTTTTCTAATAAAATAAAAGTATTTAATATATCTTAGGGTAAGTAGTAAATGGCATCCATAGACATATCAGAACAGTATTTCTATGTGAACTTATTAAGTTTATTTTTCTTTTGATATTAAATAAACAATTACGAGTTGCACAGTGTTATATTTCTGTGCGCTTATTGAGAACGGTTATAATTAAAATTTTGGCCAATTAGAAATTTTCTACCAAAATTGTTAGAAAAAGAAAAAGGACGGGGTATGGATAGCTCTCCGTTTTTCTACACGTTTTACTAAAATTGTTATAATTCTATCAACAAATCTCCGTGTTAGAAAAACAAAGATCATTTTAAAAGAACCCCATATGTCCCCACTTTCGGTATATATAGGTCCATTTTCACAAGAGGCATATATGTATTTCAGAATCGGTCTTCAATATAGACGTTATCGTTGCTATAACCGATTAAGGCGTTGTTCAATACAATAACGCAGCTCTAAACAATGGTACGCAAAAGCTATTCAGGACATAGAATGGAACAGGCGTGGTCATAAGAAACAAAGCTGAATTGAATTGAAGTTGTTTGATTAATTGTGATCAATTTTAAGGCTCACTTTCATGTGCAAATAGGTGAAAGATTCACCGCTTGGTCACGAAATATTCGTTTGGCATTGCAAGTCACATTTTTGAATGATTTTTGCTAATTTTTGCTATAATTTTGAACTATACGGTAAAGCCACAACCGTTAGCCTACGAAATCTTCACTTGGAACAATTATTAGAGTAGAGCGGACCTTAGCAAATGTCACTAGAATTTGCAGTGAAATATTGTGGTCACACATTTGTTTTTAATGCTCAACGCCGACTCTTACAGAACGATTGACGCTTGAAAGTATTTTTTTAGGCTCTCGGCCTACACTTCTTAAGTTCGTTTCAGAGTTCGTTGTTCCTTAGTGAAAGTGTGCCGGAAACTACACTCTTTTAACTAATCGCAAGAAATGCTTCACGCTAGAAATATGCTTATGGTCATTTGCTAGTTAGTATATATGCAATAAAACATCTTTACTGTTATTTAAAGTAATATAACAATAGTCATTTTGATAACAAGCTTGTATATATGATATGCATACGAATAGCAAGAATACTAACATCAACAATGACCATGTAACTCTACTCTTGATCGGATCAGCGAGGATACGTGGCGGCTATCGTAAGACTTATTTATCAACAGGAAGCAATTAAACTAGTTGACGCAAGGGCGAGGCCAATGAAAACACAGATACTTACACGTATATATTTAGATGGATTGACTTGATATAGTTTACAGTTGCGTTTCTAAGAATTGAAAACAGACAAGGTTGAAAATTAAAATTTCAAAGTAGAACCAGTGTACTTCGACCGGGGAAGTACCACCGCCACACCTATTTCTGCGTGAATCATTTCTTGCGTTTCGATGTGGGTATGGTTGCCAGCACACTTTCACATGAGGCGACCATCATAGTCCTCGGGAGTAGCAACGCATCTGTGATTGACTTCTGATGGAACCCATATTTTGAATGAAGTTGATTACAGATGTCCATGGGCGGCAATGACAACTTACCAAATCAAATCAAATCAAATCAAATCAAATCAAATCAAAATCTTTATTTGCTAAATAAGGTACAAATGTATGGTAGTATGTCTTGAAAAGAAGATCCTCTTATTTTGCCATTTCGGCGTGCAAATTGTCATATAAATGACTATTTATGTTTATTTTTATTGTAATTGTGTACTATTATATTTAATTTAAATAAATCGAAACCAAGATACTATAAAAATATTCATGTCAATATACAATTAATTATAATAATGTCAACTTATTTCTAAATATTCATTAATAGAATAAAAACATTTATTTTGAAGCCACATTATAATTTCATTCTTAAATCTATTATACGGCAATTGTTTAAACAAGTCAGGAAGTCTATTATAAATTTTTATAGCCATTACATACACATTTTTATTGTGCATCTTTAAATTACACTGAGGCAGAACTAACCTATATTTATATCTAACAGGCCTGCATGACTCTTCTGCTTTAGTTTGAAAATACCATGGATATTTATATACGAACATACACATTTCTTTAATATACATGCATGGTAAACTTAAAATTTTATTTTTTGTAAATAATGGTTTACAGCTATCTATTTGGTGGACATCACATATGGCTCGTATACACTTTTTTTGTACTTTAAATGCACGTATTGCGTCTGTAGAGTTGCCCCAAATGATAAGTCCGTATGATAACACAGATGAGACATAGCCATGATATGCACACCAAGCGGCTTCTTCTGATACTGTCTGTGTAATTTTTTAAGAGCAAACACAAAACGGTCCAGCTTATTAGAAATAGATTCGATATGTTCTTTCCAATTTAACTTTTTATCAATAATAATTCCTAAAAATGTCGTATATTCTACTTCGTCAATAATTTTATTGTCATATTTAATATTTAATTGTGGTACATGTCTTTGATTATTAAAATAAATAATTTTAGTCTTACAAATATTTAATTTCAAATTATTAAGGTTCAACCAGTCAGTAATATCGTTAAGAGAATCTGTTACTTTATGTTTTAATAAGTGTACATTTTTATCTTTGATTAGAACAGTAGTATCATCGGCAAAGAGTATACATTGGTTTTTTGTACAATTTGGTAGATCGTTTATATATATCAAGAAAAGTAATGGTCCCATAATACTACCTTGAGGTATTGCACAATTATTTTGTTGCCTGTATTTAGATTGATAAATTATTTTCGTAGCTCTTTTTTTAACAATGCTTATTTTATCGATTTGTGTACACTGTTGGCGATCTTGTAGATAACTTTTTATTAAATCAAGTGATTTTCCACGAATGCCATATTTTTCTAATTTTTGGATTAAATTACTATGAAGAACAAAATCATATGCTTTTGTCATATCGAGAAAGAGGCTGACGATCGGTATCCTATCGTTTAGACTCTCAGATATTACCTTAACTAGATTAAACGATGCAATACCATACCATACCATACTTCAGTCAGATAAAAAAAGACAAAAGTAGAAGATCTGATGGTATAGTTATGGTCATAGTTACGAGTATAGTTTTGATAAAAAGGCGAAAGGGTCTGAATCTGTGCTAATGGCGGTTCTAGAATGTCTCTCACATTTGTCGGTGAAAAATAAAGAGATTCTTTAACTTTTTAAAGGTGTAGGTGAAGTAAATAACAGACGCTTTGCTACTCTCGAGGACTAGGATGGTCGCCTTATAAAAAAATATGGCGGCAACCACACTCTTCCATTGAAACGCAAAAAAATGCTTCCCGTTAGAAATAGGTGTGGTGGTGGTTCCTCCCCGGTCGAACTGCACTGGTTCTACCATCTGGAGTTTTAGTGGACTTTTAGTAGTCAACTAACGCATCATTGAAATACGACTAGAATTACCGACCTTAAATTTTTAAGTCGCGTTGTGAACCTGGAGCAATGTCGGAACGCCTCTGGTTAGAGTCTTCACCTTACCACACAACTAAATTCAGAGCTTGTTATATTTCCAGATTAAACAGAACAATGAAATTCTACACAGATACAGTACAAGGGTCACAATGTCACACCTATTGGACATACTTACTGGAGCTAACTTTCATTACCATGTAAAAAGACATTACTGCAATTATATATTAAAAATATTGATAAAAATAACAAAAAAGACAAACGTATCGTAAGGTCGTATTCCGATCCGGTGGTAGTGTCAGAAAAAAATGGAACTGACAATTTGTAAGTGCCCCCATAGGCCCATACAAAATAAAGACATTTTATTTCCTAAGTATAACAGTCGTGCTTTGTAAAATATGGCAGAAAGTCTCGTATTAAGCGTGTTAGCTCTTTCTTTTATTTCTTGTGTGATGTTTAAACGGTGTACCTATATATGATTAATATCAACCAGCTTGATGATAATAAAATTACTGGTAATTTAGAAAATTGTATTTGTAATGTAATAAGTACAAACCAATTTATTTATCTATCATAAGAATTTTACAAAAACATACAATAAAATAATCAATTTAAGCTACAGCTAATTTAAACACATACATACTTTTTATTAAACTAATTTGTAAAGAACATCAATTTAATACACAAATAGAGAGCGTGCCTGACGAACAAAAACACAGTAAGAAACTGCATAAAACAAACATATATTATTTTCTTCACAGATAACAAATTAGCTACTTAACTATCAGTGTCTGTTTTATTTGAACAAGCATCGATATCAGTCTCGATTAATCTGAATAGGTTCTGACCGGACGTAAACATAAAGTTATTATTGTTATCAAATGTCAAAGCTCCGATATACGGAATATCTGCGATCTTTATCATTCGGGACTTACTGAAGATAGTATCTATAACAATCTTATAAACTTCATCAATCCACCAAGCGTAGACCACGTCATCAAGATCGATCGTAAGTCCTCTTATGAACGCGTTCTTTGAGAGCCTGACAATTTCCTTGTTCCGTTTAGCAAATAATCCAATGTTGGACAGGAAAATGATTACATTGGACTTATGGATTACAAAGTTTTTCACACGCATGTCATCAACATAAATGTCAAAGTTAGCGTCCTTTTTTCTAACGATTTTGAATTCGCCATCTCTAACGAAATACACGTGGTCCTTGTAGAACAAAGATAGTATGGTATCTCCCATGGAGCTGAATGATTTGACGATATTAGTTTTGGTGTCCAAAGAGTAAATTCCATCGCTTCCTCCTAAGTACACTAAAGCATTAGCTTGGTCAATATCGAAAGTGCCGAAGTTCATGATTTTCTTACCTCCTGATATGACACTAACGTTGTTTGGTTTATCAAGGTTGATGTAACCAATCTTATAGTACTCAGGGTCGGTGAAAGTCGGCTCGAAGCTGAAGTATAGTACGTTGTTTGACCGTAGAATTCCTAATCTGTGGATGACGATGTCGTTTCTGAAAGGCGCGTCCAGTTCTAAGACGAATGATGTGTTGTAGCAAGTCTTGTTGTCGTTCTTCTGCACTTCTACGCAAGTCTTGCACTTTCTCTCCGCTGATGCCGTTGCTAAGGACGTGAGTAGAAACGTCAGCAACATGGTGACATCTGGAAGTAATAAAATAGAAAACGTCGTTAAATGGTAGAAGTTTTGAGTATTTTTATGTTTTTTAACATTGAATTGGCCTGCCTGGTGGACTGCTCGTTTGCACACAGTCCACCTGATGTAAAGTGCTCACTACCGCCCATCAGCGTCTGTAAGAAACTTCATACAGAACATAGATTCTATCTGTATATTATTACAGATACATACTCCTGAGTGTTAAGATGGTTGCTCATACAATAGTGAGCTGGCAACAATACCCTTTCCTTGAAAAGGCTTGCGTTTCGATGCTTTCAACTGCTGCACTTAAGAAATAGGTGTGACGGTGGCACCTGTCTAGTTCGTATACTCGTAAAGTAGGTGGTAGTTTTTGGTAGTGGTGGTATTTAAAAATGTTCTCAAGGAACAGACATTTTAATTTAACATTTATGTCGTAAGGAATGAACCTGGAAAACTGCGTGTCAAATGCTAACGGTTACAATGCGCAACATCATAGTGACTGTATGACGTTGCTTTGCTTATTAAACTTATATAATTATTAACATGAACCCAATTAATAAATTGTCCACTACAGTTCCTAGTACATTACTTATCATTTCCATGACCTATTACTTATTTACTACTAACATTATGCATTAATATGGATAGTACACATGCTAACCCGTGGTGACCTGAATATTATCACTCGTCACCCATCGCAACGGTCGGAATTCGACCGTAATTCAACTGAAAAAGTAAAGTTGATATTGTCCAAAGTAGCACAAATATTTGTCAAATTTAAATAAATTGTATTATTTTCCAAATTATTTTAAACTAGCTCTTACCCGCGGCTTCGCCCGCACGGTCAAAGGGAATGAACAATAGCATTTGATAGCGTGACTCGGAACTGGCAAATGAATTTTACTAACGCCATCTATTAAGAAGTTCTGGAATTACTAAATATGTATCAACTTATAAAACATCGATATTCTCATGGGAATGAGAGAGCGTGGTAAAAAGTAGCTCACTCTCCGCCCTCTTATCTATCTCTCAGCATATCAACTATATCATATAATAGCTATGTGGCGACGTGAAAGAGGAACAAACAAACACACTTTCACATTAATAATATTAGTATGAAAGTATGGATTAAAGGTAAAAAGTGGTTTACTTGAGTAAGCTCAAGCGTTCAAAGTGGTGACCCTTCCATAGAAACGCAAAAAAATGCTTCATGTTAGAAATAGGTGTGGCAGTGCTACTTCTTCGGTCGAACTACACTGGTTCTACCTGCAAATATGGTACTCACGATATGCGGTTTTTGAATTTCTTTTTACCTATTAACCACATATCGTGAGTACCCTTTTCATATAAAATGTATCAATTGCGCTATTATGGCTTACACGCTTTCTACACTCATAACCCCACGCTAGGAATTTTTCATCTGTCGTCGTCACTATGGACACACACAAGACGAATACACACACACCCAGACCAAGAACATGATAGATTCATGTTCTTGGTCTGAACTCATCATTCAGATATGTGTCAGGCAGGGAATCGAACCTGGAACCCATTGCGCGTCAGACCGGTACGGTAACCGTTCTGCTACGCGGGTCGTTGTCGATATAGTCTCCAGTCATGTATCGTATTTCTCGTCGTAACCCATTATTGTTCCACTGCTGGGCACAGGTCTTCTCTTAGAATGAGAGATAGTCATAGATGGCCATAGTCCAACGCGCTGGCCTAGTGCGAATTGGTAGACTTTGACACACCTTTGAGAACTTTTTTTAAAAGAACTCTCGGGTGCGTAGGTTTCCTCGCGATGTTTTCCTTCACCGAAAACCAGTGTTAATTAATTTCTAAATACACACATAATTTTAAAAAATCTGTGGTACGTGCTTGGGTTTGAACCTCGGACCTCTCGCTTCAGTGGGCAAGTTTCAACCATTAAGCTATCACTACTCTACAAAAGCTGTTATTAAAAAGTATTTTCAAAGTTTGAGTGAACTTAGTGCTAAATATTTGAGTGTTGATATAAAGGAAAGAGCTGCCCTTAAAAGATTGTATGCGGTGACCGTATCTTTTCCGCCCTTAATAGGTAAGTAGAGCAGCCTAGATCATCTAGACCGACGCGGAGATCATAAGAAAATAGGAAGACTTTACTTTAAGCTATATATAAGTTAAGAATATGCTGATTTGAAACATTTTTCTTTCCTGAGTCCCAATTCCTAAGCAGCCTTGAGTAATTTTTTGAAGTGAAACTTCTTTAGGCGCATGAGGGTAAAATTTTTACAGATGAAACGTCACGCCGGTATGCAACGGAAGTGTCGGAAAAGAGAGAGAGAGTGATCGAGACCGATTGAGAGAGAGTAAGACAGGGCGAACGTAGCATGAGCAACTAGCCGTGGAGTGAGAGTAGGGAGCAAGCGAGTGAGAAAGATTGAGAGAAAGTGAGACAGAGCGAACGTCGTATCACGCCTTTTTCCCTTCCTCTTAATCTTGGGAATTTAAAGTTTTAGATTTGTATAAATTTAAACAAGATTTATAAATTAGTTCGCCAAAGAAGTTTCACTTCTGACATGTGTACTTTGTACGCACGCATGTTTTTATTTTCGAACTGGCGCTGAAACTTCATACTTTTTTCTCATTAAGTATATAGAAACATAAGTACACACACACATTGCCGGCACACTTTTATATGAGGCGACCATCATAGTCCTCGGGAGTGGCAACGCATCTGTAGTTGACTTCTGATAGAACCCATGTTCTATTTGAAGTTGCTTACAAATGTTCATGGGCGGCAGTGATCATTTACCATCAAGTGGACTGCATGCTCGTTTGCCACTTCAATCAGAAAAAAAGTAGCGGAAAAAGACGTAAACCCAACGTGGTCTCTCTCTGCAAAATAACGGCGAAAAACAAGGTCGCGATTTCAATTTTCGTACCTCTGATGCTGGTATTTTTTTTTATCTGACTGAAGTAGCAAACGAGCATGCAGTCCACCTGATGGTAAGTGGCCACTGCCGCCCATGGACATCTGTAATCGACTTCATACAAAACCTTAGTTCCATCTGAAGTCAATCACAGATGCGTTGCTACACCCGAGGACTAAGATGGTCGCCTCATGTGATAGTGACTCAACCACACCCTTCTATCGAAACGTAAGAAATGCTTCACGCTAGAAATAGGTGTGGCGGTGGTACTTCCCCGATCGAACAACACTGGTTGCCGGCACACTTTCACATGAGGCGACCATCATAGTCTTTGGGAGTAGTAATGCATCTGTGATTGACTCCAGATGGAACCCATGTTCTGCATGAAGTTGCTTACAGATATCCATGGGCGGCAGTGACCACTTACCATGAGGTGGACTGTATGCTCGTTTGCTACTTCAGGCAGATAAAAAAAATATTACACTAAGACATATGATTTGGATTAGATCTCATGAACTGCTGTCATTAATTAGCTCATGCTCTCAAAATTGTAGAACGTATATGGTTTGTCCAGGGAGTAACCACCGCCATAACTATTTAATTTATTTTTTGAACGAAACCGGCCGAAACCAAATCCTGGCTACACCGGTGCACTGGTTAATATTTTAGACTGGCGATTATATGCGCCCATAAAAGTGGGGCAGCCATGTACTTTGCAATGATCGATTGGCCGCATTAAACTACGTTAAATATTTAATGCTATCGGATCCATTTGTATGGCATTGGGGCCATAACTCTGACCTTTTAAATGTAGGACTCCGTACTTTAAGCGCAGAGTAACCATAACCTATTTCTACGCTGCAGTAACAATAAAGCGTTTCGATTAAATTCTTCTTTCATACTATACTTTAAGCCAGAACACAATAGGATTTAGCATAGCTAAAATTAAGTAAAAATAACACTATCATTAAATAGTTCTATCATCATAATACCTTGAAACTCATGTGACATTTCTTTTTGGGACTGCGATAAAGCATGCTTCCTTATGGATCGCATTCTATTTTATCCACAGGGATGGTAATGCGTCTGTAAATAATTAATATAAGATAGAATTGTTGGTCTACGCTATAGAAACCTGTCTGGAACCCGATGGGGCAACGCGTTACGAGGACTGCTATCGGGGGAGTTTTAGTTTGGTAGAAATCTTACATTGGTGCTCTTATAAGAGCAGTGATAGCCTAATGGTTCAAAGTAGCCCTCTCAATCGGGAGGTCCGAGGTTTAAACCCAGGCTGTTTATGTGCGTATCAGAAATTAATTATCATTGTTTTTCGGTGAAGGAAAACATCGTGAGGAAATCTACACAACCGAGAGTTCTTTAAAAAAATCTCGGAGGTGTGTGAAGTCCACCAATTCGCACTAGGCCAGCACGGTGGAGTATGACCTAAAACTTTCTCATTCTAAAAGAGGACCCGCGCCCAGCAGTGGGACAATAATGGGTTGTACCCCAAGAAATCTTACATTACCTGGCGTCGCTTCCACGATGTTGGGTACCTTTAGAAGGTTTCCCCTTTGGGAACAATAAGTTTATGGTCTACTTGGTTACACATATTCATGAGCAGCAGTGATGACTGCTCTTGTCGGTTACACAACCTTCTTTTTTTTTGTTCACAATTTTCAATATTCCAATTTTGCTCGTGACATACATTTTATGCAAAGTAACATTAACTATTGTGTCGGAAAAATTGTAGTCATAGTACCGAATCAATTCGCGGCTCTATAATGCAACATCTGAGCTTAGAGGATAATCCTACAAAGAAACAGAAGTGAAGGTGTAAATAAAAACAAATATCTCCATACTAATCTTATAAAGGCGAAAGTTTGTATGTAGTAATTGTATGTTTGTTACTTCTTCACGTGTAAACGGCTGGAGCGATTTTCATAAAATTTGGTACGGAGTTAGCTGATACTATGTATTTACATATAGGCTACTTTTTACTGTGAGAAAATATCTTATTCCGACGGGACAATCGATTTTTGTTAACGCGGGCGAAGCTGCGAGATTCAACTAGTATGATATAATTCTCTCACTTTGACCTATATCACTCTTTATTAAATTACTGGCGCTATGAAGACCTTATCTTAATAGCTTAATTGAATTAGAAGTTATGGGAATTTAACAGTTAAATTGGTTGTGATGTAGCGATCAACTTCAGAAAGATCCGAGTCTTATGCCTCTGAGGGTTAAGTAGAATCGCCTTTGATGAGTATATTTCCATTTTTACACTCTTCTAAATTTAGAGGACATTTAGAGGAGGATAGAGGTTTAACACTGCTGTTATAATGCAGAAGTAGTTGTGGCGGTGGTGCTTTCGGAGTCCACTACATTGCATTTGTGGCGACCTCCCGCAACTCTTCAAGAGATGGCGCTACTAGTATTCTGAAACACGCTATTGAAGTATTCTCAATACCCCGCATATACACAAGTTCCGAACAACGACTGTCGGGGCACGGCCGCTCCCCAGGCTTGATTACCTAGCCTGGCGGGAGATCTCCTATTGCCAATCATTGTTCGGATGGAACGATGTGTTGATGCTAAAAGATTGTATAGAAATGTGAGAAAAGCAGCGTAAATATAAGCAAAGTTAGTTTTAAATTTTAAATCAATATTAATGAAAAAAATTGTAAACATTTTCGCCTATAAATTTCAATGTACGCGTACATTTACGTATTTGTTTTCGGACATACCTTGCGATAGTTACGATTCTACTCGTAGTTAAGTAAAGTTTCCCCTTAAGCCTCTGTTATGCCCCTTTTAATTATAAAAATAAACAAGGTGGTAGAACCAGTATAGTTCGACCGGGGAAGTACCACCGCCACACCTGTTTCTAGCGTGAAGCAGTTCTTGCATTTTGATGGAAGGGTGTGGTTGCCGGCACACTTTTACATGAGGCGACATCATAGTCCTCGGGAGTAGCAACGCATTTGTGATTGACTTCGGATGGAACCCATGTTCTGTATGAAGTTGATTACAGATGTCCATGGGCGGCAGTGACCACTTACCAACAAGTGGACTGCATGCTCGTTTGTTCCTTCAGTTAGATAAAAAGAACAAAAACATGCACAAACTCCTTTATAACTTCAGAACTGAATATTTGAAACTCTCATTAGTACATTACTTATCTTTACGTAATAAATGGCTTCTTTAATATTTAAAAAGGCCACAATTCGCAACGTGAGCACTGCGAAATTAAAGTTTTAAGTGCATTCGCGTTAGTGCAGCGTGCGGTCCGTTACATGCAGGGATTAAGGGTGGCCACCCATTTTGTTGAAACCAAAATATTTCATAATTGTATTAAGTGCTTTTTATTTTGTATGAACTTGGGAACCAACAAATTGAGGTGAATTTTCAATTTTTTCTGAAACTTAGAAAGTTCGAAAAAATAGGAAATAGCTAGAATGTACCATATTTAGGTCTCGTGGCATAAATGTTTTACATGAAAGTTAATCTTATATGTGAATAAAATAAAAGAACATATATGAAATGTTCTCTTTTATTTTATTGTAATTTATTTTGTTATTATTATTATAATGGAGTAGCAAACGAGCATGCAGTCCACCTGATGGTAAGTGGTCACCGCCGCCCATAGACATCTGTAATCAACGTCATATAGAACATAGGTTCTATCTGAAGTCAATCACAGATGCGTTGCTACTCCCGAGGACTAGGATGGTCGCCCCATATAAAAGTGTGCCGGCAACAACACCCTTCCACCGAAACGCAATGAATGCTTCACGTTAGAAATAGGTGTTAATGTTATTATTTTACATTCGCGAATGCAAATGCGAATGCGAATATTCCTTACCGGCATTTGCGAATGTGTTCTTGTCATAGGGTGTTGGAGGACATCATTTTTGCGACGTTTTTTTATAAGTCGACAAGCTGCAATCCGAACTAAATTGTATACATTTGGAGACCTTTTTTTGCAAAGCAGTGCAATTCAATATTCGCAAAATTCTAACAATTCTTGCGAAATCGAATGAGAATAGGTACTATAACATGCGAATATCCGCGAATGCGAATGCAAATGAAATGAAATGTCTTTATTTTGTATAGGCCTACGGGGGCACTTACGAATTGTCAGTTACATTTTTTTTACACTACCACCGGATCGGAATACGACTTCAACTGAGAAGATCCGGCAAGAAACTCAGCGGGCTTGCCTTTTTTCTTATTTGTATCCATTTTTTTAAATATTTAAATGTGTAATAATAATTATGTAAATTATTTCGATTCTTAGACTATTAATTAATGAAATTGTAATGTAACAGTTGATAAAATTTGTAACTCCATTATTTTCAATGTGTTCACTTCATGTTGTTTTTAATGATATTAATGTTAATCTAATTTTATAATTTTATCTCTTATAAATCATTTAAATTAATTATTGTCGCTCTTAGCACGTAGTTTACACCTATAATAGAGGTGAAACTTAATTTTAGTATCTATGTAATATCCAGCTTATTAAATGTGTAAGTGTTCACTTTGTTGGTGTAAGTAAATAAATAAATATAAGTACAATCATGTTTTTTTACATGGTAATGAAAGTTAGCTCCAGTATCTTGCCTTATTCTATTAAATATTCGTTACCTCACTATTGCGATGTATGAGCGTAAACATGCATAATGCTTGTTTTGAGAAAACATAATAACTTATACTAGGATTTTTTTTTCTCCGGTAAGGGAGGTGTAGTAGTAAGAATATAAGCCAGCATTACATCATTGAATAGACTATATACTACTCGACCAAAACAATTAGGCGCACGACAGTTGAAACGTCATTAGAACTACTGATTTCTCATCCCGATACGAAGTATATTCTATTACAAAATACCAAAACTATGTAGGTATACCATTTTTAAAACATACACCATAGTGGTGTATGTTCAATAGTCGAGTATTTATTAAAGCACTTTCATGTGTTTAATATATTCGCAGACATGTAATATTTCCTTTCTTTTTTTATGTGTGTAAGAGACTGATGCCTGTTGCAGTACACATTCGATTTTCGACATGGGAGACAGGAATACTGAGCCCAATACTCTTCTCTTGTTTAAAAAAATGCATATTTTGAATGTAAGAGTCCTTTTTCCTCCATGAATAGTCTTTTTCCTACCCATTTTGAGCTTTATTGACGAATAATCAAGTAATTTAATAATAACTTTAAAAATTCAACAATCACTCATTAAACTAACATTATAACGAAATAACATTAAACACGTGCTGGCTAACGTAAATACCTAGATGATACACGACTGCACGTCACTAGGGAATTCGTGGAGAAAGCTGCGAGGTGCGGGGTTCGGAACCGCTTTTGTTTTATGCGCCTAATTGTTGTGGTCGAGTAGTAATATGTGTTTTATTGAATAAATGACAGTGTTATTCCAACATGCATTTGTTTCACTCGTCTCCAATACGCCTAACCTCAATACATATGCTACGGTTATATGAGTGATAGGGGTTAGGTAAGGGATTATTCGGGTCGCAAGTCCTTTGTCGCCTGGGTTGATTCTCAAGGGAGTTAATACCCTAACTTATTAATATTTTTCCATGATACTATAATATTATCCAGCATGACTAAGGCCTAAACTCTCTCATTTTGTGAAAAATCCGTGCCCAGCAGTGGGACATTGAGTTGACGACACGACGACGTAATATTGGGAAATAAATACCAACTGTTTTAAGCGCTGCTATTTTACAAAACGGTTATGTAGGTTAGTAATGAGACTCGAGTCCTGTTTTCACTCGAGTCTCTATGAAACCGAGTTCTGAGTCAACTCGGCTTACCGAGTTGATTTTGTCTGTTACCACTAAGTGTAACCGGTTTTTACAAACCAAGACCGACAAGTTAAAACTTAGATGTCAAACTTACATGTTCACGTACTTTAGTGAATAATACAATAGATTAATTAAACTTCACTACATAATATAAAACAAAGTCACTTCTCGCTGTCTGTCTCTACGTATGCTTAGATCTTTAATACTACGCTACGGATTGTAATGTAGTTTTTTTAATTGATTGAGTGATTCAAGAAAGGTTTTTATGTATAATATAGCGGAGGAATACTGATAATTTTATATTTGTGACTTTTAGGCGGAATGAAACATCGTCGGGTCAACTAGTTGGTCTATAAAAGTATGAAATACGTTTTAAAATGTTGAGTTTGTCGTTTGTTTATAATCCGAGTATTGGTGTGTATTGCCTATAATTAAAAGTGTTATTAAAATCTCACTCGAGTTGTAAACTAGTAACTCGAGTGACTCGAAAACTCGAGTATATCTCGACTCCAGTCACAAAATTCTTCGATTCGTATCACTAATGTGGGGTAGGTAACGCACTTGAGTTGTAAACTAGTAACTCGAGTAGAATTTTACTCGATTGACTCGAAAACTCGAGTATATCTCGACTCCAGTCAAAATTCTTCATTCGCATCACTAATGTAAGGTAATCTAAGGACACTTGCAAGCCATTATAACTTATCCTTTGGACGTAGCAACACACCTGTCGATTTAACAATTCAGTTTGGGATCGATTAACGATGGCCGTAAGCCAGTAACACTTACCATTAAAATTGATTACGACTTAGGAATAGAAATGCCTTTCGTTAAGACTTCAGACCTATTTGCTGTGGTCACAGATTATAGTTTAACTGCAGTGACTATTATCAGGAATTTTAGTACAAGTTTACTATGTTTATTCAAAACAATAATTGCTTAAACATAATAGATATAGTTTAGTATGTATATATGTACATCGTACATACTTGTAAAAAGGATAAGTTTCGAAGGAGGACAATAAATAATAATGGACATTTATTTAATTACAGGTAGCAGAAACAGTGTAGTTCGACCGGGGAGGTACCACCGCCACACCTATTTCTAGCGTGAAGCATTCCTTGCTTTCCGATGAAGGGTGTGTTTGCTGGCACATTTTTATATGAGGCGACTATCCTACTCCTCTAGTACCAACGCATCTGTGATTGACTTCAGATAGAACCTACGTTCTATGTGAAGTTGCTTACAGATGTCTATGGGCGGCGGTTACCACTTACCATCAGGTGGACTGTATGCTCGTTTGCTACGTCATTATTATAAAAAAATACACATTTTGTCTATTTGTTTGCGCGAGTGCTTGAATTCACATCATATCAAAACTATTAAATGTAATTTGACTTTTTTAGGGTTGTTATATACACCCCATATAATTACGCTAAATTATAAAAAAAATAATTAAAAATATTTTTTTCAGTTTATATTTAATTCAGTCTATTTTACACATGAAGGGTTGAAAATATTATATAAATTTTAAAGTACAAGAGGTAACGTTAAGAGTTTATTTCATTGAAATCTTTCATTCAACTTTTTTTATTTAAACTTTTGTTAAATTTTATTCAATGTGTGAAAAACCGCGGATACACTTGAACCTACTATACAAAACAGAATCAACTCACACAACGACAATTTTGAGAAAAAAACATTTTTGTCAAAATTTTCTTTACTGTATTTTAGGTTTTTTTTAATAAAATCTATTTACAATGCTGCACAAGCTAATTTGTTCTATGTATACAAATATAATATTATAGAAAATCATCAACGTTTTTAATAATACAGGAGAAAGGAGATGTTTCAATCTTGGCTAGGTATATGTACATCATCTCAAAAAATCGAGAAAAATCTCAAGAATCCTAAAAAAATACTTAAAATTCATGAAAACGTGTACTTTTCTGGTACAAAACCAATTAAAACCAACTACTTTCTTCGTTTTCCAATATGGCGGAACAACTGATTTAGACAGTCTGTGGATAAAACTGTAGTTGTCATTATCTGACAACTGTCATATTGATTATTTTACTTGACACTTATATATTATGACTGCATTGGATCAGATGATCATTGACAACTGATTGTCATTGTCACAGTTTGTTTATTAACTTCAACTGTCAAAATGCAATATTATCGCCGCCATTATATTGTGTTGCAATTCTAATTTAAAATTCTAGTCTTGTACCAATACATCCAGTCGATTAAAATAAAATGCTTAATTAAAAAGTGCTCTATAGTTTATTGGCATTTTTATCATATGGTGTACAGATACCTGGCCAAAGGTCCATACATTTTGAAACATCTCCATAGGATACTGCAGTTTAAAAATTTTATGAAGGGAGTTGGGGAGCACTCTTATTTACTCCCGTCCATCAGCACAGGGATAGGGAGTGGCTGAAAACAGCGCTGCGTAGGACGATAGGCCTATGTCAGCCAAGCTGAGCAATATCTTGTTGATCATGTACTTATTATCGTATAAGATATTTCTATTTTGTAATTTTAAATGTGGTATGTGGCAATAAATTGATTTTTTTATTTATTTTTTTATTTAAATCTCGTTGGTTCCTTTTTGCAAAAGTAGGTCCGATTATGAATAAAATTATTTGTGTCGGTGCAGTGTGGTGCTGTCCTAAGTAAAGCTCTTCTAATGTGTGCCCAGCTTAATTCTAACGAAGCTGTTTACTAGCTTATTTTCACACGTAACGTCTTTGTTTCTAAACAAATTACTTTTATTTATTTTCTCTTTCTTATACTCTAGCGAAATCCGATCATTGCAGATAAGTAATTAAATTGTGATGTTAAACTTGCCTAAAGTTATCTACTTAGTGCATAGTGTATGTTATTTCTCAGAACATGAAGTAAACAAGCTTAATCTTCTTCTTTTTTATATTTGTACCTAACGATAAGGCAGACAGGCCACCTGATGGAAATCATCCGCCAAACATCTATTATTGAAATTATACTTAGATGTTTAGATTGTCTTATTCAAATTTATTACCGTTCATTTCGTAAGTTATTTATAAGTAAATAATTTACGTGTTTCAGAATTTAAAGCAGACATATAGCAGGCGAATATCTTATATATAAAATTCTCGTGTCACAGTGTTAGTCTCGATACTCCTCCGAAACGGCTTGACCGATTCCTCAGAAATTTGGTAAGCATATTGGGTAGGTCTGAGAATCGGCTAACATCTATTTTTCACACCCCTAAATAATAAGGGTGGTCCACCCCTCAATATTTTTTTTCATTTTTTTGACAATTTTTTTTTTAATTTTTTTATGATACGATATTCAAAAATACATACAACCCTAAGTTTTTGCCCTTCTATCACCAACCCCTATTTTTTAATAATTATTTTAGTAATTTAATTAATTTTAAAATTTTCCGCGCTTTTACTCTGGATACTCATTGGCCATTCTATTGCCCTATTTTACAAAGTATGATTTTATTGAAACCATCCTTTTAAATATAAATAATCCCTAATTATTATCTCACAATCTATATATATATAAATGAATTGCTGTTCGTTAGTCCCACTAAAACTCGAGAATGGCTGAACGGATTTATCTTATTTTAGTCTTTAAATGTTCGTGGAGGTCTAGGGAAGGTTTAAAAGGCGAGAAAAAATCGAATGATTTCCGGGAAAACCCTAAAAACAGCCCTTTTCTATTTCCCATAGAAACCTTTTCTAGAGTCAATTTGAACTTTATTGCTATTCAATAAAGTTCATATTAAATTATAATCACTCACTGTTGTCTAAGCAATTTAGGTGTGTTCTTAACGACAAAGAGTCAATTTGCAATTTATTACTGCTGCATAAAGTTCAAATTCAATCTCTATAAAAAAAGTCTTCGCGTGCGCTTAGGAGGATCTAATGTCGCGTTACGAAAATAAACAAAAGTCAATCGCAACCCGACAAAAAATGTAATAAACTATTAGTAGTACATACTGATTTCCAATTAATTTAGTCGGCTTCGCGAAATTTACTTTAGTTAACTTCAGTTGTAACTGTATCAGATTATTTTTATAAGTTTGATAAATCTTGAGTTTTATCACAAATTAAGTTTCTGAACACAACCATGATATTTGACATAGATTTGAAAACCAACTAATATGTAATTATGTCAATCATTCTGTCGCACTTCAGAATACGGAGATTTATGGCTTAAAGGTAAACTCCAAAAAAATCAGAACACGGAAAAAAAGTATTACGATTGACGATATTGTTTTACGATCATGGTTACGATATTCTATGAGTGCATCCTTCTATCTTTGTGAGTGCCGATTACCGCTACGTGCGCGAGAACTTTTTTTACTTTTGTGATCCTTTGTGATAGTGACATTCCAAGTAGTTGGCTCTTTTTTATTGATATTTTGTGATAGTGACACTTTACTGTTACGTTACTCTTGAGAAATTTGATTAATTACATTACGATGCCGAGGAGAAGACGACCAGACTTAGGTCGTCGAAGTCAATCAAATGTACAAAGAGCTACCTTACGTGCTATCCGCACAGATGACCAGAGAGAGACAGATCAAGAAAATAGTCGTATTGCCATGTCAGAATTGCGTTATTTAGTGAGTGACAATGAAGTGGATAGGCTTAGAATGCAACGAGTTCGTGCACATCAAACACAACAACAGCGAGCACGACATAATGAAATTGACCGAATCCGCAGACGCAGTGCTGCTGTGATTCTTGAACGAGCTGCATTCCACTATGATCCAGCAATTGATTATTGTGCCGACAAATCGGTAACAATTGGGGAAATGAAAATAATTTGTAAATATTGTAAGGCGTTAAAATATACTGGTGAATCTACTGGATTATGTTGTGCTGGAGGCAAAGTAAAATTGCCACAATTGGTCCCACTACCAGATCCTTTACGCTCTTTAGTTTCTGGGATTGGAAATGATTCTAAGCACTTCTTGGCCAACATTCAGAAATATAATAACTGTTTCCAGATGACATCATTTGGCGCTACACATATTATACAGGACAATTTCATGCCCACTTTCAAGGTATTATATCAGATTTTTTTTTATTACTCAAGTTTGTACTAAAATATATATACAGCAGTTGTTGAGTTTCATGAGCACATTCACCTCTTTCTGGGTTAATACCCCCTTTCCGTTACACGCTGTATATATGAAAATAAATAATGGACAAAATTAAAAATATTACAGATACAAGGACAAATTTATCACTTACTGGGGGCAATGTTACCACTACCTGATGCAGATCATCAATTTTTACAAATTTATTTTATGGGCAATTCAGATGCGGAAGTTGATAATCGTTGTGCTCACAATCCAACAGTGTACCATTGTCCAAGAATTACAAATGTTTCTTCATCAGAATAACAATTTAGTAAACATGTTCAAAATAGCATTGGATCGGATGCCATATGATAGCCATAATATTATAATTTGAGCTCAAGGATTCCGTAATATCTTCATCACCGCATCAAATTCGTACATTGTTTGCGATTATCATATCGACATGTTTCCCCTCGAATCCAAAAGATTTGTGGGTAAAGATATGTGGGTTAAGTATAGAGATGACATGTCTGAGGATGTTTTGCATCGTGTGCGCCGTGAAACTTTGAATCCTACACTACAAATGACGGAAGAAATTTACAATGAGACATTGATCATGATAGAAGATATGTGTTTATTGATAGCAAATAAAGTATTGTCGTGTTTGGGAATGACAGCACCCAATCGTCATATGCACGATGCATTAAACCACGAGTTGCAAAGGGAACAACAGTACGACATTGAAGCATTAGACGAAACAGTTCGTACAAATGTTCCACAATTAAATCAACAACAAAGAATTGCGTACGATACTGTGATAGAAGCTGTGAACAGTGGATCTGGTGGAATTTATTTCATTGATGCGCCCGGAGGAACCGGAAAAACGTTCTTAATTTCATTGCTTTTGGCGAGGATCAGATCGCGAAATAATGTTGCTCTAGCGTTGGCTTCATCTGGAATAGCTGCGACTCTGCTAGAAGGCAGACGAACTGCGCATTCTGCCTTGAAATTCGATTAAGGCAGTACGAAGTCTGCCGGGTCAGCTAGTATAATATAATTTTTCGGAATTGGTTATAAATATTTTTTATACTTGAAACGGTTTATTATAGTTTACTGAAATGTATTTAGCTCTAATATTTCTTTAATAATGTTACCGAGTCTGAAGATGTTTGTCATTTTTATAATTTTTTTTATTGAAGTAACAAACGAGCACGCAGTCATCCTGATGGTCAGTACTGCCAACAAATATTTGGATGATAGATGAATTGACCTCAATTACTAAAAAATATCTCGTCTCTCTCTCTTGTCAACCCATTAATGTCCCACTGCTGGGCACGGGTCTTCTCTCAGAATGAGATAGTTTAGACCATAGTCCACCGCGCTGGCCAAGTGCGAATTGGTGGACTTCATACACCTCCGAGAACTTTTTTTTAAAGAAAAGGCAGGTATCATATTTCTTATAAGAACTAAAAAAATACGATACCTGCTAATGTTCCTTATAATTCGAGGTACCAAGTTCAATTAAATATTTCGATTACGATATTAATTTTAAGAATCCCAAGATATTACGTAGCTATTAGTCTACGTAGCAACCCCATTGACGAATTATATCATTGATTAATTAACCTAACGATAAAATATGTGTTAACAAGGTTTTTATCTTTGGTGTCACTGTAATTGTATTACATCTTTTTGCGTTTTTATTTTGTATTACCTAATAGTGGAAACTGTTTGTATTCATTTGTTTTATATTGTATGTATCTTTTTTTTGTGTAAAAGGTGAATTGTTTGTTTCCCAAATAAATAAATAAATAAATAAATAAATAATTAAAATGAAAAATACATAGCGAACGTTTCATAAAACCAACATCGCGCGAAAATAAATAACCTAAATAATCTACCTGTCTTCATGTCATCCAATTTCCGAACGATCACATAAAATTCACTATAAATCCTAATAACACGGCACCAAAAAAAGAAATGTTCTTTTTTTAAAGTTAAGTACGAATATAATAATTGATTGAATGGCAGAAACTCAGCTAACGCGGTGTTAAGGCATAATGCTACGCGCACACTGCTCTAATATAGAACATTAGAGTCCGCTAATGTCCTTCGACACGACACTTGGAATTGTTTTAGAGATCCGCGTGCTATTCGAATTGGATTAAATGTAAAAAAAACATATATTTTTTTAACAAATATAAAACTTTATCAAAATAATTTGTGCATTGTGAAACTGCTGTTTTCTGGTTTGAACTCGTAACTTCATTATTATAACGTGCTGAAGTCCTCTTAAGGCGTAGTTGATCTTATACATAATTCGTGGCCTATTTATAATGGATAATTTGATAATGTTAAAGGCAAATCTCAAAAACATAGATAATAATCATCCGTCCATCCATCCATCAGCCCTTTGAGGTCCACTGTCCAGCAGTGGACCTCAAAGGGCTTCAATAGGCCTCCCCTAAATGACGCCACTCCAACTGGTCCTGTGCATTGTGAAAAAAAAAACCAACAACAACATCGGCAATATCCCCAAAAATAAAAGGTGCAGAACTGCAGATAGAATAATAGAAAACATCAATTTACGATTTATAAAATAATAATTTTATACTCATTAGTTAAAAGAGGACACGCTTTACTTTATATACAGCTTAGTCTAATATTCTTATTAGTATTTCAGGAAAAAAGTACACAAAAACGCTTTCATACACTAAAGCTCTATTCTATAAAAAATCCAAGTCATTTTATCTACAAATTTTGGAGTTTTGCGGACACAAACACTCGGTAGTTGGTTTATACGTGTATGCGTCTCTCACCACTGAAAATCACATTCAACAAAACCGAGTCTAATATTTGTCTGTCGCGCAAACATTCATAATGAACAAACGCAACCTAGTGTTAACGAGTGTAGGCTCGGTGATTAAATCAATTAGGCGTGTGTAATGTATGCTCTGCGGAAATTTAATCTGTGATTTAATTTCTATGTGCGCCCGGTTTCTAAATCTTTGATCAACGTTAAATAACAGAGTACAGCTTGTTATTTGTTATGTATTTTTTCATTTGTAGCAAAGTGGCACAGTAATAATTTTTTTTGAGAATTCGGAAGGGGTTGATGTATGGTTCAAAGGTAAAAAGGAACAAAGATAGAATATAGTAACTATATTTTTTTCGTCAACAAATTACTACTACATTCTTGACACTTCTTACTTTATCTTTTTTATTTGATTGAAGTAACAGCAGTGACTTTTCTGAAATTTAGACTACGTAGATTTTGAACAGTGTGCATTTATATACTAGATAAATTATACTATTGATATATTGCGTGTATTATGACGATGTCTACAATAGAAGACCAATTCGTCATTAGTTTTTATTATAAAAATTGAATTCAAAGCGTATGTTGTTTTGAGCTGTTTTGTGTTAAAAAACATCTCGTTTTGTATATTGATTTAATTATAAACTGCGTATTTTAAAGTCATCCGTAAAAAATATTCCTCCAAGCTTCGCTTAGAAACATTAGATTTAAGGTGCTTAATCCATCTGTTAGCCCTTTGAAGTGCACTACTGAACATAGTCTCCTCTTATAGCGCTTTTAATAACGTTTTTTTTATCTGCCTGTAGCAAACGATCATGCAGTCCACCAGATGGTAAGTGGCCACTGCCGCCCATGGACATCTGTAATTAACTTCATACAGAACATGGGTTCCATCTGAAGTCAATCACAGATGCGTTGCTACTCCCGAGGAGTATGATGATGATCGCCTCATGTGAAAGTGTGCCGGCAACCACACCTTTCTATCGAAACGCAAGAACTGCTTCACGGTAGAAATAGTTGTGGCGGTGGTACTTTCCCGGTCGAATACACTGGTTGTACCACCTTGAGACTGAACGTACTAACCATTACTCAATTGTTACGTTGAACATCCGTTTTGAAGCTGGACGTTAATTATAAAATTGGGATAGTGTTACATTTTACTACCTCTGATCATAATAGTTACTTTTATTAACAACATTAACAAAAAGGCTGACATAAACAGGTCAGTTAAAATTAAGTATCGACTCATTATATTAAAAAGATAATCTGCCTTATAACAGACGCGTTAAGGGTTTGGGGTTTGAATTGAAGGTTTGTATATTGGCAAGTCTACTATGATTAAATCTATATAAGGGCGGTAAGCAAAGATTTTCGGACTTACAGGGGTCCCTCCTATCTGGAATTGATTATAGATATCCATTAGTTACTTCCATTTTTTGATATTTATAAAGTTAAGTAAGTGCTGTCGTCTCCACACCGCTGTTGTTCTGTTCAGTGACCGTATATCCAGCGTATTGGAGCGTTCAACTATAATTTGTAGGAATACAAAAGCTATGAACACATGTTTCATTGTTAATGATATCAGGAAACGAATGTGACAATAAGCGGTCATTATGTGCGGTAACTGTAATATTTGGTTAAATTACTGACCGTGTGATAAATTTTTGAAATGGATTGATTGACCTGTGGGTACGTTATTGTATTAATGTAACAGATTTGTGCTTCGATTTTTGTTTTTTACATATATAAACTCCTCTAGTACATATGATTAGACGCGAACATCTATCAGTCCTTTGTCTATCACTGCTGGACAAAGGCCTCCACTAATGAGGATTTAGGCAACTGTCACTGCGCCTGCGCATACATGTTGGTGACCCCAACAGGTGTTGATGTTACACAGAAAGACCCAACACCAGGATTAATCACTTTGGTGTCCCCTACGGCATCAATACGAATACATCTTATCATACTTCATACTATTATTATAAAGGCGTAAGTTTGTGAGTGTGTATGTTCGTTACTTCTTCACGTCTAAACGGCTGGAGCGGATTTTCATAAAATTTGGTAGGGAGTTAGCTGATACTCTGAATTAACATATAGGCTACTTTTTACTGTGAGAAAATAGTTTATTCTCATGGGACCATCGATTTTTGATGACGTGGGCGAAGCTGCGGGATTCAACTAGTAAGTCATAAAAATCGTAATACGTATTCGCCGCGAATTTGAGTGCCATACTTCAAATATCGTCGATTTTTGTACAAATTAAAGTATTATTTGAAATTGCAGCTACGAGTCGCACATCGTCCATATTTAAAGATCTAAGTTCATTGAGAGTCATTCCTGCAAGAATTATTTAGTAAGATATTCGGTAAATCCGATAACCTAATTAGGGCATCGGTGTTTAAAGCTACTGAATGTCTGAGCAGTTAGATAAAGTATTTTGTTAGATGCCGAGATAAAGTCACATTAAATTTTTATATATGGACTTTAAAGGTGTAAAGACTCATTTTTGGTTTGCTTCGAAAGCACTATCGCCACAATTATTTCTAACAACAATTTATTATGAAAACAAAAAACAAAATTGCTAAAACTAAATTTTGCAGCCATTTTTTTTTGTTTTCTAATGATTTATTTAATTTAGTAGGTGTTCACTCTTAATATGTGTTGTAACACTCAAATCCAGTCAAATTCTGCTTCGTATTAAGCCGACAAAGAAATCTTTGTAATCTTGTTACACAACATCACAAAAACGCCCTGAATTATATATGTATGTATGATTGTTTGTACGAATGAATAATTTAAATTAATATTTGTCTGTGAGGTACAAGAAATTTCCCACAGGTTACTTTCTTTATAGCTGTAACAATTTATTCAGGTAGGCCTTACCCACGTACGTCATCTCTTGGCCTGAGGGAGTCATCCCATTTGTCCAGAGTTTGGTCGACATTGTGTTCTATATATAAGTATTGAACTATAGTAAGAAACGAAACAGTACATTTGATGGCAATCAAACTCAGATAAGATTAGAATTCTATTTTCATTTTGTCAGATACTTTTTTTTGTTACCAAGGGGGAAACCTTCAAAAGGTGCCCGACGCCGTGGGAGCAACGCTGCGTTATGTGGGGTTTTTACATCACAAAAGGTGGCCATCCTCAGCGCTGCGTGGACGACTCCGGGATCTCCAATGGAACACAATCGGAGTCCTCCGAGCGCGATACCCACTTTGCTCCCCCTGAAGCTTTGGTTTTAACGCCTCCGATAAGTATATCTATAAACTATTTTCCTTACCATCTTTAAGGATGCTTTGTTTAGTTTTAAGATTTTTAAATTTAATATAATTTAACTTGATGAATTTAATTTGATGTTAGTAAATATCAGTAACGGATCACAAATGAGACAGATTCAGGGGTGAATCCTGAAGCTTAAGATAAAACGGTTCTCTGTTTGCCCTACCAAGTTTTTAAGGTAGAAGAGACCAGATTTTCACTGTTATTACAAGATTGATTCGTATTGTAAAGATCACTGTAAGGAATATGCAAAACATGGCACGCAAAGCATGGACGATGAGGCATATAAAGTAAGACAAACGTTTAAGCCAAGGCATGCAAAAGCAAAGAATGTGATAGACGGTATACTAGTATTCAAAGTAGGGTTCGCATGTAAAGATAAACTATGCAAGGCAAGGCATGCAAAGCAAGGCATGTAAAGCAAGGCATGTGAGGTAAGACATACATGACAAGGCATGCATGACAAGGTACGCAAAGCATCGCGAAAAGGCAGGGCATGCCAGGCCAGACACACCGATTTCCCGCTAACATCTACGAGGGCTCCCTAAGCCCAAATCTGGCGAGCTTATAAATCCGTGTACACAATGTAGAGGCGGCTCAAGTGAAAAATTCCACCGCAATCAGTTGCCACTTTATGCCCGTCCCGTACAAATGACGTCCATTCATCAGCCAGCTCTCCCCACGACAATGGAGAGATATATTTCCCGGGGTTTTTAAGGAATATAGAATATGAGGGGTCGTTTGCTAATTTGTGAATGTGTAACGTAATTGCATTTGTACCTTGATGTGTCGATGGCTGCTTTTAACCGATTTAAAAAGGAGAAGGTTATCGATTCGGTTGGTAAGTTTTTCATGTACGTACATTGATTTTTCCGCCAACTGTGGATCGGTTTCAAAGATTTTTTTCCATTCGATATAGTGTACCTAATGGTACAAAATTACTACTACTGTTAAATTAGAAAATTGATGATGAAATACCAGGAAAATGGAGGAAGTCTTCAAATTTATTTCTGGTCTATTTCTAGTCTAGATTAAATTTGAATAAAATCATCTTTTCAGATAAGATAAAACGAGAGATCGAAAAACTCCATACGAGTTTTAACAGTAACCATTGCCACTAATTGACGTTTGCAATTAACCTCAAATGAAATTAAGGGCTCACCCATCGCGTACTTTAGAAAAAGACAGTTAAACCACCTTGAAATGTCAACAAAACTTTAACCTGAAACCTAACAACGAAAAACGAAAAACAAACCCAGTCTGTGTCGCGATAAAATACTTTTCAGGGAGAATTTACCTAAAAATGCTTTTACCTAAAATTTTATAAAAGTCGAGGTCAGCTAGGACGCATTATGCACTCATCTCTTAAGCTGCTTACGTTTTATAAACATGTCTATTTATGCTGTCACTGAAAAAGAGTTTTTTGTTGAATATTTCAAAAGAAATGTGTGAAATGTTTTGTTTTATAATATTATTTAAATGCGTGTGTCCGTAATTTAAATTGTAAATGATTTTGCCGTGCGGTGTCGGTCTTGAATAGGACCATTCCCTTTCTTTCCGTGGATGTTGTTCCTACACTGAATTTTGGTAGGTTGATGGGTAGGATGTCACTAAGGAACAAAAATCCAAGAGATGGGCATTAGATGCTTTTTAAATAACATCAACCATTACTGCGGTCCTTATACGCATTCTAGATAACTAAAGGCCAAAACTCTTTAGGATAGATCTAGGACTGGCAACGGGCTTTGAAGCAACAGCAGGCAATGAATGGTTACACAATGTTTTTGTAGGTGGTAGAACCAGTGTAGTTCGACCGTGGAAATACCACCGTCACACCTATTTCTAACGTGAAGCAGTTCTTGCGTTTTGATCGAAGGGTGTGGCTGGACTCTTTAATATGAGGCGACCATCTTAGTCCTCGGGAGAAGCAACGCATCTTTAATTGATTTTAGATATAATTTCATGTTCTATATGAAGTTGCTTACCGATGTCCAATTGTCCATGTGCCGCAGTTACCACTTACCATCAGGTGGACATGGTCGTTTGCTACTTTAATCATAAAAATATTGCACAGACTTAACTTCTTTATCTTTTATAAGTGTTTTAACAGGAATTTAGCATTAATCTTATGTAATGTTATCCTGTGATATGTAATATTGCAAACGTCTACATTTAAGTCTTATCATCGTATCAAACATCGTTCTTAGGATGTGACATCAATTATATACATATGTATAAAGAATACAGTTATTCTTCATAATAGAGAAACAAGTAACAAATGTAAATAAAATTAATGGAGAAATAAATAAATTATAAAATAGTCGGCTTGTAAGCTCGTTACCATTTTCTGTATTTAAAAAATTATTAAAATTACCAGTTACACAGTTATATGAAATTATATTCAACAATACAGAGTGATTTTACTTCCTCAAGAAATACAGGCTGTGCTCGAAGTTCTCGAAAGTTCAAAAGCTCGGTAAAGTTTGGACTTTTTAAATTTTCATCCAGGTTAGTTGTTACTGTCGGCCGTTTGTTCGTAACTGTAAAGGCGCTTCACATAACAAGTAGTTATTTTGTGTTTAGGTATTGTGAATAATATTACCTACTTACTACGTTCTGTACAGTTTTACGTGCGTTTAAAAAATCTAACGTCAAGTGTGTAATGGCAGAAGAATTTTTTTTATAATATGTTAGTAATAAACGAGCATCAGAGCGTCCACTAATTCGCACTTGGCCAGCGCGGTGGACTATGGCCTATACTCTCTCATTCTGAGAGAAGACCCGTGCCCAGCAGTGGGACAATAATGGGTTGATGACATACACACACACACACACAAACGAGCATGTCCTCCACCTGAAGGTACGTGTTCACTACTGTGCTTGGACCGTTGTAATCAACCCTTAATAAGATCTGACCTTTTATCTGAGGTTAGCCACAGATGCATTGGGACCCATGAGGATAAAGTAAAAATGCTTTGGATATATATCTTATTACACTCTTAAGATAAGAATGCAACAGCGCATAACATTACTTATTTGACAGAAATAGGTACGACGGTGGTACTTTCGGAGTCAAAATGCAAAAAGTTCTACTACGTTTAGTAAAGTTTTACACTTAAAATTTACTCACCTTTTTATACAATGAAACACCAAACTAATTAGCATTTTACTTGCGGACATTTGTAACCTAATTCGAATAGGATTGTGTATTCACATCATATAGGTTTTATATGCACACCGCGTATGCATGCACGACTAAACTAAATACTTTATGCCATCATTCGGTTAACGTAAATAATAAAATATTGTTTTTAAGAAACCGATAAGCTTGTAGTAAGAACATTTTTCTACGTACGTGTGTCGAGATTTTCTGCGTGTAGAACGCGTCGTTCTAAGGGAACTGTGTCTAAATGTTGAGCGTTTCTGAGTTTCCAACGCTCTCCGTATAGACGCGTCTTTACCAGCAAGTGGTGTCACCCTCGCAGGCCATTTGAACTGTGTTTTGACGAACGCGACCCAGTTGGAGCTCTGCATATTTCAGGACCCGTTATGAGATCACGGTAGGCGACTGTTTGCTTATTTTTCTGAGCGTGATGAGTGAATATTTATGTGGGCTGTCTAGTGCTAATGTTTGGTTCACTGTGGTCTCAGGTTCGAATAAAACAAAAGATAAATTAACAAACAAGTGTTATGGTACTAGATCATTTTTTAACTGCGAAGGAAAACATCAAGGGGAAGGAGAACAGAAAGTTTAAAATAATCTTTTAGAAATGCGGCAAGTCTATCAGTTAGTACAAAGTAAAATCATGTTTACTCTATGGTTAGACCATTCCCACAAATGGGAAAGTAATAAGCGATTAACGTATGTCTATGAAACATTTTTAACATGTAGGGTGATGCTACGAGCAAATATTTTTCTGCCAGAATATCCCGAATCTAATAATCTTAAAATTGGGATGGACCTTTCCTTAAAGAGAGAGGAGTTGGGATGTCTTATGTGGCATTATGCAGCACACACAAACCTGTAATCAACACAATATTTATAGTGTCACCGGGAAAGTGCGATTAGTAGTCTTCATATACCTTTGAAACCTTTTATTAACGTACCATCAGATGTATAGTTTTATTAAAGATGTTTTCCTTTACTATATGTTTTTTTAACTGACTGAAGTAGCAAACGAGCAGTCCACCTGATAGTAAGTGGTCACTGCCGCCCATGGACATCTGTACCTAATCAACTTTACACAGAACATGGGTTCTATTTGAAGTCAATCACAGATGCCTTGCTGCTCCCGAGGACAATGATGGTCGCCTTATATAAAACTGTCCCGGCAACCACACCCTTCCATAGAAACGCAAGAAATGCTTCACGCTAGAAATATGTGTGGCGGTGGTACTTCCCCGGTCGAACTACACTGGTTTTACCACCTTCAAATAATGCCAGTTATTTACTAATACGCACATCATTTTAGAAAAATCTGTTTACCACTTGAACCTCGGACTCTTCATTAAGTGATCGAGTCAACCATTTGGGTATCAGTGTTGTGATGAATGCTTTACTATGAAAATCTAAAGACGCATAAATCACTATGAACTTTTTTATTCAATAACTTATTTATTCGTATCACTTAAATATTCATTTGTGAACATACGCTCGGGTACTCGATAAATATGGAGTGATTTTGAATCGGTTTATGTTACGAGCACTACAGATCTTTAATCAAAATGATATTGTTTTTATGTTTATTACTGGGAATACGAGTAAATGGGATTGGAAAGATTTATCTGTGATTTGAATGATTACATACACACACACATGCTTTCTACACTCATAGCCTTACACTAGGATTTTCTCGTGTGTCGTGGGTACCATGGACACACACAAGACGAATACACAAACACACAGACCCATAACATGAATCTAAACTCATCGTTCAGATACCTGTCTTTCTTTTCATAATATTGAAAAGGGCTCGTAATAAAAGATGCTCGCACGAGCATGTAGCCCATGTGATGGTAAGTGGTCATTGCCGTCCATCGATATAACTTCATGTAAAAGAGGGGTTGTACCTAATTTCGATCAAAGATGCGTTGCTACTGTCGCGGACTAAGACGGTCGCCTCATATAAAAGTGAGCCAGCATCTATATTATTCCATTAAAACGCAAGAATTGTTTCAAGAATTGTTTCAAGAATTGTTTCAAGAATTGTTTCAAGAATTAGGCATGTTCCATTCTACTGGTGCCCGACTATACAACAATTTACACGCTAAAAAGATAAAATAAGAGGATTTTTTTTCAAACGACATACTAACATACATTTAGCAAATAAAGATTTTTGATTTGATTTAAGACTAAGGGCCAATTGTTGGATGTAAAAAACATACAAAACAAGTCCTAGAGCTAATTACAATTACTTTGCAACTTTCCAAAACCGATAACATTTGAAAATAATGTGAAATTCGAACAAAAATTACGAAGCAAGCCCATTACCCTTGTGATTGCTTACCCCAGCGCATCACCATTTTCAGTGCGGTGTTGTGCATACGTTCCAATTTGTACAACTTTGTACCTTGGTGGAGGCCGAAGGTTTTGCCGACTGTGAACTTTGGCCGAATTCTTGACCAAAGGTGGCCGAAATCAAAGCAAAAGCTTCAGTCGGACACTACTTTCCACATTGTCAATATAAAATATTGCCGTCAACCCAATAGTGGCCCACTACTGAGTCACGGGTCTTCTCTCAGAATGAGAGACTTATAGGCCATAGTCCACCGCGCTGGTCAAGTGCGAATTGGTGGACATATAAAATATTAATCCGTAATATATTTTGTAAATATTGAGTCTGATATGTTTAGACATAAAAATATTGTGATATTCGTGTTTTTATATTCATGATTCAATATTTATTATAATAAAGCAACATGAGCATCACAATATTTATTGACCGTGTAATCCTTGGCATAAGATACCGATTATAATTTACGTAACCCAATTCCCGAGCCAACACCTAACGTAAAGACATTAATTGAAGCCGAAGTTAAGCAATTAATTCATTAAGTGGTACAATCAGTCACTTGTTCTGTTTAGTTCGTTAAAGCTGTACAAATTGACTTGAAGTAGGCCTTTTAATCTACCAATAATGGTGGCAGATGTAAGGAAAGTAGCACAATAGGGCTAAGTGCCGTGATAAACGTTGATTACATCATTTTGTTTATAAGATTATCGTAGAAAACGGGCATGGATTCTATCTAATGGTTACCGTCTCTCATAGATGTTTGTGTGTTGTCGGCTCATTTTCTTATGATACATCCATCTTAGCTATTAGGAGTACCAACTCCCGAGAGCTAAGATGGATCCCAACTCTTGAAGGTGGTAGAAGCAGTGTAGTTCGACCGGGGAAGTACCACCGCCACACCTATTTCTAGCGTGAAGCATTTCTTGCGTTTCGATAGAAGGGTGTGGTTGCCGGCACACTTTTACATGAGGCGACCATCATAGTCCTTGGGAGCAACGCATCTGTGTTTGACTTCAGATAGAACCCATGTTCTGTATGAAGTTGGTTACAGATGTCCATGAGCGGCAGTGACCAGTTACCATCAGGTGGACTGCATGCTAGTTTGCTACTTCAGTCAAATAAAAAAAAAAAACTAGGGTTTTGGATTTCCCGACAATTTCAAAGTCCCGGGACTCGGGACCATTAAAATTAAAAATGTCCCGGGACTTCGACATCTGGTGAACTATACGCTCATTTGTTATTTCGAATTGCTCATATTTTTATAATCTTATCTATAATCAGCTGGCCTATCCTCCGTCATACGTGCTTGGACAATCAAACATTAGATCAACCTATATAGCTAATTTTAGACTATATACAAACAGCTGATGTAATCATCGCGGTCAGTGTCACACCAATCAGCCCCCACAACAATTTACTTCTTTTGACTCACCACACAGTAATGTCACTCATTTTTATATATAGTGCCTCGTAATACATTTTATTTATAGTCTTCCGTGGTGTGTGGGCTCAGGGACAAAAGGGATTCATACTTAGTTTATTTTTTTTTTTTTATGACTGAAGTAGCAAACGAGCATGCAGTCCACCTGATGGTAAGTGGTCACTGCCGCCCATGGACATCTGTAATCAACTTCATACAGAACATGAGTTCCATCTGAAGTCAATCACAGATGCGTCGCTACTCCCGAGGACTATGATGGTCGCCTCATGTGAAAGTGTGCCGGCAACCACACCCTTCTATCGAAACGCAAGAACTGCTTCACGCTAGAAATAAGTGTGGCGGTGGTACTTCCCCGGTCGAACTACACTGGTTCTACCACCTTACAAAATAATAAAGATGTAGTAAACGAGCGTGAAATACACTTGATGATAAGTGACCACTGCCTCCCACGGACATCTGTATTCAATTTCGGACAAGAAGACAGTCTTTACCAGAGATCTCTCAAAGTTGCTCCCTTTGAGGATTAAATCGACACGTATCAGATAAGTAAGATCGAGAACAGTGATAGCCGAGGTCGAAACCGTAGTCCGTAGTCCTAGGTTGAAACCCAGGCACAAAAAAGTTCTCAGAGGTATGTGAAGTCCACCAATTCCCATTTAGCCAGCGCGGTGGACTATGGCCTAAACTCTGTTATTCTGAGAGAAGACCCGTGCCCAGCAGTGGGACAATAATGTGTTGACGTGTGATCAGATAAGTATGTCACATACACCCTTACCGCATCCTTGTAATCAGTGTGTAGTTTATGGGTGGGTTTATGGAATGAATGAATGGAATGTTATAGAAACCAAGGAAGCAAGGTTTCAACCACCTTTCAAGCGTTCATTTGATGTTACGTGGACATTGTCACTCGTGGACAACCCCAGATAAGAGTCTTTCCTCATGTGCATGGATGAGTCGAGTTAGATGCGTCGCAATGCCTACCAGAGGATCTCAAAGAGACATTTAACTTAACCTAACAGTTTGAAACTCGGCTAAATCAAGCGATCTGAGGTTCAAAGCCCAGACATAAAACTTTTATTTCGAAAACATTAAAGGTAAAACCCGCACATATCTGCATGTCTACAAGTACACCCTAAACTTCGGATAAAGGGATAACCTTGGATAATAAAATTATTCCTCTGTCTTGTACTGTCTTGACATGTACTTCATTATAATTTGCGTAAATCTTCTGAGAATTTTTACTACAAAAATATTTAAATACCCAAATGGATATTTTGCAAATAACACACCAAACCATAGATTCTTATTATGAGGATAAATATTTCATGCCGTAAGTAGACAGTCATAGACCGTAACTTTTGACTTCCCAAATGCGTGCCACGGGATGTTCTGAGGCAAAACGCTGTAGTATTTCAACTAAATTGCCGCGAATCCGTTGTTACGTATAGTAGTCCCAGGATAGACCCATTTTTCCTACCTCCTATTAGAGAGATTTAGTGAGGAATAGAAGTATAAATCTAGTCTTCCTGTGGGATTCAACGCACTGCTGACTGCTGCCTGAATAATTACAGCAATTTCGGCCCATCGTTAGTCGTTAGGCTGTACTCGTTGGTCATATGTGAATGGGAGTAGGCTTTTCTGATGTCGTACAATATTCGTCTTTTTACAAAAAGAAACGTTTTAAAAAAATATATATTCTAATTTACTATATATCATTTTTGTATCATACAAGTAAAGATTATAAGTGACGACTCGCGTGGCGGAGCGGTTACCATACCGGTTTGACGTGCAAGGGGTCCCGGATTTGATTTCCGGCCAGACAGATATCTGAATGATGAGTTTAGATTCATGTTCTGACCCATACCCATGACACATGAAAAAATCCTAGTGTGATGCTATGGGTATAGAAAGCGTATTTTTCAAAAAGCCAAAGAAAAAAGATTATGAGTCTTCCACTCTTGCCTTTCAACCTCATACAACTTCTTACTACCTCTTTCCTTACGATCTGTGGATACCGGCCAATTAGATATTTTTAATGTAAGTGGTCAATGTCTCCTATGAACACAAGATTAGTGACCTCATAATGTCCACCAAAGATAATTGGTATTCTTGAGGACTAATGTCTTTGAATTTCTTGCCGGATCTTCTCAGTTAAGGTCGTGTTCCGATCCGGTGGTAGTGTAAAATAAAAAAAATTATATAACTGACAATTTGTAAGTGCCCCCTTGGGCCTATGGAAAATAAAGACATTTCATTTTTCATTCTCATTTTTCTCGGATAAGTATGTCTCGTTTGAGGCACCACTCATCAGAACACAAGTAGTGCTTAACATGTTTATAGGATAAGTGTGGCAGCTTTGAAAAAGTCGAACCAGAGGGTTATTTACATAGCTTGTTCTAAATTGGAAGTCCATCTTTCTATTCATCAGTCTTTTAAAGGACACTGCACGATATAGTCGTCGTTCGTTTGGAAATAGTCGCCACGTCTGGTATGCGTGATGGTGACCGCGGTAGATGTTTTTTTATCTGATTGTAGCAGCAATCGAGCATGCAGTCCACTTGATGGTAAGTGGTCACTGCCGCCCTGCGACATCTGTAAGCAACTTCGTATCGAAATGAACTCCTGAGAACACCCTTCGAAACACAAGAAATGCTTCGCGCTAAAAATAAATGTTGATGTTACGCAAAAAGCTGTTGTTATTGACAACGTCAATATGAGAGTAATATGCGATAATGAAATTAAATGAAATGTCTTTATTTTGTATAGGCCTGCGGGGGCACTTACAAATTGTCAGTTACATTTTTTTTCTTACACTACCACCGGATCGGAATACGACCTCAACTAAGAAGATCCGGCAAGAAACTCAGCGGGTGTGTTTTTTTTTCTTATTTATATCCATTTTTTTTTATATTATTACAATCATGTTTTTTTTTACATGGTAATGAAAGTTAGCTCCAGTAGTGACAAGTATTGGGGTAAAAGACCTATTTGCTTAATATGCTACAGTCTTAAGACAACTTAATGATAATGTATCCTCTATTTCAGATATTTAGAGAGGAAACGGAATATTTCTTGTGTGATTTATCGCCTAGCTTTATTGTAATTTCATGTAGAACGACGATTAGTCATTGTGCTAGGGTATTATCTACGTTAGTCACATGTTATAATATAACAATTATTTATTCGTTGATTTTGGTCTTTATTGTTGTTCACTATTTTTAAGTAGTTGAAATACTTAAACACATTTTGAAAGTGGTAGAACTAATGTAATTCGACCGGGGAAGTACCACCGCCACACCTATTTCTAGCGTGAAGCATTTCTTGCGTTTCGATGGAAGGGTGTGGTTGCCGGCACATTTTTATATGAGACGACCATCTTAGTCTTCGGGAGTAGCAACGCATCTGTGATTGACTTCAGATAGAACCCATGTTCTGTCCATGAGCGGCAGTGATCACTTACCATCAGATGGACTACTTGCTTGTTTGCTACTTCAGTAAGATAAAAAATAATGTTTAAATTCGAAAGTTGACGTTATGGAAATTACACTCATTTTAAATGGGTTCACTATTCGGAGTTTGTCCATAAGATATTAGACAGATTGTTATAATATTTGTGTTGGTCACGACACCTTGAACTTTGGTGAAGTATGAAGCACTGTCAACCAGTGTCGTCAAGTAATCTTATATAGTTGACGGAGGTATGTATATGTAGGTATGTACATATTTATAGGTACTAGTCGCCCCTCACCACAGTCGAAATTCGACCGTAATTTAAATTAAAAAGCTAAACTTCATATTGTCCGCCTGCGGTAAGTATTTTAAAAACGAATCACAAATTTTTGCTTCGCGTATTAATATATAGATATATTTTCACCTGCAAGGTTTACCATTAATACGTAAAAAGCAAAAAATGTTACTTTGGATTAAATCCGAACTAAAATCATACTATTGTGAAACAGTGGATCCATTTACTGAACATGTTAATATTTAAACTGACAGTATTTTTTGTAAAGATTACTCGGTACAGAATCGAGAATGGAGTCGAGACAGAAAAGTAATTTTTGAATCAAATATATTTTTTTCCTAAAGATAGTCGTATCATATATAACGAAGTGAATGATGATATGTGACGTCAGGATGGTCGAGGTCTTCATTAGTGTCCATTCTTGATTTCAAGTAAAACACAGAAGTAAACTTCTTCGATTTATTCACACTTGAGGTCCGATCGTTTCGACGGTTAAACAAGATTTTCTTTCCACCGACAGGCGGTCGCCTTTTTATAACAATGTTTGGTGAGGTGACAATAACAAATTTATAGAGGTTAAACTAAATTACAGTTCTAAACATCACTAAATATTGCTAATTTAATAAAAAAAAAAAAAAAAAATTCGTTCTTTAAAGTAACTAAAATAATTATTTTCGGCGACGTGTTTTTCATAAATACGCGGTGTCGTGCCGACATATATATTTCCTAAAGACACTCGTATCATATAAATTCCGTGGAACGGAATGGAAAGTCGAAAAGTTTTCCGATCAGCCATAAAGTAATATTAGTCGCTGAGCGGTCGAGCCGCATGGGGCCGGGGCTGGGAATTTCTCAAATTCCGTAACTTTCACAATTGCTGGGTTTTCGCAACTTATATTGACGTCATATTTTCTAGTCATGTTTCGAATCCGTTGGCATCATCGTCACACTATTTTGGTTTGAAAAAATGCGTAAAAAATGTTGTAATTCAGTTCATATTATAAATCGTTTTGTTGGACTATGGCCGAAAACTCTCTCGTTCTGAGTGCAAACCCGTACTCAGCAGTAAGACAATAATTGGTTGACACTTAAACTTATACTAGTCACCCGTCGCAATGGTCGAAATTCGACTGTAATTTAAATTAAAAAAACTAAACTTCATATTATCCAAAGTAGCACTAATATTTCTCTAATTTCAATAAAGCAAAATATGTTACTTTGGATTAAACCCGAACTAAAATCATACTATTTTGAAACGACGGATTCATTTACTGAACATGTTAATATTTAAAGTGACTACTTTTTGTAAAGATTACGCGGTACAAACTGGGATTGAGACAGAAAAAGTAATTTTTGAATCAAATATATATTGTTCCTAAAGATACTCGTATTATATAAATTCCGTGGAACGGAATGGAAAGTCCAAAAGTATTCCGATCAGCCATAAAGTAATATTAGTCGCTGAGCGGTCGAGCCGCATGGGGCCGAGGCTGGAAATTTTTCAAATTCCGTAACTTTCACAATTGCTGGGTTTTCGCAACTTATATTGACGTCATATTTTCTAGTCATGTTTCGAATCCGTTGGCATCATCGTCACACTATTTTGATTTGAAAAATGCGTAAAATATGTTGTAATTTGGTTCATACATTTAGAGTTTATACAGGTAAATCGTTTCAACTTAAAATTTAGGGTTAATTACAACAAAACGGAACTATCCGTATGTTCGCCTGTCCGTCTGTCTGTCGACATGCTGTAGGTACCTAGTTCATGAACCGTGATAGCTAGATAGTATGTCTCCGTTACACCACTCTTAAAATAAGAATACAACAGTATTTCGTACAGATCTTAGGTGCGTATCTTTATTATGTATTATTAGATGAGAGCCTAATGGTTGAAACTTGACGTCGAGATTCAAGGTTCGAATTTCGATTTGAAGCCTCTGATTTTCCAGAAAATTATGTGTATTCCGTAAATTAAAATTTATTATTATTATCATTGGAATTAACTGTTTTACTATTAAGCAAAACGTTGTTAGGAAATCTCCACACCTAAGAGTACTTAGAACAAAATGTTCTCAAAGGTGTGTGATGTCCACCAATTCGCACTTAGCCAGTGCCGTTGACTATGGCCTAAAGAAGGCCTTCTCAATTTACTTTTTTCCCGTAAATTGCGTAGGAGAAAATCTAGGAGATACACATGCACGCTTTCACTAATGCCCCACAGTAGGATTTTATCCAGAATCGTGGGTACCGTGGACACACACAAAGACGAATATACAAACACCCAGACCCAGAACAAGAATGTAAACTCATCATTCAGATACCTGTCTGGCCAGGAATCGAACCCGGGACCCACGCGTGTCAGACCGGTATGGTAACCGCTGCGCCACGCGGGTCGTCAAACAATCGGTATTATAATATTTTTATTTAAACTATGATAGAATACAAACGTTGCTTACTCTTATACAAGTATTTGCTCAGTAAACTGGCACTACGTTTCCTAACAAAGATGAACGTTGCGCTCAAGTTGGGAAGCGCTGACCAACTACAAGTGATACTTGGTGTTAAGCTTGTAAGTTAGTAAAGTTTGGTCTAACCTGATATAGACTGACGTTTGAAGTTGAACCTACTTTTATTTAGTACTAATATCGAACCTAACGCTTCCGATGTCGTTTTCTCTATTTGATTTATAACAATACTATGCGCCCTTTTTCTTTTTGTCGAGGGGGAAATCTTCAAAAGGTACCCCACACCGTGGGAGCGACGCAGGGTTATGTGGGATTTTTACCGCACTAAAACGCAGTGACCGTCCTCAGCGCTACAAAGAGGTCTCTGGGATCTCCTAAGGAACGCAACCGGAATCTTCTGAGCGCATAGCCCATCGGGCTCGTCCCAGATGGGCAGCTGGGCCCATCGCTTCGACTTTACGACGATATGCGACCACACATACCGCCTTCCTTCCCGGGGCCGCCTGACCGAACGGTTCGAGCTCCCACTCTAGCTGCCCCCAACCCCGGAAGCGCCTTTTAGTCGCCTCTTACGACAGGCAGGGGATGCCGTAGCCCTATTACATGAAGCATAGATATAGATTAAACTTATATTGTTCTAATATAGCTCTAAAACTTACATATTGAAAGGCCACCTTCACACGTGTTTCAAATATTTATGTAAATTCACCATTGTTGTTTAGTGATAAGGTCGCCTTATGTATTTTTCTTCAAATTCGTATATTTATTTAGTAGTTATAAATACAGATATATACAGATAAATTCGTACAGATAAGAAAGAGTTTTAAATTTATTTACGTCAATTAAAACGGCTACTACCAATTATATTAATTGAAACCTTCAGTCATAATTCACGCTCATGGAAATTCAGACGGACAATATTTATTTACCTATAATTATTCGCAAACAGTTCACATTCAAATTGTAAGCATGGCTCAAAGCAATTTATATATTTAAATAAATAAATAATTAAGGCATTAAACATTGTAAAAAATGTAGTCTGAAAGCGGTGTATCATCGTAAGAATACTTTTATATTAATACGTGAAGCTAATACTTTTTATTGTTTGTTAAAATCTAGGAAAACTATTTGTTACTTTAGTGAGCATTCATTTTAAGCATCGTCATATTGAGGGGAAGGGGCTTCGAATCAAAGTAGTTCTAGCATCCAGCCAACATCCGTAATAAATGTTCAGAAAACATAAAGGTTAAAGAAAAGTATATATAAGAAATATATTTTTTTATAATGTATAAGGTTTTTTTTGATAGTATCAAAATATAATGTTAATGCTCAGTGGGAAGAGCCCAAAGGGGGCATCACACTTGGAGGACACCGGTTGGGTTCTATTGGAGATCCCGGACGGGGGACACGCAGCGCTGGGGATGGCCACCGGGGGAGGGGATATACTACTTAGTGTACAAGTATCAAGACTTATTTTAGCTTAGTTACAATATTTAAAAAAACAGATATGTATTGACTTATATGCTGTCATCAAGTCCCGTATTAATTATTTTCAGGATATCATTGAAGCTCTCCCGGTGCGCCATAGAGTTATACCTTTACGTATTATGCTGAAACTTAGCTCACACATAGATTATGTCCTTTTTTTTGTTATCGAGCGGGAAACCTTCAAAATGTATCCGACGCCGTGGGAGCAACGCCGGGCTATATGGGATTTTTACCTCACTAAACAGGTGGCCGCTGCGTGGAGGACTCCGGGATCTCCAATAGAACACAACCGGAGTCCTCCGAACGCGATGCTCCCTTTGGGCTCTTCCCACTGAGCATTGTGCGTACTGCGCCTCCTGGTGTTTACGACAGCATGTGCCCACATATGCCGGCGTTCTATACAGGGTCGCTTGGTTGGACGATTGGCTCGCATCCCCTGAAGCCTCTTTTAGTCGCCCTTACGACAGGCAGAGGGTACCGTAGCCCTATTCTGATCCCGGAACTACAGGGTAAGGATACACAGATTATGACCTAGATTGTCACTTATGATACTCAATATCGTGGTAGACATGAACGATTTGGGAGACGTGGGACAACGTAGTAATTTATTTCAAAATTTACCTATTTAATCATGCAAATCATATAGTATTTTGGGTAAGCGTAATGAACTACCGAAGTATTAAGATTTACGATCAAAAGCCACGTTAAAATCCCATTAATGTGTCAGCATCATTAATTAATTATTACTAAAATGAACAAGAGGTGCTACATGAATTTACATTACTTAATGTAGTAACCGAGGTCCGGTTATTAGGTAGTTGATTGACTACAAGATGTTAGCGAGCAGTCGGAGTTGGACGAAGATTATGTAGTGTAGAAATTAATTAATCCTCATTTTTATTCATTTGATGTAACAAATCTTTTAAACCAGAATACAACAGCTATTTAAATTTTAAACTATTGATCTAAGTTTCTGCCTAAGGTGTAATGATAAACATAGATATAAATATTTTTATAGACAACTCCTTCAGTCAAACCCAGAGTTAGCCTTACCTGTGGTTGGCCGCAGATACGTTTATAGAACACTGAAGACTACGTTAGAACCCTTCAAAAAATAATACTTTAGCGCTTAATACTGGTATTACAAGGACAACGTATAGGAGTTTTGGCCTGTGTGTTGAACCACAATGGATTTGACCTTTGAAATACGAATAGTATGCTAACTATTGACTTATAAAATAGCTATATAACTTCTTAGTCTATTATTATAAGTGGTAATAACTGAAGTAAAGTAACTCTTATGAACCGCTTCTGATGTCCGAAGGTTCTGCTGTCGGCTTGTGTTCCGACATATTCATTGTATTTAAAAACACTACAATGTCGCTTATCGCCTGTAGCTTTACTACCGGTAATGAAACAACCACCGTAGCGAATTAACGAAGCAAGAGCAAGTAATTGAAACTATAAATCCGTGCGATCGGGCCACCCTGGGGTCTGGAATTACCACCGGCTTTAATTTTGCACATGCCGGCACTAGGAAGTGTGGTCCGATCAGTTAATTAGATATTGGGATACGGTCACCAGATAATATACTCTTATTTCTTACTAATATTATAAATGAATGCTCGAAATACAAGCGCAAGTGCGTATAAAGTGGCTAGTTTACTCGGCGAACTTCGTTCCGCCTAAAAGTAAAAAATCTAAGATTATCAGTGTTTCTTTACTATATTTTATATGTATTATACATAAAAACCTTCCTCTTGAATCACTCTGTATATTAAAAGAAACGGTATTAAAATCCGTAGCGTAATTTCAAAGATCTAAGCATACTTAGGGACAGATAGCGAAAAGCGACATTGTTTTATACTATGTAGTGATAAAACTGCTTACAAGTTTTTAATGATAAGAATCTTATACCTACTCAATGGCGGCGTAAGGCGTGGTAGGTGTGGGCCTCAGCCTACGGCGTTGTGGTGCATAAGGCCTCGTGCTTCAGAGACACAAGGCCTCCCATGACCTGGCGTAGTTGCCCGGAGGATGTAAATCGGGTGACCTTTTTTTACTTCCTTGGTCGTCAAATTACAGGTTGACTTATATCTATATACATTTTTTTTGTTTTTTTTTGGGCGTCACACTGCAGATCCGACTTAAATCTATACACATTTGGCTTCCTTTTTTTTGGTCGGTAGTTTGTTTGTAATGTTTATACGCTAAAACTTAAACTTAAATATTAGTATTAGCGTATAAATATTACAATTATCATGAATTTATCTCCAAATCTTTCAAACGTTGTTGTGAAAGTTTGTGAGGAAGTCTTTTGACTACTACACGCGAAAATGACAGAGTTCCATTCCGCTGATATTTGCTACAAAGACATGTGAATTTGATTACCACGGTAAAAAATATCGCAGCGGGCAAAGCCAGCAGAATAAGCGGGTAAGAAATACTTGGAAAGAACTTTTAATCTACTAGCAATCGTTACGAAAGGAAAATGTGTGATGCGCCCGGTCGCCATTTGTCTTTCTCTATTCGAGCCCTTTTTGTACAGGTTACCTTATCTTATCAATATTATAAATGCTAAAAGTTGTGAGGATGTATGTGTGTTTTACTTCTTCACGACAATATATGGAACCGTTTTACCACAGTTTTACTATGTAATTGAAATAATAAGATGTTTCACGTAAAAAAACTTATCATGATTGATTTAAAAATATGTTAGTTAGTCCAAATAATTGACGTGATATCTTGACGGCCATTGTTTCAAATTCAATTTAATTTCATTAATTATCATATTTGCTAGATATTATATTATATTTTCTGCAAGAATGTGTTACATATGACAGCTATACTAAAGAGGCTAAAATGTATTCAGCTTCAGAGCGGCCATTGTCAGGATTTTCATACAAAAACTTTAATTCTGTTTCATATAACCCGATCTCTTACTGACCAACATATTGTTAATCAGTATTCAATGAACACAAAAATAGACATTCATATACACATACATAAATACATGCATTCATACATACGCCTGAATAATACTACCCTCATTCTGACGCTGTTGGGAAAAATAACACAATTTAAATATGCATTTTATATTTTGTTCCTGATTACTTTTTAATTTAATATTTTTTACATCATTTGAAGTATTTTTTTACTACAACTATAAGGAATATAAAGTTTGAGATAAGTACCGTCCATAAGAAGAAAATAGCGAATTCAGCTGAAAACTAAAAGTGCACTTGCACCGAATACAACTATAAAATTGCGATTTTGCTCGGAACTTAACTAGCGAAGTACAAATACAAAATAGGCTTTTATTTTGTTTTATTATTGAGTGAAAACTAACGGTTTTAACATTAATCAATAAGTAAGTAGGTAGGTAGGAGTGGATTACTTTGGATTAATGGGTTAATTTTCTACTTCTTTTTCAATAATAAGTAGATTTTGGAATTGTAGCCATATTGTATTTTTGGGAGCGGGAGATCTCTCGCCAGGCGAGGTGATCATGCCTGGGGAGCGGCCGTGTTCCGACAGTCTTTGTTCGGAATTTGTATATGCAGGCTATTGAGAATACTTCGATAGCGTGTTTCGGAATACTAGTAGCGCCATCTCTTGATAACTTGCGGGAGGTGGTCACATATTTATTGAGCTATTATATTAGGAATTTAACAGCTCAGAATTTCCTAAGCTTTTAAGATGTTTTACGAGTTACTACAAGATACATAACTTTAGGCGTTAGTTAAGATCATATTTCTTCTAATTTCCTCTAAATAACGAAATATTTTTGTAAAATCCAAGGACCGAAAAAATCAGAGAAGTCGCCAAAAAGGGTCACGAAAAATCGTCTGAAAATGTGAAAAATTGAAACAGAGATATTCTATGAATTTCAGGCTCTTTGCGAAGTAATGTAACATAAAACTGCTGGCTAAAAGCTTTTGCATGAGAGTATTTACATGACGGAAAACGAAGTTGTATTTATGTTGTGGGTAGGTTGTACAAATCGATTTACGACGAAGTGACTAATGGTTTCGTGATTAGCGGATTACTTAACTGATACTAACTTTTCGATATCACTCTAGTAGTTTTCAGCAGATGAATATATGTATATTTTTATCGATGTTGAAGATGCAGGGGGTACAAAACTCTCATCCTGAAAGAAGACCCATGCCTAGTAGTGGGGCAATAATGGGTTGTACCCCAAAAGATGCAGATTCAAATGATTTCTTTTTAAAAGGTTGTGTTTTGTCCAAAAGCCCATCTTCTTTTGACTATCTCATAATAGTGAAAATAATTGCTACTATCTTTTGACAGATGCGTTGATTTTTGCAAAATAATCTACAAAAGCAGCAATGAATCTTTGACGACCTCAGGTAAGTTCGTTTGGAGTTATTTAGAATATTTGGAGTTTTCGTGGGTATCACTAATGCAAATTGGATTGCGTATTTGGCGCTACATTAATTTAATAGAAAAAAATTAAAGCACAATTTTAAATTCGAGTTGGTTTGAAATATAGATCGACTAGCCGTTGCTTGCCACTTAATTCCCGAATACTGCACTACAAAATAATACAAATGTTTGACACCTACTTCAACACGTGTAAATAAAACCATCCTTTATCATCACAAACTTAACCCCTTACCCAAATCTTATACTTCTTACTTAAGTAATTTAGCTAATGTGTACATTACTCAAAAGTTAAAAACCAATGTATATTTCACACACACACGCTTTCTACACTCATAGCCCCACAGTAGGATTTTATCCTGTGTCGTGGGTGCCATGGACACACAGAAGACGAATATACACACACCCAGAACAGGAATCTAAACTCATCGTTCAGATACCTGTCTGGCCGGGAATTGAACCCGGGGCTCATAACGCGTCAGACCGGTATGGTAACCGCTCCGCCACGCGGTTCAGCAATTCAATTCACTTTCTATGATTTCATAGCAAAGCGGTAACATTACACAGCACTGTTTCGCTACATGTGACATGCTAAGAACATTTCATTTACGAAAATGAAATACCAAATGCGCCTCTCCTTCTGGGTCTAATTGCTAACTCGAGTACATACTATTATGCTCATGTACGTAGTGGCGCTTGAAATAATGCGTTTAGATAATACACATTGCTTTGCTATTTTGTGTAGATTGTAATGTTATAAAATTTAGATGTACAAATTATAAAGAACTAAAAACGCAAGTATTAGTGAAGACTTTTTGTAGTGATGATTTTGACCCGACCGCGTAAGAAGGGTAATGTTTTTCAATCGTATATATACCGTCAACCAATTATTGTCCCCCTGCGGGGCATGGGTCCTCTCTCGGAATGAGAGAGTTTTAAGCCATAGTCCACCGCGCTGGCCAAGAGCGAATTGGTGGACATGTATGTATGTTTTTATGTATGTCTATTTCTTTGACTCGCGCTACAGCCCAAAGGGCTTGATGGATTGTTACGTACGACATATTATAGGAATCGTTTTAGTTTGGTGACATAGGTTTTTAATTTCACAATATGGCGCTTATGTTCAGAGAAAAAGGGGGAAGAGGGACGTTGACATGCTGGTGAGAACATTTCATTCTCGTCAACCCGTTATTGTCCCACTGCTGGGCACGGGTCTTCCCTCAGAATGAGAGATTTAATGGGCCATAGTCCACCGCGCTCGTCAAGTGCAAATTAGTGGACTTCATACACCTCCGCGAACTTTTTTTTTTAAAGAACTCTCGGGTGTGTTGGTTTTCTCACGATGATTTCCTTCACCAAAAAGCAGTGAGAATAAATTTATTATACGCACATAATTTTAGAAAATCGGTGATGTCTGCCTGGGATTTTAACCTCGTACCTCCCGATCGAGAGGGCAAGTTTCAACCATAAGGCTATCACTGCTCTAACATTTTATTAACATTTCACTAACGTAAATGAATAACCAAATGCGCCTCTATCTAATTGCAAACTTGAGTACATACCATTTTGTTCATGTATAAAGTGGCGCTTGAAATACGTTTAGATAATACTCATTGCTATTCTCATTAGTATTTTGTGTAGTCTGTAATGTTATAAAATTGATGTGCAAATTATAAATTAGAACTTGGTACACAAGTATAGTATTTTAGTGGCATTTGATTTATAGTATTTGTATTACTGATATTACTTTCAATGGCAGTATATTTTTCCGTGCTTTTTAAGGTGTTACTATGGGATGATTGGGTTCATTGGTACCATATATTTCTGGCATGTAAAAGTTCTTTTGTTTTAGTGAAATGGTGCGATTGATATAAAGCGGTCACTTTGTATAAAGCGGTCACTTTGTATAAAGCGGTTATTTTAATATTGACTTTAAATAGAATCCCAGTTCTATTTGCAGTTGCTTTCGATGGCTAGTACCGTCAAGAGGACTGAATGCTCGTTTGCTACAGTCGTATAAAGAACTTAGTTCACAGAGTGCTTTAACAGCCCGTATTCTAGCAGCGTAGTGGAGTTTTCAGACCCCTCTTTTTGTGATGAGAGAGTTCAGATGTAGGACAGCAAGGGAATAGATCCTTGTAGTAGTATCATGACAGGATGGATTGTTGTTTACTATGTTAGTTATTCATTTTTTTATTAAATTGAAGTAGCAAACGAGCATGAACTCCACCTGATGGTAAGTGGTCACTGCAGCCCATGGACATCTGTAAGTAACCTTCCGTAGAATATTGGTTCTATTTGAAGTTAGTCACATATGCGTTGTTACTCCTGAGGATTAAGATGGTCGCCTCATATAAAAGTGAGCCGGCAAAAACACCCTTCCACGCTTCACGCTAGAAATAGGTAGAAATAGGTATATCTCCCAAGTCGAACCATAGTGGTTCTACCACTTGACATGCAGGCATTATTCATGACATTAATCATGGCAGATAAAGGCGATCATATTATAAGGCGATTTGGAGATAGCATATGAACGCATTCCAAAAATTGGCCAGCAGCATGCAGGTGTTAGAAGTATGGGAGATTCGGTGAATAAAACTACGTCTTAGCCCAGAGGCTGTCAGTACAGGACTCCTTTATTTTACAAATCTTACTACTCAAACATTGATCCATATCTAGCCACATAGCTACGATCTATATAACAATACAATAATTTGTTTATAAAGTCGCCGTACTCGAAGTGCGGCTATCTGCCCTTCTGCCTTCGGCCTTTCGGCCTTCCTGCCCTTGCTTCGCTCTCGAAGCAATGTTTATCTGTAGTTTATTATTAGTTACTTGCAGTTTACCTGAAATTGAATAAAAGTAGATATTCGGCAATTATTGTTGTCAACATCATGACATGGGCGGTCCTTGCTCATTTACTTTCATAAAAAGCTCGCGCCATAATTGTTTTTTTTTTCAGCGGTCCTAGCACACTCGCTTTTTAGCAAATTGCTCTCTCCAAAACTTATTATTATTTATTTTCCTGGCGGTCTTAGCACACTTACTTTTAGCAAGCTGCTCGCGCCAAAACTTATTTACCTGGTGGTCTTAGCACACTTACTTTTAGTAAGCTGCTCGCACCAAAACTTGATTTATTTACCTGGTGGTCCTAGCACACTTACTTTTAGTAAGCTGCTCGCACCAAAACTTATTTATTTACCTGGTGGTCCTAGCACACTTACTTTTAGTAAGCTGCTCGCACCAAAACTTATTTATTTACCTGGTGGTCCTAGCACACTTACTTTTAGTAAGCTGCTCGCACCAAAACTTATTTATTTACCTGGTGGTCCTAGCACACTTACTTTTAGTAAGCTGCTCGCACCAAAACTTATTTATTTACCTGGTGGTCCTAGCACACTTACTTTTAGTAAGCTGCTCGCACCAAAACTTATTTATTTACCTGGTGGTCCTAGCACACTTACTTTTAGTAAGCTGCTCGCACCAAAATTTGATTTATTTTCCTGGCGGTCTTAGCACACTTACTTTTAGTAAGCTGCTTGCGCCAAAACTTATTATTTCATACTTACACTTTTCCTTCAAGACAGTATTTCTAATTTCATACTTATACTATTTGCTCCATGACAGTATTTGACAGTATTTCTATCTTTAGTAATATTTTCGGTTTCGGCTATCACGGTTAGTTTTATGTACACAACCTTAAGAATTCTTTAAAAATATGATTACTAAATTATTGTGTTCGAGCATTACAATAAATAAATAGTCTTTGACACTACATAGAAAGGATTGTATTTTTAACAAATATATAGCTGCAATTTTATCATAGTATTTCATGAATAACTTTTATTCCGCTTGTCCATTCTGACATAACACTCATTTTTTTATATAATGTTTAACCAATACACAACATAATTTTACAATTTTCTCCATTTATATGTACTGATACATTTTATTTTCTACAAGCTTTCTGTTTTATGATAACAGCAAATAATATCATTTAACAATATTTCATTTCATTAATTAGTTATTAATAGCTATTTTCATTTCAAATGGTATTTTTTTTTAAATTCATATATTTTTTTTTATTCATATATATTATTTTATAATTTATTATTGTGAGCAATCTATTAGTCAATGATGAGTCACTAATTGATGTTCTGCTCAATATATTATTAAATCATATTTAGACAATTTAGAGCTGCATTATAAATTGTCATGTATTATGACATTTTTTTTGGAACTTACGCTTTTAAAGGTAATGTAAATTTTCAAATGATATAGTTTAACACAGTTATTTTTGTATTATATCACAATAAATACACTATTAAATTGTCATTCTCAGCTAAATTCAACATTTGAAACATATGTTAGTAAAACGGTTGTTATTTTATTACACAGCTTTGTCACTTCAAATGTCAATTTGTGCGGTTTTGTTTTATTGCCATTTTAATAATTTTCTATTCAATAACCACTTTTAAATCCTGTTATTCAGTTTTTTATACGTAAATTATGATTTCAATTTATGTTAAAGTTACACATTAATACATATTATGATATAATACATCGTATTATTTTGTTTACGTAGTCTCATTTATTGATTTATTTTTGGTTATTAATATTCTTTTCTGAGTGCTTTACAAATATGCTCGGATTTTCCATTCAGAATATTTCATAAACACTACTACTTGATATAGCATTGTGTCTATTTATTATATTAACTGGCTGTAATTTTCTAATTATAAGAATCGAACTTTGAAATAAATTAGTTTTATTAATAAAATTATCAGGTATTTTTTTATTTTTGATATTCTGTGAGTGATAATTAAGCTCTAACGTTATCACACAATTATTCATTTGCAGAAATTATTCCGTTTACTTTCCGAATATTACATTGCTCTATGTCATCAATATAAGAATAAATTTATTTTTTCAACTTCTAGAATTTGTATACATTTTGATGAAACTTTTGTGTTGTCTTTAAATAAAAACTCGTATTAGTTAAGTTTCAGTTGCTATCAATAAAATTAATTCATTGTTTAAAGTTATTGAATGTCGGCCTTTTTAACATCTCTTATTTTTCAATCGTAACAATTAGACCTTAAACATTGTTTAACAAATATCGTATTAAGTCCTGGTCTTTGTTCTTCTATTAAACAGACCCAGTCATTATATAGCCAATAGTATAAACGAATTCATATTTCAGGGACAGATTTCGTTTGTTATCGAATCCCGTTCCTGTTATGTTATAAACAATATTTTGTTTGAGTCTACCGCTGTACAGTCCAAGCTATGATTACGGTATTAACAATGACGTAATTATTTTTGCCCTATTCTTAACTTATTTTGAAATATTTGTAACATATTAGTAATATGGCAATTATATTTAATTCATTTGAATAGGATTATTAAGTATTATCCATTTTATAACTTTAGACTACAGCATAGATAGATTAAACACAATGCAGTCGTTAAATTATTTGACTTGCGAAAACATTTTTTTCAAAATTATTTTTATACTCGTCAACCCATTATTGTCCCATTGCTGGGCACGGGTCTTCTCTCAGAATGAGAGAGTTTGGGCCATAGTCCACCGCGCTGGCCAAGTGCGAATTGGTGGACAATTTTTATACATTTATATCATTCTTTCTGTTAATAATTTGTAAATTTTAGGCAATGCCAAAGACTTTTTATCCACAATATTAATAACAATTTGTGTACTACAAAAGTGTAAAACGATATGATCATCCAATAACTTTTTATTGCATTATGATCAATTACTATTGCAACTTTACCATATTACCATCGATCTTTTTTATCTAACATTGTCTGTCTGTCATTATCAAGGCATGGATTTCCTCCCTGAAACAAAGAAACAGGCCATACTGCACCACGCTGGCCAAGTGTATGTTTATACATTTTACACACTTTTATACTTTTGAAGTCACTCTAGACTTCTAGAGAATTCTCATATTTCCTTTCAATCTTTTATTTCATTTCAATTATTTCCTTCGCCGAATTTGTGTACTTTATTATATTCAATTATATTGATTAATATTATATATTGCTGTAATGAATCTTCATTATGCCATTTTTTTTTTCAGTATATTCAACATAATTATTTTGCATCATCTTTTTGTTATGATATTTCTTTATGGCCTCTACTTTTGCAAAATGTGTAGAATATTCACTCCAAAAATAGTCATTTCTCTATATAGCTTACTTGCACTATAGCCATATTTATTGTTTTACACGAAAATACGTCGTATTCAAATTTTCTTGTATAAGTTAAACGCAATAACTCAAAAATGTTTAGTTTCGTCAATCTTCAAAGGTAGATATTTGCTGTACATAATTATATCTACTTATTATCTGATGTCTCTTTACTATTCGCATAATACAGATATTAATTCGTTGCTTTTGTTCGTAGTTTTCATAGGTTTTACTGCTAATAAGTCAACCAATATAAATAGATTAACATAATTGTTACTATCAATCAATATGATATTTTTTGTTGTATTGCAGTCTAACTTGTTGTAAATCCTGTTTATCTTTGATGTATTTATATTATATATGGAGACATCTTTATTTGCCACAGGTTAAGTTGGTTCCAATTTTCAACTTCTCATACACTTCCATATATAACGTTAATATAAAATCTTCACGGTTTTTAGACAGGTGCTTAACTTTTATATAAAAGTCGCAAAATTATCATTAGGATTATTGATTCTTTCATTAGTTTTCATCGGTTAACACGAAATTTGCACATAAGGTAGACAGGAACTGTTTCAGTGGTAATATTTTATCTCAATTATTCGGGTTATTCACTGGTACATATCTATAAATCTTCAAATAGCTTTCAATAGTAATTCAAGTATTTTCCATTTCAAAATCTTGAGTTAATCACTGTGATAAATAAATCTTCGTAGTTTCTCAATAGTAATCTCATAGTTAATCTCCATAGTTTCTATCAGTTTACCCGAAATCTAAACATAGTGATTTTATGGTTATATTTTCATATAAAATTCTTGAGTATTTTTTTCTGAGATTATTAAATCTAAATGTATTTTTTATTGATAAACACGATGTCGTTTTTAATTGTGGTATATCCATACAAAATACTTGCATCAAGCAATCGCATTATTAAATCTTCATTAAATACGTCTTCAGGCTTTGCTTGTTATTGGTTTGTTGTTGGCGAATTTTCACAAAATGAAGATATGTTTATTTTATTCTATTTAGCTGTTGTGATTTACACTTCAGCACTATATTCTTGGTTTATATACTTTCAAAACGAATTCATCTATTTATTTCGTTTCTTTACTCATATATCACAGTAAAATTATCAGGATGTAGCTCGCAGGTCATTGCAGTAAAAGTATCAAAACGTAGCTCACAGATTAATTAATTGTTGAGATTTATAATTATCGTCTCTTTATTTTTCTTCTTATTTTAATTTTATTTATCTATCAGTCCTCTTGTACTGGACCACTTTCCTTATATTACTTAATTCTCTTTTAATTTCCACGATATGATTATTCTGTATATTAGGTATATAATAACTCTGGCTGGTTTCCAGTTTTTCACAATTTCGTTTTATAATTTTCGTAACAGCTTTGGTCACAACTTTTCAAGTTTTTCATACATCTTTTGAGTCACAGCTTTTCTAGTTTTTCATACATCTTTTGGTCACAGCTTTTCTAGTTTTTCATACATCTTTTGGTCACAGCTTTTCTAGTTTTTCATACATCTTTTGGTCACAGCTTTTCTAGTTTTTCATACATCTTTTGGTCACAGCTTTTCTAGTTTTTCATACATCTTTTGGCCACAGCTTTTCTAGTTTTTCATACATCTTTTGGTCACAGCTTTTCTAGTTTTTCATACATCTTTTGGTCACAGCTTTTCTAGTTTTTCATACATCTTTTGGTCACAGCTTTTCTAGTTTTTCATACATCTTTTGGTCACAGCTTTTCAGTATTTTCACTATTGTCTTTTAGTAATTTTCATTTTAACTTGTTTAATATACATATCACAACTTTTGAAGTTTTTCACCATTGTCTATTAGTAATTTTCGTAACAGTTTGTTCACGTTAACTTTATTTTTTAATTGTCTTAATTCACAATTTTCACATATTGAAAATTAACTGATTGCGGCGTGAGTTAACTATCGAACTAATCGAATCAATCCCACTTCTGATGTTAGAAGTATGGGAGATTCGGTGAATAAAACTACGTCTTAGCCCAGAGGCTGTCAGTACAGGACTCCTTTATTTTACAAATCTTACTACTCAAACATTGATCCATATCTAGCCACATAGCTACGATCTATATAACAATACAATAATTTGTTTATAAAGTCGCCGTACTCGAAGTGCGGCTATCACAGGCGAGGGGCGATCACTAGTGGCAAAAACCTTATCCATTAAGGGAGGGCTATGTTCAGCAATGCACCTAAATTTCTATTGTGTAGACGAAATGCATTCCATGAGGTTTTCGCTGGTGTCTATTAACATCATGGGGTGTTTATTAATGAAATGAAATGAGATGTAATGAGATGAAATGAGAGGAAGTGAAATGAAATGAAATGAAATGAAATGAAATGTCTTTAATTTGTATAGGCCTACGGGGGCACTTACAAATTGTCGGTTACATTTTTTTTCTTACACTGCCACCAGATCGGAATACGACCTCAACTGAGAAGATCCGGCAAGGAACTCAGCGGGTTTCTCTTTTTTCTTTATAATTACAATCATGTTTTTTTTACACGGTAATGAAAGTTACCATAATAACTACTTGTCATCATTATATCTTTAAAATCTATACGTTACAAAATCAAGACATTTCAAAAAAATAAGAGTAAGATCAAAATGACTTACTACTATTGTAATAAAAAATTGAAATTGAACCACACTAGACTAACCACTACAGGGATTTACTATTATGCGAATAAATTGAGATGCTCATATTAACAAAGGCCCACTAATTAGGGTTGGCTTTTATGCATTCCCCATTTTACACGATATCCTAACTTATGAATTATTATTTTCTCTAAACAGTTTATTTGTGTGCACTGAATAAATCGCGAGTTAATTATGCGGGTCCCACACGCCATTAAGCGAGGGAAATGGCAGGAAAAAACATTTTCTCAAACAGGGGTGTGGTGGACCGCCATTTTGTTTAGCAGTAGCCATTTTGAAAATGTCATTAGCACAGGGCCGTACTTGGACCGACGCTTATTCAGTGGCGCTGATTTATTCCCGCTTGGTCGTCCCATTATTGTTACGTGAGTTATGGAAGGTTTATGTTATTTACATACCCTTGATTTTATACGTGTTTTCGCCGGTTAAGTGGGATGCGTTGGAATACGAACGTTGCGAAAATTTAAGTGATTTTTTTTGGCGAATTGAATTTATGGCGGCGGTGATTTTATGGCGCATTAACTATACACGAGTAACTTATATGAAATGTTTTGTTGACATTTTTCCTTTTAAATTAGTACATTGGCATTAACGTTGTTATGATGAAAACAAATTAGTATAGGAGTGACAATGTAATGGTTACGTTATTAAAGTCCGTGAATATGGTGGTAGAACGAGTGTAGTTCGACCGGGGAGGTACCACCGCCACACCTATTTCTAACGTGAAGCATTTTTGCGTTTCGATGGAACGGCACACTTTTATATGAGGCGACCATCTTAGTCCTCGGGAGTGGCAACGCGTCTGTGGTTGACTTTGGATGGAACCCATGTTCTATTTGAAGTCCATGTTCGATTTTGTCCATGGGTGGCAGTGTACACTTATCAGCAGGTGGACTGCATGCTCGTTTGCTACTTCAATCAGATAAAATAAATTTATATATATAACTTTAGTTTAGACTGACTTAGATTTGGACCTGTGTGATTTTAAAGTTAGTGATAATTTAACTTTGAATATAATTAAACCATAATGTGTCTGTAAAATTACTTATGTAGGTATATTTTTTATTTGATTGCGTCAGAACGAGGTTAAACTTATTTAAATCGTTTGTATGTAAGTATGTATGTATGTCCATGTCAAACGGCTTGACGGTTAATGACATATCATTGGAATGGTTTTCGTTTTTTGCAGGTGGTAGAGCCAGTGTAGTTCGACCGGGGAAGTACCACCTCCTCAACCATTTCTAGCGTGAAGTATTTCTTACGTTTCGATTTAAGGGTGTGGTTGCAGGCACATTTTTATATGGGGCGACCATCATAGTCCTCGGGAATAGCAACGCATCTGTGATTGATTTCAGATAGAACCCATCTTCTATTTGAAGTTGCTTACAGATGTCAATGGGCTCCGATAACCATTTACTATCAGGTGGACAGCATGCTCGTTTACTACTTTAATCATATAAAACAAGTTTGCAAAGTGACATTGGCTATAGAAACTTTATTTAGTGTCTGGGCTCACCGAAAAAGGCTAAAAGGAATGATTTTTTATTACGACAATAAAACGGGTATCAAATGAATTACGAATATTTAAGACCTATACACGCGGCTGCAAATTTAAGTTTTATGATTCAGGTAATTTCATAATAATTACCTATTCATAGTACTCTCATAATTTTGATTCTGTTTTGAATAAAAAACAACGTAACATGAGATTTTACTTATTGTACACGCTTTCTACACTCATAGCCTCACACTAGGATTTTTTCCTGTGTCGTGGGTACCATGGACACACACAAGACAAATTCACAAACACCGAGACCCAGAACATGAGTCTAAACTCATCATTCAGATACCTGTCTGACCGAGAATCGAACCCGGACCCATTGCGCGTAGGATCGGTATGGTAATGGTCGTCGTCGCGGGTGTACGAATTAAAAACGATGCTATAGGTACCAGGAAGCGTCACAAATTAATAGCTTTTTACGCTGTTATTACAAGGGGTCGCCATTTAATTTTTACTCCATCAAAAAGTTTTATAGCATTTCTTAAATATAACTTTTATTGTGTTGAGTTTATTTCCTCTGAATGCTTTAACTGCGGGTCTTAAGAAAAATGGCAGTCAAGAAGCGAGGAAACTTTCTCAATTTAACAAAAGGACTTTATCTGAATATGTTACGTCCACGGTTTATGGGATTAACGTAATAGTAAATTAATTCATTATGTACTGCGTGGGGCGTAATGCTCTGTGCGTCCCTTACTACTGGTTTGTATGCATTTGCTTGTGGTGTGGATTATAAAGTACCCATGAAAGCAGTAATGTAATAGAATCGTACGAAAAGGTCGACAGGTCTCTCATTGAATGATTATCTGAGTTTCTGACTGACTAAGCTGAGACAGGGTAGCAAATAGTCTCTAAAATTTATCAGCGAAAATCAAGAAAATCATCCAGGAGTATTTTTAACCTAAGATTAGGGGACTGGACTTCACCGTTCACTTATATGTGCTTTGGTAGTGTATTAACGAATAATAGGAAAAGAAGTACAATTTGACCTGACCGTATATCTGCGTACATCTAAGGTGAATCCCTGCTAGCGTTTCGGTGGAGGTTTGTTTTTTTGTATAATAATGAAGTAGCAAACGAGCATGCATTCCACCTGATGGTAAGTGGTCACCGTCGCCCATAGACATCTGTAATCAACTTCATATAGAACATAGGTCCTATTTGAAGTCAATCACAGATGCGTTGCAACTCCCGAGGACTAGGATGGTCGCTTCATTAAAAGTGTGCCGGCAACTACACCCTTCCATCGAAACGTAATTAATGCTTCACGTAAGAAATAGGTGTGGTGGTACCTCCCTGGTCCAACTAGACTGGTTCTACCACCAAGAAACCGATTGGTTACCATTTGACTGATGAGGCCATATTAGTCAACGATGAAAACGTCTCTATGATCGGTATGAAATAAAACCCTTCAATACGGTGTTGGTTACAGATGTTAAAAGTTTGCAGTGGCCATCGGTGTGTATGTCCGTGGTACTAACGACATAGAATAAACACTAGTAAAAGGCTAGGAACGGACTAGTATAGGGCTTGGCTGTAGAACGAGTTAAAGCGTTAAAGTTGCACTTTATTCTGCTTACTGTTGTCAAACGTGTAGATTGATAGCTGATATTTAAGCTGGTCTCATAAATAATTACAATAATTGACAATGTAATGATACAATTCTAATTGGATATATTAATAGTAATGTATACGAATAATTATATAAAATTGAATATGACGACATGATTTTAATGACATGTATCTATCGAATTTATTATTATATTTGTAATTGACATTCTCTTTTTAATACAATTAATTATAATAATATTTGTATGTCATAATATGACTATTATACGATGGAAGTGTCTATTTTTATGTGAACCACCTTGATTGTACCCGTATCTAATGACAAATAAACGATTTGAATTTGAATTTGATATTATTTTATAGGGCGTTGACCCGGCGAACTTCGTTTTTTCTAAAAGTAAAAAATCTAAAATTATCAGTGTTTCTCCACTATATTATACATATGTTATACATAAAACCTTCCTCTTGAACCACTCTATCGATTAAAAAAAAAACTGCATTAAAATCCGTTGCGTATTTTCAAAGATTTAAGCATACATAGGGACAGGTAGCGGGAAGCGACTTTGTTTTATACTATGTAGTGAAGACGCAATATTTTTATCGTATACGTACGAATGTATGTAACTAAAACAATATATTTTTCAGGTTATGATTTCAACATTTTGTAGACAAGTTTTCCATAGTGTAGTAGTTTAAGAGAAACGTTACTAGTAAGTACATAATCATAAAAATAGCGCTAAAATTCAGTCTTGGCCTTTCGAATTACCTCGGTATCTCATGGTTTGTTTATTTGAGTATCGTACATTTATATGTAAAAAAAATAAAAACAAAATAGTTTAGACCCTATTTTCGTTTCGTTGGTCCGATATTGATTCAAAATTAATTTTTAGTTAAAATATTTATTTTTTATGTTTATATTACACTAGCTGACGGGCGAAACGAAGTCCGCCGGGGACTTCGTTCCGACTAAAAGCCAAAACTCTGAAATTATCACTGTTGATATTATACATATATTACATAAAAACCTTCGTGTTGATTAACTCTATCTATTAAAAAACTGCATTAAAATCCGTAACCTAATATTAAAGATTTAAGCTTACATAGGGACAGATAGCGGGAAGCAACTTTCATTACCATGTAAAAAAACTTGATTGTAATTAAACAAAAAAAATAAAAAAATGGATATAAATAAGAAAAAAGACAAACCCGCTGAGTTTCTTGCCGGATCTTCTCAGTTGAGGTCGTATTCCGATCCGGTGGTAGTGTAAGAAAAAATGTAACTGTCAATTTGTAAGTGGCCACGTAGGCCTATACAAAATAAAGACATTTCATTTCATTGTTTTGTACTGTTATTGACAGGGAAAGGAGGAATGCGGAAGAATAAATAAAAAGACTCTGTTTCTACATTCTTTTGTCATTCCTTAACTTCCTTTCGTAACCCTAAACCCAAGGGGGTGGGGGTTTAAGGTTACATACATCCATAGATTAATCATCTCAGTTATAATCTGGACGACTCGCGTGGAGGAGCGGTTACCAGACCGGTCTGACGCGCAATGGGTCTCGGTTTCGATTCCCGGCCAGACAGGCATCTGAATGATGAGTTTAGATTCATGTTCTGGTCTGGGTGTTTGTGTGGTCCACGGTTCGATCTATGCTACATCAATTTCTAGCTGAATCAGTTCTTGCGTTACGGTGGAAGGGTTACCACCAGGCTCATTTTCATATGAGGCGACTATTTTAGTCCTTGGGAATAACAATCGATCTTTGATTGACTTGTAGACTCCCTGTTTCACAATATATGAATTTGTTTACAGATGTCCATGAGTGACAGTGTACATGTTTGCTACTACAATTTTTGTAAAATATCAATGGATGGTAGAACAATGGGTGGTAGAACCAGTGTAGTTCACCCGGGGGAACTACCACCGCCACACCTATTTCTAGCGTGAAGCAGTTTTTGCGATTCGATGGAAGAGTGTGGTTGCCGGCACTCTTTTATACGAGGCGACCATAGTCCTCGGGAGTAGCGACGCAGTTGAGATTGACTTCAGATAGAATCCCTGTTTTACAAAATATGAATTTGCTTACAGATGTCCATGAGTGACAGTGTACATGTACCTTCAGGTGGTATGTCTGCGCGTTTGCTACTAAAATTGCATAAAAAATCAATCTCACTAGCTTCTCACGCAAGCAAATAGTAGGCGTTTCCGAAAACCGTTTGGTGTCGCATCGCACCGCATTAAAATCGCATTATGACGGCGATATTTTACTTCTATATCGACTCGTGTTCACTGCACTGCCGGCCTTCTCATAAATATTCATTCTACGGACAGTTCTTACTACTAGGATAGTATGGGCGCCTAGTACTATCAAAACTTATCAGCCATTATTGTCTTCTGTCTGAAGTAAATAAGTATAAATAAACTTTATATAATTCTACAGTACGAAGCTCGCACGTATAGAGACGAGCTGCTCGGAAATCGGACGAATATGTAAGCAGCTGTTTGTGAGAAAATATATAGTATCAAAGAGAAAAACTTGAATTAATATCAAAGAAAATACTGCACTAATAAATAAATATCTAATTATAATTGCATTAGTTGATAAAAATGCTGTGCAATAGCTTTACCGGCAGTCCCCGAGTGCCGCACGTTTTTTCCTTTTTTAAAGTTGTGTGCTTGCTCGTTTGCTACATCAGTTCCATTAAACAGACGGTATGTTTATTAGCCAACCGCTCTCTCAGTCTATAAATGAGTGAATTTCTGTAGTAATTAGTAAGTACCGGACGCAATCGACTATTCGATACGTGCCCGTAACGTCCGATGCTGTTTGATATTCAAATCTCTCACGTATGGTTTCTATGAGACGACTCATAATTGCAAATGATCTTTTTGTATCGGTGCACCGATGCGCTGTAATTTTAGTTAATGTTTGTGATTTAGCTTTGAATACTGGAAATGCAGTTGGAATTTTGCTGCCACTAGCCTGCTCGAATACACGTTCTATATTCTCTTGAGGACCCGCGTGGCAGAGTGGTTACCATACCAGTCTGACGCGCATTGGTCCCGGGTTCGATTCCCGGCCAGACAAGTATCTGAATGATAAGTTTAGATTCATGTTCTGGGTCTGGGTGTTTGTGTATTCGGTTTTCGCGTTTCCATGGTACCCACGGCACAGTAGAAACTCCTAGTGTGGGGTTATGAGTGTAGAAAACGTGTGTGTTTTTTCTTTGAATGCATTAGATAACTTGGTAGAATGGTAGAGTACGTGGTTCAGCCAGGGGGTACCAGGATACGGGGTATCCTGTGCCAAAGTAATTAGCCTGGAGGTGGCGCGCGCGGTGTTCTCGCGCGCACCTCAAAGACGGTGGGATGGAGAAACTGCAGCTCCATCCCAAACAGATATGGGCCCTATTTTGGGCAGACGTCGTCGGGACCGCGGTTGAATGCTACCAGCATACCCGCAGTCCCGGTAAAGGACGTACAGAGGAACACCGTGGGGTTTTAGCCGGTAGGAGTCCGGCATATCCTCTCAGCTGCCTGCGCGCAGAGAGGAACCCATGATGGTACATCCTTAGAGCAACCATATACATACTACCACCTTTACAAGTCTATTAAGTTTTTTCGAAACGATGTAATTTCTTGTCCATCATTGCAAAGTACATTGGAACTTATTAAGGAAAAAAACACAAGAAAGTAATGTATATTTCAATATGCAGGCGAAACGTAAACAAGTACCGTTTTGGAGGAACGCCGCAAACTCGTACTAAGAGTACATATAGTGACATCTGTCGATTGTTTCAAACATTCGTTTATCTCTTCATTACCATAAGAACCTCCGGACGGAAAGCGTAAGATTTTGTGCGTTCGAAATAAAACATAAAAATGAAGGGTGTATTTTTTTGTTATTTGCGCCAAATAGCGAAAAGAAGGATTTCAGACGAGGATGAACAAAAATGAGACCGGTTCTTAACAGAATAATAATACAAAGCAAAATGGGTAAAGATTTTACCCAAATCGAGCCGAGGTGGATGCGTTTGAATAATTTATACGGTCCAAACGGTGAATCAAAGGATCAAATAAATATTATATTTAAAGGTGTATGTTTTATTTCTATACAAAAAAAGACAGGTGCCATGAACAGAATTAATATTTATGAATCAGTCCCATAAAGTAAATTTATTTTTAGTCTTGTTTATTTTTATACCCTTCAAATTAAGCTAATTTATTCAGTTAGCAAGAAGTGTAAAGTGCTGCTTTGGTTTTAATGGTGTGGTAAGGGAGACATTTAAACTTAGTCCTCGGGATAATAACGTAGTTAGGCCGACTTCGACTAGTATGTTAATCGTTGTCGCTGTAGTTCCGGGGCCAGAATAGGGCTACGGTATCCCCTGCGTGTAAGAGGCGACTAAAAGGAGCTTTTGGGCTGTGGGCGGTAAGAGTGGGAGTTCGAACCGTCCAGCTAAGCGACCCCGGGTAAGACATGTGGCCACACATGCCGTCGTAGGCACTAGGAGGCGCAGTGCTACAAATGCTCACTGGGAAGAGCTCGAATGGGGCATCGCGCTCGGAGGACTCGGTTATGTTCCATCAGAGATCCCGGAGTCCTCCACGCAGCGCTGATGACGGTCACCGGGGACGTTTTCTCATCAACCCATTATTGTCCCACTGCTGGGCACGGCTCTTCTCTCGGAATGAGACAGTTTAGGCCATAGTCCACCGTGCTGGCCAATTGCGAATTGGTGGACTTCACACACTTCCGATAACTTTTTTTTAAAAGAACTATCGGGTGTGTAGGTTTCCTCACTATTGTATGTATTGTATTCCTTCGCCGAAAATCAGTGATAATTTATTTCTAATACGCACATAATTTTAGTAAGGTTTAGTAAGGCAAAAATCCCACATAACCCGGCGTTGCTCCCATGGCGTCGGGTCCCTTTTAAAGGTTTCACATGACAGTGCGGTGGGCCCAGCTCACCTGGGGCGATCTTGATGATCCAACGTGCTCTGACGACTCTGGTTGCATTTTTTTTGGAGATGCTGGAGTCCTCTTCGTTCGGAGTTTCAGTTTGGTAAAAATTCAAAATAACCCGAAGTCTCACCAACGGCGACCAGTTCCTTTTGAAGATTTCTCTCTTGATAACAAAAAAATAAGTTGCCCAAATAACAAATTATTGACGACCCGCGTGGTGGAGCGGTTACCATACCGGTCTGACCCGCAATGGATCCCGGGTTCGATTCCCGGCCAGAGGCCAGAGGTATCTGAATGATGAGTTTAGATTCGTGTTCTGGGTCTGGGTGTTTGTGTATTCGTCTTGTGTGTGTCCATGGTACCCACGACACAGGAGAAAATCCTAGTGTGGGCTATGAGCGTAGAAAGCGTGTTTTTTTTTTAATTGGACAAAACAACAGCTTCATAAGTCCAAATAACAGCTCCATAAGCAACAGTTCAATAGTTCGTGCGACAAGGTAGCTTCAGTATCGCTCAACCGATAGTATCCAATTTGCGGTCGCCTTTAATAATGTACTGACAGAAAAGTTATAAAAGATATTTAATTTTATACCAGCAAAAGCGCATAAAAGTTAAAATAATATTTTCCTACGTTGCTAATGGTATTTGCGGTAAACTTTAACTGTTTAATCTTCGAACTAAGTGGTTAATTAAACTATCAGCCGATGAAGTAATTAAAAACTTCCCAACCCGTACATTTCATATTTATAACGCTTAAATAAATTTGCGTTTATTTTTTTTAATTAGCTTTCTTTCTGCTATATTGGTTTGTTTTTGTATTGAGTTTTGGATTCAATTCTTTAAAGCCATTTAAGCTTTTTGAAGTCCACTGCTGGACCTTCTCTAATGGAGATTTCATTAGGGTATGTTTATGTCCACAAGTGGGCATTGATCACCGCGCCGGTATGTGAATAAATAATAACTATTTTCTACTTTAACTTGTTTTTATTTTTATATTGTTGGATGCTGGTGACTATGGGTTATAGACATTTGTAGCCTACTTTAACTGAATCATTAGAGCCATTAAAAATAAATAAATAAGTTGATTAATTGCTTATAGATGTCTCTGTGCAGCAGTTGTCGCTTGACGTCAGGGGGATATCATTTTTTTTTTATTTGACTGAAGTAGCAAACGAGCATGCAGTCCACCTGATGGTAAGTGGTCACTGCCGCCCATGGACATCTGTAATCAACTTCATACAGAACATGGGTTCCATCTGAAGTCAATAACAGATGCGTTGCTACTCCCGAGGACTATGATGGTCGCCTCATGTAAAAGTGTGCCGGCAACCACACCCTTCTATTTAAACGCAAGAAATGCTTCATGCTTGTTTGCTACTTCAATGTTATAAAAAGCAAGTGATCATTAATTTTTATTATGTCAATACTTTATAAAAATCTGAATATTTATATTTTTGAACCTTCAAACAAGTCGATTTTAATTCTACAGCGCCTTATGTTTTTTGGTTACGCTAAATATTGCCTTATTCGGAGCACCACCGAACTATAAGCGGTTCATAAATAATATTTATACGAAATTGTACGTCATAGGGCTTACCCGAGCTTTGTTCCACAATCCCGGTAAATTCCATATCAGTGATAATAGGTGCAAATTTACGCGGATCCCGTGTTAAACCGGGATCTACCCAGTCGACAGATAAGCCCTACGATTAAAATCTATAACGCAACACCTGCAAAGCTTTAAAATATGTTAGGGAAATCCCATTTTTAGGAAATGAGACATGTGTCATCTTGTTATGAAATAAAATGGGCAATCAATATGGCAGTTAGTAGTAAATTGCTTACAAGTATTTTTATTTGATTGAAGTAGTAAACGAGCATGCAATCCACCGCCGCGCCGGTTAGTGGTCACCGTCGCCCATGGACATCTGTGAGCAATTTCAAATAGAATATATAAGTTCTATCTGAAGTCAATCGCAGATGCGTTGCTACTCCTGAGGACTATGATGGCCGCCTTTTTTATCTGACTGAAGTAGCAAACGATGCAGTCCACCTGATGGTAAGTGGTCACTGCCGCTCATGGACATCTGTAATCAGGACAGGACTTCTTACAGGACATGGGTTCTATCTGAAGTCAATCACTGATGCGTTGCTGCTCCCGAGGGCTAAGTCGCCTCACAAAAGTATGTCGGCAACGTCTCCCTTCCATCAAAACGCAAGAAATACTTCGCGTTAGAAGTAAGTGTGGCGGTCATACCTCCCCGGTTGAGCTACACTTGTTCTACCCTTAAGGTGGTAGAAAGTATATGGTTCGACTTACCACCAACACTGCTATTACCGTTATGATATTATTTAACAAACATCCTGCTCTGTCATTCTCACAAACATTTATCTTTTTAATTTTAGTACGATGGTATATCTGCAGCTGGGAGTATAGTAAGAAAACATTAGCATGTTAATGACGCGAGCGTCCCGAATCCATAAGTTTATATAAGTTTATCTAAGAATATCTCCTAACGAAAATCGCTCAAGAATTTTTCCCTCCAATAACAACATGGATAAGTCCAAAAAAGGAAACGTAATATAGAATAGAATAATCTTTATTGCACACTATAAACACATACAAAAATAACAATAACATACAAAGTAGATCTGTAGTATGCAATAGACGGTCTTATCGCTAGGCAGCGATCTCTTCCAGACAACCTATGCATGGAATTGGTAAAGATAACAGGAATGAAGAGTGGGAAGTGTGTGTAAAAAAATAGAAAATATATCGTAGAAAATGTATCTCGAACAAAATGTTCCTGCTTGTCCAAAAAAATAATATGGGCTTATGCATACTAGATATATGAAAAATTGTGTGCTAAATACATACAAATTGTATAGCTTGTCGTCTTCAAAATAGAGATATTTTCTTCACTTAAGTGCTAGGTTATAACCGCGGGTGGGCACGGGTCTTCTCTCAGAATGAGACAGTTTAGGACATAGTCCACCGCGCTGGACGCGAATTGCTAGACGTCACACATCTCCGAGATTTTTTTAAAGAACTCTCGGGTGTGTACGTTTCCTCACGATGTTTTCCTTCACCGAAAAGCAGAGATAATTAATTTCTAATACAAACAAAATCTTTAGAAAAAGCAATGGTGCGTGCCTGGGTTTGAACCTCGCACCTCCCGATCGAGAGAGCTTCAACCATTAGGCTACTTTACATTTAAATATTTAATAGCAAACACAAAATAGCAAAGGGAAATAGTATTATCATATCGTAGCAGAAATTCAGACCAGAGTTCATTACGTTACGTATTTTCACCTAATATCAATATGAAAATGTCTAGGCTTTACTCCGGTCCGGGATTTGCTCCGAATACGGAGATGTACAATCCCGGCAAATCCCGTATAAGCGGCGATGGGTGCAAATTTCCCGGATTCTCGTTATGAGCCGGGATGTACCTACTGCTTATCTTGTGCCATAATCTTCGAGAATCGATAGTACCTAGTGTGTTTATAACAGTTTAGAGCGTTTTGTTATAACAGGTGTAAGGCGAAATAATTTAAGTGACGAAGAGCACAACAAGAACATATTATTTATTTATTTATTTCAATCAAAGTTACTTTTAAAAGTACATAATCATTTAGTCCAATGCGTTAGAGTAGTATTAATAATTAACATTATATTATATCATATGATGACCCGCGTAGCGGAGCGGGTACTATACCGGTCTGCCACGTAGTGGGTTCCGGGTTCGATTCTCGGCCAGACAGGTATCTTAATGATGAATTGAGATTCTTGTTCTGGGGCTTGGTGTTTTTGTATTTCTCTTTGTGTGTGTCCATGTTGTTGAATGAATTTTCTTGTAAAACTGCTTAGCATTACGTAAGAAACTGAGTTTTTAATATAGTTGAAGTTATTGCTATCCATGAACTTAATCATCTTCATGTTGAATGAGGGTTCTATCTGAAATCAATCACGGACGTGTTGCTGGTCTGACATCTGAAGTGGTCGCTGAAAATTAGAGTTGGTAGCGTGCTGAAGAGTACCGAAGAAACGCAAACACTGCGTCACTCCAGAAATAGTTATTGCCACATCTGGTACTGATGGAACTGATGAAGACCCGCGTGGCGGAGCGGTTACCATACCGGTCTGACGCGCAATGAGTCTCGGGTTCGATTCCCGGCCAGACAGGTATCTAAATGATGATTTTAGATTCGTGTTCTGGGTCTGGTTCTGGGTGTTTGTGTATTCGTCTTGTGTGTGTCAATGATACCCACGACACAGGAGAAAATCCTACTGGGGCTATGAGTTTAGAAAGCGTGTTTTGATGTGGAACCTATTCTGTCAGATCGAACTTCTTCTACTATCTTTTAAAAATAGGACAACAAATATTACACGAATAGTTCCAGATGTAAAGTCTTCTTTGAACAAAAATAAACATGCTATTAAACTATCGTAGATAACCTAAACGCGCCCATTCTACATCAAAACAACGTAATGAAAGCCTTCGAGTCATAACTCATTTTTTTTACATAATATACGTGACACATATATAATATTATTAACACGTGAAGTAAAAATTTGTGATATATTTTTAAGATACTTGCCGCAGATGTAGAAGAAAGCTAATGAAATTACGCACGATTATAGTTGATGAAGAAAAGGATTACGCAATAATATTTTTTTTATCATATAATGCATAGAACATACTTAAAATCAACTAAAACACATTACATACACTACCTTGCCTTTGACACAAACACTTAAATAATAAACGAAATAAACATTCAATGTCTTGTTATGAAAACACATAACTTCAAAAATATCGAATGTCTTTGTAAAAATACCCGATATTTTTTTCAAATGCAGCTTAGTTAATTAAACCTCTTGTTACCTTTAAAGTATATGTTAGAGATAATTAATCAATTTACCATGGTATTCGACCTCATTCATATTATAAGAATATTACTACGTCGGTTGTCAATGTCAGGGAATCAGTCAATAGCGCTTGTGATGGCTTTGTGAATAAATACGTACACTGATTGAGAATTAAACAAATATCGATATGTTGGACGACAATTGCGACCATTCAGATAACAATACATTGGATTCTGCGACATATATATTTAAAGTAACTTGAAAATCACTTAATTCATTTTAATTAAATTTGAGAATTATTCGTGCTACTTTGGACAATATGAAGTTTAGTTTTTGAGTTGCAACGGGTGACTAGTAGCGATATATAGTGCAGAATAGTTGCACCTTCCCCAAAAATCGTTAAAGTTAATAGAAACTCGAAGTTTAGTGAACTGGGCCAAATTTCGCAGCAATAAATTACTTGCCGATAAAATTAATATTCAATTACACACTTTCGGCACCTTTTCGCTCGCGTTTGCAAAATGTTTAGCCAAGTTTCGGAATCAATTAAAAGTTTAATTTGAATAATTACGAAATCATCAATTAATTGAATTCCTGTGCGTGACATGTATTAATGACAGAATTTAAATGAATGTTTACGGTATGCTTTCTTTGTTTAAGTTTGAGATGGAGAATTGAGTTTTATGTAGAAAGGAAAATTTTTGGGGTTTCATGGAGACGCAGATGTTTACCCCGGGTTGTTTGTAATGGAAACGCATTCTGATGTTGATTATATATAATGAAAACACGTTTTGAAGAGTATAGAATTTACATCGAATAAAAAATATTGTAAGGATTATTATTTTATTTTTATCTGATGTATAGTATGTACGATTAAACGTGGCGGCATTTTTAAAACGTTATAAATATAAAAAGGCAAATGTTATAAACTGTACTATTTTAATAAAGTACAATTTATTATTTTAGTAAATTTTACATTATTACATATGTAATAATTATCTGAAGTAGATAGTAAAGAAGATATAAAGTATTTTTTTTATTACTTTTCTTTATTACGATTATTATTTTTCTTTACTAAGTACATCGTAAAGAAAAATAATAATCGCTTACTGTGCAATGCGTTGTTAGAATTACCCAGCACCGCTGCCAGTTTTTTTTTTTTTTATTTGACTGAAGTAGCAAACGAATATGCTGTCCACCTGATGGTAAGTGGTCACTGCCGCCCATGGACTTCTGTAATCAACTTCATACAGAACATGGGTTCCATCTGAAGTCAATCACAGATGCGTTGCTACTCCCGAGGACTATGATGGTCGCCTCATATGAAAGTGTGCCGGCAACCACACTCTTCTATCGAAACGCAAGAAATGCTTCACGCTGGTAATAGGAGCGGCGGTGGTACTTCCCCGGTCGAACTACACTGGTTACACCTTGAAAACCAGTTTTTCAGTGGATGTCGTAGGAGGCGACTAAGGGACAAAATCTAGGAAATGGGAGTCTTTATCTGTGTAACTTCAACATTAAAATAACGACGACCCGCGTGGCGCAGCGGTTACCATACCGGTCTGACACGCAGTGGGTCCCGGGTTCGACTCCCGGCCAGACAGGTATCTGAATGATGAGTTCAGATTCTTGTTCTGGGTCTGGGTGTTTGTATATTCGTATTGTGTGTGTCCATGGTACCCACGACACAGGAGAAAATCCTATTGTGGGGTTATGAGTGTAAAAAAAAAGCGTTATAACAACTTACAGACGCGAAAAAAAAAATACATTAAATATTTTCAAACGTAGAATTACTGAATAGCTTATGCAACACTGATTCTATGAAATTAATTAACATTTTCAATAAATGGAATAATAATGACATGTAATAACATACATGCATGTAATAACTAATTAAGATGTAATATATATATTTTAATTAAAATTTATTCAATGACTATAATCTCACAGTTGTTTATGATTGCATACCATTGTCATGGTAGAATGGACGATCTTTAATATTGTAACCATCTTTGTACTTTGTACTACTATATTCTTGCAATAAATTAATTTCATTTCAACACTCACAAAGGTCATCAATACGCTTGCCAGGCGTGATGGCTGTTGCCGAAAACCCCAGTGTGTTTGCTTACCTGGGGATCGAACTCGGATCCTACTGCATATCAGACCGGTATGGTAACCGCTAGAGCAGTGATAGCCTAATGGTTGAAACTTACTCTCTCGGTTGGGAGGTCCGAGGTTCAAAACCAGGCACCCACCACTGATTTTCCTAAAAATAAGTGCGTATTAGAAGTTAATTATCACTGCTTTTCGGTGAAGGAAAACATCGTGCGGAAACCTACTCACCCGAAAGTTCATTTAGAAAAAAAAGTTTTCGGAGGTGTGTAAATTCCTCCAATTCGCAATTGGCCATCGCGGTGAACTATGGCCTAAACTCTCTCATTCTGAGAGCAGACCCGTGCCCAGCAGTGGGACAATAATGGGTTGACGATGGTAACCGCTACGCCAGGCGGATCGTCCAACGATCGAAAGAGTTGCCAAGTTACTAAAGATTGGGTATTGTATGCAATGCCTACACAAAGAAGATATTTCTACAGAGTTATTACGTAATGAATCGTTTGTCGCATTCCGGACTTGTCGTACCGTTTCGATTTGTCGAAGTACCGTTCTCGTTTCGATTTGTCGAAGCATTAGCTGGATTAAATTCAATTTAATTGAATTAGGTGAACTGCAGATGCACAATTCTCGCGCAAGTTTCCGTTTCGCCGCCATTTATTTCCGTTTCAATAAATCAGGGTATCCACGCCCGGGAAAACACGGGTTTGTTTTTGAAAATGGAAACCCATTAAATGGGTACTTTCTTTTCTATTTCCTCTATCTATCTTTTATTCCTTTCTTTTCCCTAATTGTGCGGATACTTTAAGTGTAAGAGAGAATTGTTTTAATCTTAATTGAAAAGTTGTCTTACGTTTTGTATTGAAAGTTTGTAAGACTTTCTAAGATTTTGATTGTTTTTGAGTCTATATTAAAAAATAAGATGACGCTTAAGAACTCATTCAAAATGCTTTGTATAAGTAAAGGTGATGTGTAATAAGACTAGATGTAGAAGACAGATGGTAGATCCAGTATAGCTCGCCCGGGGAAATACAAGTGCCACACCTATTCATAGCGTGGAGCATTTCTTGCGTTTTGGTGGAAGGGTGTTTTTACCGGCACACTTTCACATGAGGCGACCATCATAGTCCTCGAGAGTAGCAACGCATCTGTGATTGACTTCAGATGGAACCCATGTTTAGTATGAGGTTCCTTACAGATGTCCATGGGCAGCAGTGACCACTTACCATCAGGTAGACGAGCATGCAGCTCGTTTGCTACTTCAGTCAAATAATAAAAAGAACATTCTCATAACTTTCTAGAGTATCCCTGGTAGAACATGTCTACTTGACAACTAGCAATCAACCATGCAACGTTTCTTCTAAAGACAAAATCGGAAACTTCGTATAAGTATCATATATTATCGAACAAAAACAAAAGGTTTCGCTGCGGTGAACGGTAAACTCGACCAAGTAATAAAGTTGGCGCACAAAAACAGCAGTTGAACTTTGGCTGCGCAAATTACCTGGAACTAACGAGAGGCGACCGCGACTCCGCCCGTGCTTACTGAGGCAGGACGGGGAGTTCAGTAAATATACAGGATCTTGGAAAGAAAACGTTTTCTGTACCCAAAATTCTTACACTCTTGATGAGGTCTGGCACGTCCACGTTCAATATAGACCGCAGAATTCTGTGGCATCCGACATAGTATCACTATCTCATATTTTTAGACGTATCAAACAAGTACGATGCCCTATGCCGTAGGACTGTTCATAGAAATTCTTTATATGACTAGAAAGGGACACAAAGTTCTTCTTTAAAATCGTCGATGTATTAACGACTCTTCTTGTCAAGCAAATGAGCGATGCCGAGTATTTTTATTGAGGCCGTCAATCTTGCGTTGCATACGGATGTAAAATACTATGCAATCTTACTTTGGACGAACTTCGTATAAGTATCATAGAATATATTATATTCTCGAACAAAAACAAAAGGTCTCGCTGCGGTGAACGGTAAACTCGACCAAGTAATAAAGTTGGCGCACAAAAACAACATTTGAACTTTGGCTGCGCAAATTACCTGGAACTAACGAGAGGCGACCGCGACACTCCGCCCGTGCTTACTGAGGCAGGACGGGGAGTGTAGCAAATATACAGGATCTTGGAAAGAAAACGTTTTCTGTACCCAAAATTCTTACACTCTTGAAGGGGTCGCGCACGTCCAAGTTCAATGCAGACCGCAGAATTCTGTGGCATCCGACATAATATCACCATCTCATATTTTTAGACGCCTCAAACAAGTACGATGCTCTATGCCGTAGGACTGTTCATAGAAATTCTTTATATGACTAGAAAGGGGCACATAAAGCTCTTCTTTAAAATCGTCGATGCGTTAACGACTCTTCTGGTGTAGCAAATGCCCATGAACGATGGCGAGTATTTTCACTAAGCTAGCCCGTCAATCTTGACGGATGTAAAATAATATGCAGTCTTACTTTGAACGAACTTCGTATAAGTATCATATATTATCGAACAAAAACAAAAGGTCTCGCTGCGGTGAACGGTAAACTCGACCAAGTAATAAAGTTGGAGCACAAAAACAGCAGTTGAACTTTGGCTGCGCAAATTACCTGGAACTAACGAGAGGCGACCGCGACTCCGCCCGTGCTTACTGAGGCAGGACGGGGAGTTCAGCAAATATACAGGATCTTGGAAAGAAAACGTTTTCTGTACCCAACATTTTTACACTCTTGATGTGGGCGCGCACGTATCTATGTTCACATTCATTGCAAGTCACAGAATTCTGTGCCATCCGACATGTTATCTCCCTCTCATATTTTTAGACGTATCAAACAAGTACAATGCCCTACGCCGTAAGACTCTTCATAGAACTTCTTTATATGACTAGATAGGGGCACTTAAAGCTCTTCTGTAAAATCGTCGATGTATTAACGTCCCTTCTTGTGAAGCAAATGAGCGATGGTGAGTATTTTCATTGAGATAGCCCGTCAATCTTGACGTTGCATACGGATGTAAAATATGCAGTCTTACTTTGGACGAACTTCGTATAAGTATCATATTATCGAACAAAAACAAAAGGTTTCGCTGCGGTGAACGGTAAACTCGACCAAGTAATAAAGTTGGCGCACAAAAACAGCAGTTGAGCTTTGGCTGCGCAAATTACCTGGAACTAACGAGAGGCGACCGCGGCACTCCGCCCGTGCTTACTGAGGCAGGACGGGGAGTGTAGCAAATATACAGGATCTTGGAAAGAAAACGTTTTCTGTACCCAAAATTCTTACACTCTTGATGAGGTCTGGCACGTCCACGTTCAATATAGACCGCAGAATTCTGTGGCATCCGACATAGTATCACCATCTGATATTTTTAAACGTATGAAAAACTACGATGGGCTATGCCGTAGGACTCTCCATAGAACTTCTTTATATGACTATAAAGGGACACGTAAAGCTCTTCTTTAAAATCGTCGATGCATTAACGACTCTTCTGGTGTAGCAAATGCCCATGAGCGATGGCGAGTATTTTCACTAAGCTAGCCCGTCAATCTTGACGGATGTAAAATAATATGCAGTCTTACTTTGAACGAACTTCGTATAAGTATCATATTATCGAACAAAAACAAAAGGTTTCGCTGCGGTGAACGGTAAACTCGACCAAGTAATAAAGTTGGCGCACAAAAACAGCAGTTGAACTTTAGCTGCGCAAATTACCTGGAACTAACGAGAGGCGACCGCGACTCCGCCCGTGCTTACTGAGGCAGGACGGAGAACATAGCAAATATATAGAATCTTGGATAAAGACAGTTTAGAAGTATGAAACAAGTACATAGCGCTATGACATAGGGTTCTTGAAGAAAATAGTACAAGCAGCTCCATCACTTCACATAGAAGTATTAAGCAACTACGGAGCACTATGACAGAAGGCACTTCTGGAAAGCTATGTAACAAAACTCTTCTTCGAAGCCAGCAATGCGTTGGCGACTACTCTTCTTAAGGTAGATCTCATCGTTAGATACAGATAAGTATGCCGTCATAGTTCAAGTTATGAATGTATTTACTGAATGGTAACGTTGGTGTTAACACAGCCCAGTCGACGAGTAAATTATTATTGACGTCTTGTCATTCTTATTAAGAAGATTAAATTAGTTTTAATAATATTATATTATTTGCATTGTATTAGAATTAAAACATACTTTTATGTTATTGTTTCATTTGCATATTAATGCACAAACAAATTGTTCGCCCTGTCACGGTCGCCAAATTGTTTGTGCATTAATATGCAAATGAAATAATAACATTTTTTTTTTTTATATTTGACTAAAGTAGCAAACGAGCATGCAGTCCACCTGATGGTAATTGGTCACTGCTGCCCATGGACATCTGTAATCAACTTCATACAGAACATGAGTTCTATCTGAAGTCAATCACAGATGCGTTGCCACTCCCGAGGACTATGCTGGTCGCCTCATGTGAAAGTGTACCGGCAACCACACCCTTCTATCGAAACTCAAAAAATGCTTCACGCTAGAAATAGGTGTGGCGGTGGTCCTTCCCCGGTCGAACTACACTGGTTCTACCACCTATTGTGGTATAACCAGTGTATATAACCTATAACATAAAAGTATGTTTTAATTCTAATACAATGCAAATAATATAATATTATTAAAACTTATTTAATCTTCTTAATAAGAATGACAAGACGTCAATAATAATTTACTCGTCGACTGGGCCGCGCGGGGAGCGCGCTGGCCAGATGTAATGTGTTAACAGTTGGGTTACTAAGTTCCGAGAAAAACCAACCAACCAACTTTGTACTCTCATAGACCCACAGTATAATTTTCTCCGGACACACACAAGACGAATACACAAACAACCAGGACATGAATCTAAACTCATTATCCAGATAGCTGTCTGGCCGGGAATCGAACCCGGGACCATTGCGCGTCAGACCGGTATGGTAACCGCTCCGCTAAGCGGGTCGTCTTGGATAAAAAAAGTATGCAGTTTTACCTCGAACGAACTACGAATTTAATCGTCGGTAAACTTAGTCGCCAAGTTGAACAAAAACCACTGATCGTTGGCTGCGCGGGAAACTATCTGGAACTAAGGAGCGGCGACCGGGACTCAGGATAGTATCAACTGAGGCGAGACGTGGTAAAATAGCAAAAAGAAATTGATATTATTTATCATGGTCCAACGTGTCGTTTCTAATACACACTTTGTCCTCAATTAATTTACATTTTTGGATGTCATTGTGAAGTATATGGCCAGTTATGACCAAAAGCGAAAACAAGTATTGTTTGGAAAAAATATAGGTACTTATCGTTGTATTTTGTTACAAATATGTTTTTTTTACAAGATTGAAGTAACAAACGAACATGCAATCTACCTGATGGTAAGTGGTCAATGCCGCACATGGACACCTGCAAGCAACTTCATACAGAACATGGGGTTCTATTTGAAGTCATTCACAGATGCGTTACTACTCCCGAGGACTAAAATGGTCACCTCATATAAAAGTGTGCCGGCAACCACACCCTTCCATCAAAACGCACGAACCGCTCCACGCTAGAAATAGGTGTAATTAAATATTATTCATATGTACATATACAATTACTGATGGCTTACTTTTTTTTTAAAGTAAAACATGCTTTCACTTTACGTAGCTCTATTTTTACTTTACGAGCGTATTTCTTCTTCTTTGGCACGTTCTACAGCATAACGGCTTGGCGGATATACATATTATGATTTTTATTAGATTCATCTTGTTTGTGAGTGACATAGGATATATGGGTACAACCCATTATTGTCCCACTGCTGGACACGGGTCTTCACTCAGAATGAGAGAGTTTTAGGCCATAGTCCACCGCGCTGGCCAAGTGCGAATTGGTGGACCGAATTGGTGGACATAGGATATATATTATTTATTAAATCATTTGCGAATAGAGAATGTTTCCCTCGCTCACTCTCTTCTATCAGAATATTCGTCATTTTTTTAAGCGCAAAGCTTTCTTTGCGTTTCGATGTAAGGGTGTGGTTGCCGGCACACTTTTATGTGAGGTGACGATCCTACTCCTCGGGATTAGCAACGCGTCTGTGATTGACATCAGATAGTTGAAGTTCCTTGCAGGTGTCCATGGGCGGTAGTGACCACTTACCATCAGGTGGACTGCATGCTCGTTTGCTACTTCAATCAGGTAAAAAAGCGTGTCAACGTGGACCCAATTTATACAAGTAAACTTCTTCAAATCTTTTCAAGTTTCTTCATCGTTAACTCAAGGCAAGTGATAATCAATTTAAGTCTTCTGAGGGAATCGCACCAAAGTAACACTGCACACTTAATTCCCAATCAAAGTTGCACAATTCCCGTAAATTGCGTTTGTGTGCCAGAACTAATTCCTATGGGCATCGGTTCTGCAGTTCCAGAAGTTAGCCGATAAATTGCATCCCCCAGGGCACCAGATTACCTCAACTGAAAGCAGTTATTAATTGCTCCACCGTACACCTGGCGTTTAGGAAGTGAGCTAACGAGCTCGTGCTTGGCATATATTATGTTTTCTTCCGAAGAATACTGATGAATTTAAGCCTCTTAGATCAGAGCAGTGGTTCCTAACCTTTTTAAAATTTTACCCCTGGAGGAAAGCTGATTTTACCCTGCTTTAAAGTTTTTTATTAACAACATATCATACACTATCTCTTACCCACGGCTTCGCCCGCACGCTCGAAGGGAATTAACATTAGCATTTGATAGCGTGATTCAGAACTTGCAAATGAATTTTACTAACGCCATCTATTAACAACGTCTGGAACTACTTAATATGTATCACATCACATCATGTAACAAAACAACGATTTTCTCATGGTGATCATGCCTGGGGAGCGGCCGTGCTCCGACAGTTGAGGTTCGGAACTTGTATATATGCGGGGTACTGAGAATAATTCGATAGCGTGTTTCAGAATACTAGTAGCGCCATCGCTTGATGAGTAGCGGGAAGTCGCCACAAACTGTTCCTTGTTTCTATAATAATTATCTTATTTTTTTAATTATACCCATAATTTCCATTGTTGTCCAAAAAAACTTGAATTAATATAATTTAAAAAAATATACAGCATCAATAAATAAATAATTATAATTGCATAAGTTATTTTTAAATTATTTGTCAGGATTAGAAAGAAGATTGACTTTAGGTAGTACTGTTCCATGGCAGCGATCATTTACCAGGTAAACTACACGCTCGTTTACTAATGCAATCTTAATACAAAAATAAAGTCACAGCGAACCTAAACTCTGCTCCTATAAAGCAGAAAAACAGTTGGTGCGACGATGTCTCCGGAGTCGAACCAAGAACCCTTTTAAATTAATGTAAAATAATTTAACAAGCAATTCGTACCGTTCCCGAAACTTCCCAACGGAAAATATAGCAGACCATTAAACAGCGCAGTGAACAGTCTGTGTTTTGTTTGCGTTTTTCTTGCGGCGTCTCGGTCTTGCTAATTGTGATGAATGGCCCTCTCTGACGCTGTGGAGAGGTTTATAGTGCACGGGACGATCGCGTAATTATCACGATTATGACACGGGGTGTTTTAATGGCTTTGTATTACATTACATAAAAATTAAACATATTTTAGATAACTATATAATTAAAAACTATATATCGTGTGTTATTGTCTTCTGCCTTATAAAAATAACATTACGCGTTGCTATGTTTTTCTTTGAAGATTACGTAGTCACTTTTAGTAACCATTAAAAGTTAGTTAAGGTATAGTAATGCATTTGAAATACCTTGGGCAGAACTGAAATTCTATTTGTATCTACTTGTATATAAGTTCTTTGGAGGCAAATACCTCTAACGTACGAGTATAGCTAAATTTAATGTTTTCGGATTATTTTATTTAATTAAAGAACTAATAATTGAACGCAGTTCCATCATTAAATTCCCTTTAAAATTGTCGTGTCGTGTCCGTGTCGTGAGGTGTAACACAACGGTCAGTACATCCAGAAGGCCACTGCGTGTGAATTACAGATTCTTTTGTGTAATTTATGTCGCAAATTTAATGTTTATTCTTTTCTGTTGTTTATTTCTTCGTTTGTTTATTTCTCGGCGTTTATTTCTCAGTGTTTATTTCTCTCGGTAACGCGGTTTTGTCGCTGGCTAAGTAATTGTTTGTTGCACGCAAACAGATAATGCGTTTAGCTTTTTATCTGGAGGTAAAAATGGATGGATACTCTTTCTTGGTTGTGATTTACCGGCGGGATGAAATTTAGTAGTTAGGATTAATGAGTTCTTTGAACTGTATAATTGTTACTAAGAGTGTGATGTTACGAGTTAATCCTTTCTAGGGTTTAATTACTACGACTATATGGGAACGTAGCGCTGTGGGATTATTTGATAATTTGATGTACTTCATTTTTATATTTATGTGTTTTAATCAACATAATATTAACATTATTTGAACAGTGATATCCATGTTCGAACTCGTCCTCTGAATCTAGGGTCCAAAGTTCAAATCCCAGGCACGTAACACTACATTCGCTCTTTCGCTCCTTTGCTAGTTAAATACGTAGGGACTCAAAAAAGTATTAAACAGTCTCTTCATTAAACCATTTCGATGCCAAGAAATTGCAATTTTTCAATTATAATTCTAGGGCAAGTTATACTTAACCTCTTTATTACAAAGGCTTTCATTATAACCATACGCAAGATCTCATTGTTCCATTTCTACGTTCATCTGTTTCAGTCAAAATACATTTTGACACGTACTTTTTAATATAATTATTTAATATAATTAATTGAAATATTTGCAGCCACAACTTTTTTTTGCATGCAGTCCACCTGATGGTAAGTTGTCACTGCCGCCCGTGGACATCTGTAATCAACTTCATACAGAACATGGGTTCCATCTGAAGTCAATCGCAGATGCGTTGCCACTCCCGAGGACTATGATGGTCGCCTCATGTGAAAGTGTGCCGGCAACCACACCTTTCTATCGAAACGCAAGAAATGCTTCACGCTAGAAATAGGTGTGGCGGTGGTACTTCCTCGGTCGAACTACACCTGTTCTACCACCTTGATCAAAACGGGCCGCAGTAATCACGTACTAACTGGTGGACTGCATGCATGTGTGGTATATATGATAAATAACAGTTTCTTTCAAGCGCTACTTCTTAGGGAACCTTAAAACTGAAAAAAAAGGTAACAGGAATAGAAAAGTGTTTGCAAGGAAAAGTATTATACAGTAAAGCAATTTTTCTTTTCAATGTCTTTAAATACCGCAACTGGGGTGTAAAAATGTCGGTAGTGGCTTATTTATTGCACAAGTTTCAACAGAACTTGAAACAAAGCTTTAATAGGTACAAATCGACGGAAAGTCCTCTCGAACCGCGAGTAAATAAATTGTGGAATGTACTATATTTTTGCAGGCTTAGGGTTGACGTATACTGATTGCATACGGATGCGAATTCCGGATACCGGGCGCGGCTGTTGAAAATAAATATATATTGATCCTCTATCGAATAATTTTATCTTGTTGCCTTTAATTTTGAAATACTTATCTGATATTAGTAGAGAGACAACAAATATCTGTTAGTTATTTTAATAGTTCATCCTGTGGTATAATATTTGCAGGGGTAACAGTTTCACTACATATAATAAAACAAAGTCGGCTCCCGCTGTCCGTCCCTATGTACGCTTAGATCTTTAAAACTACGCTACGGATTTTAATACAGTTTTAATAGAATTTTAATAGATAGAGTGATTCAAGAGGAAGGTTTTTATGTATAATACATGCATAAAATAGTGATGGGACACTGGTAATTTTAGATTTTTGACTTAACGTAACTTAAAAGTTATACATAACTTAAAAGTTATAAATATCGTATGATTTAAAATAAAAGGTGTGATATGTCAAAGATGGAATTTAAAGTGTTCAAACTAGTCTCCTGGGGCTTTTTAAATTGGGCTTGCATTATTGGTCGAATGTTTTTAAGTATCAATTTGCTTGTCACTCGATATTTTATGAAAACCAACCGCTTCCGATAATTTGAAACAACCATTTCATTTACAGCCAATATGCGTCTATCCTTAATCTCTCACAGGGTGTGGTCGTGGTGTTCATTGGCAACATCGATTTTGTTCCATTTTTCGCTCAAAGTTGTTTCGTTGAAAGCATTTCTGGCGGTTTTAATGCTTAACGCAAAACCCAACCTGGATTCTCGTGTTTTGTCGCACGAGATAGAATCTGTGCGTTTCGTGCTATATGTAAATAAAAGTTTTTTCGGCGAAAAGAGTTTTATGGTTTGGACTGCTTTGACAGTTTTTTAATACTACCTTTTTTGAAAAAGATTTAAATAAAAAATGAAAATATGAAGCAATGGCAAATGCACTTTTTTGATTTTTATGAAAAAGAGATCGGTATGCATTTTATAGATAGATTAGACAAATTATTTGCTAAAGGAAGTAACCAAGTGCTTAAAGACTTAAACGAAAGGAGAAAAAAGGAAGTATCATACTTATAAACTTATAATTATAATATTATAAAGGCGAAATTTTGTGTGTGTTTGTTACTTCGTCACGTCTAAACGGTTAGAGTAATTTTCCTAAAATTTAATAGGCAGTTAGCTAACACTATGGATTAACATATAGGCTACTTTTTACTGTGGGAAAATATCTTACACCCACCGGACAATCAATACATCGATTTTTTTAACGCGGGTGAAGCTGCAGGGTTCAGCTAGTACTATTTGTTTTTTTTATACTTTAACCTAACGATAAGGCAGACGGGCTACCTGATGGAAAGTAGTCACCGTCGCCTGTGGACATTCGCAACACCAGAGGAGTCGCCAATGCATCGCCGGCTTTGAAGGAGAGCTCTTTTCGCACCTTTCTTGAAGGACTAACTTTACTAGATAATTACTTAAAAAGAAAAAAAAATGAGAACGTCCTCTGATCAGGTGGTACCAAAATATATTATACCTGGCAATTTAAAATTTCTAAGTGCCCCGTAGGCCTATTAAAAACAAAGACATTTCATTGTCAAAATAGAAATTAAATATTGTAGTTGCTACACGCTGAAGTAATTGCTTATTTTTGTACAGCCTTCAATTGTAATTGTTATTTTATTTCTTTATATGTTTATTTGATATTTCTGTCTAAAACTGAGATCAAACACACAATATTTCTTTATATTCAATTTCTTCGACATAAATCTGTTCCTAAAGCCATACAAAAGTAAACATTTTGTGGTTTTATTTCACTTTAATAATTTGATAAGTAACACTAAAATTATTGAAATGCCAAGCTTTTAATTTTTTTATCTGTTTTCAGCAAAGGAGCATGCATTCTACCTGATGAGAAGTGGCAACTGCCGCCCATGGAGACGTATAAGCAATTTCATATAGAACGAAGGTTCTTTTTAAACTCAATCACAAATGCGTTGCCACTCCCAGGGACTAAAATGGGCGTTTACTACAAAAGTGAGTCGCCAAGCCCACCCTTCCACCGAAACGAAAGATTTGCTTTGCGCTAGAAATAGGTGTACCAGTGGTACCTCCCCGGTCAAACTGTATACGTTTTTACCTTGCAGTTTCAAGCTATTGCATAGCTTTTATCGCGGGCTTTGAGCGCGGCGACCGAATCAAGAAGTTCTGTAACGAAAAAACCTAACACCCCCCTCCGCCTCCATGTAGCGCGGCCAAGCGTTCACTTAAAGTGTAGATATATGGTACGTCAGAGCATATGTTAGATAAATGTTAGAGCAGTGATAGCCTAATGGTTGAAACTTGCCGTCTCAATCGGGAGGTCCGAGACTTCAAACTAGATGATAGCAGCATTCGACACTATTATTAGACAGAAAATTTATGGAGGTGGTACACAGTCAAATCACAAAGTACCACCACCTTAGACCTTCTTTACTCGTCTATACCTTCTAATTGACTTATATCTATCGCACTTCAGATGAAACCCCACGAGCCTAGATGAGCCTAGAAGCCCCTTTTAGTCGTCTCTTACGACAGACAGGGAATACCGTAGCCCTATTCTGATCTTGGAACTACAGGGACGAGGGTTTCCATCTTGGAGTGCGATATATCATTTCAGCTTATGTATATATCGGCGCAGATGCGGTTCACCTATTATAAATACTGGAATAATTTAAGTTAATTAATTTAAAAATCATCAGTTGATTACTTTATTTGTTATTAATTTTTAAACAGTAGTTTTTAATTTTCTTATTGTGATTCCAACCTAAAAACACGTGTACGCCACGTGCGCCGGTCTCTATAAATACGGCCGCACTTGCGATGCTCGGGCATTCGTGCTCGAGCCGTCGTACCGTGCGGACCTATCTGAGACGTCGTTACGCTGCCCGAGAAATATACGAAGTTCACCAGATACTCTTGGAGTTTTATTGCGAAGACCCAACTATGAGCAATCAACTTGATAATTGTGACGTCAGCAATGCTGACGTCACACTTTTTAAAAATACTACGGAGGTCTCCACTCCGTCATCAGAAGTGGGATCACAAGGACCCCCTACTCAAGCTGCTCCCTCATCAGCTCGGTCACCACCTTATCCACTGCAGCCAATCAATGCACATCAGCAGGAACCTGTGCTGGCAAACAACACGCCATTGGAAGGAATACAACAATCGACACTACAAGCCTACCCTCATTATGGAGTGCAGATGGGAGAGATACCACCACAATTCCTGATGCAAATGATAGAAACGATGCAAAAAATGTCGGAGCGCTTATGTGCTTCAGCCGCCGAACCAAAAATAAGAATCAAGGACGTCTATTTACCATCATTCGATCCGGACACCCACATTGGTGTACGAGAATGGTGCCAGCATATAGATCAAGCGATCGAAGCATACAAGCTAGATGACTTCGATGTGCGCATGAAAGTCTGCAGCCTGTTGAAGGGACGTGCGAAAATGTGGATTGATGATTGGATGATCACTACTTCAACGTGGGGAGAGCTGCGGAGGAACCTCATCACCACATTTGAACCCGAAAATAGATACTCCCGGGACATAATAATGTTCAGAGAACATGTTTATGACTCAACAAAAGATATCGCGGAATTTTTGTCACGTGCTTGGATCTTGTGGCGAAGGGTTACCAAAGACAAACTAGGAGACGAACACGCTGTGGAGGCAGTAATTGGATGCATAAACGACGAGCGCCTGCGAATCGAACTATTGAATGCCAGGGCAACCACCGTTCCTGAGCTCATATCAGTTGCAACATCAATACGAAAGAAACGTAGTCACCCAAGCTCCACTTCCACTACATATAATAAACGTCCTCGTTTTTCAGATCAGACACCGTCTACATCGAGCTGCCGTATATGTAAAAAGACGAACCATAACACAATCGACTGCAGATACAAACCTTCAGAATCGAAACCTGAAGCTAGCAGCAATAAGGATTCGAAAACAATGGCCGCGCCTACCTGTACATACTGCAAGAGACCAGGTCACACCTATGAAACTTGCTTCAGACGCGAACGTTCGCTGACCTCTAACGTGAACTGCGTTGCAGGCAATAAGCTGGCTCCTATCAACATCAAAATAGGTAATAGAATCTTACAAGCCATCTTTGATAGCGGGGCGGAGTGCTCAATCATTAAAGAATCTGTTGCTTCAGCTTTACCGGGTCAAAGGAGATCAGTAGTCAATTATTTGAAAGGGATCGGTCAATTCCCTGCGCTATCATTAACCAAACTTACAACTGTATGCGTTGTAGACACCATCAGCGTTGAGCTGGAATTTTATGTATTGCCTGATTACGAAATGTCAACAGACATTTTGGTGGGCATGAACCTCATCCATGACACCAATCTAAGTGTAATAATAACATCTAACAGGACAAGGCTAATACATAAAACATTTATCAATCATGTTAGTACAAGTTCTTCACTATTCAGTAACTTGGACGGTGACCTAACTAATGAAGATGAAGTCTTGCAGCTGCAACGACTTCTGAACAAATATGAACACCTGTTTATTCGTGGATATCCTAAGACTCGGGTTAACACCGGCGAGCTTGAAATCAGACTGAAAAACCCAGATAAATTCGTGGAAAGAAGACCATATCGTCTCAGTCCAGTGGAACGAGAGAAGGTTCGCACGATAATCCAAGAGCTTCTCGAACATAACATAATTCGTGAGAGTAAATCTCCCTATTCAAGCCCCATCATCTTAGTCAAGAAGAAGAACGGCGACGATCGACTTTGTGTGGATTTTCGAGAACTGAACTCAAATACTCTACGTGACCATTACCCACTTCCATTGATATCTGATCAGATCGACCAGTTGGCAAATGGTTATTTCTACACAAGCCTTGATATGGCGGCGGGTTTTCATCAGATTCCTATTGGTGAAACCTCTATAGAGAAGACCGCCTTCGTCACACCAGACGGATTATATGAATACCTCACCATGCCGTTTGGTTTAAGCAATGCTTGTTCGGTCTACCAGAGATGCATCAATAGAGCCCTGTCGTCATTATTGGGAACCGCCGCACAAGTCTACGTGGATGACGTGTTGAGTAAATGCACAGATTTTCCTGAGGGAATTTCACATTTGGAGCGAATCCTCATAGCACTGCAAGACTCGGGGTTTTCTATAAACGCAGACAAGTGCAGTTTCTTCAAACGGTCCATTGAATATCTTGGAAATGTAGTTTATGATGGCCAAGTACGACCGAGTCCACGAAAAGTAGAGGCCCTCATCAAAGCCCCAGTACCCAAAACTGTAAAGCAGGTCAGGCAGTTCAATGGTCTAGCTGGATACTTCAGAAAGTACATTCCTGATTTTTCTCGTGTAATGGTACCTTTGTACGAACTGACGAAACAAGGAGCAAAATGGACATGGACAGACAAACACGATAAAGCTCGTAACACGATCATTGAATGCCTAACATCTGCTCCAGTACTAACATTATTCCGAGAAGAAGCACCCATCCAATTATACACGGACGCAAGCAGCCTTGGGTTTGGTGCAGTATTAGTACAGGTCATCGATGGACGTCAACATGCAGTTGCATTTATGAGCATGAGAAACACGGAGGCTGAAAGTCGCTACCACTCCTATGAGTTAGAGACACTAGCAGTGGTACGCGCAATAAAACACTTCCGCCACTATCTATATGGGCGAAAATTCACCGTAATAACAGATTGCAACGCGTTAAAAGCATCAAAACACAAAAAGGATCTCTTGCCAAGAATTCATCGCTGGTGGGCGTTCTTACAAAACTACGACTTCGAAGTAGAATATCGCAAAGGTGAACGTCTACAACATGCCGACTTTTTCAGTAGAAACCCAATTGAGTTTGCAGTCAATGTTATGATGAAAGATCTGAACTGGCTCAAAATTGAACAGCGGCGGGATGATGAACTACGACCAATAATGGACAGCATTAGTGACAACAACCCAGTAGAAGATTATGTATTGGAGGACAATATCTTAAAAAAGAAAGTCAATAACCCTATCTTTGGTCACCAGCTTAGTACAGTAGTCCCCAAGTCCTTTCAATGGAGCATTATAAACTCTTTTCACACCGCACTTAAACATCCCGGTTGGGAAAAGACATTGCAAAAAATCCGAGAAACTTATTGGTTCAGCAAAATGAATTCTATTGTTCGAAGATTTGTGGATAATTGTGTTATATGTCGAACATCCAAAGGAAGATCCGGGGCCATTCAAGTCCAATTACACCCAAAACAAAAACCGACGGCTGCCTTTCAAGTTATCCATATGGACATAACAGGGAAGCTGGGTACCCCAGATGATCAGCAGTACGTCATCGTCACCATTGACGCTTTTTCAAAGTACGTTTTACTGTACTTCAGTACCAACAAAAACCCACATAGTACATTGGCTGCTTTAAAGCGTACAGTGCACTTATTTGGCGCACCAGTCCAAATTATAGTCGACGGAGGAAGAGAGTTCCTGGGGGAGTTTAAAGAATATTGTGACAATATTGGAATAAATATCCATGCTATCGCTCCAGGAGTCAGCCGAGCGAATGGCCAAGTTGAAAGGGTCGTTGCAACCCTCAAGAATGCTTTAGTAATTATCAAAAACTACGAATCAGAACAGTGGCACACTGTACTTGAAGAACTTCAACTGGCAATGAACTGTACAACTCATCGAGTTACCGGTGTTGCACCACTAACACTTATTACCCAAAGAAAGCATTGCGTGCCACCTGAGCTTCTAAATTTGGTGGATATTGATAATGAGACCGTTGATATTGAAGCGCTTATTCAACAGGTACAACAGAAAATGATCCGTTCTAGCGAACAAGACAGACAACGCTTCAACCTACATAAGGCCAAAATCCATCATTTCCAAAAAGGAGATTACGTATTGGTCAAGAATAATCCTCGCAACCAAACCTCGCTTGATCTCAAATTCAGCGAGCCATATGAAATCTGTAGAATACTGGAAAATGACCGATATTTGATTAAGAAAGTTATTGGCAGAGGTCGCCCCCGCAAAGTTGCTCATGATCAGCTGCGCCGTGCTCCACAACCTGGTGATCAGTTGACCGTATCGGCGGGAACTGAATCACCTGTTCACCGAGATCCTGATGCAGTACCAACCGAACCCGTTCCATCAACCTCACGAGAAGAGCTGCAAATACAGCCAAACAACGACCGACAGGGTGAAAATAATCCATCAGAATAAAGGGCAAGTAACTCATTACAATAATTGCTAATTCAATAATTAATACTTTTATAGCTCTACGAGAATCTTTAATAAATCTACGAGAACCTACGAGAACTCTACGAGAACTCTACGAGACCTCTACGAGAACCTTCGAGAACTCTACGAGAACCTACGAGAACCTGCGAGAACCTACTCACCTTTCTGGCATCAACATAACAGCTAAGATAAAGACAACGCATGTTGTTTACAAATGCTCTACTCGCAGAAACTCTCTATTCTTGCAGGTCAACGAAAACCTACGAGACTTACAAAAATCTACGAGGCTGGTGCAGAGCGCGCACCGCCTGTCAGTATGGCCGTATCGGCGCAGATGCGGTTCACCTATTATAAATACTGGAATAATTTAAGTTAATTAATTTAAAAATCATCAGTTGATTACTTTATTTGTTATTAATTTTTAAACAGTAGTTTTTAATTTTCTTATTGTGATTCCAACCTAAAAACACGTGTACGCCACGTGCGCCGGTCTCTATAAATACGGCCGCACTTGCGATGCTCGGGCATTCGTGCTCGAGCCGTCGTACCGTGCGGACCTATCTGAGACGTCGTTACGCTGCCCGAGAAATATACGAAGTTCACCAGATACTCTTGGAGTTTTATTGCGAAGACCCAACTATGAGCAATCAACTTGATAATTGTGACGTCAGCAATGCTGACGTCACACTTTTTAAAAATACTACGGAGGTCTCCACTCCGTCATATACAACTGACAGACAAGTATCATATCTAGAACGGATATTGAAGATTAGGGATGTGAGAAATTGCAGTTTTCCCCACACAGCCTCCCAAGGCCTTTCAATTTACTGTATCTGAATGCTATGAAAAGATCCAATGCGATCCGATCTGCATCTATAAAGGAAATAGTTTTCTTCTTTTCAAAATACGAGTGTAGAGCCGATATGTTGAAAACTATAACATAAAATTTTATATCACATAAAATAAAATGAATTAATATATTTAAATTAAATTGTGTTTAATGTATTCGTAAATTTTTAAACGCAGATCAATAGTCAAGCGCATTGTATTATTTTTTATTATAATAATAGACATGTCGACATAGACAATTGTAATTTAGTTTACCCTCCATAAATTTGTTATTGTCACCTCACCAAACATTCTTATAAAAAGGCGAGCGAACGCCGGTAGAAAAAGATCCTTGTTTAACCGTCGAAGCGATCGGACGTCCTCAATTGTGAATAAATCGAAGAAGTTTACTCCTGTGTTTTACTCGAAATCTTCAAGAATGGACAGTAATGAAGACTCCTGGTCTTCCTGATATCACGCATCTCTCATTCACTTCGTTAGACATCATTTCGATCATAAGTAGACCCGAGACAGATTTTCTTTTATCTGATTGAAGTACCAAAGATCATGCGGTCCAACTGATGGTAAGTAGTCACTGCCGCCCATGGACACCTGTAAGCAACTTCATACAGAACAAGGGTTTATCTGAAGTCAATCACTACTTTTAGATGGCTTGTTTTATTTGTAATAATAAGTTCCTTGCTGTTATTTATTTATAAGTTTAGTTTTTATTTCGTCTAGTTTATGTTATTTAATTTTATTTACTTTCTCCGTTGTATCTATATAAATAAAGTTTCTAGTTTAAAAAAAATCACTACTACCATGGAAACGCAAAAGATGCTTCACCCTAGAAATAGGTGATAGTATTTGCTGGTGGCCGGTCGAACTATACTAGTTCTACCGCCTGTAAAATACTCTGCGTATCATAATAAGAAAATAGACTATAGTTGATGGTACGTGGTTATTGCTACAGTACTATTAGTCTTAGCTTACCTTGGCCACAAGTGCATTGATAACTCTTAGAACGATCTTGGAATGTATCTTATAAAAATGCCTATGTTACGTACATATTCCTCAAACCGAAAAATTCTAACACTGAACACTGTTGCTATTAAGCAGAAGTAGGAGTTGCGGTGGTGAGTTCTGTGTCCTCTTGGAATACTCAAAACTTATTTATTATAATCTATTGATAGTAGAACAAAAAAATGTTCTACAATATAATAGAACATATCAATATCTACGAAAGACTTGGACACCGTCGCCGCACAATGATCAGTGTACCCTTACGCAAAGCAGTCGTCGCAAAATTTTTTGAGACTACTATCGAAATAGCATCAATACCCTCTGCTGACTACGACCAAATCCCCATTACGGTTAGAAGGGAGGGACATGTCCAGGAGTGGTGCTCAAATGTATAATGGTTGGATAAATTACATTATAGTCTGCGCGAACGAAGTCGCGTCGATTCTGTTAGTAATTAATAAATGATGACACTGGCTTCGTGTTTTCTTTTCATATTATCTGTAAAATCACTTAGTTTCTACATACAAACACGGTAAAAATAACAACTACACAATGCAATCCGCAGTGCAAAAAACAACTACGTAGGTTTATTGCACAGTAACCCCTTTTTTATCAACAAAAGATGTAAGAAACAATAAAACAAAATAAGCCTTAAGAAAAAGAATAAGATAACCAGATGCCAAGTTTGTCAGAGGCTTTAAGCTTTGTGTAACGAAGCATCACGAGCCATAATTGAATAATAAAACTGTAAGCCGACGCCATTAAAAGCGGAACCCAATAAAATTTGACTGGCTCGATTCCGCCCAAATCTGTACTTCCTTTACAGCCCTTCCAGTCTTATTCTAGGGAATTGTGCGGGAATTTAAGTTGCTTTAGAATCTTTACGATATTGATATGTATGTATGGAGAAAGGAAACTTGTTTTCCGATTTCATATGTATATTATATATTTAAAACTATAAATGTAATTACAAGAAATAATAAAGCAAACTCAAAACATTATATCCTCTCAATAACAATAAAATAATAATCTTCTTTTTACATGTTAAAATAATAAAATTATTAATTCAAAGACTTATCGAGTGCACCAATGACCAAAGGGCTGGCGCTTACTTTGGCCAAAGGATTAGCAGAGCTATCCAACGAGGTAATGTCGCCAGCGTTTTGGACACGCTTCCCAAGGGCAACAATTTTGATGAAGTTTTTTATATTTAATGTTCCCTTTTTTTTCTTTTTAGTATAATTTTTAATTATTATAATTATTTATATAGGTAATAGTTTATGTATTAGTTTTAATAGAATTATAAATTCTTATATTAAATTATAAAATGAAAATAGTTTTTTATAAGACTAAAAAGTATATACAAAATGAGGTCGCTACATGCATGCTTGGATGCCATGGACACACACAAAGATGGCCGGTATTTGAACCCGGCAGCCGCTGCGTGTCACACAAGTATGGTAACCGCACCGTCACGCGGTGCGTTTACCATCTTTGAATTGAATTTTATTTAACTTTTAGTTATATGTTGTTTTTTTTTAAATTGTTTTAAAATGTTTGCCACCTTATGCATAACCTTTATCCATCCGTGTGCTCTACGAGGTCCAATGTAGGGCAGAGGCCTCTTCTAAATGGCGTCATTCACACCGGTCCTGTCTTCTGAATCCAAGGGTTTCCCGCAGTCTTCAGGTCATCGCTCCCCTGGTGATATAATAACAATAATAATACAAGTTATTGTGTCCAACAAAAAATACAATAGAAAATACAATAGAAAATCCAACAAAAAATACAAGAACAATACAATAGACGGTCTTATCGCTTACCAGAGGTTTCTTCCGGACAACCTTACGGTGCGGAGTCAATGTCTAAATGAGAACAAGAATATTATACCTTTTTTTGTTTTCGAGGGGGAATCTTTCAAAAGATACCCGACGCCGTGGGAGTGACGCAGGGTTATGTGGGATATTTTCCCGCACTAAAACGCCCCGGTGGCCGTCCTCGGCGCTACAAAGAGGTCTCCGAGATCTCCAAAGGAACGCAACCGGGGTCCTCTAAACGCGTTGCTCCATCGGGCGCCTCCCATTTAAGCGGCTGGGCTCACCGTTCATCTGGTCTTTACGATGATATGCGACCACGCATACCGCCGTCCTTTTCCCGGGATCACCTGGCTGGACGGTTCGAGCTCCCACTCTAGCCACCCGCAACCCCGGAAGCCCTATTTTGGTCGAATCTTACGACAGGCAGGGGATGCTGTAGCCCTATTCTGATCGCGGAACTCCAGGGACACATGGAATTCATTACAGATCTATTTATTATCTCGGAGTAGGAAAATGGTCTACTCATATACAAACGAGCCGGTGTCCTATCTTTTTATAGCGGCCGCTTCAAGCTATAAAAGGGTGTGTAGTATCTTTGAAGTGACCTAATTATTCTACCGCCTTTACAACTTTACTAATAAAAGTTAGGTAAATACTAGGGGTCTTAGCTTTCCTCTTATCTTTTTGATTCAGAATAAAGTAATATTTACTAAGAACAAGTTCAACTGATTGAAAACATCCGATTTACCATTAGTAACAGGTTAAGTTCTTAAACAAGATACCTACGTTAATACCAGCAATTCTAACCCTTGTAGCAAGTGGCTTTAAGACTAAATTTGTACAGCAAAGTCAAGTATTTTCAGAGCTCGACAAAAGCAAGAAAAGTTCACAAGGCCTTTTGTTATGGCTACCTTTTCTAAATCTTTTTGTCCGTTGCCAATTGGCAGCCAGTTACTACTATTAGTTTCTGTAACCAATCTCCCGGAGTGACTTTCTATTATGCTCCGATCTAACTTTTATGATGTAGTAAAGTAGTTTAATGCTACGTCCGTGAGAGGTCTGTAAATAGCTAAAGGAAATATTGGATTTACAAGAATGCGAGGAAATGTTTGACTTTTTTTTATTTGACTGAAGTAGCAAACGAGCATGCAGTCCACCTGATGGTAAGTGGTCTCTGCCGCCCATGATCAACTTCATACAGAACATGGGATCTATCTGAAGTCAATCACAGATGCGTTGCTACTCCCGAGGACTATGATGGTCGCCTCATATAAAGTGTGCCGGCAACCACACCCTTCCATCGAAACGCAAGAAATGCTTCACGCTAGAAATAGGTGTGGCGGTGGTACTTCCCCAGTCGAACTACACTTAGTTCTACCACCTTCGTTAGTTTTAGATATTACTGAAATATTTTGGCGGCTTTGCCCGCTTAGTCACGTCTATCACGGTAATAAAGAGCCAATTTTTACCCGATTGAAATAGCAAACGAGCATGCAGTTCATCTGATGGTAAGTGGTCATTGCCATCCACAGACGTCTGTAGTAAACAACTTCATATAGAAACACTCATTCTCCATGACGTCAATCACAGATGCGTTGCCACTCCCAGGGGCTAAGATCGTCATACAGAAAAGTAAGCCGGCAACCACACCCTTCCACCGAAAGGCAAGAACTGCTATACGCTAGAAATAAGTCTAGATACAATGGTTCTGGCACCTTGTAAATGTTTTAATCTACGTTATAGACGACTAGTTGAACCGGCGAACTTCGTTCTGCCTAAAAGTTAATAATCTAAAATTATGAGTGTTTCATCACATGTATTATACACAAACACCTTCCTCTTGAATCACTCTATCTATTACAAAAAATGCATGAAAATCCATAGCGTAGTTTTAAAGATCTAAGCATACATAGGGACAGACAGCTTTATTTTATACTATGTAGTGATAATTATGTTTGCGTATTTCAGCGAAATCGGACGGTTTGTTAAGCATTCTAAACACACACATCATCACACACTTTCGCATTCATAATATCACTAAGCTATTGCATGGCTTTTATTGCGGATTTGAGCGCGGCGACCGAATCAAGAAATGCCGTAACGAAAAAAACCTAACACTCCCACTCCTCCTACCATGTAGCACGGCCGAGCGTTCGCTTAACGTGTATGTATATGATACGACAGGACCATGCTCGCACGGATCGAGGCGAGCTGCTCGGAAATAAGACGAATATGTAACTAGCATTTTTTACTTTTTCTTCCTTAGTTTAAATTATTATTTTGTTTATATATCATGAATCACTTGTATTTTAATGAATGAATTTGATTTTTACACAGGATTATTTGAAGTTTATTCAGGATGAAAAACATCTTAAAAATACTATACATTTTTTTTAATGGTTGTCAAAGGCCTATGTTTAATAAATACTCTGCATTGGAAAAGTAATAGGTTTATAACACCATAGTGTGAATAAACAATATTAAAATAGAATGAAAAATAAAGAAAAACACGTAAAATTCAAGATTAGTCTCAGAATATGCCCCAGGAGTATAGTACTCGTAATAAAATGGGTATTAATGAGCGTTTTAGCGTTCGCAGTAAAAGCTGTTGAGACGCACGCATATGGGACCTAAGTATTTGTGGCTTATTTTATTGTAACACTTTTAAAATATCCATAAAGACTTTTTTATCTGATTGAAGTAGCAAACGAGCATGCAGTCCACCTGATGGTGACTGCCGCCCTGCGACATCTGTAATCAACTTCATATAGGACATGGATTCTATGAAATGAATGTCTTTATTTTTCATAGGTCTACGAGGCGCTTAAAAATTATTAGTTACACATTTTTTTTACATTACCACCAGATCGGAACACGACCTCAACTGAGAAGATCCGGCAAGAAACTCAGTGGGTTTGTCTTTTTTCTTTGTATATCTTTGCCGTCTTTTCTTTACAAGTCTATCTGTAGTTAGACATTAGACATTGGACATTTATTTATTGCATCATGCTACATTCATAAGGTCTTACAATTAGTACAGTCTGGGCATGAACCCTGCTAGGGTGTTGCAATCGATTTACAGAATATTAAATAAAATAATGATTAAAACTAAATTTCATACAATTTAAATATTTTTTTGCAGTGTCAAATTGTCAAAAATACATTACTTAATTAATTATGTCAGTAATAATAAAATTTCAGATCGCGTCAGTAGAACATAAAACATAGAATTAAAATAATTTAAGTAAATTAAATACAAAATAAAAAACATTAAAAAAACACATATAAAAAGAACATAAAGTAGATATAATATGTCAAATAACAATATAATAAATTAATGTCTTAAATAATCTAAGATGCGTTGGTACTCCTGAGGACAAAGATGGTCGCCTCATATAAAAAAGTGTGTCAGCAACCACATCCTTCTATCGAAACGCAAGAAATGCTTCACGCTAGAAATAGGTAAGGTGGTGGTACCTCCCCGATCGAACTATTCTGGTTCTACCACCTGGAAAAATGTATAGAAAACGTTATAATGTATAGACGGAAACTGTATAGACGGAACGAGTTAATGAGCATACAGTCCTCTTATTGATAAGTGATTAATGCTGCCAATGGACATCTGTAACCAATTTTTTCAGATAGTACCGTATAGTTCGACTATGTACCAGCGTCACACCCATTTCTAGCGTGAAGCAGTTCTTGCTTTTCGGTGGAAAGGTGTAGCTGCCGGCCAGCGTTGCCAGTTTTTTTTAGTAAGTTGGGATTTATTAACTTTTTGAGTGAAAAAAGCGGAAAAATTCCCCTTGGTGTAGGGCATCTGAAGTCGATCACAGATACGTTGGCTTTTCTGAGGACTACGATCGTCGTTTCCTGTATAAGTGAAACAGCATCCCCACTCTTTATCTTTTTATGTACAGATTTTTGGAATTCACTGCAGAACTTTTTATAGATTTTTATACACTTTTCATAATATAAAATTGTCATACATACAATAAGTTTTATTAAACCATCATAATATTATCTGTCATCTATCATTCAATTATCTGACGTCAGATAAACATATGTAAGAACAAACGCTCTTGTAAGTATAGATGAAAACTTACCAGTAATAGAGAGCGTCAAAACATTTCAATTCCCATGAGCTGGTAACAAATTTACTGGTAAAGTTACTCCAGTAAAATTACCGGAGGAAAAAGCTATGGTTAATTTATTTCAACCAAGCTTCGTTAGGTATATTCGTAGAGCCGCTACGGAGACGCTACGACGTGCTACGACGCTACGTAGAGCTTTATGACGTAGTTTATGAAGCTCTCTCACTTCCAATCTGCGAAATAGAGTTCGTGAAATAGCAGAGTTATGAGTCGTGTGTTTACTGTTTGTTATGGAATCTTATGTTTTGTTTACCTTCCGTTTTTATGTTAGATTTTATTATACAGTTAATGTAGCAACTGATGGTAAGTCACTGCGTGGACGTACGGAGGACTTTTATTTTAAATCAGACTGAAGTAGCAAACGAGCATGCAGTCTACATTATGGTAAGTGATCACTGCCGCTCATGGACATCTGTAATCAACTTCATACAGAACATGGGTTCTATCTGAAGTCTGATATGATGATGGTCGCCTCATATAAAAGTGTGGCGGTGGTAGCTCCCCGGTGAAACTATACTCGTCTTTCAGACTTACAAATATGTAATATGTATTTGATTCTCTGTGTGTGCATAAATAAATAAATAAATAAAATAAATAAACAACACATAAAAAACGGACAGCTCTGTTCAAAAATATTTGCTAAGCAAGCAATGCCATTGACATTCAATGAAAATGAAAATCATAGAGCATAAGCAGTGAACTAGAAATATTTCAGAGAAGATTTATGATATCTATAGGATATATGAAAACAATACTGTAGCTGAATCCATCGCGATTCGCATTACGCGTGTACGTGGGCGATATTTCACGGGAACTATGCCATTTGCCGACACGTTCCGTCTTATACGACTTACGTTTCTTTAAAAATATTTGAGAACCCAATCGATATAAATGGAGGAGTAAATAAAATATGTGTAGCAATAATAAATATATTTTTTATACAGTTTATACATCGTAAAGTACATCTGATAGTAAGTGATATTAAGCTTAATAAGTAAGACATTTATTTGCAAAGAAATATATGGTTAGACCGGGGCAGTATCGCCGCCACATCTTTATTCTTTTTATAAAATTAATTAGCAAACGTGCATGCAGTTCACTTGAAGTTAAGTGTTAGAAATCTATGATAGTATCAATAAAAAAACAAAAAGGACAGAGTACAAATACGTGGGCAGTGAATTGAAAATAATTCAGAGAAGAGTTATGATATCTATAGGATATAAGAAAACAAAAGTGGAACGGAATCCATCGCGATTCGCATTACGCGTGTACGTGGGCGATATTTCACGGGAACTATGCCATTTGCCGACACGTCCCGCGTTATACGACTTACGTTTCTATAAAACTTTCAGTACCCTTCCCATAATTCGATATTGAGGAGTAAATGAAATATGTATATCAATAACATATAGAAAGAAAGAAAGAAAGAAAGAAAAGTTTATTCCAGCTAATAATAGTACTACATGCTATTGACATTAATTAACACATATAAAATATAAATAAATAACATACACTTATATCAAATTTTACTTACAACTAGGGGAATATAAAATATTTTAAAATACAAGGAAAAAGTAAATTAAATGGCAGCTGGAAATGGGCACACTCAACATATGTCGCAGAGAACTGCGAGCGTTGGTTTTCAGTGCGACCCAGTGGTTCGCGGAGTTCGGACGGTGTACAGTCTTAAATTTAATGCGGATTTTTTTTTTTTTTGTTTTTACTTAATTCAAGTCATATAATAAGAAAGTGGACTAATTAGCATTATTAACCTCTTAGAACAATAGTAAATATAATAATAATGAAGCATTACACTAGGAACATTAACTCGGAATGTGGCGATAATAAAAATTAGTATTGGTAAGTTTAATTCATTTATTTCAATATACCTTCTCTATGTAGTGATTGAGGTGTGAGTACATGTGTGCTTAATTATGTGACTGCGAGTGTGTTGGTGTGTGTGTGTTCGTCTGTGTGTGTATTTACGTATATATGTTTGCGTTTATAAGATTTTTTGTAAGTTTAGTAGATACGACTTATAATGAGTTTTAAAGTTAGCTTCTGATTTCAGATTACGAATCGGAGGCGGCAGGTTATTCCAACACTTAGTCGCATATACCTGTAACTACCGCGAAAAGAAGCATTACACCCCAATGGATAATTCAGCCGGCTACTACCTATGCTTTGGGGATTATTATGTCTACGTTTAGACCAGTCCAGCTTATCAAAGAGATACGGTGGACATTTATGTTTTATTACCCCAAACAATAATGATGCAAAATGAAGCTGCCTACGATATTTCATTTTTAAGATATTTGCACCGTTAATGTAAGGTGTCACATGTGTCCGAGGGGGTATATTAAAACAAAATCTGGCACAAGCATTCTGGACACGCTGGATAAGATTTTGCGAGCGAACTAACAACCTGGGGCCTATGACAACATCTGCATAATTCAGCTTGGAGAGAATCAATGATTCACACAATTTGATTCTAACATCGCGTTTTAAAAAATCCCTTATTCTATATAAAACTCGCAGCCTATAAAAACAATTACGTGCTATGTTAGTCACATGTTTTTCAAATCTTAGAGTCTCGTCCATGAGAACGCCAAGGTTACGAGCTTCTGATACCCTTTCAATTGGGTTTATGTTAAGGCGTATAATTGGGTTATGTGCAACTATCTTTTTAACTTGTTTATTATTTCCAATAATTAAATATTTAGTTTTAAGGGGATTTAAAATGAGTGCATTATTAACATACCATTCGAATATACGTTGTAAATCTGCGTTAAGTTTTTCCACAGCTACTGACACCTCTGATGACTTAAATGAGATATAGATTTGAAGGTCGTCGGCATATATATGATATTTACAATCCTTTATATTTTGAACTACATCGGCGCTATATAAAATAAATAATAAAGGACCTAATATCGAACCTTGTGGTATTCCCCTCCTTATTCTTCTATTTGCCGAACAAGCCTTCACGTCAGTGCTGTTATGTTCAAGGATTACACTCTGGGTTCGATTTCGAAAGTAGCTGTCAAACCACCTTACAGCTTCGGTTGTTAATCCATAATAAGATAACTTAGACAGAAGAAGCGAGATATTTAAGCAATCAAAAGCCCGAGAGAAGTCCAGAAGCACGAGGATAGAACTTTGGCTCGTGGCCTGCGACGTAAGAAGATCGTCCGTTACGTCCAGTAAAGCTGTGGTGGTACTTCTCTTTTGCCTAAAGCCAGATTGCTTTATGGGCAAAATAGAATTTGCATCTAAATAACGGCGCAATTGATCACTAGCGACTCTTTCTATTATTTTAGACATATTTGGAAGAATGCTTATAGGTCTAAGGTCTTTCAGTGCAACGGGGTTATCATTCTTAGGCAAAGGTTTTACTAAAGCATTTTGCCAAATTTCTGGAAAAGTACAAGTATTGAAGGAAGTGTTGATGATGTTTGTTATAATTTCAAGGGAGTAAGGTAACGTTAACAGGAGCATATCAAGTGAAATCCCGTCAGCACCTACCGCATTGGAGTGTAATGAGTTTATTACTTTATGAACCTCCATCTCGGTGACATTATGAAAGGAAAAAGATGCTAAACTATGTGTATTAAATTCAAAAAAAGTCAAATATGAAAGTGGTATGATGTTATCGCCAGGAAGGTCTAAAAAATGGTTGTTAATTTGGTCAGCGTCATCAAAGCCCGGTGGAAGAGACGTATCATGCCCCGATTTAAATGTAATGTGCTGTTTGAGATGTTTCCATAGAGTATAGGGATTATCAATATGTGAATTAATGTAATAATCAAAATAAGCTTTTTTTTCCATGTACAATGCAGTTGTTACCGTTTTCTTTAAATCCTTGTAATAGGTCATATGAACATCACTGCCGGTTTTACGTGCTCTATTTTGGGCTATGTTGCGAGTTCGCATCATTAACCTGATATTATAGGTCACCCATGGATGTTGACGTTCTTTGACGATGATAGTTTTTAAAGGCGCATGGGAATCGACTAACTGTAATAATTTAGCAGTGAACCGCGATACCATACAATTTACATCAGTCAAATCCATGATACTCTTCCAGTCTACACTTATCAACTCATCATGGAACTGGTTTAAATCAATGTCCTTAATAGGTCGAATCTTTAAGGTTCGCGGAGGACTGCAATTCTTAAGCGCACCGAAATCACATGATACAAAAGCATGATGACTTAATTCTTTTATATAATCTACTTGAATATTTTTAATTGGGGCATCTGTGCATATTATGTCCAGGAGCGTCTTAGAATGATCAGTAAAATGAGTCGGTTCTTTGACATGTTGTTTTAATTTTTTTAAATATAGAAAATCTTGTATAGACTTACTATTAATATGTCGGGTGTTTAACAAATCAACATTAAAATCTCCTACTAGCCATGTGTAATTATGCCACGAAAAAGAAGAAAGGGAATCAGTCAAGGCATCCAAAAATATTTGCAAGTTCAGCCACGGCGGACGATATGCAGTCCCGAACAGGATTGATTTGCCACCTATACTAAAGCTGAGCCACATTTGTTCCACTAGAGGGGAGACTGGATGGTGAAGAACTCGCACCCTGAGCCCCCTTTTTACGTAAAAGCCTACACCACCCCCACGAGCGCGCACAGCAATCGACCGTGGTGTATGTAACAACTTGTATCCAGGAACAACGGGTGCACGCCCCTCCTCACCCTTTCTTAGCCATGTTTCATTTATCGCCACTAAGTCTATATGGCGATCTAACAAGGCCGATATAAATTCATCATGCTTTGTTCCCAATGATCCTGGATTCAAAAGTCCAAATTTTAAAACCCGTGATTTACCCATTAATAAAAAGTATAAAATAACGCCAATAGAAAATATTGTAATGCGATAAGAGTGAAAATATGAATAATAATTTATAAAATATTGCAGTATTGTTTAATAAACATGGGTTTAAACATGTAATTAATGTATAGTTATTGTATAGTTCAGAATTATTGTAATATCCTATGAATAAAATGTAATTAAAGAATTGAATGTAGTAGTGAGTATGTGTATCTTGTCTTGTACCACACCGCCTCAATAAGAATAAGAGATTGTATAGTGATAATTATGTTTGCGTATTTCAGCGAAATCGGACGGTTTGTTAAGCATTCTAAACACACACATCATCACACACTTTCGCATTCATAATATCACTAAGCTATTGCATGGCTTTTATTGCGGATTTGAGCGCGGCGACCGAATCAAGAAATGCCGTAACGAAAAAAACCTAACACTCCCACTCCTCCTACCATGTAGCACGGCCGAGCGTTCGCTTAACGTGTATGTATATGATACGACAGGACCATGCTCGCACGGATCGAGGCGAGCTGCTCGGAAATAAGACGAATATGTAACTAGCATTTTTTACTTTTTCTTCCTTAGTTTAAATTATTATTTTGTTTATATATCATGAATCACTTGTATTTTAATGAATGAATTTGATTTTTACACAGGATTATTTGAAGTTTATTCAGGATGAAAAACATCTTAAAAATACTATACATTTTTTTTAATGGTTGTCAAAGGCCTATGTTTAATAAATACTCTGCATTGGAAAAGTAATAGGTTTATAACACCATAGTGTGAATAAACAATATTAAAATAGAATGAAAAATAAAGAAAAACACGTAAAATTCAAGATTAGTCTCAGAATATGCCCCAGGAGTATAGTACTCGTAATAAAATGGGTATTAATGAGCGTTTTAGCGTTCGCAGTAAAAGCTGTTGAGACGCACGCATATGGGACCTAAGTATTTGTGGCTTATTTTATTGTAACACTTTTAAAATATCCATAAAGACTTTTTTATCTGATTGAAGTAGCAAACGAGCATGCAGTCCACCTGATGGTGACTGCCGCCCTGCGACATCTGTAATCAACTTCATATAGGACATGGATTCTATGAAATGAATGTCTTTATTTTTCATAGGTCTACGAGGCGCTTAAAAATTATTAGTTACACATTTTTTTTACATTACCACCAGATCGGAACACGACCTCAACTGAGAAGATCCGGCAAGAAACTCAGTGGGTTTGTCTTTTTTCTTTGTATATCTTTGCCGTCTTTTCTTTACAAGTCTATCTGTAGTTAGACATTAGACATTGGACATTTATTTATTGCATCATGCTACATTCATAAGGTCTTACAATTAGTACAGTCTGGGCATGAACCCTGCTAGGGTGTTGCAATCGATTTACAGAATATTAAATAAAATAATGATTAAAACTAAATTTCATACAATTTAAATATTTTTTTGCAGTGTCAAATTGTCAAAAATACATTACTTAATTAATTATGTCAGTAATAATAAAATTTCAGATCGCGTCAGTAGAACATAAAACATAGAATTAAAATAATTTAAGTAAATTAAATACAAAATAAAAAACATTAAAAAAACACATATAAAAAGAACATAAAGTAGATATAATATGTCAAATAACAATATAATAAATTAATGTCTTAAATAATCTAAGATGCGTTGGTACTCCTGAGGACAAAGATGGTCGCCTCATATAAAAAAGTGTGTCAGCAACCACATCCTTCTATCGAAACGCAAGAAATGCTTCACGCTAGAAATAGGTAAGGTGGTGGTACCTCCCCGATCGAACTATTCTGGTTCTACCACCTGGAAAAATGTATAGAAAACGTTATAATGTATAGACGGAAACTGTATAGACGGAACGAGTTAATGAGCATACAGTCCTCTTATTGATAAGTGATTAATGCTGCCAATGGACATCTGTAACCAATTTTTTCAGATAGTACCGTATAGTTCGACTATGTACCAGCGTCACACCCATTTCTAGCGTGAAGCAGTTCTTGCTTTTCGGTGGAAAGGTGTAGCTGCCGGCCAGCGTTGCCAGTTTTTTTTAGTAAGTTGGGATTTATTAACTTTTTGAGTGAAAAAAGCGGAAAAATTCCCCTTGGTGTAGGGCATCTGAAGTCGATCACAGATACGTTGGCTTTTCTGAGGACTACGATCGTCGTTTCCTGTATAAGTGAAACAGCATCCCCACTCTTTATCTTTTTATGTACAGATTTTTGGAATTCACTGCAGAACTTTTTATAGATTTTTATACACTTTTCATAATATAAAATTGTCATACATACAATAAGTTTTATTAAACCATCATAATATTATCTGTCATCTATCATTCAATTATCTGACGTCAGATAAACATATGTAAGAACAAACGCTCTTGTAAGTATAGATGAAAACTTACCAGTAATAGAGAGCGTCAAAACATTTCAATTCCCATGAGCTGGTAACAAATTTACTGGTAAAGTTACTCCAGTAAAATTACCGGAGGAAAAAGCTATGGTTAATTTATTTCAACCAAGCTTCGTTAGGTATATTCGTAGAGCCGCTACGGAGACGCTACGACGTGCTACGACGCTACGTAGAGCTTTATGACGTAGTTTATGAAGCTCTCTCACTTCCAATCTGCGAAATAGAGTTCGTGAAATAGCAGAGTTATGAGTCGTGTGTTTACTGTTTGTTATGGAATCTTATGTTTTGTTTACCTTCCGTTTTTATGTTAGATTTTATTATACAGTTAATGTAGCAACTGATGGTAAGTCACTGCGTGGACGTACGGAGGACTTTTATTTTAAATCAGACTGAAGTAGCAAACGAGCATGCAGTCTACATTATGGTAAGTGATCACTGCCGCTCATGGACATCTGTAATCAACTTCATACAGAACATGGGTTCTATCTGAAGTCTGATATGATGATGGTCGCCTCATATAAAAGTGTGGCGGTGGTAGCTCCCCGGTGAAACTATACTCGTCTTTCAGACTTACAAATATGTAATATGTATTTGATTCTCTGTGTGTGCATAAATAAATAAATAAATAAAATAAATAAACAACACATAAAAAACGGACAGCTCTGTTCAAAAATATTTGCTAAGCAAGCAATGCCATTGACATTCAATGAAAATGAAAATCATAGAGCATAAGCAGTGAACTAGAAATATTTCAGAGAAGATTTATGATATCTATAGGATATATGAAAACAATACTGTAGCTGAATCCATCGCGATTCGCATTACGCGTGTACGTGGGCGATATTTCACGGGAACTATGCCATTTGCCGACACGTTCCGTCTTATACGACTTACGTTTCTTTAAAAATATTTGAGAACCCAATCGATATAAATGGAGGAGTAAATAAAATATGTGTAGCAATAATAAATATATTTTTTATACAGTTTATACATCGTAAAGTACATCTGATAGTAAGTGATATTAAGCTTAATAAGTAAGACATTTATTTGCAAAGAAATATATGGTTAGACCGGGGCAGTATCGCCGCCACATCTTTATTCTTTTTATAAAATTAATTAGCAAACGTGCATGCAGTTCACTTGAAGTTAAGTGTTAGAAATCTATGATAGTATCAATAAAAAAACAAAAAGGACAGAGTACAAATACGTGGGCAGTGAATTGAAAATAATTCAGAGAAGAGTTATGATATCTATAGGATATAAGAAAACAAAAGTGGAACGGAATCCATCGCGATTCGCATTACGCGTGTACGTGGGCGATATTTCACGGGAACTATGCCATTTGCCGACACGTCCCGCGTTATACGACTTACGTTTCTATAAAACTTTCAGTACCCTTCCCATAATTCGATATTGAGGAGTAAATGAAATATGTATATCAATAACATATAGAAAGAAAGAAAGAAAGAAAGAAAAGTTTATTCCAGCTAATAATAGTACTACATGCTATTGACATTAATTAACACATATAAAATATAAATAAATAACATACACTTATATCAAATTTTACTTACAACTAGGGGAATATAAAATATTTTAAAATACAAGGAAAAAGTAAATTAAATGGCAGCTGGAAATGGGCACACTCAACATATGTCGCAGAGAACTGCGAGCGTTGGTTTTCAGTGCGACCCAGTGGTTCGCGGAGTTCGGACGGTGTACAGTCTTAAATTTAATGCGGATTTTTTTTTTTTTTGTTTTTACTTAATTCAAGTCATATAATAAGAAAGTGGACTAATTAGCATTATTAACCTCTTAGAACAATAGTAAATATAATAATAATGAAGCATTACACTAGGAACATTAACTCGGAATGTGGCGATAATAAAAATTAGTATTGGTAAGTTTAATTCATTTATTTCAATATACCTTCTCTATGTAGTGATTGAGGTGTGAGTACATGTGTGCTTAATTATGTGACTGCGAGTGTGTTGGTGTGTGTGTGTTCGTCTGTGTGTGTATTTACGTATATATGTTTGCGTTTATAAGATTTTTTGTAAGTTTAGTAGATACGACTTATAATGAGTTTTAAAGTTAGCTTCTGATTTCAGATTACGAATCGGAGGCGGCAGGTTATTCCAACACTTAGTCGCATATACCTGTAACTACCGCGAAAAGAAGCATTACACCCCAATGGATAATTCAGCCGGCTACTACCTATGCTTTGGGGATTATTATGTCTACGTTTAGACCAGTCCAGCTTATCAAAGAGATACGGTGGACATTTATGTTTTATTACCCCAAACAATAATGATGCAAAATGAAGCTGCCTACGATATTTCATTTTTAAGATATTTGCACCGTTAATGTAAGGTGTCACATGTGTCCGAGGGGGTATATTAAAACAAAATCTGGCACAAGCATTCTGGACACGCTGGATAAGATTTTGCGAGCGAACTAACAACCTGGGGCCTATGACAACATCTGCATAATTCAGCTTGGAGAGAATCAATGATTCACACAATTTGATTCTAACATCGCGTTTTAAAAAATCCCTTATTCTATATAAAACTCGCAGCCTATAAAAACAATTACGTGCTATGTTAGTCACATGTTTTTCAAATCTTAGAGTCTCGTCCATGAGAACGCCAAGGTTACGAGCTTCTGATACCCTTTCAATTGGGTTTATGTTAAGGCGTATAATTGGGTTATGTGCAACTATCTTTTTAACTTGTTTATTATTTCCAATAATTAAATATTTAGTTTTAAGGGGATTTAAAATGAGTGCATTATTAACATACCATTCGAATATACGTTGTAAATCTGCGTTAAGTTTTTCCACAGCTACTGACACCTCTGATGACTTAAATGAGATATAGATTTGAAGGTCGTCGGCATATATATGATATTTACAATCCTTTATATTTTGAACTACATCGGCGCTATATAAAATAAATAATAAAGGACCTAATATCGAACCTTGTGGTATTCCCCTCCTTATTCTTCTATTTGCCGAACAAGCCTTCACGTCAGTGCTGTTATGTTCAAGGATTACACTCTGGGTTCGATTTCGAAAGTAGCTGTCAAACCACCTTACAGCTTCGGTTGTTAATCCATAATAAGATAACTTAGACAGAAGAAGCGAGATATTTAAGCAATCAAAAGCCCGAGAGAAGTCCAGAAGCACGAGGATAGAACTTTGGCTCGTGGCCTGCGACGTAAGAAGATCGTCCGTTACGTCCAGTAAAGCTGTGGTGGTACTTCTCTTTTGCCTAAAGCCAGATTGCTTTATGGGCAAAATAGAATTTGCATCTAAATAACGGCGCAATTGATCACTAGCGACTCTTTCTATTATTTTAGACATATTTGGAAGAATGCTTATAGGTCTAAGGTCTTTCAGTGCAACGGGGTTATCATTCTTAGGCAAAGGTTTTACTAAAGCATTTTGCCAAATTTCTGGAAAAGTACAAGTATTGAAGGAAGTGTTGATGATGTTTGTTATAATTTCAAGGGAGTAAGGTAACGTTAACAGGAGCATATCAAGTGAAATCCCGTCAGCACCTACCGCATTGGAGTGTAATGAGTTTATTACTTTATGAACCTCCATCTCGGTGACATTATGAAAGGAAAAAGATGCTAAACTATGTGTATTAAATTCAAAAAAAGTCAAATATGAAAGTGGTATGATGTTATCGCCAGGAAGGTCTAAAAAATGGTTGTTAATTTGGTCAGCGTCATCAAAGCCCGGTGGAAGAGACGTATCATGCCCCGATTTAAATGTAATGTGCTGTTTGAGATGTTTCCATAGAGTATAGGGATTATCAATATGTGAATTAATGTAATAATCAAAATAAGCTTTTTTTTCCATGTACAATGCAGTTGTTACCGTTTTCTTTAAATCCTTGTAATAGGTCATATGAACATCACTGCCGGTTTTACGTGCTCTATTTTGGGCTATGTTGCGAGTTCGCATCATTAACCTGATATTATAGGTCACCCATGGATGTTGACGTTCTTTGACGATGATAGTTTTTAAAGGCGCATGGGAATCGACTAACTGTAATAATTTAGCAGTGAACCGCGATACCATACAATTTACATCAGTCAAATCCATGATACTCTTCCAGTCTACACTTATCAACTCATCATGGAACTGGTTTAAATCAATGTCCTTAATAGGTCGAATCTTTAAGGTTCGCGGAGGACTGCAATTCTTAAGCGCACCGAAATCACATGATACAAAAGCATGATGACTTAATTCTTTTATATAATCTACTTGAATATTTTTAATTGGGGCATCTGTGCATATTATGTCCAGGAGCGTCTTAGAATGATCAGTAAAATGAGTCGGTTCTTTGACATGTTGTTTTAATTTTTTTAAATATAGAAAATCTTGTATAGACTTACTATTAATATGTCGGGTGTTTAACAAATCAACATTAAAATCTCCTACTAGCCATGTGTAATTATGCCACGAAAAAGAAGAAAGGGAATCAGTCAAGGCATCCAAAAATATTTGCAAGTTCAGCCACGGCGGACGATATGCAGTCCCGAACAGGATTGATTTGCCACCTATACTAAAGCTGAGCCACATTTGTTCCACTAGAGGGGAGACTGGATGGTGAAGAACTCGCACCCTGAGCCCCCTTTTTACGTAAAAGCCTACACCACCCCCACGAGCGCGCACAGCAACCGACCGTGGTGTATGTAACAACTTGTATCCAGGAACAACGGGTGCACGCCCCTCCTCACCCTTTCTTAGCCATGTTTCATTTATCGCCACTAAGTCTATATGGCGATCTAACAAGGCCGATATAAATTCATCATGCTTTGTTCCCAATGATCCTGGATTCAAAAGTCCAAATTTTAAAACCCGTGATTTACCCATTAATAAAAAGTATAAAATAACGCCAATAGAAAATATTGTAATGCGATAAGAGTGAAAATATGAATAATAATTTATAAAATATTGCAGTATTGTTTAATAAACATGGGTTTAAACATGTAATTAATGTATAGTTATTGTATAGTTCAGAATTATTGTAATATCCTATGAATAAAATGTAATTAAAGAATTGAATGTAGTAGTGAGTATGTGTATCTTGTCTTGTACCACACCGCCTCAATAAGAATAAGAGATTGTATAGTGATAAACTATTACCATTGAACAAAAGGAAGCTGTTTAAAAAAATGAGCGAAACCGCCAATATATTACAATGAAACCGCAACATAGAAATCCTATACCTACTTATAATTATACTAAAAATTGACTGAAAACAATAAACACAATTTAGTATTGGTATACTAATGGAATAACTAAAACAAAACATATCATTTATTAGCGTTGACGAACAATTTCTCAATGTCTGACTCGGAACGAATGCGTAATGCGGGAGAATCCGTGTTGCGCCTGGCGTATATGCGTCCGTTTCGTGTCCAAACGTATCTCCATCCTTTGCTTCGAGCCTCCTCACGCGCCGAACGAAAAAGCCGCCTGTTTAGCCAAGTGAGCCGTTCATTAATATAGAAGCGTCGCGGCTGAGCGGTTGCTACAATTCCTTCAGTATCAGCGGAACGACGAACACGCGCCGCGCGGATCAGTTGCTCGCGGAGAGCTCGCCGCGATAGTCGCACTACAAGAGTGCGCGGCCGTCCAGTGGTACCTGCTTCATCTATCTGTCGCTTGCCCCTCCGCTCAACATCAATGATATCACGCTCTTCTACAGTAACTCCTACTTTTTGAGAGACCAGGGTGACCAAGTGTACAAGATTTTCGTTGGCTTGCTCCTCTATACCTGATATTTCGATGTCCATGGAGTACGCCTCCTGGTCCCGATCATTAAGACGGTGTTCTATTTCAGCTGTTAGTCCAATCCCACCAATGCCCGCTTCTATTTTTCCCTCTGCTACCGATAATCTCTTACTGACGTTGTTTAACTTTTCCTCAACAGTATTTAAGCGCATATTAAATTCGGCAAGGGAGGAATTTAATTTAAGCATTTCTTGCTTAAAAGCAGACATTTCCTGCCTACAGCTAGAAGTATCATGCACTATAGATGTTAACTGTTCTCGGATTATCTTAATTTCGGCTGCAATATTTACTTCACCACTCTCAGAACAATTTTGAAACATTTCGCTGTTATCTGTCTCGTTTCCGCCGGAACTGCAGGATTCAGGAGTAATATTTTTTGTTATTTTATTTTTACATCCCTTGCAATGCCATCTTGCGGGAATACGACCATCTGCGGTTGCCTTGACGTTGGCGCAATGGCGATGAAATATCGAGCCACAGGTGTTACACTTTGCGCCATCTGCCGCCGTAAACTTGCCGCAGATACTACATTTGTTAGCCATGTCCGATGATGAAGAATGATCTATCTGACTATTAAGTAGTACCTTGATTATTAGTTAGATGGCGCTACTTGCTGTATGAACGATACAACTTGAACCCAGTGCAGTATTGTTATTATTTTATTTATTAGTGTAATTAAGAACAGCCACAAACCACTCCCGGGAAATTCCGAGCAGAATAACGCTAGTTTTATTCCAAGAATAACACAAATTCCTCCACAATAATCACATAAAGTACGTTGTTCTCAATCAGCTGTCAAACAGCTGACAAACAGCTGACTGCAAATGATTATTTTGATTATTGATTATTTGTTGTCCTTAGACGCCACAGCACTGATCATTTAAAACACGTCACAACTATACTGTCCTCTGAATAACAATTATATCACAACAAGACACTTTTAACTGGTAAAAAAATATTAAAAACAAACGTTATTGGAACAAATGAACTGTCATTACCGGCCGAACTACCCGAACTCATCTATCATATACATCTTTATGTAGTTTGTACATCGTTAAGTACATCGGATAGTAAGTGATATTAAGCTTAATAAGTAAGACATTTATTTGCAAATAAATATATGGTTAGACCGAGGCAGTACCACCGCCACATCTTTATTCTTTTTATAAAATTAATTAGCAAACGTGTACGCGTGTACGTGGGTGATATTTCACGGGAACTTTGCCATTTGCCGACACGTTCCGCCGCCTTATACGACTTACGTTTCTATAAAGCTTTTAGTACCCTTCCCATAGTTCGATATTGAGGAGTAAATGAAAATCGTTCGAAATTCAGGAGTAAATATGTATATCAATAATATATACATTATATATATAGCTTATACTTCTTACAGTACATCTTGTAGCAAGTGATATTAAGCTTAATAAGTAAGACACTTATTTGCAAAGGAAGTACGTACGTATATGGCTCGTTCAGGGTAGTACCACGGCCACACCTATATTTTTTTATTAGTTTGAAGAAACAAACGAGCATGCAGTCCACTTCGTGGTAAGTTGTAGAAATCTATGACAGCATCAATAAATAAAAACAAAAATTATAGAGCCCAGAACATAAGCAATGAACTAGAAATATTTCAGAGAAGATTTTTGATATCTATAGGATATATGAAAACAATAGTGGAGCGGAATCCATCGCGATTCGCATTACGCGTGTACGTGGGCGATATTTCACGGGAACTATGCCGTTTGCCGACACGTTCCTTATATGACTTACGTTGCTATAAAACTTTCAGTACCCGATCGATATAAATGCAGGAGTAAGTAAAATATGTATATCAATGATTCAATAACATAAATTAGTGATGTAACGATTTGCATTCGCGAATATACGGATTTTTTTAGATATTCGCATTCGCAGTCGCAAGAATTGTGCGAATGTTGCATTGCAGCACTTTTCAAAAAAGGTTGACAAAATCTATGGATAGACCACCTATTCGCACTTGGCCAGAGATGGATGTAGAGATAGAATCTTTGTTCTGTATGATTTTTTTACAGAATTCAATGGGCGGCAGTAACCACTTACCTACTTATCAGAAGGGCTACATGATTATTTGCTGTCTCAATATGCCTTTAATATGTTTAAAAAGCAGACGAGCATCCATCTGATAGTGAGTGATACATATCACTACATAGTGTAAAACAAAGTCGTTATGCGCTGTGTGTCCCTATGTATGCTTAGATCTTTAAAACTACGCTACGGATTTTAATGCAGATTTTTAATAGATAGTGTGATTCAAGAGGTAGGTTTGTATGTATAATAGGTACATGCGTAATATAGTAGAAGGTCACTGATAATTTTAGGTTTTTGACTTTTAGGTGGAACGAAGTTGGCCGGACCAACTTGTTAAGTCAGTCTTACCTGTGGTTGGCTACAAATGTGTTGTTTACCTGTAGTACTAAGTTGGAAAGCTTCAGATAATATGTCCCCTTCACCAATCCTTTTAAATCAATTGACGACCCGCGTGACTGAGCGAGCATAATACCGATTTGACACGCAGTGAACTCCGTGTTTGATCCCCAGCCAGACAGAAATTTAAATGATGAATTTAGATTTCTGTTCTGTGTAGATATCCGGGTACATGTCTATCCCGCATGCGTGGAATAAGTCACTGCAGTCTATCCACGTCACGCGTGTGTGTGGTTTAGATGACAGGAAAAGAATTTATGAAAAAATATTATTCGAGCACGAAAACCTGTAAGGTATAATGATTTAGTTTTAGTTTTCTTTAATAAATTCCTCACTATATTTTATATACTTCAAGTTTTTTATGCATTTTAGGTAATGAAGTGTATGAGGTTATCTATTTTATAGCTGTTCATATTGTCTTTCTTAATTTATTTATGATTTCGAATAAAAAATATTTATTTAAAGAATGAATGAATATCATGAATTATTCATTATTTATAAAATACCTCAAGTCAAGCCTCACAAAACATGCAAATTTCGTATCAAAGCAGAACAAAGCGACGTACCAGGGGCATTAAAAATACAAACGGCAGAATGGCGAAATGTCAGAATGGCGAAGTCAAACGGCGTATGGCATCGGTATGGCGGGCAGTTTCCGGCACATTCTTATCGCGCGGGAATAAAAAGTGGAATGCGCCATTTTAATGCCCGAGTCTCGTCCCTTTGCGTTTTGGTGATGGAACTTGTCATGTCGATAAAGTAAAAGAATGTAGTTGTTGTTATTGGCCAAGTGCAACTGCAAAAAATATATTTTCTTTAATACCTACCATTAAAATAGTAGAGTAATTATACTGTGAAGTTATATTTACGAGTATCATAGATAAACAGAAATACAGCGTGAAGTTTGCCGTCATATTATAACTTTTGTATGCACAGGTATAATATACCTGTTTAATTAAATTGATCTATAGTCATTAAATTATAAGATTGTGATGTGTTTGACTAAATGAGTAAATATTTTTTTCTTGTTTTATTAGTAGGTTTGATAACGATTTGTAGTTAAACACGATGATTATATTTTGTTGTATTAATAAAAACATATTTTATATACACTTTTCACGATCATGTTAGGTTAGAATAAAATAATATTTGTAGAAGGGTCACATAATTTCAGATAAGAACACAACGCGATATATTTTTTACCTGTAAATTAAATTTTAATAATATTTAAATGTCATTTCTTGTTACTATCGATATATTTTATTATTGGAAATGTCACACCACTAACATCGACTATGCGTAGGATTTATATTTACACAGATATGTTTACAATGTAAACTCCGGTGAAAATATAAATAATTCAGTGAGAACACTGTAATCCGGGAATATTTCGAATATTTATTGAATTCACACCATAATAACAGTGAAATAAAATTATTTTCCATTGTAAACAAGGTTTTGGTAGAATTTTGGAACGACGTTAATGCGATTGAGGATTTTATGATATGCGTTGAATTGCGGTGTTTCTTCGAATTGCAACGGTGATTAATTTACAATTTAATTATGACAAATATAAGCCTGAATTTTATATATTTTAAACTTTCATATAGGAGGAGATTATATTCGTTGGATATTTTGGTTGTAACTCGATTAATCTGTCGGTGATATGTATTAAATAATTTTTGGACATTTTTGGACTTTAAATTTAAAGAAAAAATGGGGAATGTAATTTTGTAGATATATTAAAGTACTTTAAATGTTAATGAAAGTCAAGCAAACGAAAATGCACTCCATTTAATGGGACGTGGTCACAGACGCCTAAGGACGAGTGTCAACAACCCTAAATAGGATTAAAGCCCTATCTGAGGTCGGCTACAGATACGTTGCAACCCCTAAAGATTAACTTGAAACGGTATGTGTTAATGTGTCTATCTTATCACACCATTCAAACCAGAAACTAAACCGCAGTTGACATTATTATGATGCTAACTTATATAAGTCACAAGTAATGCTTGATACTGCTACTGATAAGACACATGCAGTGACACTTATGAACGATACCTACTATTAGTTCTCTCGTTTCTCCCGTCAGCCCATTATTATCCCACTGCTGGGCACGGGTCTTCTCTCAGAATGAATTTAGGCCATAGTCCACCGCGCTGGCCAAGTGCGAATTCGTAGACGTACTATTAGTTAACTAGTGTCATTTAAACGGGGACGTACCACCACCACATCTCTGTAATTCCGGGATTAGAATAGTCCTACAGTATCCTCTACCTGTCGTAAGAGGCGACTAAAAGGGGCTTGCAAGGTTGCGGGCGGTAAGAGTGGGAGCTCGAACCATCCAGCCAAGCGACCCCGTGTAGGACGACGGCATGTATGGACACATGCTGTCTCCTTAGAAATAATGGTGATCCTTTGGGACACATACAAAGAGTTTTTAATAAGTAACATGCTTCATTCTACTAAACACTAAACGCTTTCTACATTCATAGCCTCTCACTACGATTTATGCATATTGTGTCAAGATTCAGATACCTGTCCGACCGGGGATCAAACCCGGAACCCCCTGCACGTCAGACCGTAAGTCTTGTACCTCAAGTTTAATTTCTTTGCTACGAAACATTTTATCGATAAACTCCATTAAATTTCATGAACATCCCTTCCATTTCACGTGATTGACCTATATAATGATAATCTTTAATGACATGCATTATCTATGTGAGGAAGATTGTAAGCGTAAATTTTCTTTCACCTATTCATGCTTAAGTAAGTCGACATGAATAAGTAATGCTCTGATCGGTTCATAAATATACTCTTTTCTTCGAGTCTTATACTTTTATTCGTTATTATTATTGTCTCTTTATGAAACTGATTTTTAGTCCACCTCAAGGTAAGCATAAGCAGTCTTTGGCACGGGCATGGGTCTCACCTATAATCAACCTTAGTTCGAATTAAAATGGTGTCCTTAATTTAAGTCAGCCGGAATCTAAAACACAAGATTTAAGCTATGCTAGAAATACGTTTGCTAGTAGCATATCCTCGTTGAAACAATATTTAATCGACTACATTTCAGACAGATATCTGAATTTAGCAGTTGGAAGGTAGAACCAGTGTATTTCAACTGGGAAAGTACCACCGGCACACCTATTTCTAGCGTGAAGCATTTTTTGCGTTTCGATGGAAGGGTGGTTACAGGCACACTTTTATATGAGGCGATCATCATAGTTCTCGGGAGTAGCGACGCATCTGTGATTGACTTCAGATAGAACCCATGTTCTGTGTGAAGTTGATTCCAGATGTCCATGAGTGGCAGTGACCATTTACCATCAAGTAGACTGCATGTTTGTTTGCTACTTCAGTCAGATAAAAAAGTAGCGTCGTCATCAAACCAGGAAAGATGCCACCATCTCTATATATTTGATAATGACAACGTAGTGATTTGCGACTAATGTTATCGTGAAATCGGTCCACTTCTATCATGACGTGGAACCGAAAAAAGAACAAATGTGAAGATAAATCTATCTGATATCTAGTGATTGTATTCGATTTCCTTCCGCCATTTGTTTGTCGTGGCTACGATATGTGCAACTGGGTTGTAAAGTCGGCAATGAAGAAATTTAAAACTACGTTTAACGTGAGTTCCTGTTATAAGTGTATTAAAATGTGAAACTAATACGATTTTTTTTTGCAAATTGTGAATATTAAGTACTAGCTGTACCCTATGCACGTTGCTACGCCATCACAAAAAAAATACACTAGAAATCTTCGCGAGCTCATGAGTAACTACTTTGCTGAAGAACATCACATGATTAAATGAATAGTTTACGATTCTATAGAGGGCACACAAACAAACATTCATTTTTATAAAGAAGAAGGGAAGATGCCAAAAATGGCGTCCAACCTGTAGACTTTCTAGGTAATCAGAATATATGGTTCCAACCCATTATTGTACCACTGCTGGGCACGGGTCTTCTCTCAGAATGAGAGAGCTTTAGACCATAGTCCACCGCGCTGGCCAAGTGCAAATTGGTGGTCATCAGAATATATAGTGGGGAGCAATAAATAAATCAAATAACTTAGCAACTTCCGCATAAAACGACTAGTATAGCTTCAGGAAACTGATGTTAATACTAAAAGCAGTAAACCCTTAGGTAGGGCACCCTTGTAGAAAATTTATCGAATGTTCACCCTTAGGGAACCGCATTCCAGTAATAAGGAATAATAAATACTCAATAAAACATATGTCATTTAAATAAATAAGCAAGTCATCTCTGGATAAAATTGAATGTCGGTCCCTGATGGATTTGTTTATTTTAAATCTTTATTTTTACGACTTAGGTTTGTGAAATGGGTTATATTTCGTAAAACTCCGTTTGGTTTCTCCGCCCCATTATTTTCCATTTGTCGTTCCAATTTCGGTTCAGTAATACAGGGTTTATAAAATTTAGAGCAGTGATAGCCTAATGGTTGAAACTTGCCCTCTCGATCGGGAGGTCCGAGGTTCAAACCCAGGCACGCGCTACTGATTTGTGTGCGTATTAGAAATTAATTATCACTGCTTTTCGGTGAAGGAAAACATCGTGAGGAAACCTATATACCCGAGACTTCTTTAAAAAAAGTAGTGTGAAGTCCACCAATTTGCACTTGACCAGTGCGGTGGACTATGGCCTTTAACTCTCTCATTCTGAGAGAAGACCCGTGCCCAGCAATGGGACAGTAATGGTTTGTCACCCAAAATAATTTGTGTATTTTATTACAACTAGAAAGTTAGCAAACTGAAGTTGCAGGCGGCCAGTCAAATTCTTTGATGGACCGATAACCGATGTGAAAGAAAGGTCCCAGGTAGACCGATGACATGAAGAGCGGGAAACCGTTGGGGTACTGGACTCCAAAAGGCTGATGGATGGATGATTTCAACTATGTTGCTGTTTTATTTATTTATTTATTTAATTTTTGAAACACCTTAAGCTAAGGGTTCGTACTTGTAGCTCCGGGATCAGAATAGGGCTACGGAATCCCCTGCCTGTCGTAAGAGGCGACTAAAAGGGGCTTCCGGGGTTGCAGACGGCTAGAGTAGAATCTCGAACCGTTCGGTCAGGCAATCCCGGGAAGGACGACGGCGGTATGTGTGGTCGCATACCGTCGTAAAGATTAGACGGAGCGGTTGGCCCAGCCGCCCATCTGGGAGGAGCCCGATGGGGCAGCGCGCTCGGAGGATTCCGCTTGAAGTCGTTTTGAGATCCCGGAGTCCTCCTTTTCAGCGCCGAGGACGGCCACCGGGGGGGTTTTAGTGCGGTAAAAATCCCACATAACCCTGCGTCACTCCCACGGCGTCGGGTACCTTTTGAAGGTTTCCCCCTCGAAAACAAAAAAAAAGCTAAGGGTTACAAGGGTAAACTTAATGCCTAATGGCATTCTCTGCCAGTCAACCCTGGGCGATAGCGATAATTTGTGTTTTCGTCTAAGCAACTAACAATAAGTGTATTTTATAATATTTGGAAATTTCACTTAAACAAAATTTTCTTAAAGGAAAATTAACTTTGGAAATTTAAAACCTAAAAGATTTTTTCCAACGTAAAAAAGATAAATATGGTCCCCGATTAAGAGTAGCTAAGCGTATCCCAAAAGAATCAATCTTTGTTTCGCGTTGGGGGCGATTGAGTCGAACAAAATTCACGCCGTTTACCAACAATTGGTAACTCCTTTGCAGGCACTCAACCGTCCCTCACACAATGGTGGAGTAATAAATATACATCGGCGGCACGACCGATCCGATCGCGCGAGGACGCTTGTTAAAGTCCGCCATTCACATACCGATTATGGGTTCTGGGAAAAATATTTAAATACTAGGGTTTTCCTGTGGCTGTATATGTGTAGCTTGTGGGTAGTTATGTGTCAATATAAGTTATCAATTATGCGCAAAATTTCAGCGAAATCTAATCAGTAGTTTTTGCGTTAAAGAGTAAGAAACAACATATCATTATGTACATCGTCAAAAACTTTTTCTCTGTTAAAATTACAAAAAAAAGTAAAAATAGTAAAAAAAAACAAGACGTAAAAAAGAGATATATAGTCCCTTTGAATAAAAATAGCTATGCGTATCCAAAAAGAAACAATCTTTGTTTCATTCCTAGCGACTAGTTGACCGGTTATCCGCAAGCGTGTTGCGTCTTGCTTCAGTAACTTATACTTATCTATGGTTGCGTCCATGATGGGCCGGGTAGCAGGAACATCGACATCCTCCTCAGCACATTGGCGTGCACAGCCCTCTCTGGGCCTACTGGAATGGTGCACACAGTGTGCAATGGTGCACAGCTGTGTTCACCATGTGTCATTTCTTTATTTTTAATCTATATATTAATATGTCAAGAAACAACTTGTGGTCCATTTTCAAGTAACTTGCCGCGGACAGAGGAGTATGAAATTTTGCACGGGTATAGTTGATATAGAGAAGGATTGCTCAATGCTAATATTTTTTCAAATAATGCGTAAAACATACATAAAATCAACTAAAAACACATTACACTCACTACCTTGCATTTGCGTAAACACCTACAAAATAAACGAAATAAAACATTCAATTCACTACTATGAAACCACATAACGTCAAAAATGTCAGATGTCTTTGTCAAAATACCCGCTATTAAATTGTTAAAGTAAAAGTGGTTGATAGTCCACCCTAGAACAGCACGCCTATATGATCGCTGGTAAGCGATGTATCGAAGTGGCGAACGGTGGATTGCTGTTTGAATTATTTAAAACGTACAACGTGACAAACCTATATCATCATACTTCTTATAATATTAGTATAAAGGCGAATGTTTGTGAGTGTGTATGTTTGTTACTTCTTCACGTCTAAACGCGTATTCTAATAGCGTAGTCTAAATGGTTATTAAAGAAATATATTTTAATGACATATTTTTTTATCTGACTGAAATAGCAAAAGAGAATGCCGTCAACCTGATGGTAAGTGGTCAATGCCGCCCATGGACATCTGTAATCAACTTAATACAGAACATGGGTTCTATCTGAAGTCAATCACGGATGCGTTGTTACTCCCGAGGACTATGATGGTCGCCTCAAGTGAAAGTGTGCCGGTAACCACACCCTTCTATCGAAACGCAAGAAATGCTTCACGCTAGAAATAGGTGTGGCGGTGGTACTTCCCCGGTCGAACTACACTGGTTCTACCTTGTAAATTTCAGCCTAAATCCTTATACGTGTAATACAGTTCTGTGACAATATTTTTAAAGTCACTTAAGCTGCTGTTACAATACTTTCACATTCACATAAGCTTCACTTGCGGTGATTTACGTGAAAATTTAAAGTGGCTTTTATAAATACACAGAGACCTGTTGGAATCAAAAGCAATATGATTTTAGACTAGTATTATCGCGGAATTAATGCGTTTTAATACTTAACGGGTACTCATGGTTTTTGGATTCTTTAAGAATTCTTTTTGCTCATATTTCGACCCAGTTAGATGGGTCGTGCTCACGGCGAAATGGTCAGTTTCGCCGTGACTGCATATCGTGAGTACCCGTTAAGTATTAAAAATATAGATAGGTAATTCAAAACTAGTAAACACACTACTCTTGTTACAAAAATTTGTTGACCATGTTATCGCAATTTTAACTGATTTTTTTATCATACTGAATAAGTACAGATGACTGAATAGCTGGTGAACTGCATGTTCATTAGCGACTTGAATAGGCATTGGTTGCTACCGCACATGGACTGTAAGCTACTTCTTAGGGCCGGCGCACATATGACGGAGCGCAGCACAGAGCATTTTTCACTGTCAAAGTATTATCGTCATTGTCCCTTTAGAAATAATATCCAAAATTAAATACCAGCAATTTATTTCTGAGGAGCATGGAAGCGACCACATGCGAAAGTTAGCGCGCAGGAGCGCGACCGCGCGCGCACGATTCTCGCAGTAGTAGTAGTAGTAGTAGTAGTAGTAGTAGTAGTAGTAGTAGTAGTAGTAGTGTGTGTGATTCGTTTAGAAAATTTCGCGGGCATGCTCTGCGCTGCGCTCCGTCATATGTGCGCCGGCCCTTATATAGCAAGGCTTCTACCTAAAGTCGATACGGTGCTACTCCCAAGGACTAAAATTGTCGCCTCATATATAAATGACATCATATATAGTATCTATGTTTTAATGACACATACAATACGTGATATTTATAATATTATTCCAGTATATACAAAATAATATATTTTACGATACTACTGCAATAATATTATAAATATCACGTATTGTATGTGTCATTAAAACATAGATACTTATTGTTTGTTAACATAATTAATTATTATCAAATACAATTATAGTATCCTGCAAAGGCAAAACTAATTTAAACCTTTTTCGTGGAAATGATAATTAGACAGGTATTTAGCTAGAAATTATTATTTTAGCCGATTCTGAGAACATTTCTAATTGGCAGTCAGTTCTGTTTTCCACAGAATTGTTTGTATGTAATATCATATCCATAATAATTACTATTATTTATTATAGTAATTTTGTCATATATTAGGATATTGTGTCACAGAAATGCCACTGGCAAATTTAATTGGGATTAACAGACAATAGAAAATAGTGGTAGACAAGAAAAATAAAAAATGTAATCATGAGAACTGCCCATAGAAGGGACAATTAAAAATAACGCTCGGATGTATATCTTTATACATACGTAACTATATACACAGTATACAAATCGCCTCTTTACTTTAAAAACGTGTTATCCTAAAAACAATTTAACAGCAGGCCAATAAAATTGTTGAGTTACATAAAATAAGTTTCCTTAAAAAAATGGATTTATACATATCATCTACGATCATTATAAGTATTGCCTACTGACCTTTCAGAAAATATAAGAAAAAATTATAAATATAAGATTTAAAAAAAAATTGTCAATTTGTACTTGCCACATTGTGAAAGGAAAAAAGCAATATACCTCATATAAATCGTTTGGTGACGACGACGCGAGTTCCTTGATTTTGTTCCCGAAAAAGTTCTCAACGCGGCTAAGAAGTTTTCACTGCAAAAACATGAGTGTTAAAAAAATTGGTTGACAAAATAAACATGATAAGCAGTAAAGTTTTATGTAAAAATTGCTTTTGTGTTCTATAAAGCGTCTCGGCGCAACAACAGAAAGCACTCTCGGCCTAGAACTTAGAACTGCGTTGCTCGACTTCTATCAAAGCAGCCAATAATTTTGTGATCAACATTAACAATTATTTTTTTATCTGACTGAAGTACCAAACGTGCATGAAGTCCACATGATGGTAAGTGGTCACCGCCGCACATAGACATTTGTAAGCAACTTCACATAGAACATAGGTTCTATCTGAAGTCAATCACAGATGCGTTGCTACTCCCGAGGACTAGCATTTTCGCCTCATATAAAAGTGAGCCGGCAACGACACCTTTCCATTGAAGAAACGCAAGGAATGCTTCACGTTAGAAATGGAGTGGTACGTTCCCGGTCGAACTACACTGGTTCTACCACCTTTAATATATATATTTTTATGTGAATATTCAGCCTTTTTTCTATACCGTTTTATTCTCGGCGCTACAACGGAAAGCACTTTAGCCCGAGAACTGTGAACCGCGTTATGCGACTTGACGGATGCAATAGTAACGTGGAGAGGATTATGCGTTTTCTTTTTCTTTCTTTCTACTTCCCTAGATCGCATGTTACTTTGTGTGGGTGGTACTCGAATATTTGAACCCATTTAGATAGATAGATCTTTGAACTATTAAATTAGTTCAAAGATCTATGAAATATATATAATAATGGGACGACGAAAATAATATTAAGAAATTCGCTATTTAATTTAATTTATTTCCATTAGATTTTTAAGGAAAGTAAGTAAAATTTTGAGTAAAAGTATATAACAAAAATACTTTATAAAGTTTCCACGTTAAAGTTTGTCCATTGTGTTTATAATAATCTTAAGCGCTGTACATTTGTATGTGAGTATTCTGCCTTTTTGCTGTACCGTTCTATTCTCGGCGCAACAACGGAAAGCACTTTAGCCCGAGAACCGTGAACCGCGTTATGCGACTTGACGGATGCAATAGTAATGTGGAGAGGATTATGCGATTTTGTTTTCTTTCTTTCTGTTTCCCTAGATCGCATATTACTTTGTGTGGGTGTTATTCGAATATTTGAACCCATTTCATTTAATGGTTCATAGATCTATGAGATATAATAAATAATCGGACGACGGAAGAAATATTAAGAAATTCGCTATTTAATTTAATTTAATTCCAGTAAAATTATAAGGAAAAGTATATTACAAAAATACTTTACAAAGTATCCACGTTAAAGTTTGCCCATTGTGTGTATAATAATCATAAGTGCTGAAGATAGCCATAGATTGCATGTTACTTTCTAGGGGTGATATTCAAATATTTGAACCCATTTCATTTAATGGTTCTAAAATCTATAAGATGTATAAAATAATGGGACGACGAAAGAAATATAAAGAAATTCGCCATTTAATTTAATTTACTTCCAGTATAATTTTAAGAAAAAGTAAGTAAGTAAAATTTTGAGTACAGGTATATTACAAAAATACTTTACAAAGTATCCCCGTTAAAGTTTGTCCATTGTGTTTATAATAATCGTAAGCGCTGAACATTTGTATGTGAGTATTCTGCCTTTTTGCTGTACCGTTCTATTCTCGGCGCAACAACGGAAAGCACTTTAGCCCGAGAACCGTGAACCGCGTTATGCGACTTGACGGATGCAATAGTAACGTGGAGAGGATTATGCGATTTTGTTTTCTATCTTTCTGCTTTCCTAGATCGCATGCTACTTTGCGTGGGTGTTACTCGAATATTTGAACCCATTTCATTTAATGGTTCAAAAATCTATGAGATATATAAAATACTGGGACGACGAAAATAATATTAAGAATTTCGCTATTCAATTTAATTTATTTCCAGTAATTTTTTTAAGGAAAAGTAGGTAAGTAAAATGTTGAGTAAAAGTATATTACAAAAATACTTTACAAAGTATCCACGTTGAAGTTTGTCCATTGTGTTTATAATAATCGTAAGTGCTGAACATTTGTATGTGAGTATTCTGCCTTTTTGCTGTACCGTTCTATTCTCGGCGCAACAACGGAAAGCACTTTAGCCCGAGAACCGTGAACCGCGTTATGCGACTTGACGGATGCAATAGTAACGTGGAGAGGATTATACGATTTTGTTTTCTATCTTTCTGCTTTCCTAGATCGCATGCTACTTTGTGTGGGTTTTACTCGAATATTTGAACCCATTTCATTTAATGGTTCAAAAATCTATGAGATATATAAAATACTGGGACGACGAAAATAATATTAAGAATTTCGCTATTCAATTTAATTTATTTCCAGTAAATTTTTTAAGGAAAAGTAGGTAAGTAAAATGTTGAGTAAAAGTATATTACAAAAATACTTTACAAAGTATCCCCGTTAAAGTTTGTCCATTGTGTTTATAATAATCGTAAGTGCTGTACATTTGTATGTGAGTATTTTGCCTTTTTACTGTACCGTTCTATTCTCGGCGTAACAACGGAAAGCACTTTAGCCCGAGAACCGTGAACCGCGTTATGCGACTTGACGGATGCAATAGTAATGTGGAGAGGATTATGCGATTTTGTTTTGTTTCTTTCTGTTTCCCTAGATCGCATATTACTTTGTGTGGGTGTTATTCGAATATTTGAACCCATTTCATTTAATGGTTCATAGATCTATGAGATATAAAAAATAATGGGACGACGGAAGAAATATTAAGAAATTCGCTATTTAATTTAATTTAACTCCAGTAAAATTTTAAGGAAAAGTATATTACAAAAATACTTTACAAAGTATCCACGTTAAAGTTTGCCCATTGTGTGTATAATAATCATAAGTGCTGAAGATAGCCATAGATTGCATGTTACTTTCTAGGGGTGATATTCGAATATTTGAACCCATTTCATTTAATGGTTCTAAAATCTACAAGATGTATAAAATTATGGGACGACGAAAGAAATATAAAGAAATTCGCTATTTAATTTAATTTATTTCCAGTAAAATTTTTAGGAAAAGTAGGTAAGTAAAATGTTGAGTAAAAGTATATAACAAAAATACTTTACGAAGTATCCACGTTAAAGTTTGTCCATTGTGTTTATAATAATCGTAAGCGCTGTACATTTGTATGTGAGTATTCTGCCTTTTTGCTGTACCGTTCTATTCTCGGCGCAACAACGGAAAGCACTTTAGCCCGAGAACCGTGAACCGCGTTATTCGACTTGATGGATGCAATAGTAACGTGGAGCGGATTATGCAATTTCGTTTTCTTAGTTCCTTGTTTTCTGTATTGATTGTTACTTTTTGTGGGTGTTATTCGAATAACTTATATGAACCCAGTTTATTTAACGCTTTAAAGATCTATGATATAGATAAAATAATATGAGTACGAAAAAAAAAATTAAAATCCCTGGTTAATTAAATTTTTCGCAAATGAATTATACGATGTAAATTATTTAGTGTTTAAGATTGGCAGTAAGCATTTCTGTGTCCATTATTCACAATTTAGAAGCAGCAAAGGCAGTGGCGTACCAACGTAGAGGTGGGCAAACTCCTATCAGCGAGGCCCCTTTGCATGATTCCATTGGATGGTGCCTTTTAAAATATGCGAGGGCATGGGTGATGGCCCACTGCACCCATGCCTAGCTACACCACTGAACACTCCACTTGATGATAAGTGGCTCCTGCCACCCATGGACATTATACGTATAATCGGTCCCAGGTGCAACGAGAGTCTTACCCGACGTCAGCCATAAATGCTATCGTTGGAGAATAGTAGAATTAGTTGAATTTTCTTGATTATGACTGTATTTCTCCCTTACCACACCCTTCAAACTGGAACACTGTAACGTAACACTGCTGTTATTAGGCAGAAGTAGGTGTGTTGGTAGTACTCTATGAGTCAAAACACAAAAAGTTCTAAACTAAAATATTTGCGGTGTAAGATTTGATACGTACATCTTTTTTAAGCTTTAATGCTACTATTTGCTAGGCTAAAGATGCATGAAGCTAACCTTCCGTGGCTTTTGTGTGAGCAGAGTTGTAAGCTAAATACCGGATCCAAAGTTTCTCTGCTTTATGTAAAGTAAATTTTGTCCATCGGGTAAAATTATGCAGAAAAACAGGATTAGTGAAACATGAATATTGAAGCCAAGGCATGAACCTATGCAAATATTTACTCATAATATCACTACAGATTGCTCATTTGACCTTATAACCCTTAAAATTAAATTGCAGGACATAAGCCACGTGAAGCTAAAATTGTGTATTTTTGTGGTATAGTATTATAGTAATTTAGGTTATCAAGGTGAATTGTTATTAGGGGCTATTTGTTCTGAGAGGGGCCTGTAGTGCACCATGCTCGGGATTCACCGGTGTGTTCTACTAGACATCCCGGGCTTTGTCTATATACGCATTGCGTCCATCGAGGGGGTGTTAGTGAATCTCTCTTAACTTGACTTTTCTCCAAAAGGGTCGGGAATCTTTTGAAGATTTCCCCCTCGGACCAAAAAAGGACTACGGTACCCTCTGCCTGTCGTAAGAGGCGACTAAAAGGGGCTTCCGGGGTTGCAGGCGGGAAGAGTGGGAGCTCGAACCGTCCGGCCAAGCGACCCCGGGAAGGACGGCGGCATGTGTGGTTGCATGCTGCCGTAAAAACCAGAAGGTGCGGTGAGCAGTTCATGCCCACCAGGGAAGAGCCCGATGGGGCACACGCTGAGGACACCGGCGGCGGTCAATCGGAGTTCCCGGAGTCCTCTTCGCAGCGTCGATGTCGGCCACCGGGGGGGTTTTAGTGCGGTAAGAAACCCACATAACCCACGTCGCTCCCACGACGTCGGGTACTTTTTGAAAGTTTCCCCCTCGAAAACAAAAAGAAAAGGTAGACATGTATAATAGTTGATCGGTTACCATCTAAAAATCGCATAAAATTGCGTCCTTGAAATATCCAATAGTGTGGAAATGTCAATGATATTGGACAAACAGTTGGGCAAACAAAACGTACATCAAAATGTCGGGACATGCGAAAGCTGGCTAAATTTGCTCTGCTTTTGACACGCGCTGAAGTGTGACTGGTATCTGTTGATCATTCGGGATGTTGGCAAATATGCGTGGCTTAGCTCGATATCACAAAACAATATTTTATAGAGGAAATTCTTTAAAATTCAAGGTTGAATACAAAGGGCTCGGATGTTTACAAATCTTCATAATATGTGTATATAGGCAGGATGAAATCCCACTTCATGTGCGTCTGCTCCATTGCTACATCTGGCCCATACTTCTATACGGATGTGAGACCTGGACTATTATAGAAGATTTCAAGAAACGCATAGAAGCGTTCGAAATATGGGCATACAGATGCATGTTGTGCATTTCCTGGACTCAAAAAGTCACTAATGAGGAAGTTCTTCGACGGGTCGGCCAGGAACGCAAGCTTTTGCAAATCGTCAACCAGCGTAAAGTTGCCTATCTGGGTCACGTGCTAAGGCACCACAGATATGACTCTTGCAACTTATAATGATGGGAAAGATTGCTGGAAAGAGAAGACCCGGTCATAGAAAAAGGTAGTGGTAGAGGAACATCCGGGAAAGGACGGGGATCAAGAGTGCTGCCGAACTTCTATGCCTCGCGATCAACAAAAAGAAATACGCAGAGCTGACAGCCAACCTTCACTAGTTGGAGAGGCACTAGAAGAAGAAGAAGAATAGGCAGGATGGCCTATCCTATATCAGTCATGCTAGCGTTCACTAGTGGGCGTAGGAATTACGGGCTACGAGATAATTACGACGCTAGGATTAGTAGTCACAATCACACTTAACGCAATAAATTTTCGAAATAACGTATAATTGGCATCAACAAGACCACATTCATGTATGAATCCAAACCTTGAGTTTTACAGTTTCTTGTTTCAGTTTGGAGTGAACTTAAAAATACCACATGTTGTCGTCAACTCGTTACTGTTTCATTACTTGCTACTAGTTTCCTCTCGGATTGAAAAAGTTTTCGGCCTCAGTCCACATCACAGTTGAGGTGCAAATTGGTAGATTTCACATACTTTAGAGATTTCTTTAAAACTTTCAGGCGTTTTGATTTCCATACGATGTATTCCTTCAATTTAAAGCAGTGATAATTTTCAATTTCGAAATAAACACTTATTATTAGAAGAATAAAAATCGCATGCTTAGGTTTTAAAGCTGCACAGCAAGTGTCAACCATTTTTTATATAGCTGTTTTTATCACATACATACTTTGAAACTTCTTTTTATTTTGTGTTAGATCGGTGACTAGTTGACTAATCCTCCTAATCCTCTTTTTAAGAAGACGAGTGTCCTACAGTTGGATACTAACCGGTCGTGACGAGAATTCCTTTCACTCTCAGAAAAAGTTTACCAGGACAAATACCTCTTTGTTAAAAATTAATAGTGATACCTATTTTCCGTCTGAAATTCGGGTAAAGTTTTTTCGCGGGTATGTAAGTATGTACATATGTAACCATATAATTATGTATGTATGTGTGTCTGTACGCCCGTTTCTTTAACACGCGCTAAAGTCTAGGCATCTTGACGAATAGTGAAATATGACATATCATTAGTATCATCTCAGTGCAGAGTGATACAGGCTATATCATTTAAAAAAATGCCGCCTGAAAATAAACGGGGTCAAAGGACTTATTTATATCATCATGACAATATTTTCTACACAATTTATTTTCTAAAGCATATAACTTTCGGTTCTCAGTAGTCTCTTGTCTACTTTTCAATACCATACCCTTAGTACGAAAGAATCTTGTTTTTGCGAAACAAGAATTTTTCTTGTATCGGCCCATATTTGATGGCAAGCAGCGCCCCTAGCCGCTTGTTTCGGAACTAAATATTTACAATACAAGATTTTTGATCGAGCTCCGGCGGGTCATTCCCGCTCGGTAACACCCCGTCGTCCACACTGTTGACGAGTGGGAATTAAAAGTTGCAATTGTGCACAGTGTTGACGAACGCTACTTTTTTTTCCCGTTCGTACACGCGTATAGTACAAGAGACAAGATTTAAAAAGTAACATAACAAATAAACAATAAACATTAACAAATAAAAGATAATGTAGATTTTAAGTAAATCTTTATCATAATGCTTCGTGAATTAGAAAAAATATTGCAGATAAGTACTTAACTTCCGTACAATATTTTTTTTCTAATTCACGTAAATTTTTAATCTATACTAAGATTATAAAGCTGAAGAGTTTGTTTGTTTGTTTGAACGCGCTAATCTTAGGAACTGGTTCGAATTGAAAAATTGTTTTTATGTTGAATAGACCATTTATGGAGGAAGGCTTTAGGCTATATAACATCATGCTGCAACGTATTTTCAGCGGGCGAAGCTGCGGGTTTCAGCTAGTTAAAAATATATAATTTGGTAGAATCTTATTTGGTGGATAATACTAATACTTTCTTATAAAGTAGGTACCTAATCATGGCGGTACATAATGCGCTCGTATTAACATTAGCATTGTTGCATGTTTCTGGAACTTTATTTAAAAATGTGCAGTTCAGGATCAACCTTCATGTAAACGATAGAAACCACTTTGTTTATGTACAAACGTGCGACGGTCGGGAAAAAATAAATTCAAAAGTAAATAAAAGCGAACACATTCGGTTTGACGTCTGTCGGAAAATTTTCTTCTCTTGTGCCCGCCGCTCGCCTTGATCTTTTCTGTATAAGTCTATCTATAAGTTCTCTTTCTCTCTTGCTATCTTGGCTCTACATCTTGCACTTCGTAGTTATGTCCTCAAAACCAGGTACAGCAGGTAGTTCAGGTGGAACATCTGTGTTTAACTACATAAAAAGGAAACATGGGACTGTTTTACTTCATGGTGGTCACCAATACTACACAAGAAGGAAACATAATAGTGGATTAGTGGTTTGGAGTTGCAGTCAGCGTAAATTAAAGTGCAGCGGAGTTGTCAGAATCAAAGTAAGTTCATATTTTTTTAGCGTTATATTATCCCGGATTATTGACGACCCGGATGGCGCAATGGTTAACACGCCGGTCCGCTAATCCGAGGGTCCTGGGTTCGGTTCCCAGCGAGGCGGAAATTTTAATGATGAGTTTAAATTTCCGTTATTGGTCTGGATGTATGTCCTTGTCTTGTGTGTTGTCCATGGCACCCACGACACAGGGAATCCTTGTGTAGGGCTATGAGTGTGAAGCGTTATTTATTATTTATTTATTATTATCTTGGGTAACATACCTACTTGTAAAAAACTGCTACCTATGAACGTACTTAGCTAGGCCTTAATATGTAAGTACTTTCAATATGAGCAGTGATATGAATAGTATTAGTCTCGATGTTTTGTTAATATTATTAGTTTTATTATTATTAGCAATTCATTAATCATGAATATCGATACCTACTTGATTGGTTTTTACTTCATTAAACTAATAGCTTCCTATATATTTTGCTTCAGAACGATAAAATCATCGAAGAAACGCCACATAAATGTACGCCAGATTTTGAAAAAAATCAAATTGACACATCGCTATACAACATAAAGCAAAAATTAATAACACCATCGTTTCCCAGTGTACCGAATACGTATAACTCCGAAGTCGCGAGTTTAAAAGAAGCAAGCACAGAGCTACTCAGCAAAATACCAAAATTTAGTAGCATAAAGAGTTCACTCTATAGGTACAGAAACTCTGCAGCTGAATTGTCGAAAATACAATGTCGACTTGTACAAGATATACAAGTGCCGTCAGCTTACCAAAATTTTCTTTTAGCCGACTATACTAATGGTAATACAAGGATAATCGTATTTTGTTCAGAAAAAGCAAAACAAATAATTTGTCAAAATGAAGACTTTTTCGCTGACGGTACGTTCAAAAGTTGCTCTCCCCCCTTCGAACAACTGTATAGTATTCATGGAGATATTGGGAGCACAATAAATCATACAAATTTGATGCCTCTAGTATATGCTCTCATGAGTAATCGATCAACAGAAACATATAAAATATTATTTATGTTGATCAAGGCACAAATTCCTAAATGGAAGCCGAAAACGTTAAGAATGGACTACGAGAGAGCAGCCATGAAAGCCATTACCCAAGTTTTTCCCCAAATTGAAGTCAAAGGTTGTTATTTTCATTATAACAAAGCGATTTGGGCTAAGGGTCGAGAATTGGGTCTTGTGAAATCAAAAAATATTAAAAAGAAACGTTTGGTGGCACTCAGTGCAGTTTTACCTTTATTGCCACAGAGTGAAGTGATGAACGGATGGGCTTACATCACACGTCATGATATGGAAGATATGTCTGTGGAAAAGTTTAAAATATATATGGAGAAACAATGGCTGAAAGAAAAATTCATACCAATATGGAATGCATATGGACAAAAACACAGAACTACAAATTTTTTAGAATCTTGGCATCATAAATTGAACTCTGCGGTCGGAAAAAAGGGACCAAATTTGTTGCATTTACTAAACATATTGCTTGAAGATGCTGCTTTCTACACTGTTCGTAGTCGTCAAATTCATAGTAATATGACTTCTGCGCCAGCAAGAGATGAAAAATATAAGCAAAAAGATGAATTTATACATAACGCTCAAATAGAGCTAACACTTGGTAATTTGTCAGTAGGACATTTTCTCGAAATGTTGCGCAGTTAATTTTTTTATGATTTAAATAGCAAACGAGCATGCAGCCCACCTGACTTAAGTGGTCACTGCCGTCCATGAACATCTCTAAGCAACTTCATATAGAACTTGGGTTTTGTAAGGCAATCAATCACAGATGCGTTCTTACTCCCGAGGACTAAGATGGTCGCCTCATATGTCCTGTTTTATGGGTCGGTGTATACGCTTTTATAATAAACTTCCAATCAAAATCAGAAATTTGTCAATTAATAAGTTTAAATCATTTATTAAGAAGTCAAGCTTAGTCGTAAAGTATATTATAAAATTTCTGGTTATATAGAAGATAGAACAGCTTGGGACTGAACAATACGTTTTAATTAATTGAATGTCAAAGTGTAGCGTATCGTGCCAAATATGGTTCTTGAGCAGCGAATTGTAAGGCTGGAGTTAACTTTTATTACAAACTAGTTGACCTGGCGAACTTCGTTCCGCCTAAATAATGTTAACTTTTTTTAATTAGGGATGACTGAGAGTGTTATAAACGTAAGAGAAGACAAATATAATCAGAAAGCATTGAACTGCTACGCTATCGGGAGTTACACGTGTTATTGTGAGTCAACCATAAAAGATAGACATATGCTGTTGTCGGATATTTTTTTATGTAATTTTAAGGAAAATATTTCCGTCATACATGATCTCTGTGTAGCTTTAAGCATTAAGGTTGCACACGCGACGAAAGCTTAAAAATGGAGTAACTTCTCCCATTTTCCCAACATATATTTAATGTACAGAATTGACCTCTCTACAGATTTATTATAAGTATAGATATAGATGTAAGATAAAAACAAGATGGCCAAAAAATACAAAGAAAAAACACATACCCACCGCTCTAAAAACCCCCCGGTGGTCGTCCTCGACGCTAAAAAAAAGGACTCTAGGATCTCCAACAAACACCACCGGAATCCTCTGAGCACGTTGCCCCATCGGGCTCCTCCCAGATGGACGTGTGTATCAGAATCGCGGGTGTACCTCACGGATTTAAATATGTCTTTTATATTGCAAACGTACTTGCTGTGTACCTTAGTGTACCTAACATAAAATCCTGTTTACCTCCTTCTATGCATAGATTTAAAATGAAATGTTTTTTTGTTACCATTCGAATTACTTAATATTAAAATAATAAAAAAAACTTCAAAACTCGTTTAATTTTCATTCCGAAAAAACCGGTAAACATGCTAATCCTAAATCTTTTACAATAAAAAAAAACAAACGCAATATATTTTTTTGTTATTCTAACAGATGCAATTAATATTTAATTTCAACTTTAGTTATTAATACAGTAGTTATTTTTATAAAATAAAAACGACGTCAAAGAAAGAAAACTGTTTTTTTTTTTTTATTTTCTCAGCAACCTTCCTATTTTTTATTTATTCAATATTTTGTTTCTGCAGGTACACAGGAGGTACCAAATCTACGTATACTCTTTACTTAGGTACATATGCTGACTAGAAGTACACCCGCGATTCTGACGTCAGGATGGCGGGTGTACCTATTTCATTTTAAATCTATGCATATAAGGACACAGAATTTTATGTTAGGTACACTAAGTTACACAGCAAGTACGTTTGCAATATAAAAGACATATTTAAATCCGTGAGGTACACCCGCGATTCTGACACACACAGATGGGCGGCTGGCCCATTTACGGCGATATGCGACCACACATACCGCCAACCTTCCCGGGATCGCCTGGCTGGATGGTTCAAGCTACTTAGCCGCCCGCAACCCCGGAAGCCCCTTTCAGATGCCTCTTACGACAGGCAGGGGATACCGTAGCCCTATTCTGATCCTGGAACTACAGGAACGATGTTGTAATACCTACTAAATATTAGACTATTATTTATTAAGTATTTGTAAATGATATGATTTTATTTGTGACGTATAAATAGTAACAGTTCTGTTAAATTAGAACTTTGCGTGAATTACAAAAAATATTTAGTACTTATCTACGTACTTATGAAGCATAAGTATATTTTTAGCTAAACATTATGATAAAGTTTTACTTGAAATCTGCATTATCTTTTATTTAATGTTACTTTTTATATCTTGTCTCTCGGACTATACACGTCGTGGACGAACGGGAAAAAAAAGTAGCGTTCGTCAACACTGTGCACAATTGCAACTTTTAATTCCCACTCGTCAACAGTGTGGACGACGGGGTGTTACCGAGCGGGAATGACCCGCTCCGGCTCGGTCAAACGATGCGAATCGTACAGAAACAGTCGATAAAACGCGATTTCGCAGTATGACTGTCATATTTGACATTCGAAAACATGCAAATGACGTGCAAATGACGTCATTTACAAGATTTTTGATCGAGTCGTAACTCACCAAAAATTTGTTACCGAGTTGTCGAAATTCGTAGGAAATTTATGAGAAAAATGTTTATTGCTAGGTATTATTTCGCACTGAGAGTCATTGAAGAGGCTGTAGAAGTTGACCGTCGGGATTGGGAGTAACGTTATTTAAAGGAAATACAAAAAATATCGCAAATAAACCGCATCTCGGAGAAAAAGTTTATTCAATTGTACCAGCCCCAAATGGACCTTTAATTATTATTTGTGCCAACTATCATGAGAGAATAATATTTATTTTACAAATATACATTATAAGAATAATATAAGTTTGTGATTTTTGTGCTTGTGCGTTAGTGGAGACTAAGGTAAGATTATGTATGATTTCTGTTGATGTTTATTAATAGTTACTTATTGTACAATATATACAATTCTATTTACGAGTTCTTTGCGGTTTACTTTTTATGCCAATGGGGATTACCAGCGTGTTATTTTTTTAAATAGATTGAAGTGACAAACGAACTTGTATTGTATGGTAAGTGGTCACTGCCGCCCATAGAAATCCGTATGAAACTTCTTATAAAAAAGTTTTCTATCTGAAATCTATCATAGATGCGTTGCTACTCCCGAAAACTATGATGGTCGCCTCATATAAAAGTGAGCCTGCACCCACACCCTTCTATTGAAACACAAGAATTGCTTCACACTAAGGATAAGTTGGGCAGTGGAATTTCACCAGTTTCAACTAAACTAGTTTGATCACCAGGTAAAGCTAAGTTAAAGTATTAGTGAAGCTAAGCCGGCCATAGATATCTCTAAGCCCGTACATATTTTAAAAATTAAATTCTCATGGTTGCTAGAATATAGACAACAAATCAAACAAAGTTCCGCATTTAATAATTAGTGCTCACATTTGTGACACCAAAGTTACATATCTGTTTTTTTTTAGTTTCTATTATATATTTAGGTTTCCTAGTGTTATCGGATGCTATTTCATTTCATCTCCTATTTCAAAATAGTGAGACCTATGGACACATTATTATTGTAGGAATTTCCCTCACTGAATGTGCATATACATAGTAAGTGAAAATGTTTATAAGAAATGCACATAGTAACTAGCTTATAAGTTATTATCTTGTCAGATTTCTGATCATTGAAGCCAAATATTATCAGTCAAACCTAAATATGGTGGAGCCAACTATTAAAGATTTCATTTGCTTTAAATAGCACTCAATAAATACATTTATGAAAACATTCAATCAGAATGGTGAATCTGTTTGCCTTCTAGGTTTCACAATAAGTATTCAGTCATATTCATGACAGGGTGACTACCAGACTACATACAGCAACCAAATGACTTATTTATTGTTTACTTACCCGTATAATGTTAAATGACATTATGTGGACATAGAATAATTCATTTCAAATATGTAAAGCAACAAGTTTTTTTTTACATTCTACAATATTGAGTTGCTGATTTATTTGGAAATATGGGATGTACTAAATGATGGTGTGTAATGAAGATTCAAAAGGACATAGCACTTTAGTGATCCTGTAACACTTTGTTTTAACAAAGAAGTAGTAGTTAGTGATTTTTTTCTAATGTTACCTCTTTTTAGGTTTATAGGTACAATCAAAATTGTTCATTTTATGTATTTAATAATTATTGTTATTCTGATTTCAGATCAGCTAAGTTAGAAACCTTGGCCTGCTATCTAAAAAATACAGACGAATTGAGAACCTCCTCCTTTTTGGAAGTCCATTAAAAGTAAAGCAAGAATGAGCCGTGATGCCGGCCAAGATGACTATGAATGTGGTGTTTTTAAAGTGCATTTGGAGTTTTCTTGCACCGTTTCTTTCTCCTACATATATTTTAGACATAATTATTCTGTGTAAAGTGGTAGTAGAATAAAAAATATGATTGTATCCTGCATTGTTATTCCTTACGCACCTTCCCAACCACCAATATACTAACAAACTAGTGGATTTTAAGTTATTTTTTCTTTTAATCTAACATATATATGTATATTTACTAATTTCTGACTTAGGCATACTTATGAACATTAATAAAAGATGGTTATTTTGTAATAGAAATATATTTTAAAAGAAATTTTAATTTGACAACTTTGATCAGATTTATCTAATAACATAATATTTTGATAAAAAGTTTCTGAAAATATTTCACAATAATATACTATTAACCAAACAATACTTTGCATTAACCAAGAGAGAAATTGCCACTTAAAATAAAAGCACAACAAATAATTATATAAACCAAACTTAACAAATTGACATACAATAATAAACTTTTATTTTATGCCTATATGACTATTTCCTCATACCAGTTTAATCAGTACCTTTAATAGTGAATAAATCAATCATAAATTTAATTTGACAGAAGTTTGATCAGGTTCATATATTTACATATTTATTTGATATAAAATAAATGGCAGTCTAAAAACATCTCACAATAATATACTATCATAGAAACAATATTTTGCATTTATCAAGAGAGAAATTGTCTATTAAAAAGAAAATTATAGAAACCAAACATAACACATGGACATACAACAATAAAACTTTTATTCGATGCCTACATGACTATTTCTTCATATCGGTCTAATTAAGTGTAATAGTGATTAAAACAATTAGTGAATTAACTATAAAAACCACATACAACCATAAAACATGAAACCAAAGAAAAATTTTACATTCGATTTTATTGTTTATAATTTTCTATAGTAAAAGGTTAAATAAGTTATCAACAGTTAATAGGTATGAATACCTTAAACATAAGTACTACGCGATATAGTTCGTTCAAAAGAAGTTTATTGTTCTTTTTAATTAGGGTAATATATTTTTTTTTATGAAATATGGACACTTGTGTACAATTTAGTATTTCACTTTTCACATATCCGCCACCTTATAATATTCACTTAATTCATCATATTATTATCAGATTTAATAACTTAAACGATTAAATGTTTTAAAAACATAAATGATTATAGATTTAATTCTAATTTATCTTTAACTTCGAAAGTTGTTTTCATTTAGATATTTTTTTTTTTTTATATTATTTTTACAGCCATGGCATCATGGCAATTGGCATAGATAAATAATAATATGCGGCCATGGATTCTTCGCATTTAAGATTGATTTTTGTCACTTTTATCAGTAAATTTTGTTTTTATATTTTATAACATATTAAAAATTTGTGTAAACTTGTTTTGTTTGTATTATCTTCAATTTTGAAACAATGTAAAGTGCAGTATAAAATGTTTTTATCGTTTAATTTATGTAGTCCTGCTAATTCTAAAAAATCAAAGTCGATGAACCCAATATCTTAAACGTTTAAATAATTCTATGTAGGCACATCTAAGATTTTGTTTTAATACACAAACAAAAAATGCAAAACATGGATTTTAGTATTGACTATTATTTTTGTAAATTTTGTTTATTTTCGATGGTGTATTTGCAAGTATACATAAGTTATCGCTATATATCAAAGTCATTACCACAATTTGTTATTTCCAGCAACAAAAACGCTAAACTAATAAGAAAAATTCATATTAACGGATATAAGATTTAATTCAAATTTAAATACTCATTTAATGGCATAATGTTTATATTACGTCATACAATAACTTGCATTAAAAAAAAAAAACTTCACGTAAACGTTTCGAAAAATGTCAAATATAATAAAATGGCGTATTAGACTTAAGGATGTTCCAATACCCCTAAGATGTCGATTGAGTACTACTCATACTTATTCATATGAGTAGTACTCAATCGATTTTTCGATGCTACTTATATGAGTACCATCAAAGTATCTATACTTACTCATAACGATACATTTGTTTTTTTGGCCAATTGATGGCCGGCGCTGTAGCCGGCTGCAACGCAAACGGCTTAATGGCTTGTGACTTAAGACATATCTTAAGCATGTGCTCAGCTTGCAGTAATATTCTTGGAGAAGGATTTACTAACAAATGACAACTTGTTGAAAGGTACGTTCAAAAAATATTTAAAGTAACACTCGTGTAGTAAGATTCGATTCGATACTTTAATCGATATTTAATTGACACATTTTATTACTTTAATTAACCGATTATATCTCTTTATTTGACTATTTTTATTATTTAATTTCACAAATCAATTTGAATAAATTTATTTTCAATTATTCCTACGTACCGATGATTACATTTACCAACGTTTTACGACATTGTTATTTTATTTTGAATTAGCTGATATAATAATATTTTGTATTTTTTTTCTCATTAGTTTACACTCGCTTTCTGTGCATGCAGTCTACACCTTTAATTATAATGACACTTGTCGTTTTTCTAATGTTATCTTCTGCTTAAGCTGGAATTAGTGTACATTAAGTTGGTGTTCAAAAAAATAAATAAATAGATACCAAACATTTTCGTTTCAATAGAAGTTAGTATCACAAGATTTGCATCTTTGCAAAAAGAATTTGGTACCTACGGAGACGAAAGTATCAAGTATTTACTTCTATCTGAATGGCCTTTCATTCGATTCGATATCAAATACTTTTATTTCAATACTAGGTAAGTATCGCAAGATTGATTTGACACTAAAAAGTACTTGGTACCGAAACAAAAGTATCGAGTACTTACTCGTATTTACTTGTATCGGAAGAATCATAATTATACTCTGTCTCACTTTTTTGTGAACGTGTGAAGGAGACAAAAAATTATCGATAAAAAATCACTCGATCGCTGCTCGGTCGATAATTTTTGACACTTGTACTACTACCGAAAATGCGAAACAAGATTTTTAACCGAGAGCTCGCGTCGATCGTGCGAGCTCGATTGAGTTTCGTACTAAGGGTACTGTACTCTAAGAGCTAGCAAATAATCTATTTCAAAAATATTCCAATTCTTTTATGTTACTATTTGAAGAATTTCAGTTGCAGTTGTCGTATTGTGTTTTCATAATAATTTCTTGTTCAAAGTGGCATTTACAAACGGATCTTAAAGTTAGTAGACAAATGTACGTAGCACATCTACGATATAGATAGTCCTCGTAACGAATTCATTCCGCGTAGCAATATAGTTAATTGGGAGAGGGCAAGACGGAACGCAACAAGTGAAATTAAAACGTCGCAAGAACCTTTGTCTAGTGGAATTTATAGTCTTACCTGCGCCACAGTATTAATATCATACAGTAGTCTAACTCTGCCGTGTCATTGAATTTTATACCTACAGACGCACTGGACGAGCGTTCGCGTTACGGCTACCCGCCTGAAGTATTTTAATACATGTGTATACTTGACTTTATTTCTTACTTACTATGTATTTTATTCAGTAGATTAAGGTAAAAAACAACGCGTTCTTTTAATATTTAAGTGACTTAATAATAAATCGTACACAAATAATAGTTATAAATTTCACACTGAATAATATTTTACATAACAAAATAAAAATTATTAACACTGGACGTGTTTATGCATAATTAAAGTAATCAAAAACAGCCTAATATAGTTTACAACTGCTCTTCGCTACATTATTATTTAAATAAAAAGATCCACTGCTTAAAAAACGTCACATCGCCCGCTCGCCATTACGGCACATTCGCTAGCTGTAGGGTACCGAGTGCATACCGAAATCATGGCGCGTAGGTACAACTTGCGTTTCGTGCGTTTTTAAGAAGTTAGAATACTGTAGATACTAGTACTGTGCCTGCGCCATTACTCTAAGTACTGAAGTGTTTTTTCACTGTAATAGAATTAGCTGCTTGAATAAATTTATCGGAATGTAATGGACTGCCTTTGACTATGTTTTGCAGCTCGTCTAGAATGGAACTGATCTACAAATTTTGTATTGTACCTGTAGCAGACAGTTGAGTTGCCACTCCTAAGGGCTAAGCCTAGAATCTAGATGATCGCAGTATCAAGGTGGTAGAACCAGTGTAGTTCGACCAGGGAAGTACCACCGCTACACCTATTTCTAGCGTGAAGCATTTCTTGCGCGAGATGGAAGGGTGTGGTTCCCGGCAAACTTTCACATGATGCGATCAACACAGTCCTCGAGGGTAGCAACGCATCTGTGATTGACTTCAGATGGAACCCATGTTCTGTATGTAGTTGAGATGGCCATGGGCAGCAGTGACCACTTACTTTACCATCAGGTGGACTGCATGCTCGTTTGTTACTTCAGTCTGATAAATGATCCATGCTCCTTTGTCGAAATGTGGTCGCCACCGAGGACCTTTCTTCCCCGTCGATTAATTATTAGCCCTTCAAATTATATGGCCGACTGATTGCCACTTCAGCTTTCTAAACTTGAGAGCAATGTCGGTATTTCCTCAACAGTTAGAATCGTAAACATTCAGATATCTGTCTGACCGGGAATCGAACCCGGGACCCATTGCGTGTCAGACCGGTATGATAACCACTGCGCCACGCGGGTCGCCATCTCGTCGAACTATCAAATGCATGAACATTTGATAGTTCGATTAAGAATGGATTCCGTTGAAAGAAAATTGTTAAAGTATTCTCATGTGTTTCAGCAGCTGGCAGTCAACACGTATCCCCATGCTAAGTATTCCAAGTCATAAAACCAATCGCAGCCGCAAATACGAGCCTCACAATTTTGTCGTATCGCCATAATTAATCTTCTTTGAGAAATGGCTCTCGGAATGCAGGCCGATACGTTGATAAATAGATTTTTGCTTCTTACCAACTCCTTCAATCGGAGACTAGCGAAGATATGTGATCTGTACTGGATGTGTTGAGATCAGATGTTATTGAGAAGGCCTCTTTAGGTTTGGCTGTTTGTGTTACGTATGTTACCGTAAGATTTTTTTTATATATAAAAGTTTATGACGAACAGTTTTTTTCGAGGGGGAATTCTTCAAAAGATACCTGACGTGGGATTTTTATCGCACTAAAACCCCCGGTGGCCGTTCTCAGCGCTACAAAGAGGACTCCGGGATCTCCAAGGGAACGCAACTGGAATCCTCTGAACGCGTTGCCCTATCGGGCTCCTCTGAGTGGCTGGGCCCACCACTCCGTCTGGTCTTTACGACGATAAGCTACCACACGTGCTGCCGTCCTTCCCGGGGTTGCCTGAGCAAACGGTTCGAGCTCCCACTCTAGCCACCCGCGACCCCGGAAGCCCCTCTTAATCGCCTCTTACAACAGGCAGGGGATACGGTAGCCCTATGATTTGCCAATCCCGAGGACTAAGATTGTCGCCTCATACAAAGTGTGCCGGCAACCATTATGTATTATTCATGGTGTCAACTGATGGCTTTTCTAGAAAACTATGCATCCTTGTGTTTCTCAATTTCCCGCTAAGTATGCGGGTCGCAAGAGCGAGGCCCAATTTCTTTGAATGATTACACTTTCGTATTTTGGGCGACATGGCGTACGAGCGGCGGAAATATGGAATGTCTGGACGTGTTCCCTTGCCACGTGGTGTAGATTGTCCTAGTAATATCCTCATAGTGGTTTAGGAAAAAATGTACTTCAGAATTATTTAATAAGGTATACTTTAATTGTATTTATTTTCGAGTATAATTTTGTCTCTGACTCATTTTTTAAATTTTTTGATGAAATTTTTTTCGCCTATATCGATACTATGATATTTCATTTAGAGTTCTAAATAAAATATCATAGTATCGTACCTAGTACAGCGTTGGAACATACTATGTACTATATACTATGGCAACCCTAACCCTCATATTGTCCTTTTATGTTTGTGCTGAGAAATAGCGGTAGGGGTTTAACATACCAACTTGATACAAACAAAAGTATATATTGTAACAAATATTAATAAAAAATGAATATTAATTATATTATCTGAACATTAATAATTTAGCTTGAATACATAAATCGAAGGTAAAGGTTATGTAACACAAAATACATTAAAAATAAATATTTATCTAAGAAGTTAAGTACAGATTTATTTACCTACTTCTAACAAAAGTAAGTAATGCCTACTTACTTTTATATTGCTGTTCACAATTTGTAAAGCAGTAAAAGCCTTATCTTCGTCACTAGAGGCACTCGTATCTGTATAGTAACGAAAAAATAACGAAATTGTAATCTAGGTATTCCATACTATATTCCATATTTCATCCCCGTCACTAAAAAAAAAAAGGTATTCCATACTTAGTTTCCTATTCCGTTATTAAGCATTACAATATCAAATGGGCAGCCGTGACCAACCAGGTGGACAGGTTCTCAAATTATTAATAATAATTCAACATTTACTTACAGCGAGGTCTTAAAATCGCTTCGTTCGCAGCTGATAAATATTCAACGGTTCAGCCCCTTTGACGCTTTTGTGAGCTAGCGTTTGATTAGGGATGCGCGATTAATTAATCGGTACATCGATTTGCAAAGGGAATATTCACGAAGTCATAATTAATTGTAGGTTTGGCCGTGGCTATTTAAATATTGGTTCAACTTTACTTGGGCGTCAAAATAACTTATTTTTGAAATTATTTGCATAGTCGAAATGTATAATGACTGGCTTAAAACATGTTTGTAATGTTTAAGTAGTAGTAGCCGGATCTTCTCAGTTGAGGTCGTGTTCCTATCCGTTGTTAGTGTAAAGAAATATTCATATATGTAACTGACAATTTGAAAGTGCCTCCGTAGGCCTATGGAAAATAAAGACATTTCATTTCAGTTCATTAAACGAATATATCTACTTGTTGGTAAGTGATCACTGTTGCTCATTTACGTCTGTAAAAAACAAATCTGGGTTATATTTAAAGTCAAATACACATGCATTGCTTTTCCTGAGGATTAAAATGGTCGCCTTACATATAAATGAGTCGGTAACCATATCCTTCCATCGTACCCCCTTGTCTTAAAACATGCTCGTTATCTCAGTTTGAATAAAATATCAAGAAGCAATAAGGTGATAATATTTGTAATGGCACAATTTAGAAAAAGAAATATTTTAAACAGTTGTTATTTGAACTAAATGTATAAGTACTAAATTCTTAAAATGTTCCTCTAGTTACTTTAGTTTTAATTATTTTGTTGATAAGCACTGTTCATTGTCTCGGTGGATGAGCGGGGTACCTGTAACACAGGTCTTGAATCAAGTACAGGGCCCTTGCGACTAGCATATGTAAATGTGTTTTATATCAATAAAATATATATATATTTTTTTTTATTTTATAGTTGTATTATAATTCTGTAATAAGACGTAAACACAAAGTTTCTCGTTGTTATTAAAAGCTTTATTATAATGCGTTATAAATATGATGTTAGTTTTATTCTCATTGAATAATAATTATACAACTATGTAATGTTATGAATTAATTAATGTGACACCATTTATGGGAGGCCTACGTCCAACAGTGGACATCAAAGGGCTGATGGATGGATGGAACAAGACAATACATTGATGACAATGACATCTTATTTCGTTTGGTTTATTTTAAGTAATACCTGTGTGTACCTGTTTATTTTAAGTAGTACCTGTTTTTTTTTTTGTTCTCGAGGGGGAAACCTTCAAAAGGTACCCGACGCCGTGGGAGCGACGCAGGGTTATGTGGGATTTTTACCGCACTAAAACCCCCCGGTGGCCGTCCTCGGTGCTATAAAGAGGACTCCGGGTACTCGGTCCGACCGCAACCGGAATCCTCTGAGCGCGTTGCCCCATCGGGCTCCTCCCAGATGGGTGGCTGGGCCCACCGATCCGTCTTGTCTTTACGACGGTATGCGACCACATATACCGCCTTCCTTCCCGGGGTCACTTGACCGGACGGTTCGAGCTCCCACTCTAGCCGCCTGCAATCCCGGAAGCCCCTTTTAGTCGCCTCTTACGACAGGCAGGGGATGCCGTAGCCCTATTCTGATCCCGGAACTAAACTACAGGGACGATTATAGAAGTACCTAGAGAATCCATTGACGAATCATGCTCTTCCAATGCAACTCAGAACTACTTCACTCTAGAAATAAGTGTTTATAGTTAAAATAGTATAGTTACATAACTTGAACAACTTTTCTGTTTAGTCCTTGTTTCATTTTAGTCCACTGTGTAGATGAACGATGCAGAATTAATCAATTGATTTTATTTTTCACTAGTTCAATCCTGCAGCTTCGCCCGCGTTAACAAAAATCGATTGTCCTGATTGTCGTTTTCCCACAACAAAAAGTAGCTTATAATAATCCAGAGTATCAGCTAACTCCTTACCAAATTTCATGAAAATCGGTCTAGCCGTTTACACGTGAAGAAGTAACAAACATACACACTCACAAACTTTAGCCTTTATATTATGGAAATGAAAGGTGAAATCACATCAATTTTACTTTTTAATGTCTTGACAAGACGAACACATTAGCCTTGTTTATATTTATAAATTATGTAATCTTATGTATCGATGTTTTTAAAGTCTTCTCTGGACTAACATACAGTTATAAATTAAATTTAAATTATCGATGAATTCTCAAGGTGGTAGAACTAGTGTAGTTCGACCGGGGAAGTACCACCGCCACACCTATTTTTAGCGTGAAGCATTTCTTTCGTTTCGATAGAAGGATGTGGTTGCCGGCACACTTTCACATGAGGCGACCATCATAGTTATCAGGAGTAGCAACGCATTTGTGATTGACTTCAGATGGAACCCATGTTCTGTATGTAGTTGATTACAGATGTTCATGGGCGGCAGCGACCACTTACCATCCGGTGGACTGCATGCTCGTTTGCTACTTCAGTCAGATAAAAAAATAACAATTTAAAAAAGAAAAATCGATACAAGTGTCATTATATCCCATCACTAAACACAATGTATGGTGGATAGACGTGAACTGATTTGATTTACGTCGTGGCGATGATTCATGGGGTGTCGACCACGTGGACGTGTCATACTGACCATCGGAATATTCCGTGACACAATGAATTCAAACCTTAATACGTTTGCAATCGCGATTTCTCTGATACTATCATTTAACACTTCTACCAAACTGAATTATGTAATGGACACGCAGTCCAATTGATTTTGTATTATATATTTCAAGGTTTTCAAAGTAGAACCAGTGTAGTTCGACCGGGGAAGTACCACCGCCACACCTATTTCTAGCGTGAAGCATTTCTTGCGTTACGATAGAAGGGCCGCCGCCCATGGACATCGGTAATCAATTACATAGACAACATGGGTTTCATCTGAAGTCAATCACAGGTGCGTTGCTACTCCCGAGGACTATGATGGTCGCCTCATGTGAAAGTGTGCCGGCAACCACATCCTTCTATCGAAACGTAATAAATGCTGCACGCTAGAAATAAGTGTGGTGGTAGTACTTCCCCGGTCGAACTACAACGGTTCTACCAATTTGCACATTCGTAAACAACTGAAATAGTTATAAAGACTTTCGCAGCCGTTTACGTCCTCTCTGAACGTGATTGAAGTATGTTCCACTTGAGTTTTACAACATTAAGGTAATTGCAATAAGTTTATTTATTTAAACTTTTGAAATACCTTATACTAAAGGTTGCAAGGGTGAACTTAATGCCTAATGGCATTCTCTGCCAGTCAACCCTGGGCGATGGTGATAATTTGTGGTAGGCATATAAATGTTATAAAAAGAAATTTTGCTAAAATAATCATTCTTTTAAAATATAAAACGTTAAAAATAAGGTATTCTTATTCTAATTAGTTAATCATAATAATTTATAAATTACAACACTGAAATGTGTGTATGTGTGAGCGTGTGTGCGTATATGTGCGTGTGAGTTTGTATGTGTGATGTTTAAATAATTTTAAGTCATTAAGTGAATGTCATTTACTGGTAGATAATTTTATTAATTTTTAAATAACAATATGAATATATTAAATAACTTATTTTATAACTATATGTATATATAAAAGAATAACTTAAAAGGTAAAGAAAAAACAAATTGCTAAATTAAATATAAAATGCTGCATCCAAATTACTGTCCCTAGGATGAGTTCCCAGAACGCTGGCAACATTACCTCGTTGAATAGCAAGGCTAATTCGTTGACCGAGGTATGTGCCAGCTTTCTGATCATTCGTTGACTCTATCAAACTTTTGGACAGATGCTTAAAAAATAATTTAGCATTTAATCCCCACGGTCCCATAGTTTCAACGCCAAATGCCAGAAATATGTAATCTTTAATGATATCTCCATATTTCTGGCACTTAACTATTTCATTTACTCAACCAAAAATATTTTTCTCAGACTCATCATAGCAGCAGTACCTAATGTATTTTGTAAGTTTACATTTACATTCCCTGTATGAGATTGGATAAATATTAGTAAAAGTTTAGTTTAGTTTCATGCCTTGAAAAAGCTTTTTTTGTCGAGGAGGAAACCTTCATAAAGGTACCCGAAACCGTGGGAGCGACGCAGGGTTATGTGGGATTTTTATCGCACTAAAACCCTCCCGTTGGTCGTCCTTGGCGCTACAAAGAGGACTTCGGGATCTCCAAAGGAACGCAACCGATATCCTCTGAGCGCGTTGCCCCATCGGACTTCTCACAGATGGGCGGCTGGGCCCATCACTCCGTCTGATCTTTACGACGGTATACGACCACACAAACCGCTTTCCTTCACGGGGCCGCCTGAATGAATGGATCGAGCTCCTACTCTAGCTTCCCGCAACCACGGAAGCTCCTATCAGTCGCCTCTTACGATAGGCAGGAGATACCGTAGCCCTATACTATAGGGACGAAGTATATCTTAACCATCCCTCTTAAACTAGAAAAAGCAGATGTGTTTTACTATTTTATTTTATATATAATACAATTAACCATAACATAAATAAATATTATCATTAAACTCCCACATAAGCCAACATAAATTCAACTGTAATATATATCGTTATTCAAATACATTACAGTCATAGACAAGCCTTAATAGACAAAGCCTTCCAACGACCGCAACCGGAAGCTGTCGCCCCCGACCGCACTTCCGGTAAGATGGCCGCTTTGAACGCTGCTGGGACACTTGTTATGTTGTAATTAGTTTGTTTCTGAATAAACATTTGCTATGGTGAATGTTTGTGTATTATTCTGATAATTAATAAGGACCTTCGTATGTCATGTTAATTAAGTAATATTTATTTAGTTGGTTGTAACAGAGTAGAGCAGTGATAGCCTAATGGTTGAAACTTGTCCTCTCGATCGGGAGGTCCGATGTTCAAACCCAGGTACGCGGGATTTATGTGCATATTAGAAATTAATTATCACTGATTTTCGGTGAGGGAAAACATTGTTAGGACACCTACACACCCGACAGTTCTATATAAAAAAAGTTCACGGAGGTGTGAGAAGTCCACCAATTCGTACTTGGCTAGGGCGGTGGACTATGGCCTAAAAACTCTCTCATTCTGAGAGAAAATCCGTGCCCAGCAGTGGAACAATAATGGGTTGGCACGAACAGATTAAACAGTTATATTGTATTGAAGATGGACAGTAATAATGTAAGCATTACTTTAATTGTATTTTGAAGTTATACTCTTTGCGCGCGAGGGAAAAATTATAAGAGTATTTTTTTCCAATGCGCGCACAACGTGACGAAATACCGACAAGTTGAAAAAAACAAAATGTTGACTATAGCTAACTAGCTATAGTCAACATTTTGTTTTTTTCTATTGTTAGTGTACTTTTTTATACAAACATAGAATAGGGCAAAAGATATTTTTAAGAGATTTTTATCTTGTTACGCCAAAGAAGTATAACTTCTAACGCGTGTACATAAGTACCCACACACTTTATTTATGAGATTAAAGTAGTAACGAGCATTTAGTCCATCAGGTAAGTTAATGCTGGCAAAGGACCTCTGGTAACAATTTCATATAGAATATGAGTTATATGAAATGAAATGTCTTTATTTTGTATAGGGATACGGGGGTACTTACAAATCGTCAGTTACATTTTATTTACCACCGGATCGGAATACGACCTCAACTGAGAAGATCCGGCAAGAAACTCAGCGGGTTTGTCTTTTTTCTTATTTATAATATGTTTTTTAATAAATATAATTACAATCATGTTTTTTACATGGTAATGAAAGTTAGCTCCAATATATCTGAAATAATTTGCCTCATAACAGTGAGCCGGCAACCACACCCTTACAGCGAAACGCAAATACAGATTTACGCTAGAATACTCTCTCTACGAGAATCTCTCTGGTAGTCCTAGTTCTCTTTGACTAACTAACATAACAAGAGCAGTGATAGCCTAATGGTTGAAACTTGCTCTCTCGATCGGGAGGTCCGAGGTTCAAACCCAGGCACGCACCACTGATTTATGTGCGTATAAGACATTAATTATCACTGCTTTTCGATGAAGGAAAACATCGTGAGGAAACCTACACACCCGAGAGATCTTTAAAAAAAAAGTTCTCGGAGGTGTGTGAAGTCCACCAATTCGCACTTGGCCAGCGCGGTGGACTATGGCCTATAACTCTCTCATTCCGAGAGAAGACCCGTGCTCAGCAGTGGGACAATAATGGGTTGACGACGAACTAACATAATTAATCTTAAAGTATAAATGACAACTGCGTCCTTTTTAGATTCCTTTGAACTTATTTACATTGAATCATTTATTTTTACTAGTCACCTGTCGCATCGGTCGAAATTCGACCGTAATTTAAATTAAAAACTAAACTTCATATTGTCCAAAGTAGTACGAATATTTCTCTAGTTCAATTAAAATGTAATCATTTTCAAGTAATTTTGAACGCACCTGTTAAATATAAAAAGAGGGTTATTTAGCTAAACCGCATTTAAAAGCAATAGCGGGTATTTTGACAAAGACACTGACATTTCTGGCGTTGTTTTTTCATAGTAAGACATTGAATGTTCTATTTCGTTTATTATATAAGTGTTTGTGACACAGTAGTGTATTTAATGTGTTTTTAGTTAATTTTATGGATGTTACATGCATTATTTGAATAACATTCTGCACTCTTTCCCTACGTCCACTATATCCATGCAAAATTTCATACTAATCCGTCCGCGGCATATTACTTAAAAATGCACCACAAGTTTTTGCTTCACGTATTAATATATTCTTTATTGCTGTCATCATGCCATATCACAAAGAATTACGAAGTACTATGGACAATAAAACTCTTTAATTTCATTGTGCCACAGAATCGAGTTTGCTATCTTGAATAGTTCAATAATTTCCGAGCTGTAGTGAGATGGCAGTTTAGATAGAAAAAGGCGGACAACTGTACGCTCAAATCGCTTAGCGGTGTGTCCTCCAGTTAGAACTTAATATCGCGATAAGTGAACAATGATTTGAAAATACGGGCGAATATTTCGACCAGGAATGCTGCGTATTATACTGTTTAAAATTTAAAAATGTTTAAATGTGACTTCAGTTGTAACTCATCACTTCTATTTATTTTTAGATTTATAGCGCTTAAATATAGAGTATTATATAGTTAAATATAATTGTGATATAACGTTTTTACGAGCTTTCTTAATAAGGTGTTAAAGAGATTCAATATATCGCGTTTTGACAACAGCGTGGCAAGTAAAGGTTTCAGGTTGCAAAAATGAAATTGTAATAAAAGATTATGGCTTTTCGGATCACATGGGGGTACTCTGCCCGATAACCCGAAACTCTACGCAAGATATAGAATTATGGCACATTGAAAAACGTTTGTATAGGGAAGATAATATAGAAAATTTTAAAAATGAACTACAAGCTACAAATTGGCCACAATTACTCTATAAAGCTAACATAAACGATAACTACGAAATCTTTCATAAACAAGTCCAAAATATTTTAAATAAACATATACCTAAACAAAAACAAAAAATTAAAACAATGTATAAAATAAAAAATAAATGGATATCAACAGGATTAAAAATATCATGCAAACATAAAAGACTACTAAAACTGTTAACATTACAAACAAAATGCCCCATTTTACACAACCACTATAAAAAATATGAAAAAATTCTAAAACAAGCCATTCTACAATCAAGGAAAATTTACTACGCAAACAAAATAAAACACTCCAGCAATATGACAAAGTCTATGTGGCAAATAATTAAAGAGAAAACTAATAAACTATATAAGAAATCCAAAAAAAAACCTTGTATTAAACATTGATGGCTCCGCAACCGAAAATCCCAGCAAAATTGCCAATTATTTCAATGATTTTTTTACAAACGTTGGAGGTGTTGAAAACAGCGTTTATGGAAGACCGGTCATAAACCCAACTGAAAACTCCATCTTTATCGGACAAGTCGACCTGTATGAAGTCCGAAAAACTATATTGAAACTCAAAACAAAGCATAGTTTTGGATACGATGACATACCTCCGACGTTGGTAAAAAAATGTGCCGACGCGTTTACCTTACCCCTAACAATCTTAATCAATCAATCGCTTTGTGAAGGGGTAGTCCCGGACCAGCTCAAAATATCAAAAATTAAACCAATCCACAAAAAAGGTGACCAGTTAGACTGTAGCAATTACCGCCCAATAGCATTGTTACCCACGTTTGCAAAAATTTTTGAAACAGTAATGACTCAACGCCTCTATTCCTTCTGTGAAAAACACGGTATCCTAGATGAGAGCCAAAATGGTTTTAGAAAAAACAGATCCACTACATTGGCGGTATTTAAGTATATTCATGAGGCTCTAAACATAATAAATAACAGAAAATATGGTGTAGGGATTCTACTGGACATGAGCAAAGCTTATGACAGAGTTAATTACAAAATCCTACTGAATAAGCTCTATGGAATAGGGATACGAGGAATAGCTCATGCCTGGTTCACCTCTTATCTAACAAATCGAGTACAGTATACTGAAATTGAGTACCATAACCACAATACCGGCGAAATATCAAACATAAAATCAAATCTATTAAAAATAAAAAAAGCAATACCACAGGGATCTGTTTTGGGATGTATCCTCTTTTTAATATATATAAATGACTTACCAAAAAACTTAAACATTCCATGCGTCTTGTTTGCGGACGATATCTCACTGATCCTTCCTTGTTGTGACGGTCTCAATCTAAATAATACCCTAAGCTGTGTCCTCAGTAATGTAAACTCATGGTTAATTGACCATAACTTAGAAATAAACTTTAAAAAAACTAAACTGATCCAATTTAGGCCTCACCAAAAAGCTCCACTAAAAATTAATTATAATATACAAAATACTCAAATAGACTTCGTAGAAAAAGTAAGATTATTAGGACTGACAATAGACACACATTTAAACTGGAAATCCCATATTCAGAATGTTTCAAATAAACTCGCCAGATTCACATATGCACTAAATGAACTAAAAAAGTCGACCGATCTGAATACAGCAAAAACTACATACTATGCTTATGCTCATTCCTGCCTTCAGTATGGAATATTACTATGGGGAAACAGTGTTGATGTACAGAAGCTCTTTTTACTACAAAAAAAATGTATCCGGATTCTGGCCCATATTGACTCAAGAGAGTCCTGTAGGAAATATTTTAAGCAATTTAATATTCTAACTTTAACAAGCATGTATATATTGGACTGTTGCAAATTTGTCAAAAAGCACGACTACTTATTTGAAAAACTAAAAGATGTATCTAAATATACCCAACGACACCCACACAAAATAGTTTTACCGAAATCCAATATGTTAATGTATGGATCAGGACCATATTCAATGTGCATAAAAATATTTAATAAGCTTCCAAAGGAAATTCAAGCTATAGATTCTCTTCCGACATTTACTAATAAATTAAAATCATATTTAATATCACAATGTTATTACTCTCTCAAAGAATATTTTAATTAACATAAATAATTTAGACTGAAATTTGAATACGGCGCCTAATCTAATCTATTCTTATTTAATTTAATACAATACAATTCAATTTATTAATTTATAAAAATGTTTATCCTGTTTTGACTCTATTCTATCGATTATTATTTATAGACATTTATTTGACCTTATATATCTATTAACTTGACATTGATTTAAGCAATTTTGACATTATATTCTTTATATCATCATGTTAAAATGTAAAATTGTAATTGTTATTTAATTTATGTAATTATATTTGTTTGTTACAAAGACTAATTGAAAATTTTGGGAAAAATAATTTATTGTTGCTATAGTTTAAATGTATAATTATTTTAAATTGCTACGCCCTTACAGGGTTTCATGCCACTGTATCAAAATTTGTAACACCTTTAATGTGATAACCGCATGACGCAATAAAGATTATGATTATGATTATGATTATGATTAAAAAATTACCTGTTTTTGTTAAATTTCATAATTATCATATTTTTCTTAAATTTGCTTATAAGACATTAAGTAATATTTATAATGATCATGTTAGGTCTGTGTAAGTCCATTCATTTTAAGGAATTTTATTTTGTGTAACTCAACTATTAGCCTCCTATAAAATTGTAGTTTTCAAGATAATACGTTGTTCTTGTAAAGGGCCGTATAGCTAAAATTGAACGTCTTTGACATGTGCTGAATTTTGCACTAAATCTGAAACCTTTGTATGAATAATTTTGTTTAAAGACTAACCTGTATACGTGACCTAAAGGCAAATAATCAAGTTTCAAGTACGGGCAAATATACACGTGTAAAAAATAATAAATAAAATGTAATTAAGTTCTAATTGAACACATTTGTTAAAAAGTAGGTATTTTGGGATTTTATCTTCATCCAAATGATCCTGTATGATTAATGACTTTTGTCATGAAAGCATCATATTAATGCAGCATTCAAGTACAGAGCAGTGATAGCCTAATGGGTGAAACTTGCCGTCTCAATCGGAAGGTCCGAGGTTCATACCCAGGCACGCACCACTGATTTATGTACGTATTATTAATTATCACTACGTTTCGGTGAAGGAAAACATCGTGAGAAAACCCCAAGAGTTCTATAAAAAAAAGCTCTCGGAGGTGTGTGAAGTCCACCAATTCGCACTTGGCCAGCGCGGTGGACTGTGGCCTAAACTCTCTCATTCCGAGAGAAGAGCCGTGCCCAGTGGGCCAATAATGGGTTTATGAGATGAGAAATTGAAATATAGTCATCAAAGGTGTTTCAACTTAACCCTCAGAGACACAAGACTCGGATCTTTTTGAAGTTGATCGCTACATCACAATCAACTTAACTGTTAAATTCCCATAACTTCTAATTCAATTAAGGTATTAAGATAAGGTCTTCATAGCGCCAATAAATACTGGGTTTTACCCTTTCAAGTACACAATAATATCCCGTGTGTTCTGTGCACGGTGTGTTGCTATAAAAACTAACCGTCGTGATAAGAGCCCGGAGGACCGCGTCGGGAATATTTTATTCGGTAGGTAATCCTGGATGGCGACTCGTGACGCTTTTGCATATGCTGCTTTAGCTGTTAAATTCTTAAAACTTTTTAAAACGTCTGAATTTTATAACATAATGTTAGTTTTAAGTTGTCGTCAACCCATTATTGTCTCACTGCTGGGCACGGGTCTTCTCTCGGACTGAGAGATAGTCCATCACGCTGGCCAAGTGCAAATTGGTGGACTTTACACACCTCCCAGACCTTTTTTATTAAAGAACTCTCGGGTGTGTAGGTTTCCTCACGATGTTTTCCTTCACCGAAAATCAGTGATATTTAATTTCTAATATGCGCATAATTTTAAAAATCAGTGGTGCGTGCCTGGGTCTGAACCTCGGACCTCCCGGTCGAGATGGCAAATTTCAACCATTAGGTTATCACTGCTCTAGTATTGCGTAACGATAAACTCGTTGCAAAATGCAAAATTAAAGAATTTTACAAGGTCAAGGTTAAGGTGGATATTTTCGAGGTTCGACTCGGTGGTATCAGAGTCACACTTGTTTTGACCTTATTAAATTTTAAGCAACTGCTTATTACTACTATACATTTAGGTTTGAAGGCTGTTGTCAGTAAATGACACGATATCTTCCAATTTAGGCTACAAAACGCAACGCTTTACTTGACCTCAAGAAAGCCCAGTTTCACGTGAGGCCACAGATGTCCATGGGCAGTGACTTATCATCAGACATATAATACAGACATATAATACAGTGACTGGCTGTGGACCGGAATATGAATGTATTTTCAACCAATAAAAGAAACTAATTATGAACAGACATACAGACAATAAGTCTAAGATTTAAAAAATCTGTTATTATCTATTCTCAGTCTTCCAGATTAACGTTTTTTGCAAAAATAAACGGCGTACAGATATGAAGACTTTTTAATTGTAAGTATTCTACATGCAGTCAAACATATACGTACTACATATTTGACGCTACCAATATTCTATGTACAAATACCTTTGATTGTAAATCTTTGACGTCAAAGTACACAGACAAGGTAGATGAGCAACTTTTGAGCTGGTTTAGCTCAAAACTTGCTTATTTGAACAGCTCATTCTACATTATATAAAATATATTTTAATTTTCATCACAACGAAAATTTCGTTAGTGTTATAACGTTAGCGACAGTATGCAATGTTCATCGCAAGAAGTTCTCATTTCGACAAAGTCCTAACGCCTTTGTTCATGAAAAGCAAATGAGTTTGCTGCGTTGTTTGTGAATTAGATTGGTACTAGATGTGGTATTATGGAATAGTAGTTACTCGCAGGAGTAGATCAGTGAGATCCTAATAGTTGGCAAATGGTGTTTGCTAGTTAGGAGTAATAGCCTTATGGTTGAAACTCAGCATCTTACGCACTAGTGACTTTTATAAAATAATGAGCGTATTAGAAATAATTATCACTGATTTATGGCGAATGAAACTTCGTAAAGAAACCTGTTCACTTATGGGTTTCCTAATAAAAAGCTCTGCAAGATGTGCGAAGTCTATTTATTTGCACGTGGTAAGCGCGGGGGACTATGGTGTATAACTCAATCTGAGTAGAAACCCATGTCCAGCAGGGGGCCAATTATGGGTCACAGGTGTGGCAACCATCTTAGTACTCAATAGGAAACCAGTGCTAGAACCAGTGTATTTCGACCGGGAATGTACCACCGCCACACCTATTTCTAGCGTGAAACATTTTTTTGCGTTTCGATGGAAGGGTTGACGGCACAATTTTAAATGAGGCGAACATCATTGTACTCGGTACTAGCAACGCATCTGTGATTGACTTCAGATAGAACCCATGTTTTATTTGATGTTGCTTACAAATGTCCATGGGCGGCAGTGACCACTTACCAGGTGGACTGCATGCTCGTTTGCTACTTCAATCAGAAAAAAAAAACAATTTTCTAGTTAAAGAATTTGAAATTGCTTCGTCTTTTAATGCGCTAATAACAGAAGAAATAAATATCACTTCCAGTTCAATTATATCTTGGATTCTAGAGAGCGCTGGACTGTGCTGGTGTCCGGGACAAGGCAATATTGTGTATAATGTTGAAATGTGCGCTATTTTGCATGTAAATAAGATGTCGCCTCGTTGCAGAATAATTATAAGTACGAACAGGTGGACACCGGACAGTAATTCTGCTAGATTGCTAGGTAGAGCATCGCTAATTTGCATCGTAATGTTTCAAACTCTACATGCAAGCAATTAGTGTTAAATTGTGTTTGTAATGGCTACATTAATTATGTTATTTGACACTAGATTTGTGTTTTACGGCGTTTAATTAACGGATACTTGATATTTTGAAAAATGTTACGCATGATTGCTTAAAAATAATGTCTACCAGCTCTTACCCGCGGCTTTGCCGGCACGGTCAAAGGGAATTAGCATTAGCATTTGATAGCGTGATTCAGAAATTGCAAATGAATTTTACTAATGCCATCTATTACCAACGTCTGGAACTACTAAATATGTATCAACTAACAAAACATCGATATTCTCATGGGTATGAGAGAGCGCGGTAAAAAGTAGCCTACGTCACTCTCCGCCCTCCTATCTCCCAGCATATAAACCATATCACATAATAGCTATGTGGCGACGTTTTAGAGGAACGTGTGTCAAAACTTTACAGTGCGTGTCATTGTAAAATTGACAAATATTACGTTACCTAATATTTGAACGGCAAAATGTTTTTAAGATCCATCCACGACGGTGACCACTTTCTATCAGGTGGTCCATCTGCCTCATCAATATGTACAATATAAAAAGCTTATGATACTTATTATTAAGTCCTTCAATTTTACGTTCAAACATGGGAATTAAATGGATAATAACGTTTGTTGTTTGTAAGCCCTCTTTAAGTATTTATTTTATTCTGTTAATACTAAATATTTGTTTCAACATGAAAATTTCAACTGTCTAGAAATCAAGGTCCAGCTAAGCGATCCTGGGAAGGACGGCGGTAGGTGTGGTCGCATATCATCGTAAAGACTAGACGAAGCGGTGGGCCCAGCCGCCCATGGGAGGAGCCCGATGGGGCAACGCGCTCAGAGGATTCCGGTTGCGTTCGTTTGGAGATCCCGGAGTCCTCTTTTTAACGCCGAGGACGGTCATCGGAGGGGTTTTAGTGCAGTAAAATCCCACATAACCCTGCGTCGCTCCCACGGCGTCGGGTACATTTTTACCATTTCCCCTCGAAAAAAAAAGATATCAAGGTTCATAAGTGTTATATATGTATGTATGCATTCTATGTCTGTGTGCGAGCTGCGCCTCGCGTCTCTTTTCTGTGCATTAAAAACAGTACGCATTCAACTATGGTGGTTGTTTGTTGTTGCGCCCGCGCTTCCTTTTAACTACACACGTACACGTAATACACAACAATAAGATATAGCCTGGTGATAGACACATGGATAGACAGATAACGGAGTCTTAGTAATAAGGTTCCATCTTTAACCTTTGAGTACGGAACCCTAAAATAGTGTTAATAGTTTTGGAAACTCTATATGTTCCATTTACTTTGTTATCTGTATTATCTGTTATCATGTCACAGAAACGGGTTCTCAAAGGAACTTGCGGGTCAGTGACAGGATTTAGACAAATGCTCTTTACAAAGGAATTTAGATTTCAGCCTTTTTGAAAACGATATCTGCTTGTTCTTACGTAGTATGATAATAGCGCTTTTATTATTTTTAGTTACTAGTTCAAGATTGAAATATCTGGCCGGGGAAGGAACCCGGAACCCACTACACGTCAGAACGATGTTTACCGCTGTTCTATATGAGTCGTGAATCTATGGGGGGGGAAGTACAACCCATTATTGTCCCAGTGCTGGGCATGGGTCTTCTCTCAAAATGAGAGAGTTTTAGGCCATAGTCCACCGCACTGGCCAAGTGCGAATTGGTGGACATCACACACCTCCGAGAACTTTTTTTTTAAAGAACTCTCGAGTGTGTACGTTACTATGTTTTCCTTCACCGAAAAGCAGTAATAATTAATTTCTAACACGCACATAAATCAGTAGTGCGTGCCTGGATTTGAACCTCGGACCTCCCAATTGTCAGGGCAAGTTTCAACCATTATGCTATTACTGCTCTACGTGAATCTTTATTTAAGCTTAATAGAGAAGCTAAAAAATACTTCCCTTAAAATAAAAAAGTTGCTACGAACACTAATAAATACATCAAAAACACAATGAGTTAATGTCATATTTCAACACAACATAAAAATTCTTATCTCAAATCTTTTCTTTTTCTTTTTTATCTCAAATCTATGTTTAAGCTTAATAGAGAAGCTAAGAAGTACCTCCCTTAAAATAAACAAATTGCTAAGAACACTAATAAATAAATCAAAAACACCATGAGTATGCAATAATTCAGAACAACATAAAAATCCTTATCTCAAATCTTTTGCTATTGAATTAAGGTTAATGGAAAACCGTTTTTTGGTCTTAAAATATCTTTTTTCACAGTAAGTCAATCAGGTGGCAATTTGGATGCCTTAAGCGAGTTAAATCGTTCGTGCCGATTCAATTCCTGCGATCTTATGGGACCCCATTATTCACTCCCATGGACCCTTACTTGGGACTTTCTGCCTTTATTCCCCGGTTATTATGTTATACTTGGCACATTTCTTTCAATGGGAGAAGTTATTTTTATGTAAGGATCGCTTTTATACATTTCTGGTAATATCATAAATGTCGTGGATCCTAGAGCTTTCAGTTATTTTTTTAAAGGATTAAAGTAGCAAACGATCACGCAGTCCATCTGATAAGCTGTGATGGTCAATTACCAGCCAATTTTACAGGTGTTAGAACTAGAGTAGTTCAACCGGAGAAGTACGACCGCCACACCTACTTCTAACGTAAAGCATTTGTTGCGTTTCGGTATAAGGGTATGGTTGGCGGCCCACTTTTATACGAAGCGACCATCATAGTCCTCGGGAGCAGCAACGCATCTGTGATTACCTTCAGATAGAACTGATGTTTTACCATTAGGTGGATTACATGATCGTTTGCTTCTTCATACTTATCAAGAAAAGACCTGTAGATAAGTCTTCATTTGGACTATGACTATGATTGTAAGCGCATTTCATTTCTATGAGATGCATTGATCTATTGGGGTACAACGCTTTATTGTCCCACTGCTGGGCACGGGTCTTCTCTCAGAATGAGAGAGTATTAGGCCATAGTCCACCGCGCTGGCCAAGTGCGAATTGGTGGACTTCACACACCTCCGAGAACTAATTTTTTAATAAACTCTCGGGTGTATAAGTTTCCTCACGATGTTTTCCTTCACCGAAAAGTAGTGATAATTAATTTCTAATACGCACATAAATCAGTGGTGCGTGCCTGGGTTTGAACCTCGGACCTCCTGATCGAGAGGGCAAGTTTCAACCATTAGGCTATCACTGCTCTATTACCATATATTAAACGTGCATCAAGCTCTTTGTGTCTATTTCATACATAAACCTCTCAGTGATGATGGATTGTCTAACGAAAGCGCACTCACTCCCACATCCATAATACTTATCTTTACCAAGAACTAAACATTCGTTGCGTTGCATTCTGTGTTAGAATAGAAATCATGTGCTCATAACAAAATATAAAGCCGCATCAATTTAAATGTGCTTTAAAAACCATTGAGTGCAGTGTGCGAGGAAAATGAAAGGCGGATGTGAAATAGTGGCAAGGGAGTTGTTGCTGCCATAGAGCTAAGAGGTTACAGAAATACGCTACACTCATAGCCCCACACTGGGATTTTTCCTGTGTCGTGGGTACCATGGACACACACAAGATGAATACACAAATACCCAGACCCAGAACATGAATCTAAACTCATTCAAATACCTGTCTGGCCGGGAATCGAACCCGGGACCCATTGCGCGTCAGACCGGTATGGTAACCGTTCCGCCACTCTGGTCGTCGCTATAATAAATGAAATGATTGTACCGTTATGTTATGATATACTCTAGTGTTTTGTCAGAATGAATTTGGCAAAGCATTTTCGTGCTTTCTATTTCAATTATTTTTAATATGATTTAAGCGGTGTCAAGCTATGTGCAATTTTATCATCCAGTCAACCTCGATGGTGAAATGATATAATACCATAGATCTCAAAGCAAATAATAATGATTCTTTATATTGTGAATCAAATAATAAATTGCGCGATTATACTATTCACAATTACAATTTATTTAACACTTGAATTAAAAAAAAATCTTCTTTCATACTTGGAACATTTCATGTATCACATTGAGTGGAATAGTGGCCACTGCGTCAAATTGTAAAACAAACGGTACGCAAGCTGACAAGAGTCAAAAAATAATAATAATGAGATATTTGGTGTACATATACAGATAAGAGTGTAATTCAACACAAAAAAAATGTTGCCAGTATTTTTTCTATCGTCTCTCCTATTCTATAAGAGTAGGTTCTTCTATTTGTTTCCCGCTCTATGGTTGTCAATGCATAATTTTACAAAATGGCCGGCGAGTGATGCATGCATTGCAACTGCTTCGTATATTTAATTTTTATAACCCGTCGTAACAGTACTTACATAAAACGCGAGTATTAAATAAAAACGTTAAAATTTTGCTCAAAATTTACCAGAGCTTTAATAGAAGCGCTCAAAGGTCATTTTAATTTTCCATTTTTATTCCTTTAAAATATTTTTCATGAAGTTAAGGAACCAATTTTTTTTGTTTAACACAATATTTATTGAGGCATTTATTTTGTGATTTCCTTTATACAATTTTGTATTTTATTTAAACTAACTTCCTAACTTCCCACTCGTATTTATTATTGTTATTTGTACACTTTAAACCAAGGGGAAATGTAAACTTAATACCAAAAATTGTGCTTTATTTGCAAAATAATAGTTGTAGTAGTACCTATTATAATTCTTCTTTGGCAAACAAATAATAATAAAATTAGAACAGTGATAAGCGTCGCCGTAGGAGCGACGCAAGGGTTATGTGGGATTCTTACCGCACTAAAACCTCCCCAGTGGTAGTCCTTGCCGCTTAGAAGAGGATGCGGGGTCCCCAAAGAAATGCGACCGTCTTTTGTGTGCGTTGTCCCATCGGGCTCATCTCAGTTCAGCGGCTAGGCCCACCGCATCGTCTTGTCTTTAAGACGGTATGCGACCTTCCCTAGGTTGCCTGACTGGCGTCCCTGTAGTTCCGGGATCTGAATAGGGCTACGGTAGCCCCTGCCTGTCTTAAGAGGCGACTAAAAGGGGCTTCCGGAGTTGCGGGTGGCTAGAGTGGGTGCTTGAACCGTTCCGCCAGGCGATCTCGGGAAGAACGGCAGTATGTATGGTCGCATACCGTCGTAAAGACTAGACGGAGCAGTGGGCCCAGCCGCCCTTCTGGGAGGAGCCCGATCGGGCAACGTGCTCAAAGGATTCCGGTTGCGTTCTTTTGGAGATCCCTCTTTGTAGCGCCGAGGACGGCCCCCGGGGGTTATTAGTGCAGTAAAAATACCACCGGGTACCTTTTGAAGATTTCCCCCTCGAGAACAAGGTTGCCTGACTGGACGGTTTGACCTTTCACTCTTACCACCCACAATCCTGAAACCATTTTAGTCGCCTCTTACGACATGCGTAAATATTCTGATTCCGGAACTACAAGATCGAAAGCAATGATAACTTTATGGTTGGAACTCGGTCCATTCATCGAGGGTCCAAGGTTAGAATCTCAGACAAACATCACTCTTTTTAAACTATTGCATAGCTTTTATTGCAGGCTTTGAGCGCGGCGACAAGAAATTCCGTAACGAAAAATCCTAACCCCCATTTCGCCTGCCATGTAGCGCGGCTGAGCGTTCGCTTAACGTATATGTATAGGGTACGATGGTACGAAGTTTGCTCGGGTCGAGACGAGCTGCTCGCAAATCGGACGAATATGTAAGCAGCTGTTAGGGAGAAAGTACATAGTATCAAAGAAAAAAAACTTGATTTAATATCATCGAAAAAAATACCAAATAAATAAATAATCATAATTGCATAAGTTTATAAAAAATGCTCTGCAATAGCTTTACAGCGGCAGTTCCCGAGTGCCGCACGTTTTTTTTCTTAAATAATTTACATATTATAAATTGCTTCTTACTGCTTTACGGTAAAAGAAACCTCGTGAGGAAATCTGAACATCTGAGAATTCCAAAAAAAGAGATCCCTAAAGGTATGTAAAGTCCAAAAAAGCACTCGGCCAGTGTGGTCGACTTTGACCTAAAACTCATTCTGAAAGAAGACTCGTGCCCAGCAGTGAGACAGTAATGGATTGACTGTCTTTTAAAATATACAAGTTATTTCTTAAGCCACTAAATCCAGCGTAAAATATAAAATAATTAAAAATTTGATTAAAAATATTTTAGTTGTTTGACTTGTCTTACTTTTGACGTCAGCTAAGAGATCTCTCTCAATGAATATGCTAAAATTTCAATTTAGGCAAGACCTTTTGTAAACTGTGAAGATATAACCCTATTTACAAAGGATAAACGCCTTAGATAATAGAGTAACTAAGTATTTAAAATTAAAAATATATCTTTTACGAGATGTAAATATCAGTTCTAAGGTCATAGACGACAGGTGTTTACCTACCGTCCTTTAACATCCGTAAGCATCCTACATATTTATTTATTTATTGCACCAACAAAATGTACGCTAAAACATCCTTTACAGAAAACTAAACGCAATCACAAAATAAGTGTCACCTCATTTACAGGTGCAAACTGCATGCATTAATACCAACACTAACAAATACATTAAAACAATTATTGATGAAATAATAAAATTACAATAAAATAAATTAACATTGATGAAGTTACTATTAAGACAAATTATTTAAATCCAAATATGAAAAGGATATTATTATTAAAAATTTAAAATTTTATCAACAATATTTGCCAGAATGCGCATATATATCTACTAATAACAGGTAAAAGAATATGACATTTATAGTGCATAAGTTATAAGTTATAGGTTATAAGTTATAAAAAACAAAATTAGTAAATATAAGTACGCACTGTGATTAGTTTCTTCAATAGCGTCTATATTTTTTCCATATGGACGTTAACGGGTTTGATTTTGATATATGTTTACATATTTTGTGTTTAATCTTGTGCAAGCCTAATTTAAGTGCAGTGATGCAAATAATTTGCTCGTGCCTTAGTAAGTTTGTATGTTTGGTATGCCTTAATAAATAAATAAACCTCAAACAGGAATAAAATGGTCACCTCAAACGGAAGTGACCCGGCTTACACACCTTTCTACCGAAACCCAATAATATTAAGCGTTAAGATCTTAGGCCGCAATTTTATTGAAATTATGGGATTATTAATTTTTTTATTCACTTTGATTTAACCTAAAAGAAACTACAGTAAGAAGATCTGCAAACTTGAGATCCTATTTTAATTATTTTAATGTTAAGTCTACTGAGTTGCTTACAATTTGTTAGGTGCAATATTATTCTTACGTGGAAAAAATTAAAAAAGGGTATCAGGAACACAAACAAAATACACACCCAGAATACAGAAACACCCAGAAATAGAAGAATCTAAATTCATCATACAGATATCTATGTGACCGGAGATCGAATCCGAAACTGCGGTTCAGTTTGGTGATCGTCCTAATACACGGATTATACATAGATACAATAGATTCCAATGTTTGGGTGGGTTGAAATTAATAGAAGTAAAACTGAACAAAAGTTTGTAAAAAATGCATAAACGGCCCTGCCACAATTCAAAAGGTTCAATAGTTTTAACACAGTTTTAAATTGTTCTCGTTTGTAACTTTAAATCCCGAAGTAGAACGGTAAACTTAAATGAGTCGGAACGTGTTCTGACCCGAATGCTTGGTCCAAGTTATGAGTACTTGGGTCTTTATTAAGACGCGGAAAGTTTAACATTACAGTACTTTGAACTTAAAGAAAAAAAAAGAAAAACGCCCAGACAGAGAACAAAAATCTAAATAATTTAGATGTCTGTCTGATCGGTGACTGAACCTGAAACTGAGTGTCGGACCGATCACAGTTCCGACACGTGGGTCTTGGATTTTACATAGATTACAGGTTTGGATATTTGACAATCTAATACAACTAAAACTAAAAATAAATTAAAAAAAACACATCTATGAACGGTCCTGCTACAATAATAATAATAATAATGATTCATAATAATAATTTCTTTGCTTTGAATTGAATTGAAAAAGGTTCAATAGTTTTAACACAGTTTTAAATTGTTCTCATTTGTAACTTTAAATCCCGAAGTAGAACGGTAAACTTAAATAAGTCGGAACGTGTTCTGACCCGAATGCTTGGTCCAAGTTATGAGCACTTTGGTCTTTATTGAGACGCAGAAAGTTTAACATTACAGTAATTTGTACTTAAGACTCCGGTAAAGTATTGAGTGTTGAAACCCGGCTCATTGTATTGTTTATAAAGACGATTCGAAGATCGAAATTGTAAAATCGATAATAAGTAATGATTGTTGTGCTCGTAGTACTAAGGAAGATAGGTATGGTGTGGGAAAAATATCAAAAAAGTGTACCATGGACATAAACAAAAAGGAACACAAAAAATATACAGAAATAGTCTAAATTTATCAGTCGGACATCTATCTATCCGGGAATCAAATCCGGAACTGCTTGTTATATTGACAACTGCACTGGTTCGACACGCGTCATCGTTTTTAACATCTATCCATCCACCCATCAGCCTTTTGAGGTCCACCGCTGGACATGGACCTCCCATGAATGACGCCACTCCAACCGGTCCTGAGCCTTCTGAATCCAATGGTTTTAACATATTTTTAACATACGTACGTATAATTAAAGTAGAAGGTTGACAAACCAATAGAAGTAAATAAAAGTTACAAAAAGCATATCTATAAACGGCCCTGCCACAATTCAAAAAGGTTCAATAGTTTTAGCACAGTTTTAAATAGTTCTCATTTGTAACTTTAAATCCCGAAGTAGAACGGTAAACTTAAATGAGTCGGAACGTCTTCTGACCCGAATGCTTGGTCCAAGTTATGAGCACTTTGGTCTTTATTGAGACGCGGAAAGTTTAACATTACATTAATTTTGACTTAACATTCGGGTAGAGTATTGAGTGTTGAGTAAGATCCTTTATTATATTGTTTATAGAGATGATTAAAAGATCGAAGTCCGGTCTAGTACATATTTAATTATAAAGGTAGATAAAAAACTTATGTCTCAAATGGAGATAGGTAAATAATATAGATAAGTATATAGATAATACAAAAGGTATATAGATAAATAATAATAATACCTTATCTTATGTAAAGGGAGGATTATTATCAGTTTAGAAATCAGACATTGTTTTGTTACTTTGAAATTACGTTTGATTATGAGTGTTAACCTTTAAAAAGGTATAGAAATTCTGGATTGAAATTTTTTGGCACTTTTTTATTTTTAATTGTACCTGTCTGGCCGGGAATCGAACCCGGGACCTATTTTGCGACAGACCGGCATGGTAATCGTTTCGCCACGCGGGTCGTCAAATGTCAGCCTTATCTCCTACCACTACAAAAATTGGTCGACGCCAAAATACTTTCAAAAACAGTTTATTAACCCACATTGGCATTACAACCACTACCATTACGATGGATATGGTACCCAAGAGGTAACATATCCATCGCAAACAAAATAGTAATAGTAATAGTTTATTTGCACAGAACAGGTACATAATATCAGATGTTACAAATCAAATTTGTTCGCTTGTCCTGCTAACAATGTGATAGCATTCAAATATAAATTATTCATTACATAAACAGTGTGAATTAGTCATTAAAATTATTATTATTTCAAAGATAATTAATCATTTAAGAAGTCATTTATATTCATAGTCAGTAATATCTATCTGCTACTATATCAAATCTTCTTATCTCTTATCACTTGCACCAGTGAAGCCCTAGGGATAGGAACCCGGAAAGAACAACTGCTACAATACCGTGTCAAGAATACAGATACCACAATTATATCGATACGAACCTATCAGTCCACCTACTTTCTAATCATATATGTTTTGGTGAAGCCCTTTTATTTCCCACTGGACACGACTTTCTCCCCACGAAAGGGGAAGGCCTACAGTTTACTTTATTACTTTACCATTACTAGATTACTTGTGCTATCTGAAGGTGGTAGAAGTAGGGGAAGTACCACCGCCACACCTATTTCCTATATATTAGAGCAGTGATAGCCTAATGGTTGAAACTTGCCGTCTCGATCGGGAGGTCCGAGGTTCAAACCCAGGCACGCACCACTGATTCATGTGCGTTATAAATTAATTATCACTGCTTTTCGGTGAAGGAAAACATCGTGAGGAAACCTACACACCCGAGGGTTCTTTAAAAAAAAAAGTTCTTGGAGGTGTGTGAAGTCCACCAATTCGCACTTGGCCAGCGCGGTGGACTATGGCCTAAACTCTCTCATACTGAGAGAAGACCCGTGCCCAGCAGTGTTACAATAATGGGTTGACGACGGCGACGACGACACCTATTTCCAACATGAAGCATTTTTTGCGTTCCGATGGAAGGGTGTGGTTGCCGGCACACTTTTATATGAGGCGACTATCATAGTCCTCGGGAGTAGCAACGCATCTGTTGACAGATGGAACCCATGTTCCATTTGAAGTTGCTCACCGATGTCCATGGGTGGCAGTGACCACTTACCATAATGTGGACTGCATGCTCGATTGCTACTTCAGTCAGATAAAAAAAAACTTGTGCTAGCTTTTATTCTGCTTTTTAAAAACAAGATAGTTTAAAGAGGACTAGTATATAAAAATAAGATAAATCCGCCGATATTCTTGCCGGACCTGCTAAGTTAAGACCGTGTTCGGATCCGGTGGTAGTGTAAAAAATATTGCACTAACTAACTAGTAAATGCCTACATAAAATAGAGGTATTTTATTTCATTTTGCATAATTTCGTGAAAGACACATGTTCAAAACATTACTTTTATCAAGAGCCAGGTAAAATCAATCAATGCTTTTTATTTTTTGTCTTTCTTACGAATTAAGTTAAAATATTAAAAGCGGTTAGAGCACCATTTTTTCTAGGCTCTAGGCAATTCTAGGCTCTTTACTGATAAAACTTTTTTATTTATTTATTTATTCATTAATCTTTACTAACATTACAGGAATACCTAATTCGTTAGTAAATGCCAAGTGTGTTGATATACATTAATTATTATTTTTAAATTGAATTATTTAACATTTACAATATTTAGGTATTAAAATTATCAAATTATTAGTAGAAATATTATTAACGAGTAACAGTCCAAATAGAATGTCAAATTATCAAATTATGTCAATTAATAATACTATAAATAAAAAAATACATTAAAATAAAAAATATTCAAATTAAAATTATAATCCAAATTAAGGGAAAAAATTAAATAATAATATTATAATCAGATTTAACAAATTATCTAAACTGTACCTTTAACTGTATCTTTAACATCGTCAACCCATTATTGTCTCACTGCTGAGCACGGGTCTTCTCTCGAAATGATAGAGTTTTAGGCTATAGTCCACCGCACTGGCCAAGTGCGAATTGGTGGTCTTCACGCACATCTGAGAACTTTATTTTAAAGACCTCTCTGTGTAAGTTTCCTCACGATGTTTTCCTTCACCGAAAAGCAGTGATAATTAATTAATAACACACATAATTTCAGAAAAATCTGTGGTGCATGCCTGGGTTTGAATCTCTGACCTCCCGATTGAGAGGGCAAGTTTCAACCATTAGGCTATCACTGTTCGGTGGCTATTTATGTAAAGTAGCGATATGCTCAAATCTCAGGGCTATACGTGCTTCCATGATTCATAGGTGTTTTAGGTTAAAATGGATGGAAGGACTAGAAATATTCGGTGAAAGTTGCATTGAATGCTTTAAGTTAACGGTTTTGTAAAAATCTCGCCGCTGGCAACTTGCCAAAGCTCAAGGAAAGTCGAGTCAAGTTAACAGCATCGCCCACTTCATTTTTATTTGCTTGATATTCATTGGTTGACGAGATAATTCTATGCTAGACTTAACTGTAATTGCTGTACCAATTTATAAAGAAATAAAGAGAGAAAGAAAAAACGTTTTTTTTTGTACAGTCACTGATAAGAAAAAACACATACATACAAAAAAGGTTAACAATAAATAAAGAGAAACAAAGTACAAAATTACAAAAAAAAATACAAAAAAAAAAACAAACATAACAATAAACTAAAATAAAAAAAGGAAATTTGCACAGCCACATGACGAAAAAAAAGGGTCACACTCAGACTGATGCCGTGGGTAACAGCTGCTGGTTTTCAGTGAGACCCAGTTTAAATCGCGTAGTGCGTCCGCACTGTCACTCGTACGGTACTGTTAATATAAATAAAAATAATACAGGTATGTTAACATTTGTTAAACTTAAAAGCGAATTTATGGAACAGCAAACTGATTAAGAGTGGAAATAAAATATATAAATATGGATTGAATATGATAGGACAAGGACACGGAACTCGAAATGAGGTAATGAGGTAAATGAAGAATTTCAGGTATTTTACCAAATTGAAATAAGAAACCAGTATGCAGTTCACTTCATGTTAAGTGGTATCTGCCGTCCATCCAGTGACCACTTTTACACTGCTGAGAATTATTATGGTATATGGGTTATACACTATACCGTAATAATAAGGAGGTCCATGTCTAGCAGTGGACCTCAAAAGGCTGATGGATGTATAGATGGGATAGGTTATATGAAAATGACCCAGCAATCACACTCCTCTAACCGAAACGCAAGAACTGCTTCACGCTAGAAATAGGCGTGCCGGTAGTACCTCCTCGGTCAAATTGTACTCGTTTCATCGCTTTTCACAATTAAATTGTATTCATAACAACATTTTAACAACAATATAACGTTACAAATTACACGTTACCCCGATATAGTATTTCTGTAACATTTTTCACTCGACATAAAGTAGTTTCGGCTTTCAATTTCATATAAGTTTGATAAGTGAGGGCACTCCAAGTTACAAATGGGTGTGAGTGAGTATCTCATTTATAACGATGTCTTCTTCAATATCATATTATTTCAACCCTCTCTTTATTCGCAATAGCGGGTAAATGGGCATTATACTCAGCTTGTGGATATTACTCTATGTAATAAGAGTACATATACTTTATTAGATGATTTCGTGATAGTTAGGTCTGTGATGTGCTTTGAAGGTTTTTTTTCAATTTAGAATAAGCAAACGTGCATTCAGTCCACCTGATGATCACTGCGATTGGTAGTCACTACCATCCATGGCAATTTGTAAGTAGATCACAGATACGTGCTACACCCGAGGAGTAATATGGCTGCCTAATATCGGTGTCCACCAATTCGCACTTGGCCAGCGCGGTGAACTATGGCCTAAACTCTCTCATTCTGAGAGAAGACCCGTGCCCAGCAGTGGGATAATAATGGGTTGACGACAATATCGGTAAAAGGGTGTCGGCAATCACACCCTTCACGTTATCACTGGTCCTGATGCTGTAGTATCACAAACTGCTTTTTTATTTATAATTATTACCTTATATATAAAATTCTCGTGTCACAATGTTCGTTCCCATACTCCTCCGAAACGGCTTGACCGATTCTCATGAAATTTTGTAACCATATTGAGTTAGTCTGAGAATCGGCCAACATCTATTATTGATATCCCTCATTGATAGGGGTTGTCCACTCTTAACATTGTTTTAAAATTTATATAGCCAAACAACGTTTGCCGGGTCAGCTAGTATTATATAACATAGGAATAATACAACAAATAGAGCAGGATTTCTACCTAAAATCTGTTAAAAATACGTTGCTACTCTTGGCCTAAGATGGTCTCTTCATATGTAAGTCCGAAGGCATCTACCTCACCCTTCCACGGCAACCATAGAACAGCGTCACGCTAAAATAGATGTTGACGCAGTCTTCGGGAGTGCCAGACTGTTTTACCATTTTTTAATTACATTAGGGCTTCTCTAGTAAACCTCTGCTAGTAAAAGCTTGATGATATTCACGGCACACTTTTATATGAGGCGACCATCAAAGTCCTCGGGAGTAGCAACACATCTGTGATTGACTTCAGATAGAACCCATGTTCTGTATGAAATTGATTACAGATGTCCATGAGCGGCAGTGACCACTTACCATCGGGTGGGCTGCATGTTTGCTACTTCAGTCACAAAAAAAAAGATAAAAAAAAACACACTAAACAACGAAACAAAAAAACTAATCGAAAACCAAGCAACAAACAAAAAAGTGACATCCATTCCTGTGCCTTAAAATCCAATCAAAAAGATCACAGTAAAGCTAAAATTAATCGCATAAAATTGAAACATTGGGCCAATTTTTGCAACATTTGTTTACACCAGTCCGCTCGCTTCAATTTGGTGACCGAATGCATTCGTTAATCTCGTCCACATCAATTATTCGCCGCCCAAACTAAAATATTCAATTCCGTTTTTTAACGACACTGCTATTTATATTCTGTCACGTGGAATACTGTTGCAAACGTGGGTTTTGTGTACTCGTAAATAAACAAGATGAAAGTCAGTTCGCATTTTATGATCACATGGTGTGTATCAAACGGACTGCTTTTTAAGGAGAAACCTTAAAGCTATCCGTTGCCGGGAATGTCACGCTGGATTTTTTGGACGGTGTCAAACAAGCGTACAGTCCATCTAATGGTAAGTGGTCACTGCCGATCATGGACATCTATATTCAACTTCATACAGAACAAGGATTCTATCAAGTAGTCGCTTTTAAAAGTGAGCCGGCAACCATACTCTTCTACCGAAATTGAAGAACTGCTTACGCTAGACATATCTCCCGGTCGATTTACACTGGTTCTACCACCATTTTTTTTTCTCAAGGGGTAAACCTTCAAAAGGTACCCGACGCCGTGGGAGCAACGCCGGGTTATGTGGGATTTTTACCTCACTAAAACCACTGTGGCCATCCTCGGCGCTATAAAGAGGACTCCGGGATCTCCAAAGGAACGCAACCGGAATCCTTTAAGCGCGTTAACCCATCGGGTTCCTCCTAGATGGGCGGCTGGGCCCACCGCCCCGTCTAGTCTTTACGAAGGTATGGGACCACACACAACGATCTTAAGTCTACCTACTACCTACCTTAAAAATGACATAGGCTGAAGTGAATACTTCATATCACGTGGACTACATGCACGTTAGCATTAAAATAACATTATTTTTTTCTATCGGGAGCTAAAAGCTTTTTGTTATTATTGTCTAGTTCATAACTTATCTAAAAAAATAAATGGAACATATTGTTCTAGTTTAAATACACTTAACGTATTCCAAACAAGCATTGTTTTGTTTCATAAATAAACTAGTGCCGAATGTACCAAATAACAATTTTCGCAAACATAACAATTTACATATCTTTATGATATGTTCGAAATAAAATTATATCTAATTGACAAACAGTTAATAAATATTTTTTAATCTGATTGTAGCAGCAAACGAGCATGCAGTCCACCTGATGAGAAGTGGACACTGCCGCTCATGGACACCTATAAGTAACTTCATATAAAACATGGGTTCTATCTGAAGTCAGATAGAACAGATGTGTTGCTACTCCAGAGGACTATGATGGTTGCCTCATATAAAAGTGTGCCAGCAACCACACCCTTCCAAGGAAACGCAAGAACTGCTTCACGCTAGAAATAGGTGTGGCAGTGGTACTTCCTCGATCGAACTACACTGGTTCTACCACCTTCAACATCTGTAAGCAACTTTATATAGACCGGGGGTTCTATCTGAATTGTGTGTGACATTGCACATATGTCTCTATTCAATTGTCTCAATTTTTTAAATTTAATGCTGCCAATTTTGTTTAGAATATTTTAATTTTTGTTAAATTTTGTTGAATGTACAATTTTTTTTGTCATTTATTTATATTCAATTTTGTGTTAATTTAATTTAATTTTTATGTAATGTTGATGTCTTATATTCATGCTGTATTGCCTATAATTATTGCACTTACCTTGGACTTTTTGTTACGTTTACTTTAAAATGTAAAGGTGTATAGAATTATGGTGACCTTGTAATAAATAAACAAGTAAATAAATAAATAAAAGTGAGCCGGCAGCACCCTATATACACACACACACACATAGCACCCTATTATAGGTGGTAGAACCAGTGTAGTTCGACCGGAGCAGCACCACCGCCACGCCTATTTCTAGCGTGAAACATTTCTTGCGTTTCGATGGAAGAATGTGGTTGCCGGCACACTTTCATATGAGGCGACCATCATAGTGCAAGTAGCAACGCATCTGTGATTGGTTTCAGGTAGAACCCATGTTCTATTTAAAGTTGTTTACAGATGTCCATGGGCGGCAGTGACCATTTACCATCAGGTGGGCTGCATGCTCGTTTGTTACTTGGATTACATAAAAAGAAACCCTTTCGCCTAAACGTAAGAACTGCTTCAAGCTAGAAATAAATGAGGCGGTTTTATTTCGCCGGTTGACATACACTGATACCAACTGACAAATCTATCTAAGATAACCTCTTTCCTTTGGGAAGTCGGTTAAAAATTTGTCGATGTTTTGAGTTCGATTACTATCTTTTTCATATCGAAATATCAAAAGAAGCTTATGCAACAAATATGACACTTTCTATTCAAAAAAACACGATACCCACCTTATCTTACGTAGATACTTATGGGATATACATTCTGAAAAATTCTGATATATTTCCCTATTTTACCTCATTTTTAGGGTTCTTTACTCAAAGGGTAAAAACCCTTTTTCTAAGATTCAGCTGACCGTCTGTCCGCCTGTTTTTTTTATACTTTAACCTTTATATTTTAACTTTTTAAATTTAAAAGATAAGGCAGACGGGCTACCTGATGGAAAGTAGTCACCGTCGCCTGTGGACATTCGCAACACGAGAGGAGTCGCCAACGCATCGCCGGCTTTGTAGGAGAGCTCTTTTCGCACCTTTCTTGAAGAACCTCGTCATAGCGCTCCGGGAATACCTCAGGAGGAGGATCGTTCCACAACTTGCACGCCTGTCTGTCTGTCTGTCACCAGGCTGTATCTTATGAACCGATGTGTTTATTTCTGTTGCCGCTATAACAACAAATAATAAAAACAGAAAAAAGGGGACCCTAATAAAACAAATATGATTTTTTTCCGTTGCCTTAGAGTTTATGTACGGAACTCTTCATGCGCAAGTTCGACTCGCAAATTCTCGGTTTTTTGTGATCCATTATAAATCCGACAAGCCGGCCCGATGGAGGTCCGATTCTCGTATTTCTTTTGTTATTCCACACCCTCATTATAGCTTAAAGGGTTGGTTTTGGGAAAGCCTCAAGTAAGTGACATAAGGAGGATTTTGTGGCTTGAGCGCCAGTCTTAGTGGAAATCTGAAACTATTGAACTTGATATATTTTCAGATAAAATATCTTTAAAAATCGAGTGTTTGAGATAGAAGTTCTTTTTACGTTTTTAGTAAAATGTCAAAGAAAAGCATAGATTCCTCTGGATGTTTTTCTACACCAAAAAGTAGTGATAATTTATTTCTAATACGCACATAATTTTAGAAAAATCAGTGGTGCGTGCCTAGGATTGAACTCCGGTCCTCCCGAACGAGAGGGCAAGTTTTAACCATTAGGCTATTACTTGTATGTATAATTAGCTTGCATTTAGTCTCGTAAAGTTCGCGCTTTGTCTGTGCATCACGCGGAATTTATCTACGTGTTCGAATCTACTTAGACACTCCTTGCAAGTTACAAGATCTGTTACAAATTAATCAATTCAGAATACACGTCAAACTAGATATCCGATACGTGACATTGTCTCATTGACACGACGTGACGCTTGTCTCGTAGTCCCGTCTTCAACAGTAGGGGAGAGTGGGGGAAACACGAACACGGAAATACAAATGTTAAACAATACCACAATATCTATATATTATTACGTGAAGCAAAAACTTGTGGTGCATTTTTAAGTAATAAATTTTTGCACGGTTATAGTGGACGTAGAGAAGAAGTGCAGAATATTAATATTTTTTTCAAATAATGCATATATCCTACATAAAATCAACTAAAATCACATTACACACAATACCGTGAATTTGTCACAAACACATACATAATAAACGAGATAGAACATTCAATGTCTTACTATGAAAACACATAACGTCAAAAATGTCAAATGTCTTTGTCAAAATACCCGCTATTGCTTTTAAATGCCTGGTTAATTAACACGTCGTTTTACCTTTAACGGGTGATTTTAAGCAATGAAATCAATACAATTTATTAATTGAGAAATATTCGTGCTACTTTGGACCATATGAAGTTTAGTTTTTTATATTATGGTCGAATTTCGACCGTTGCGACGGGTGACTACTTTACATACTTACACTCCCTGCAGGTTACAAGACCAGTTACAAATTAATCAATTCAGAATACACGTCAAACTAGATCTCCGATACGTGACATTGTCTCATTGACACGACGTGACCGCTTGTCTCGTAGTCCCCTCTTCAACATAGGGGAGAGTGGGGGAAATGCGAATACGGAAATATAAATGTTACACAAATTTTACACAATGTTAGCTGCAATTAATTAATACGTACAAGATAGTGGCTTCATGTCAGTGCTCGCGCGATAAACCTGTATAAAAATTCGAGTTAATGCATAGAAATATTAACATTATTAGTTCTCGATATGTAAGTGTAGCTTCGCTCTACCTTGTATTTTTCATCATCGTTTCCGACGTTTAATTTTTATCGAGTATTGAATGCTACAGTTTTTTATTCGTGTCTTTTTTAGTTTATATTATTAGTACGAAGCATCTGAAATAAAAATAAAATCAGCACGTATTATACAACAAAAATACGAAGAAATCGGTAGGTGCAATGTTATTTTCATGCAAAAGTTTTATTGTTTGGAATGATTGAGGACGTTTGAATTTATCCCAACATTTTCGTCACGAACGGATAGATTGAGCGTACACCAATTGAATTCTTTTTACTTTGAAAATATTTTAGGCTTTATTAGTACATGTAAATTACTGTTGGAGTTGTTTTTTTTAATTATTTACATGATTGTAAATAGTGTAAAATTATAAGATAATACATAGAAATTGGTACTTTTTAGTGCGTGCCAGATCTTTGTTGACTAACCAGCCTTGTACCATTGTCGTTGTCGGCCACGACTTCCGTATTTACCCCAGTCTCCCCTACATGCCCGCGGGGAAATTAGCGATTGTACAAGATAGCATTACCAATTTGCAATTTAGAAAACAGTGATTGCCAAACCACGCCATTAGCCGACAAGAGAGTTGTCTGAAATCTTTAGCATACTGACTCTGACCGACTACCAGCGCAATTCATTTCACAGATGTAGTGATGCCTTGATTAAACCATATAACTATTTTTGGTGAAATAGGTCTTTAAAACTGTGTATTATTTGCATAGATTTATATAATTGGTCTAAATACTTTCATGAAACCTAACACCCTCCGTGTTAGGTTTTTTTAGTTACGGAAATTCCTAATTCAGTCGCCGCTCTCAAAGCCCGCGATAAAAGCTATGCAATAGCTTAAAAATTAATGATTTCCAGTCTAACAATGACATGAGCACGGCTGCTATAAGTAATTCTTTATCAAAATAGGCTGCTGGTTTCCTTTCAGATAGAAACCTTTTTCTATTTGAATTTGCTTACAGTCGTTTAAGGCAGCGACCACCAACAGACCAGACAGGGCGAGCACCAACAGATGGCCTGCATTCTCGTCGGCTACCTTAATCTTATAACCTTTCATTGTTCAACTATTGAACATGGTTTTCCACTTAGAGATAGAAGATTATCTCATAATCCAAATGTGACCTAGAACGGGAAAACAAAATATTTCAGAAAGCAGCTATCAAACATTATTTATTTGCCACCTCAACTGAAGTTAAACTTAAAATGGAACCTAACAAAACATTTGGAAACTTTAAACGACTTGCGAACTTGCGAGTGCATCCGTTATAAGACGTCCAAAACAAAAGATTTACTCCAGCTCGTAGAATTGAAGTTCTGAAGTTGACTCACTGTTCCTGAGTGGAGTCACGTCTGTTTTGAAGTGCTCTGGATTTAGTCACCTTTGAATCTTTAGGATTGAATCGGACTTATGTATCAATCTTGTGTTACCAACCTACAAGTAGCTTGCCTGGGGACACTACTATTAAACTCATAACCACATTAGTTATAAACATCAATAAGCAGCTATATAATATTTGTATTTAAATTGATCGTGTCATGTGATTACAAATAACATGAATCAGTAGAAGTCACAATATTAATAAATATTATAAATGCATATATTTAATTTTAATGTAATGTAATAGATTTATAGTAACGTTTTTGTCTCTGTGACGGTTTCCTTAACGCCTGTCATGTTTAGTATAAAAGGGAGGGTATCATCATAATGTGGATCATTCCAACAGTTACAAGTGTAAGACGTTACTCTGTCTGAATGTATTCTGAAATTGTATAAATGTGAAATAGTGAAAATATACCAGTGTTGTACATAATGTGTCATTTACTTTTTCCATCCAATCCTACTTCTGGAACACTTGCCTAGGTTTTCAGTTGGTTAATTTTTGGTGTGAAATGTTTTTCAATTTTGTCAAAGGGGTCATTTGCATTAACCTTTAAATTAATGCTTTTTACATTGGTATCTCGACTAGTAATTTTCCAAGGCGTGTCAAAGAAAGACGATGCACTTTTTATCTGATTGTAGCATCAAGCATGCAGGTCACCCGATGGTAATTGGTCTGCCATCTATGAACAATTGTAAGCAAGTTTATATTGAACAGTGATTCTACCTGAGGTCAATTCACCTCAGGTAGAATCAGATGCGTTGCTAATCTCCAGGACTAAGATGGTCGCTTCATATTAAAGTAAGCTACACTACACCCATCCACCGAAATATATGAACTGCTTCACGTTAGAAATAGGTATGATGATGGCACCTTATCTTATGAGAGAACGAATTAATGCACAGGATACTTATTACCGTGGTGTAAGTGGTAAGAAATGAACAAAGCAGTCGAAGCCGCAGAATAAACTAATTTTAAAATAAATGACATTTGAAAATGAAAACGTATAAAAATTGTATAATGCAAAATTCTCCGGTCAAATTCCAATCAAGATTTTAATTTCGCAAGTAGACAGATTAACAATAATCCGCTTTCGAGGGAGACCGTTTTTAACTGATAGAATTGCTTTTGCTAAGTATTTTCTTAGAGCGCCACGGAATCAGATTACGGACTGAGAATTCGTCTTTTGGAGAATTTGTATGCTAAATGTACTTATATATATAATGACCCGGGACATACAATCGACATATTTATTTTAAACGCGAAACAGTCATTGTGTTTCTGTACAATGAAACACAAGGACCTCATGGACCACCAGGAGCACATGCTGGTGATATTATCATAAATGACACATTTTTCCCTATTAGCCTGTTAGGGTTTCGTCCCTGTAGTTCCGGGATCAGAATAGGGCTACGGCATCCCCTGCCTGTCGTAAGAGGCGACTAAAAGGGGCTTCCGGGGTTGCAGGCGGCTAGAGTGGAAGTTCGAACCGTTCGGTCAGGCGATCCCGGGAAAGACGGCGGTATATGTGGTCGCATACCGTCGTAAAGACTAGACGGACCGGTGGGCCCAGCCGCCCATCTGAGGCCCGCCCGCCAGAGGACATATCGTCGTAGCGACCATAGTGCGCTCAGCCGCTCACCTGAATAGAGTCCGATGGGGCAACGCGCTCAGGCGACTCCGGTTGTGGTCCGTTGGAGGTCCTCTTCTCTGTGCAGAGGACCCATGGAGGTATAGTGCAGTCAAAATTCCAAATAACCCGGCGTCAGTTCACGGCATTGGGTACCATTTATAGGTTTTCCTTTCGAGGACAAAAAAAAATATATATACGTGACGAATAGATAACCTCTTTCCTTTGAGAAGTCGATTAAAAAGGGCCGAAGTAGGACGTTGAATAGAAAAAAATTGGAGCCGACGATTTTTGTCAAATATTCTTGATCAACAACGAATGATTGTTTCTACCGAACTTGGCGCTACATTTACATGTTTAACAAACAAAACCTAAACGTAACAATATATTCCAAAGCCAGCATTAGCTATTGAACAAGTCGTCTTCAGGGAAATTTGGCTCTCTGCGGCGTTTAGCATTTACATCGCTCGTATTAGAAACTCCGGTTTATATTTACACGGCACGGTAAATTAGCTTTGTGTTTTTAATATTGTTTTATTAAATTAAATTGTATTGTTTGTTCCGAAAATAAGGGAATGTTCGTCTGTATTTTTAAGCGACTTCTACGCTAATATTGGACATGGTTTCCTCGTCGTGATACAGTGAAATATAATATGCTGAGCGCCTTTTTTGGGACTGTGTACATAACCTGATATATAAGTATCTTAAGCTGGTAGAACCAGTGTAGTTCGACTGGGGAAGTACTACCACCACACCTATTTCTAGCGTGAAGCATTTCTTGAGTTTGGTTGCCGGCACACTTTCACATGAAGCGACCATAATATTCCTCGGTAGTAGCAACACGTCTGTAGTTGACTTCAGATGGAACCCATTTTCTGTATGAAGTTGATTACAGATGTTCATGGGCGGCAGTGACCACTTACGATCAGGTGAACTGCATGCTCGTTTGCTACTTAAGTCAGATAAAAAAAAGTCTAAATATTCTTGCTTAACTTATAACTGCTTTACATTAGAAATATGTAACTATTTGTTAGACTATACTATTATCCATATCATGGTTTCTATAGTCTTCAAAAGACAATTAGTTGTACTTCAACACAAATCTCAATTTATCCAGATCTGTCTGACTATGATTACACTCGCAACCTAATGAATGTTGCACGGGTTAGGTAACCTCTATGCCCTACGGTCCAGCGAACGAGCATGCGGACTGCGCTGACCTCATGGAAGGTCATCACAGCCGCTCATGACAATCTGTAAGCTATTTCAATCAGAAAGGGCTAAGAAAGGCGCCCCACATAAAAGTTACCCGGCAACCACCCCCTTTCACTAAAACGCAAGAGCAGACTTCACGATAGAAATAGTTGAGATGGTAGTAAACCTTCTGTCGAACCAAAGTACGATCTTCTTTTATAAGATTGAAGTAGCAAACGAGCATGCAGTCCATCTGATGGAAAGTGGTCACTGCCGCCCATGGATTCCTGTAAACAACTTCATATAGAACATGAAGTTCTATCTAAAGTCAATTACAGATGCGTTGCTACTCCCGAGGACTAAGATGGTCGCCTCATATAAAAGCGTGCCGGCAACCACACCCTTCTATCGAAACGCAAGAACTACTTCACGCTAGAACTAGGTGTGGCCGTTGTACTTTCCCGGGCGAACTACACTGGTTCTACCATCTACAAACCACATTCATATTACGAGCCAATATTTTTCCAAAAATAAGTGTTTCACTAAAAAGTCTTAATTATCATTTTTCCTTACTTGGCATCTCTTCAAAGTGAACATCAACTTTCGCCTATAATTTCAAGGAAAGTCCCATTGCGGGCGCTAGTTTACTTTAAAGCATAAATAACTTCCTGCAAAGGCTTCGGAGTGAGTACAAAACGAGCGGTCTTTAGACCCCAATGATTTATTCAAGTCTCTCAAAAACCAACGACACCGTCCCACGCTTTACTGGACCTGTTGCTACAGTGATCTCTGCTTTTAGTTTTGTGCTCACTTCGAGTTTTATGGTGACTGCTGGTGATATGCGAGTCGGTGTTGATGTAGGATAGAAGGACGTTGCTACCAATTGCTTGGATTTTGGTCCTCCTGCAGCATTCACAGAAAGAGAAAGAATAAGGTCGGTTTAATAGGTGGTAGAACCAGTGTAGTTTGCCCGGAGAAATACCACCGCCACACCTATTTCTAGTGTCAAGCAGTTTTTGCGTTTCGATGGAAGAGTGTGGTTGCCGGCACACTTTTATATGAGGCGACCATCTTAGTCCTCGGGAGTAGCGACGCATCTGTGATTGACTTCAGATAGAACCCTATGTTCTGAATGAATTTGCTTACAGATGTGCATGGGCGGCGATTACGACTCAGGTGGACTGCATGCTCGTTTGCTACTTCAATCTGATAAAAAAGAAAGCAGTAAGATATGTGCCCTTCATAAAAGTCATCCGGTCCCCTTTTACTGAAACGCAAAGTGGCCACTGCCGTCCATCGACATCTGTAAGCAAGTACATATAGAGCATGGGTTCTATCTGAAGTCAATTACAGACGCGTTGCTGCTCCCGAGGACTATGATAGTTGCCTCATGTAAAAGTGTGCCGGCAACCTCATCCTTCCATCGAAACGCAAGAAACCCTTCACGCTTGAAATAGGTATGGCGGTGGTACTTCCCCGGTCGAACTACTCTGGTTCTACCACCTTTCTATTGAAATTGGTTACAGATTGCCATGAGCGGCTGTGGTGACCTACCATCAGGTCAGTGGAGTCCGCATGCTGCTTCCGTATATAAAAAGTAAATAGAAATATGTTTCTTTATAATTTAGTCAGTGTTCATTTAATTATGAGTAAAGCCAACTGAACTTTTAACGACTCATTTCAGACCTACATTTTCATCGTTTACGACTAATGATTTACTACCTATTTTTTCCTCATAATTCATTCGGACTTGACCCGACAAAGTTTTTTATTTGCGAAAGAACAATGAAATAAATATCAAAGTAACACCCTTGGGCGAAGCAGACGCCCTTCGAATCCTCGATTGGAGTATAAATTCCACTCCCTTGCAGAGTAAAGGACTTGATGACACTTTTCATATGATAAACGATATATTCAAGAAAGGGTATTACAGTGTAACAGGTTTTGAAGTAATAAGTGAAAAGAATACTTGTAGATCTTAAATAGGGTTTCTGGTTTTTTCTTGAAGCACAAGAATTCTTGAGTATCTCGAAAAATTTACAGAATTTTAGTAAAACATAATTGTTGAATTTTTGCTCGACTATAAACAAGATTTTTAGATATTCTAAATTAACTCAAACAGTAAATATACCGTAATATATAGTATTAAATAGAAAAAAAGTATGCAGATAAGGTACACAAATTGTATTAAGCATGGTCAACAGTGACCACTTACCATCTGTAGACACAGTACACTCCACCTGACGGTAAGTGGTCAACGTCGTCGATTGGCATCTTTTTTTATCTGATCGAAGTAGCAAGCGAGCATGCAGTCCACCTGTTGGTAAGAGGTCACTGCCACCCATAGACATCTTTAAACAAATTCGGATAGAACATGGGTTCTATCTTAAGACAAACACATGCATGGCTACACCCGATGATTATGATGGTCGCCTCATATAACAGTGTGCCGGCAACCACACCCTTCCATCGAAACGCAAGCACTGCTTCACGCTAGTAATCGGTGTGGTGGTGATACTTCTAAGGTCAAATTACACTGGTTCTACCACCTGTAATCTTGCAATCAAAACTATAATTGATTTATAAAAAAGTCATTTAAATGTATCAAAAATTCATTTTCGAAATTCATCGCTACAATACTTCATAAACATATCTTAAAATCATAAACGAATTTGAGCTTAAATTATTGAAATGATAAATGAGATTCATTCAAAGTTTCCCAACACAGTTCCCGACTGTTCCAGATAATTCTACCATCCAGATCTGAGCTCACAAATCTTTATAAAGGAAAGACAGTCCTCAACTTATCTGGAGTCTTTGGATAAGTATTCGCAGTTTATAAGAATGCATAAATCATATCAACAATTGTTACCTAGTTTTAACGATGATAGTTTTACAAGTAGTTCAAGGCATAAGCAAAAGCGGAAAATTGTAGCGGTTTTTTATCTGACTGAAGTAGCAAACGAACATGCAGTCCACCTGATGGTAAGTGGCCATTGCCGCCCATGTACATCTGTAATCAACAGAATATGGTTTCCATCTGAAGTCAATCACAGATGCGTTGCTACTCCCGAGGACTATAATGGTCGCCTCATGTGAAAGTGTGCCGGCAACCACACCCTTCTATCGAAACGCAAGAAATACTTAATGGTTTAATTTAAGTGAAGCGCGTTTGATCTTTTAATACTGAGTAATGGCGTCGCATTTTTTTAAGTTTAAGCTCATTGCAAATAACATATATCATGTGTATTTGTTCGGCAAATGTTATACCGTAACCCTCGTGAAGCAACTGTGTGTGCTTCTAAGCCCGACAGCGTCATAAAGGGGGGAACGTTTAAAATGATACGTATATATGTTTGTATTTATGTACTTTTTTTTGTTTTTGAGGGGGAAACTTTCAAAAAGTACCCGACGTCGTGGAGGCGATGCGGGTTATGTGGGATTCTTACCGTACTAAAACCCCCCGGTGGCCGACCTCGACGCTGCGAAGAGGACTCCGGGAACTCCGATTGACCGCCGCCGGTGACCCCAGCGTGTGCCCCATCGGGCTCTTCCCCGGTGGGCGTGAATTGCTCACCGCACCTTCTGGTTTTTACGGCAGCATGCAACCACACATACCGCCGTCCTTCCCGGGGTTGCTTGGTCGGACGGTTCGAGCTCCCACTCTTCCCGCCCGCAACCCCGGAAGCCCCATTTAGTCGCCTCTTTCGACAGGCAGAGGATACCGTAGTCCTATACTGGTCCCGGAACTACAGGATCAAGTTGTACCTATATAAAAAACATGTTTTCTACACTCATAGCCCCACACTAGGATTTTCTCCTGTGTCGTGGGTACCATGGACACACACAAGACGAATACACAAACACCCAGATCCACAACATGAATCTAAACTCATCATTCAGATACCTGCCTGGCCGGGAATCCAACCCGGGACCCATTGCGCGTCAGACCGGTATGGTAACCCTCCGCCACGCGGGTCGTCAAATACCTATATCCTTATTTTATACACTTAATTTTGTCTTTAGGGTTGATTGGCGTAGTCATCAAGCATTAGGTATGTACCCCTTTACAATATTTAATTTTTCACAGTTGTAATATAAAAAACATTTTACACGCTTATAATTCTTGAACGAGACCCTAATAGAACACGCGAAAGAACGTAATGAATAGACATGATCCGTTTTCGTTATTTCGAATTTAATTTACATTTCGCAATGGCTGCTTAAGGGTACGATCCCTAATAAAAAGCACCACAAAAACAATATAATCTACAGACCACTAATAAAGTCAACTTCGCATCGCTTTAAGATTAATCCCTGTTCCGACGATGTTCCCAGTTGAAAATAAAGCTGCATTCAAATGAAATACGGCGGATAGTTCGCGGTGAGTAGAGCAGGGTTGTTCTTGTTCGGCGCTCATCACAGCTTACAGTTTTTAATGGGTTGAAGTACGAAGTTGTATGCAACCGCTTGTAGAAAATAACAAAATATTCGAGTGGTATTTTCATACTTCATATTAATATTATAAAGGCGAAAGTTTTGATTGTGTATGTTTGTTACTTCTTCAAGTCTAAACAGCTGGCGCGATTTTCGTGAAATTTGGTAGGGAGTTAGATGACACACTGGATTAACATATAGGCTACTTTTTACTATGGGAAAATATCTTATTCCCACGGGACAATTGATACATCGATTTATTTTAACGCGGGCGAAGCTGCGGGGTTCAGTTAGTCTGTTCAGTTCAGTTCAGTTAGTATAAGGAGTAACGTATGTTGCTCCGAGAAATGTGTATAAATTGATTGTACGATTTACAGTTTCAGTAGTGACATAAAAAAACTAAAAAAAAATCTAATAGGAACAAAAAACATTTACCTTAAAAGGAACGCAAAGGTATAGTTTTTTTTGGATACGATATAACCATATATATTTCTATTCCTAGTCTCAGCGATAAACTGAAATAGCATGCTATTTAATCGCTTGCTAAAAACCGCTATTTATCAGCAGAATTATATTAGATCATATTAGCACCACTACATCAGAGATGTTAGCTGATAATTACGATGCTTACACCCGCATCTGTCGGCTTAAATTTTTAAGTGTACGAAGTTCTCCGACGGACCATTTGTACTCTAATGAGTATAGAGCGGGGGATACATTTACGCGTTTTTTTATCCGCTTGAAATAGCAAACGAGCATGCAGTCCATCTGATAGTAAGTGGTCGCTGCCACCCATGGACATCTGTAATCAACTTCATACAGAACATGGGTTCCATCTGAAGTCAATCACAGATGCGTTGCTACTTCCGAGGACTAAGATAGTCGCCTCATATGAAAGTGAGTCAGGATCAAAAATAGCGTCTATACACTCTAGCATTTCGTATCTTGTTACGTAAATCAGTGTTTGGGGCGCTTTTTCCAACGTAAATTCGTTTTTTGTTAGTGCAGCTAACTTTATCGTTATGCCTATTCTTGTATTATTTGCAAAATAATCAATTAAGTGGTATATATGTTTTGCGGAGTAAGTTACTAGCAATGGGAATTGTCCACCAATTCGCACTTGGCCAGCGCGTTGGACTATGACCTAAACTCTCTCATTCTGAGAGAAGACCCGTGATCAGCAGTGGGACAATAATGGGTTGATTACGAATGGGAGCTGTAATTCATCACCATATTATATTAACAACATATATTAGCACCACTACATCAGAGATGTTAGTTGATAATTGCGCGGCTTACACCCGCATCTGCCGGCTTAAACTTTTAAGTGCGCGAAGTTCACCGACGGACCATTTGTACTCATTAGCGGGGGATACGTTTACGCGTTTTTAATCCGATTGAAATAGCAAACCAGCATGCGGTCCACCTGATGGTAAGTAGCCACTGCCGCTCCTGGACATCTGTAAGTAACTTCATAAGGAATAGTGGTTCTATCTCAAGTCAATAGCAGATGCGTTGCTACTTCCGAGGACTAAGATAGTCGCCTCATATAAAAGTGAGTCAGGACCAAAAATGGCGTCTATAAACTCTAACATTTCGTATTTTGTTACGTAAATCAATATTTGGGGCGCTTTTTCCAACGTAAATTCGTTTTTTGTTAGTGCAGCTAACTTTATCGTTATACCTATTCTTGTATTATTTGCATAAGAATCAATTAAGTGGTATATATTTTTTGCGGAATATGTTAGAAGCAATGGGAGTTGTCCACCAATTCGCACTTGGCCAGCGCGGTGGGCTATGGCCTAAACTCTCTCATTCTGAGAGAAGACCCGTGCTCAGCAGTGGGACAATAATGGGTTGATTACGAATGGGAGTTGTAATTCATCACCATATTATATTAACAACATATATTATATTAGCACTACTACATCAGAGATGTTAGCTGATAACTGCGTGGCTGCCCGCATCTGTCGGCTTAAACTTTTAAGTGCGCGAAGTTCACCGACGGACCATTTGTACTCATTAGCGGGGGATACGTTTACGCGTTTTTAATCCGATTGAAATCGCAAACCAGCATGCGGTCCACCTGATGGTAAGTAGCTACTGCCGCTCCTGGACATCTGTAAGTAACTTCATAAGAAACAGTGGTTCTATCTCAAGTCAATAGCAGATGCGTTGCTACTTCCGAGGACTAAGATAGTCGCCTCATATAAAAGTGAGTCAGGACCAAAAATGGCGTCTATAAACTCTAACATTTCGTATTTTGTTACGTAAATCAATATTTGGGGCGCTTTTTCCAACGTAAATTCGTTTTTTGTTAGTGCAGCTAACTTTATCGTTATACCTATTCTTGTATTATTTGCATAAGAATCAATTAAGTGGTATATATTTTTTGCGGAATATGTTAGAAGCAATGGGAGTTGTCCACCAATTCGCACTTGGCCAGCGCGGTGGGCTATGGCCTAAACTCTCTCATTCTGAGAGAAGACCCGTGCTCAGCAGTGGGACAATAATGGGTTGATTACGAATGGGAGTTGTAATTCATCACCATATTATATTAACAACATATATTATATTATATTAGCACTACTACATCAGAGATGTTAGCTGATAACTGCGTGGCTTACGCCCGCATCTGTCGGCTTAAACTTTTAAGTGCGCGAAGTTCACCGTTCATTTGTACTCATTAGCGGGGGATATGTTTACGCGTTTATGCACTCTGGTATTCCGTATCTTGCTTGTTACGACTGTTTTTGGTGGCGTTTTGCAACGTTAGTTTGTAGGGTTTCTGTTGAAGTGCAGCTGAGTTTATCGTAATACCTATTTTTGGTATGAATTTCACAAGGATCCAAAAATAGTGTCTGTTTTTGCAAGATTAATAAGAGGCAATGGGAATTATAACTTAATCACATATTTTTTTAATGATATTATATATTTCCGTGTAGTTTAAGCCCGTAGCACACTGCGCCGTCTTAGTACTATTTTTTTTCATTATAATAAGTAGCATGGACATTTGTAAGCAACTTCATATAGAACATAGGTTCTATCTGTGATTTACAGATGCGTTGCTACTCCCGATGGTCCCGATGGTATGATGGTCGCCTCATATAAAAGTGTGCTGGCAACCACACCATAGAAACGCAAGAAATGCTTCACGCTAAAAATAGGTGTGGTGGTGGTTTTTCCTCGGTCGAATTACACTGATTCTACCACCTTCGAGAAACTTCATAGAAAACAGTGTTTCTATCTGACATTTCACAGTAGGAGTTTATCCTATGTCGGACACACACAAGACGAATACACAAACACCCACACCCAGAACAGGAATCTAAACTCATCATTCAGATACCTGTCTGGCCGGGAATCGAACCCGGGACCCATTGCATTGGTACCGTATAAAACCTGAAATAGAAATACATAAAAACAGTAGTCCAAGCCGTTTTATTTGAAGCCAATGAAGTTTCATCAGAATGGAAGTGAGCGATGCTGTTAACTCGATTCCCGTTCTGTGAGGCGGTGGCAGGCTGCCAGCTACTACCGTTTGAAGCATTCAACGCTACTTCCTTTAAGATGCCGGCCTGTGCCAGGGGATTTATTCCATCAACTGGAAAAAAAACATTTGTCCAGCTCCGTAGGAACGTTATAACGATTTTTATGTTGGATGGAAATGTTTGAATTGTGTCTCGTTCTTCAAAGACTGATGTAGATGAAGTGAGTCTATTTTTATTATTCGGATCTTCTGGTCATGGTATCACTACATAGTATAAAACAAAGTTGCTTTCCGCTGTCGGTCCTACAGATCTTAATGCAGTTTTTTTTAATCGATAGAGTGATTGAAGAAGAAGGTTTTTATATATAAAAAACTTCGCCGGGTCAACTAGTACTAAATTAAACTAATATTATTCAGACCTTTATTGCTGTCACCGGTAATTGGTTTCATTTGTTATTAATAATCATTTTGTTTATGTGTCTCATGTTTATAAGCCTGTTAATCATAGAATTTAGGTCACACAAAAACTTCTCCTTTATTACACATTGACATAAAAGTTACATTTTTCTTATATTATTATTTTCGACCCTTTATATCATAATAACAATACACAATATTTTAAAATCGAAAATTTGTGAGGATGTATATTGTACGTTGTTGTTAATCTGTCACACAAAAACTAGCGGTTGGAATTCGCAGAAATTTGAGAAACACATTATAGATTATGACGTAGATTAACACATAGCATGTTGCATAGCATTATTGTCCCACTGCTGGGCACGGGTCTTCTCTCAGAACGAGAGAGTTTTAGGCCATAGTTCACCGCGCTGGCCAAGTGCGAATTGGTGAACACATAGCATATTCATTGTAAATAATATATTCCAGTTTAATATACTTAGTAAAATTAAATTTAAGAAAAAGAAACATTAAAATATAGTCATTTTGCAAGTCAATTTTCTTAATCTAAACCAGTCTTTGAACAAAGAGATATAATTCAAACATTTCAGCCGGACACTACTGCTATATCATAGAATTAAGCGAAAATCATGTACAAACACGAACTTATTTTATTGTAACAAGATAAAATTCATACTAACAGAAAATAATAGACTTTATAGTCAATAATACTCTTGTGGTTTTGTACCGTGATCTTTATAGAAAATATTTCTAAAAATGGCTACCCACAACCTAACGCCAGTAGCCCTAAAAATATAGTTGGAAATGCGAATGCGACTCAATATTCAATATAAAACTTTGGACAATTTGAATAAAAATAACTTGCTCCTACAAACCGACCATCGTTCAAAGTTTGTTGACTTTCAATTTTTTATTAGATTCCGAAAATCAGTCGAAATTCGGGAATAGCTATTGGAATTGAATTTCAAATTTGGAACCGGAACTGTGGGCGAGCGTTAAATCAAAATTTGAAATCGGAATGCGAAAGCGGCGACAAATCAGCGATAATTTTGATCGCTTTGTTTGTACGAAGCGATTAGTCATCGCGTGATCATTAAACACGAAAACTGTTGATAATTGAGATTCGATTTTGAAAATGAAGTTTATGTTCTTGCAAAACTACAATAACTATAACAGGTCACGAATAATTTAAGCTAAAAAAATAAGTTTAAACTAAAGTGAAAATTTTTACCGGCACACTTTGTATGAGGCGACCATCCTAGTCCTCGGAAGTAGCAACACATCTGTGATTGATAACCTGTGTTCTGTATGAAGTTGCTTACAGATGTCCATGGGCGGCAGTGACCACTTACCATAAGGTGGACTGCATGCTCGTTTCCTACTTCATTATTATAATAAAAATCCGCATTGAGGTGTGCGCGGTAGGCGGACGATGCTTCTCTCTTGGCATTGCATATGTCATACGACAAATCCTACTGTAACGTTGCTGTACATGTTGTGACGCATGGAACCGTGAAGTATTATTAACAAGTAAAGATATCATACTTTATTTTTATAATAAATAGCAAGAACCTAGCAGTACAGTTGATGGTAAGTGGCCTAGTCGTACACGGTCGTCTACAATCAACTCCAGAAAAGATCAGAATCTTACCTGAGGTTAGTCACAGACTTTGCAGGTGGTAGAACCAGTGTAGTTTGACCGGGGAAGTACCACCGTCACACCTATTTCTAGCGTGAAGCATTTTTTTGCGTTTCGATGAAAGGGTGTGGTTGCCAGCACACTTTTCTATGAGGCGACCATCATCGTCCTCGAGAGTAGTAACGCATCTGTGATTGACTTCACACAGAATCCATGTTCTATTTGAAGTTGTTTACAGATGTCTATGGGCGGCAGTGATCACTTACCACTAGGACTGGACCTTCTGGACTGCACGCTCGTTTGCTACTTCATTATTATAAAAAAAAACCGCATTGAGATGTGCGCCGTAGTCACACGATGCACCTCTCTCGGCATTGCATATGTCATACGACAAATCCTACTGCACGCTTGTTAAGCACTTTGTGTGACGCTTGGACCTGTTTAACGATCCTCACAAAAGATCAAACTCTTACCTGAGGTAAGCCACAGATGCGTGGCTACCCTGAAGACTGACTTAGAAGTCTTCGGATGCGTGTCAATAAATAAGGAACAAGCAAAACAAGGGTTAATATTAAGAATGCCACAGCTGAACTGCAACAGCTTAATTTAGGAGCAAACAGAGTTACTGCATCCAATTTATGTATCGCTAAGCTACCGCATTCCACGTCAGCCGTTTGTGCTGAAGTCTCAAGTATTGTTTGGAATAATTCAGGGTTTCAGGGTTCGGTACAAAAAGTTCTGTAAGCCAACATACATACAACAAGGTTACGGATTTTTGTCTGTTGTATTTTTAAAAGGCTCTACTGTTTTGATAGCAATAAACTTTGACGACCCGTGTGGCGGAGCAGTTACCATAGCGGTGTGACGCGCAATGGGTCCCGGGTTCGATTCCCGGCCAGACAGGTATCTGAATGATGAGTTTAGATTCATGTTTTGGGTCTGGGTGTTTGTGTATTCGTCTTGTGTGTGTTCATGGTACTATGAGTAAAGAAAGCATAAAAAACTAATAAAAAAAACTGACTGAGTATACAAGAAAGATGATATTTGTTACCGTTTTAAGAATTAACGCACTCTCAATAAAATAATTCAATATAGATTAGCTAACCTAGCCTATAATCCGACACTCGTCGGGGATCATAATCCAACTATTTAATATTTAAATTTCTTTGATAGGTGAAAATGTGTTATATATGGAACACGGAGCATGCCACCTATATATTTTTTAATTTATGACCTATTTCTTTTATTTTTTTAATCTGATTGGTGTAGCAAACGCGCATGCAGTCCACTTAATGGTCAGTGGTCACTGTCGCTCATTGACATCTGTAAACAACTTTATATAAAACACATGTTCTATCTGAAGTCACAATTGGGTTGCTATTTATGAGGATTAAGATAGTCGCCTCAAATAAAAGTGCGCCTATTTATATTTTTTTTATTATTTCAGGAAGAGAACTACATGCATTGTGAAAATTAAGTGTTCAATAGATAAACCGAAAATCACCGCTAAATTCAAGGGATAGGTAGATCTGTTCGACGACCCCCATGGCCGAGCGGTTACCGTACCGGGCTGACGGGCAGTGGGTCCCGGGTTCGATTCCCGGCCAGTCAGGTATCTGAATGATGAGTTTAGATTCATGTTCTGGGTCTGGGTGTTTGTGTATTCGTCTTGTGTGTGTCCATAGTACCCACGACACAGGGGAAAATCCTAGTGTGGGGCTATGAGTGTAGAAAACGTGTGTGTGTTTTTTAAAAGAAAAAAAAAAAAAAACTAAGTAACCATATATCCAAAGATGGTTTACTCTCAGTATTGTATAAGCATATTATTTAACAAACATTTTGCAGTAAATGATAACATATTAACAAAAAATAAAATCGCAAATAGCAGAAGAAATAAATTAGCTTTCAATGAAAACACCTACCAAAATAATAACTTTACCAAATTAAAACGAAGACTTTTAATATAAATAAGGTAAATGATATATGTTCGGTACAAAAAATTATAACAGATAAATATTATATTTTGCAAACCAACGTACATTTAATCCAGGAAATTATGTTTGTGAACTACAAAAGGTTAATATAAGTGCAGAACTCACTGCATCCAATTTGAGCGATATTCAGGCTAAGCCACTGCATAGTTTCACGTACAGAGTTTAGGAATTTCAACGAAATGTCGACCATTTGTTGAAATTCCGAAATTCCCTCTATGAAGAGGCGTTTGTCCTTTTATGCACTACATACTGTTCCCGATTCTTGGTACAAGATAGGAGTAGAGATTTTCATTCATTATTTGGAGGTATATTGCTTGGGTATCTTAATCAACATTTGATACCTGCAATGTTTAGGAGAGCAGTGATAGCCTAATGGTTGAAACTTGCCCTCTCAGTCGTTAGGTCTGAGGTTCAAACCCAGGCACGCACCACTGATTCGTGTGCGTATTAGAAATTAATTATCATTGCAATTCGGTGAAGGAAAACATCGTGAGGAAACCTACACAGCCGAGAGTTCTTTAAAAAAGTTCTCGGAGATGTGGGAAGTCCACTAATTCACACTTGGCCAGCGCGGTGGACTATGGCCTAAAACTCTCTCCTTCCGAGAGAAGACCTGTGAACAGCAGTGGGACAAAAATGGGTTGACGATAAGTATAATGTTTAGGATTAGAACTAGGTTTCTGTCCATTTATGCTATGAAAGAGTCTAGGCCGATTCTTCCACTACATCCCGCAGATAATACAAGAAATGGTGCGATTTAAAAAAGTCAGACGGCAAACATCTAACTGACTTCTTAACAAAATTTTCCATATTTCTTCCGACAACATTTTCAAGGAGACAGAGCGAGTATGTTCCGACTGAGGAAGGACCAATGGCTATCATATTTTCTAATGAGAAGCAGTTCTTGCCGTTTTTACTGTCTGCTTACTGCATCGTGAGCTCCTTTAATCTTTAGGGTATTATAACAATCTTAAGCAATCATAACAAGATTTGGGTGCATTAGAAATTTAATCCAGAAGATTGAGGCTAACTTCGGCAGAAACAAGGTCAAATCGGCCTTTCATGTAAGACATTCATTAAAGCGAGTGCTATATATACCATTGTCTATGTTTAGGTCTTAAGAAATGAGAAGAGATTTGTGTCTAGCAATCAAATAGTTGCATCTAATAGTCATTAAACCACCTTAATCACCACCGACCCGGAACTTACCGAACTAGCGTTACGGTTCAATAAATTCCGGGTCCAGAATAAATCATGAAGACCCAAGACAATTTTATAGGGCCCTTTGAGAAAAACTGCTCGTTTTAAGTGAATTGCCGACCCTTAGGGTATAATTGTACTGTTCTCATACCGACCCTTTTGATAGCAGATTTATTGTGTGAAAATATTTTTTCTAATCGTTTATATTTCCTGATGTTATGAGTTGATCAATAAATCAAGATTGCAATAGTCTGTTCTGAAAATGATAATCACCTCTAAGATTAATTACGAGGTGGTAGGAAAAGAAGGTACAACTTGTACTTCTATTTCTAGTATGAAGAAGTTCATGCGTATCGGTGGCAGGTTGTGCCAGCTTATTTCCATACGAAGCGGCCATCTTACTCCGACGTAGCGACGTATATGTGATTATCTTCAGATGGATCATGTGGTCTATGTAAAGTTCCTTCTTATCTGGAAGGAACCTCTCATTTTACCAGGTGGTAGAACCAGTGTAGTTTGACCGGGGATGTACCACCGCCACACCTAATTCTAGCGTGAAGCATTTCTTGCGTTTCGATGGAAGGGTGTGGTTGCCGGCAAACTTTTATATGAGGCAACCATCATAGTCCTCTGGAGTAGCAACGCATCTGTTCTATCTGAAGTTACTTATAGGTGTCCATGTCCACTTACCATCAGGTGGACTGCATGCTCGTTTGCTACTTCAGGGAAATAAAAAAAAAATCTGGAAGGAAGTTGACATGGACCATATGGGGAACAGTGGCCTTACCGCTCGGAATACTGAAATCTCGTCTGTATTTTGAATCTTATAACAAATACGGCATATTTGTCTGGGAACAGTGAATAAATATGCGTCGACCCCAATCTATTCAAATATCTAGTATTTCTATGTAAAGCCAGTAAAAATATATTATTTCTCCTCAAGACGAAGTCCGGACGGTAGTGGTAGAGATGTTTGTCTTAATAAATCCTTCAAGGAGTAATTGTATACACACTGACGTTTCGACACTTATTTCTAGCATTTCTTGTTTCGATAGAAAGTTATGTTTTCCGGCACCCTTTTATGCGAGGCTACCATGCATCTGTTGATGACTTCAACTTTTGTATGAATTTACCTACAGATGTCCATGGGCAGCAGTGACCATTTACCAGCAGGTGGAGTGCATGCTTGTTTTCCCCTATTATCAGGTAAAACAAAACACTTTGAGCAATAATGGAGAAGACTGGTTACTTATCTTAATTTGTAGTCACCTGTATTGTAAAATTACCATTTTTTTGGTTTATTATTACTGTTTTTTTTTTATAAGATACGAGTAGCAAACGAGCATGCAGTTCAACTGATGGTAAGTGGTCACTGCCGTCCATGGACATTTGTAAGCAACTTCATGCAGAACATTGGGTTCTATCTGAAGTCAATCACAGATGCGTCGCTACTCCCGTGGACTCGATGCTCGTCTCATATAAAGTGTGCCGGCAACCACACGCTTCCATCGAAACGCAAAAACTGCTTCACGCTAGAAATAGGTGTGGCGGTGGTACTTCTCCGGGCGAAGTACACTGGTTCTACCACCTATTACTCGTATCAAAGCAACAGTATGTGCTATCCATAGATAACGTAACTGTCACAGCATTATTCACCCACACAGTTCCAACCAAACCGTACTGTTTTAAACTTTTAAAAGCCATTTAAACCTGCGGTCAACTAAAATACGTTGGAAGGAATTTCTCTCTAGAAGTAATTACAATAGCTCAAGCTGAGTTCAATTCATTTTAATTTCGTTGTAATTCACACAAACCATCTGTTTTCGTTTTGAATAGATTTAAAACTGTTTTGTGCGACTATTTTGTCTATTACCAAGCTTATTTTCACCTTAAGCTTTTTTTTATAATAATGAAGTAGCAAACGAACATGCAATCCACCTAATGGTAAGTGATCACTGCCACCCATGGAAATTTGTAAGCAACTACAGATAGAACATGGTTCCATCTGAAGTCAATCACAGACGCATTGCTACTCCCGAAGACTATGATGGTCGCCTCATGTGAAAGTGTGCCGGCAACCATACACTTCTATCGAAACGCAAGAAATGCTTCACGCTAGAAATAAAGCAGTGATAGCCTAATGGTTGAAACCCTCTCGATCGGGAGGTCCGAGGTTCAAAGCCCGGCACACACCATTGATTTTTCTAAAATTATGTGCTTATTAGAAATTAATTACCACTGCTTTTCGTTGAAGGGAAACATCGTGAGGAAAGCGAGTGTAGAAAGTGTCATTTAAGCTCCAAACGCATGCAAACATCGAAATTATTTTTACATTCCGAAAGTCATTTCAATTGAATTTATTCGTACAGGGCGTCATAAGGAAACGCCAATTAAGCAACTAATTAATGATTTTAAAAGTAGTATTTCCAAATAAAAAGCAGACAATTATCGTAACTACTCATCCGTATAGTGTGTCGAAGCGTGAATATTTTTATTTACTGCATCGACACAG